>CM035127.1:7216245-9616245 GCA_020205605.1 Panax ginseng
CTTCAAAAAGGATAACGGTATAAATTTCACACAATTAAAAAATATGAATTAGAGAAAAAAGTACCATAAAATAAACGTTAATTTTATTTATTATAAAGTTTACATAAGTATACTATTAAATTTTTATCGATTTTAAATTAATGAATCCTATTTTAATATATTTTTAAGGATAAATTAAATTAGTTTTTAAGTTTATTTTATATTTTTTTTATTTCAAATTATATGGTTATTATTTTTGGACCTTTACCCTTTTTTTCATTCAATAAAAATAAATCATTTCATTCTCTCGTTCGTTACTCCAATCCAAACGTATCATTAAAACTATTAATACTCGATCATGATTACTACAAACTAAGAAAATACATACATATATTATATATATAGATGGATAATGTTTTGTAATGACCGAAAGTGGAAGCTATCATCATTGAGCGTGTGAAAATAAATGTTGTGAGAGGACTAATTAGAAAGAGTTCAATTTTAAGAAAAATAAATAAATAAATAAATAGGTTGTCATTGCCAATACTTTTGCTTTACAGAGTGGAGAAGCAAGAATGAATTACGATAGATATGAAAACTAAACTTTCAAGTCACTTTTTTTTTCTTTTTTTTTCTTTTCTTTTTCGAATAAGACTTTCAAGACACTTTAAATATTGGAAGGAATTAATTTTGATATACAAATAAAATCATTCTTTCAAGATACTTAATTTAATTTGAATAGCTTTATATTCACTTTTAAATTAAAGTTTGAATCCAATAATAATTTTATTGTTATTGTTATTATTATTATTATTAATATTAATATTAATATTATTTATAATTATTATTTATAGATTCATGATCAAATACTAATTTTTAGGAAAAAGGAACTAGTTCTAACTTATATACTGAAGTTGTTTGTGAATGACTGCCGCATGTAAATCATATATTCACAATTTGATCAACAACTACTACTTAAAATGCGCTATAATTTTAATTATTAAAAAAATATATATATATATATATATATATATATATATATAAATCTTTTATAAGGTTAATATATCCGTTAATTCTCTCTTTGTCGAAAAGATCTAATCTCAATTTGCAAAATTTAAAATTGTATCAAATTCAATAACGTTTTGAATCAACAAATATGATTATTAAATTTTTAGTTAATTAATTTAAACTAAATATAATTGTTGGTATTTCGTGGTGTTGGGCCATGATCCTTTTTTTTTATTGGGCCAGACTTAATGGGCTCCTCCATGGGGTTATGATTATTCTTGCCATATTTAATCCTGGATGCGATGGTAATTATTAAATGAGTATGGTTCCACTTGGCTTTTGGCCAATTGTAGATTGGGGATAGAACTTTGATCCGTCATCTCTGCATTGCATTTAATGAGGATTGATGAGGCTTAGTCGGTTTGAAAAAGTCGTGGGCCCGAAAAAGTCGATTCATCATCTGAGACAAACCGGACTTTGGGGATATAAAGCAAGGATGACACACGGTGAAAGGTAACTCATTGAATTATTGCTCTCAAGTCACTAGATATTTATTCCTCCATTGTTAACCTTGTGATCGCTTTGTCTTGACTCTCACGCCGAGAAGCTATCCCCCGGTCCAATAAATCGCTTTTTTTGTGTTCGATCGTGTTTACCATCTGCGGATCGGAGACGTCTTACGTGATTGGGACGTGGAGAAAGATTCGGCGTTAACATTGGCTATTAGAAGGAGGGTCGTGTTCTAGTGTTCTTGAAGTTTTCAATCATAAATTGTAGGCTAACTTCTACGTCGAATCCATGGTGAAGAAGAGTAGAAACGATTACCTCTAAAGATACCCGATGGCTATGACTTCGTCGCCTGATGAGTATCTGTCGAGGATTGATTGGGTCCTTCAAAGAATGCTCATCGTGCGGTATCGCTTCAGCGAGGTTTTACGAGGGTTCTCGTTAGAGAGCCCGGGATGATGTTGGAAGAAGATTGATTTTTCTTTGCCGAGAGAAGACGACCATGGTCGAAAAAGGGTAGAAGAGCATCTTGCTTAGAATCCTATACCAAGTGGTCGGTGACGAATCGATCAAGTTGAGAAGAAGTCTACACTTTAAAGACATGTCTCGAGGTCGCCCTCGGGATTATGGTCGGTCGAGCGAGAATAGATGAAGACCAATGGCCATTTTCTGATTGATTGGTCGAGAAGGGTATTCCACCTTATTGGTCTTGAGGATTATGGTCGAAGTAGAGATGAGATGAAGACCATGACCATTTTCCCGATTGATTGATGAGGTAGGGTATTCCGCCTATCATTGGTCTTCGTGATTATGGTCGAGCAGCGAGTAGATGAAGACCCAATGACCATTTTCCCGATTGATTGATCGAGAGGGTATTCCGCCTATTGGTCTTGAATTATGGTCGAGCGAGTAGATGAAGACCAATGACCATTTTCTGATTGATTGGTCGAGAAGGGTATTCCGCCTTTATTGGTCTTCTGGGATTATGGTCAAGCGAGTAGATGAAGACCCAACAACCATTTTCCCGATTGATTGGTGAAGAAGGGTATTCTTGCCTCTATTGGTCATTGGGATTATGGTCGCAAGTGAGATTTAAGGCTCACCACAAAGGATGTAAAATTTCACCAAGTAGATCCAAAATCACACTCCGAGAGTCCATTAAGGCACACCACCTTGTGTGAACACTTGTCTTCGGGAAATCCATCTAAAGTTGCGACTCCGGATGGAAAGCGGTGAGAGTCCGATAAAGCCGTTCGTTTAAGATTTCAAAGATAAGCGAGCTCGTGAACATTGCATGCAGATGGATATTCTATTTCGGACATCGAGATAGCGAGTATTAAGGAGTCGATCACAATAACAATTCCACCACGGGGCATTATTATCGGTAGCCACTACTGAGATGCTTATAACTTTGACGACGGATGGCGTCATTTCTTGGATCGAGATCTTGGCAAAGAAGACCAAATACAAGAGTGTCCATTTTGTTCTCATTGATGAAAATCTTTATTGAAGGACCTTTTTCGTCATCATTACTTAAACATTTGGTTCCATCCGAAGCAGGGTGTGTTCTTTGAGAAGTTCACAAAGATATTCGTGACAATTATTTGGCCCAAGTTGTTGACCTACAAAGCACTTGGCGATATTCTTGAAAAGAATCGGGATTCACCTGAAAAGACTTGGGTATTCTACTTTGGACCCATCTCCCACTATTGAGGAATTTCGGGCGCCGTCCGAAGCTGCATATGTTGTTCAGAGGGTTCATGTGGATATTTGTCAGCCAAATGGTTCGATCCCACATCAGCCACCAAAAGGCTATATTTCGATTTTATCTCTTATACCTCTTACTGTCTGGGGGGTAGTCATACTGGGTCCATTGCCTAGGAATCAGGTTAACAGACGCCAGCTCATGGGATTGAAGTTTAAAACATTCATGAGGAACTTCCGTAGCTCATCCATATTCTGACAGGCACAGCAAATGCCACCTCGGAGTTAGGAGGTTCGGGAGGACTCGCTGACCATTCGATGGTAGTCTCTTCGGCAGGTGGTCACTTTGGCATTGTCAGGCCCTTCGGGGTAGGCAATTGTCGTCACTTTGGCATTGTCAGGCCCTTCGGGGTAGGCAATTGTCACCACTTAGACTTTGTCAGGCCCTTCGTGGTAAGCAAATGTCATCTTTTGGTTTTGATAGGAGGTTCGGGAGGACTCGCTGACCATTCGATGGTAGCCTCTTCGACAGGTGATCCTTTTGACTTCGTCCAGAGCTTCCGCCCTTGGTGGTAAGCGAATGTCATCTTTTGACTTTGTCCGGCCCTTCGTGGTAGGCGAAGTGTCATTCTTAGACTTTGTCGGACCAGAGTGGTAGACAAAGGTCCTTATATCTTGATCCTTATATCTTGATCCTTATATCTTGGTCCTTATATACTTGTTCTACCCTTTGGTGGTGAGCAAGATTTTGATGGTACAAGGAGGATCGGTAAATTCACTTCACATATGACCGATCTCACACTTCTTAGCGATAAGTATGCATTACTTTATTTTGTTCAAGTGTTGAGTTCGGATTATATTATCATTGTTCTTAACTGTTATATAGTTTGCTTAATTATTGACTAACGGTTTAAAATAAGAGGCACTTGCACAGTTTTCAAGTTGATTGATGATCCATTATTGACAAGAAATGTTCACACAGAAGTAACAAAGCATGAAGTGGATATTTCATTAAATTACAAAATCAGAAACTTTTTACACAAGTCCTATAAATTAAAGGAAGTAAAATCATCTTCAGCTAGCAGCTTCATCTTCGGAGTCTAGCAAAGATGGATCTAGTTGGGCAGCCAACATTTTTTCTTTGCCCCGACTCCGGCACTCTTCGTACCCTTCATAATATACCTTCAAAATCTACTTGACCGAAAAATCGTCGGATGTGCGCGTAATCCGCTTTATGTCTGCTTGACCAAGTCTTCGGTAAGAGGAGGGTCCCGTTCTTGAAGTGCCTTTATCTTGCCACGAAGCTTGCGATGCTTGGCCTTATGAACTTTCCTATCTGATCGAGCCTTCGTCTGAACTTCGTTGAGTTGAGTTGACAAGTTCTGATTGGCTACAACAAGCCCCTCTTTGGTAGTCTTCAGAGCTTCGGTCTCTACAACAAAGCGGATGTTCATGGCGGCTAATTTTTGATCGCTGGCTTTTGTCGTCTTCAGTTCTTCTCTGACTGAGCTCATCACATCATAAGTTTCCTTCATGTCCTCCTTGGTTTGGGCCAATTCCCTCTGAAGACTTTCGTTGGCATGAAGAACAGATTCGCGTTTCTCTCTCTCTCGGGCCAATGTAGCCTTCAGCATGTTGTTCTCCCTCCTCAAAATCTCCTCATCAGACTCGGCATTTATATGCCTGGGACGTTAACGCCCAAAGACTGCATTTGCCTGCGTATATTCAACAATATCCAGTCAATTTCAAATATTTTGGCAAATGGAAAAACGTTTAACTGAGAAAACCCTCACGTACCTTGGCCAGATACCTCATCAAGAAAATTTCCGTTCATATAATTATCAAATCGGTGATCATCATTTTCCCGAACGAAGGCATCGAAGAGCTGAAGGGGAAGTTGACATTGTACCGAGGCCACATGGTCGGATCCCCAGTGGCTTTATCATGGAAATTTTGTGTTGAGGGCCTTGGGGGGGAAGGCATCGGTTGGTCGTGAATGGGAGAAGGATCCATGTAGATGTTTTCAGGGGAAGAGGATCGAGCTGGAGCAGGATCTCGGGCTGGTAGAGTTGCAGGCGTTGGACTTGGGTGGCTATCAGTTGGTCGTTTTCTCTTCCGAGATAGTGTTGCGGCCGACTCGGTTCTTTCTTCTTTCATTTACAGTTGAAGTCTCCACAGGGTTTGTTGGAGGGTGGACTTTTTGGAAGCTACTCTAAGCTCATCGGGGGTTAGGGGGATGGCTTTGGTTCTCAACTTTTTGATCCGAAGAAGTTGTCTTCGATCATTTGCAGGAAGATCTAATAAACTTGTTCGAACCAATTTTGGGTCGATGGTTGGAGGTATCGGATTAACAGTTGGTTCGGATTCGGAAAGGTCTTCGGAGTCTGATGGGATGGAGATCGGCCGGGGCTTTCGGATGGCTCTTTTCTTTCGACGAAGTTGAAGAACTTTTTCTGGAAGAAGAGGTTCGTCATCTTCGAGTGCGTGGGTCTGAGGCTCCTCAGTTGGTACTTCGGTAGGTGGGTTGAATTTGGAGGAAGCTTCCGGTTGTAAAGGTTCGGCATTAGTTAGGCGAACCCAACACCCAGAAACCCTAATAGAGTCACCACGAAGGCGTGAAGAGGGAACCGGATCCCTTTCTCCAGAATGGTCGTCAATAATGACCATCCATCCTTCGTATGTTCATACATCCGCTTCTCCGCACTGGAACTCTCATCCGGTGGGTATCCTAATGTGGCAACGAGTTCAAGCCTTTCAAAGTCGACCTCGGTAACTTTCGAGGATGTTGGCATGGACATCTTGCTTCTTTGTTCTATAAATTGGAAGGACTGGGAGAGAATGTCGTTGTTGGTTTCTTCTTAGTAGTTGCAGCAGCCTGATCAAAACTTGAAGCATTTTTGGTAGAGTTTGGGTTTGGAGGAAGGGAGTAAATTGGTGTCACTAGCAGGGGATGACCTTGCTCAGAATCTTGAGACGCCATTGTCAACAATTTGCAGAGAATACAAAGAAGGCTCGAGAGATAGAAAGAAAGCCTGAAGGTTCAAAATTCAAATTGGCAAGTAAAACTGTCAAAATTGGTAAAGTTTACCTTTTATATTGACGGTTACACGGTAATCGAGGGCGGCACAGTTAATTCACAGTAATGATGGCGAGTTGGAAGAGGTGTTATCCGGGTTTGGGTCTAAATATCCTAAATCAGAGTGGGTTTATGTCTATTGGGCTTCCCATTTCTATCTCTGGTATCAATTTGGACCGACTTAATTGGGCTTTGATCAGTCCCACTTTGGATCTCTCATAACTTATCATAATTCGTTACATCATGGGCCTATATTATTTATAGTCTTCCATTAAACCTCCTGTTTAATAAAAGACTAGGAGGCAATGTTGGGCCATGATCCTTTTCCTTATTGGACCGCATTTTAATGGGCTCTCCACAGGGTTATGATTATTCTCGCCTATTGGTCCTGGATGCGATTAAGAATTACTAGATGAGTATGGTTCCACTTGGCTTTTGCCAGGTGTAGATTGGGGATAGAACTTTGGCTGTCATCTCTGCATTGCATTTAATGAGGATTGGACAGGGCTTAGTCGGCTGAAAGTTGTGGGCTCGAAAAGTCAGTTGTATACAGGACAAACCGGACTTTTGGGATATAAAGCAAGGATGACACACGGTGAAAGGTAACTCATGAATTATTGCTCTCAAGTCACTAGATATTTATTCCTCCATTGTTAACCTTGTGATCATCAGACCGACTCTCACCGATGAAGCTATCCTCGACGATTCTAGCCGTCTAAGCTTTTAAGCTTTTATTTGTGTTCTTTTATCGCGAAATTAAGGCGTTTACGTGATTAGGACGTGGAGAAAGATTCTAGCGTTAACACGTGGTTCATGAATTTTAAGATTTTATAAGTTAATTTAAAAAAGTTGAAATATATTTGTTATTTTAATAAAATGGAGGTGGTAAGTGATTGATGATAAGCAGAAAGAGAAGCAACGAGGTGACGTTTTAATGGGGATTTGGAGCGGGGCGAGGGGAGGGGGAGGGGGAGGGGGAGGCGGGGGGTTAGTACTAAACCAACGCGTGATTACACGGCACAACATGAGGGTTGGGTGAATGAACTGAAGGCGACACTTAACAGTTGTTACGTGGCATCTATCTATGCCTTCTAGTACTACTGCTGTAACAAGTATACCGTACCCCATGGCAAAAATTATTTTCTCATTTTATACACGTGTACTGTACTAGCATTTCTGAATAAAAAATTTAAAGATTGAAAAATACTTCATTTTTAGTGAGGCTCGGTCGCACCATATATTCGATTCGATTCGAATTCAAATCTATCTTTAAGATGGAGGGAGAAAAAATAAAAACTTATAGCATAAATAATAATTTAATGATGTAATAATTTAACTGTCCGAATAACAAATATATAAAGAGTATATAAAAATATGAGATTATATAAAATTTTATCTAACATAAAATTATGTACCAGCAATTTTATAACATTTGAAATTATTAAAATTTGAGTTGTCCAAATATATATACTTTGTATATATTATTTACATTATTATAGAAATAATATTTCAATACTTGAAATCAAATAAAATTTTACGTACGTACTCTCATATTTCATATTTTTATATATTTATTACATTCATACGATTATATTATTAAATTAATAATCAAATAATATTATATTAAAAGTAATTTAA
The DNA here is from genome assembly GCA_020205605.1 of Panax ginseng. Lineage (NCBI taxonomy): Eukaryota > Viridiplantae > Streptophyta > Magnoliopsida > Apiales > Araliaceae > Panax > Panax ginseng. The sequence continues at coordinate 7,224,158 of CM035127.1, forward strand.
GATATATTTTATCCTTATTTTATATTATTTGCGCATAACTTTAAGTGCTCAGTTTATTGCATAAAAAAGTAGTACTTACAAAATAATTCTAACAATTATTCTGCGCTTTTCTTTTAAGGAAGGCGTAACGTATACTCCAGTATAGGTAACTATATATATGGATATATGGAATTAGTAGTTTGCATGATGATGTTAACGATCAAGTTAAGTAGTTCAAATAATTAATTTTACTCATTTTTCCTTGGAAGAAGGAGAAGAAGCAGCAGCTTTCTCCTTAGCCATCTGCTCGAACAACCTTCCATCATAAACAGCTCTAACCGTATCTTTTTGCAACACACCATTCTTGTCCTTGCATAGCATATATAGTATCTTCCATTCTGAGTAACTTGCAATCCTGCAATCCATTCCATATATATGTATGTATGTATATTCAACGTGCATGTTAATTTTTTTCAACCATGTTATATATATATATATATATATATATATATATATATATATATATATCATAAACTACTGTACAAGTATTACTAAGTAGAGAAATAACAAATTACCATCCAGCATAGTCCTTTGGATCTCTGTTTTCTTTAAGCATCCCCATCAATTCATCAGATGTTAAGTAACATGGATTTGTGCGTGCATGCTTCCTGAAGAGCTCCTCAAACTTTGAAGGAACAAACCTTTATTTGTATAGTTATACAAGTCATTAATTAAATAATAAAAAACAATGAATTTACTATACTATACTAGACAAATTAATATATGATCATTCTGCATATATACCTTCCTTCAGAGTCGTAGACACCAGTGTCACTCCCATGCTTTGCTTTTTGAATGTTCTTTATCTCAATTGGGAAGAGCAGAGAAGGGAATTTTCCCTAGCACATATGCACCACAAACTTAAACCGTCACCCATGTATATGTATATATATATATATATATATATATATATATATATATATATATATATTAGTTGCGTTCAATCTAATTTAGCCAGCCCCCTTTACTTTATTAATACTAGCTCCACTACTTCAAATAAAGGCTAGGATGTTAGACACATAAAGATAAGCAGTCGTATTAATTAATTAATAACTCTTTTTAATTATATGTAATACTCTCTTAATTACTTAATTCTGAAATATAAGATTAAGTTTGATTATGAGATAATTAAACTTTTGAAAACAAAAAAACTTGCAATTAGTATTATATTTTAGATAGTTTAAAATTTAAATGAATTTATATTAGTTTGAAAATATTTTGAATTGATCTAGCTAGCTTATCAGGATGAAAATAGAAAGAGAGATAGAGATCAATTACGTACAGGGCGAGTTTTGGCACTGAGACCAGTGTTGATAAAAACCGCAGCTATGGAGGACAAGAGAATTCCACACCCAATTTCACGAAAACCTGATCATACATGATCATGATTAACCCCGAAATAATTTATCAATACAAAATCACCCAGAATTCTACTCACAAAAAGCATATATATATATATATATATATATATATATATATATATATATATATATATATATATATATATATATATATATTAGAGAGAGATTAGCTAGAGGGATAATTAGACCTTGAAAAGTCTCCCAAGGATAGACGATTCCGTCATTATTCTGATCGAAGAAAGCAACATGTTTTTGAAGGATGTTATCATTACCGCCCATTCCTGCATATATGCAAATTATTGTATATAGTGGTTATTAATGGACCAACTTTGAGACTCAATATTAATCAAATGTATACTCCTTCGAAAATATTACCTAGCTATACATAAATAAAATAAATTAAGGAGAGATCCATTAATTAAATTAATGAAGGCAGTACATATATTATATAAATACTACGTACCTTCATACTGATTTTCATTTCCAGCAGGAGCTTTAGAATCAACAGCATGTGATAGAGCCATTTACGTATTTTTCTTTAATTTTTTGAATGACAAATGAGTATATATAGCTATAAAGAGAGGATAAATAGAATTAGAAAGATAAGATAAAGATGATGGAAGAATGAAAGAAAGAAATTAATTAAGAGAGAAATTAAAGGTGATCGTAATGGGGTTTCAAGTGTTGGTGGTATTCTTATAGGCTTAGGGGAGGGATTGGAAAAGAAGATAGTAGCTTACAAGGTTGGAATATCAGCGGGAAAGAATCCAATTCACCTACTTGCTTTAAACTATATATTTCCCTTTCACACTTGGTATGGTAATATATAGGGAATTAATAATTCTAAATATAGTTTACTACATCAAGTATCATCATATTTATGATTAGGTTTTCAAAAAAATTGAATTTACACTTTACTACATCAAGTGTCTAATTTAATATAATTTAACCTCAATTTCAGAATCTAGCCAAAATTAGTCGGAATACCTAATTTCCTAACCAAATACCATATACAATACGAGCTAATAACACTTATGTAGTTATGTTACATCAAATACCACCAAATTCACAATTTACTACATCAAGTATCTAATTCGTATAAAATTTGTATAAATATTTATTTTGACGTATTAAATCTATATAAATCCTTATAAATAATTATTATATATTAAATTATTAAAATTAAATATTAATAGATATATAATCAGTAAATATTATTTTTTTTTAAAGAGTGGGGGGGAGGGTGTGGGCGGAGTGGTGGTGGTGGGGTAGGGGTGGCGGGGGTGAGGTATTTACATAATTAGTAGATAATATTTTTTGAGGGGAGGGGGATGTGATGGGGGGTTGGGAGTAAGGGTTGTATTACTAAATATTATATTACTTAATTAATAAATGATTTTTTTTTTCATTTTTCTCAAACAATATGGATAAGATAATATTATAATACTTAATAAATGAACTTATTGTATTGTTCTCAAAGGAATCAATCCATATATATAAATACAGTACAGCCCCAATTAACTCAATCAATTTTAAATCCAACTCGATCAGTTTCAACCTTAATCAATTGAAATCCATCAATCCTTATATATAACAGAAATCCATTAATTCAGCTGTATCTTCCAATTCAATAGTTTTTCTTTTTCTTTCATCTTCAAAATTGTAATCCATTAATTCACATTAATTCAGTTGTCTCTTCCAATCCAATGGTTTTTCTTTTTCTTTCATCTTCAAAACTGCCTCTTCCAAATAGCAATTAATTATATAGCAGCATGTATATACAAGACCTCATCTCTGCGTTAATTTCCGTCGTTGGCTCCAGAATCTTCTCAATCACCGACCAAGCCCCACCTCCACGCCGGGTCCTCCATCGCCCTATCGTATCTTCTTGCTCCTACTTCTCCGCCCTCTCCATTTTCTCGCTACATCAATTCTCTGTCGAAATCCCCATCGTTGGCGGTTCATTATCTTTCCTCCGCATCGAATCGGGGATTTTGTGGCCTTCATCGCCATAGCCTAACATTCTCTTGGAAGTCATTGTCGATGTCGTGGGTCTCCCCCTCTTGGTCTTCCTATTTTGCCACCATGATTAAACCAAACTCTAATTTTCTTGAATTAAAGTAAGTTCTTTGCGGTAAGGATTTAATCTTTTAGATTCGATTGCTTTTTTTAGTTTTAGCAATTGCCAACACTATGGCAATGAGGGACACGAAAAGAGCATCATTTTAAATTGGTTAAGTTCAATATTCAAAGGTCTTCTTGTGATTCTTTTTATAATTATTGTTGGGTTTTTTCATGCCAATAGTTCAAATTTAAAACCCTTTTTCCCATTTGGGGTTGAGGAAGTAGTAATTTTTTGTATAGAAAAGGTTTTAATATTCTAAAATTTATATGTCATGCAAAAATATATTCTAAACTTTCATAATTCTAATAAATTATATGAGTATTTTACTTGATCTGAAGTGTTTAAATTACTTACACAAATAAAGTGCCTTTGAAATTATTTTCTGTTCAATGCGTTTTTAAGTTGTTATTGCCTAACAAATTCACCTGCAAAGTTATGGATTCTTATAACAATTTTACCTGCAAAGTTGTTTTTGCTATTAAGGTGTTAAGAATTAGTCGAAGTACTTTATTTGTGTAAATTGTACACCTTTTAATCGAAAATAAGACTCCCAATTTGATTTTTTCCAGACAGTTTGCAAAGTATTTGATTTGTATATTTTTTGACGCCCAAGTGGATGAATTTTGAATTTGTAGAGGAAGGAAAATGCTTAAAAGATGCAGAAATAATCAAGCTAAAGATAATTTTGCTCAAGTGTTTATGCTCTTGATCTGCTCCCCTCCTAATTATTATTTTTAAATTTTGTTTATTGATTTGGACAATCTTGATTACTCTGCACCCCCTACATTTTCTGAGAAAATATTCAGAAATATCTGGGAGAGCTTTATGGGATCACTTATCTAAAGTTTTCAGGTATCATTTTATACATTCCAACCTATTCAAATTTTTATTTTGTTTGTCTTTAGCACCCCTTTTCACTTACTGATTTCATATGTAATTACTAGGTACTGTCAAATATTTTGTTGGTGTTGGTGAATAATGTCTTCTGTAATTTTTGGTTTCATCTTTTTTGTAGGAAATAATAACCATAGGTGAGAATTGGTATTTACTGGGTGTTGACCCCTTAACTCAATCAATTGAAATCAATTTGACAATCAATTTCAAATCAACCCCTTAACTCAATCAATTGAAATCAATTTGACAATCAATTTCAAATCATCCCCTTAACTCAATCAATTGAAATTAATTTGACAATCAATTTCAAATCAATTAGAAAAAATAGAAAATAGAAAATGGAAAGACAGAAAAATAGAAAGAAAGAAAAATAAAAGGACTTGAAATCTATCTACATTCAATGAATAATAATGAAAGAATGTCAAGCGGTGCCTCAAATAAAAAAAAATAACACAGACTCCAAAAGTCACCAACAACAAAAATATAAAATATTAAAACTATAAAAATTGGTGCGGTCAGTTGGTTGTAACACAGACTCCAAAAATCACCAAATTAAAACTAAAATTAACACAGACTCCAAAAGTCACCAAATTAAAACTAAAATTTTATAGCATAGGAGTATAACGGATAAGCTGACAAAAAAAAAATACTCATTAAATATAAAACACCTATAAATACCACTATCACATAAACAAAAAACCCAACACAAACAATTTCATACGAAATACTAAATAATGGATACCAGGTAAAGTCATTAGTCCCGATTTTTAAACTAATATATTCTTCCTATTTTGCATGTTATTTTAAAATTTTATGTGTTTTGATTTATTTATGCAGATCTATACCAACAAAAAACAAAGGGCGTAATAAAAACGACAAATTATCTAAATAAGCGATGATAGCAAGAAGTGACAATGGTCGTTATGGATATGCCAAGAATACAAGGATCGAAGAATCTATTGTTACGCTACAAACAAAGATCGAAGCCATGAAAGAGAAGATTCAAAAATTGAGCAACAACCTAATAACCTTAAATAAAATGGATTATCACAATAAAAGTGGAAGTAATAAAATAGCAATAGCAACATATTTATACATGTAATTGCTATGTTATGCAAAAAAGAATCGAAAAGTTTATATGAAAAAAAATATTATTATTACGAAAAATCTTTCTCATTCCAATTTTAAAAAATTATACAATCGAAAAACAAACTAGCCCGTGCATTGCACGGACTATCAACTAGTATGGATAAAAATATATCCTTATTATTGGAGAAAAATGAAATAAATTTTTTAATCAATATTTTTTGTTATATACTATACAATTATAATAATTGTATCAACTAAAATTAAATAAATTGACATCAATTTAAAGTTTAACAGATAAAGTATATTTTAGTTATTATTAATAGAAAATACGAAGCGACGCATATCAAGACAAAGATAATTCTTGAGTAGCAAGAGGTGGATAATTAAGTGGCCTCGCTGTGCACGCAAGTACATGAACAAGGTGAAAAGACAAAGATAATTCTCGAGTTAGCTTGGCTTTTGTAACAAATTCCATTTCCCATCATCATTACTAGTATTATTATTTAAACAATTCTAATTGAAGCACGCCGTAAATACCTTGGCCTTTTCAAGAACAGAGGTATATTCTCAACCCTCCAATAGCTAGCAAAGTAATTCGTTTTCAAATGGAGTAATGTGTCTAATTTATTTCTTGACATTAGATTAGAATAATAAACATGCATAAGAATGAGAACGCGTTATCTTCTCAATTACAAGCTTGTATTAAAGATAATATATATGCTCGGCAGCTGCAATTGTCTGGTGTGTGTATATACATCTTCAATTCCTTTAGGTTCTAACTTACATGATACAACACTTGAGCACTGACCCCTTGTGCTCGATCCTTGTCTCTTCACTGCCTGAGAAATAAAAACAGCTTTCTATAGTCAGGGTCTTCATTACAAGACTGAGCAAATAGCAACTGCTAGTGCAAGCACATCAAATGTAACATGAGTTATGGTACAGCTTGCTCATTTAGGTATTAGAAGTTGAAGTTTTAATATTATACTTGGCATGAAACAGCGGCAACTGACATGATCACATTATCTCATCTTCTTAACAAAATCTCTTCTATATTATCTCTTGGTTACTGATACGCATTAAATGATCACCAATGATCAAGTGCCACGAGTCACAAACCCTTGAGGGCTTTTTGGATATTTTGCTAACGAGGCCTTATTATAAAACAAAGACAATTGGGAATAGAGCACAAAATACATTCGGCTTATGGAAGGTTCAATCATTGGCTGACCCAACCCACAAAAAAGAGAAAACCTCAAGGATACCACACCATGGGATCTCCCTTAAGGGTATAAATAGCCAACTCACATTCATTGAGCATTGAGAGAGTTCCCAACTTTCAAGTCATTACTTCAGCCTACCTACTCGCTTGTTCCTCTTTACCTCACTTCATCCCTTGTCTGCCTTCAGCATTGGAATAGCCTGGAGGTAACCTCCGTTCGCTCTTCCACTCATTCATTTTCGTTGCATGTAAAATCATCCCCTCCAGGGTCATAACAGCTCATCACGAGCATGCTAGTTCCACTTCAATCAACCCAATCAAAATTCAAGACTGTTATAATAGACAAACCAATCTCCTCGAGAAAAGATGCTAAACCACATCTCATGAACTAATGAATAGCACATATGTATCATAGTTTGCCTAAAGCTACAACCATGAATGACATAAAAAGTACTCAACATAGAGTAATGCAGAAAACTAAAAAGTGAATTGACATACCTTCTGGAGGTTGAGCTAGTTTCCGATTATGAGGAGAGGTCATTTCTTTCTTCAGTTGAATTAATATATCCTCCATTGTGTACTCCCTTTGCCAATCAGCAAGCATGGGAAAAAGTTGTGGTTCAACCTGTAATTTGGCATTACATAAGCTTAGTTACAACATATAATGGCATAAAATGTAATTCAAGAATCGAGAAGCAAATACCTACCATACCAGTTTCCGGATTAACACCGCTCATGTTTATCAGAGTTTGAAACCTTACACTTGGCGGTTTATCAGGATATTCTTGACCACAGAAAAGTTTCAACTGATAGATGCGTCCATCATGAATGGTCTGGTATGCATAAATTAACAGTATGATGTCAGTTTCCATCTTTCATGGCACATTCTTAGCAATTGGCAATGCCATAATCAAGCACTTAATCTAAAATAGTGAAGGATTTTACACCAAAACACACACAAAAAAAGAAGCTAAAATTAAAACTGTGACTTGCTGGTCCTGTTGATTTTGTGGTTATTGTTATCTTGTTAGTACAAGTTCTCTCTTTGGGCTATTGCCTGGTGCTCGTAAACGGCTTTGGCCCAAAATTCTTTGGCCAAAGCCTGTGGGCTTAAACATTGGGTTGTACACTTTGTGCAAATACTTTCAAATGTTATGTATCCATTTTCCCCAAAACCCTCAGTTAAGGGGGATGTAATGCGGAACAAAGTTCTCATTTTTCTTTGCTGCAAATGCCAGCAATTATGCTTGCATAATCCTGAGCTAACAGCAGATGTCATTAATAACCACCAAAGACAATTTGAAAGTTGAAACATAAATGGTATCACATAAGAAAACATAGCTAGAACATGTACACGTTATACGTTATTATCAGAGTTACCAGATACTCTCATTGACCTAGCGAACCACGTATTGGTACTTGCGGACCTAAACATGGTACTCTCACTCTTTAATTTAGCGTACCGCAATATTTCTTTATTGTTTTATCTAGAATTGCACAAAATATCAATATTATAACTTAGTATTGAATGCTCAAATATTACATTTATACTAAATTATCTATAAAACAATCAACTTGTTGATTCAACTAAAACTCTTTTCATAGGTTTATTATATCCAGACTCTAAGAGAATTTCTAACTATAAGAACTTATATGAAGATACCCTAGTGTATTGCGTTTAACTATGTAGCGTACCGCGTACTGAACGAATCATGTTTCATGTAACACTGGTTATCACATTTTGACATATAGAAGGATAGGAGAAATGACTGTGTAAAGAGATGATATTAGAGTTTAGAAGAAGCTGTTCAGTAATTAATCATACAATATCTCTTTAAAGACTATACCTTACAAGTGGGTTCACCAATAGGAACAATATTAGTTTTTAAACTATTAATTTGAGTCAAACATGTATACTATCTTCACTTCAACTCAGCCAACTCAAGCATGTGTATATGTGACTTTTGATCTCATTATCTAGTCTTGATATCTAGTTACCAGACGTTGAATTAAGAAATCTAGATTTAGATAGCGTGATTATGATCAACAAAATAACAAGCCACCATACTGCCATTATCACAAACTCCACAATATATGCCAATCTGAAAAGAAATGCAATTCATGTATACAGTCATTGTCAATAGCGTGGAAAAGAAAACCAACGTTAGGAGGACCAATTATAGTCCCAGTCCATGACTGCATGTATAAATCATCACCATCATCCATTCCATAGCTCACAGTTCCATCCCCAATTCCCTTTTCTCCTCTCTCAAGTTCTTCTAGTAATCTAAAGTTCCTCGGAACTGGAAATCAAAAAGTTTAGTTAGTCATCCATACCATGTGAGATAAAGATACATTATGCAAACACCTATTAATACCGATTGAAAAATAGTATAAGTTGACAAACGAAGATTTACATAGAAAGTTTGTACGAGCTGCATAGTGATATTATGATCACGCAAACACCTTTGTTGACCAATATAAAAAGAGCTCACAGAATACTTCAGTTATCTGACCAAGATGGACATTCTGATACACATATAGCTTGCGGAATCCAATAATAATAGTTTTTCCTTTAATTGTACTGTATTGGAGTTTATGATCACAAATTATAACGTGAGTGAATTATTAGCATATAAAATTTCAAACTATTTTATAATATCCAACTCAAGGTTGTACCATGACCAAAAACCCAAGGTTGTACAAAACTAAAGACGCCTAATGGCCGATAGTAAGGGATAATTTGAGAAAACAAATAGCAGAGTAGTGTGAATTTGTTAATGAAAACATCATGAAAGGGAAATGACCTTCAGAGTCCTTTCATATATTTGTCTACAGACATGCAATAACAAAGAATGAATATGCAAAAAAGATTAGTATTAAAGAAATAGTAAATGAAATTTCTCTCGTCTTTCCCACCTTTTGGAAATAAAGTTTGTGTCCATTTGTTTGGCAAGTGTTGGAACTTGTGACTCATAACATAGAAGCTACTGAAAAAGGTTAGTCCGTAGCGGAGCGTGGAAGAGAGAGGCTTCGCAGGAGTGACACGAGGCGTCTTGGGTACAAGGCAAGATGGAAGCGAGCGGGCGCCACTGAAGTAGACGCAAGTTTACTACTACTGTAGCGTGGGGGCGCCATCAAGAAGTCCTCTGAAAGGCCTTGGCCTTGCTCGGCGTGACGAGTTTTTTCTGGGTTGTTTTTGGAAGGACATTATGGGTAATTGAGACATAATGTGAAGTAGGGTTGGAATATGATTAGTAGCTATAAATACTATCTATTGTAAAGTCATATATAACCAAAGAATCATCAATAAACAACAAGCCGCCTATGGAGTACCCAAATTGGGGAACCACGTAAATCTCTGTGTGTTATTCATAAATCTCTATCGTTTGTGTGCGTGTGTGTGATCCTAAATTCTAACAGCAAGCATTCCTACAAATCAAATATATGCCTGAATAAATAGATGACCAAAGGATAGGCAAAATGTGAATAATACAGGCTTTGATTTGCAATCCATAAATTGTTTGTGAACTACTTCCCATATGCAAATGAGCAATTGAAAGTGGAACATCACCCTCTTGGCATGGATTGGGTCACCTAAGATTGTTTTCATTTTTTTTTCTGAGTATATAAATAGTCTTTCTACGAATCGTCTTCCTCTTCCTCTCCATTGTCGTCTATTTCGGAATAACACAAATTATTACTATTATTATTTTTTGTAAGTATATTATCATAAAAAGAAAACCAGTAAAAAGGGCAGAGCTGTGGACAAGTAAAGCATCCCAAACTCAAGAATCCTAAAATCTTATGTAACTGAAAGCAGCTTCCTGTACTTTATATGGCGTGATTCACACAACATATGAAATTACTTCAAAGGCAGTCATACTCTACAAAAATGGCACACAAAACCACATTTGATACCTACCAAAACTTTATTTTCAGCTGGATAAAGAAAAGTAGCAGCTCGGCCTTCAGCTTAATTAACAACTAACAACCTTGAATATTAATTACCACAATTAAACAAACTTCAAAAATGGCCAACTACTTCAAGACTGGAAAAAAAAACTTTAAATTTAAACAATTACGGAATACCCACAAGACAGACTGATCAAATTCCTAAAACCCTAATCTGGGTAAAACCTCAACACAAAAAAAAACTAACTTTGGCAAACCCAGATGCAATGTAACGATAAAGAAATAAAATTACAGCTAAAAGGATAAATTGCAATGAAATAAAGAAGGGTATGTTGAGAAATTAAAGATTTTGAACTCACCAACAACACTTGATCCTTCTAAACCCATTTCTTGCTGCATTCAGGGAAAAGCTAGGGCTTTTTATTGCTAGGGGGATTATTCGGAGAGATACTTGGTGAAACGTTTGTGTGTGTTTTGGTGTGTGAGAGAGGAGATAACTGAGGTGGGAAAGGTAGAAATGGTTCCAACTACTGAAAAAAGACAGTATTATATCTACTTCACGGTAAGTTGTAATTGCTCAGTGTACCTGTATTTGAACCGTTCCCTGAAAAGAACATTTCCTCTTACCATCAGGCATCAGTGGGTCAGTAAATCACTATGCTTAGGAATACTAGTATTTTGAAATTATTTTTTAAAATATTACTCCTTTCGTTTAAATTTATTTATCCTAATTTTTTTATTTAAATTTATTTGTCATTTTTTTAATACTATTTTTTATCTTATTTTTTCAATAATACTCTCATTTAATTTTTAAAAAAAATATTAAAAATAACATGACATACATTGAAAAAAATAACACTATTAACTTTGATATTAAAATCACAATCACATTCATTTTTTCTCCACTCTCCTCTATTTTATTGTTCCATGAAAGAATTGGAAGATTAAATAAAACAAAAAAGATGATAATAGATTAATTAATATGGGTAATTTAGAGATAAAAAAAATCTTAATAGACATGTACTTTTAAACTATGACAAATAAAGTTATACAGAGAGAGTAACATTTAAAGCTAAGCATATTTATTCCAAAAATAAAAATAGGTTGGAGAATTGAAGAGAGGTTAATAAGAAAAACAATTTTTTCTAGCCTTAAATAAATTATTCATATCAATTTTTCCTTGATGTTAAGTATATGTTAAAAATATTCATATTTATTGTCAGCTCATCATCAAGTAAAAAACACGGACAATTTATTTATTTATTTTTAAATGTACCAAATTGTCCTTCCAAGTACTATTTTGAAATGAATAGTACATGGATTAAATAGGGAAAAAAATTTGTATGACCATGAATTTAACTCGACTATATCAAAGCCCGTTAAGACTTTATTGCTTGAAGTATTTTTGAATGGTGAAGTTAATTAGGTTTTTCAAACTAATTAAAGGTAAATTTGTATTATCTTAATTTATTGTGTAACCTCAAAATTTCAAGTTTTAGGACATAAAATTTGAGAGAATTATTGTAAGCTCATTATTAGTGATATAGTGAAGATTCGGAGTGTTTTTTGTATCTTGTTTGTGGATGGTTATTTTTATTTTCATTCTCATTATTGAGTTTGTTGAATTCCTATTTAATTACACAAAGAGAAAAGAATAATTCTTGAGATTGAGATTATTTTAGGTGCATTTTTCCCAACAGTGTATAGAGCAAATTATTTTTAAAATTTTTATTCCCATAGTTTCAAATCAACTTAAAATTATTTCCTCCAATAAGAACCTCTTTCTCTCTCTCTATATATATATATATGTATAATTTGTAGTATATACTTAATAGAGATGCGCACAATACTAGATCTTCACACTCTTTGGTGATTCAAAACATTGGCGCCCTTAGGGCAACTCCTTTTCTCAGTTTTTGCCTCTTTGGTGATATTGATACTGGTGGATCTCTACTTATCTCATTCTCTAAGCCTTCATCCTTTTCATTAATTTGATCACTGCGATATTGGGTAGTTTCTTGTTTCTGCTCTCCTCTATGGATCGCAGAAACCTGTAACAATTATGACAAACAATATAATATATAGTTGTTTTACATTTTAGAGATTATATATATATATACGTATTATATACACGTACTCACTCTTATTCTTGTTCTAAAATATAAGTCAGTATCGACTTTTTCAACTTCAACATTGACGACTATTTAGAATTTTTGAGATTACAATTATAAAAATTGTAAGCAATGCAAAAAATACTACTACCTAAAGTAAAATGAATCACATCAATTTTAAGTTTTAAAATATCTAACGTTGATTTTAAAAAGTCAGATTTGTACTTCTTATATTTCGGGACAGATCAATGGAGTATATATTACAACTTGAATATGATGCACATTGCTAATATATATTCTAGAAAACATGAAACCAATTTTTGTTGTTTGCATGGTTCTTTTGAGCTAACACCAGGAATTGGAAGGAGGAAAATCCAACTAGTTAATTACGTACCTTGCATGCTATACTGCAATAAACCGAGGTTTGCAAGCTTCTTTTGCAGATGATGCAATTGTGTAGAAATCTCAAATTATGCTGTTGATTGTGATTTTGTTGTGGAGGTTGTTGTTGAGGCCTTTGCTTCAAGAATATGACTTTATCTTTATTTGTTAGATAAGACTTTATTTTATATATATATATATATATATATATATATATATATATATATATATATATATATATATATATATTTGAAAGTATACTTTAGAATTATATATACACACACATTGAAAGCTAAAATTCAATTGAAAGTATAGTTGGAATGAAAATACCAACAAATATTTTCCCACCAGTACTGTGACATGGGAAATTAAATGAATCCAAATATTTAATTAAGAATGAGAGAATAATATGATATATTAAGGGTATGCAAATGGCACTCAGAGAGAGATCAATACTGAATGCCATGAACAAATTTAAATTCTTTTGATTTGATTTTCAGCATGTGGTGGTGAGAAACGGTTTCGTGCGTAACGGATTTATCCAATTTCAGTATACAACTTGTTCATGAATGAGGGGTGACATTTGATTTTTATTTTATTTTTTAACTTATTTGTCAATATATATCTTAACAAATAACTACAAACCTGAATGCCAGAACAATTGAAGAACTTGCACAAATCTTGACGATTAATAACTTCACAGTACATATATCTCCGTATCTGCATATATATATATATATATATATTATTTAGAAATTCAATATATACCATAATAAAGGTATAACTTTTAACACGTATCATGTGCATATGCATAAAACATTTAACTAACGAATTATGAAAATGTGACAATAATTTTAATTATGAAAATGATATTTTTTCGTACGCCACCAACAAAAGAGAAAAAGAAGAAAAAAAGAAGAAGAAATTTAATTAGTAGGAGTATTAATTTTAATTCCTATATATATATATATATATATATATATATATATATATATATATATATTGAGTAACGGACGGATAGACAAATTAAAACTAAACTTGACATGATTGTGATGAGCGTGATTAGGAAGACAATTATAACAGAAAGATAGAAGACAGTCTATGCAGAATCCATCCACTTTATTCTTCTTAGTGTTGGTGTTTGCATGAACAATACAAGGATTGAAATAGATAGTGGTGTACATAACTTGCAGCCATTGCGGAACTTCAAATTTTCTGCAAATTTAAACGCATGCATGCATGCATGATGATTAATTAACTTTAGATTGTACGTTAATACTAGCTAAGTACAATTTATTTAATTTTCAGTAAGTTATATATATATAACATCAAGACTGAAATCCGAACAATTGTATCGTATCAGATATATAATAATATAGTAGATCGATCTCAACTAATTATATATATGAAAATTAAATAATATTGTAGATCATCTCAACAAAGTTGTTTATTAATTATATATATATGAATTAATTCTGAATGACAGACTAATAATAAAGAAAATGAGAAAACCAAAGAATATTTGTACTTCATCGTGTTGTGCTGCTTGAAGTCCTTTGACGCCAGTGGTCTCTCTCATACATACTACTCCTTGTGAGACTCTATTACGTACGCCGTCACTATATATATATATATATATATATATATATATATACACGGTAAAGATCAAGAGCATTTTTTTTAAATAGTATTTTATTTTAAATAGCATTTTTTTTATTAAACTACGCTGCTTTTGGAGGGACGCAGTAGCATTTTTGTAAATACGCGATGGCATTGTATTTACAAAATGCCACCGCATCCTCCAAAACGACGTAATTTTAATAAAAAATATTATTTAAAACGGAATGATATTTAAAGAGAATACTTTCTTTTCACCGTATATATATATGACCCAGATTTATAGGTATCACGTGAGATAAAGTTGAGTGCAATACATATCCCTATATATAGTTGCTGGAAATATAAAAAAAAAAGGGATTTAAAAATAACTAGAAATAAAAAGAACTATCTTAATCAACTAAATATATTTCTAATATAATCCAATGGAAAAAATGTATTCCGTAATATATAGTATTATTTAATATATATATATATATATATATATATATATATATATATATATATATACACTAAAATAGAATTATAAAATGTAAATAAATTTGAGTCTTTTGAATTCACAAAGTCTCCTTAAAGCAAATTTATTTTTTCACTGGTGCTAAATGATTAAATGAATAATTGCTTCCAAGATAAAACGGATTTTCAGTTCTTAATTAGAAGCACTTCAAAATTAAGAACTCTACTGAACACAACTTTATGTTATGTCTTCGAATCTGCTTAAACTAATAATGCATGTATCACGAGAACACACAAAGAACTCACTGCACTATTATGTTTCAAAAAAGGGAATTTATGAATGAAACAGGAACGGGAAAAGAACAGGAACGGGACGGGAAATATACTGCAACGGAAAGGAGTAGAATGTAAGCGGAATTTCAGTAGAATCGGACTTTTCTTGCAGAAGAGAACTGGATTCAGAATCGGAAAAAGGAAAATGAATGGAAGGAAATTTTTTCTTGTAGCTTTTAGGCGCCCCACATCAATTATTTATAGGAATAATTCCGCGGTTTATTTCC
The DNA here is from genome assembly GCA_020205605.1 of Panax ginseng. NCBI lineage: Eukaryota > Viridiplantae > Streptophyta > Magnoliopsida > Apiales > Araliaceae > Panax > Panax ginseng. Next base: position 7,239,928 of record CM035127.1, read on the forward strand.
GTTGGAATTTTACCGCTTGGCATGTGATTGAGTTATTACTGATTGGCGTTGGTTTATTCCCGTTGGCTTCAGGCTTCAAAATTACGTAGTATCATAATAATTATTTTATCAAAATCTGATAAACATTAAATAAATTTTGTCCAAAAAATATATTATCACTTAATTTATCAGTATTTCACCGACCACCTACCCAGAGACCACGAGCCCGACGCGACCGACAATGCATGCGGCGGCGGCAGGGTTTCCAACCATGCCTTGCTAGGTCCTTTCCTTCCATTAAAAGTGGAGTGCCCTTGGGGCCCTTCCCATCGAAAGCAAACATCCCACATATATGTTGTTCAATTTTCCCTCTAATGCCCTATGTGGGACTTTTGCAATTTACAACTTCAAGTAGGTGACTTTGGAGTCAATTTTCTCATTCAATTCTTAATGAATTTGAACACATAAATATACTAAGTTATACTCCTCATGAAGGAGAACACATTGGTCAAAGAAGACCCGATATTTTTAGAATGTGGGTCCCTCATTTAATTGAGCCTCAAGATGCTCCAATATTTAATGTTTTCAAATCTCATTTCTAATAATCCCCACTACGAATGTAAAATTGACTTTACACATGGAAAATAAAATAAAAATGTTATGAATATCGCAGACTACGTTCAAGACATTAGAAAATATATTTCATCGGGTTAAGTAGCTTTAGTGGCCTTGAACTTACCATAGTAAAATCTATCTGATTTACTGGGCTAATCAATGAACTTGATGTCTTTGAATCGCCGACTTTTCGTAAACCAAGACAATAGAAATCACAAAATATTTCTTCAAACATAGTTGGTTCTCACGTTTGTGTTCATTTTGGCCTTGAAACACCTCTTGGTTTTCGTGTGAGTATATTAGAGAATTCACCTTCAAATTCTCATGAAAGTGGCCCTTCTTACTCACATAGGTGATTTCTATAAAGAGATCCTCGCAATACTCCACTAACGTATTTCAAGATATAGAAATCATTAAAAGCATAACTTATCCCGATTCTTCTGCTGCGGAGATGCAATTTGTCTCATCATAGGAATGGTTAGGAGTATATATCTCCTCGATGCTTTACTAAGTACTACATAGTTAGGTTTGCCCATCGAACTCCTAGATCTTGGGATCTCCAAATCACTAGGTTGGGTTTCCACTATGACGACTCTTTAACAATAATAGCTTTAAACCCATTCCTTCGATGAACTTTTCACTTGCTTCTCTTGTTAAACCTTTCGTAGCGGATCCGCAATATTATCTTTTGACTTTACATAATCAATTGAGATAATTCCATTTGAGAGCAATTGTCTAACGGTATTATGTCTTCGTCAGATATGGCGTGACTTACAGTTATATAAATGATTTTGTGCTCTTCCAATTCTTTGATTGGCTATCACAACAGTATACATATAAATTGACCACGTGTTTTGACCAATTTGGAATATCCTCAAGAAATTACGGTTACTTTGCTTTTCCAAATTTTATCTAACGTGATGAATTCTGATTCCAATGTCGACCTTGCAATACATGTTTGTTTTGAGGATTTCCAAGATACCGCTGCACTACCAAGTGTAAATACATATCCACTTGTGGATTTTGAATCTTTAGTATCAGATATCCAATTAGCATCAGTATATCCTTCCAATACTGCTGGATATCTTATATAGTGCAATCCATAGTTTTGAGTATGTTTTAAATATCCCAAAACTCTCAAAATAGTTTTTCAGTGATCTTTACCTGGATTACTCGTATACCTACTTAGTTTACTTACTGAATAAGCTATATCCTGGTCTAAGATGCGCCTCATGACATACATTAAACGCGCTTATTATACGAGAATATTCTAGTTGAGATATGATATTACCTCCATTTTTGGCTAAATGAAGATTTATATCAACTGGGGTCTTATTTAGAATTATATTATACTTATTAAAATTTTCAAGTATTTTCTCAATATAATGATATTGAGATAATATAATTCCATCAGATGTTCTAGAAATCTTGATTCCTAATATTATATCAGCAACCCCCAAATCTTTCATATCAAATCTATTTGCCAACATCCGTTTGATAGAGTTGATAACTTCATTGTTGCTACCCATGATTAACATATCATCCGCATAAAGACAAACAATGACATATTCTTTTGAAAATAAACATAAACACATTTGTCACACTCATTGATTTTAAAACTATTTGATAACATAACACACTACTACAAAATAATAAATAGACAATGCTTAAGTTATAATATTTTTTATAAAAACGTTGTAGTATTTTTTTTTACAACGTTTTTAAAAAAAATATTATAGATATATATGCAAAAATATTATCTATTTAAAAGCGGCATTTTTTTGATTTTAATTAGATAACGTTTTATTTTAAAAACGTTGTCTATGAGCAAAAACACGGATCTAAAAAAAACGATTAAATGAAAACTTTTCGCTCTCTCATTTGTTACCGAGTGTCTTCGTTTCTCATATATCTGTTTAGCCTCTTTTCGTTCCGTCTGGAAAACAAAAGCCAGGGTTTGCCTAGATTTCGCTTGCATCTGATTTGGGGTGCTTCTTTGAAGGAGATGAAGCGAAAAGGACAGACATCGTTCAAAGAAGGAATAAGGTTCAAAACTTGACGAAGAAACTCGGTGTGGTTAATTTGTGTATCTAAAGCCGCAGGCCTTTTCTTACTACCCAAGCCTTCACGTTATTTCAGTCTGATTCGAGTTCCTCTTCTTCCTCTTCCAACTTTGTATTTACTGAAATTCGGCATCAACAGTCTTCGATCCTTCAGAACTTCGTAAGTTCCAGATCATTCGTATCAATACCAAATTAGGTTTTTTTAAAAAAAATTTATTTACCTATTTTGTTTGGTCTTTGTTTTATAGTTCTATTTATGTTATTATGCTAATCTGACACATGCTTCCGATGTTGTATGAATAGGGTTAGATTTTGATTTCTCCAAAATGTCTAAGGCAGAAGTGGATGTTCCCGCTAAGGGTGGCTTTAGTTTCGATCTGTGTAGACGGAATGAGATGCTAATGAAGAAGGGTCTCAAACCCTCATCTTTTCTTAAGACCGGGACAACATTTGTTGGTCTACTTTACAAGGTATGTGTATTTTGAAAAATTTGTCTTTCATGGTATGTAATTTATTAATTTAATTAATTAGTTTCTTGTTTTATTTTAAATGAAATTTCGTAAGGATGAATACTGGACCAGGAATTCGGATTTATTTTAAGGTTTTGATAGAACTTGGGTAGCTGCTTTGTTACTTTCTGTATTGTTTGTGATCAATTTGTTTTTGTTGGTAAGAGTTTGGGAAGCTATGGTGGAAAATTTCATACTGGCTTATGTTCTTCATTTTGATAATTCATAGAAGAGGGCAAGGATGTAGATTGGACTTAATACACATTTAATGACAAAAAGTAATTGTGTAGATAATGTTGTCACCATAGTATTATTTTTATCATGAATGTATATTGGAGGAAGCTGCGTGAAGGTGTAACGGGGGATCCTCATCCTGTTTTTGTGGAACCGCAAACTGCCTGGCTCTGCTTCATACTTCTTTGCCTGGTTAGATGATGTTTGGGACCAAAAGGAGGTGCGGTGCTGTAATGATTTACGAATGCTGTGATTCAGAAAAAGCACCAACACAAATTCTTATTCCACCAAAATTATGAACTGTAGTTTCTGGGCTAAAGATTTTTTGATGTGACGAGACTTTCATTCATATTAAGCAAATGTGTATATATTTTGTTAACATATAGAAATACTATCCAAAAGGATATTACTCGTAACACAATTCCCACAAATTTAGTTGAATTGAGAGAAGATTTGCAATTTTATAAAACTGAAATTTAGTTAGATTTTGATTCTCAGTTCTGTTTCCAAAGTTTGGAATTGGGTTTGCTAAACCTTTAGAAAATTTTAAATCTCTTTGAATGGTCTTTCAAGCTTTAATGACAATTTGACTTACTTAGATTGGTCACAAGACATACAACAATCTAGAGGTTGAAGAATTCTTGTTGTTACTTCACTAGGTTGTGCAAGATTACAGTTACGAGTCAAAGATGCATTCATATTCTGTTCTGTGTCTATTATTTTGGCTGTTAATTTGATTTCCAATGGTAATGTTTTTATGGTGTTCGTATATAAGTTGTACACTTGTGGACTCATAAAAATAACAAGATTTTACATTTGTGGTTTCTCCTATTTCCTTATAAGTTATTTGGGGGCCTAGATGCATGTTTTCGTTCGTTTGTTTGCTAGACAGTTCTTTAAGAAGATTACCATTGGCATCAAACATTTATTGATGTGGAGCAGGGACTGCTGCTGATACAGAGGCTGTGACAGGTATTTCCAAGTTTTGTGCTCAACTTTGGCACTTGTATTTGGTGTTGTGCTATTCCTGCATCTGTTTTGTGCAAAGTTTGGCAAACTATGTCACATTATTGATTTGCTATATAATATTTATAATTTCAATTATCACCACCTTTGCAGATAATATCAGCTCTCAACTGAAGCTGCATCGTTATCATACTGGTAGAGAATCAAGGGTTGTGACAGCCCTAACACTTCTGAAGTCTCATCTTTTCAGGTATGCTTAGTAATATCAGTTTTCTATTCATAGTGCAATTGTAATTGAAAAAGTTCTGACCTTTTTACGTAATTAGCTACCAAGGTCATGTTTCAGCTGCTTTGGTGCTTGGTGGAGTTGATGTCAATGGTCCACACTTGCACACTGTGAGTTGCACTTGGCTTATTGGCGTCTAAAGTTTTTTTTTAACTGCAGAAAAGGTTGTAATTGTTGTTTAATGATTATTTCATAGATCTACCCTCATGGATCAACCGACTCCCTACCTTTTGCTACAATGGGCTCTGGTTCGCTTGCTGCAATGGCCGTCTTTGAATCGAGATACAAGGAGGGGCCAAACTGTAAGTGGTTTGCAGAAGTTGATTAGTTCGGAGAATTTAGATTTATGTTCATTTGCAAAGCAATATGAACAAATGAGTTTCACTTTTGCCTTGATAAATCAAACTCATATGTTCCCTGCACTTGCCCTTTTCATTTTAAGCTGATATGAACTCTTGTTTAGTGACATCTTTTGTAATTTCCTGATTATAATGGGTCTACAATCTGCAGAAGACACAGAAACAGAAAGCTACCACTGGTCTTCGTAGCTGCAACAACATACCTGCAGTGACTCAGGTCAATACTTTTTTCCAATGCTTTCTATCCATGTTTGTGCGTGCTTTTCTTGTTTGTCTAACATTCTTTATAATTCAGTCATTGCATTCAAAATTACCCGTGTACTTTGGGGATCAAAAAATTAACTTGTCATGGAAAGAAGCTCCTAAACCTTCGGTTCCAACAAATGCTGCTGTTACTGAGTATGAGATACATCAACCTCCTAGTTTTTCAGTTGTTATTATCATAATTGTTAATAATACAGTCCTTGTGAATGCAGTCAGAAGCGTGCTGCTGCTGCTTCCACTGCTGGTAATGGTTCTAGCACTAATGCAAACAAAAAGGGTCGTGGAGAAGGTCTGGTACAATTGAGAGAGATTAGTTTATGTATTTGTTGTACTCTATATTGGCTTATCTTTTAGGGCACTAACAATTAAACATGAAGCTGTAGCGATACTAGTTTTAGGCCAACAGAATCACTTTTAGATTTTTATCAAACTTAATTGACTTGACCTGAATTTAGCGATACCTCTGCTTAGACTGCAATGTTAATGACTACAGATGGATAGATTTGGTCCCATCATGCCTGCAATTTTTACTTCTCATGCTATTTCCCACTGAAATAATGTCCTGACTTTCTAGTCGATGCTTTTATTGACAGATGGGACTCGAGAAGACCTTGCAAGCTATCTCTTTCCTTAGCTATTTGAAGTATTCTCAAAGGTCCCCTGGGCCATTTTGTGAGTAGGAAATTAATTTATCCTATTTTGAGGCTTGTACATTTTTCATTGTTATCATAGTATTCATCCTGTTTCATGATCTTTTACATATGATTTGCTACTAAAGTTGAGGATATCTGCATCATTTTAGATGTAATTTAGCGTCTTGTTATTTTAACTTCTCGTCTTGGTATACCATGCAGCACATTGCAATTCTTGCTGGAAACAAAACATTAGTGCTGCATGTACCTGCATTTAATGTAATCAATGGAGGTTCACATGCAGGCAACAAACTTGCAATGCAGGAATTTATTATTCTCCATGTATTTACTTGTTTTTCTATGTATATAGGATTTCTAGGTTGTATAGTCAGTATCCAAGAATCACATTTTTGGGCAGTACTCGTTTGGTTGAGTGATTATATGGATATTTTGGTATATTTTTGTGGATGTAGTAATTTGAAACTGTAAAGGAATAGTATTATTGGAATGTATTTTGAATGGTTGATACATTTTGGCTATATATCATGGCATTAGCATATTGTAGGTGCATTGGTAATATAGGTGAACTACATCTTTTTTTTTTTTTTTTTTATCTATAACGTTTAAAAAAACGTTGTCTCGATATACTAAACAACAACGTTTTTATTCAAAAAAACGTTGTGGAATCATACCTACTACAACGCTTTTAAGCATCTGCTAATTTTTGAAAAACAAATCTACAATGTTTTTTTCCTAAAAAACGCGTTGTATTGTAACTAACTACTACGCTTTTAAAACGCGTTGTGTAAGGGTGTCAAATAGATGATACCTTTTAACCACGACGCTTTCCTTCGATCGAAATCCACGCTTTTTTCAAGGCGTTGTCTATTTACTGTTTTCTGGTAGTGACATTATCAAATTTCTCATGCCATTGTTTTGGTGCTTGTTTTAATCCATACAAGGATTTAACAAGTTTGCATACTTTCCTCTTTTGTCCAGGAGCTATGAAACCTTCAGGTTGTTCCATATATATTTCTTCATCTAATTCACCATTTAAGAATGTAGTCTTTACATCCATTTGATGTATTTCAAGTCTATTTAAAGATGTTATTGCTATTAACATCCTAATAGATGTAATTCTTGTAACAGGTGAATAAGTGTCGAAATAATTCAATCCTTCCTTTTGTCTATATCCTTTAACAACAAGCTTTGTTTTGTATTTATCAATTGAACCATCAACTTTTATCTTCTTTTTGAAGATCCATTTATACCCTAAGGGTTTGGAACCAGGTGGAAGGTCAACCAATTCTCATGTATGATTTTGCATAATGGATTCAATTTCACTATTTATTGCTTCTTTCCAATGAGAAGCATCTGGAGTGGATATTGCCTCCTTGTACGTTCGAGGATCATTTTCTAACAAAAATATTAGAAAATCCTGACCAAAAGATGTTGAAGTCCTCGCCTTTTTTGCTATGTTCAGGTTCATCCAATATGCACTCTTTGTCATATTTTCGTGATTATTACTAAGTAGATCCAAAGGTCTTTTGATTGAATATGAATCTTTATTATATGGAAAAATATTCTCAAAGAATGATGCATCTCTTGATTCAATAAATGTATTCACATGAATATCATTAATTTCGATTTATGAACAAGAAATCGATAAAAGATCATTTTGTTATTTGCATAACCAATGAAAACACAATCAATTGTTTTTGGTCATATCTTAACCTTTTTAGGTTTAGGAACCATTACCTTTCTTTAGACACCCCACACTCTTAAGTATTTATAGCTAGGTCATGACCTTTCCATAATCATAAGGTGTTTTGTGAGTTTTCTTATGAGGCACTTTATTAAGAATATAATCGGCGTAAAGAAAAGCTTCCCCCCACAAATTCAGGGTGCTCCAACTGCTTAACATAGCATTCAACATTTTTTCAATGTTCGATTCTTGCGTTCAAAGAATTCCGTTAGATTGAGGTGAACAAGGAGCGGAGTTTGGTGAATAATACCACGTGAGTAGAGCAAATCTCTTCAAATGGTGATTCATATTCACCACCTCTATCGCTTCTTATTGCTTTAATCTTTTGCTAAGTTGATTTTCAACTTCATTTTTATAAAGTTGAAACATTTCTATTGTCTCTCATCTTTTACTTTTTAGCAAATATACATAACAATATCTTGTGCAATCATCAATAAAGGTTATGAAATATTTTTCCCACCTCTTGTTTTCACACAAACTTTAAGTCACATATATCGGTTTGAATTAAATCTAGAGGTTCGCTTTTCCTTTCAATGTAAATGAAAGGGTAATTTTGTCATTTTTGATTCCACACAAATTTCACATTTATGTTTTTATTAATATCAAATTTAGGCAAGAATTCTAAATTAATTAATCTACGTAATGTATCATAATTAACATGTCCTAATCTAGCATGCCAAATATTTGAAGATTCCAACAAGTAGTTATAAGAATTTACTTTATTAATATCAATAGACTTGATTGACAATGATCATTACATTCATCTTAAAGAGCCCATCATTCATGTAGCCCTTTCCTACAAACATATCATTCTTTGTAAGAACAAATTTATCGTACACAAACACCAACTCAAGCCATTCTTGCAAGTAGTGACCCAAATACTAGATTTTTGCGGATATCCTCGGCACACGAAGCACTTCATTCAGAGTCGGTTCTTTGCGCTGATGTCATTTTCAAGATAATCTTTCCACGTCCCTTCAACTTTTGAACTTGAGGAGTTTTCCATAAAGAGTTTATCATCATTCTCACCGGTTTGTAAGTAGAGAACATCCATTTGTTGGAACAAATGTGGCGAAGTAACCCTAGTGTCCACGCACCATTCTTTAGATTTCTACCAAATTACACTCGAGATACAATCAGAAAAGATTAATGTCTCAAACATTTTCGAAAGCTTTTCCGATTCATCACATTAACTTGAGGCTTTTGTTCTCTCTTGAACTTCTTTGGCTTTCGACATTCAATTGATTTATGTCCTAAATGCCACAATTGAAGCACTTGCCTTTGAATTTCATCTTTGCTTTGAAATTGAATTTCCTTCAAGCTTCTTTTTTGTTGTTGTTGTTTGGCCTTTGTTTCTACCACATTTGCCTTTGCTTCATATAAATTTTTCCCATTCTTCTTGCCGATACTCGATTGTCTTCTTCAATCCAAGTCGTCTAACCGCCTTCTTCAAGATTCATTTCTTTGCGTTTATGCTTAAGATAATTCCTGAAGTCTTTCCATGACGGTGAAAGTTTTTTAATCACTGCAGCAACTTGGAATGAATCACTTAGTGACATTCCTTCAACATGGATATCATGTAGAATCACTTGTAATTCTTGAACTTGGGAGATGACTGCTTTAGAATCTGTCATCTTATAATCAAGAAATCGACCGACTATGAATTTCTTCATGCCAGCATCTTCAGTTTTATATTTCTTGTCTAAAGATTCCCAAAGCTCCTTTGCGGTTTGAATCGCATAATACATACAGATTATGCAAGTATTGTCCATTCCATTTATGACATAATTTACGCAAAAGAAAATCAAGATGTTTTCATGCATTAATCTGCAATACCACTTTTTTTTGCTGGTTTCCCTTCAATAAGAGTAGGACAATCTTCTTGTAAAACCTTGACAAATTCAATGTTGTGAGATAGAAGAGCATCTTTTGTTGCCAACGCTTGAAATCGGCCCATCAACCTTTCAGCTTTTCTCCACGAGACAAACTCACGGCATGAATGGTGCTTTAGTAGGCATTATTTCATTATACAAAGAAGACATTGTCAATAAATGTAAAAAAATTACTTGTTTATAAGATGTAACAAATTGAGTTACAAATTTGTTTTCGAGAATATTCTATATTATAACACAAGTATATTATATATACAACCAAAATAAATCATTATATTAATTTGCAAATAATGTATATTATCTATATTAACATGCAAACTAAATAAATCAAGTATATTAAACAATAATGTAATATAAATATGTTAATATATAATATATATATATATATATATATATATATATATAATGTAATATATATATAAATTAACTAACATGTAATATATTTAATATTTACAGTAATTTATCTAATAACGTAAAATTAATATACACTAAATTTCCGTAAAAATTGAATTAATACGCATGATAAAGATATTAATAATTTTACGTAAAATTATATATATACAAAAACTTATTTTCTGCTTATATAAAATAATCATAAATTACGTAAAATTTAAATTTACTTTAAGATTGTATTCCGTAATATATAGTATTTTATTTAATATATATATATATATATATATATATATATATATATATATACACACACACACACTAAAACAGAATTATAAAATGCAAATAAATTCGAGTCCTTTGAATTCACAAAGTCTCCTTAAAGTAAATTTATTCCCTCACTGGTACTAAAAGATTAAATGAATAATTGCTTCCAAGATAAAACGGATTTCCAGCTAAGTAATTGAAAGCACTTCAAAATTAAGAACTCTACGAACACAACTTTATGTTATGTACTGAACTGTTTAAACTAATAATGCATGTATGCAGAACACACAAAGAACTCACTGCACTATTATGTTTCAAAAAAGGGAATTTATAATCAAACAGAACGGAAAAGAAACGAGAACGGGACGGAAATATATTGCAATCGGAAGGAGTACAATGAACGAAAATTTCGTAGAATCGGACTTTTGCAGAGAACGGGATTTGCAGAACGGGAAAAAGGAAAACAGAATGGAAGGAAATTTTTTCTTGTAGCTTTTAGGCGCCCCACATCGATTATTTATAGGAATAATTTCGCGGTTTATTTTCGTTGGGTTATTACCGTTGGCGTTGGTTTATTCTCGTTGGCTTCAGGCTTCAAAACTACGTAGTATCATGTCTGTAAACAAAACTATGTAGTATCATGATAATTATTTTATCAAAATCTGATAAACATTAAATAAATTTTGTCCAAAAAATATATTATCATGACCAGCTCCCAACCCCGACCCGACGGACGGCGGCGGCACGCGTGTGAGTTTCAACCATGTCTTGGCTAGGTCCTCTCCCTTCCACATAAATATACCAAGTTATACTCCTCATGAAGGAGAACACATTGGTGCAAAGACCCGATATTTTTGATATGTGGGTCCCTCATTTAATTGAACATCAAAATGCTCCAATATTTAATGTTTTCAAATCTCATTTTCAACAAAAAATAAAAATAAAAATAAAAAAAATATCAAATTTAGTGTAATATAGATGATTAAGCAATTTTGAATATCAAACGTCTATTAGCAAATACTATATATAATTCACTAAGGATCTATTATGTACAGTATGGTGGTGAGAAAATATAAAAATTATATTAGACCATGTTTTGTATTGAATTTCCATTATTTTACTGTTGCACTCAATTCATATAGTTCATTTAATTCTAATGCTTTCAATACAACTTCTTGCCCAACTTTTGATTATGTTTTAAAAGTGAAAGTAGTAGAAATATCTATTATGCATTGCGAAAATCTTATACTTTATCATAATTGCAAAATATATATACTAACACAAGATATGGGATACAATTATGAGGGAAGTTCACTTATTATCTCTCTCTCCAAAAGATAATCACTATTATTTATCTATTTAATTCACAACTAAAAAATCGACACAAGCATTTATATTATATATCAATTTTCATTTAATAAAAATGACTTATAAGTATAATGTTTTACTACATGCTAAAAATTTAAGAATGAAAATTTAATGCTAGAAATAAAAAGTAAAATATATTGATAATATTATGTGATCTGAGGGCTATTGATTAAAACTTTTCAAGTAATGTACTGTTACTTTAATACAATACACATTTTTTAGATTATGGTCATATTCATTTTCTAGAGAAAATAATATTTTTTTCACTAGATTATGGTCATATTCATATTTAACATTTTTAAAATTTATTATTATTCATTATTTTTTTTTATAATTTTTTGTATTAAATCTCTACTGAGTACCACTGCTTTGAAGGAAGATTTTTGGTGGGCCAGTATTATCCATATTGTCCCCAGCCTGATTTAACATTTTGGATAACGGCTTATACGGATCCGGGAGTGTCGACGGTATTAGTGCAGAATAAGATAGGTGGGCTGCATTTTAAGTATGGGCCTGGGCCTGGGGAAGAAGAGGCTAATGGGCTGATGTTGAGCCTGTTTCTCGTGCTCTTGTGCTCAATATTGACCATATTCTTCAGGTATTCAAACCCACCCACATTTTAGAGTCCTTAACACTAATATACAACAATTAAAAAGTAACTACAAAAATAATACATCCACAAAATAAGTACAAAAATAATACAATTCACATTAATAAGGAAACCTAAAATCAAGGAAAAATAACTGTCATAATTAATAATTCAAATTTAAATATCTGGGATCTAACAACAAAAATAAATTCAAATTCAAAATAATAATTCAAATTCAAATATTCAAATTCAAATCTTCATCTCTCTCATAGTAGCCCTCTCTTCCGCCACTACTCCGCCGTGAATCTTCCTCAGCATATTAATGAATAAATTACTTCAATGAATAATTACTTCAATGAATGAATCTTCCGCCATTACTCTCTGCAATGATAATTCATCATACAGTTGTGGTAAATAATTTCCAAAGCAAATTGATCTGTCCAGTACCATGTATCGGCGAGATTCTCCGGCACGACTCCGGAAATTTCAATTCCAATTTCATGTCCAAAGAAAAATAAGACACTGCATAAGAAAGAGAGAGATAAGAGAGTGATGTGTAATGTAATGTTGATAACCAAACCTTCGTACCAAGGTAACCAAACTTTTATACCAAGGTAACCAAACATTTATACCAAGGTAACCAATATACCTCCACACCTGCTGCAGTATGTGGTAACTTAATAAAACTGAATTGGTTACATTGGTATGAAGGTTTGGCTACCCACTGCATGAAAGTTTGACTACCAACTATATCACATTCAAAATAAATTGGTAACTTAATAAAACTAATTTGATTACCTTGGTATGAATGTTTGGCTACTAACTGCACTATGAAAAAATTGCAGGTGTGGATATGGATTGGTTACTTTGGTATGAAGGTTTGGTTACCTTGATGTGCAGGTTTGGTTACCAACTGCACTATAAAAAAACTGAAGGTGTAAAGGTGGATTGGTTACCTTGGTATGAATGTATGGTTACCTCGGTATGAAGGTTTGGTTACCAACTGCACTATGAAAAAACTGAAGGTGGTGGATTGGTTACCTTGATATTACCAACTGTACTATGAAAAAACTGCAAGTGTGGATGTGAATTGATAACTTTGGTACGAAGGTTTGGTAATTATTTCTAACAAGGAAAAAAGAAGGTAATATAGAACAACACATGTATACATTATAGACCTTAATATATCTCTCTCAGCAGTTTTTCGTCCTTCTTGAAGGCTTGGGTATCTATTAGGGCTGAGCAAGTAACCAAATTGGAACCGAAACCACACCAAAAACCGCATGAACAATCACAATTAATTAAAACCGCACTATTCTGCGTATGCGTAATGCGGCGGTTTTAGGTGGGTTGAATAACCAAATTTACTTGCCCGGTTTGGTTATTAGCCAAAACCGCATACATAAAATCGAAACTGCACTACATGTGTGTATGTATGTATTATCTTTAGTAAATTCTAAAGTTACTTTTCACTTGAACACGCTCAGAGAAAATCTCAGTCTTGCATTGTCATTTTTTCACCAATTGAAAGAAGATGTTAGAGGTTATAGAGTCAAAAATTAAGCAAATGGATTTTGAAATTTCGAATTTGTTTGATGCGTTATTGGAGGGGCTTATAGCTGAGGGGCTCGAGCACTTGATGCATTGGTTAATGTCAATGCTATAATAGTAATAGTCTAATAAATTATTTTTCAAATTAGGTATAGTTATGATTATATTCTATAAATCATCCCTGCAATATATGAGATAGAATTTCATTCTATCTCCAGTATATACTTTTAATTTTTGGGAAACTAGATAAACATTCTTGCTTGTTATCGAATATATGGTCTTCGTTGTTATATATATATAGCATATGTTTTAGTTTTAAAGCATGCTTGATATAATTCACATTGCCGACTCTGTCACTAAGTTAATTGCTCGATGTAAGTTTATGTTAAATTTTATTGAAGGCTTGGACTTTTTTGTTGTTTCAATTGGTTTTGGAACCGAAACCGCACCAATTAAAACCGTACCACACACTATAAAATCGCATCGCACCAATTACAAGCGGTTTCAGGTGCGATTTTGAATTTTTCAAACCGCACCTAAGCGGTTTCGGGTGCGATTTGAACTTCAAACCGCAACAAACCGTGCTCACCACTAGTATCTATTGCTTCTGTGCAGAGGAATAAGATAATAATAGAGTTGCAAAGCCCATTGAGCATCCACCCAATTATTCGTCGCCACCTGAAGAGGACATTTTGCACACCCTCTTGGTACAGTAAAGGAAACTGTGCCACATCAAACTGAGGTCATACTGGATTACTGGGTGCCGCTAATAGAATTAAGACTCATGCAAACAGATAATGGATGATGTCAGGACAACCAATGCTAAGACCATGGGACATGTGCCATTGCCAACCAAGAAGCGAATATATTGTGTAATAAAATCTCCACATGTACACAAAGATGCTAGGTTCCATTTTGAGATCAGAACTCATCAGCGCCTTATTGATATTCTGTTACCACTTCCCTCTGTCGCGTCATGGTGGAAAACCACCGAGAAATACCAGGGAGCCACTTTAGTTTATAGTAGGGAAAAAGATCATGAAGAAAAAAAAGAGAGAAATAGGAATAGAGATCAAAAATGGGTCTACTATATTTGAACGTGTTTGAATAAAAAAATAATAATTAACGAGAAGAAATAAGGGAGATAATCATCGGTAATCCCCTAAATTAAGGAATCCTAATTACACTAATATTGTAAATAAATATGAAAAAGTGTATTACTTTTATAATTATTTTATGAATGCACTATTATTGTAATTATTTTTAAAAATGTACTAAAATATGTAATTAACCCCACATTTTACTGCCAATTTTGATTTGAGTCCGTTAAGTATTGTGAAAGTTTTCTGACAAATTAGGATCATGACATATACCATTACATATATGTTATAAAAAAAAATTATTTTTAAATTTTCGTGATGGAAATTCCTTTTAAAAAGCTTAAATTTTATGATGTGTGTTATTAAGTTTTAAAATAGACATAAAACTTTTATCCAGCTCTTTTGTTATAAAATTTTTCATCTAAAAATTGATAAATTTGAAAAAAAAAAACTAAATAATAGAATCAAATTTTATATTCCTTGTCGTACCTTTGTACATTACAAAATAATAAAATTACTAAAAGGATTAAATAGTACTAATATAAATGTAAATTAAGTTTTCTTTGATTTAACAACATAAGTTTTTTATTATTTTATTTTCTATTGTAAATTAAGTTTCCTATTTTTGCCCTTTTCTTTCAATAACTCAAAAGCATAGTGGTGTGCATCTTGGATAGGATAGTAGTAAAATCATTAACAACTGAGTACTAAAAAACCGAAATACCTCTTGTTTGTAAGAGATGGAGAAGAAATAAGGGAGTAGTAATATATAGAACCATGCGAAAAAAGAAGAAGAAATATATACTCCTCCTAACTTTACAAGATGGTTACTCGAATATCTGTTTTGGAGATCATGTCGAATTAATGATGAATACAAAAGTGTGTTGGCAAACCCGGCCCTTTCATGAGCCAAGGATCGATCTCAGTTGCAATTTTCTTCAATCCAGGAGCTAGAGAAAACATGCATGTATGTACGGATCATGCACTATCCCCAGAGAGAAACAACCTGTTTTCACATTGGCAGACTTCATGGACCGATTCTTGAAAAAGGAGTTGGACGGCAAGACCTTGACAAATTACTACGAACAGGCTAGCTATGAACATACTGAGCCAGAGTTCACTCAAACAAGTACAAATTAAATGCTCAAGTACTCTTTAGCCAAGAATATATCTCAAGCCACGTCTGCAACATCACACGCACAGACATAAAAGAGGAATATTCAAATGTTATCACGATTGATGCCTTAAGGATATATAGGTGATATATCCATACAATTGATCTTTCTCCTCTATCACGTAATTTTCTTGACAGTGAATCCTCAAAGTAAAACTACAAATTTAAAACAATTAATGAAGAAGTGGCCCTAATTGAATATTGCAGGGGAGCAACGAATTAACTTGAGGCATGACGCAGGAGTAGTAGGCGGCTAGCTACTACAACTTGTGGCTTTTTGGTGTGGAATAATTAAGTTCGATTCTGCTTTTACAATTAATAGATGAACACTTGTTACTAGCCTCCTTTCTTAAATTATATAGGCATGCAAAGTAACAAAGTAGTAGGAATTTATGTGGAGAATATATTATAGAGTTTTTTATATATATAATAGACAAGTCATCTTTCTTTTGTTATTAAATTTTTGTTGCGCAATATATTCGTAAAGGACCGTATTCCATATATTAGTGGAATCCTGTTCTATGGTAGTCGGCGTTTGATGGGGATGGGGATGGGGATGGGGTCAATCTTGTCAGCTAGCTAGCTAGTTAGTTGCTTTCCATCAGAAATTCCGAAATAGATGGGAACCGACCGACTCCATGTTATTTTACTTTACTAAGGGTGACTAAAGAACGGATAAAAAAGAGATACAAAATAATATTTATGATCGTAATTGGTTACAATTATTGAATTCATCCATGTATGTGAATCATCTAAGTCGATTATGCGGTAATTTTTTCTTTTGGCTAATAAAGTTTTGGTAATTAATTTGCCAAGCAAGAAAAATATTGGCTACAAAATTAACGATTAACTGCTGATACAAACGTACAAGTTTTGCTTGGATGTTAAATATATTGGATTACTGATCATACATCATACTAGAGTACATATATATCTTTCATACAACCCTGGCTCACTTATTTATTTTGATTTATAACTAATTCACAATATATATATGGTCTTGTGATCTTGAACAGGAAAGTACAATGCATATTGTTTCTCAAAGACATGCATCTACGTAACATAATGCATATATATATTTTGTAACTATATATATTTCCTTCACATGCATATGGATATCAGCAAGCACTGAGCATCAATAAACAAACAAGTGACAAAAACACTGCGCAACTTTATTATTTCCTCATATATTTCCACCAAATATATACCATATATAAAACAGTAATCAGTCCTTTGACCGATATATCATCAGGTATTTTTATGGTGAAAACTATGGTTCTGGCCTTGCATATGGTACTGCTCTACATTATTTACAAAAAAAAGAACTAAATAGATCAACACAAAAAATTCATTTCTAAAATAAAGAATAAGGTAGAACATCTTCTTCCTCTTTCTGCATCTGAGCTGTAGTTAGCCTATCGACTAATATGTCTAGGGCTTCCTTCATCCACCAATGCGGACAAACTTCTTTTGCTTCAGCCACACTCATCTATATATACAAGAAAACAAAAATGTGTTTAATTAATTATTAAGTACTCAATCAAATAGAAGAAAACATAATTGATACATTTTGCATACGTATAAATTTATAATGCAATATTTGATATGCAACTCGCGTACCCATACTCTTTGTCGAAAATTCTTTTCTGGCCAGAGATCAAGTTGTTCTGTGACAAGCAAAGGGAACATGCAGCCCTCATGGTATACTCCGCGGCTTTTGCTTTTGTATCTCCATTTACCTAATTCATTCTGCAAATTTATTAAGATATGTCAATTAAATTGTTAAAATTTTATTAACTAGCTACAATTTAACGGATATTAGTAACCATTGCAACTGTAACTAGCTTGGAAATTATTATATATCAACCTGGACATCTCCAAGAACACCGGCTTCTTCAAGGGATTCCCTACAGGCTGCTTCTTCTACGGATTCATCAAGTTCCCAACCTCCCTGCAGGCGTTTCATATCATTTGGATAATTAGGTTAATTAATTACCAAGAAATCACAGTAATAGCTTTAAACTGAGAGAAAAACAATGATGTATATCATCTCATAAAACATCAGTCAGTGAACTAATTTCTTTGATCTTTGTTTCTCTTTTATAGGGCATGCAGCCAAATACTAGTCTTTTTGGCTCTCATTGATGGGTTCATAAGTCCCTAATTAATAGTCCTCTATGCTTACTCATCATTTTTTCAAAAGGGGTCTTGAATTCTCAATAATCAAGGATTATGTGTGTGCGCTAGCTATATATATATATATATATATATATATATATATATATATATATATATATATATATATATATAGAGAGAGAGAGAGAGAGAGAGAGAGAGAGAGAGTGGTACCTTAGGGAACATCATTCCTTGACCTTTCTGTGAACTGATCACAAGGACTTCTAATTCATCATCATCAATAACCATGCCTTCTTTCCCATTTTTATACCTATATGGAATACATCTGCACATACATACACAAATAAATCAAGTCAATATATACCGAGACTGAAAATTGACAAGAAATAGAAAAAGAAAAGTATGTATATACAGTATACATAAATCGGAGAAAAATAGAGAAGGGGAAATTTAAAAAGTTAAAAGATTTGAACCGAAAATAAGGAGAGGAGATTGAAGTAGCTAGTACTAACCCTACAACAAGGCGGCAACCTTTGTTGTATTTCTGTAAATTCCTTCCTGTTCGAGACTCTAAACACACCATCTTCTTAAGTAATAGTTTATAAAATGGACACCCAAAAATAAAATATATATATATATATATATAGCTCAATCTAGAGATATAGCTAGCTAGAGGCCTATGACAGATATATGAAGCCCCCACTTCAATCAAAACAAAAGGATTAATTAGAGAGATCTGATCAGCTTTCTTATTCTCTCTCTCTCTCTCTGTATATATATGTATATATGGTAGTGCAAGAGTGTGTGTATATTTATATAGGCAACGTTTGAGCAGAGAGTTATTATATAGAGGAGAGGAGAAGAAACAAAAAAGGTGGGCGTTAGGAGAAGTGTGTTAGATTCGTGTGTGTTATAGTAAATTAATTGAGAATGCTAATAAACAGCTAACACCGTGGATGCTTGGTAGATTGACTAGAAAAATGTCAATTTTATTATATTTTAATACTAGAGTATTAAATTTAACCGAGTTAATTGGACGGTTCACGACTCTAAGTCGTTAGGCGTTAGCTACGTACTTTGATGTCCGAAACTAGTTCTCTTTCTCGGGTATTTCTTAGAAATCTCACCTAACCTTTGTTACATGACGTTTCAAGAGAATTGATTTTCTCACAAATAAATTTGACAATTTTATAAGTTACTCTTTATATGAATAGTAAATAAGGTTCATCCTCATTTGAGAGAATACATGTGAAACTAACACTTTTATTTATAAAAATATTAATTCCTTAATTTAATTATTCATCAATTAATTCTACGCGGCTAATTTTGCCTTGGTCTTTAAGTCTTCAACGTAGTGTACTGACAGCATCGGAGACATGCACATGCAACTATTACATTAATTGTTCTCATATTCATCTAGTAACGTTTTTGCAGGAATCATTTAATGGGGGCAGCTTAATTAGTAAATTGACTTGCATAAAGGAGGGCAATAAGGTAAAAACATTACATTACAGCCACAGCTTGTAACGACAGACAGTGTATGAGTTAACTTGTGGGGCATATGAGTTAATTAGCTTGCCGCTCTTATATTGGTGTTGCCGCTACAGCCTGTAGCGGCAGGGGTTATCTCTTTCAATCCATGACATTCAATTTCGAGATCAACGACGTAGATTATATATAGTTGCTAGAAACGGTTGAAATTATTTGGCATTACTGTTTAATAGAGCTCTCGTCCATAATTTAATATTGCGGACGGAACATATGATCAAAATACCTCTCTTTATAAAAGTCTACGTCCGTACTATTAAATTGTGGGTGCCAGGTATGCTCAAATGACCAACTTGAAAACGACACCGTTTGTAAATAAGTCTCGTCCGCAGTATTAAAATGCAGATGCTAAGTTCATTTTTTTTTTCAATGTTCGATCAATTCCCAAGATTGCAATCATTGGTATTTGTCTGGATACCAGATATTTGAAATGAATTGTTATATGCTTCTCTCTTGAAAATTGAAAAATGATCGTGGAAGACTTGAAAATAAATTTTCAGAGATGCTAACACAATTTTTCATAAAGGGCAAGGGTTTAAGTTGACCCATATGACATATATATCATTGGGATGAGACTATAAAATTCCAAAACATGGCATTCAACATGATGAAAACTAAAAAAAATGAATTTGGCATCCGCAGTTAATTAATATTGCGGATAAGACTTATTAGTTGGTCATTTGGCCATACCTAGCGTCCATAGATTAAACTACCGACGAGAGACTTGTAAAGGATGAGTATTTTGGTTTTCTGTCTTGTCTCGTCCGTAGTATTAAACTGCAGAATATTTAAAATTAAACTGCGGACGAACCATCTATTTAACCATTCAATATTTTGATAGAGGATTGCGATATTTTGCAAGGATAACCTGACACCGTTAACTATGGATCGGTCCCCACATAAAAGGAAACACATTTTTCATAATGGAATTTTCTTGTTGTAGTTAGTTTTTGAAAATAATTATAGAAATAGTTGAGTCATGTATAACATAATAAAAACATGGTCCCTACTCCAGTCTCCCTAACCCTAATCCAGTCCCATGTCTAACACGAGAGTCCAAATTTCTGTGGATAAGAAGAGAAGAGAAAAGATTTAGGTTGATTTTAAATTTTCGAAAACAAAATGTTGTAGTCCCTATGGAGTGGTGGGCCGCGTTGTTTGAAATGGTCGAACTCACGTGCACTGGAAAAACCTTCTTTTTTTTTTTAAAGCTAAATACAGTGGAAAAACTTTATTCTCGCCTCGCCTCCCCCAACTCCCAGCCACCGACCGTGAGAAAGTTTTGGGTCCCACCATATATGTAGGCAGCATTACTGTCGTCTTTAATCTCTATTGTCTCTTTATCTCCAGGTGTACTTTCTCTTTTTTAAAATTGGAAATTACTACTAGTTTTATAACTAAAAATTAAAATTAGATTAAACAAAATAATATAATTTATTTTCAAAAAGTGACTCTTTTTATGAAATAACAAACGTATTATTTTCACATGCACGGCCTCATTAATTCTAATTCAGAAATCACATACATGCATATATCAAATGTCTAGAAGATAAGAGTCATGACTCACCTTTTGCACATAAATAAATTAGTAAATGAAAAGGGGCACATGCATTAACATACGTACGTAATAGTCCGGAATAATTGGATAAAATGAATTTAATTGGATAAAATATTATAATTAAATAAAATAAATTTAAAAAAAAACACTTCAAATACTATAAATAATTTTTTTTATTAATATATTTTGAGTGTTTTAAAAAATATTATGATCGCTCAACAGACAAGTAGAATTAATAGGGAGATTTGGATCGACAAGTGGGAGATATAGCACCCTTTTTGTCATCTATACTTTATAAAGCTTTATTAATTGCAAGGAGATTGAATCTGCATGCGAGTAGCTAGGGACAACCACCCCCACAACTACAGACAACTTAAAAGCTCTCGATCGAGTCCCATCTATCTCAATCACCAAAAATTAGAGTAATACACTCCCTCAATTTCAAATTTATAAATACTAAGGTAAGTAGTATATTCTTTTATTTCGAAGAAGAAAGTTGTTAGTTTAGTAGTGGAAATATTATAATAATATTATTATGACAATAAATTTAAGAATATCAATTGTCATTAGGTACTAATATCAATAAAATAAAAAGATAACTCTATTAAGAAGTATTTTTTTTATTAATATTGAAATTCTTTTTGTAATTTATTGACCAATGATTAATTAGTCTTTGTGCATGGTTAACTAGTTGATATTTTAAATAGTATTTGTCTCGTTTCAATTTTGTTAAAAAATATGATCACCACCGGAGTCATCCATTTATGTCATGGTATACCAAGATTGACCATGCCAATTGCCAAACCACTTGTGTTTTTGGACTTGAATTTTATTTTTCTGTCCTTTCTATTTTCTTTGAAGGAAGAAATAGGAAAAACGCGTGTGGAGTAAACTGATAAGGACAACAGTGCTAATTATACAAGTGATCTTAGGGTAGAGAGATTATTTTCAGTACAACAAAAAATGTTAATTTATACTTTCAAAATTATAGATATAATTTGATTTTTAAAGTCAAATGATGACATATATTGTATTAAAAAAATAATCTCAAAAGTCAAATTGTATTTCTAATTTTGAAAATGAGAGAATATTATGTGCTGAGTTTGTTCATGAATAAGAATATAAGATAATCAGTTGGCTGTAATAATGGGCTAACTTACTTTCAAATAGTGGTTTTTTTGAGAAAATGAATGTAAAGTCAAAGTTGAGATAAAGTGGCCCATATGCGAACATTGGGCTTTTGCATGTTGTTCAAGTCTCGTCCACAACAGGTTACTTTGTAGACAACATTGATATATATATATATATATATATATATATATATATATATATATATATATACACCAAGTCACCAAGCATATACATTTACGCCCGACCTTAACCAATGCCTCTGGAGAAAGATCCTTTTGCACAATCTAAAAGTCAAAATTTCAAATCAGTCCATCCGGCCAATGGAATAAAAATTAAAAACCTATGTGTGTGTGTATATATATAAACTATGTGTGTGTGTGTGTATATATATAAATCTCAAACTAGTTTAAGAACCACAATACTGCTGGATAGTGCAAAAACACATGAAGGAAAGAGTATAATAGTACAAGTGTTACGCTGCACACCAAACCAGAAAAAGGCTTCTCATTCTTATTATCAGCTTAGCTACAAATTTGGGATATGTTTATATCAACATTCAACAGACAATGTCTTCAAGGATCATCTATAACTATAAAATATACCAATCCTTACTATATATATGCTGAGACTAGGTGAAACATTACCTTTATCTGTAAAAACTCTGAATGTAACAAATGAACATCATTTACAAGTAAAAAAAATTTGTCTGTCTGCTATTTTAGTAGTATACAGATTACAGATGTACCTAGGCTAGCTAAAATTTTAAGAAACATAACTACAGTTTTAAAGGCAGAAAACATTCTGACTTGAAAGAGAGAAACTAAAGTATAAATAAAGTTTAAAATAAATTAAAAAAGAAAAAGTTGGTAAAGGATACATACATTCCTCAAACAAGGAAGCATCCGCGAATCAAATAAATCTCCTAACATGATGAGCCAAGACTTAATTTTGAGATGCAACTGATTCTTTTGAAGAGAGTAACTTCACCCTCCTCGTGAGATCTCTCATCACATCTATAATTACCGACTTCTTTTGAATTCTGAACTGGATAGCCAACTCTGTCGAACTAGAAACATCATTCTTCAATAGGGATTCATCCTCCATTAACTTTGTGGGAAAGTGCTCAAGTGCAATTACGCATAGTGCAATACAAGTGCGAAGAACGGCCACTTCATTTGGTATTCCTAGAGGCGCCTCAACTGATACTGACTTTAGCATATTTAGATCATGATTCTGTACTGTTTCCATATCCCTTGCAAGGAGCACTCTCAGGGCAGCCAACAAGCGGCCCTCTACTAATTCTGGTCCTCCCAAGCTCACCTTTTTGGGGAAAGAAGACGACATAAATAAGGCAACAATTCATGCTCAACATTGTGAAATATAACTAGGAGACATGATAAAAACAATAGTTGTCCATTTAAAGATAAGTGAGCCATCTATGTCCATACAAAAATATATTATCTTACAGCATTTTGGACTAGACTAAAAGGAGACAGAATGTTGCGGTCAATTTGGAAGCATAGGTCTTCATAATTGAAGAAATGTTACTGATCAAAAGTCATGAAGGTCAGCGGTCTGATCATAGTTTTTTTTTTTTTTTGATAAGTTAGCAGTCGGATTAACAATAGAAGTTGGCTTTAAGCATGGTTTGTGGATATATCAAAGAAAGGATTCATTTGACTGAAAGTTGGTTCTGAACGAAAATAAAGTGGAGCATGAACCTTAAGAAGAGGATTCTCTCCATCTAAATTTAGCTTGGATAATATAAGTTGCTGCCAAGGAGCTGGCGTAGAAAAATTGGGGGATGAAACTCCAGCAGCCATGCTTGCAGCATCCAGAAGAGCTCCATCATACTTGAGTTCAATACAGTCATAGGGATTTGATGGTATCACAAATCCATAATCTAGAAGGAAAAGATCATTGTTCAAACAACCATAGTTAAGTACTAAAGGATCATCTTGTTTGATCTCAGTTCCAGCAACAACCTGGTGTGCATACAGACAACATATTCAGTTAGTTGATATTTCAACAAATTTAATTTAAATAGAATGGTGACTCTCTAATTCTGCAACATAAGTCCTATAAATTAGTCAAGAAAGATAATAAAAGTAATCATGCCTTTACTAGCATCTTCGCATTCTCAGTGCCTTGTTCCTGAACAATTTCGGCATTTGCATTGAAGCTGTGGTTACACAAATCAACAAGTGGAAGCATCACGGGGACACTAATGCGGGCTCCATCTTGGAGGTTTCTCCTATACAAGCGGAATGCTCGAGATGAAACCGCTGACATGGCCCAGCCTAGGGAAGATGCATCTACATCCTGGCCAAAAGGATGATCATCTGCTTTCAGATTTTCAAGTACACGCTTCACTTCTTTCTCGAAATCAAGAAGAAACCGGCATCTCTTGTTCACCTGTATGTCGTAATATTATCTATGTTTAATATATTGCTCCGCAATCAAGCGGAAGTTTGAGAAAAAAAACTTCACACAAGGTATGGTCACTAAAAGTTGATTCAGAGGATACTAAGATGAAGAAAAATTCATGATAGTAGTTAACGATGAAAAACTAAAAAAAAGGTCCTACTTCAGCAAGTTCAACAATTCTAGCCCAAAAAAATCTATTTAAGCAGGAGAAAATCATCCTTACTCTGCATCATGCAAATACCTGGTAAAGAAGAGGAGCGTACTGCAAATTCTTGATATCCTCTCCAGGAAAGAAGATTGGTACGTTATAAGTTTCTGGAAGATTGCTGATGTATGGCCACCAGAAAGAACCAACTTTTGCCCTTTCTTGCAGAAGTTTTAATCCCAGTCTCATAGCCCACAGCTCCTCTGCCAAATGTTCCAAATGTCGAATTTACTCTTTATATTCAAAACTCAAACTAGCCTATTTTGCAAAATAGAGCTGGTGACCTATTTAGCTAAAGAGACAAACCAACATACCAATGTGTAGTAACCATGATTTTCAAGCTTGAAGAGTTTACATAAAATAAAAAAAAATCAATAAAAATAGAAAACAGAAAAATAATCATTCACACACTTAAACTAGTAAGGACTTCTATGCTATATAATTTAATATGGGGATTACTGAAGACAAATCACTTTCAGAATGGGCATTTCAGATTTCACACTGATAATTTTATCAGGTCTCAAGTGATTGGATGGCCTTAGAAATTCCATTATTTTCTAATGCAGGGTGTACTTTTTTAGTACTTTTTCCTAGTAGGATCACATAAGAGTGGCTTTACTATGTAGTTCAACATTCAACAATGTATATTTCTAATACTCCATATCACGAATGTCCTTGACATTTGCCAGCAGCTAAAGATAACATTGCACCCATAAAAAAAGGAAGCTGAAGATAACATTTTGGAGTGAACAAACAACAATGCATCATTTAAACTAAGAAAACTAAAAGCAAATCCCATGAACAAATTCTTCAATATAATATTAAACAAAACCAAATTATCCAGGTAACATATGCTAAAATGAGACAAACCCAATTGGCCAATTCTTATATTATGCCAAATCATTCATAATATATATTAACCCACCAACTTTCACTAATACTGCACAACTCCATTAGCCAAATTATCTCAGCATCCACTAAATAATGCTCCAAATTAACAAACTTTTGAGCACAAAATACTCTACCAGGAACTTGACCGGCCAAGCTGACCAAAACAGAATAAGCATCATCTCCACCATCTTCTTCTACAGAGGACCCAAACCGCAATGGTATGTGATGGGGAAGGGCAATAAGGTCAGACCCTTTTGGAATTTCTTCAGAGGCAACCAACCCAAGGCCGTAGGGGTCCCGTTCTGCTATCCTGACCGACGGATGCACGAAACCCCCTTCTTTCCGGACCCAATTGATGAGGTCAGGTGGGTTTGGCACAAGCCGGTCGGGATAGAAAGATGTGGGAGAAGCGGGCCAAGCGGCGCAGGATACACGACGAAAGTGGAATAGATAGGCTTTGATTGTTGTGGTTATCAAGTAAAAGTCTCGGTAGCCATTAATGCTATCTTGCTTGGACTTGAGCTTATGAAGCTCGACATTTTGCCTAGTAGTCAACACCAAACGTGCAGAAGTTGTAATTAGTTTTGGTTTTGCACCCTGTTTGGTTATTACTACATCCGTTTTAGATGGTCATTTAAAGTTTTTGCACATAAAGTAATTTAATATTATTATTTAATAATTAAATTTTTTTAAAAATTTCATCACTATCCTTCTATAAGAAGTTGAAAATTATTAATACAAGCTAAAAAAATTCTTTGGACAATAAGAGAAGGTAGGGGTAATATAGAAAAGTAAATAATTTATTATCCTATAAAGTTATAAACGATAAATCTTTTGGAACAAATCTTTTCTTCTAAAATAACAATCTTTTAGGAACGGAGGGAGTATTAATTTTATTATTATTTTTTTTGGAGTTATATTGGAGAGAGAGAAAAAAGTGGCACAACAAAGATACTTTTGGGGTGTTTGATAAAAATTGAATGAATCTAAATCTGAATCTGAATAAGCTGAATCTGAATGAAAAAAACTGTTTGATAATTGACATGTCTAACATCTAAATGACAAAACTTTATTATTTTACCCCTATGAAAAATTCAAAATTGTTGTAAATTTATTAAATATTACTTAATATAATAGTTTATATATTTTTTTAATTTTTTATTACTTCATTCAACTGCTTATTCAACAATTCAGCTAAAAAAAATCTAACTTAGTTATTCAGCTCGTTTATCTTATCGATTCAGTCATTCAGACCAAAACAACGCACTGACCGATTTTGCCATTCAACTCTCAACAAACACTCTTTTAATATATAATATTGCTGATTTAGATAGAACAAAGAAAGAATACTTTTATGGAAACATTATTTTCACATATTTTTAATATTTTTACATAATTTCTCCTTGCATGAAACATGCCGGTGAAACATATTATCTTCTCATGAGAAAAAATATCAAAAATATATGTTAAAATATCAATTTTCTACTTGTTATATATCTCACGACTCACGCTCACAGTCAACATCAATCACTTCTTTCTTTAAGGAAAAAAAAAACAAACGGAAGCCCCCCCCACAAAGAATTTGGAGTCCTCAAATCATGAAAACGAAGAACCCAATGTGATTAGCCAACTCAGCCCCATATATTTTATCAAAATAAAGTTCTCTCCATTCAACTCACTTGTTATAAGCCACCGACACTTTACGACGGTAGAATTTATTTAAATTTTGAACGAGTCAAATAATTTATTAAATAAATAAAAAATTTAAAATTATTTATATTTTATTAAATAGATATAAATAGATTCAAAATTTAAGAGTCTATTCTTATTAATATTATTTATTTATGAGTAATGTTAAGTATTTTAAAAAAATTATTTTAAATGATATGATATTAAATAAAATAAAATATATTTTATGATAAAGTCTATTACAAAAGACTTGTTCAATTAATATATTTTTGAGATAAAAAAATTTAACATTATACTTTATTTATAAATCTTACAATTACGATTTAGATATAAATATTAATTACCATAACACAGTGTTAGAGTAGACGAAGACTTTACTCAGCACATCAACCATGTTTCCACTCGTCGGTTAAATAATCAACCAGCCAGAGACTTCTAGAGAGAGAGGAGAAGTCTGAAAAGAGAATTGGGATAGCATGTCAGTGAGATTCATAACCCACCAATCATTCTTCACCGCCGTCCGATCGGGAGACCTGAAATCGGTTAAAGAAATCATAAAGAATGAAGGGTCCGACCCGGATCATCCAGCTGCTGCTTCGATCTCTTCTTGTCTGATGGAGTTACAGAATGATAAGGGCGAGACAGCTCTGTATGTAGCTGCAGAGAACAACCATGAGGAAATATTTAGCTACTTGCTCAACTTCTGTCATCTTCAGATTGTCAAGATTAAGTCCAAAGTATCTGGTGTGGATGCATTTCATGTTGCAGCCAAACATGGCCACTTGGGTATTCACAAAAAATTTAATTTCTTTTTCACTATTTTATTCTTGGTGCCCAATCTGTGTTATTGCGTTCAATCACTCAATCTGATAATTTGTTATTGTTGTGTCTTTCTGAGTTTTCAGTTGTCGTTTTGTATGTGGTTTGTGTTTGATTTTGTATTTTTGATCCACTTTATTTGCTATTGATGTGAAAATTTGGGTTTTAATAATAAACAATTTGGTGTTTGGATCGATCTCTTTTATAATGTAAACGAATTAAATTTGAGCTCAAGTTGCGAGCAATTGTGTGCTAGGTTCAGAGCTCCATAAAATGAAACTATAGTGGTAAAGTTAAACCATTTCCATCTAATTTGCTAAAGTGCAAGTCATAACTAATTTAATATTTTACTAAATTTGATCACACTTGATATACAACTTTGGAAATTTATATAATGTAATATTTGTTATTTATTAAACGATGAATGATATTTTGTTGCATTATCATGCAAAATATAGAACCTTATGGTGCAAGTTTAAACTTTTCTATTATTTCTAGCTTAGTTCATGAATTCATTAGATTGGCTGGAGGTTGTGCTTAAATGAGTTGAGTTTGAACATAGTTTCTAAATTTGCATACAAGATGAGCCGAGTATGGATAATGGTGAGGTTGCCTCTGCCTGGTTCTTTTGTATCCTTTCTTATTTCATCAACACACATGGGTTTTCAGGCTTTTAGTATGAAATAAGTTGCATCAAACTTTGAAAAGTATAATACACTATCTGGCCTATTAAAGGCATAAGCATCATAACTATGGCTCCTTAAGAGACCATTAGAAAAATAAATATATATGTGAACTATATGTCAACCAACAGTACTTTGGTAGTTTCAAGCTCTGAAGCTGATACTAATATGCATGTATACATGTAAATGCATTGATCTCACTCTCTCTCTCTCTCTTTCTCTATGTGTGTTGGTGTGTGTGTATCAAGTTTGTATCTAAATGCTTTCTATTCAAGTTTGTCATTCCAAGTCATCATCTAGGTTCAGATCTTTCATATGGAAAATAACTGATTTGATTAAATTATATTCGCCTCTGGGTCTGTTTAACAAGTAGTTATTCTCTGTTCTTATGTGTTTTGTTCTGCTGGCTAAAGTAGTTTTCTGTTTACTGCTCATCTAGGGATTGTGAAGGAACTTTTGGGCATGTGGCCTGAGCTTTGTAAATCATGTGATTCCTCAAACACTAGCCCCCTGTATGCAGCTGCCGAAAAGGATCACCTGGAGGTAGTGAATGCCATAATAGAGGCCGATGTGAGCTCAATAAGGATAGTAAGGAAGAATGGGAAAACTGCATTGCACAATGCTGTAAGATATGGACGCCTTCATGTGGTAAAAGTACTTTTAGACAGAGATCCAGAAATTGTTTCTATTAAAGATAAGAAAGGTCAGACTGCACTTCACATGGCCGTAAAAGGTCAGGATACTGATGTAATAGAGGAGATATTGCTTGCTGATCATTCCATATTAAATGAACGTGACAAGAAGGGAAATACAGCTGTGCACATCGCCACAAGGAAATGCCGTCCACAGGTATTTATTTATGCTGATTGCTGACATTTTTGTGAGGAACTGTAAAATACTTGTTTGGATATCATCTTCTTTTGATCTGCATTAACTTCTGCCATGCCTCTCTCTCTCTCTCTGTTATTATATGGTTTACATACTTCAACACTCATTTATTATAAATATCTCATCTGCTTTACTTGCTATGCACAGATATAGATATCTATATCCTTCTAATTATGAGCCAGATTTTCTACTTTTTGTTACAGGGACCTTTCTCCTACATAATCACTCTTAAGTTATTTCCTCACTAGTCATCTCCACATCCCAACCAGTATCCCTTCCTTTCCCTGATCTTCAAGTTATCTACTTTCTTCTTTTATGTCTGTTATGGTGCAAGTTTATACTCCCTCCTTCGTCTGGAAATGAAAGTCCTACCTTTTTTTCTTCTTCCCTTTTTTGAAACTTTATTTTGAGAAAAATACTGAGGTTTGCATAGAACACACTAAAACACAAGTCTTTTCAATAATTATTTTTCTAATAACAAAGTTTATTCATTAAACTTTAATTTTGAGGGAAAATAACTCATCCTAAAAAACTGTGTCTAAGATTGTCTTATATGAACCTTAATTTTTGGGGGAAAGTCCAAAAAAAATTAGGACTAGTTTTTCCAGACAGAGAGACTACAATATTTCAAATGTTTCTTGTCTTTCTAGTTTTTTGATGTCATTTAGGATTCATCTTCATCCTAACCCAACTAGTTTAATTGCTGAAGTTGAGTTGAGTTGCCTTGCCTATTTTTCTTCATTGTAAGGTTTCCTTATAACTGTTTTTTTTTTTGGTTTTCTAGTTCTGATATTCCATCTCTCTCTTTCAGATAGTTAGCCTTTTGCTGAGCTATACATCTGTCAATGTCAATGCCATTAATAATCATCAGGAAACTGCAATGGATTTAGCAGATAAACTCCAATATGGAGAATCTTCTTTGCAAATTAAGGAGGCTTTAACAGAGGCTGGTGGCAAGTATGCTAGGCATGTTGGGCAACTTGATGAAGCGATGGAACTTAAAAGGACTGTAAGCGATATAAAGCATGAGGTGTACTCTCAACTCATACAAAATGAAAAAACCCAGAGAAGGGTTTCTGGTATTGCTAAAGAACTCGAGAAAATCCACCGAGAAGCTGTCCAGAATACAATAAATTCGGTGACAGTAGTTGCTGTTCTATTTGCTTCCATAGCTTTCTTGGCAATATTCAACTTGCCTGGCCAATACGTAACGGTTGGAAAAGAAACAGGGAAAGCTAATATAGCTGACAGTACTGCATTTCAACTGTTTTGCCTCCTGAATGCTACTTCCCTCTTTATCTCTTTGGCCGTTGTTGTTGTTCAGATTACTTTGATTGCCTGGGACACTAGGGCGCAGAGACAGATTGTTTCAGTAGTGAACAAGCTTATGTGGGCTGCCTGCATAAGCACTTGTGGGGCATTTCTGTCTATAGCTTTTGCAGTTGTTGGAAAGGGAAGCTCATGGATGGCCATCACAATTACTGTAGTGGGAGTTCCTATTCTTCTAGGAACTCTTGTTAGCTTGTGCTACTTTGTTTTCAGGCAACACTTTGGCGGTTTTGGAAATGATTCTCAGAGACTCATCAAAAGGGCGAGTGGAAGTAAATCTTTCTCATGGTCTGCATATTCTGCAAATATCTCAGATGATGACTATGACTCCGACCATAACAGGATCTATGCTTTGTGATAGTGTCGCACAAATTGGAATGGCAAAATGATTAATTTTCACTATCAAGAGATCCTAGACATCGCTGTTGTCTTATAGAAGTGGTGGTAAGAAGAAACGGGGTGCTCTTCACTAGATTTAGAACAAATTGCACTAAATAAATATTAGATGCCACGAAAGAGAGACTTGCTTTCTTTTGTACCTTTGATCCTTGTAATGGGCAATATTATGTAGATTCTGTATATATGCAAATGTAAAGAATTTGCTATTGTTGTTGTGAACGGCAGACAGTTAGCACCAGTAGTTGACGACTGTATATACAGACAGAACTTGCGGTCTTGTCGAATGACTCGTGCGGTCGTGCCCACCGTTTCATAAGAAATTCGTAACCGATGGCCAACTGTGACAACCACGGCCCCTTTTCTCCACAGTTTTTGGTCTGGCAAAAAAAAAATTCAGGATGGACCCCTTTCAAAATTGACATATTTTTGAAAAGTAATAAAACTAACAAATCTCATAACTGGTAGCCAAGTAGGCAAGTACAGGTTACCAGGTTTGGTTTTTCTTCCATATAGGATCAGGATCGAAAGTGGTTAGCATGAAATTTATTTTTTGATAAGTTGATCAATTGGTCAATAGAGTACTGACACGCAGACGAGGTTCTATGTGTGTCAAAATTCTATTGGTCAATTGACCAACTTACCAAAAAATAAACTTCATGCTAACCGGATCCGGATCATGAAGTTTGGCAGGCATCATCATCATCATATTACTTCGATGGAAAATTAATAATTGTGGTCGGGAGGGTGGCAAACACAGATTTTTAGTTAGTCTTGTTAGATATATTACAATTAAATTGGAGTCTCACGATAAAAAAATAATAAAATAGTAAATAACAAGTAGACTAGAGACCTAATAACTTAAATTTTTTGGTCAAGTTAAGTTTGAAACATGTATGTTAATGCGTGCACATAACGCGCAAACTCTTTGGTTTTCTCCCCCAACAGCTGGTATCGAAAGATTGATCCCACACGATGGTGATTTGGAAATTAAATTTTGGATATTCTCTTCAAAAGACATGCGATAATATTGAATTCTCGGGTTGGTGCTTCCCTAATGATTCTTGATGATGATTTTGAATTCTCGATCAGTTTAGTTGAGAATTCTCGGGTTGGTGCACCCTGTTTGGCACCCAAAGAAGACCACATATTTTCGAAGCACCTACGAATCCTCGCTCCATCCAAAACCCTGTGCACTGTATAAGCAAAAAATTCCTCCACCAAGACGGAACAATTGAACAAACCAACTACTCCTTGACACCTCAAAAATAGAGCAAAAAAATAATCACGACTTTTCTGTGTTGATGCCACTCCAACAATTCATTACAAATAGGAAGCTTGCTTTGAATGATTGAGATGTGAAGGACCAACAAGGAAAAGGGGAATAACTACCTCAATAAAAGTGTATATAATTAGAAAATTTTATTTTTTGCTTTTGTAACAGATGAATAATCCAAAACAAACTGCATTTTTCTAAATTAATTATCTACCTCTAGCTCATATGGGTTTTCCAATAAAAACAACAGAACCATATGAGCATACTTCCTTCACAGAGAAAAGAATAGCTTAGGACCACCTCAAACTTAACCCAATGCCCACCATCCTGACCATTATAAGAAGTATAACATAACAAACTACTATGATATACAATTTACATTTAATACCAGACCCGACCTCATTCATGCCTAAAAACATTGAGATCATGTCAATAGCCTCACTTCTGGGCAACGGCAAAACTATCAAAGTTGTCGCTGACCTGGACCTCTACGTGTTGATCTTGAAGGGGGTCTGCTCGTGTCTGGCACGGGTAAAGGTTGTCTAGGTTCTTCTGGTCTTTGTCTTTGTACCTCCTGTACGATCATCAACAACAATATACTTCAGCACAGTAGAAATAGAAAGCAATAGTAGACCAATGTAGGCATGTGAAAATAAACACAAATTTAAGTAATTCTCTTCTTAAGGAAAAGGAGATTGCTGTACGCTGAATAGATCATTGTTCCCCAAGAACTTTCTCTTCAACCATTACCCATTAGAGTTTTGTAGATCCATGACCCAAGCAAGACATTGTTCTTATCAATTCGTTATTAGCTATTAAATAAACTCTATCTAATACTAGCAATAATACTTTGATGACAAAAGAATCTTATAAAAAATTACTTACAAAATGATGTCGGCAGGTTGTGGTTGCCGGTTGGTTGCTATCACTAAGCCCACTCAAGTATAGTGGATCATCCACTAATTACATTCTGCCACATCACTTTGTAAAGTAGTTTTTGTAAGCTTTTTTTTATCACCGTAGCATAGTTATCAAGGCGACAAGTCGAGGCGAGTCGACAGCCGGGAGCTTAAGCACTTACGCGACAAGGCGCCCGACTAGTCGTCCACAAGTTGATAAGTCGTTAACAATGTAAATTTTATACGAATAAAATTATATATATTTAACATTTATATGAATATTTATATATTAATATTTCTAATGATTTACCATATTCATAATGCAGGTTGTAGCATATCAAATCACAACAAGAAGCGAACAAGATCAAGTCAAAATGATAATTTTACTATAGTTGTAATTTTTTGAACTTGTACCAACTACCAACTTCAAATTATATAAATGGTGTTACATTTGTAATATTTAGTTTAATTCAATATAATTCTTAAATTTATGTTTAGGTTCTTCCCATTTTAACATTGTATATAAAGACATGTTCATTGTGACATTGCCAAAAACAAACATAATATAGAAATGAAAACAGAGTCATAAAAATTCAGTATTCTTTAACTCAAAATTCTCATTTTTCATAATGAAAATATCACTCAAGTTATCAAACAAAATCATCAAAGATCAAATCATCATCATCTCTCCCGGCGAAGGGCATCATCACTCAAAACAAAGAGTTACTCTTCGGCCATAATCATCATCAACATCCTCATCATCATTAGGAAGGCCCTCCTCCTCTTCTCCAACATCAGAATCAGTTTCATTCACAATCACAGCTCTTGAAGTCGAAGCATTACCACGCCGTGAGTAGAATAGACCCGTCCTACGAGGAAGATTGCGTCCCTCGACGGCATCAGATGCACCAACAGCTCTATCAACATCCTCCCACGTAAGACATGTTAATTTTTTTAAGCATTACAAGCTGCAAATTTTTTATATAGATGTTATAGATGTTACATGCTGTAAATCAATTCATGAATCAACTTTAAGTCTATTATTGTGTAGCAAATATCCGGAACAAACAAATCAGCAATGCAAATAGCCGTGAGTAAACAAAACCAAACAGCAGCAGTCATGAGTAAACAAAACCAAACAGCAGCAGTCATGAGTCAATACAACACAACATGAGTTAAAAATTAGCAGCAAGCCAACAACAGTCATGAGCGAAGAAGAAGACAGTGAAGAAAATGTATAGAACAAATAAGAGCTTGCATACCTTAAAAATGTTGATAAGTCTGTTAATCTTCACCCTTTGGAAATGCTAAGACAACAAGAACAGGCAAGAAGAAGGAAAAGGACGAGCAGCAGTCTCGTTTCTCCCTCTCGATTCTCGAATAGTCGTCAAAGGAAAAGGAACTGTCGAAGAAGGAAAAAGATAACTGAAGTACAAATTTGTCGAAGAAGGAACTGTCGAGCAGCTCGAACTGTCGTCGAAACTCGAAGGAAATGGGTTTGTCGTCAAACTGTCGAACAGACAATAAGGAAAAGGTTTGATTTGCTGCAGTCCCTCCTCTTTGGAAGTTCTCCCTCTCGTATCACTGTCGATTGTCGAAGTTCTCCCTCTCGTTTCTGATTTCTCCCTCTCGAACTGTCGAAGAATGAAAAGTTCGAATGAAAAGAAATTGTCGATCGATTGTCGAAGAAGGAAAAAAACGAGCAGATCGATTTAATTTTTTGAATTGGGTCGGGTCAAATCCGCTTTGGAAAGTCGCCCGCTTTGCTAGGTAGTCGTCCAAGTCCTCTGCTGAGCGTCCAAGTCGTCCAAGGTGAGGCCTGAGCGGTCGACTACGTGCTCTTCAACCAAGTCGGTAGGACGCCTTGCTTTTTTTGGTCGACTCGACGCCTAGTCGTCGCCTAAGCGACGACTAGTTGACGACTTGACAACAATGCACCGTAGCAACACTCCTAATTCTACTTATTAAGCTAATTTTCAAGTATGGCTTACCTGCTAATTTTGGCGTAATAATTCTACTATATCGACACTCGGCAATACAGAAATTCATAATTTAAAAGACACCCACTTGAAAAGAAACTACCTCTTTAACTTGGAAAATCACTGAAGAGTACAAAAAATGGGGGCAATTTCTCGAGTTTATTGTACCTGCTCTAACTAGGAAAACAGCTCTACCCAAGTATAATTGTGCTCCAAAAGCAAATTCTTCCTAGAAGTCCACAAAGGATAACTATAGACCTGGTGAAGACCTCATTAAACCAAAAGGCAACAATTTCAAAATTAAGAATCAGATTCGAGAGAAGTCATCTTGAAACATCGATTGCTCCTCGCACCAAATCATCTACCAAGCCATGCAAAGCAAAGTCCCACCGCTTATCCTTGAAACCTTTCCACATCCAGAATAAACTATCAACTGAATACGAATACGTAATAACACATTCCATACCGGACACCACGCCACTCGTATTCTAAGCTCCATAAATCTTGAGCCACCTCACAAGTAGAAAGAGATTATTTATATTCTCCTCTTCCTGCCTACAAGTGTTTCTAATGCTAATATATCCAAATATAAACTATTGAAAAGACAAATATAGATTATATAAACAGAAATATACTGAAATATATTTCCTATAAATAATCAAAAGGGGCATAAAGAAAACAAAAACCCACTACACATAAATTTTACATATAAATGTTAATGTGTGTGCAGTATTTGAGGAAATGGACATGTTTGTTGGACCAAAGAGTACCCATGTGAACTCGACACCGACACCAGTAAGGGAGACGAGTTGGACATGCATCTTGAGTAGT
This sequence comes from Panax ginseng, assembly GCA_020205605.1. Lineage (NCBI taxonomy): Eukaryota > Viridiplantae > Streptophyta > Magnoliopsida > Apiales > Araliaceae > Panax > Panax ginseng. The sequence goes on from CM035127.1 coordinate 7,276,616, forward strand.
TGAAAAGACATGTGAAAAAGAAAAAAGAAACAAAAGGACGAGATTAAGAATGAGGAAGAAGACGAGAGCGCTATAGATCACAAGTTCAATTCAGCAATCCGATAGTTCTAACAGATATAGGGTTTCGAGCAAGTCCATGTGGCAAAAGATTAGGGCTTTCACTACCCCTCGTTGTGACTGAACTACAACATCGAGGGCTTGACCAATTGTTTTGCAGAGGACTTCAATCTGTCGGGGATGAGTACTTCTCTCGTTCTCTGTGCACCACTCTATTTAATATATAAAAAAAATACTCCATGTAACATATGGGCTCCTTTAATTTAAAGAAAATCAATTTTCTATATTTCCCAACTCTTTCAAATTCTATTTCTATAATTACCCAAAAATTTGAATATAGACACATTAAATAACAAAAGACTGAAAGAGTAACATCATAATTCAGTTATATGGTCAAGTAATTTACCATTTAGAAGTAATACTGTACAAAACATCATGTGCATCTTAAGAATGTTCACGCACATGACCCCCCCACTTTTTCCTCCTACAATTCTAACTTTCGGATCCTTTTTAGCCGTTTTCCTCAGACCCTTTGATTTGTGGAAGCCAGAATTCAACGTCTAGAATCTAGACACCTTGTTGGACCCCCACAATCTCACCCTAGTCCATATAACAAAGATTTTCACCAAAGGAAAAAAGACAGAGAGAGGAGAAGGGTCTATACTGGTTTATATTTATTTATCTTATTTCATTTTTAGACCATGAAATGGAAATGACTTAATACAATGCACAAACAAATCCTAAAATTTGGAAATGCGTACACTCTCCCTCTAAAGCATGGACCTCTTTTCTCTCTTTCTCTATTCCAACATCTTAGAAAATAATATTTTGTATACATAATAAAAATTATTATTTATCTTATATTTTAACTATCATATACGCAAGTATATCACATAATTCATGGGAAATTTAATTGCACTTTCACTTTTACAGATTTTTGTCGTCCTTGATTTTAAAATTTTATTATTTCTAATTTTGTGCATTCTTTGTCTGTCCCCCTCTTTCTTTCTATACCTCTATGCTTTTATATATAGCATGTGTATCTCTCGCTCTCTTTAAATGTCTATAATACATAAACATGTTTAAATAAAAAACATATTTTTAGATAAAGAAAGAAATCATTTTATATCATATACAAATTATATTTCCATATATTGATTTTCAAAATTTTCATCCTTGATGGCATAATTTTCATACTAATTATATGGACAAGTTTTGTCTTCTTTATGCTCTTTAGTCTTTAGCATATGTTGACTTCCCTACTGTCTCCAACTCTATGGACATAATTTCTTTTCACTAAATTTCTCAATTTTCTATGTGTTATTCATAGTACTAAATCTTCAAAGGATTTTGAGATTTATTTTATTTTAACATTCTATTGCACTCCAATTTAAGTTGGATGATTAAAACAAAAAGAAATATATTCCTCTTAAATTAAAGGGAATTGTAATCTAGGTGAAACTGTAATATATAGCATCTAAAACAACAAATAGAATAATATAGCTTCAGAAAAATTCCTAGAGCCTAAAATTGATTTCCTAAATGTATGTCCACTATGCACAAATTTTCTTCGCATAAATATAATTTGAATACAATCTACTACGATGCATGCAAAATAAATACTGTGAGTTGCACTTAAATTTTGAATGTAAAGTTGGTTTCTATGTTTTTTTTTGAGTAATAGGATAATTTGGACATATTTTGTAAAGTTTAAATACACGTATCTTTTCTTTTTTGGTCATTACACGCTCAAGAATTACTTCCAATTAGTTTTTTGTTTGCTTCATGGCATTATTCTTTAAATTGCTACAACAAAATACCTAAAAATAACCAAAATCATAAAATCCCTATAGAATTTAGCATATCCAATGCTTACATGAGACATTTATTTCTTTCTTTGAAGCAAACTGAAATGATAATAGGAGTATAATATCATTTTGAAATTAAAATCTAAAAATAGTCTCTCATAAGTGTTAGAATTTTCTAATACCCAAAACTTGAAAAACTTAATTTAAAGAGAATTTTAAAGCTTAATTTAATATGATTGCATGCAGAACTTTTTCAGGGAATGGAAAATTCTCATTTTCTTACAAGTTGATGTATTTCATAAAAGTGGACCTTACTATAATTGTCTCATTTTAAATTAGTCCTCACATCATATTGTTTTTAGAGAAATATACAACACAAGTTTCAACTTTATTTTTGACTTTTAACTTATTTTTATACATTAATTTTTTTTATTAATACAGGTCCCCTGTGCATTGGGTTCATAACTAGGTAACGACTATTACTAAAGCAAACGACTGGACATAACACAGAATATTCTGGCTTAACAAACCATAATGTCGATTAAAAACATCCTTAAGTATCAGAAACAACAAAAAAGCAAGACTTCTGCTACACCACCATTTTCATAGGTTGGACAAAAGGTAGTTTTCATATCAATCCAAAGCCTAGAAAGGGATTTATAAAAACTAAGCAGCTTATGGATGTGTCATACTAGATATTGACTGGGATGGAATTCAAAATCATATGTGATCTATGAAATATCACAGAAAGCCATTACAAAAGGAAACATTAAGTCTTTCTACCAACTCTATCACATCTTAATAGCTTTTGTCTTTCCTCTACAGCAACTGGATCAACTCAAATCTCACAGGAACCATCAGTGTCTTCTCCAGAGTAGACATAAGTATTAAAGAAGGGATATTCACACACGTTTGCGAAAAAGAGTACCGGACAATCCTATCAATAAACATAAATCTCAACAGCAAACTCCTAAACTGAGTTAAAATAAGATATTCCTAATAAAACAATGCCAAGGCTCCAATAAGGGTAATGAGAATACCGAAAAAGAAGATAAGAATGTGGTAGACTAAAAGTATATCAAACCTTTGATGAAGTAGAGCTTCTGCGGGCCTGTGCTTGAAATTTTGAATGCATTCGATGCAGCTGCTGCATTTTTTCAAACTGTTGCAACCTAGAAGCGAAGTTCATTCCATTATGCACATTTTGTGAATCTTCATTCATTTCACCATCCTCAGATACATATGGTCCACTAGGTATGCAATTATTTGGCAAGTAAGGATTCCCTGATGATGTTCGCTTAAATTGCTCCCCACTGAAGGAGTATGATGGCACTGTTTTCAATCGAGTCCGTAGAATCTTGAAGGCTCCACTTTGCTGTATGAACAGTTAATTGATCACATAAAAAGAATCATATAACCAAAAATATTGGAAGACTCAATCAGGAGATATTCATAAATGTAGAACATCGAAGTCTTGACTACCTTCCACAAATGGTTATAGCTTAAAGTACAGAGTTGGGATCATTCAATCATGTCAAAAAGAAGGAATGCAATACTGAGCAGTTAACATGTATTAAGATACAAATATAAGTGATCAAAAAGAGCCATGGATGTACTTATCAGAAAAAGAAAAAAAAACTTGGACACATTTAACGAAATAGAGCTCTTATTATTTAACCATGGATGCATCTGAAATGTATAACTGCTGAGTTAGTCATCCCACTGCAAGTCGATAAAATTGGTTAAGCACCCTAGGTTATACATGATTAAAGCACTCAATAGTGATAGTCCTTAAGAGTATTGTATAATTTATCAAGTCTCAAAACTTGCATGCACTGTGACCTTATTTTTTAAACTCCAGAAACAACAAAGTTAGATCAATCAGTCGACATAAAATGGAAATTTAGATGCCGAATAATCAAAATATTGCATTTAGCAAACACAAACTCATGTTTCAAGTAACCAACAGGAAAACAACAGAATAACTGAAATACCTGCGGTAGCAGCATAAGAAGACCATATAAGGCTTTTAACAACCATATATATCTTCCAGGTTCCAGCAGCTGTAAGTAAGGAAAAAGAATAGTTCATTTAGATATATTAATCCTCCTCTGAGAAGCCAATCGTCAGATCTGGAAATCATTTATGATGAACTAGTTAACTGCACACACACTATTTGTGTGATTTAGTGTAAAAGGATAAGAGAGTAAAAGGGAGAGAGAAAGTAGGATGAAAAAATAACTATCTTTTACGAGAATTAATAGAGATAGGAAGGATAGAAAGGAAAACACAAAAAGGCTTCAAAAAAATTGTTAACACAAAAAACGGTTATTTTCCCAATAACATAATTATTTATGATAATGAAATTACAATTGAAAAATACTACCGATTAGCAGGAGCAGTTATAGTTTCAACAAAGCAAAATTTGCATAAAGCCCTTCAAAGAACCATAGCATAAATTTTATTTGATGAGTAATTATGTTAAGACAACATCAAAAAGGGGCGCAACCACTGTGTAAAAGAACAATAAGCCTATCAAACCAACCAATTACTCATTTCATTTTCTCTATAGATTAACAATGAGAGGAATGAGACCATGTGAAACATCAGAGCGTTTCTGAAACAAATTTTGGGTCAAATCCAAAGTCAAAAACAAATTTTGGGTCAAATCCCAGTTCGAATTGAATCAAATCTATCCAAATAAGACCTTAAACCACTGGCCCAATAATATCTTTTTGAGTCATCTTAGTCCACCACAGGCTCACCCAAAAGGTCACGACTTGGAAGTACTATTGGTAGTAACTTAATTCCTTAAGTACAATCAAATTTTTTAAATATCTTTCGATGTGGAACTGGGGTGTTACAAACTCCTCCACTTAAATTTTTGATGTCCCCGTTAGAACCGATCACACACACGGTTCACAAATCTATGTCTTTTTAGCCATTGTGGGATAATACCGGTTGGCTTCGTGACCCCACCTCCGGACCTCCATCTCTCCATTGTAGGATAATACCACCAACGAAGTCCCCACCTCCGGCAACTCGATCGGATAACCCAACCCGAGCTTTCGAGATTTGATATTATATGAAACAACAAATCCCTAGTCCGAAACAAATCTCGGGTCAAATCTCAAGTTCGAATCGAATCAAATCCATCCAAATAAGGTCAATAGTATCTTCTTGAGTCATCTTAGCTCACCACAATCTCACCCAAAATGTCATAACTTGAAGGTACTATTGGTAGTAACTTAATTCCTTAAGTACAAAATTTTCTCATAGGGTGTTACAGTTTCTGATCTAAGAACTATACTCATTTGACACACCGCCGGAAATAAAACGAAGATGAATAAGTTTTGATCTAGTTTCAGCATGGTGTCATAATGCTGGATTGAATCTTGATGGATATAGAATTCGTTTTAATGCCAGAACTTTGTGTATATGAAAATTGGCTGGATCTTCTATCTATCATCTATCTGCTAGCCTTTTCTATTCACTAACATCATTCACTCTTTAACCAAAGAGAATCATAAAAGTTGACCCACTTTGGGACATAATTAACAAAATAAATAAACAAATGCACCATTTTTTTGGTTGATAAAGTGAATTCTCAAGGTGCTGACGCAGGTTTCTAGCTGCTTTTTTTTTTGCAACTACTTTGTACACAGGCGGCACCCACTTGGTGCCTCTTTGAATAAATCCTTTAAATTAAAAAATCTCAGGCAAGTCACTTGACATATTGGTCAAGGGAATGATTAAAAATACTCACATTGACCTTTTGCCAAAGGCACTAGCTAGTTGAGGAATCCATAAAACCACCTCACCTAGGCACTAAAGCGAGGTGAGGAAACCCCATAGTACCTTAACTGACACAAAAGGAGAGCCGACTTTGGTGAGTTGAAACACTGGGAGGCAATGAACCACGAAATCGATAGCCGTTTTTAATGGAATTCTTTAATTCCCTCCTACAGTTTGCCTCTCCACTTTTAAAGGAAGGGACATTCTTGTCCACTGTTTTTACTCACATATAAGGAAGCTAAAGGGCCCAAAGTTACCCAATTCATGCTCTGTAAAAATTAAGAATCTGAGATGGGGGAGAACTTCACCAATTTTCATTAGAGTTTTTTAAGAATCTCAAGAATTCCAAGAAGAATTCACCATTATTTGTCTTCTTCACAGGTCCGTCTCTGATCTCACTCTGCCTTATACATAGCCTAGTGGCCGCCCAGCAGAAACATCTCATGTTCTCTACCCACACAAACAGAATCACACGCACACTTAAAAAAACCTCACACTCTTCTCTTCTAGTTCTTTCACACACGCAAACACGTGCACTCTCTCCCCCTTTTTATTTTTGGACCACAGGTTTTCTCACGCACACCTTCTCCAGTATTTTATACTTTCTCTAAAATATATAGATCTTAACAGCCCTGACTAGGAGTGCGCCCTATAGCACTAAAAAACAATAGCCACTTAATCCCCTAACAAAGAGTAACCTAAATTAGTTCAGAAAAAATATGTTGATGATATTACAAATAAAGAAAGCTAAGACACATCAGCAAAAGTAAATATTGCATTTAATCATAAACGGAGTGAAAAACATATAGCTATACAAATAATCCCCCAAGGAAAAAAAAAGAAGACAAAAAATAGAGCTACAAAATATTTATTTTAGAACTTAAAAGCAAGGAAGAAGTCAAAGCACCTGCAACCTAAGATATGCAAAGATTGGGGTCTCCAGTAGGTGTATCAATTTGTCCAGCTGGACCAAGAACTTAACATTGATATCCTCTTCAACCAGAGATTGAATGACAGAACTTGCGTGCTGGTATGTCTGTAGATAAATTCCCACAGGAAGCATCAAAAACATGAATACTGGACAAATGGCCAAGATAATCACACACAATCACACATATACATATAACTACATATACTTATAAAATGGAAAACTCATGTTTATCCCATTGAACTTGTCCTGTTTTGTGCAATAACCCACTGAATTAATTCTTACTGTAATTAGCCAACTGAACTTTAAAAAAATATTTAACTGAGTCATTCCGTCAAAATAATTAAACAGACGTTAGTTTAATTCTTCCATGGCTGTGTGGAATAAATAAAGAAATTAAAAAACATAAATAAGTGGCAAAGATATATTAAAATTAAAAAATAATAAAAACAGCTTTCATATTCTTCGGTATACATATATATACACGCGCGCGTGTTATCTTCAAATTCCAGTGCAAAAGATTTGCCATATATACCCACAATTTTTTCTTTTCATTAGCCATTATATTTATTGCCAATCAAACAAATCGATGGTCTACATATGCACTACTGATTCCGTATCTAAAACCAAAACTAGTAATAATGTTGGGAAAAAAATAGTGCCTAAATTTTATTAGACTAAAACCTATATAGAGAGAAAAACATGAACTTACAGAGGGTGGGAACAAAGGGAATACGCTTACTTCACGGTTTCTAAAATGCTTGAACAATAATCTAGAAATATCAATTTTTCTAACAAATCAATTAAATTTTATAATATGGCCCAGCATCAGCCGGAGTAGAGTAGAAGATGAGAAGTCATAAAAAAATGTTTTAAAAGTTAACGGACATCCAATTAATTTAACAGAATGGGTTAATTCAATATTATTTTTTAGTTCAGTTGGTCAGTGGCAATAAAAAATAGTTTAGTAGGTTATTGCACAAATCCGGACAAGCTCAATGGGATAAACATGCGTTTTGCCCTTACAAAATCAAAAAAAAGAAAGAGAAGAGGATAGAACAGTGTTCTGGCTGTTACCTGAGCTAATAAGCAAAGACTTATTATTGCCATTGGTGAATGGCACCATGAAGCATACAAAGCAAGAAACAAGTCTTTTCCATCCGCATTCACCAAGGATTGCTTTAATAGATCTCGAAGGTGAGATAACTCTGAGGAAGTAAGCAAAATCAAATTCAAAGCCTGAAACAGAAACATAACATGCAAATTAGGTCACCGAGATTAAAATATATATATATATATAATAATAATAAAAGTAGCACACACAAACTTTAGAAGTGACATGGGGGCAAGTCAAAGGAATCCCATGTAAAGTATGACTATTCTATAATGTCTCGATGGGTTATAATATGTATACCACAGTTAAGGGGGCTTCAGGATTTATATTATTACATTAGGAAATACATGAACAGTCATAGAAACCATCATTTTGTGTGTGTGCGAGTGTTTTCAGAAAAATTGCAAAAACCTGAACCATAATAGAGGCAAACTCCAGGTCAGCTTCACCCTCGAGTATTGTGGAGAGTTCACGGTAAACTCTTTCAGCATCCAAAAGTACACAAAGTTGGCGAATTATCAATGCACCACGTCTAAAGGATATATATAAAATAATATTAAACCACTAAGGTATAATACTAAATATGGAAACAAACTACTTACGTAGTATCAAAAAAGGAGGGGGGGAGAGAAAGAAAAGAGAGAACTCACTTCTCCAGTAGAGTGTTGTCAATTTGAAAGTTTTGAACTAAGAAAATAACAAGCTGTCGAAAATGCTTTGGATCTCTGGCTATGCCTGCGTGCACCTCAATTACCAGGAGCACTACCTGTAAAAAATAAATCCAGAATAACAATATATTACATAGTCTAAACAAGAGACACAATTTGGCCCCCTTCAAATAATATAAAGCAGAGATATACTATTGCCGTTGCACAACATGAATGTAGCACATCTAATATTCAGTAAATCGGCCTTCACATATAATAATGGCACCACAGCAGACCATAACATCTTCACTCTGGGTACAAAAATTATTTTCTACCCAGCAGCAGGTTCTATTTTTTGTTTAACAAGAGTTCTGGTTGTACTTTTATATAATCCTAATGAACCAACATTAAATTTTGAAACATCAGCTAGCTAGCAGGCAACTATATAGCATGATAGCAAAAGAAAGACAATAATGAAACGCAGATGCAACTTGAAGAAAAAACCAAGCATAATGAAGGAGTAGGACAAAGGCAGCAGGAAAGAAGATTACCTCATCAGAGGGATCAGATAGTGCCTTCAACAGGGTGTCAAAAACATCATTCAGAAAAGTTAGAACCTGTTTCAAATATAAAAATGAAGTGAGAAGCAATAAAAGTCAAGACATGTTCCGGGATTGATCATAGACAGAAAAGACAAAAAAAATCTTATTACCTCTGCACGATGTCTATTCAAAAGAGCTGACATCCAGTGCAATGCTTCAATTCGAGTTGCCTCCCACTCACTAGACAACTGGCTGGTAGATGAAAAAAGAAAATGCAAGTTCACCACAATCCAGTATATGCAGAATAAATTCTATTAATATCGAGTATTGTAAAATCTATGAAATATGAAATGGAAGAATTTTTTGGTACTACTTTTGCTCTTGGTATTGAAGAGGCAAGAAGATATACCAAACTGTATGCAAATTATCAGTAACCTTTAAATATAGCCTTTTTCCAAGAAACAAGAATTACACCTCCTTGCAATAGAGAGGATTGCTCCAACATCAAATCCTTCAGCTGGATCAGCCTCCATAGTGCGAAGTTCTTCATTAGTTTCACGAGCAACCTGATAATCATAAGCCAAACAATTAACAACAGATAAGACATGTTGCACAACCAAACTTGCTGAGTATACGGGGGCAAGGAGAGTGGCAAAACCAAAAGTACAGAAGACATTTACTTTCAAATTGGTAAGTAAAGAACTAATTAACTTACAACTCGTATTTTCTCTTCTTTATCAGCAATACAAGGCAAAATAGCTCCTAAAATATCAGCATAGTATGGAACAAGCTGGTCCCCGCCAAGCTTTACAAACTCATTTATCTGCACAATTAATTATTGCATTGAAACAGATTTGAACGAATTTTAACCAAATTAGCATCCTATTGTCCAAAATGTCAACTAAGGAGGAAGAGGAAAACTTCAGCAAGAAACAACACCGATAAGGAAAAATTCATGCACATGGATATTATGTATGAACAATCATACCCAAGTAATAGCAGTTAACCGAGTAAATTCATCCGGGGAAGCTGCCCTTTGTACAAGAATTTCAGCCATGCGACCATAATCTACAGACTTCAAGAGTAGCACTGCTCGAGTCAGAAAATTACAAATGAACATAACATCTGTTCCGTGTAAAAATAATTAAGTTTAATATATGTTCTAATACATGTCTTTGTTATAACCATAATATTAATGCATTCATTTTCCTTGAGTTAAAACAGATTGCGAAACTGCCCGCTACTATGCCTTCCAAAAGAAGGTAACTGACCAGGCAGAAAATTACTAGAAATATATAAACGAAGTTAGCACAATCCATCCTAAAAGAAGCCTTACTGGAGAATTCTTGATCTCTTGAAGAAACTCTGATAGTGCTGAATCAGCTTGTTGTCGTATTTCATGGCTAGAATCACTTAACATATTAAAAAGGCCTGAAATTACATCAAACATGTGAGCTGTAACTTCTGCAGTAAACAAAGTTACGGATACATAACTGGCTTCTATCAACTTTCAAATTATGACCATTTACCATCAAGAAAATCAGGAAGAAAACCCAACATATCAATCTCGGGAACACTGTCCAATACAGTGATCCATCCTACCAAAAACTGGCGGACATAAGGATTGAGGACATTCATACGCTCCCTCAACAGTGGTATAAATTCTTCAATGCTGACCAAAAAACCCATAAACAATTTAATGTCTTACTGAAGAGCAGTACAACGCAATATCTTATCCCATAACAAACGAAACCTGTATTTAAAAGAAATGACACACCTGAACTGATCACTCTCTGTGACAATGTCCTGCTTCCCACAACAGTTGATGCACTAGGTTAAATTTTAAAAATATATCTGCTAGAATATAATAGGACAATGTTTAACTGCATAAAGATTAAAGTAAAAGAAGATGTACCTTTACAAGCCTATCTAAAAGATGAGCAGCACTTTGTACATTGGCATCTGAGTCTGCTGAAAGTTTACATAAAGCATCAAAGATCTGATTGAAGAATACAATAAAATCACCCCTCACAACCTGCAAAGCAGCACGAGATAAGACAAAAATGTGCATGTAATCAAGTCGGATGATACAATACTCTAGTTCGTTCTCACCTTTGCAATGTTATATAGAGCTTCACACGCATAATAACGAACTCTGCTATCTTGATCAGAGAAAGAATTTATCACCGGTGGTACAATTTGCTGGAAGATTGGATTCATAAGGGTAATGAGTGCAAAAAACAAACAAATACTTTATAAATAAACTATTAAATTAACAAACAGGAAAAATGTTTTCAGGAAATTGTGAAATATTTGAACATGTATCTAGAGAAAGACTCGGAATATTATATAAAGAACTTCCAATACAACAAAACCATTAATGGACATGGTTTACAGCACCTCTACAGGTTGAGTTAGGTAACGGTTTGACAAACACTGGAATTGAAGGCTGAAAACTCTTTTGAAAATTGAGAAGAAACTGATAGTAACGATAATAAAAACGTCAACAAATATGACATGCTAAATATTCTGGAATTGATAATTCTGCTGCCAAACCTTTTTCTGACAACCCAAACCAGGAGAGAAAATGACCAAAATGCAACATCTATGGGCTTAAACTCTGTCGGTAAGTGGGGGTGCTCCAAAAATCTTAAAAAACATGTGGACTAAACTATAATATGCTCAAGCAATTCTCAATTATTGGGGTTAGAAATGAAGATGTTGCATCAACAACACCAATACAGATCCAATCATAAATTCCCGGGGGTCTTTCTCTCTCTATAAGTCCCTAGATTCTTTCCTTCAATTTGTTGGAAATACAATGTGACCCTAGTTGTAACATCTTTCCTTAAATTAGTTAGAATTGCAATGTGACCCTACTTGTAACATCAACTACTATAAAACTGTTTGGTTTTAGCATTTCTATTATGCTCTAAAAGGTTTATTAAACTAACTTAAACTTTCACTAAAAGTTCTTCATTGTTGCAGTTAAAGCAGGAAAAAGTATAGTATCCAAAACATGCAGCAAATTTTTACACTTTCCATTCGACCACACACCAAGGCTGAAACAGCATTTCCATTTATTATGAAGATGACTCTAATATCCTTTAAAACCCCACCTCAAGATGCTGGGCAGCTTCTGCAGTCAAACCAACAGTTGCTGCAGCCAATCCTATCAATCCTCCCTAATCAATACCAGTTTCAGTAAAAGTAATCAAAATTCAAATGCAACAACAGAAAAGATCCAGTTTTTAGACATAAAAACACCAATGCAATTATTATATCTGACCAACTAACCAACCTTGCGATGATTCGCCTGGGGCGAGTAGGTGAACTCATTAGTCAACAAATTGATCACAGCCGTAATCTTACCATGATCTCCGGCCACCGCCAGTTGCTTCACAATTCCTTCCACCTGTCATAGCATTTCACCAAAACATCAAGATCCAATTCTTTACAAACAAAAAAAACTAACCAGTCAACCTATAGACAGCTAGAAAGTTAAAATTGATACCTCTAGGGCAGCATTCTTGCGTTTTTCGTACAGCTTATCAGATAAATTACGAAGAACGGGAGTAGGAATCGCAGAGAGAGCGTCAGCCATAGCAAAAACCCTAGAATTTTGTCTGACCGGACCGGACCAGACCAGACCAGCAAAGTCAAAGGCGTTTTCTGATCTTCTCTAGCTCGAATCGAAACATCTCCGACTGAAAAGTATCGGTGGTGTGCGAGGAGGGTTTTTTAAGGATTTTGTATATCGACGATAAGTTCGATAGTTGAAGAGTTCATCAGTAATTACGTATGGTATGTATATCTAAACGGAAGGAGAAATAAAATAATTAGAGTGTAACCAAATAAATGGAAAATATCAAATAATTTTATCCGAATTTTTTTTACATATATATTAGTTGTGTCCGGTGCTTTTGACACTACATGAATCGTTGAATTTATTCCAAATTTTAAACGGCTCAGATAATTTATTAGAGTGAACATAAAATTTAAAATCAGTTATATTTTGTTATATATATATATAGAGAGAGCAAGGATCAAGAGCATAAGACTTATGCTCTATAAGGAATTATGTTATTTAAGACTTTTATACTCTTGATCATTTGTTTCATATATATATATATATATATATATATATGAGGGCACACATGTTAAAATTAAAAATTTATAAAATTTAGAAGGTTAAATAAAAAATAAATATTTAAGTAAAAAACAAAATAATAATATATTTAAAATTACGAAGACAAAAAATAATAAATAATAAATTAATTAAAAACACCAACCCCATTGACATTTAATAATTAAAATTGATAATTACATATGTATTTTTAATATTTTTATATAATTGTCTTTTGTATCGAAAGAAAGTGAGTATTACCTCCATGTTAGAGGAAATCATATGTAATTGTCAAAAAATTATGTGTAAATAATATTCCTCAAAATAGGAAGATATATAAATAACAGTATATAAACTTGTAGTATATTTTTTCGTGGGTTTGGTTGGGTTAGGCCTTGGCTAACTAATTGCTAAATGGAGAGGTCAGTGGTCACCGTGTGCGTGCATAATCTATGGGTAAAAAAAATCACCTCAAGAATTTTGACAAAATATGAAACAAAAAAAAAGAGTTGTGGTAAATAAAGCTTCAATGAGCATGTTATATATTGTAAAAAAAAATTATCGAATTACGATTATAACTTATATCAATATATAAAATTAAGTATGATTATAAAATTAGTTCACTATATTAAATATATCGCTAAAATATAATCAATTATAATTATTCATATAACTCGTAACTAAAAAGTTAACATATAATGTCATAAAATATATCATTATCTAACCGCAATAGCTTAATTTTCATTTTATGAAAAGGACTATCTGAAAATATTAAAAATACATGTGCAGATATAAGTTTTCTTTCTCTAAAAGTAATAAATTACACAATTTTTTAAAGTTGTTTTCATAATTTATTGTCATGTCGAGCTAACAACTTACTTTTTATAACGATGAACATGAAATAAAATGCATTTTTCATTTTTATAATTTTTTCAAATGAGACAATTCCTAAAATCGGTAACTTGATATTGTGATAGTAAAAGGCTAAAAGCACAAAACTCACGGATTAAAAAAAAAAAATTGTATTTTGTGCGCATTATTGATATAAAAGAGTACAATTAATAATTCACAAGTTACAACTTACAATTAAGACTATCAAACATTTTCTTTATCAATACTGTTGAATTCTTATAGACTATTTTCTTTAAATTAGAGAGTTATATATATATGCAAAAAATGTTAAGCATAATTCTTAGTTAAAAGGTAACAGAGTGTCAATTTACTATATATAAATTATGGTTTTAAGATAATTTTCTAATATAATCCACTATTGGGCTGAACAATTATGGATAATCTACTTTATATCAAGATGTATGTTAGTTCTTTTCAATGCATGTAAATAAAAAATACAAGGGTTTTATTGAGCGTGTATATGTATTTATGTTATATGGATATATACACTTAGACCTGGCAATATAGTTGGTTAACTATCAGGTCAACTCATATTAACTGGAATCAAATGGGTTGGTTAACTATATTTATTTATTTGAGTTGGTTAAAGTTTGGAACCATATTTTAAAAAAGAAAAATAGTTCCGACCCGTTCGACCCATATTTTATTCCAAATCAAAATCAAAAAAAAATTTCACCCATATTTACATATTTAAGAAGCTCAACCACCCCCCCACCCCACCCCACCCCACCCCACCCCACCCCCACTTCCACTTCCACTTCCACTTCCACCCCCATAAAAAATATTATGTGATTATATATACACCCCTTACCCCCCCACCCGCCCCCACCCCACTTCCACTAAAAAAAATATTATGTGATTATGTATACACCCCTTACCCCCACTCCTATCCCTACCCCACCCACCCCACCCCCACCCCCACCCCTTACCCCTTATCCCACGCACTCCCATCCCCACCCCCCGCCCCACATCCACCAAAAAATAATAATATTATATAATTATATTTACACCCTACCTCCACCCTCCACCCTCCACCCTCCACCCCAAACTCCACCCCAAACTCCACCCCCTACCAAATAAAGAAAAGACTACATTAGTCAGCAATGTAAACTACTATCGCATCTTATCAACATCATACTATACGTAGAAGGTAAAAGCTTATTTCAATTGAGGAGCCGTCCAATTTTTTTAATTTGATGGGCCAATAATATATATTGTACATATAATAAACAATGGTGCACAGATCTAATAAGTAGTATTATTGCTGTGAAAAAAGTTATATGCTACACTTTACCAAAATTAAATTACAAATTGACACTGTCACCGTACTATGATAAAAAAGAAGAAGATAAATCTCTAATAGTATAAAATAAAATAAATAAATAATACACTGGTCGAGTATTTATTTTATAACTTGGGCTTTTGTTTATCAAAATAATAATAATAGCAACTTGGGCTTCTTTATTACTTACCAACTGGAGACTTGGAGTAGTTGTTCTATTTTGTCCTTAAAGATAGCCGCCCGCATATATTTAGGGACAATTTTGGTATATTGCAAATTGTCCTAATCAGTCGAAGAAAACTGCCCGCCTTACGAGAAGAGAAACGTCAAACGTGTAGTATTTTCTTTAAATGGTTAATATGGTTTTTAATATGATTCCAACCCATATTATTCATATTAAAAATGATTAATATGATTTTAGTTCTTAAATGGTTAGTTAATCATATTTTGAAAATCAAAACTAACCCATAACCATATTTTGTCGTACCTATACACACCATGTGTAAGACACAATCAGCGTATTTACAATAATTTTTTGTGACCGTCATTATAGTACTGTAATAATTATAAAGAATACGTGAATCGTCGTTATAATCCAAAAAAATCGTTATCGTAAATAATCGTGTACTATACAACTGTGTACATACATTTTTTTAATTTATAATAACCATGAATATTTTGTTCGGTTTTTGTACAAATGAATGGGAATGACGCTACAAAGCAATGTAAAAGCAAGATAAAATTAAACAAAAAAGGTTAGTGATGAGTTTATATATATATATATATATATATATCAACACCCAAAAAATATAAAATAAAGGAAAACAACTCTCACAAGCTTTGATAATTTTTTCAAACATAAATATAAATTATTTGATGCTACCGCTAATTTTCCAAATTTGAAAATGCACAAGGGTATAAGTGGTGATTGTCCCTTCCGACAAGCAATTTGACAAGCACGATTTTCCAGATTACGATTCTGCAGGCTCAATCAAACTTGTTCACCCCTCTTCTCTCCTTCATTGTTGACTCCAATGTCTTTGAAGCAGTTCAGACTGAGACTCCCAATCAGTCATGACTCATGGCTACTATTTACAACACCATAAAACATTAACCGGGTCGGGTCGGGTCTTGATCCGTATCCAAATTTTAATTCATCCTCATATACTATTTCTGTTTTCCAGCTTTTCAAGTAAATAGGCAAATAGCAGTTAAGTCACCTTGAGTCACTCTTCAGTAAGGAGAATTAACTCAATGTTCAATTTCTATACATCGTCTCAATTTATTTTCTGAATTTGCACTATTCCAACTCTAGTATTGGCCTGTCGTCATCTCATAGCAAATTTTCAAGCCTTTGCTTCAACTTTTATCATAACCCAGCAAATTAACTGGTATTACATCCCAACTCTTTGAACACATTCGTTAGTAAAAGCAGCATGTCCTTATAGGTAGAGAAAAATGCAATCAATGACATCTGATATGGGAAATTGAACATTTTTATTGCAGATGTAGTATGCAGAAACATACAACAGATGCGATAAGGAGTCTCAAAAACGGTTAAAAGAAAAAGGACTTAAAAGTGACTCTTCAAGTTCTCGAAACCCTTTGAATACCGCATCTGTCTGACTTGAGGGAAGGGCCAATCTTCGCACCTCTGTCATATACCTGTTCAAAAAAATCCGAGAAGAAACAAGTTTGAGTATCATGGAACTGAAATATAACCACTCTTTTTTCATTAAAAAAATGGATTAGGTTAAATACACAACAATAACAAACCAAGCAATTCTTTTTCGGGCCAAATCAAAAAGAAAAGGGGAATAAAAAAACCATGGGATGGGCAGGGCTGCTTGCAAATAGAGAAACCCAAGGACCCAAATAAATAACCCAAGGGAAGGGAAGATTAGAACACTACATATGCTTTGAGTTTCTCCTTGAAGAGAAAAATATTCAAGTCTAAAATACCAGTTTCATTTTCAACATTTGTAGCGAGGTACTTGAACTTTATGTTAACAAGATGGCGATCTGCTTCAACAAAAAGTGAGTGTGCCATTTAAGTTGCAGGATGTGGGATGATATATGTCGGTCCCAGTTGGAATCACCAAGTGCATGAAGCTGATTGCAAGAGCTAAGGAATTTGTTAAAGAAAGAAGTACAACTCCTATCAAGTGAAGTGATTGATTTCCAACAGCCCAAAGGATTTGCAAGTCATGCACATGAAAAAATAAAATGTCATTTCCTAAAACATATCAACAACGAGACCATAATATTACAAGTTTTATTAAACATACTGCTTCAAGTAGAATGACAAGGGAGGTTTGAGCCATATGAGGGGTCATTTTTCTTTGCGTCATTAGTGCCATTATTCTGGCAAGCAATTTTGGTGGTTCCTTATAATTACTCACCATTTGATTTCTTCAAACAAACAATGAAAGATCATTTTACATTAAATATTTGGAATGGTAGGCGGCAACTAATTGTTAATTTCTGCAATTCTGTTAAAAGCACATGTAAGGTGATGAAACAGAAAATGAAGCACCTGCAAAGGTTTGACAAGTAAAAACATGGCTAGGACTCGAGGTTCAAAGAATGAAAAAGAGGAAGAAGCTTGTAATTTATTGGATTAACGAATATACAGAACAAACAACTCACTGAACAGATACAAATATGTTAGAGACGTCATGAAACCTAAGAACAGTACAAGAATATTAAAAAATGTATACGTCATGAAACCTAAGAACAGTACAAGAATATTAAAAATCGTATACGTCATGAAACCTAAGAACGGTACAAGAATATTAAAAATGGTATAGCAACAACCACATGAAAACTAATGTAGAAGAACTTGACCTGTTTGCTGCACTAGTGATTTTATCGCGCACCCCTTGTTTGATAGCCGCTGTTTGCTCCAGAGAAAATGTTCCACCAAGAATAAGAGATGCTCCAGTAGCACTTGTACCCATTCCCTGAGCATAGATAGACATCGCCCACTCCCGAAGTACTGTTAGCGCTGAGCGCAGAAGGCGCAACTTCAGACTTGGGGATGGCAAAATCGCTGCATTGGACAACAGTTGGTCATATGTATTGAGTACAAGTTCTGTTGCACCCTTGCAGGCGGCAAGTAGAGCCCTTGGAACATCCTCATCTCCAACAGATTCAACCCCAGAAGCTAATCGGTCCTACAAAGAGGGAACAACTTCATTACATATGGAAACAAGTTGGGCAAACTGAAGCTTGCCATCAAAATTAAAAACATCTATGACATTATTTTACAAAAACCACAAATTAGCAGCAAGCATCAATTTGATGAAGATAATACAATTAAATAAAGGGGGGAAAACTCATACCAGTGATGCCTTCTCAAGATGAAGACAAAGTGTATCTAAAGGTAAGACGGCTACATCTCCAGGATAAATGTGGGAACCAACCCTCTTCAATACTGAACATGCTTCAGCAATGCCACCCCTTGAAAGAGCTTGATCCATGAGTCTAGCCCAGGTCTCCCTTACAATGCTGCTATCGGCATCACCCGAATAGTTTGCAAAATAGAGCATTTCCAAACATATCTAAAAGTATAAAGAGATTGGCAAGGAATTCAATTAGGAAATGATATTAATAGCATATTGTGAAAGATTACAGTAAAGAGTCTGTAGAGATAAATTCATGACCAAGTGAAACATTGTGAGATATAACAGAGAAAGATAACAAAAACCGCAAGTGATTCAAGGTCAGAAGAAACCAATAACACCATACCAAGAAAATTCCAAAAGGCAAGAAAAAGAGAGAACATATGGATAGTACTGCAGTCTGCAGCTAATCCTCATACCATTAACTATTTGAGAATCAAATGGAAATGAAAATTTTGTAAGAGGCCACAAGCATTAAGCCTGGATAATGTACAAGCTCAATGGATCTAGAACTCTTATTTTCCTTCAACTTAGCTGCACCCAGGGGTAAAAACAGAGAAATAAGAAAGCATAGGAAAGCCAAAAAATATATATTGAATGAACAACAATTGAATATATCTGTTTAAGAGAAAAGAAGGGTCAGGAGGGAGGGACGGGAGGGGGAAAAAGCTAAATCAAAACTCTTCCCAACATGAAACTCTGTTAATATAATAATTGGCTTAAGTAGGCCCTATAACTTTCCCTTTGAAGGGAATTTTCGATTTCCTTACACTTTCTCTATTAGGCCTCATTTACCATACAATACTTTTAGGGAAAGGTTGATTGATAGCTCACAGATACACATCAATGAGATCAAGCACATGATTATTTGGAGATTGAGGTTGACAAAGGAAGAAAATAAGAGATGTGCATAGAAGAATGTACCTCCCACAGCTCAAATGGAACAGCATACTCATTATATAGTTGAGTAATACTCCTCAGATCCAATGATAACTCTTTGACCTTCTCTCGTGCAGCATGTGCAGAATTGGCATCAAACAGGGTGCTATCAGGTGGTGTGTCATTTGCAACAGGTTCAGATGTGCTAATAGAAGCCTCTAACCTAGAAGCAATAGCCTCTAATTCCTCTTTGATCTTTATTTGAAACCGAAGAACAGCAAGCTTCCCTTCAAGTAAGTCCAGCAGTCCATCATCAAATGCATTCCTGGAAGAACCTACTAGACCATCACTGTCACTTGCACTCTTGGCCTGCAGCACTGCATTAGTCAGGTATTGACGCCTGACATTCAAAATACGAAATACAAATTATCAGATAACAATGAGAGCAAAGGAGAAATTAGTTAAATAATACATTGTATTATGGAAAAATTTCAGTTCCATAAAATATTAAATATTTTTTTTAGTTGTTTTAAAAAAAAAAAAAAAAAATTGGTCCGTTTTTGATCAGGTCCGGGTCCGGACCTGATCAGTTCTATATATATATATATATATATATATAAAATCCTAAAACGTAACAAGTCAGAACGCCCCAAGAAGTCTCATGTCTGATTCCCAATATATCACTAGTTAATATATCAATTACTACGTATCAAAAACATGGTCGTTGGCACAGAGTACATGAGACCAGGTAACACAATGAAAATTCTATAAAAATAGGTCTACATTATCGTTAGAGGAAATCTATGTATACAACCATGTGAATTGGGAGATAAACATAACAAATTTTGTTATGCATGTGTGAGCAGCAAAAGGTGAACTAGGGGCAATTTGGTCATGTATATCTTAAGTGCAATATAAATGGACTGTTGAATAGTTGTATGTTTTATTTCCTATTCTACTATCACATAATGCCCTTGAACGGGTTGCAAACTCATCCAATGGTTGGAGAGGGCATACCATGGTTCAAAGTATCAGTCACGCTGAAATATCGATAGTATTGGTTTGGTACCAGTTGGGGCCAAACTGCAAGCTTGACGTGTTTTACAAAATTAGGAAATGTTCATGTAAAGGGTAATTTTCGGCGAAATTTCCACAACTCGGCGGAACGTAATGGTTTCGGTTCAAATAAATGAGAAATCTCGGCGCAAACTAAGTTTAACTAAGTTACAAGATATCAGTTCTTTAACTAAGTTTCAGATCTTTTTATATCTTATAATATGGTATAGGTTCTCTCAATACTTTGCACAGAAATGTTCTCTTTGACATGGTTTAACACAAGCACATCTCTTCTTTTTAAGTTAATTAGTTATATACTGGAGATAATATTTTTTTGATAAGTTCATTAGAAGATAATTATAGAGAAAAATAGAATTGAAGTTATCATAAAAGCGAACCTCTGTTCTAACGTAGGCACGTCGGAGGCATTGGTGGAGCGCCTTTCTGCAAGTCTCAACAATACATGAGCTGCTAGAACATGTTGTCTTTTCAAGACATAATATCGTGCTAGAAGCTCAAAATATTTTGCCTGATTTGATGGAATGGCTGCTCCTGAATGACCTTGTGGAGAAGCCATTGTTGTTGTCCCAGAGCCCACCCGAACCTACAAATATAGACAAAATTAAAAGGTCAATGCATTCCAGAATTATGAAAAAGTGTGCATGTTTGCAAACAATCTGAGGCAAATGTTAGGCAATGTTTGATAAAACTGTGCCATAAGAGCTTATTAAAATAGAGGTTGTATAAAATAAAGGCTCTTTTGAAAGAGATTAAATGTAATAGAGTTGTTTGATAACCCATCTTTTTTGTATGTTCGAATACAATATTTTACTAATTTACCCTTATATCAGTTTATACAAACTTAGGGTGAGGATAAAACTATAATAAATATTAATAATTAATTCAAATAAAATCACCAACAATGCATAACTAGTAAAACATTTCAAGTCTAATTAATTAATTATGACAATTTTACATAATTACTATAAATATAATGACGGTGATGGTGGGTGGTGGTGGTGGGCGATGGTGAGCGGTGATGGTAGATGGTGGTGGTTGGTAGTGAAGGTTGGTATTGGGTGGTGGTGCTTGTGAGTGGTAGTGGGTGGTGGTGAATGATGGGGTGAGTGGTGGTGAAGGGTAATGGGTGGTTGTGGGGGGTGGTGGTGGTGAAAGGTGGTGATGGGTGGTGGTGTAGTGAGAGAAGTTGAGTGAATAATTAAAAATATGAAATTAAGATAGTGAGAGTAAAATAGTAATGAAGAACCTCTTTTTCTAAAACAGAGTTGGCTCAATGTCTTTTTTTTAAGAGGCAAAAGAGGTTGGAAAAGTTTTTATCAAACAACATAGCCTCTGCGCGAAAAAGAGGTAAAAGCCAAAAAGAAGCAATAACATGCTATCAAACACTACTTTAATAAAGTAAGTAACATTGAAAATCAGAATAAATGACAATTGGTTGGGTCATAAATATTTAGATAAAACAAATTTAAGAAGTATGACGAACCTCTTGTATAGGTTCACGACAAGCACTTTGCAGAAAAGGCACCAGATCAGGGCCTCCAAATTCCAGCAATTCATTTTCAAGGCCCAAATCAATTAATGTGCGGTATAAATAATCGTGAAAGACTCGATCAGGTGATTGTACACCAAGTTGAATAATTTGGCATATAAATCTTTTTCGAGAGGCTGGATCAAGAACAGACTGTGCTACTGGTCTGATGGGTGACCCAAATTCCCTCTGTGAAGCTTCTTCACCTTTCAGGGCACGCAAAGCACTGGTGATAATCTCATAGCACTGCTCACGCTGAGCAAGTGCATGTTCTCGCATTCCAGCATCTATATGTTCATTGGAAGCATCCCCAGCCGGATCAACAGCCTGTGCCTTCTGCAGCGGTAGGCGAACCACAGCTTCATAAAATCTGAAATTTTCCTCTAATATTAGGTTTGATATACAAAATCCAGTTAAATGATCAAAATAGGACTCCTACATTTGACTTAAAAGATGAATCGAACCTCAAGTCCTCAAAGCGTTTGCAAACAGTACGCAGATCTGCAGACTCTGGAACTTTACTCAAGTAATTGAAGGCCTCTCTAGCCAAATTTTCCCTTTCCTCCTTAGCAGAAGTAGCAGCTGCTCTCTCAAGACGTTCAACAGCTAAGTAGAACTTGTAATCAGACTCTTTGTAATAGCTCGGACAACCATCCCGCAGTCTACTACTGATATCATCTACCGTTCCCCTGCCATCGGGACCAGTGTAATACTGGAGGAACAGACAAAATCTTATGTGAGAGAAATCCATAATTGAGTGGTGACAGACAAAACCAAAACATACGTTAAAATTAATATAGAAGAAACGAAAAAAGCAAGGAAGATATCACTTAAACTAAGGACTACTTCCAGTAATAAAGTAGAGGATCTCATAACAGTTGCGCATGTAGTACCTCCATCAAAGTGGATACAAGCCGTGTTGCCAGACGGTCACCCTCCTCAGAGCAGACTAATTGATGGAATGTTACCTGAACTAATGCATGCCTTGTATTCACATCAAAGCCCTGAACCAAACGCGTAACATGATGCTGAGAAAGAAGTTGGAGCAAAAATAGAGCTTCACCACTTCTAAGGAGCAATTGCCTGACACATTCCATTGCTCTCACCTATAACACATGTCAATCAGACGTAAGACGTATGGATACCAAAGTAGAAAAAGACAAGGAAAACAATAAAAAGAAAAGGAAACAGAAACAGAAACAAAAATGAAATACTAATATACCTCCATCGTAGCTAATTCTGCAGAACTATAAGGAATCCGTTGCCTTTTATTAGACATGACAGCTTCGTTGGACTCAACATTCCGCAAATAAGAACCAAACAAATTCCGTACCATACTGCGGTCACTTGCACCCAGATCTGAACCAGTTCCAATTAAAATTGAACCTGTCAAGTCTCCTACACCAGCGACACAACCATAAAGCCCCTTCCTCTGATTCCTTCTAGACCATAAAAACTTCTCTAAAGAACGAAGTTTTTCTTCAAGGACTTGCATTGCCCCAGTGGAGAGTCTGCATACAACTATTCCAGTTTCATGCATAGCATCTGAGGAACCTATCTCACCTTTTGAGACCATAACAGGAAGCTCCCACAATGGCAAAAGTAATCTTGATGAGCACAAGCAGAGCCCTTCATAAGCACCTGAAAACACAGGCTCAGCCTCTTGAACAACTTGGCCCATGCTAAACCCACCAGCTGCAGTTCTAGTATTTGACAACGCACCGCTACCTTCAAGTTGTGGTATCCCAACAACTCGTGGGTCCTCAAATGCCTCGGCTGCCTTCTCAGTAACAACATTACTAATGAGATTTTCAGTGTGGATGATCCTGGAAGCAAGCATTAAACACATTGCAGCTGCCTCTCCAGCTCCAAAGCGATTGAAGAAATCTTCTAATATTGATCTCGGGGAGTTGGACTCTAGCAACCTCCTAAGAATGTCAATTGGCCTATTGAAAACTATTTCCATCATGCCCATGGTACTAAACACAATGATTTTCCTCCTAGGTAGTATATGTTGAGTTGAAAGCTCACCTCTAGCCCAAATTTTTTCAGGTAACCTTTCACAGGATTCCCCTGAATTATCAAATCCAAAAAACTCCAATTGAGAATATAGTAACTGCACTGTGGCTCCTGTATCTGGCACTGGTGAAACATCTGCAACAAAAAGCATTCGTCCCTCAATGGGAAAGGAAGACACAGATTCCCGTAGTGCCCTAGAAGTTCTTGCACCTGTTCCTAAGTTACCAGATGAAGATGATTGTGTGCTTGAATCCTTGTTCACAATCAGAAGAGAAGACACAGTCGAAGGAGATGAATCAGAAAGGACAAGAGTTCCAGCAGAATAATAAGCTGATTCTATCTTCAGAGACAGATCTTCATTATGCGATCTACCAGCAAGAGACATGGGTCCAAAGGAAATCCCGCCACCCACCCCCAAAGGAGGAGAAGGCCTGGTTGTTACAACTTTTAAGCAGCTAGGCTTCTGATGATTATTATCAAATCCACCCAAACCTCCAACAGCACCATTATTTCCACTAGATTGGGTAGTAGAAAGGAACATCCTCCTGCCATCTGATAAAACAGCAACAAGATGTAGCCACTTTGATTCTAATGTCGACAAAGGTGAAATGCAAACTATGGAAGTTTTTGCTGATCGAGGGGTCCGTGCTCCTGCTGACTGCCTACCACCACCATAATTTAAATCTCTCTGGGTGATCAAATTCCTCTCTTCTGCCACCTTCTTAAGTGGCCCATCCCCATTTGGTCCCAGAGTAAAAACTTGTATTTTCATCTCTTCAGTACGAGCATACAAAATCTGCCTCTCATTATCAACAACCATTTCTACAATAGGATCAACTGCTCCAAATTTGAACACATTTGGTACAACCCATCTGTATTAAAACAAATAAATACACAGGTTATTAAGAATCTTTACTAACATTACAATAGATCCATGCAGGAGTTCAAAGTCCAGGTTAAAGTAAAAATCAGTGGATGGGTTTATACAACAACAAAAATCAAATGGCTAAATTCTTTCTCATTAAAAAAATATTTGGAAAATAGATGTTTAAGAAGTTTTAGGCCATCAACAAAATTGAGAATATAAATCTACGACCATAATCTTTAAGGGCAAGAGAAAAATTGTGGGGAAGTAATTCAAAAAAGCATACCTTGAAATGACACCTCCCAGACCTGCTGTTAAGCAAACTTTACGACACCGCTTGTGCCAACCTGAACCAGTAGTATACTGTAGTTCATAAATGTGGCCATCACGACCAGCCAGGAAAATATGACCTTTATTAGTACAAGTGATACATGTCATAGTCACCCCATCGGATGGTATAGTGTACTGTGGCAAAGGCTGTAGTGAAACGTCTGCAAATGGATCAGTTCCATCACCCTTACTGGAGCAGCATACTCCTACAAGAATTAACTGGACACAGTAGAAGGTAGGGGTCAAGATCAGAACAATAAACAAAAAAGAGAAGAAAAATATCCAAATAAGTACAACTAGGAGTGTCATTACAAAATGTGAAATATGGAGAGAAAAATAGTAGTTGAATAAATAAAGAATGATGAACAATTATTCCATTCCAAACAAATTAAAAACAGAATCACTACGAGTAAATACTGGGTAGCCTCAACAAAGATCTAATCATAATATAGATAACTTAATTCCAAATCTGTTAGATTTATAAAATGGGCTCAAAGTCTAGTATATAAAGACATCAAGCTCTTTAACTCAAAATCAATTGGTAATGAAAAGAGTTGGCTCAAGTCATTATATACTAGACATATTTTCTCAAGGTATTCAATGTGGGACAAGATCACAAGATGTATACTCCAACACTCCCTGTTAGATTTATAAAATGGGCCCAATATATAAAGATATCAAGCTCTTTAACTCAAAATCAATTGGTAATGAGAAGAGTTGGCTCAAGTCATTATATACTAGACATATTTTCTCAAGTTATTCAATGTGGGACAAGATATATACTCCAACACTCCCCCTTACATGTAACCTAGTGTATTGACGGTTGTGCGTGAACCTGATGAATATGAATACCCACACAAGATAAGCAAGCCTAGAAGAAGCTAGTCACAAGACAAGCATAGAAGAAATCTAATAAACCACATGCAACTATTAGCCCAATTGATAAGTGGTACTAGTTAAGAAATGGGTAACTTTGACCCTTAAGAAATAAATTAAGAAATAAATTGCAAGGGGGAAAGAATGAAAGCTAAGAAGAGTGTTTAATTAGGCCAAAGGATAACCTGCTTTGATACCATGTTAGATTTATAAAATGGGCCCAAAGTCTAGTATATAAATACATCAAGCTCCCTAACTCAAAACCAATTGGTAATGAGAAGAGTTGGACATATAAACAAAAAGAAAAAGGACGTGGCATTACCTCCACTGGAGTTGCTAAGACTAAAAGATATTGGATAGCCTCAACAAAGATCCCAACTTTAGCTTTGGCCAGGCCAACAGCGCATATAGCTTGTTCCTCTCCGTTATATTCAGGACATTGCCCATCCCTATGAAACGAGAAATATTTGAAACATAAATTAAGAACATATAGAGATGAAAACATATAAACAACTTTCAAGAAAAAACTACTCCACCAATTTCACAAATATTATGGCTTTTGATAAAAAAATTATTTACACTTCAATTTTCATTTACCATCAGATACTTCATGTGTTTTACTTACACAAGGGACCCCACAAATATCTCTTGCACATCTCCTCTCTAATCTCAGCACAAGGTAACATGTTCTTTTACACTTGAAATTTTTTCTGACTTCTGAAAGAGTAACACTTAATTTAAAGAAAAATAAACCTAAAGGTGACAATTTCTGTAAAATGGTAGGAATATAACACAACTGACATTTGATATTCCCTCTGTCCAACTTTAAGGGTCTAATTTTTCTTGAACATTTTTGGCAAGGATTTAAAACATTTCAAAAACAAATTTATGTATTATATTTTTAATTTAGTTCAAATATGATCTATAAATGTATTGAATTTATTTATAAGTACATTAGAATTCATAAATATGTAAAAAACATATATCTGTGTTTTTTGGTTACATCTTAAAATTCATAACCGAAAGTACTCAAGGAAAAGTGAGCACGAAAAAGTTGGACGTTAGTAGTATACTACATAATTAGATTCACAAATCATCCAATATACAAAGAACCAACAAGACCAACCAAAGAAAAATGGCCATGTATGTTTCCCATAGTTGTACCACCATTACAAATATAATTAAGATATCAAGATGAAATTACTCAGCTGGTCCCTACTCCCTATGCATCACCATCAAATATCTATAAATACATAAAGAAACAAAAATTAAAATGGTAACCGGCAACACATAACAATACTATATAACAGAAAAGTTGCTACAGATAGGATTTCACATTTATCTAATTTTTTGGTAATAATAATATAAAACCAAAAGATGCGAAATAATTGAAAACATATTTTTGTGTTGCTTACCCATGCAATATCAAGTCATTATGTTAAACTTCAACTCTAGGAAATTTGCAGCAAACATATCACATTTACGGCATTATCTACTTGAAGCTAACTTTAGCAACTACAATTTTGAGCATGAACAACCACCCTGCAGCTACATATTTAAATGCTTCCCTTTTGGTTTTTCTCTAAACCAGAATAAGCAAAGAAAATGCAATAGTTTTTTGTAACAAATGTCTCAGCAAGCCTACCTTTCCTTTCTAAATCTCAATACATATTCCCTATAAAGAGGAGAACACATGTAATTTTGTCATGGTTATGGAAAGGATCAAAGGAATTCCATCACCTATGATTTCCAAACTCGGCAAAAAAGAACAATAATAATCCCTCCATCCAACTTTAATTGATTTCCTTTCCTTTTCGAAAGTCCCAAATGTTTCCCTAGCTTTTGTCTTGTCTCAGTTCTACCTCTTTGCTCTTTATTATGAGTACAGAAAGGCAATTTTTGAACTTCATTCAAATTTACTCAAATTCCAGCTTTCTTCAGGTGCAAAAAAGCAAGGATGCAACTAAAGTGTAACTAATTAAGATTCTCTTTTATATTCAAAATGATTATGATTTCAACATTGAAAGCTTTGTACTCAAAGCTATAAAATTGAAACAATTAGCCTCACCAATTGAACTAGCAAGTTCTCAGAACCCATCAAAGGACTGGTGATCATAGATTAATCCTTCCTACAAAAGGGAACCAGTAGAAGCTATCACATAATTTTTGCTTATATCCCCTTTATTATTTAAAAATAAAATAATATTCACATCCTGTCAAAGCTATCTAGTGCATAGTTCTTACCACTTATCAAATCGCCACATAAATAAAGTATTATCCACTGAGGCCCAGGCTCTACGTATCTCTGGAAAAATCCCACATAAAGCAGTTCCTTCCCCACCAGCCGCATTATATCTTTCAACAAGTACAGGAGGCAATTCCCATGTGTCCACCACTTCAACCAAAGGAGGCCACTGCAAGGAAATTAAACAATATGACTAAGTAAAAGTTAATTTGAAACCAAACAAAACAAAAACCAGAAACACTTAATAAAAGCTTTGATACCAACTGATGTAGGGCATGTATGAAGAAGGGGAAAAAAGAAGGATAATTAGGTGACAAAAGCCCAAAGAAAAAACATAGCTTTTAGCTTTAAATCAGTATAACCATTCAATCTATCTAATAATGATTTATGATGGTCAAGTAATATCCTAATTTAATAAGGGTAGATCCCTAATTTAATCTACTATAATTAAAATTTTGAAATATTCTACCAAATATAATAAAAGATATCAATAATTACAAGTACTTTATCTCTAAATAATAAAATAAAATATATAATAATAATAATAATAGTGACAAATCACTTGGCTTCATCTGCATAAATATGCTTCCACAATGCTACTGATGCCCATAAATCAAGATCAGCAAGAATAAGAAGTTTAACAACCAGAATAAGCAATCGGTCAACTGCAGCTAAAGCTTGCCCAGCAAAAAATAAGTAAAAAGTTGATTAACAATATGTCAATGCCTCACCTTGTGGGAGGCAACCACTGTAAGTCTGTAATAAATAGCAGAAAAATGAACAAATTTGTTCACTGTTACACGTGAAAATAAAACTAACTAAAATACACCCAATAGTAGCACATAAGAACACTCATATTTCAAACCCCTTAAAAGTAACTTTCAAGTTTAATGTAGCAAGAGAATATTTCAAAATAGAATTAGAAAAGTTACTTAAAGTATATTTTTTAAACTGCCCAATTTCTTCCCATTATGACCATTGCCCACCTTGTTAGATGAAGGAGAGAGAGAAAATAAACTTCACTCAGAGCCTGGAAGCCCAAAATTGTTTCCATCATGACAAACTCAAAAAAAGGAAAAATCCCAACTTGAGATTGTTTTACGATGTACTAATAATTCTTAACGCAAGCACCACTAAAAAGAAAATCCACAACTTGTCTTCTTTTTTTTCAGCTTTCTCAGAAAAATTGGCCAAAATTGAATTAAATGTGCATACTAAAGGCTTCAACAACAACTACAAAATGCATATATATGAATTAAATAAATACATATATAATTCAAATAAATACCTCTCTGGGATGAGTTGAATAAGGATGACTAGAATATCTTGAAGCTTCAAGGGCTTCTTCAAGGTCGAGCTGAGCAGCAACGTCTCGGCCAATGCGATCGCCCACGACGAGACCCGCATTCATAACATCAGGCAACGAAATCTCGCTTTCCCGGGACATTCTGAAATACCTATAAGAGAAGCAGAGATTGGCAGTTTAAAACCCTAGAACTCTAGGGTTTGGAGCTGAAATTATACTGATAGATTCGAATGCTGATGCACTGAGAGATGGATAGAGACTTGGTGAGCTATTCTAGTGCTGCAAGATTCATCAGGAGTGAGATAAATTATACGTTTGAGAGGGAGATTTTGATTTTTGATATGGTTTTGGGAGTTGGGGATTATTATCGTGGCGGGCAAATTAAGCGATGTTTGAAAGCCGGATGGGCTCTGGAGATCCGACTCTTTTGAGTAGTCATGCCTGATCGGATTAAATTAGACATGACAAACGGATCGGGTTATATTCGGGTTGGATCTTTGACGAGTCGGGACAAAATACTTCGGGTTTAGCGGGTTAAAAAGTCAAACTTAAAATTCGTTTTTTGACAGACGGACCGAATCGGCCCGTGAGGCTAGATTGATTTATAATCCTTTTTTAACATATTTTTGGGCTTAGTTCAATCGGGCCGGATTTTTGACGAATCGGATTAAAACGACCCAAATTTTGGTGTGCTACAAAATGAGGCCCAAAGCCCCTTTTTTTGGCAGACGGACAAGTCCGACCCACGGGCTTGGGCCAATTTTGTCAAGTCTAAATTAAATAGTGAAGCGGGCCTGTAATTGGCCATATAAAAATGTTAAATACTCCTAAAATATTGTTACATCTATAAGATAACCTGAATATTTAATTTTTTTAACTTTAAGAGTTGTCTTTTAATTTTTTTTAATTAGAGAATTAAATTATTAATTTTTTTCACTTTGGATATTGTCTTTTAAATTTTTTCAATTAGAAGTTAAAACTTTTACTTTTTTTACATTACGTCTAATTGATAGTATCATGTCAGAAATTGATGACATAGTAGCGACATGTGACTAAAATATACTTATGTGTAATATTGAGTCTTATTTTAACATTTATTCTGTAAGACCCCAACTTATTATAAATAAAATCAAATTTCATCTAATTATTATTGTGAATAATAAGGTTTTTAATTGATATAATATTTTGGTTATGAGTGAAATGTGAAAATTTTGCAAAATAAGCAAGTGGTTATTAAATAATCATTGTTGTCAGGGAATATTCGTTTGGTCGTGGAATATTCTTGTTGTCGGGGAATATTCGTATGCACGCCAGTAGCGATCATTTAATGGGCCCTATAATGTATAATAAGCTTCGGATGAAGAAAACGACAAGTTTGAGTTTTTTAAATAACTACGTAGTTATTACAATTAACAATCGTTAGAATACCCTATGGTTAAAAACACGAATACGGCGTGGATGCACATTATTTTTGAATTATTGATTCTTACGTAAGAAGGCCTTTACTCAATAATTTTTACAAAGAATTACAGCTTCAATATTTTATTTTATTGATTCAATAATTGTTGCGTTGATATTTTATATTATTGTTGTTTCAATAATTGTCAACGCACAAGATTTCCCATTACTAGATCAATAATTCATATTATTTGAATAATATTATTAGATAGCATTATTAGCAATGTCTAAAAAGTTCTCATCGAAGAGGGTTTTGTCACCTAATTGCTTGCGCCAAGAAGGAATTCTTATTGAAAGCCCCTCTTTCTTCGGGAACTACCGGTTGTCATAAATGTGATTCTGAAATATTATTTATGAATAATTAATTATTGATTCATATGATAAGGAAATATTTATTTTATGTGAATATAAATGTTGGATATATTTATTATGGTTAAAAATGAAGGAGTTAATGTTGAGGTATTTTATCAGTATTTTTGTCGAAATGGAGGTATTAAAAATTAAACCAGTGTTTTTGAGATATATTGCGTGAGTTGTAAATTTTAATCTGACCGTTGGATCGTTGTGATTTTTGGATATGTTATACATATATAAGTTGAGTATATGTCCACAAATTTTGAACCGTTAAAAATGAACGTATTATTTATTATGAATTTTAAGAGGTGACTAGTTCAGAAATTATTTAAGTATCCGAATTTAGCATTTTGGTAGAAAATTCTAGAATTGGTGGGCCCCACTTTTGGTTGGTGAGGCTGGAATTTTTATTCAAATGTGGTGGGAGGGAATAGTAGCAGGTAAAGCCATCAGGTTGCAGGTCAAGTCTACTTCGGCGTGCTAACATTTTCCTATAAATAGAGGGCTAAATTAGAATTGAAAATCACACCTGAAACATAAGCTTTCTCTTTCTCTCTATTATCGAAATATTTTGTGAGTATTTAGATACTTTGTGAGTTTTATTTTTCAAAGACAAGTTTCACAAGACTATATCCTAAATTCAAATGTAAGACGGTTATTTTGAGGTAAGAGATGTTATTTTCTTCTTAAATGATATTATTTTCTTCAATATCATTATGCCGAAATATTGGTAAACGTTTTTATCAAATTTGGAACCTTTTGTGTCGGAGTTACTTAATCACGTATACTAGATTATTCATTAATAATCGACCTTATTCACCTAAAAAATGAAATTTTCTTCTTTTGTCCAAGATATCTATTATGGTTACTATCTTTGATCAGATCCATGTTTTGGTCTTTATTTTTGAATTCTGCTTTAAATTGGATATTATGGAGTATTATTGATCTTGGATAAACCGTTATACGAATCCTTAATATTTGTCCTTCATCTCATCACCGGATTCGCTTTTCTTTAAAATATTTTTCATCATCCTCACCCTAAATGATGATATTATCAATATCTTTGGCTCAGTAGTCAAAGATGAATGATTAATCGATGAATATTTTTGGCCCGTAGTGCAGCAGATGAACAGTGTTGAGATGAACACGACCAACCTGGTGATACAAATGAATATCTTTGGCCTGTAGTGCAAAGATGAATATTGTGACGCCCCCAAAATTAGGTATACATCACCCATCTTGGGTCGTCAGATACATGGTACAAAATTCAATACAACTTACTAATACAACTGTCGTGTACAATACGACAAAATATAACTATAAGTTTGAATACAATTATTGTCTACTAGAGATTATACAAACTCAAAAGGAGTCCTCATTACAATTATTAACACACTATTTCACAGAATAGTGAAGACTACTAATGCTATCCTCTGGACCGTCACTCCGTTCCCCGACTAGTCCCTGCTATGTTCTCATTTCCTGAAGAGAACAGTGAAAGAAAGGGTGAGCTCAACTAGCCCAGTAAGAAATATTATGACTAAGATAATGCAGAATAAATTATCGTTAGCCTTCAACAGTGTTAAACTGATAAAATATAACAACATCAAATTTAACTGCAGCGGAACAAACAATCCATTAAAAGAGTCAAGTAGAGAATAAAATCTACTATCTTTTATGATTTAAAAGGTTTTTCATGACTTTTATCGTTGAGACTTAGCTTAATAAATAATCCACATCATCGAATCACCCCACATACTACTACCAAAGATATTCTTTAGTATCACGACCACAAATTATCCATGCCTTCTGACCAGGACATTCGTGTATTCATTAATGGTCATAATCATGCCAACAATCGCTCATCAATGCACTACGGCCAATGATAACTTTTACCACATCATTTGTAACATTACTACCATGATTACACCGAATAATCCTCAGTCATAATTATACCAAGTCCATCTATGCTTTACGGTAGCAGAGATGACTTTCAACATAATATAAACATGAGGATGATGACAATAATATAAGAATTCAATAAAACAAGTTCAAGAATTAATTTATCCAGAACTAATAATGTCTAAATTGGCAACATGATCTTTGCTTTGTAGAGTAAAATTCTAGAATGATCGGAAGAATATTTCCATGAAAAGATCTTCGGATGAAGCCTTGAATATCAAGGATATTCTACTAATTTCATGGAGTATAGAAGTCAAAATTTTAACCAACCGAGTATAATAAAGAATGGAATAACAAAAGAAATCACCATGCATGCAGATTGCAGATGTACAGTGTTATTCCAATGAATAATAATAACGGAACCAGTCGAGCAAAATTTGCACCGACAGGGATGTTCCAACAGAATAATAAAGATGGAACCAGGTCCGGTGTAAAACACACAGACAGGATGTTCCAACAGAATAATAATAAATACGGAACCAGGTCCGGTGTAAAACACACGCATGTGATGTTCCAATGTAATAATAGAAGAATGTCACCAAGTATAGGGTAAACCACATGATACAAAGTTATTCCAATGTAATAATAAGCAATGGAATAACAACAGCTTCTCTTCATGAATAAGAAAGAATAACACCCTTTACATTAGTAGGAGATTGAATACTGCAGATAGTGTAGTAGCAGAATCACTCTTCTTCTTTCTCTTATTCTCTCTATACTTTCTCTCTCTATAGCTTGAATGAATTAAGTGAAAATAATGAAGACTAGGCCTCTATTTATAGAAGATTTCTAGCTTAGCACTTGAAATGTGAAAAAGCAAGTGGCTCGACGATTTAGTGATATGAAAAGAAAAGTGGTTTGACGCCTGTAATGTGAAACACCAAGCGGTTTGACGCCTGTAATGTGAAACGACAATTGGTTCGACGCCTATAATATGAAACGGCAAGTGGTTTGACGTCTAGTAAAGGTAATTACTATTGATGAAGAGACTCTTAGATGATGACATATGGGCCCCCCCCATAAAATAACCAAACTTACCACAAACGTCTCATAATAGACTCTTTATATACATCAAGGATTGAATAAATATTACCACAATTCATTTTATTTTTAATCAACACATATTTAATCTTTCAACAATTATTAATCATTTATAACTTGTCGTCTCAATTATTGATTTAATAATATAACATATTATACAGATGATACTGTGACAATAATTGAATCAATAATATAAGAGATATGATGCAACAATTCATCGTAGCAATAATTGAGTATAAATTGAGTGACTTCTCATAAGCATCAATAATCAATACCGCGTGTCTTCTACTACGAACCACGCGACATCAGAAGCAATAATTGAGTATAGCTTTTTGCGCTTCATGCAAAATCGATCGAAGGAGACTCGTGTACAAAATACGGTGGAAGTGATAAAGAACGCCCTTGATGTCATCACAACAAGCGATTCAAGGAGTTGAAACCACCAGAATTTATTAGAAAATCGGATCCGATCAAGGCGGAAACATGGGTCAAGCAAATTACCAAGATATTCGATGTCTTGGGATGCACGAAGTCCATTCGCCACCTTTATGTTCCGTGGTGAAATGATTTCTTTGGTGGGAGTCTCGTGAAGGGTACCTTTCTTTGCCTCTCAACATATCTTGGGAAACGTTTGAGAATTATTCAATGACAAGTACTTTCCGAAAGTATTCAATCATATGAAGGAGGTAGAGTTTATCATCTTTGGAACAAAACAACATGACGGTGTCCCAAAGACGAGGTGAAGTTCATTTGAAGTTATCCGTGTTTGCACCTCATTTGGTAGAGAATGAGAAACGAATTACAAGGATGTTTCTGAGAGGTCTAAAACTCGAGATTCGTCAATATCTTATCTCTCATAAATTTTCTCTGTATTCAGATGTTGTCAATAGAACTCAATTATTAGAGCGAGATAATGAGTATATTCAACCGAGGACCACAACTAGGTCATACTGGGTGATGGCAAAGCCATCATCGAGCGATGATAACCAACGAGGAGGGAAAAATATACGAACAAAGGCGGTAACCACTCGGGTGGTCATTGTGACCATGATAATAGGAGAGGTGAGTCAAATGGAAATTTCAGAAAGAGGAGATTCAACAATGACGAGAAGACATCAAGAAGAAGACCAAAGACCAACAACAAATTATAGGGGAGGAGAACGACCGCCGGTTAGATGTTACAAATGCGGAAAAGAGGGACATATCATCCCAAATTGTCCACAACAATCTAAGGTATGTTACAACTGTGGAAAGGAAGGCCACATAGCTCGGGATTGTTCTGTAGCAAAAACAAGTTCAACGGGGATGGTGACTCCAAGGGCTGTCCCGGATAAGTCGAAATCAGCGGTTCCTAGAAGAGCGTTTGTCGTGACTGGCCAAAACGTGAGGAACCCGAACGAGGTGATCACGAGTAAACTAATCTTGAATTCTTGCGAAGTTTATACCTTACTAGATACCGGTTCTACCCATTCATTTATCTCTCCTGCTTGTGCTCAACGTTTAAACTTGACTCCGGAGAAATTAGACTTTGATTTATCAGTGGAGACTCCGTTAGGAGAAACTTTCGTTACGTCCACTATTTATAAATCTTGCTTAATCCAAGTTGGCACCATCACATTACATGTGGATCTTATAGTTAAAGATACTTGCTTTTGATGTAATTTTAGGAATTGATTGGTTAACTACCTATCATGCCAAAATTGATTATTTTCGTAAGGTTGTTAGTTTTCATATTCCAAACCAACCTCGTCATATACAATTCAACAACTAAACCACTAAAATCGATCCATCGTCATATCAAGCCATAAAAGCTATTCGTTTATTGAAAAATGGATGTCAAGCTTTCTTAGCCCATGTTATGGATTTGAACAAAGACAAGTCGATTTGAATAATATTTACATTGTTAGAGAATTTCCTCGATGTATTTCTGAAGAACTTCCCGGCCTACCCCGAACGTGATGTTGAATTCTTTATCGACCTTGAACACAGTACAAAACCCATTTCTAAAACCCCATATCGAATGGCTCCTATTGAACTTTAGGAGTTAAAAGTCCAACTACAGAATTGTTAGACATAGGTTTCATTCGTCTAAGACATCTCCTCGGGTGCTCCTGCTTTTTATTCGTAAAGAAGAAAGACGGGAGTATGCGACTTTGTATTGACTACC
Source organism: Panax ginseng (assembly GCA_020205605.1). NCBI lineage: Eukaryota > Viridiplantae > Streptophyta > Magnoliopsida > Apiales > Araliaceae > Panax > Panax ginseng. The sequence goes on from CM035127.1 coordinate 7,313,338, forward strand.
GAGAATTAAATCATGTCACCATCAAGAATAGGTATCCGCTACCTCGTATTGATGACCTGTTCGACCAGTTGCAAGGAGCACAATTCTTTTCAAAGATCGACCTTCGTTCTGGATATCATCAGTTGAAGATTAAAACTGAGGATATTCCAAAGACTGCCTTCAAAACTCGGTACAGGCATTATGAATTCTTAGTCATGTCTTTTGGATTGACTAATTCTCCTGCTGCTTTCATGGATATGATGAACCGAGTATTCAAGGAATATTTGGATCAGTTCGTTGTTGTCTTTACTGATGACATCCTCATCTATTCCAAAAGCCGTGAAGATCATGAGCACCATTTGAAGCTGATACTTGAAAGGCTTCGTGAAAACAAATTTTATGCCAAGCTGAAGAAATGCGAGTTCTGGCTTGAGGAAGTAGCATTCCTTGGGCACGTGGTGTCAAAACGTGGAATATCTGTTGACCCGATGAAGATTAAAGCAGTACAAAGTTGGGAGCAACCAAAGTCGGTGACCGAAGTACGCAACTTTCTGGGCTTAGCTTGTTATTATCGGAGATTCGTGGAAGGATTTTCTCGAATCGCTACTCCGTTAACTCAGCTGACTCGGAAAGATATAAAATTCATATGGAGCGAGGAATGCGAGAAGAGTTTCCAAGAGCTCAAGAGGAGACTCATTTCAAAGACTGTTCGCAATACCATCCGGTTCGGATGGATTTGTTATATCTGACGATGCTTCGGGTAAAGGGTTAGGATGTGTTCTCATGCAACATGGGAAAGTCATAGCCTATGCCTCACGACAACTCAAAAAATATGAAAGGAATTATCCTACTCATGATCTAGAGTTGGCAGCAGTCGTTTTTGCGTTGAAAATATGGAGACACTACCTGTATGGGGAGAAAGTGGAGATCTATACAGACCATAAAAGCCTCAAATATTTCTTCACCCAAAAAGAACTCAATATCAGAACGACGTTGGCTTGAACTATTAAAGACTACGATCACACTATTCAATATCATCCCGGAAAAGCGAACGTAGTTCTTGACGCGTTGAGTAGAAGATCATATCGCGAGTCATGAGTGCGATATTGTCAATCTGAAGGCCCATTCTGTATGACTTACAAAAGATGGAGGTAGAATTAAAGACTCCAGGGACCAACATGATGATTGCGAATATACGAGTAGAACCAACTTTAATCGATAAAGTTAAAGTCTTGCTCAAGCTACTGGACACAGAATGATCGTATATATGAAGAAGAAAGTCAAGAAGGAGCTATTCCAGAAGCGAGAATAGATGAAGAAGGAATACTTAGATTCAACTCCAGACTTTGTGTTCCTAACGACTCTGATTTGAAGCATAGAATCATGATGGAGGCACACAACACCCTGTTTGTAATCCATCTTGGGAGTACCAAAATGTATCATGATATTCGACACACATTTTGGTGGAACAATATGAAGAGAGAGATCGCAGAGTTTATCTCGAGATGTTTAACATGTCAACGTGTAAAGGCGGAGCATCAAGTGCCAAATGGTCCATTGCAACCACTTGAGATTCCGAAATGGAAGTGGGAACACATTACCATGGATTTCGTTACGGGTCTTCCCAAGGTTTCTCAAAGCATAGATGCGATTTGGGTTATTGTTGATAGATTAACCATGTTTGCCCATTTCTTGCCTATACGAGAGACTTATTCCCTTGAACGTCTTGCTAGTATGTACGTGAATGAGATTGTGAGATTGCATGGCATGCCAATATCCATAGTTTCGGATCGTGACCCAAGATTCACTTCACGATTTTGGGTTAGCTTGCAGAAAAGCTATGGGCACGCATTCTGATTTATTCGGCCAAGATACCATCCTCAAATGGACGGACAATCGAGAGGACTATTCAAACCCTCAAAGATCTATTAAGACTTTGTGTCCTAGATTTTAAAGGAAGATGGGATAAGTACTTGCCAGTGGTGGAATTCTCCTACAACAACAGTTATCAGGCAAGTATAGGTGTAGTTCCATTTGAAGCATTGTATGAATGAAAGTGTCGCTCTCCAGTATATTGGGATGAGGTGGGAGAAGCAACGTTGTTGGGACCGAGAATTAAATGCGCATGACTACACGAAAAGATCCAAATGATTCGACAACGATACTGAAACAAGCACAAGATCGACAAAAAGAGTTATGCGGATCTTCATCGAAAAGACGTGAAATTTAATATTGGGGATCATGTATTGTTATGTGTTGCACCATGGATGGGAGTTACAAGATTTGGGAAGAGAGGAAAACTCAATCCACGATTTGTTGGTCCATTTGAGATTCTTGACCGAATAGGAAATGTGGCCTATAGACTCAAGATTACCTCCAAGTATGTCTCGTGTTCATAATGTTTTTCACATATTTATGCTTCAGAAATATGTGAAAGACCAACCATATTATTGCTTTAGAACTGCATTTAGATAGCCAAGATTTAACGTCTGAAGAAGTACTGTTAAGATCTTAGATAGGAAAGAGCATGTCCTATGCACGAAGGTTATACTACAAGTTAAGGTTTTGTGGAGAAACCATGTTATTGAAGAAATGACCTGGGAGTTGGAATCAGAAATGAAAGCGAGGTATTCTTACCTTTTCGAAACACCAGATACGTATGTCAATTTCGAGGATAAAATTTCATAAGGAGGGGAGGTTGTAAGACCCCAACTTATTATAAATAAAATTGAATTTCCTCTAATTATTATTGTGAATAATAAGGTGTTAAATTGATATAATATTTTGGTTATGGGTGAAATATGCAAATTTTGCAAAATAAGCAAGTAGTTATTAAATAATCATTGTTGTCGGAGAATATTCGTTTGGTCATGGAATATTCTTGTTGTCGGGGAATATTCGATGCGACTGGTAGCAGATCATTTATGGGCCCCATAATGAAATAAGCACCAAATGAAAAAAATGACAAGTTTGAGTTTTTATAAATAATCTAGGCGTAGTTATTCTGAATTAACACTTGTTGGAATACCCGGTGGTTAAAATACAGTAATACGCGTGGATGCACATTAATTTTGAATTATTGATTCTTACGTAAGAAGGCACTACTCAATAATTTTTACAGTAATTACTGTTCAATATTATATTTATTGATTCGATAATTGCTGCGTTGATATTTTATATTATTGTTGTTTCAATAATTGTCACTGCACAGTGTTTCCCATTATCAGATCAATAATTCATATCATTTGAATAATATTATTAGATAGCATTATTGGCAATGTCTAAAAAGTTCTATCAAGGAGAGGTTTGGTCACGTAATTGCGCGCCAGTAAGGAGAAATTCTTATTGGAAAACCGCCCTTTTCCTAGGAACGGCCTGGTTGTCATAAATGTGATTCTGTAATATTATTTGTGAATAATTAATTATTGATTTATATGATAAGGAAATATTTATTTTATGTGAATATAAATGTTGGATATATTTATTGTGGTTAAAAATGAAGGAGTTAATGTTGAGGTGTTTTATCAGTATTTTTATTGGAATGGAGGTATTAAAAATTAAACCAATGTTTTTGAGATATATTACGTGAGTTATAATTTTTAATCCGACCGTTGGATCGTTGTGATTTTTGGATATGTTATACATATATAAGTTGAGTATATGTTCACAAATTTTGAACAGTTAAAAATAAATGTATGATTTGTTATGAATTTTAAGAGGTGACTGGTTCAGAAATTGTTGAAGTATCCGAATTTAGCATTTTGGTGGAAAATTCTAGAATTGGTGGGTGGGAATAGTAGCAGGTAAAGCCATCGGGTTGCAGGTCAAGTCTGCTTCGGCGTGCTAACATTTTCCTATAAATAGAGGGCTAAGTTAGAATTGAAAATCACACTAGAAACATAAGCTTTCTCTCTATATTATCGAGCGTATTTTGTGAGTATTTAGATACTTTGTGAGTTTCTATTTTTCAAGACAAGTTTCACAAGACTTTATCCAAAAATTCATTGAAAGTACGGTTATTTTGAGGTAAGGGATGTTATTTTCTTCTTAAATGATATTATTTTCTTCATATCATTATGCCAAAATATTGGTGAACGTTTTTATCAAATTTGGAACTTTTTGTGTTTGAGAGTTACTATTCACGTGATACGACACTTATTCACGAATCTGACTTATTCAATTTAAAAAATGAACATGTGTTGTGATGAACACGAACAATCGGTGATATAAAATGAATATCTTTGGCACATAGTGCAAAGATGAATATTGATTAAAGATGTATATTGATTGTTGTTACAGGGATAAAATATTGATGATGGACTTTTAAATCTTAGAAGATAGTAGAACTCATTCTATACTTGACTCTTCTAATGGATTGTTGTTTCTGCTGCAGTTGTTGATCTAAAACTTGTTATCTATTATATTTTATCAGATTTTTCCCTGCTGAAAACTAATGATAATTTGTTGTATATTATCTTAGTCATAATATTCTTTACTGAGCTAGTTGAACTCACCCTTTTCCTTTTTGTTCTACTGAGCTAGTCTCCTCTTGAGCTCTTGGAAACTCTTCTCGCATTCCTCGTTCCATACAAATTTTATATCTTTCCGAGTCAGCTGAGTTAATGGAGTAGCAATTCGAGAAAATCCTTCCACGAATCTCCGATAATAACCAAATAAGCCTTAAAGCTACGTATTTTATCCACCGACTTGGTTGCTTCTCCAACTTTGTATTGCTTCAATCTTCACGTCCACTCCACGGATACTCCATGTTTTGACACCACGTGCCCAAGAAAAAATGCTACTTCCTCGCCGAACTCGCATTTCTTTAATTTGGCATATAGTTTGTTTTCACGAAGCCTTTGGAGTACCGAATTTCAAATGGTGCTCATGATCTTCACGACTTTTGGAATATATGAGGATGTCATCAATAAAGACAACAACGAATCCCGATCCAAATATTCCTTGAATACTCGGTTCATCATATCCATGAAAGCCAGCAGGAGCATTAGTCAATCCGAAAGACATGACTAAGAATTCATAATGCTCGCATCTGAGGAGTTAAAAAGCGCATCTTTGGAATATCCTCGGTTCTAATCTTCACCGATGATATCCGAATCGAAGATCGATTTTTGAAAAAATTGTGCCCTCGCAAATCGGGTCAAACAAGTCATGAATACGAGGTGAGGATACATATTCTTGATAGTGACATGGTTCAATTCTCAGAAGTCAATACAAAGTCGCATACTCCCGCCTTTCTTCTTTACTGAATAAAACAGGGAGCACCCCAAGAAATGTACTTGGGGCGAATGAAACCGATGTCCAACAACTCTTGTAGTTGGACCTTTAACTCTGAAGTTCAATAGAGCCATTCGATATGGGGTTTTAGAAATGGGCTTTGTACCAGTTCAAGATCAATAAAGAATTCAACTTCACGCTCTAGGGTAGGCGGGAAGTTCTTCAGAAATACGTCGGAAAGTCAATAACAACATGAATATTATTCAAATTTGACGTGTCTTTATTCAAATTCATAACATGGGCTAAGAAAGCTTGACATCCGTTTTTCAATAAACGAATAGCTTTATGATTAGATATGACAGTGATTGATTTTAATGGTTTAGTTGCTTAAATTGCATAAACAGTCAAGTTAGGAATATGAAAACTAACAACCTTACGAAAAACAATCAATTTTGGCATGATGAGTAGTTAACCAATCAATCCTAAAAATCACATCAAAAACAAGTATCTTTAAAGAGATAAGGTCAATGTGTAAGGTGATGGTGCCAACTTGAATCAAACAAGATTTATAAACGATGGATGTGATGAAAGTTTCTCCTAACGGAGTTTCCACAGATAGGTCAAAGTCTAATTTCTCCTGAGTCAAGTTTAAACGTTGAGCACAAGCGGGAGAGATAAATGAATGGGTAAAGACCCAGATCAAGTAAAGTATAAACTTCGCAAGAATTTATAAATAAACTTTTATGATCACCTCGTTTGGGTTCCTCGCATTTTGACCACTCACAACAAACGCTATTCCAGAAACTGCTTGACTTTGACTTTTCTCGACAGAAGCTTTTGTCACCGTCCCCCCACGAACTAGGTTTCGCCACTGCATAATCTCAAGCGATATACGTCCGCCCTTTCCACAATTATAGCATACCTTGAATGTTGTGGGCGCTTTAGATCGATATGTCCCTCTTTTCGCATTTATAAAGATACGACCGATTAATGGTTCCTCTCCTCGAACCATTCTTTGTCGGCCTAAGACTCATCGTCTTCACATGGTCGTTGTTAAATCTCTTCTTTTAAAATCTCCTCCCGACTCGCTTCTTCTATTTTCATGGCCATGATTACCACCGAGTGGTTACCATTTTGTCCGCCTTTTTTTTTTTCTCCATTGGTTATCGTTGTTTTGTTGACCGCTATCTCCTAGATTATCCCGGGTTGAGGTCCCTCGGTTGGCCGTGCATCGTTATCTCGCCTAATAATTGAACCTTGTTTACAACATCCGAGTAGAGAGAAATTTATGAAAAATGAGATACTAACGTACGCCGGGGTTTCAAACCTCTAAGAAATATCCGCGTCATCGTTCCTCATTCTCCACCAAATGAGGTGCAAACTCGATAACTCTGCAAACTTTGCCTCGTCTTCGGGACACCGCGTCATGTTATTCTGCTCAGGTCTAATAAACTCCACTTCCTTCGTATTTGATTTAACACTTTAAGGAAAGTATTTGTCATTAAATAGTTTCAAATGTCTCCCAAGACATCGCCGAGTCTTGGTGATGGGTACGCTTATAAACTCCCACCAATGAATCCTTCGCCACGGAACATAAAGGTGGCGAATGGAACCTTCGTTCTCCGTGCATCCCAAGACATCGAATATCTTGGTAATTTGCTTGACCCATGTTTCCGCCATGATCGGATCCGGCTTTCCCTTAAATTTTGGTGGTCCCAACTCTTTGAATCGCTTGACTGTGACAACCCGTGAATTGCTATCATTTCTCCTCAGTATTTTGAACACGAGTCTCCTCAAATCGATTTTGCATGAATCTGCAAAAGCTTCTAAACATCCCTCGCTCATCATCTCGCTCGGTGGTGGTGTTGTTTCACAAGAGAACATTGTCACTGTTGCACGTTCTCTCCTCGTTGGTGAAGACAGACGTCTCCACGCTCATTTACTCCATCATTAATATTGTCAGTCGACATTCTCAAATACTGTCATAAAACAAGGGTTAATTAAGGAAATCAATATATCACATAATATCCCTATATACTGACCAACTAACAAATAAGCTTAGGTAGGACACACTAGCGAAGGATTTACTCGTCTCTCATCTCCTAGTTCTGTTTCCCGATCTCCGCCAGAGATATATATGTAAGCTCTGATACCAACTATGACGCCCCCAAAATAGGTATACATCACCTATTCTGAGTTGTCAATACATGATACAGAAACAACTACAACTTTATTATTACAACAGTAAAACTGTGAGTTTAATTACAAATATTATCTTCTAGACAATATCTATACCCAAATAAATCTCATCACAATTATTTATACATTATTTTACAAAATGGTGAGGAGGACTACTAAACAACTCTCTCTGAAACTTCTTCATTCCATACCCCGACTAAGACTCGCTATATTCTCGCCTCTTGAGAAGAAAAATGGAACAAAAAGGAAAAGGGTGAGCTCAACTAGCCCAATAAAGAATATTATGACTAAGATAATATACAACAAATTATCGTTAGTCTTCAACAGGGAAAAATCTAATAGAATACAATAGACAACAAGTTTTAAATTAATATTCGCAGCGGAAATAATAATTCATTAGAATAGTTAAGTAGAGAATGCAAACTACTATCTTCTATATATGAATTTAAAAGTCCATCGTCTATCTTTTATCCCTGTAATATCAATCAATATATATCTGAAATCAAATATTTATCTTTGCACTACAGGCCAAAGATATTCATCAGTTGGTCATGTTTATCTAAACACCTGTTCATCTTTGCACTACGGGCCAAAGATATTCATCAGAAATCATTCATCTTTGCACTACAGGCCAAAGATATTCAATAATATCATCATTTAGGACTGAGGATGATGAAAAATATTTTTAAAGAAACGAATCCAGTGAAACAAAATGACAAGGATTAAGGATTACGGATTCGAACTTTATTTTATACATGTCCAAAAATACCTCAAAAATAATTATAGTGGTGTAAAATTCAAGAATGATCAAAACATGGATACAATCAAAGCTAGTATCCACAATAGATATTTTAGACGAAAAGAAAAAATTTTTATTTTTCAGATGAATAAAGTCATGATTCGTGAATAAGGTCGTATCATGCGATAGTCTTCAGATACGTGAATAGTAATCCCGACACTAAAAGTTCTAAATTTGATTAAAAAGTTCAGATCAATACATCGGCATAATGATATTAGAATAAATAATATCATTAAAAAAATAATATCTCTTACCTCGAAAGATCAAGATTTAACCTGAAACACTTTGATATAAAGCATATGACTTAAACTTGCATCGATATAGCAATACTCAAAATATACTCAAAATACTCACAAGAATACGCCGATAATATAGAGAGAAAAACTTCAGCTTTAGTGTAATTTTCAATTCTAACCTAAGACTCTATTTATAGGAAAATGCTTAGAACACAAAGCGAAAAATTTAATATAATATTAATATATAAATTAAATTTTTATCGCCAACCTTCCAAGAACTGAATTCACTCATTCAACACACATGTGTAATACACCATAATGAAAAAACGTTTTTGTTATTTAAAATATTTTAAACTTTCAAAAATCAATTATTTGAACTTCAATAATTCATAATAAATAGCCCTTTTATCGGAAAATTTGAATCTCATGAGTTTTATATGAAATTCAATTCTCTACAATTTTACGTAAGAAAGTTTTTCCAAATTCCAAATGAAATTGCCCAAATCCATAAACAGGCGATTTTATAAAGTATAATCAAATTTCAATCAAGAAATGGGGTCCACCGACACATAAAACATGCTTTAAATATTTTTGGTAACAAAAATACTCCTCCTCCACATATACTCATATATCCCACATTCATCGTAAAAATATCATCATTATTATATTATTAAAATATAATAATATATTTAAATGAATTATTTTATCGAGAAAAGATAAAATTTCAATTTTCAACAATTGTCACATTAAAAATTTCTCCATCTATATCCACATAAAATTAATATTTTTCTCATCATATGAATCAATAATTAATTATTCACAAATAATATTACGAGAATCACAATATTGATAACTAAAGCGGTTCAAGGAAAGAGGAGGCTTTCCAATAAGAATTTCTCCTTACTTGCCGCAATTAGGTGACCAAAACCTCTCCTTGTATGTAACTTTCTAGACATTGCCAATAATGTTATCTAATAATATTATTCATATAATATGAATTATTGCTTCGATAATGAAAATCTTGTGTAATGACAATTATTGAAACAACAACAATATAAAATATCAACGCAATAATCAATAAAATAAAATAATCGAATAAAGAATTATCGTAACCATTATTGAGTAGTGCCTTCTTACGTAAGAATCAATAATTGGTGCAATCTGGTAATATCACCGTGTGTTTTAACCACCAAGTATTTTTAACAAGATTAATTGGTAATAACTACGCCAGTTATTTTTAAACAACTTATATTTGTCGTTTTCTTCATTCAATCGCTTTCACATGGGCCCACATTATTATCATCGCTGCGCCGCATTTAATATTCCCCGACGTGAGAAGAATATTTCACGACCAAACGAATATTTCACGACAACAATGAATATTTTATAACCACTTGCTTATTTTGAAATATTTGCGTATTTTACCCATAACTATCCACATTAATCAAATCAACCCTTACTATTTCAAAATAATAAATAGAGAAAATTAAATTTCATTAATAATAAGTTGGGGTCTTATAGTGTGGATATTGTCTATAAGACAATATTTGTATTTAAACTCACAGTATGTGTTGTCGTATTTTGTACGATAATTGTATTATTGAAGTTGTAGTTTGCTTTCTGTACCATGTATTTGACGACTCAGAATGGGTGTTGTATACCTATTTTGGGGGTGTCATATATTCTATTAATTTTTTACATCAAAAAGGGTAAATATAATACAATTATTAATTTTTTAAAATAAATTTAATACATTAGAGCATAAAAAATCATCAATAATCAATATAATAATAAATATTTAAAATGTATAAATGAACTACTAATTAAAATCTTGTTATTTTATAATCATCAATAATCAATATAATGACAATGTTACCTTTATTGGAATAAAAATTTAAAATATATATATAAATTAATACCTCGAACTTTAAATTTATTTTATAATCATCAATAATCACTACAATTATTTTTTATACCAAAAATGGTAAAATTGTCATTAAATTTAAACTTAAATATGATTTACTATCCTAAAGCTATAAGCCATATTAAAACACTTGGTGATCCACTTTCAATTTTGTCGATTAAGTGATTGAACTATTAATTTTTGATTTCATTCAATTGGAGTGCCTTGCGTCGAAAATTGCTTTGACGTGGCATCTATCAAGCGATAGGAGTCTTATGTTTAAAAACATTATATATTTTTAATGTTATCAAATGACAAAAGGTAAAATAACAAATAAAATAACTAAAAATTACACAAATAATATAAATTAGTTGTATAGTTATTTATTTATAGTTATATAAATAATATAAATTATTATATAAATAATATAATAATTATTTTTATTAAAAATAATTATTTTATTAAAAAAAAGCTGGTTTTATTAATTTTTTATTAAAAAAATATATGTTTAATATTAATGATAATAAAAATATTAATGATAATAAAATAAAAATAAAATGCTATTTTTTTGTAATAAAAAAAAACGCTATTTTTTTGTAATAATAAAAAAAATGCTATTTTTTTTAATAAAAAAAAATCAGATTGTTTTTTTTTAATAAAATAATTATTAAAAATAAAAACACAGTTGGTTGTTTTTTTTTTAATAAAATAATTATTATTTTTTTATTAAAAAATTGTTCTTTTATTTTTATTTTATTATCATTAATATTAAACACAATTTTTTAATAAAAAAAAATTTAAAAAACGTAGTTTTTCTAATAAAAATAATTATTTTTAATAAAATAATTATTATATTATTTATATAATAATTTATATTATTTATATAACTATAAATAAATAACTATACAACTAATTTATATTATTTTTGTAATTTTTAGTTATTTTATTTGTTATTTTACCTTTTGTCCTTTGATCTCATTAAAAATATATAATGTTTTACACATAAACACTCCTACTGCCTATTAGGATGCCACGTCAGCAATTTTTGACGCTAAGGCACCCAAATCGAATAAATCGAAAAAATTGATAGTTCAATCACCTAATTGACAAAATTGAAAGGTGGATCACCGAAGTGGAATATGACCTATAGTTTAGGATAGTAAATCATATTTAAACCTTAAATTTACTTTAAATTAATACAATTACTTTTGTTTAGCCCTGCGAAAGCCGAAGGAGAGGTTTGAGCTTTGGGGGATGTTGCTTTGCCATAGCCACTTGAAATTTTCACACCTCGTAAGAGAGTTTTAAATACAACTGGTAATGAAACTGCCATTGAAAAATGTACCCAAATGAGAGTTCTTCGGTTTTTGGCATCAACATCCAAAGTTTTAACTAAAACTAAACACTAAACTAGTTTACTTTATCTCTCTCTCTCTCTCTCTCTCTATATATATATATATATATATATATATAACAAGACAAAACATTTTTTTTTAGATCCTTGATCTTTGGTATGTGATTATAATTTAATTGTTACTAAAATATTTTTTAAGGTCATTTGATTTTATATTATTAATTAATTGCATACAATTTTTTAAGCTAAATTGTATGCGATTAGTTAGTTAAGTTGTGAAATTATTTACTATTAAAAAAGTTAATAGTTAATGTTAGAGAAGAAAAATTATTTTGAAGGTCCCATAAATTTTAATGTTAACTTATTATTCTTTAATAATTTTATTTCTTTAATTATTTAATCATACAATAAATTTTAACTTAAAAAACATGTTTAGAACTTTACTATAAATTTTAAGCAGAAGGCTTGAAATCAGTGCATACTTCTTGTCTAAGCCTTTCTTCCTTCATTCACTGATTGGTCTAGATTTTCCCTTCCCCCTCAGCTCCTCTTTATTTATGTTTTCTATACTCCCTTTGGGCCAATGACAGTTCCCTTATCTGTGGCTGTGCAAATGACAAACCTGTTGACCTTTTATTGCACTTGCTTATTGAAGAAAATTGTAAAATATAGAACTTGAAGAACAACTTTTTCGGGAGGAAAAATGTCAACACAAGTATTAATAATGTAAAATAAAATCCCTGCTTTTTGCTTATAATACACGGTTATGTTGTCTATATCAATATTAATAGCAAAAAATTAGATACAGGTGGGGTGGATAATCCATGGTTACCCTATCTAAACATCCTTCAGTGGGTTGATAAACAACAGCATATCTGCCTATGCACAGTTGAGAGAAATCTTTCAAGAATATATCAGATAATAGGATGCTGCATCAGTAGACACATCTGTAACCTCATTTTGCAAACATTCAAAACCAAATTTGTACCGAGCTCTCAGCAAGCAGCCATGTATAATTCTGTCAGCAGCATGATTGAATATCTTTATAACCACTTTCAAAGGTGAGCACGACTGCAATACCTCTTTAACTGATTCCCGATAAGAGGCGAACCAAATCAGCATGCAGTGCATGTCCACCCTGAGTCATATATAGTTTAGTAGCAGCATGACTGAATGTCATATTTGCAGTTCAAATTTTACACAATTTCGTAACTGAAGATGGTGAAGAAAATGAGATGTACTGTATCAAAATCTATAATAATCATGAAAATAACAAGGCAACATTGCCTATCCAGTCTCCATAAGAAAGGGTATTTGTAATGAGTATTTTGCTGTAATAGATTTTCACACAAAAATTATGTTGAAGTATGTATAACTAACCTTTAAGTTAAAAGGAAGAACCAATATAAATATTCATTTTAATCAGAAAGGGTCACCAGGATTACTGTTTCCATCCATTTATTAATGCAAAAGACACGAGTTTACCATGTAATCCTAAATTACTTGGATAAACCAACCACCAGTCACACTTTCTAAATTGAAAAGAGAAGGCACGTGGAGAATATAGTTACTTTAGAATTTTTTGCTTGAATTGTGGGGATTAGTATTGTCTAACTCATGTGGAAGCACATTGTTCTCCTCAACAATCGAAATTTCCTAGTGATGCTCGGGCTCTGCAGGGTGCTACAGGGGTAGATACTAGATGGCTTGTATAACAGAACTCCAGTAGTACTCAATCGAAGCGACTGCTTCAAGAATTGAGCTCATTATTGACAGCAGAAGGTACAAGTGGACATAAATCTAAGATAGTTGACCATGGATGACAAATCCATGAGGTTCTCCAACAAAGGAGATCACACAAGAAAAACTTTTACATATATCAATAATATTTTGGCCTTCGGGAGAAGAACATACAGAGTAATGCCCCTATTGCAAAGTTCACTTCTATTTATGAACACTTGTACAATTGTTAACATTAGATGTCCATACACCAACATTTCAAAGCTGTAAAAGCATTGGAGACATATAAGGGAGGATATACCTTGTAAGTAACAATATGCGCCCCTGGAAGCCCTTGACTACCTCTCCGTGCCAGAAGGGAAAGGTCACCAATAAGATCTAAAACCTTGTGTCTACAAGGTTGTTCATGGAAACGCAGTGGTGGATTTAACCAACCTTTACTGGCACTGTGAAAGCAATACGCTTGTTATTAATACTCATATGCTGTACTAAATGGAAAAGGTCTATTTTCTAAATTATACAATACACCAGCAGAAAGAAAATAATAAACTGAAACCTTTATCTATAAATAAATGCAGTATATATAAAAGAAATATGATAAGATAAAAAATATCCTAAAGTAACAATAACAAAAACACTGACCATGCCGAACCTGAATTCTCTACAAACTACAAAGCCTTTTCTATTAGCCATATGTTTTTGAAAAATAGGCTCCTATACCACTCCTATCCTCCACAATCTAAAAGGATTCACATGAAAGAAAGAAAATCTAGGGGAAATGATGGATTGAAATTAAGTTTTATATTTCAAGGCCTTATTTATCTCAGTCTAATTCAAATAAGTAGATTGTGGTCATTGAACATCTGAGACTTCATCCTGCCGACTCAGGTGGGGATATTTAGCAAAACTGAAGTTCCATCCAATTTTTTATTTTACTTTACTTTATTGATAGGTGAAGTTTCTACCAATATAACAAGGACAAACACACTTCACCCAATTCCCCCAGAGCTCTGAGCAACCTCTCAAAATTATTACTCCAACCATACATCCCTGAAACACGTGGCAAAACCCATCCTTCACAACCACAATTAGCTAAATTTTACTTTGTGGGGGATCAAATCTAATTTCTAAATTTGTTTTCAAGTAACTAGTTCAATATTCAAAAGAATTCAGAATATTTCTTCATAAAAATGTTCAAAATCCACTTGCATCACAACTTGTTTTTGTATCATAACCAGTCGGATTAAAATTATTGCACAATACAAAAAGTCTAGTCTATGAAAATTCCCAAATTGTTGAAAATGTGTAAATAGGCATATGAAACAATTTATTAGCAGTGAATTTTATAAATACATCCATGAAAAGAAACATCTCACCTACAAACAATTGCAGTTTCTGATGAACCCCCTTTAATTAGTCCAGCATTGCGCATGGTTTGCACCTGCATATATTTTGCAACATGGACATTAGCATAAGTAACAATGTACTGAAAGAAGGCTAAAACAAATGAATGGGGTCTTCAATTATGCTTTGGACCTCAATAATTGTAGTCTACAGATTACCTATGTTCTCAGTAACAATGCTAATGAAACAAAATAATAAAGGATTGAAAAATCTATAATAGTTTAAATAATTAATAGATTAGCTTTGTTTAAAGAAATATTTTCTCTTAACAACTTGCAAGTTGGATGCTAGTAAATCACCTTCCTTATTATACTTTATACTTAATGACTCATAAAGAGAATTCCACTTCAAATCTCTTCGACCCCGATAAGTATGTGGCTTGGGGTTGAAAATGCACCACTGGATTGGAATTGAGCATTACCGGAAATAGATTTGCAAATCTTGTGATTTTGATTATATAATTTGAATGGAGGTAAGACCAACATTAAGGTCCACTGTCCTATTTTTCAACAAATTGAATTCGAGAACTTAAATACAACAAAATTCAAATTTTAACTCAACTCTTATTCTGAGAAAACTAGAAATGATTGCAATTGCAAACTTATTTTTAATACCATGTACTAATCAGACATTTAGGAAATCATTATTCTCCGAGGTTGCTTCAAACACCCATCAACATAATCAACACTAATCAGAAGGAAAATATAACAAGGAATTAGAGAAGTTTAATTACCATCAAAGTAAAATTATGTATTAAACTGTAAAAGGAAAATTTTAGAATAAGAAAATTACTGACGAAGAGGAATTTGGAGCAAACCTCCTCAAAGATGCAGAAGGTTCTTGAAGGAGCTATTTGTTTAGCATAGGAAGAGTTGTTCAGAGAAGCAGAAGAAAACCACTGGCAGCCAATAGCAGGTATCTGCAATAAAGAAGTTATTGAGATCCAAAGCGGCAACTCCTTTTAAACACATATCTCAAACTCTCACCCCTTTCATGGTCATGGGTTAATACCAGAAAATCCTAGCACCCAATATCATAGCTATCAAACACTATAGTCTGGTTTTGGACCATAAAATCTCCATTACGATGGAGTCAACCAATTTTCACACAATTTACAAACAGGATCTAGAATCCATAATTTATGTTGTGTTGCCTTTTGTAGACTCAAAGCCTTAACGTTAAGACAAATATCGCGTATCTACCTAATACTCCATCCATTCCACAAAAAAAGTCTCATTTGCAACCAAAAAAATTTTGCATCACAAGAAAGAACCCTCTTTTTATTAATAATAGTATAAAATATCACAACGTCCTCAAGTTTACCATCATAATTTCTTATCATGCCACCACACTAAACTAACAACTTGGTATTTACAAGGATAAACATGGGAAATAACTACATCCTTAATATTTGTAAATTTTGAAAATGAGAATCTTTTTGTGAAAGTACCTTTTTAATTTAGGGCAGTCATTAATTGGTGAATGTCAAAGAACAGGTTGTGTAGTTGAGAGTCCACAGATTCAACCACAAGGGTAGCCATTTTCTGACTATATCTACATATATATATATATATGTATATATATATATATGTATATAACAAATATGTAACATATATTAATACTCCAAAATCAATATTTGCTATGGACTTAACAGATTGAGTATTATTCACTCTCAGACACAAATGTAAACATCAAGATCCATGCACAGACACTGAAGAAATTTCTCAAGCACAAAATAAAGACCTTTAGTGGCCTCAAATGCCTGATGATGCGGCTTTAACTACCTTTTGATACTCTTTATCTGTTATATTCTTCTTCACATATTAAACTTGTCACTAGCAAATACTACAATCGGCAGTAAAAGCCACAGAATAATAGAAAGAAGCAACAAACATGTTTAATTTCCATACCATACTCCAAGGCCAATTGATTAAGAATGCAGTAAATAAATTTACCTGAGGAAAGTTAATTCCATAAGTTATGACAGTGGAGAACTTTAGAGGTAGGCTAGAAAGAGAAAGGCTAGGAGTGATATAGGCTAAAGACGTACACTCTTCACCAATATTCTAGTTATAAGACATTCCTCATTGTGCTACTACTTGTCAGCAAACATGTTTAATTTCCATACCATACTCCAAGGCCACTTGATTAAGAATGCGGTAAATAAATTTACCTGAGGAAAGTTAATTCCATAAGTTATGTCAACCTTTTGTAAAGGGAATGCTGCTATAAAAGAATCGTTCTTCCAAACATGAACAGGTTCATTCAGAAAAGGTGCTAATTTCTCACAAGTGTTGCCACTATGATCTATGGCCACCTTCAACCCAACCTGTTCTATTGCATCCACCCATTCCTTTGCTGATCCATCAAAAATAGGAACCTGTTTCAGTTAATTTTATGCACAATTGATCTTCAGCATCTACAACTTTGCAAAATCTTCAAAAAAATATTTTGAAGGCAAAGACTCAAATTTAAGATTCTAAGAAGTAAGAACATTGGGGGAACATAAAATTTGAAAATTATTCCTCTGTAGATAGATCTTCAGGGTCGGGGTTTATGATCTGGATTCGGCAATTATCAACACCGCTGGCCTCCAAGGCCGAAAGCAAGTGCTCAACGGTTCGAACAGTGTGATCGTCTTTAGAAAGTGTAGTACAAAGGGAAGAGGAATATTGCGCGAAGTCGATGGATGCCCGAATGAACTTGGAGTTGAAGTGGAAATATCTTCCTTCGGCGGCGAACTCGGGGAAAATCTTCACAGTGGTGAGCTTGCCGGAGTGAAGAGTCCTTCCGGTCTTCTCTATGCAGTTGGCTATTGTTTGCTGGAGCTTCCCAGTCTGCAAATAGTAATGGAGGACATCATATAAAACAGAGAATACTGTTTATGTGTGTACATATGTAGAGTTAGAGAGAGAAAGTACCGATTTCCAGGAGAGGAGAGATGAAGACTTGATGGCATTGAAGGCGCCGGAGAGACTCATTTGGCGCCTAAAGACTACAGAGAGACCCCAAACGGACGAGCCAGGGTTTCTATACGGGACATTGTACCGAAAGTCACGTAAATGTTGAGAGAAAAAGGAATTAAAAATGTGAAAATTTTTGCTTTAAGAAAACACCTGCTCTGCTCAATTTAAATTTTATGTATTTACTTTTCATTTAGTTATAATTAATTTTGCAGTGAGCTGATAATAAGTTAACATAATCTAAAGTTTCAGAAAAATTATACAAACGATAAGAATCTAGTTATGATAATTTTAAATGAACAATTCAACAAATATATATATATATATATATATATATATATATATATTTGTTATACAATTAAGATGATGAAGGGATACAGAATTCACGCCATAAATGTCTATTTATTTCCTTAATTTATTTTTAAAAATGAAATATTAGACGAACAAAATATATGAAGAATAATTGTTGGGGGGAAATTAAATTAGAAAAAAAATTATTGGTCCATGTAAGGGAGTTTTAAACATGCTTTATTTCAAATTTTTATAACACGGACTCAATTTTTTTCTAACAATAATTTGGTATTTAATTTAATATTAAATAAAACCTACAAAATCTTTTGAATGTACAAATCTTTTAATTGAAAAAATAGAGTGTATTGAAAGAACTTATATTCAAGTGCGCCTATTCCAATCTTAATACTCAAATGAAAAAAACCTTTCCATCTTTTAGGGTGGAGAAACAAAACAAAAGATTTAAATTTGATTCAACGTCTTATTTCAGATTATCTAAAGGTACTACTATCAGATACACAATCACGGCCCACCTGCATTATGATGAATTATTCCAATTACCAGCACACTGATTGTACCTGCATTATGATGAATTATCCCACCACACTGATTGCATATCGCGCCTACACTAACATACCAAGGAATTGCCTACACCAAAAAATTAGAAAAAGAAATACCTACAACTAACCCCAGCGAGATATGCAACAAATGCAGTTCTAACCCAGTGGCGACATTTCTCGTCGGCCTCAGGAAATCATTCATCAAAGTGTACACCAATATGGTCCAATACAATTTCCTGGTAAAACAAAATAATGATTACATTTATGATGCAGGATTACACCGTACACGTAAATATGTTCAGAGACGCCGTTTCTTATTACGGCTAACAAACCCAAAACAAAGGCATTACGGATGTACACAATGACTTCTACAGATTGATAGTTTGTTTTTCAGCACCAGTAAGAAAAGAAAATAGCAACATCTCCGAGAGGCTGAGATGGCATAGATAAACTAAATAAATTGATTGCATTGATGAATACACGGGGAAGCTTATTTACAGAATAGATTCTCCAGTAAATTCAAACACAAAAGGTGAATATAGGAGCCCGAGCTGCCTTCCATATACATCAAACCTGTTCGCTTCCCTTGAGGATGTTGTACTTGCAGAGTGGACAAGTTGCATTCATCTTAAGCCACTTCACAACACATGCAGAATGGTAGTGATGATTGCAGGGGAGAGAATGAAGCTCTGTTCCATTCTCGTACTGACTGAGACATATACAGCAATCCTACAAAATTTAAGAACCCACAAAATGGAGAAACTAAAAAGGAAACCCGTAACAGTGCCAGACAATTATGTCGAAGTGCTCATATATAACCTTTTATCTAAAAAATTATAGCAAAGTACTATAAAAATATATTTATTAATTACAATTATCTTGAATATGTGCACGATACCCACATCACAATTTTGTTGGATACCTATGCAAGCCAAGCATCCAACACCCTATGCATATGATGCAATTTAAGCCACATTACGAACTTAAAGATAGCAATATAGAATTACATCCACTTCTAATACTCTTTTTGGTTCATAACCCTTTGAGCTTTTCAAAATTGGTTCACATGACTGACCATAGAAAGACTCCAGTATACCACTTTTGTCTTGTATACCTTCCATAACTGTAGACTATTGTTGATTCAATGAATAGGATGCAGTACCTAATGGTAAACACGTGGGACCCAATTTCAAGCTAAAAGCACGAAGGATCAACTCCTCCTCAAAGCATACTATCCACAGTATTCATAGTGCCAAGTAACATAGGAGTTGTAACTTCTCTTTCAGGTGGGTATTGCCTCATTTACTCAAATC
Source organism: Panax ginseng (assembly GCA_020205605.1). Lineage (NCBI taxonomy): Eukaryota > Viridiplantae > Streptophyta > Magnoliopsida > Apiales > Araliaceae > Panax > Panax ginseng. The sequence goes on from CM035127.1 coordinate 7,333,314, forward strand.
ATTATCTATGAGATGGCATCACTTTAGAGGAAGTAAAATATATCGTCAAGGTATACTATACACAACATTCTCTACTAACACAACTAGATCAAGATCTTCTTTTCTTGTGATCTTTTTAACTTTTTTTCCTGATTAATTATCAAAAGTCAAAACACAAACTTGGAAACACATGCTTAAGAAATAGGACAGAAACATATACTGTTGCTCAGCTAAAAAGGTCAGCACTTAGAATTTTTATTTGTAAACACAAACTTAGCACACACTTACTGCATCCTCAGGTAAAACAATACGTTCGCTAGCTAAGTCCCCACTGCTTGTTGCAATGGGAACCATTCTACCAGCTCCAACTGTAGGCTTATCTTCATCAGTACAGATTTGAAATCTATACTTTGGAAGGATACTGATATCAGCATCTGATGCACCTTCCTATATATTCACATAAGAATTAACGTCAGAAAGTACTGAAACAGGGCACAATAAACTCAATATCATTGTATCTTACCTGCCCGGCAACAGCATAAAGAATTGCAATGATGCACGGAAAGCAGCAACAAAGAGCAATCCCAATCAAAGAAGCCAAAACAACACAAAAGATGGCAAAGAACACATCGAATGCTAGAAATACCACTGTCAACCTGCAGAAATTCAACACAAGTGTTATTGTCAGTAACTAACAGTTGTTTGCATTCATTTTAAAATATATTAATTTATAACTACAGCAAGAAAGGGCACAAGAGTGTGAATATAGATAGGCGTAATTTACGGATTTACTGAAGTGAAAAGGATATTAAACTTGCCTTCTGCTTCTTTAAAATCGGTTTGCTTATTATTACAATGGACTTATAACTGATAAACTTTGTTTATTCTCGGCAACATTTAAAAAGACTTGAAGGGTACCAAATGAGAATTTAGTGGGAAAGTGTCAAAACTGATACTTGATATATGTTTTTCTAATTTTCAATTATTCAATGTTTTTTACTTATAAGAAAATTAAATTAACAATATACAGCACAAGTAAAACATTATCATGGGCACCTTCAATTAGTATTTTGATGAAAAAGAGCTGCCAAATTAAATAGGGACATCACAGCAATCCAAAATGAACGTATTCAGTCATGAGTGAATTTCCTCTTTACAAACCATATATCAATTCCAGCACAAAAGAAGAAAATTAAATTTTTAATTGCCATTGATGTTGACCAACATAGGCTAGAATAAACTCCTTGACAAGACCATATCATACGTAATCAGATTGCTCATAGACTGATATCTAAGCATAGGATTGGGTCCAAAATATAACCTCAAGGTAAAAATTATCCACTACTTGCTGAAACTGTGGCAATCTTAAACAAAAAGGTAACTACCCATTCCTTTTTTGTAAGTAAATATGTATTAAAAGAAGCCGTCAAACAGGAACAGTGCCCATGCACACGGGATAATATTAAAGCCAAGGACCTGCAAACAAAAAGCCACAACATCTTCAACAACAAAAAGGACCTACAAAAACCAAACCAAGACCAACTAAACAACTAATCAAAGTCCGCTCCCTAAAGAAAAATCTCACAAAAATCCACAAAAGAGACAATAGTGTATACCTTCTCCAATGAAAATATACGAGCAAAAAGGACAAATATGCAAAATTGGTTCTGTTCAGATGTCCCTACCTAGTACCTAGCTATATATTTAACATCATAACTCAAGCTATCAGAGCCATTTAAGAATATCATAAAGTTCATATTAGGGAAAAAAACTTATGGTATGTGCATGGTACAACGTATCAACGTTTACATTAAACAAATCAAAACATATGATCTTGAAATCAATTGATTCAAGCCAAACAGACGTACCAGTACAGACGTGGAGCACTCTGCTGAAGGATTGCACCCCCAGAGACTACCCAATAGAAGCCGACCATCCACCAGATAAATGATAACATTGTATTCACATATTCACATTTTTTAGCAAAACTGAAATGTCCACAAAGCCGGAATCAGTAGAAAAAAATTAGTTCCGCACCACATCAAAATGCAATTTCTTACTGATTTAACCTAGAATGAACACCAAGCAACATTGTGATATTACATGGACTAGCAATTCGTTAAAACTTTACATAAGTAAAGTTTGAGATGTATCAAAACCACAAGAGTGAATTATCAGTTCCAAATATTTCTGCATAAGAGTGGTGTTTGTTGTCATTGAACAGAAAAAGTAACATTAAGTAAAAAAGAGATGCCCACACATTTCACATAATCTTCTCGTCTCAACAGCCTCATTACTAAACCTATTTTCATCATTACCAAACCAATCAACTTCTGCATAGATTTCCTTAGGAACACAACTTCATAACCCATTGGCACTGGTTTCTACCTATTCTTTTCTACCAACCCACTAAAAGACGGTGAAAGATTCCTAGAAGCAATCTCTCTCATTTCCAGTACCTGCTCACCTCACTAAACTTTCATCCAAGTCACTGCATCTAAACTTTCATCCAAGTCACTGCATTTATTTTGGGTGTACAATTTTTACCACAATTTTTAGGCTTGAAAATTGAGAAGTATAATTTAGTGTTTGTCAAAATGCAATGAAAACTTATCTTATGCATACTCTTCAGTTTTGGTGCTCCAGGTTTTAGCCATAGATTATATTTTGGCAGATTTGTCTTGTGAAGGGGCGACTTTTTCTACACCCCTGGCACATCTACATGGATTGTCCCCCTTACTGAGGTTTGTCAATAATACTTCTTTTGCTGATCAAAGAGATACGTAAGCATAAATGTAATAGCTGCCAAATCTAATTTAAAGTTATACTGAGCCCAAGTACTGAAATTTAAAAGTAAACCATGAACTTAACAAATAACAAAATTCAAATTATTCAAAGCTAATACTCACTTCCATGTCACTTTGTTTAGCTTGGCAAATTTGGATCTATCATTATTTAATTATTTTCCTGACTTTTATAACAAGTTCACCAAGAACTCAACAAAACAACCAAAATATTTCAAACCTAATATATTCAAATTTTGCATTTCAGATAAAATCAAAAAACCAGAAGTGAATTTCCTCACAGCAAGCAAATCATTCTCAGCTATATAATTGTCACTCATAATGCTAAAACTACAAGATAAAATAGCATCCAAATTAAATTTTAACTCACCTCGACCGATTAGTAATCCCTAAAACACTTACTCTCTCTTCTTCATCCTCATCCTCATCCTCATCCTGGCTCTCTACGTTCACAACTCTCCTTATATTCCTTCTCCTATACTCCATCCACACCAACACCACGTGCACCAAACACTGCGCCGCGTAGACACAGATCCAAACCCTAAGCGGCACAACCGGCCACTCCTTCGCTGCGCAAATGAACATCGCCACTGACGCCACTACAAACACAAGGTTCCACAACATGTCCAGCGCCACCACTGGCTTCGAGTACCCCCAGTCGGCGCGGCGCTCCTCCAGCTGCCGCGCCGCCGTCTCCCGCACCAACATTGAAGCTCCACGCCGACTCGATTCCCGAATCAACAGCAGCGCAAGCGTCGCAGGCCGCGGCGTCTCTGCTTCCCTAGGCCGGAGCAGCGGCGCGGTGGCGTCCGTCGTTGACATATCCACCAATTGGGACAACTACTGTATGTTGTAGAGAGAGAAAAAACAGGGTTAGTAGTGACAAAATTACATAAATCCTTCTATATCTATCCTTGGAAAAGTGATCTGAAGAGTTACGTTCAAGCACTGCAGTGTTGAAAGGTGGATGGGGAGACGGATAAACACGTAACAGTCTAGCAAGTATTTATTTTAATTGATATTAAAATTTAAAAATAATACTCCTCCGTAATAAATAATTTTTTAAGATAATTCTTTTATCAACATTTACAAAAGTTTTGTTTTCTTTTAATTATTTTTAGTTTCCAAGTCTCAAAATGCAATAATAATAATAATAATAATAACAAAAGAGAATAATACTATATTAAAATGTTAAAAGGATAATAGTTTTGATTAGTAACTCATGAATATTAGTGTTAAAAAATAAAAAAAATCATAGATATTGGATTTATGGTTATTTTCAATGTTACAATGGTGATTCTAATAATGAAATGTTGAATTTGTTAATTATTTTTAATAATATTTGTAATTTATATTAACATATAAATTATTATTAGCCAAACATATTCATAACTTATATGTTGTCATATTCACTCCCATTTTAATTGTCTACTCAGTAAACTTTCCAGGGCGAAGGGCAGAAGGAGAGAAAACTAGCGAACCAGATACATAAACTAGTATTACTAGACATGCAATATAAAGAAAACAACATATTACATTAAACACTTCAATTCAATGCAGGACTAATAAGACTTCATGTTATGTGTTAACTCCAAGATCTTTTTACGCGTCTCAATTACGTAAAAACGCTACCAATTCAATTATACACAAATAAACACGTTAATCTGGGAAGCTTGACGACTTGAACGTCGGGGATATAATTCGACGCGTGAGTCGATATAATTTACTCCCATCTATCTGAATGATCGATCTCAACTCAGGAGAAAGAATAGATAATAGACACAAAACCATCCATTCTAGTTCTATATTTGTTCCACAATGTTAACAATGGAGGCGATAAACTCTAATGTTTTGATAATAAAAATATCAGTTACCTCTTTTGTGTGTTGTGACCTGTCCTCTTATATCTCCTACCCCTTTTCATGCAGCCGACTACACATCACCTCAGCTCAGTGCATGCCACCCACCTGCTCCCCCTCTCACTGTGGTCCACTGTCAGAGATTATAAATTATGTCTAATCCCCATTAATTAAAATGCAGACATATTAGTCAAAACTTATCCCTCTAATCATTATTGGTCCAAGCCCAATTGAAACTATCTTTACCCAATGGTCTGACCCAACGATTCGGTCCAATACCCCCAAAGCCCATAATGAAGATAGCACAATAGGTCCAAAATATTATGGCCCAACACTATGCACCTGTAACACCCCATATCTGAGAAAAAATTATTTTTATATAAAGAATTAAGTTAGACTGTGTATATAATCCGTAGTTGTCCAATATCCACCGATTGGGACAACTACTATATGACATATCCACCATAATAATATATTACTTAAATTTTTGACTATAAATAATCATGTAACCTTTAATTACAGACTAGTTGAGGTTCATTGATAACCAAATGCAGCGAGAACAATGTAAAACTCACTGTATAATCTCAGTACTAGAGAAAAGCTAATCATGAAATTTTATTTACTCGGGACTACAGACGACAAAAATAATCTACACAGAATAAGACAATCCCATGTTAAACCTTGGTATATCTCCATGCAGTTTCAAACAGAAACACGCATGGTCTACTAGGGAAACATATCAAACATTAAAAATGAAACAACATAGATTAGTAAAACCAAAAAATAACACAAATCCTAATGGCAAAAAACATCTACCAAAGCAGCTTCTGACCAAATCATGGATCTCAGTCCTGTATGCTTGCTAAGCACAACTCATGCAATTCATTCAGAACCCATTCTTCTCCAGTGTGCCCACCCAGGACCAAGACCCTGGTCCCTCCAACCACGCAGGTACTATGTCCCCAAGCGAATTTTGGTGGCTGCCCAGGAACATTGAGAATCCTCCACGATGGTTTCTCCTCAGCAGGATCCAACAAGAAAAGCTGAGCAGGAGAATGCAGCCCGGCAATGGAACCACCAAAGACGATAATACGCCCACAAGGCATGCTTACGGCAACATGATCAAGCCGAGGAGGAGGAACCACAGCACTTTGACTGCCTACGCTAGTAAATGCACCACACTCCAGTTGTCTCCACTGTGGCTTCTCATCCTCCAGATCAATGCTGTAAGCCTCACCTGAGCGTAACCGCAAATGCCCACTATTTGCAAGCCCACCAAACATAAGTATCTTTGTCCTCCCATAAACAGAGAGGGAGTGTCCCAATCTAGACAGAGGAGCCCATGAAGTTGGGATCTCTTTCCATTTCGGATTATCTGTAGTCAAATCCAACAAATATGTATCACTAAGAAGCACTCCAGCATCTGTGCATCCACCTGAGACAACTAATTTTGAACCTTCCACTGTGCAAGAGCTATGCCACGATCTAGGGAGTGGGGGAGTTCCACCAAATACTTCTTTCCATGTAGGCTGCTTGGCATCCAAGTCCAGAACAAAGACATCGTTAAGCAATCCTTCCCTCCCATAACCGCCAAATACCACCAACCAGGAACCATTCAAGCATGAGAGAGTATGGCCCCAACGTCCTGGTGGGGAAGATTTCACGCTCACTCGATGCCACTCTGGATTTGCAGCGTCAAGATTAAGTACAAATGTGTCATCCATTGGCTGCATGTTAACTCCTTCCCCTCCAAACAAGACAAGTCGATTCCCTACAGCACATGCACTGAAATTGCAACGTGAAGGCTCCACTGCACCTCCAACTGTGAATTTCTTCCAGCAAACAGCCTCAAGGGTAGTCAGTTCCCTTGCGAGACGACCCCACCCCAATTTTTTAGTCATCAGTTCAAGTGCACCCGTGACTTCTCTTCCCCATGCATTTTGACATACCATCTTTTTAACATGTTCATTCTTTGTTAACTGGCGAATCCTTCGGCAGACGGAACCAATAGATGCAACATCTCTTGGTGTCAAGCGTGATAAAATGTTCTGAGCCAATACTTCATCAGATAGCTGAAGAATCCCGCATATATCTTGATACAGGCAATATTGTAACTCTCCATTCATTGAAAAGTATATACCAGAATGATCAGATTGCTGCGGGCAAGTTTCTTTGAAAACTGGATATGATACACTATTCAGATCTATTTTTGCTTCAGAAAATACTTGTATACCTATTAAATGTGTAACCACGCCATCATCGTCATGTATTGGCGCAAGTCGTAGCCTGTTCATCAATGGACTTCCATCCTTCTTGAAGTTGAGAAGCTCACCTTGGAAATCAATGCCTTCCTCGAGACATCTTCGCATCTCTGAAACAACAACAGGATCCACCAAAGGGTGCCGCCTTTGAGCACGAGGGTCTCTATATTGTAAGAACCGACTGAAACAAGACAACACAATTGAAACAACATTGATTAAATAAAATGTAGAACAATGGGAACATATGGCAAAATGAAAATTGATTGAGACATATATATATATATGAGTATGCACATGTGTGTCAATTGTATGGCCTAAATGGGTACCAAGAAAGAAAAGCTACACGACAGAATAAATGCGGAGGCAGATTCAAAGTAGTAAGAGGATAAGATCACGGTCATAAAGAATCAGTATCAAGATATCAACACGCCAAGCAACAAAAATATCATGATCGCTAAAGTGTGCCAGGTCCTAGCAGATATATTTATGGATTATTAATCATTCAAAACGATATCAGCAAGTCAAAACCAAATTAAATGTGAACAAATCGGTACAATATCCCTCAAACAGGGTAAGAGATATTATTCTAAACCAAATGTATTTGTGGAGACAGTTGAATGTCGCATGAACTGATGAGCAAAGGTAAAGAAAAAACCAAGTGCAAGTCAGCAGCAGAAATGCCGGCAGGAAGTCCCTTTACCAACGAATGTCATTCATGTCCCATTTAGCTTACCTTCCAGTTATACTATATACAAACAGGAGTACATTGATTTTCATTTTCTATCCCCTTATCATGTCATAAAATCGTCAATATGTAGCAAGTCAATCCACAAATATTCAGCCCCTAAATCAACTAAACTTCATGTTTATAACAGGGCCTCCTAATATCCTCCTATCTCTCCACCAAAAATTAAAGACAGCAGTATCAACCATCACGTTCCTTAATTAGCTTTCAATATACTCCACTTAGCTAGTTTCTTACATAGTCGTGTGAAAAATGACTGTGATATTGGCTTTATTTGAAGCAATTTTTTTGATAGGGAAAATATATATAAACACATATATTGTCATGCAATGGAGTTTTTTTTTTTTTTTTTTTTTTACAAACCAAAAGCTTCCAAATCCAAATTTCTGACTTGTGGCCAGCGCAAAGAAATAAAGCACTAAACATTTTTTACCCTCTAATACAGATTTGACCAAAAAAAAAAACCAAACACATATTTAGCTGGATAGACAATCCAATTTATTAAACCACAGTATTTCCAATCAATCAAACTACCAAACCAAGCATAAGCATAATTTGCCAAAACATAAACAGATAGACAACTACGTGAGCTAATTCAAATTTGTACATCTATTGAAATATATAGAGAGAGAAGTGCAAGTTTACCAGTTTCTGCCGAGGACTTCGTCGGCGCGATAACCGGTAATCATTTCAAAAACGGAATTGACATAAATAATCGGGAAATCAGGTTCCAGAGCATCGGAAACAACAATTGATGACGGTATCATCGGGTTGAAGAAATTGCCTATCCTTAGCGCAAACTCATTTTCCATCTCCTCATCTACTTCTTCTCTTTCCTCTTCTTCACCTCCGGCGCATTTTAGCCTCTTCCCGCAGCTCCGAACATTTTCTTCTTCTTCATCTCTCCCCATTCCCATTGCTCCAAAAATATCTTCTTTTTCTCTCTCTCTTAGTCAGACTTTCTCCGCCCAAGTTTCTTCTCCCTACACGGCTGTATTATACTTTGGCAGGGGAGATATTTGGGAAAGAAGATATCTTCGTGGAGAGGACAATTGAACCGCCCAAAATGTGGCGCTTAATTACGAAAATATCTAATGGTGCTGGTTAATCAATAACTGTACACTATGTTAGATAAAATAAAAAATTATAAAATTTGAAAGGTTAAATAATAAAATTAAAATTTTAATAAAAAAAATATAATTAAATTTGTAAGGATAAAAAAATTAATAATGTGTTACAAATCTACCGCTGAGCTGCTTTATAATAAGATTAGTAGGAACAAGCAATGTGCGTGAAAATTGTGTAGGTAAAATAAAAAAAATTATAAAATTTGGACTATTAGATAAAAAAAATTAATATAAAAATAATAAAATAGTAAGATAATTAAAATTTTAAGGGGAAAAGAAAAAAATAATGTGATATAAATTTATTTATCAGTGACGTCAAAACTTAAGAGAACCGCTTTCTAATAAGTAATTAATTTTGTGGCCGAGGTAATTGATTAATTTAAGAGTTTTGGTATAATAATTAGTTGGGCGTCTAATTAAAGCAGGTAGTGATTAAGTAATTGGAAACATAGTAGGATTGGTTTGGTCGGTTAATTTTTATGTTATTTAATTTTCTGGTCGTCCAAATAAATAAAAGAATATAAACAAGGTGGTGGTTCAGTCCACATATTTCAACAGTAGCATGAGCAAAGTTTTTAAAGGGGTGTCACTGATATTATTCTACCATTCCACTTACTCTTATTATCAATTGCTTTGTTTTATTATAGTAATTTCTTTTTCCATATTAAACTAAGAGCGGGGCGGGATCATTTGAAAGATGAACACAAGTAAATGTATAAATGAATCGAATCGAACAAAGTATTGAGTTATTCAGATTTGATTTATAAATTTATTGAGTATAAAATAAGGTTTGATTGAAGCTCGTTTAGCTATCGAGTCGAGCACGATCTCGAATTGAGTTCGAGTAGTTTAACTTTTTTGAACAAATATAATTCAAATATTAATAAAAAATTATAATTTAGAGAGGTTCGAGTAAATTATTAAACTTTAAAATTTACTCATATTTGACTCATTTATATTTAGGTTAAGTAAAGATGACCACCTGGGGTTTGGGCGGTTTCCCACTTAACCACCTGTAGTCAGTAAAGCTACATTTAAACACCCGACTTTTTGAGGTGAAGTGAAAACGTCACTTTTTCCGTCTAAATTAACTGTGCGTGTAAGTCAAACGCCAAAAGCGAGTGAGAGAGGAGTATAACAGTCAAAAAAGACAGTTAAATGTCTGAATTACCCTTCATCTTCCTCAAACCTCATTCCTCTCTCTCATTTCTCACTCCATGCGTCCTCTCTCTTAAAAATCGACGAGAATCTACGACCCTTTCTCAAACGCCTTACCGATTCACCACCACCACACTCTAATCGACTTTCAAGACGCTCAGTAAAATATTCGAGCAAAACCCGACATATTTTTGGATTCTCCCAAATCAAATCGATGAAACCCTCCTCCGTAAATTCCTCCCCACAACAATCGCTTCGACGACGACGACGCAATTTACTCTTCCGATCATTTTCGCATCTCACGAGTTCAAGATGCACCACCACCACGCAGCCCACCCACCCACGACCGACCGACCGCCTTTTTCGCCATCCCGCCGAAAAAGCTCGCCAAGGGATCCCGTAAGCACCATTACTCTTCAAGAACGTCTGCACAGGCTGAAGTTTAATACACTGACGGCTACCATTCTTATCTCCACGGGTTTCTCGAAAGAAAATCTCGCCCACCACCATTGCACCTCCAATGACCCTCAAGACGCTTCATAAAATACTCGAAAAAACCCGATATGTTTTTGGATTCTCCCAGATCCGCCAGATGAAACCCTCCTCCAAAATTTCCTCCCCACACAACAATCGCTTGACGACGCCGACGCCGACCCTACTCTTCTTGATCATTTCCGCATCTCACGAGTTCAGGTCTTGCCGTCACAAGCAGCCCACAGCCACGATCAACCGACCGCTTTTTCATTTATCCCGCCGAAAAAGCTCACGAGGGATCCTGGAAGGCACAATTACTCGCAACGCTCATGCCGAAGTTTCGCCAAGGCGTACCGCCATCATTGTCTCCACCCATATCGCCATCGTTGTCTCCACGGGTTTCTCCGGTGAAATCACGTAGATGGGCGTGATTTCAACCGATTTCTCGTTTTGGGGATCGGTTGAGATGTGTAGAGTTGAATCGGGTTTTGAGCTATAAAGATGCTCTAACCGAGCTGATGAGCTCTTTGGAGTCGATGACTGTGAGTGAAAATTCGACGCATGGAGGGGAAAATAACAGAGAAATGGCGTGGATAGATGTATCCAATTTCAATGGGGACGAGGCTAGGGCTGGGTGGTGTTACAAAGTGGTTGTGACGCCCCCAAAATAGGTATACAACACCCATTCTGAGTCGTCAAAATACATGGTACAGAAATAACTACAACTTTATTAATACAACATAAAAACTGTGAGTTTAAATACAAATATTGTAAGACCCCAAATTATTAATAAATAAAATTTATTTTCCTCTATTTATTATTTTGAAATAGTAAGGGTTGATTTGATTATTGTGGATAGTTATGGGTAAAATATGCAAATATTTCAAAATAAGCAAGTGATTATAAAATATTCATTGTTGTTTGGGAATATTCGTTTGGTCGTGGAATATTAGATGCTCGTCGGGGAATATTAAATGCGACGGTAACGATGCCATGTGTGGGCCCCATAACGGCGATTAGATGAAGAAAAACGACAAATATAAGTTGTTTATAAATAATCAGGCGTAGTTATTCTGAAGTAATCTTTTGTTAGAATACCCGGTGGTTAAAACACACTAATACGCGTTGTTGAACGATGAAGACACCAGTATTGCACCAATTATTGATTCTTACGTAAGAAGGCCTTACTCAATAATTGTTACGATAATTATTGTTCAAGATTTTATTTTATTGATTCAATAATTGTTGCATTGATATTTTATATTACTTTCGTTGTTTCAATAAATTGTCATTACACGAGATTTTCCATTATCTGACAATAATTCATATTATCTGAATAATATTATTGGATAACATTATTGGCAATGTCTAGAAAGTTCGCATCTAAGGAGAGGTTTGGTCACTTAATTGCGCATACCAGGTAAGGAGAGATCCTTATTGAAAGCCCTCTTTCTTGGAGCTACACAGTTGCACAAGATCTTGTGGTTCTGTAATATTATTTGTGAATAATTAATTATTGATTTATATGATGAGGAAAATATTCATTTTATGTGGATATAGATGGAAAAAAATTTTAATGTGACAATTGTTGAAAATCAATATTTTATCTTTTTTCTGATAAAATAATTCATTTAGATATATTATTTTAATAATATATTAACGGTGATATTTTTATAATGAATGTGGGATATATGAGTATATGAGGAGAAAGAGTATTTTTGTGGCATTAAATGTTTAACACATATTTTGTGTGTTGGTGAACACAATTATTGACCGAAATTTGATTATAGTCTATAAAATCGTCCGTTTATGGATTTCGGTCAATTTCTGTTTGGAATTTGGAAAAACTTTCTTCTGCAAAGTTGTAGAGAATTGAATTTCCTATAGGGATTCGCAAGATTCGAATTTTCTGATAAAAGGACTATTTATTATGAATTATTGAAGTTCTGAAGCTTCGAAATAATTAATTTTTGAAGTTTTAATTATTTTTAATAAGAAAAACGTTTTTTACATTTTTGGGACTCATTTAACATGTGTTAGGATGGCTGAGTTCAGATTCATGGATGCGTAGGAAGATGTGGAAAATAAATAATATTAATTTATTAAATTTTCTACTTTGGTGTTCTAAAGATTTTCTTATAAATAGGGTCTTAGGTTAGAATTGAAAATCACACCGAAACTAAAGTTTTCTCTCTCTATATTATCGAAGAGTATTTTGAGTATACTTTGAGTATTGCAATACTGGTCTGAGTTCAAGTCATAGCCTTTATATCCTGTGTTTAACTAAATCTTGTCTTTTCGAGGTAAGGGATGTTATTTTATTCGAAAATGATATTATTTCTTCAATATCATTATGCTTAAATATTGGTTGGAAATTTTATCAAATTTGGAATTTTTTTCATGTCTGGTTACTATTCATGAGTTACTATTCACGAGTTACTATTAAATGAGTTCTTATTCACGAGTCTTATTCACGAAGCGTGAAGATGTTTTTTGTGAAATTTCTATCTTTTGGTGTCTGAGTTACTTATTCACGTATACTGACATTATTCACGAATACAAAGACTATTCAATTTAAAAATGAAATTTCTTCTTTTTGTCCAAAATATCTATTATGGATACTAGCTTTGATTGTATCCATGTTTTGATCATTCTTGAATTTTACTCCACTCGATTACTTATGAAGTATTTTTGAACTTGGATTGTTTAAAATACTGAATCCTTAATATTTGTTCTTTTGTTTCACCGGGATTCGTTTCCTTTAAAATATTTTTCATCATCCTCGAGTCTAAATGATGATATTATTGAATATCTTTGGCCAGTGGTGCAAAGATGAATGATTTCTTGATGAATATCTTTGGCCCGTAGTCAAAGATGAGCAGTGTTGAGATGAACATGACCGGCCGATTAATATCTTTGGCCCGTAGTGTAAAGATAAGCGGTGTTTAGATGAACATGACCAATCGATGAATATCTTTGGCTGTAGTGCAAGATGAATATTTGATTCGGATATATATTGATTGATGTTACAGGGGATAAAATATCGACGATGAACTTTTAAATTCATATATAGAAGATAGTAGTTTGCATTCTCTACTTAACTCTTCTAATGAATTGTTGTTTCATTGCAATTGTTGATTTAAAATTGGTTGTCTATTGTATTCTATTAGATTTTTCCTGTTGAAGACTAACGATAATTTGTTGTATATTATCTTAGTCATAATATTCTTCTTCGGGCTATTGAGCTCACCCTTTTCCTTTTTGTTCCATTTTTCTTCTCGTGAGGCGAGAATGTATCGAGTACTAGTCGGGTATGGAATGAAGGTTCTAGAGAGAGTTGTTTAGTAGTCCTCACCATTTTGTAAAATAATGTATCAATAATTATGATGAGGATTTATTTGCGTGTGGATATTGTGCAGATGGCAATATCTCGTATTTAAACTCACAGCTTTATATGTTGTAATAATAAAGTTGTAGTTATTTTGTACCATGTATTTGGCGACTCGTAATGAGTTGGATGGAATGGACCTATTTTGGGGGCGTCCACGGTTGGTATCGAAGCTTAGAGATATGATCTCCAAGCGAGATCGAGGAATAGAACTAGGAGGGAGAGACAAGTAAATCCTTCACTAAGTGTCCTACCTAAGCTTATTTGTTAGTTGGTCAAGATGTATGGATATTATGTGATATATTGATTTCTTTAATTAACCCTTGTTTTACGATGATTTGAAAATGTCGATTGAGAATATTAACAGATGGAAATGAGACTGCGGAGACGCTTTTGTCTTTCACCAACGAGGAGAACGTCTGCAGCAGTGGCAATGTTCCTCCCATGAACAACACTGAATCGGATGATGATGAGCGAGGGGATGTTTAGAAGCTTTTTGCGATTCATGCAAAATCGATTTAGAGGAGACTCGTGTTCAAAATACGAGGAGGAAATGATAGCAATTCATGGGTTATCACAACCAAGCGATTCAAAGAGTCAGACCACGAAATTTAAGGAAAGCGATCCGATCATGCGCGGAAACATGGGTCAAGCAAATTACCAAGATATTCGATGTCTTAGGATGCACGGAGGAATGTAAGGTTCCATTCGCCATATTTATGTTCCGTGGGCGAGGCAGACTATTGGTGGGAGTCGCAGTTGTACCCATCCAAATTACGACTCAAAGACGTGTCTTGGGAACGCGTTTGAAACTTTTCAATGAAAAATACTTTCACGAAAGTGTTCGTCGTATGAAGGAAGTGGAGTTTTATTAGACCGGAGCGAGAATAACACGATTGTCCCAAAGACGAGGCGAAGTTCATGGAGTTATCCGTGTTCACCTCATTTGGTGGAGAATAAGGAACGATGACGCGGATGTTTCGAGAGGTTTGAAACCCTAAGATACGTCGATATCTCATTTCTCATAAATTTTCTCTCTATTCGGATGTTGTCAACAAGGCTCGGTTGTTAGAAATGAGATAACGAGTACATTCAACGAGGACCATAAACCAGGATCATCATCAAGATAAAGAATCATCAAAATAACGATAACCAATTGGAGAAAGAAGAATACAGACAAAGCGGTAACCACTCACGGTGGTAATCGTGGCCATGAAAATAAAAGAAGCGAGTCGGGAGGAGATTTTAGTAAATGGTTAAATTGATAAAAAGTTTAAAGTTATGGGTGAAATGTGCAAAATTTTTAAAATAAGCAAGTGGTTATAAAATACTCATTGTTGTCGGGGAATATTCATTTAGTCGTGGGAATATTCTTCCGCTTCGGAGAATATTAAATGCGGACGGTAGCGATATTTATGGGCCCCATAACGAAAAAGCGATTGGATGAAGAAAACAACAAGTATAAGTTGTTTATAAATAACGACGCAGATTATTCTGCTATTATCTTGTTGGAATACCCAGTGGTTAAAAACACGATGTCTACGCGTTGTTGCACGATGAAGATACGATATTGCACCAATTATTGATTCTTACGTAAGAAGGCACTACTCAATAATTGTTACAGTAATTATTATTCAGTATTTTATTTTTGATTCAATAATTGTTGCGTTGATATTTTATATTATTGTTTTAATAATTGTCACTGCACAGTATTTTCCATTATCAAATCAATAATTTATATTATTTGAATAATATTATTAGATAACATTATTGGCAATGTTTAGAAAGTTCTGCCTAAGGAGAGGTTTGGTCACCTAATTGCGGGCCAGTAAGGAGAAATCTTTATTGAAAGCCCTCTTTCTTAGAACCGCTGCTCATTCTTATTATTGTGATTCTGTAATATTATTTGTGAATAATTAATTATTGATTTATATGATGAGGAAAATATTCATTTTATGTGGATATAGATGGAGAAAATTTTTAAAGTGACAATTGTTGAAAATCGATATTTTATTTTTTTTGATAAAATAATATTTTTTTATAATATAATAATGATGATATTTTTACAATTAATGTGGGATATATGAGTATATGAGGAGAAAGAGTATTTTGTTGCATTAAATGATTAACACATGTTTTGTGTGTTGGTGGACCCCATTTTTTGACTGGAATTTGATTATAGCCTGTAAAATCGTCCGTTTGTGGATTTCGGTTAATTTCTATTTGGAATTTGGGAAAACTTTCTTCTGCAAAGTTGTAGAGAATTAAATTTTCTATAAAAAAAAGCGAGATTTAAATTTTCTGATAAAAGGGCTATTTATTACTAATTATTGAAGTTCCGTAGTTTCGAAATAATTGATTTTTGAAAGTTTTAATTATTTTTAATAACAAAAACATTTTTTTTGTTTTTGTCATTATTGTGGGCCTCAAGGGTGGCTGAATTCAGATGATTCTAGGTGGGCGTAGACAAATTATTATATATATTAATATTTTAATAAATTTTCTGCTTTGGTGTTCTAAGCAATTTTCTATAAATAGGGTGCTTATGTTAGAATTAAAAATCACACCAGAAACTGAAGTTTTTTCTCTATTTCTCTCTCTATAAAATCGAGTGTATTCTTGTGAGTATTTTGATATATTCAGTGTTGCTATACGGTGCAAGTTTGTTTAGCGTTATTCCAGTGAAACAAAATGACAAGGATTAAGGATTAAGGATTCGTACTTTGTTTTATCCATGTCCAATAATACCTCAAAAATAATCATAGTGGTGTAAAATTCAAGAATGATCAAAACATGGATACAATCAAAGCTAGTATCCACAATAGATATTTTAGACGAAAAGAAATTTTTTATTTTTCGATGAATAGTCTTGTGTATTCGTGAATAATCAAGATATCGTGAATAAAGGTACGATATCGTGAATAAAGAACCCCAAACACTAAAAGTTCTAAATTTGATAAAAACTTCAGATCAATATTTCAAAGATAATGATATTGAAGAAATAATATCATTACGAAAAAAAATAATATCCTTTACCTCGGAAAAGCATGTCTTTAACCGAATCTTTGGATATAGGTTATAACTTGAACTTGCCGTAGTATAGCAATACTCAAAGTATACTCAAAATACTCACATGAATACGCTCGATAATATAGAGAGAGAAAACTTCAATTTAAATGTGTGATTTTCAATTCTAACCTAAGCACCTATTTATAGGAAAATGCTTAGAATACTAAAGTAGAAAATTTAATAAATTAATAATATATATATGTAAGATCCCAAATAATTAATAAATGAAATTTAATTTCCTCTAATTATTATTTTGAAATAGTAAGGGTTGATGTGATTAATGTGGATAATTCACGGGTAAAATACGCAAATATTTCAAAATAAGCGTTGGTTATAAAATATTCATTGTTGTTTGGGAATATTCGTTTGGTCGTGGAATATTAAATCTTTGTCAGAAATATTAAATGCGACGAGTAGCGACCATGTGTGAGCCCCATAACAAAAGCGATTGGAGGAAGAAAATGACAAATATAAGTTGTTTAAAAATAACGGTAAGTAGTTATTCTTACATTTACCTTATTGGAATACCGGTGGTTAAAACATACAGCGTTGTTGAACCAGAAGCATGCACCAGATGCACCAATTATTGACTCTTACGTGAAAGGCCTTTACTCGATAATGGTTACGATAATTCTTGCTCAAAGTTTTATTTTATTGATTCAATAATTCTTTGCGTTGATATTTTATATTGTTTGTTGTTTTAATAATTGTCATTACAGAATTTTTCATTATCAAACAATAATTCATATTATCCTAATAATATTATTAGATAACATTATTGGCAATGTCTAGAAAGTTACATCTAAGGAGAGGTTTGGTCACCTAATTGCTTGGCGCAAAGAAGGAGAAATTCTTATTGAAAGCCCCTCTTTCTGAGGAACCGCACGGTCGTCGATATTGTGATTACGTAATATTATTTGTGAATAATTAATTATTGATTCATATGATGAGGAAAATATTGATTTTATGTGGATATAGATGGAGAAAATTTTTAATGTGACAATTGTTAAAAATTGAAATTTTATTTTTTTCTGATAAAATAATTCATTTAAATATATATTATTATATTTTAATAATATAATAATGGTGATATTTTTACAACGAATGTGGGATATATGAGTATACGAGGAGGAAGAGTATTTTTGTTGCAATAAATGTTTAAAACATGTTAAACATGTCGGTGGACCCCATTTATTGACTAAAATTTGATTATAGCCTTTAAAATCACCCGTTTATGGATTTCGGTCAATTTCTGTTGGGAATTTAGAAAAACTTTCTTCTGCAAAGTTGTAGAGAATTGGATTTCCTATAAAAACTCGCGAGATTCGAATTTTCTGATAAAAGGGCTATTTATTGTGAATTATTGAAGTTCAAGTCAAAATAATTAATTTTGGAAGTTTAAATTATTTTAAATTAGAAAAACGTTTTTTTATTTTCTTCTAGAAGGTTGGCATGTGTGAATTGCTTGAGATTCAGATTTCAAAGAATACGTATAATATTTTTATAAATATTAATATTTTATTAAATTTTACTGCTTTGATGTTCTAAGCGATTTCCTATAAATAGGTCTTGGGTTAGAATTGAAAATCACACCTGAAATCAAGTTTTCTCTCTATATTATCGAGCGTATTCTTGTGAGTATTTTGAGTATACTTTGAGTATTGCTATATCTGGTGAAAGTTCAAGATATAGTCTATATCCAAAGATTCCGTTAAATCTTGATCTTTCGAGGTAAGGGATATTTTTTTTTTTTTCGTAATGATATTATTTTTTTTTTCAATATCATTATCTTTGAAATATTGATCTGAAGTTTTTATCAAATTTAGAACTTTTGGTGTAGAGTTCTTATTCACGATATCTGACTATTCACGATATCTGACCTTTATTCACGAATCTGGCCTTATTCATCTAAAAATGAAAATTTTTCTTTTAAGTCCAAAATATCTATTGTGGATACTAGCTTTGATTGTATCCATGTTTTGATCATTCTTGAATTTTACACCACTATGATTATTTTTGAGGTATTTTTGGACTTGGATAAAACAAAGTACGAATCCTTAATCCTTAATCCTTGTCATTTTGTTTCACTGGATTCATAAATATTTTTCATCATCCTCAGTCTTAAAAGATGAATGATTTATGATGAATATCTTTGGCCTGTAGTGCAAAGATGAATGATTTCGATGAATATCTTTGGCCGTAGTGCAGCAGATGAATGATTTCGATGAATATCTTTGGCCGTAGTGCAAAGATAAAATGGATGTTTAGATGAACATGACCCATCTGGTGAATGTCCTCGGCACTCAGTAGTCTGAGGATGAATATTTGATCCCGATATATATTGATTGATGTTACGAGGATAAAAATAGATTTATGAACTTTAAAATTCATACATAGAAGATAGTAGTTTGCATTCTCTCTACTTAACTCTTCTAATGAATTATTATTTCATACGCGAATATTGATTTAAAACTTGTTGCCTATTGTATTCTATTATATTTTTCCTCGTGAAGACTAACGATAATTTTGTTGTATATTATCTTAGTCATAATATTCTTTATTGGGCTAAGTCGAGCTTTCTTACCTTTTCCTTTTTGTTCCATTTTTCTTCTCGGGAGGCGAGAATATAAGCAAAATGCAGTCGGGTATGGAATGAAAGTTCTAGGAGAGTTGTTTAGTAGTCCTCACCATTGTTGTAAAATAATGTATCAATAATTATGATGAGGATTTATTTGTATGTGGATATTATCAGATGGCAATATCTCGTATTTAAACTCACAGCTTTTACTATTGTAATAATAAAGTTGTAGTTGTTTACATGCAGGTGTATTGACAACTCGAATGGGGGGATGTAGACCTATTTTGGGGGTGTCATATATATATATATATATATATATATATATATATTTCCAACGCATAATTTATTTGCCCAACATCACCACCAATCAAATTTCTACTACACAAGACTAACAACAAAAAACGTTTTTCTAATTTAAAATAATTTAAACTTCCAAAATTAATTATTTGAAGCTTGAACTTCATAATTCACAATAAATAGCCCTTTTATCGAGAAAATTCAATCACACGAGTTTTTATAGGAAATTCAATTCTCTACAACTTTGCGAGAAGAAAGTTTTTCCATATTCCAAATGTAAATTGACCAAAATCCATAAACGAAAGCGATTTTACAATTTATAATCAAATTTCAATCAAGAAATGGGGTCCAATCGACATGTTTAACATGTTTTAAACATTTATTGCAATAAAATACTCTTTCTCCTCGTATCTTCATATATCACACATTAATTGTAAAAATATCACCATTATTATATTATTAAAAATACAATAATATATTTAAATGAATTATTTTATCGAGAAAAGATAAAATTTTAATTTTCAACAATTGTCACATTAAAAATTTTCTCCATCTATATCCACATAAAATCAATATTTTCCTCATCATATAAATCAATAATTAATTATTCACGAATAATATTACGTAATCACAATATTGACAACCAGTGCAGCCTCCTGGAAAGAGGGGTTTTTCAATAAGAATTTCTCCTTATTATAGCGCTTGATTAGGTGACCAAACTTCTCCTTAGATGTAACTTTCTAGACATTGCCAATAATGTTATCCAATAATATTATTCGGATAATATGAATTATTAGCTTCGATAATGAAAAATATCGCAGTGTAGTGACAATTATTGAAACAACAAAATATAAAATATCAATGCGATAATTATTGAATCAATAAAATAAAATCTTTGAATAAGATAATTACTATAACAATTATTGAGTAGTGCCTTCTTGTAAGAATCAATAATTGGTGCAATATCGTGTCTTCTTTGTGTTTTAACCACCGAGTGTTTTAACAAGATAATCTGATAATAACTACGCCTGCTATTTTTAAACAACTTATTCTTGTCGTTTCTTCCTCCAATTGCTTTCAAGTTATGGGGCCCACACATGGCAATTTTGTGCCGTAAATACGAATATTCCCAAAGCGGTATGAATATTCCTCGACCAAACAAATATTCCCAAGCAATAATGAATATTTTATAATTACTTGCTTATTTTGAAATATTTTTATTATTTTACCCATAACTATCCACATTAATCAAATCAACCCTTACTATTTCAATATAATAAATAGAGAAAATTAAATTTCATTAATAAGAAGTTGGGGTCTTACAACATGGGCTAAGAAAGCTTGACATCCGTTTTTCAATAAACGAATAGCTTTATGATTAGATATGACAGTGATTGATTTTAATGGTTTAGTTGCTTGAATTAAATACAACGGGTTGTTTAGGAATATGAAAGCTAACAACCTTACGAAAAGCAATCAATTTTGGCATGATGAGTATTTAACCAATCAATCCCTAAAATCACATCAAAAGCAAGTATTTTTAAAGAGATAAGGTCAACAGGTAAGGTGATGGTGCCAACTTGAATCAAATAAGATTTATAAACAGTGGATGTGATGAAAGTTTCTCTAACGGAGTTTCCACAGATAGGTCAAAGTCTAATTTCTCCTGAGAGTCAAGTTTAAACGTTGAGCACAAGTAGGAGAGATAAATGAATGGGTATCACCCAGATCAAGTAAGTAAGTATAAACTTGGCGGAATTTATAAATAAGCTTACCGTGATCACCTCGTTTGGGTTCTCGCATTTTGACCACCACAACAAACGCTTCTTCCAGAACCGCTTGACTTTGACTTTTACGGGATGTCTTTTGAGTCACCGTCCTCTTTGAACTAGGTTTTCATTCTTGTAACTGATCTCGAGCGATATGTCCGTCCTTTTCATAATTATAGCATACCTTGAATGTTGTGGGCGGTTTGACCGATATGTCCTTCTTTCCGCATTTATAGCATATATAATGTGGTCGTTTCTCCTTCCTTAGAACCCGTTCTTTCAAGACCGCCGTCTTCACACGGTCGTTTATTAAATCTCCTCTCGACTCGCTTCTTCTTTTTTATATGCCATGATTACCACCAGAGTGGTTACCATTTTGTTCGCTTTTTTTTCTCCATTGGTTCTCGTTGTTTTGTTGATTCTTATCTCCTAGGTATGATCCTGATTGTGGTCCTCGGTTGACCGTACTAAGTTATCTCGCTTCAATAATTGAGCCCTGTTTACAACATCCGAATAGAGAAAATTTATGAGAAATGAGATATTGTCGTATCTTGGGTTTCAAACCTCTCGAAACATCCGCGTCATCGTTCCTCATTCTCTACCAAATGAGGTGCAAACTGGATAACTCTGCAAACTTTGCCTCGTCTTTGAGACACCGTCGTATTGTTTTTGTTCTAATATGATAAACTCCACTTCCTTCATATATTGAACACTTTCGGAGAAAGTATTTGTCATTAAATAGTTTCAAAACGTCTCCCAAGACATCTTTGAGTCTTGTTTGGATGGGTACGCCCTGACGACTCCCACCAAGAATCTTTCTGCATACCTTTAACATAAAGGTGGCGAATGGAACCTTCTGTTCTCTCATGCATCCCAAGACATCGAATATCTTGGTAATTTGCTTGACCCATGTTTCTCGCCACGATCGGATCGACTTTCCCTTAAATTTTGGTGGTCCCAACTCTTTGAATCTTGTGTGACAACCCGTGAATTCTTATCATTTCCTCCTCGTATTTTGAACACGAGTCTCCTCGTCGATTTTGCATATGAAACTGCAAAAGCTTCTAAACATCCCTCGTTCATCATCTACTTTCGGTGGTGTTGTTCACATGAGGAACATTGCCACTGTTGCACGCTTCTCCTCGTTGGTGAGTACAAAGCGTCTCCGGTCCTCATTTTCACTTGTTAATATTCTCGAATTCGACATTCTCAAATCATCGTCATAAAACAAGGGTTAATTAAGGAAATCAATATATCACATAATATCCCTATATCTTGACCAACTAACAAATAAGCTTGGGTAAGACACACTTTAACGAAGGATTTACTCGTCTCTTCCTCCTAGTTCTATTCCCGATCTCCGCGGAGATCATATCCCTAAGCTACGATACCAACTATGACGCCCCCAAAATAGGTATCTGACACCCATTCTCGAATTCGTCAAAATACATGGTGTACGTAAATAACTACAACTTTATTAATACAACATAAAAAACTCATGAGTTTAATACAAATATTGTCATCTGCATAATATCCACACTCAAATAAGTTCTCATTATAATTATTGATACACTATTTTATAGAATAAAGTGAGGACTACTAGAACCACTTCTAGAACCATCATTCTACACCTCGACTCGTCTTTCATTACATTCTCGCCTCCCGAGAAGAAAAATGGAACAACAAGGAAAAGGTGAGCTCAACTAGCCCGGTAAAAGAACATTATGACTAAGATAATATAGAACAAATTATCGTTAGTCTTCAACGAGGAAAAATCGATAGAATCAATAGACAACTAGTTTTAAATCAATCTCGCAATGAAATAATAATTCATTAGAAGAAATAAGTAGAGAATGCAAACTACTATCTTCATATATGAATTTAAAAGTTCATCGTCGATATTTTATCCACTGTAACATCAATCAATATATATCTGAATCAAATATTCATCTTTTGCACTACAGAAAAGAAAGATATTCATCATTAATCATGTTCATATAAACACTGCTCATCTTTGCACTACGGGCCAAAGATATTAATCGATCGGTCATGTTCATCTCAACACTGCTCATCTTCACTACGGGCCAAAGATATTCATCAAGAAATCATTCATCTTTGCACTACTACGCCAAAGATATTCGATTATATCATCATTTAGAGGGATGATGATGATGAAAATATTTTAAAGAAAAGCGAATCCAAAGGAAACAAAAGAACAAGTATTAAGGATTCGTACTTTAAATAATCCAAGTTCAAAATACTTCATAAATAACCAGTTGGAGTAAAATTCAAGAATGAAGTTCAAAACATAGATCCAATTAACGATAGGAATCATAACAAACAATCTTGGACACGGAAAAAAATTTAATTTTTCCGTGAATAGTGGTCGTGATAAGTGAATAGTCTTGGTATCGTGAATAAGTAATTCAGACCTCAAAAGATAGAAATTTCACAAAAAAAATATCATCACGCTTATGAATAGTACTAAATGAATAAGAACTCGTAAATAGTAAATCATGAATAAGAACTCGTGAATAATAACTCGTGAATAAGAACCCCCAAGCGTGAAAAAGTTCCAAATTTGATAAAAAATTCCAACCAATATTTCAAAAGATAATGATATTAAAGAAATAATATCATTTGAGAAGAAAATAACATCCCTTACCTCACAAAAGACAAGATCTTACAATGAAACACCGGATATAAACTATGACTTAAACTTGCAGATATATAAAGAATAAAGATCTCAAAGTATACTCAAAATACTCACAAGAATACGCGATAATATAGAGAGAAACTTGATTTACGGTGTGATTTTTTCAATTCTAACCTAAGTACCCTATTTATAGGAAAATGCTTAGAACACCAAAATAGAAAATTTAATATAATAATAATATATATATACAAATTTGTCTACGCACCTAGAACCACCTGAATTCAGCAACTTGCATGTGTTTAATGAGGCTAACCAAACACAAAAAACGTTTTTGTTAATTAAAATAATTAAAACTTCCAAAAATCAATTATTTCAGAATTTCGGAACTTCAATAATTCATAATAAATAGCCCTTTTATCAGAAAATTCAAATCTCGTGTCTTGTTCTAGGAAATTCAATTCTCTACAACTTTGCAGAAGAAAGTTTTTTCAAATTCCAAACAAAAATTGACCGAAATCCATAAACGGGTGATTTTACAGGCTATAATCAAATTTCAGTTAAGAAATGGGCCCACAGACATGTTTAACATTTTTTAAATAACTTTTGCAACAAAAATACTCTTCCTCCTCATATACTCATATATCCCACATTCATTGTAAAAATATCATCATTATTATATTATAATAATATAATAAAATATTATTTTATCACAAAAGATAAAATATCGATTTTCAACAATTGTCACTTTAAAAATTTTCTCCATCTATATCCACATAAAATGAATATTTTCCTCATCATATAAATCAATAATTAATTATTCACAAATAATATTACGAGAATCACAGCTTACGATAACCGGTAGTTCCTGAGGAAGGGGAACTTTCCAATAAAATTTCTCCTTCTTGGCCTTGATTAGGTGACCAAACCTCTCCTTGAGATGAACTTTCTAGACATTGCCAATAATGTTTTCTAATAATATTATTCAGATAATATGAATTATTGCTTCGATAATGGAAAATCTTGTGTAGTGACAATTATTGAAACAACGGAATATAAAATATCAACGCAGTAATTATTGAATCAATAAAATAAAATACTTTGAATAAAGAATTCATCATATAATTATTGAGTAGTGCTTCTTAAGTAAGAATCAATAATTGGTGCAATACTGCTGTCTTCAATGTCAACAACAACGCCAGATATTCTTGTGTTTTAACCACCGGGTATTCCAACAATTAATAAAAAGAACAACTCTGCCAGTTATTTTTAAACAACTTATATTTATCGTTTTCTTCATCCAATCGTTTTTTTTGTTTGTTGCCCCACCCACGTCAAATTTAATGTCATTTAATATTCCCGACGATGAGAATATTCCCAGAATGACGAATATTTTCCGACAAAAAATGAATATTTTATAACCACCTACTTATTTAAAATATTTATGCATTTTACCCATAACTAACCACATTAATCAAATCAACCCTTACTATTTCAAAATAATAAATAGAGGAAAATAAATTTTATTTATTAATTATTTGGGGTCTTACAATTGGTGTCTTTTTGATGGCGAGCAGAGCTCGAACTGAGAAGCGAGGCTTGGTGTCATGGCGCGAGGCTTTCTAAGGGAGATTGTTGAATACCACCAATTATTATCCGAGTGCATCTATTAGACTTTTAGTTAAGAGAGATCAAGGCACTCCTTTGGAAAAAACACTCCTTTGTTTTTAATACTTGAGTTTGTATAGGTTATCTGATTTTTCGTATAAGTGATGGCAAAGAATGAATTGAAAACAGGGGATCAACAATACGCATACCAAATCAAATTTCTGTTCTGATTTCAATTTCTCCAGTTTTGAATTTTAACTTGTTGAATGATTTCAATTTTTTTGTTTTAGTCAATGGTTATATTCTTCGATTACAAATATATCATGTTTCTATTATATATTATATAGAAGTTCAAATCTCCATGGAAATTGAAGAATACTTGATAAATAAAGCTAAAATTATTTGAATTTTAAGCGAGGTTGTGAGAAAGAGTCGGTCGAAAGAATTTCCTGATTTACATTTACCATGAAAGTTAGTTCCGGCACTCGCATAAACGTCCTTTTTGTGATGAATTCTTGCTGCAATTGCTTTCCAAGTTTCCCCCAATTCAATTGTTAACCATATTTTTCTTATGGTATGCTTGAATTTAATTTGGAATGGAGGAGATGAGAGAGCCTATTTTTCTTTCTTTTCTTTGGGTCGAATGAAAGGGAGCATCGGAGCAGGGGCTCTGTTTGTGAAATTGGAGGGTAAATAAGTCATTAGCCAACTCACAGTTAATTTAGACGGAAAAAGTGACGTTTTCACTTCACTTCAAAAAGTCAGGTGTTTAAATGTAGTTTTACTGACTATAGGTGGTTAAATAGAAAATCGTCCAAACCCTAGGTGGTCATTTGAACTTAACCCTTTATATTTTGAGTCAACTTCAAATTATATTTTTTATCGATCAAATACAAATCAAATTCGACCTATTTACTTATTTTAAAGCCTTAAACACAAGTACACTACCATCTATGGTTCATAATTTTTTTGTTATGTTATTATTATTGAAAAGTATAGCCTATATATCAATAATATTTAATAACTAATCTTATCCCTATTTAAGGTTAAGAAAGAGTAAAAAGGTGGGAAGTTGGTAATAAGAGAAACATGGCAGGGGCAAATAAATGAATAGACAGCAGCTGGAGCTGGCTGCATTCTATCATGACGCGGTGGAATGATATTTATGAGAGAGAAAAATATCTTTGACCTAACTTGTCATCTCACAGAGTCCACGACATCCAACATTGGTCCACTAGATATTTTCGGCGCTAATAAGTCTAGGGGGACCGACTTTCTCCGATCGGAATAGTGACCCGCCGAAATTTATTTATTTAAATTTTGTTTTGTGTTTTTATCTATAAAATAATTAATGTTATTTATTGAAACTGAAATTTTTATAAAATACATTGATTTAGATGTCATTCGGATACAAGAAAAAAATAAGATTGTACAGATTATATAATCTTGTTTATTACGTGTATCAAAAAAGACAACTAAATCACTATATTTGATAAAAATTTCAGTTCTAATAAATTATATTAATTATTTTATAGTCAAAAAAAAAAAAAAAAATTCCGATCGATCACTACTCTGGTCGAAATTGGCCGATCCCCCTAGAAGGACTCGGTTGGCGCAGGATGTGGCGGGAAATTCCCCGTCGTTAAATCCATATGCCAAATGCCCCATTATCGCCCGACTGATATTTTCCAAAACGACCTTTAAAGGACCGGTATACTCCTCGCTCCCTTAATATATATAATTTTAAAATTATGCATAATAATTAAAAAAATAATTATATAACAATACTTTTTTCGTTTCAAAATAAACGTTCTAATTAGTTTCGGCATACTGATTAATAAAATTGTTTTTTATCTAAAGTATCCTTTTTGATTACTTATTAATTGAAGTATTTTTCACTTATTAAATTTTTATAATTAACATACTTATCTCATTCTCTCTCTTATATGTTACATTTTCTTACGAGGAGTAATTTTAGAAAGATTATAATTAATTATCCTAAATTATATAAAACGACAAATAATTTAAAAAATATAAACCGTTTAAAACGACATTAAGAGACGAAGATAGTAGTTTGTTAAAAACTTTCATGCTGCGAGTGAGACCAAGGTAGTTCTCAAATCCTAAAATTGTTTATATTTAAGATATATGATAAATATTTTCTATATTTTTCAGATACGTTGCTAAGTTGGATGTATTGTAATGGAATGAGAAGGAAAAAAATGAAGTGCATTAATACTTTGTTATTTTGCTACTCCTTTCATTATTATATAATTCATTATTACATTAGACAATGGATGGGAGAAAATGATTAGTATCACAAAATTGATTAAATTCATTGTCCATTATTTAAATAATAAATAGTAATAAATAGCATCTAATATTTCATAAAATAGAGAACTCTCCTTTCACATTGTTTTATAGTCTAATTAACATTCTCTTCATGTCTTATTAGTTTACCAATTACCAATGGTTAACGCCAAGATCTTCTATCACGTCCCAATCACGTAAGACGTCCCGATCCTGCACAATAAACATGATCAACACACAAAGCTTGGCGGCTGGATCATCGGGGGATAGTTCCGACGTGAGAGTCAGTACAGACGGTCACAAGGGTTAACAATGGAGGATATAAAATGTCTAGCGTTCCGAGAGCGATAAAAATGTATGCGTACCTTTTCTTGGAGATTTCCTTGCTATGATATAATACAAGACTCGGTTTCTTGTGCCACTGACCCTCCTGACCCTACCCACTGCAGGTAGCTTTCACATAATCCCATCCCTCTCATCCACTGCATTGATCGATCGTCCAATCCTCATTAATGTGATGT
This sequence comes from Panax ginseng, assembly GCA_020205605.1. Lineage (NCBI taxonomy): Eukaryota > Viridiplantae > Streptophyta > Magnoliopsida > Apiales > Araliaceae > Panax > Panax ginseng. The sequence goes on from CM035127.1 coordinate 7,361,914, forward strand.
AAGATATCAATCAGCCATATTTTTGTCATCATCACCAGTCAAAGATGTAGATATTTAAATATTTGATGGGTTGGTTCAATAATTCAGCCCAAGACTTTGTAAGACCCAATCAAGATAATCCAATGAATTAGTCTAATAACAAGGTCCAATAATAATGGCCCAAGAGAATAACCAAATAGGTAGGCCCAACCAGTCCGGTCCACTATATAAAATATCATGACCCAACATTGCCCCCAGTCTTTTATTAAACAAGATGTTTAATGAAAGAGTATAAATGGCATCGGGAAAGAGTATAAATGGCATCGGTCCAAGGCAAAAGAATTTATAATAAAGTCAATAAAGGCCCAAAATATAGCTTACCGAAGCCCATCTGATGAACATCAAGTAACAACATAAATTAAGATTGGAAGCCCATTTAAAGAGCTTGCTCCAGCCGAACATACAACAACAAATATTTCACCGCCTCTCGAACAATTCAGACCTTCGCCACAAAAACCATCCTAATCTGAATCCAGGCCCGAAGCTGTGGCGACACCGATGATCATCGGTTCGACAATAATTCCATCATGGAACTGATGGGTGAAGGAGTGAAATACCAGACTAAAGGAAGTTGGTATTTGACCATCAGTTTGAATTGATTGATTAATATTGACCATCTGCAAGCAAACGCTATCTTCGGGTACCTCCGTCTCAAATACAAAGAAGCCGAAGAGGATACCGAAGAGAATGCCGAAGAGAATACCGCCCGAAGGGAGAAAGCCATTCTGAAGTCTGTGTTGGCAAAAGAAAGAAGCAACCTTGACATTGTTCTTCTCAACAATGAATGACTTCGGAAGGATCTCGACAAGGTCAAAAAAGAGTTGGAGACGATCAAGACCACACATCGGGTCATCACAGATATAAATGTCGACCTGCTTTCGAAGAATGAAATTTTGACGAAGAAGAATGAAGATCTGGCCGAGTCCAATCAGAGCCTGGCGAAGCAAAATAACAATATCCACGCTAAAGAAGCAAGATATATAGCACTTCGTCAAAAGCTTGAAGAGGAACTCCGATAACTTCGGGCCCTTAGGAACTTGGATCTGCCACTGACCGAAGATATTTGTAAGGAGATCAAGCGAGGAAAATGTAAAAACAGCCGAATCGAACGATGAGATCGTCCATATATATGCCAAATGATATGAAATCTGCCGAAGTAAAGGTAAGAAAAAGACTGTCGCGGCCAAGGTAGAACTATCTTTTCTAGACTCTTTAGACGACGGTATTCGACAAGGAAGAAGCCTGAAGATGACCTCCCTTTTACCTTTAGCTGTAGAACTTTCTGCAAAAATTCTAATTTTATGTGAACAGTTAATATTAATGAAATATCAACTTCATGCCTTATTACTTCTGGGTGAACATTTCTTGTCAATAATTCATCATTCATCAACGTGAAAAATGCACAGGTACCTCTTATCTTAAAATGTTAATCAATAATCAAGCAAATTATATAACAGTTAAGAATAATAATAATATAATCCGAACTCAACACTTGAACAAAATAAAGTAATGCATACTTATTGTTACCGAAGTGTGAGATAGATCATGCGTAAGGTGAATTCGGCTGATCCTCCATGCACCATCAAGATCTTGTTTACCATTCGGGGTAGAACAAGTATATAAAGACATTTGTTTACCACTCGGGGTAGAACAATTTTATAAGGGCCATGGAATTTGTTTACCACTCGCGGTAGAATAAATTCATAAGACACTCCCGACGATAAAGGCGCCATCGAATGGCCAATGGTAGTCCGTCCGTATACCTCCTTACTTCAGTGCATTTTGTTTACCACTGCGGTAAATCAAAATTAAAAGGACCATGAAATTTGTCTACCACGCAGGGTATAACAAAACCATAAGGACACTCCTGCCAAAAAGGCTACCATCGAATGGTCGGTGATAGTTCACCCTCCCTCCTTACTTGGTGCCCGTTGATTTACCACCACTTGGTAAAAACAATATTAAAAGGACCATAGGATTTGTCTACCACACGGGTAACAAATAAATAAATTTCGCCATCGAATGGCCAAATGAGTCCGACCCATACCTCCTTACACCATTGTGAACTTAGGACAAATAGGAAGAAGATCATTGTGAAAAAGTGAATCTTTTTATCTTTGAATCTGAACTTGACACTGCTTGCTTGATTGTCCAAAGTAGAATATTTGTCTGTATACACAACATCCATGAGCTCTGCTTCGCTCGCTAATAATTGGGACATAAACCTCCTCAAAGCTTCTTCCGAATCGGCCGATCTTTTGCGACTTTAGATAGATTTCTCCAGAAGACAAGTATCCATGGCGCGGTGTGCCTCGGTGGATTCAGGAGTGTGATTTACGGATCTATTTGATTGGAGATTTTTGTCATTGTGGTGAGAATACTCAAAGCAGAATGCCTTATTTGTATTCTAAGGTGTATACTCTCTGGATCAACTTATTAATGCTGCATTGTGACCATAATCCCGAAACCGATATAGTGAGGTACCCTCTTGGATGCTCGGGAGTATGGTTCTTTGTCTTCTCTTGGTCATGAGGATCATCTTGAGACATGTCTTCAAAGTGTATAGACTGCTTTCTTACGTGTTTGGGATCGGACATAATTGGACGCCTCGTTTCTTGACTCTGCCATCCAAAACATCTCGCTTCCAACTCGCCATCCGGAAGGATCTGCATCAACTCGCCAACCAAGGACTGCTCCCATTTCTCCATCCAAAGATTCGCTTCCAACTCGCCAATCAAGGATATGCACAAACTTTGCCATCCGAAGGACCCGCTCCAGCTCTGCCATCCGAAGCATCTGCACCAACTCTGCTAACCGAAAGATCTGCACCAACTTTGCCATCCGAAGGACCCGCTCTAGCTCTGCCATTCGAAGCATCTGCTCCGTCCGCCATCTTCGCCAACTTGGCAGCCTTGTCGTCCTAATCACTTCGGTGCCGAGTTCTAGGTGGCGTGCCTTCTACTCGCCTTCGGCCATGATCACGTTCTTGTCGTATGAAAGACCAACTTCGCCGGGCTTCCCACGGCTCTCGAACGAGAACCCCTAAATCACGCTTGGAAGCCGAACTCTCAAGAGCACTTTTGAAAGGACCCAGACGATCCTTAACCGGAACACGAGGCAAGGATGAACTTACAGCCATCGGTTGTCCCTCCGGTGTACTAGTTTTACTCCTCACCATTCTTTCCGACGTAGAACAAATGAAACTTTGTGATTGAAAACTCAAGGACACTAGAACACAGCCCTCCTTCTAGCGCCAATGTTAACGCCAAGATCTTCTACCACATTCCAATCACGTATGACGTCCCGATCTTGCACAGTAAACACGATCAACACCTGAAAGCTTGGCGGTACCGGCCGGACCGGAGGGATAACTTCCGGCGTGAGAATCGAGACAAAGGCACATCGCGGGTTAACAATGGAGGATGTAAAATGTCTAGCGTTCCGAGAGCGATAAAAATGTATGCGTACCTTTTCTTAGAGATTTCTTTGCTATGATATAATATAAGACTCGATTTCTTGTGCCACTGACCCTCCTGACTCTACCCACTGCAGGTAGCTTTCCTGTTAATCCCATCCCCTCTGTCCACCGCTGACCGACTGTCCAATCCTCATTAATGTGATGTAAGATATCAGTCAGCCATATCTTTGTCATCATCACCGGTCAAAAATGTAGATATTTAAATATCTGATGGGTCGATTCAATAATTCAGCCCAAGACTTTGTAAGACCCAATCAAGATAATCCAATGAATTAATCTAATAACAAGGCCCTATAATAATGGCCCAAGAGAATAACCAATAGGTAGGCTCAACCAGTCCGACTCACTATATAAAATATCATGACCCAACACCAATGTAGGTACAAATACAATTTCATTAAAGATAAAAACTAATGAGAATCACGCAACAGCTTGGGGTGAAATTGGGTTTTAAAGGTTTCCCATGATAATCCCTTGTCAATGTATTCAATATTGAAGGGGTTGAAAGGTCCTTGGATTCTGTCAATGGACTTAATCACTGCCCTTGCTGGAAGAATGCTTCTTGACGGATCCGGACAAGTACTGTGGCTCAAGCTTGATGAGAATCCCTGATAATACCAATTTATAACCACTAGTGTAAATTTTGTTTATGACAAGGGGAAACAAACAAAAACATTGAGAGTCAAATGTCCAAATATACACACATGACCATAAAACATTGAGAGTCAAATGTCAAATTTTGAATATGAAAAATTTATCAAAAAAAAGTCAGTTTATGAAAAAATCATGGCTAAATATACAGGAATTTGGGCAGCATAAAACTCATGTTTTCTGTGGGAGGAAAGTAATATATGTAGTCGTCTAATTGGCATAATTACAACATTAAAGCAAGCATGTGAATTTACAGATATCTATCTAATCTAACAAATCTATATGTACAACTGCTAACACTGACCTTGAAGATTACAACTTCAATTTCCTGCTCATCCACCTCTGCTCTAACCACAAGTGCTTCTTCCTTGACAGACTGAGTGTAATATTCCAGCATCGCTATTTCCGCATTGTGACCATCCGTTTCTTCTTCCTCATCGTATCGAATTCTCCGTCTGGCACTACAAATAATGCTAATGGTGTGCGGAGCGCGTAGATTAAGATTGCTGCCTAGTTTTGGATTATAACTACAAGCTTTGTTGAAGGAGGAAACAGGTAAGAAGAAAGATGAAGATGGGTTGGTCCATCCAGCTCCTATATACTTCAACATAGCTAAAGATAAGGTTGATTTTTGGATTTCAACATTAAATAAATAAAAACCTAACTCAAAAGAAGATCACAATTTGTCATTTTCTTAATAGGGTTGGGTTAAGCTAAGGTGGTCAAGCAATAACAAAGAGGGTCCAAAGACGTCACACTCGCTCGCATTGATAACTTCTGGGACTGTTTACTTAATTAATCCAATCATTTCGCTATAATTATACTATATAACTTAAATATAAATTAATCTAAACCATAAAATATATTATTTCGACGATGATCTCTTTTCAATTTTATCAATTAAATAATTAAACTATTAATTTTTTTCAATTGCAAAAAAATGAATATGCCACGTCAGAAATTGCTGACGTGGAAACTTGTGTGGGATCTTAGGAAATTGGTGTGGCAAAAAAAAAGGTTTTTTAATCATAAAATAAACAAATCTGATTTGGTGTGGGGTAAAATGGTCAAATAACAAATTATATAACATAACTAATTAATACAAAATAAAAAATATTATAATTAAAAAACTCTTTTTTTTACCACACCAAACATTCATAAGGCCCACTTTATGTTATCGTATCGTTAATTTTGACGTGGCGTATTCGATTTTTGTAATTAAAAAATTTTAATAGCTTAATCATCTAATTGACAAAATTAAAAGGTAGATCACCGAAATAAAATATGACATATAATTTAAGGTACTAATTTATATTTAAGTCTAATACTATTGATTAATTTTCAACAACATTAATATTTTATGAATCAACAATGCTAAAACGGATCATATAATATTCATATATATACACATATGCATGTGTGTATATACGAGGTGATTTTTTTTTTTTTGTAATACTAGCATTATTTTTTTACGAATAAGGACTGTTTTTAATGTTGTTTTTTTCCCCGTCTCCTATCATCCTTCCATTTTAAAGACTCTCCCCTCGACAAAAACACCCAAATTCTTTCAAATTACGATTTTTAGTTCTTCAATCATTCATTTCAACATCGGTCTTGGCACAGATCTGTTCAAAAAAGCACTCGATATCATATTACTGGGTGTAGTAATCACTCCATTTTCTTCTTCTTCAGTGTGACGAACATAATGATCAGCCATGTACTGCGATCTGGCTGAATTGAGCTTTGTTGTTGTGAGATTATAGAAAAAAGAAGAAGTTTTGTTGAATGTTTAAGGATTGGGTTTTAGGGTTTGTTTGGGTCTATGGCTACTTTGCAGAGACTGCCGCACTCGACCTCGTGCTCGACTGCGAGTAGTTACGGGACGAATTCGGGTAAACCCGAGACCTTCCCGGCCGGTTTAAGAGTTCTTGTTGTTGACGATGACATTACTTGCTTGAGTATTTTGGAGCAAATGCTTAGGAGATGCAGTTATCTAGGTGAGGGCGTCACTTGCTTCTTTCTCCTGTTTTAGCTCCATTTTAAGTTTCAATTGTTAATGTTTTGATAATAAGTTATTGTGTATTATTTGGATAAATGTGAATTACTGATAACTTGGTCTTGAAAGCTTGATACATAATAATGTAGTTGTAGATTAGGAGCTTTTTCCTTGAATTGGTAGATTTGGGGTTTCTCTTGTGGCAACTTTGAAGGTCAAAAGGGAATTTTGATTAGTTTTAGGGTCAGGAGAAGAAGATTGAGTTTTGTTCTTTTCTTTCTCTTCCCATGTTTTTTTCTTCTTTTTCTTTTCCTGCCTCCAACTTCTGAATTCTGCAAACACTTGTCTAATAAAAATAAAAGAAAAAGTTCTGGAATATGTCACTGTATTTAAATTTTTACTTTTTTGAGGACGTGCGCCTCATTTCAATGAACACCTCACCCTTCTCACCTAGGCTCCAGTGAGACCTCTGCGCCTTGGTTAATAACAATATGGTATTATATCAATCTTCCTAGAGTTAACATAAGGAGTCATAGTGCAACTTACCCACGTAGTTAGAAAGATTCGTCCTCGCATGGTATTCATTTGTTTAATAGGGGCTTCTTAATAAATTGGCGTTGACTTTGACCCTGGCTGTATATAACAATTGTCTTATGTGGATGTTACGAAAAAAATTATTAAGGTGAGTATCGAAGAAGTGACAGCCGAGTGTCTGAAAATAATTTTGTAAAGGAGTGTCTGACCTATCAAGGTGCGTCCAGTTAGCGTGGGGGTTTGACAACTCCATGGTGTGTTGCTAAAAATAATTTTTTAAAGGACAACTCTCATAAGCAGTATCCCGTGTATAATTTCTTCTTTGTAGGTACTTGATCAAAGTATGATTGTTATCGGACTCCTTCTCAGTCAAAATGTCATGTTTTTGCAGTTTCTTTACAAGTATTTAAATTTGACTAAAATGTGTAATTGCTTGCAGCTACGACATGCTCCCAGGCAACTGTTGCTTTGAACCTACTACGGGAGAGGAAAGGCTGTTTTGATTTGGTACTAAGTGATGTTCATATGCCTGATATGGATGGTTTTAAACTACTGGAACTCATTGGTTTGGAAATGGACCTTCCTGTTATTAGTGAGTATTGCTTTGTTTAAACAGAGTATCAATCTATTTTCATAAACTAACATGGTATATGGTATTGCAGTGATGTCAGCAGATGGAAGGACCAGTGCTGTTATGAGGGGAATTAGACATGGGGCTTGTGATTACTTAATCAAGCCTATACGTGAGGAAGAGTTGAAAAACATATGGCAGCATGTTGTGAGGAAAAAGTGGAATGAAACTAAAGAACACGAAAATTCAGTCAGCTTGGATGACAATGATCGGCATAAACGAGGAAGTGATGATGCAGAATATGCTTCTTCTATTAATGAAGGATCAGAAGGAATATTAAAAACCCAAAAAAAGAGGAGAGATATTAAAGAAGAAGATGATGATGAATTAGAAAATGATGACCCCACTGCATCAAAGAAGCCACGTGTAGTGTGGTCGGTGGAGCTCCATCAGCAATTTGTTAGTGCTGTGAACCAACTTGGAATAGATAGTATGAACTCAGTCATTTGTTTCTACTATTACTTTATTGCTTATAATGTGTACTTGCTTGCTGTATATATTCATATTTTAGCAGCGAATCTATCTGTTGATTATATGTACTTAATGCCTGCCCCATTTTTTGGTTTCCCTTGCAGAGGCTGTACCAAAAAGAATTCTCGAATTGATGAATGTTCCCGGTCTGACTCGAGAAAATGTTGCAAGCCACTTACAGGTTGATTCCCTTTTCCATAGTGGTTATCTTCGCAGCACCTTTTTTACTCTTTCCTAACACGTTATTGAGAGAGTACATAAAGTAGGAGATTTAGAGGTATTTGCAGAGTTTTATAAAAGAATTATTAATTAATTTGTTTCCTGGATGGAAAATTGTGGCCACTTTAGCATGCAAATGGAGCAATAATCCCTATATATCTTCTTCTATTGCTGATCTTCTATTGGCCACTTTATTAATTAATTTGTTTCCTGATCTTATATTGCATCAGTATAGAGGCAGTTTTGCTTTATTATTCTCTTGGTCTCTACTCTTATCTGCAAAATATTGCTACTCCAATCTCAATATTGAGATCCACTTTTGAAATTGATGTACTAAAGCTTTCATTTCCACAAGCTTGTTTGATAGTTTTCACAAGGTCCATGTAACTTGAGAGTGGGACAATTCAGTTTTTAATCCCCAACTAGTTGGGGTAGGATGCAAAAGAATCCCATATGACAACAGAAAAGAATAAAGACAGTAAGGGCAGTAAGTAAGTAAAAGACAAAAAATAATAAAAAAAACAATAAGAGACTAAAAAAGATAAGGCAAAGAAATAAGAAACTAATAAAATACTGAAGTACAATAAAATGATAAAATGCCACAAAAAATAGAAATAGAATTTCGAACACACGATTAACTTACATAAATAGATGTTAAAAACCTAAAATAAAAACAAAAGGGAAAAGTGGAAGGAAAAGGGAAAAACATAAGATACCACATAAGGTGGATATTAAGGCTTGGTATCATCCATGATAACTTAATTTTCTAGCTCTTCCAATAAATGTGGAAGAAATATTTGTTTGGTGCTTTATTTGACTATCTGTGTTGGCATTTATCAATCTGAATTTGTGTGAATATGCAGAAATTCAGACTATATTTAAAGAGGTTAAGTGGAGTAGCCCAACAACAAGGCGGGATTCCCAATTCATTTTGTGGGCCTGTGGAACAAAATCCTAAAATAGGTCAACTGGGAATATTTGATTTTCAAGCTTTGGCAGCTTCCGGCCAGATTCCTCCTCAGACATTGGCAGCTCTGCATGCTGAGCTTTTAGGTAGACCAATTGGTAACCTTGTTTTGCCAGCAGTGGACCAGCCAACTCTATTACAAACAGCTCTACAGGGCCAGAAGTGTATCCCTGTTGATCCTGGTGTGACATATGGGCAGCCTCTGATGAATTGCCCATCCAACATCTCCAAACAATTTTCCCAACCCATAATATCTGCTGAAGATGTTCATTCAAGCTTTGGTATGTGGACATCTAATAGTCTTGGTACTGTGGGACCTAGCAGCAACCTTACTGGGGTGGCTGCTCAGAATGGAAACATGTTGATGAGTATATTGCAAAATCAGCAGCAACCGCAGCAGCAGCAACAGAAACAGTCCATTCTACAAGAACCTACCTGCTCCATTAATGTGCAGCCTTCTTGCCTTGTGGTCCCTCTCGTCAACCCATTTTGAGGCAGGAAATAGTCCTGCTTCAGTTAATCAGAGCTGCAGCTACAATAGAAGTTCAGTCATTGATTATAGCCTTATTGCACCTCAAGCTAATAATTCCTCATTTGGTGTTGAACAAATGTCGGATGGAGATCTTAAAATGACTGGTGTGCTTAATGGTTACTCAGGTCCAGGTCCCCTTTCTCCATCTGTGTCATCTTGCTCAAAAAATGTTGATGCTGGTGCTGGGCGGCGAGTTCAGAATTCTGGCTCGACATTTAGTGCTGCCAAACAGTTGCCAGCTCTTGTACCCAATATGAATGACTTTCAAGGTTCTTATGGTGAGAAGTCTAGTCAGATGCTTGATAATGGACCTTTGAGGAATCTTGGATTTGTTTGTAAAGGGACATCCATTCCAAGCCGTTTTGCAGTGGATGAAACAGAATCATCAATGAGCAACTTCAGGCACGGAAGTATCTACAGGGAGAACAATGGGAAAAAAGTGAAGCAGGAGCCAAATTTGGATTTTATTGAGAATGCTAATATGGGAAACCCCACACTGCAACATTTCTCTCCAAATGATCTCATGAGTGTGTTCTCTGAATAGGTATTTTCTTTTTTCTGTATGTTGGTATTCTGAAATTCTTTAATTTTCCTGAGAATTTTATTTTGCTTTAAGTGCATGTATTTATTTCCCTAAGCTGTGCTTGTTCATTTCTCAATTTGTCTCTTATACCTTACTTATTTTAAAATAGTTTGACAATATATATATATATATATATATATATATATATATATATATATATATATATATATATATATGGAGAGGCTCTAAAGCGAACCTTAAAAAGCGAACCAAAGACGAACCGTTGTCTTTGGTGTCTATGGCGACGGTCGTCTTTGGTTTGCTCTTTAAGGTTCGCTTTAGAGACGGACTGATATATATATATATATATATATTAAGTATTCCCTCCGTCTCTAATTATTTGACGTTTTAGAGGTGGACACAAGAATTAAAATAATGATTAGAAAGCATTAAATATAGTACTCAATTGTCTATAATACCCTTAAATCTTTTGTTGGGATAAGGAGAGAGAAAGAGTTTAAAGTATCAAAAAATAGGTAGAGTAATGAGGGGTAATTTTGGAAAAAATGTCATTAATTCTCCTAGATTTGAACAAACGTCAAATAATTAGGGACAAATGAAAAACTCTAAAACGTCAAATAATTAGGGACGGAGGGAGAATGTTATATAGATTGACAAACGTATAGGTGTGGTATTTTCATTCTAATTATTAATTATATAACAACCTTTTTTTGGCCAAAGTATTAATTATGAAGTAATAGAATTATTAATTACCTACCACATAAGGAAGTTGGCTTTCTGAAAAAATGTTAGTTATTAGAGATTATTAACTTATTGAATATTAATATTAAAGGGTCGACTGTAGTATTGCATATTCTTTGTTAATATGACTCTTTTTTCGAATTTGAAGCTTTGCGTGCAACAGGCTTGCATTGCATGTTGAGTGAAGTCTCTTTAATTTTCTATGAGGATAACAATGATTTATGTCACCAGATATTCAAGATTGATTCCTGTTGAAGACGTTGTATCTAATTCACTTCCGAGCCAGAGTCCAGTCCTTGCAGCAAACATGATTAAGAATGAAGGTGAAAACTAGTAATCTCCCATATCTACCAATGATTCTGAGAATCAAAAGTGCAAAACTTTTCATTATGCTTTTGTGAGGGTTGCAACAGGCTCTGCTTAGTATTGGGCAAGTATTGATTACCTTTTGGCTAGTCTTTTTGTTTAGGGAATAAGTTATTTAGGCAGCTCGCCTACATAATTGTGTAGTTATCTGGGCTTGTTAATGTTGAAGTGCCTATCTATTTATTACTCATTATTTTGACAATTCGGCAATTGTAATTATTGAATATTGTCATTAACTTAATTTCTAAATGCTCTTATCAAAATTTTAGCATCATCTAAATGCCATATGAGCAACTAGTAACTGTACTATTTTGATGATTTTCTGATGTATTGATTTGACAAACGGGACGCAAAAATGATACTATCCTAGGAAGATCTATATAAATGATTCTATCCTAGGAAGTTCTATACTCTCTCTGTCCCTAATTATTTGACGTTTTAGAGTTTTTCATTTGTTACTAATTATTTGACGTTTATTCAAATCTAGAAGAATTAATGACAATTTTTTCAAAATTACCCCTCATTACTCCTATTTTTTTTGATACTTTAAACTCTTTCTCTCTCCTTGTCTCAACAAAACTCTATGTATCCCAACAAAAGATTTAAGGGTATTATAGACAATTGAGTACTATATTTAATGCTTTCTAATAATTATCTTAATTCTTGTGTCCTCCTCTAAAAAGTCAAATAATTAAGGACGGACGGAGGGAGTATAAGTTTATTTCTTCATTTATGGATTTTTTTAAAATATATTGTCTAATTATTCATGGTGGACAGTTATGTACAAAGACTTTCTGTCTTGTTATTGTTTTCCATGTGACATGGTATTCATCAATTTCGTCTTCTTGAATTCCAGGTTGTGGACCCTTTAGTATCTTATGCTTGTAGCTTATTCTACATTGTCAAAAGTTTTAAGCCCAGATAATTTTGCAGAAGTTAAGCTTTGTTTTGTTTTGAAAAGCATTCAACAGATGATAAGAGTAATGTGCCATGTCATAGTCTTCCCCGAGTCTGATCTCATGACTGCTCTCATCCTCTTAAGAAAACTGCATTTATTTTTGTTGAAACTTGATACTCCCTTCATTTCTAAATATAGGTCGTCTCTTTTTTTTATTTCTAATTATTTGACGTTTGTAGTTATCTAGGAAAATTTATCACAATTGTTCCCAAATTGCCCCTTATAATTATGGTGTTTTATAGGGAGAGAGAAAGTAAATGAGACTATTGAGTTTTTTAAGGAGTAAATCATGGAAAATATTGAAGAGAGCGAGATAAGTGACGTGAATGATATTATAGATAATTGATATTATAGTTAATCCTTTTCAATCATTTCCTTAATTCTTGTGTACAAGTCTAAACCGACTTATATTAAGGAACGGATCAATGATCAATGATAGAAATGGGAACGGAAATATTAAAAATGGTGCAAATTTTGTTTAACTAATGATCAATGATAGAAATGGGATTATTTTTTTTAACTAATCTCTAAAATTTTCTAAACAAAAATCATTTTCTCGCCCATAGATCATGTTGTTCCATCTTTACATGACAACAGAGTCATTTTTTAATATTGTTATATGATTTTCAATATTTCCTAAACAAAGGGACCCAGCTTTATATTGGCCTGAAAGTAGCTAGCTTTTGATAAAGAGGTCAGAGTCAGAGCTAAGAGGTTAAGGTATGAGATGATGCAGAAGACGAAAAGATCGATCGATCTCTGGCTTATGAACTGAAGTTGTAAATATTTTTTGATGTTACTTAATTTGCTTACTTTATGTCTTGATATTCACATCATACATATATCCTCCTTCGTGTAGGCTTATATACTATCCAGAGCGGTTAATATTAAATATGCCTGCATGAGTGTTTGGAGAATGGTTTCCCGCTTCCTTGAGAAAACAAGGTATGCTGTTTTTACGTACGAGGGAAGATATTAGGTCCTTAACTAGCTAGGTCTTATAAACTCATGCACATTGAAATCTATAATGTTGGTGCTGCTGTGGTACTGCATATGCTCAGCTCAACACAATATTAGCTCAAGTCCATTATTTGACTAGACAATAGGATATATATATATATATATATATATATATATATATATATATATATATATATATATATATGTACGTACGTACTATTATTATATATTTCAAAGTTCAATCTACATATATATGTTCTTTAAAGTTTTCATTTTGACTTAATTCATAGTTGGCTGTGATTCTGACATTTAACAAATGAAGATGAAAAGAAGGAGATGATCAAAGAAATTGGTGAAGATAGAGGTCTTACCGGCCGGAAGAGTATATATGCATGGAGGGCAGGCAAAGTTTGTGATATGTTGTACCGACTCCGGTGGAAGATGAACTCCGCAGATAAATCAATAGGCTGACATTTGTAGCTTCATGTTATTAGTTGGGGATTTCTGTATAAACTGGTGCAACTACTAATGCACCATTTTATTAGTTTTATAAGTATGTGAGAGATGATTCTTAAGTAACATTCAACAACTCAAAGTAACAGTTTTATTACAGATTTTCTCTATAATGTATATGCCTTTGTTTTTTTTTGAATAAACATAACCTATATATTAAACTAAAAATGACCACCATCATCTTTCAAAACGCTAGTAACAAAAGTAGGCAATTAAAATTTCTATTTTTAGATGTTTTGAAAAAAAAAAACAAAAAACTAACGGTATAATATAGAGTACATTAAAAATCTACTATTTCAAAATAATTTGATGTTATTTATTTTTATTTTCTTATCCCTACTTGTTAATTGCCAGGCAGGTTGGCTTAGGCAGCCGCCCAAGTTCATAGCCAAGAGAGTTGCCTGTATTCTGTTCGTCTCAAAAACCCTACCAACCAAACAAGCGCCCCCTCTTCTCTCTCAATTATTTTAAAAACTTCAAACTTGAGCTGCTCTGCAACATCCGCCGCCTACTGCAACTCAAAAAACTCCAATTCTCTCTCTAAAACACTTATCAAACACTTTCTTCAATAATGAATTCCCCCACCCTCGCCCACCACCAATTCCTTCACGGCGGCGGCGGCGCCACCTTCTCTCTCCTCCATCCTAAACCAGCTTTTTCCACCACCTCCTCTCCCTTCACCGTCTGCATGTCACTCCGGGAAGACGCTCCGTCCTTGGCCGTAGTGGGCGTAACCGGCGCCGTAGGCCAAGAATTCCTCTCCGTCCTCTCCGACCGCTCCTTCCCTTACCGTTCCATCAAAATGCTCGCTTCCAAGCGATCCGCCGGTAAAAAATTCATCTTTGAAGACAATGATTATGTCGTGGAAGAGCTGACCCCTGATTCCTTCTCCGGCGTTGATATTGCTCTGTTCAGCGCTGGCGGCTCCATTAGCAAGCAGTTGGGTCCTATCGCGGCGGATTGCGGAACTATTGTAGTGGATAATAGCTCTGCGTTTCGTATGGATGAGAACGTTCCTCTTGTGATTCCAGAAGTGAATCCGGATGCAATGTCGGGTATAAAGTGGGGATCCGGGAAGGGGGCTATAATTGCAAACCCTAATTGTTCCACTATAATATGTTTGATGGCAGCCACGCCTCTTCATCGAAGAGCCAAGGTGAATGAATTTAATCTCATTCGCTTCAAATGGTTAAATGCTTATCATTATTTTAATTATTATATTAGGATATTTGTTAGAAGTTTATTTATGTCAATAGATAGTCAAGTAAATGGTCTAATGCATTATATATGCTCAAGTCAATGTTAAGCACAAGCATCTGTGGAATTTCATGAATTTTAATTATTGTGTAAAGTCCATGTGTATTCTGCCTTATTGAGAGTATGGTTTGTTATATGAATATCTATACGTGTAATTAGTCTGACTGAGCACCAACTGGGTATTAGTTATACTTTCAGGATGTCTTCCCCCTCTCTTTTCCCTTTAGGTTATTCTGAGGATGTTTGACTGAAAAATTATTGTTATTGTTTATGAAGCCAAGAGTTTAAATGTTCTTGTGAAATTTTAGGCTTGAAGAACTGGAGATTGTACCAAGTTTAGATAATAATTATAAAGGTGTGAGAAAGGGATAACATTTTTATTGAGAGGGCTGATGTCTTTGGACTATATTAGCTCATAGCCTAATACTAACCAAACACTCCGGTGCTCCATTTATGTGGGTGTGTCTCTCTAACTTGACATGCTGATGTTCATCTATAGGCCAACTGGACCTGAATAATTTTGGGATTTGATTAATTATTGGTTAAGAATCTGTAAAGGCATGCTTTTGTATGTGTGAAAATGAGGTACTTTGCTTACTTAAGATTTTGTGTGGGACTTTCCTAAGATTATGTGAGTTCAATTTTATAAATGTGGAAGAACTTTGTAGGTTTGACGTAAAGCCTTGATCATAAAGGGTGTGTATCTATTATCACTCAAATATATTCTGAAAACTAGAAGTCTAAACTAATGAAAAATAGAAAATAGCAGCATACAGGAATGAGGTTCTTCACTAATCCTTATAAGATATGGCAAAAAGTTTATAATCTTTATTGTAAATAAGCATGTATGTAGACCAAAAAAACTGAATAAGTACAGAAATTAGAAATGTGCTATGCTGAAAATTGACACAACCCATTTCCATACAAACAAAAAGAAGAAAAGAAGAATTTATGTGGACTCTTAACTGTTGAAGAAAAAATGGCATACTAAGAATCTACCTTTCTTGTTGGCATTCTCACTCGCACGTTTTTACCTAACTATTTTACTTTTATCATCTATTTATATCTATTCTTTTCTTTTTTCCTTTAGAACACCTTCCAGGTAGTGGATTGAATGTTTTAAACACCACCACTGTTCATGACACATGAATGTTTTAGGTAGTACGCATGGTTGTTAGCACATTCCAGGCGGCTAGTGGTGCTGGTGCTGCTGCAATGGAGGAGCTTGAGCAGCAGACTCGTGAGGTTTCCTCCTACTTTCTTTACCTTATAGTTTTGTTTCCAATTGGCTTGTTGTACCCATCTAATATTAAATAATTTGGTCTGTTATTCTTCTAAATTGATTTTTTTCCTCATTGTTTTGTGGCTAGGTCCTCGAAGGAAAACAACCAACTTGTAAAATCTTCAAGCGGCAGGTTTGTCTCTTTATTATTCATGTTCCTTAAATTTAAAGGTAAATTAATTAGGTAATGATATGGATATATTTCATTACTGAATTTGCTATACTTTCTATATGCAGTATGCCTTTAATCTTTTCTCACACAATGCACCTGTTCTTTTGAATGGGTACAATGAGGAGGAAATGAAATTAGTAAAAGAGACCAGGAAAATCTGGGTAAGCGTCACTACCCAATCTTTTGCTCATCATTTGTCATATTTAAGACGGTTGATGGTATCTATTGAAGGATAATTGGCATGTAGACTCTGTATAACATGCCTTTCTTTTTGTGCTACAGAATGACATTAGTGTCAAAGTGACAGCCACTTGTATACGTGTTCCTGTGATGCGTGCACATGCTGAGAGTGTGAACCTTCAATTTGAGAAGCCCCTTGATGAGGTAATGTTTTAGTGACCTGAACCATGTGTTCAAACTCAAACTTTTGTGCATAACTGTTATAAGTTTTTGTTGGGTGACTAAACTTTGTTTTAGAAATGGAGTTCCAATTATATTCACCTGTGGTCGGATTTTTTTTTTTAAACTTCTGGGATTCTGTGCTCAGAAGATTGAAAGCTAGCTTTGTGATGGTTTTGACTTTTTATCATTCACCCCTCCACATACATGGGGCTCCTTCCTTGTTAGTTTTGGCTTTTTTTGTGAATATACAGTAGAATCTGATTACCAAGGCTCAATTAGAACATTAGCTACCATTTAGTGACCTTACATGCCCATTTGACACAGTTCTATTCTCAGCAAAACCATCATCGAATGCCAATCAGTCCCACTTTTACTTTCCATTTCTCAATGTTGATAATCTATTTCCTCATTAAGCATGCAGTTCTTAGCTACTATTGTATATGTTTTTATTTGGGAACACTGCATTTAGTGGAGCTGCAGCATATATTATGTCTTTCTCAACTGGGGGAAAGGGGACATTTTTACTGGCTTAAGCTTTGTTTCAAATTGGTTCTAAACAATTTGGCACAACAGTGCAACTTGCAACAGGTTTATTAAGAACTGTTAAAAATAGGCCTTGATGGATGGTTCAACTGAGAACCACTTTCATTTGGACTCTCATAAAACAAATTAACACAAGAAATCACATCAAAACCTAGTTGACTTGTTAAATAAAGCAATTCACACTGTACAAAAATCATAGATTTACAGCTGTAAACAATGAGTCAATTCTTGCTGCTGCTTTTTTTTATCCCAGCTAAAACAGTAAGATTAAGATGAACAAGAAAAGAAAGAAATGAGATTTAGTTTCTCTTTCTACCTTTTCCTCAAGTGTAGGATTATAGGATAGAAGGGGGAAAAGGGAAAAAAAGGGGGAGCTGGGGTGAAAAGAAGTAAATTAAAAAAAGGGGGAGCTGGGGTGAAGAAAAGAAGAAAATTCTACTGTTTTTCTCTTAAGGGCCAGCTCTTAATTCTCCAGGACACAGCTAGGGATATTCTGAAAAATGCTCCTGGAGTGGTGGTTATTGATGACCGGGCATCCAATCACTTTCCTACACCATTAGAAGTTTCAAACAAAGATAATGTAGCAGTTGGCAGAATACGCAGGGATGTGTCCCAAGATGGAGACTATGGGTAACTTTCATATATGAGTCTATTACTTCTGCCTAATTCTGATTCTCATTTAAAAACTCAAACTAAAAGGTACATGTAAAACAGGTTGGACATCTTTGTTTGTGGTGATCAAATACGCAAGGGAGCTGCTCTAAATGCTGTCCAGATTGCAGAGATGTTGCTATAGTTCAGTTTCTGTACTAATGCCCTCGTGTTAGAATAGTTATTAACCCTTGGAGTTGAAGAAATGACCATCTTTGCAACATAAACAGTTAGGTATACTAATATTTGGTTGCATTGATCTTTTTCAAGGGCTTGGCTTTTTTTATAATTATTTTTTTAAAATTTTAGTTTTGTTACAATCTTGAGTTCTGAATAATTAACCCTTTTTGAGTGTTATGATGCATGGAACATCTAATGAGTGGTGTGTGGAAGTTGGTGTCTCTCAAAATATGTATCAAGTCATTGCAAATCAGTAACCCATTGCAAGGCCTTCTTGTACTACCTTTAAGATCAATAATAATTTTAAGGGTCCTTTACACTAATATATAACATTTAGAAAGTAATTACAAAAATAAAACACGCACAACATAATTACAAAAATAAAACAACACAATATAAAGTTGCTAAAATCACGATATCGCCGGCGATTCACGGACTCTCCTATATGCAACTAACCACTCTTAAAATCAAGCGACTGAATAAAACATGCAACTTTGATACCGGAGAAATCCAAATCTTCACCACTGCGCGACACACCACTGAGATCGGAGAAGACGAAGCTTTTCGTCGCGACACACCACTGCAGTAATCTTGCATCTCTAAGAAGAAAACTGTTGTCGCGACGAATCTGTAAGATCGAAAATAGCATACAAAATCAACGCCGCCTTCAAGATCAGTAACCAAAAACATTGTTGCAGTGATTGTTGAATACAAAATCAACATCAGCTTCGATTCAAATACTGTGGTATGTAAGTTTAAAACTTATAAGCATATAGATACTTATAGTTACTACGAATTACTAAATTGATTATCTTTCTTAAGTTTTTCGAACTTAAATTGTCACAAAGTTTGAATACTGAATGTTGTGCTTGCAAAATGTATTTGAAAACATGTTTTATATTATGGTTACTAAGGTTATATAAATTGGTTACTGTCTAATGTTGGTTTGGTTACTGATTATTTTGTATTAGTTCTTGTGTAACATTATACCGCCTAATGATGTCTTAGTTATTCTTGTAAATGCTATTTTTGGTTAATGCGATAATATTACTAATTAATGTCCGATTTGATTACTTGACTAATCTTTGATTTGGTTACTATGTAATATTATATTGTTATTCTTGATGTCGACTTGACTTGTTTCTTGTGTAACACTATAATGGTTATTACTAATTACGAATTGGTTCTTCGTATAAAATTATTATAATGTTTGACTTAGTTCTTGTGTAAAAAATTATTTAGTGACTCATGCTGACTTGTTCTTGAATAATGCAAACTTAATTACCGCAGTTGATTAATTGGTTA
This sequence comes from Panax ginseng, assembly GCA_020205605.1. Taxonomy (NCBI): domain Eukaryota; kingdom Viridiplantae; phylum Streptophyta; class Magnoliopsida; order Apiales; family Araliaceae; genus Panax; species Panax ginseng. Next base: position 7,381,306 of record CM035127.1, read on the forward strand.
TTTAGATATTGGTTCTTTGAAGCATATTAATGTACACTTCTACTTATGTTTTTATATTAATGGTTACTTGTTAGCCAAATTGGTTACATTCTTACAAAAGTCCGCTTTTAGTTGGTAACAAATAAATTATAATTGGTTGTTTTTTATTGTAAAATGCAAGGAAAACCCTATTTTTACTGGTTGTTTTTGGTTACTGATTAATGCTGATTCGGTTACTGTGTAACATTATATGGTTATTGAATATTGCTGAGTTGGTTGCTGTGTAAAATTATAATGATTACTGACTAATACTGATCTGGATACTGTTTTACATTATATTGGTTACTGTCTAATGCTGACTGTTACTATGTAAAATTATAATGGTTACTCAATAAGTCTTTGACCAGTTCTTGTGTAAAATTATAATGTTATATTCTTTTGTAATTGTTTCATTTATATTGGATGTTACTTATTGATTACATCAGTATTGGTTACATGGACTAATAGTAACCAATATACCAAATTTGATGTTTGACTAATAAAGAACTAATACACCTTTTAAGACATATTGATATTTTTTATATTATTTATTTTTTTCTTTGTAAAATGTTTGTCAAATATGTTTTATGTTATGGATACTAAGTAAATATATGTTGGTTCTTGCCTAATCAATTTGGTTAGTTTATAATGTTGACTTGTTTAATGTGTAATATTACCATGGTTCTTTACATAATATTACTTGTGTTTTATACCGATTTTTTATATTGATGGTTACTTGATTAACTACATTGGTTACCTTTATACACCGTTAGTCTTTAATTTGTAACAAAGTCATTATTGATTATTTTGGTTGTAAAATAAATGTAAAAATATTTTTATAATCTTGCTACTAATTACATATATCTTGAATTCTCGTATAATATGTATTTAGATCTTTGAAAGGTGTTTATTTGGTTACTTATAATGTTATTGAGTTTTATAATTGTTTATTTTATATTGGTAGTTACTTATCGACTACATTGGTTACTTTTATACAACCGTTAAATATTAGTTGTTGTATACTATTTAATTGGTTACAATGATATAATGTTTATTTGGTTGCAGTTGACAATTTGGCAATTTTCTCGTCAAGTTTGAGTAACCGAATTTTGGCGCTTTTCAGAGCCTAATTTCATTGAAACGAATCAACGATTAAAAGTCATGACTTTGTTGGTGAACCGCATGGTTTTTTTGGTCGAATTCCATCATTTAGGCCTTCAAATTTGCATGTAAAATTTGATTTATTTTCTCGTTACTAATATTATGTAATTTAGTTACTTGTCTAATATTGATTTGGTTACTTTATAATGTTTATTCAGGTTGTTAGACAATGGAGACCGAAAGAATCTAATACAACAAATCTAATTGTTTACGAAATATATAATTGTTTACTTTGTTAGTAACCATTAACCACATGGTTGGTAACATTTTGATGGTGTCTGATGAATCAAAATTGATGTTGATTAATATTTTATTTTTGATTCCATCATGAGTTATCAATATAAAGTAAACATATACAAGCTTTATAATAGGTCTTGATACAAGCTTATAATACTTGATACAAGCTTATAATTATCTCGTTACTAACAAGCTAATAACTATCTATGATAATTATTCTGTTACTAACAAGCTTGTAGATAAATAGGACACTCACACATGTACATTTAACAATTAATGTTTGTCCCGATACAAGCTTAGAACTATCCGGGTTACTAATAACAAGAACTATAATGTAACATAATAAAACAAAGAACCATATAATTATATGATAAGAACTAAAACATGTTTTAATGGTAGCCAAAATGCGAAACATCATGTAATGAAACTCGGATTTAAGCAATCTATGTATACTATAACCATAATGTAACATAATAAAACAAGAACCATATAATTATATGATAAGTAACCATAATAGGTTTTAATGGTAACCAAAATGAAACATCATGTAATGAAACCCAGCTTTAGTAATCCATGTATACTAAACAATTACATATTAACCGTAATAAAAAAATAAAAGTATCTCAAATTCCACATTGAGGACACAATAATAGTAGCCAAACCATAAGGTAACAAATAATCAAAACATAATAAAGTAAGTAACCAAATAGTTATATAAAAGTAACTGTAAGATGTAAAGATGTGTTTGTAAAATGGAAGTAGAAATAGAATAAGCATAAACCTTGTAGAATATATTTGAAGAAATTTATAAAAATAATACATCAATGTATACTAAGCAAATACATGGTTTATTATGACTTGGGTTTATTATTTACAAAAATAATACATCCACAAACTAATGATGCCTTAAACTTCTTCAACTGTCTTGGGTTCAATTTCTTGGTAATAATGTCGGGGACTTCCATGTCACACCAATATATAATTTTTTCAATAAATTTTTTATTGCATTCCCCATAGTAAAGATTCCATAACTACAAATAAAAAAAATCAGATTTACACAATCATTAGTAACCAGATATAAACAATATTTATATCATAAACAGTTTACCAAATAAATACATTGTAACCAAAATAACATATAAAAGTAACCAAAATCTCAATTGAGGAAAAAAGAATGGTATCCAAATCATAAGCTAACAGTAACAAAAAATATACTAATGAAGTAACCAAACAGTTATATGTTAGTAATCAAAACATATATTAATGGTAACCAATACATAAACAACATATAGACCAAACAAAGTTTAGTCAGCCCATATATTAAGCAAATATATTGTAACCAGAACAACAAAAAACAGTAAGCAAAATTCCAACTCAAGAAAACAAAAATGAAATCCAAATCAGAAACTAACAGTAACCAAAAACATATTAAATAAGTAACCAAATATTTATATGATAGTAACCAAAATATATTTTAATGGTAACCAATACATAAACAACATGTACACCAAAATCAGTTTAGTCAATCATGTATACTAAGCAAATAAATGGTAACCATAACAACATAAAAAGTAACCAAAATACCAAATCAAGGTAACAAACATGGTATCCAATCTCAAGCTAACAATAACAAAACATAATGCGAAGTAACCAAACAGGTTATATGATAGATTCTATTTTTATTGCTTGATGTAGCTACAACGTAAGCATTACATCAAGCCCCATAAATTAGTCTAGATACTAAACAACATGTAGTCCAAACTCGGTTTAGTCAATCAATGTATACTAAGCAAATACATTGTAACCAAAACAACATATAAAAGTAACCAAAATCTCAATTGAGGGAAAAAGAATGGTATCCAGATCATAAGCTAACAAAGAATAAAAAAATATACTAATGCAAAGAACTAAACAGCTTATATGTTAGTAACAAAAATAATGTATGTATGTGAGGTACATAATGTACATGTTAGAATAAAATAACAAAGAAACCAAAATCCCACATCGAGGGCACAATAATAGTAGCCAAACTATAAGGTAACAGTAACTAAAACAAAATAAAGAAGTAACCAAATAATAATATGAAAAGTAACTAGAACATATTTTAATGGTAACCAAAACAGAAATAACCTATATATCCAATTCAGTTTAGGCAATCCATGTATACTCTCACATGTACATTTAACATTTGATATATGTCCTGATACAAGCTTGTAAATATCTGGTTACTACAAAAAAATAAAATGGTTACCCTTCTATGCATGTTTGGTTACCAACTGCACCTTTCAAACAATGTATTAGAAACAACTTAATACGAACCAACAAATAATGTCAATTATACAATCAAATATGTAATTCCATTTACATAAGCTCCAATAAACATTACATACTCACTAACCATAACAAATGGTTATGTTTAAAGGACTTTACAAAAATAATACATATGTATACTAAGTAAATACATGATTTATTATGACTTGGATTTTTTATTTATCTATATCATAAATATTTACATAGTGATTAACAAATTAGAGCATACTAACCAAAACATAATATAACAATTATACAATAGTCAAAACAGATTATAACAAATAACCAACGTCCCAAATTGATCAGATCTGATAATAGTTATCATATCATAATATAACATTAACCATACCATAATAAAACAGTAACCAAAAAGTTATATTATATAATCTAATGATAACCAAAATATAAACAACATGTAGTACAAACCATTTTATGTAGTAAACAAAACATGCATACCAAAAACTATACTAAAGAAGTAACCAAACAAAGCTTATATCTAAGAATCAAACCATGTTTTAATGGTAACCAACACATAAACAACATGTAGACTAAACCAGCTTTAGTCAACCGATGTATACTAAGAAATACATTGTAACCAAACTAACATAAAAAGTAACTAAAATCCCAATTGAGAGAAAAAGAATGGTATCCAAATCATAAGGTAACAAAGAATAAAAAAATATACTAAATGAAAAACCAAAATGCAGTTATATGTTAAGAATCAAAACATATATTAATAAGAACTAATACATAAACAACATATGTACACCAAAATCAGGTTTAGTCAACCATGTATACTTAGCAAATACATGGTAACCATAACAACATAAAAAAAGTAACCAAAATACCAAATCAAGGTAACAAAATGATATCCTAATCACAAATTAACAAAGAACTAAAACATAATGCGAAGTAACTAAACAGGTTATATGATAGAATACTAACAAAATTTAAATTAACACACCTTTAAAAATTATATGATAATAGAACAACATGTATGCTTTACGATCCAAAACCTTTTTTTCACTAAAATGAACAACCCGTGAATCAACAAGTCTGATAAAAGTAAATTAAAAAATAATTAACTAATTAATTTACGCCACCAAAAAAGAAGACTAATCAAATAGAAAAAAAAAATGAAATATTAGTAGAAATATCAAGATTGAAAAAAAAAAAAAAAAATAAAAATAAAATATCGCACCAAATTAATAGAAAAAAAGAAGACTAATTAATTAATGATGAAGATGAAGAAAAAGAAGAAATACCAGTAGAAATACTAATACAAAAAGAAGAAGAAATATCAGTAGATGAAGAAATATTAGATGAAAAAATATCAGTAGATGAAGAAATACCAAAGAGATGAAGAAGAGAGGACTACGATTTAGTTGAGAGATCGGTGTTCTTGTTGGCTGATGACACAAGCATGTGAAAGAGGACGATGACGAGTGGATTCGAGATGAGAGAGAAGTAGTAAGGAAGAGAGAGAAGTAGTAAGGGAGAAGAGAGAGAAATATTAATGGAGAATACAGAGACTGAAAGAAGATGGAAACTAATTTGTCATGTCAACCAAATAATATTAACTCCTTAAATTAAGGACTCCTAATATAATTAGTATTGTAAATATATATGATAAATTGTCATATTTTTGTAATTATTTTATAACTGTATGATTTTTGTAATTACTTTTATAAATGTACTATAATATGTAAATGTTCCTAATTTTAATGTCCATGCACTATGGCTGTACTTTTGCAATGTTTCCAAGCTGGGCTTGTTAATTCTTTGGTAACATTACATGTTTCTGTATATACATTCTTAAATTAGTGAGTTGTGAAGTTTTTGTACTAGTTATATAATGCGGCAATATACTATTGTTTGTGATAATTATTTTTACTTTCGATGAATTTAGTCTTTCTTAGTGAGTAGTTCTAATTAAAGGAAAAGGATGTCTCAAGGGGTGGGGGAAGTGTGAGGATCTTTTGCCTTCTACAGAATGAGAATCTTTCATAAATTTGGCAAGAGGAATGGACAAATCCAAATTAATTTTCTAGTTTCTTATGTAGGAAGGAACTGGTGGGAAGAGTCTTCAATAAGAATCATTTTTGGTTTTTTTTTTCCTCCATTCTGTCTTCCCAACTTCACTGAGGTTACTTTAAAGCAAAAGATGAAATCTTTAAGGCTTAATAAATAGAGGTGACATAAAAATTGGACACGAGTTTATTTGAATTTTATTTATTTGTATTTTTACCCTCTAATAAAATTAAAATATAAATAGGTAAAATACAAATACAATCATATCTAATTTTCGAATCAGGTTAGTATGAAGTTCATTTTTTAGGTAAGTTAGTACTATCATTAATAGATAGAATCTTTGACACACAGTAGCCTTGTCAACACTCTATTGATCAATTAATTAATTTATTCAAAAATAAATTTTATGTTGACCACTTGTCTAATTTTCATGTACACAAAATTTTTTTGTAAAAAATATAGTAGGTTTTCATGTGATGCATAGCATAGGTTTTGTCAAGGCATGTGATGAGAACATTTTATGGGGGAGCATTATTAATCATACAAATTGTACTATCCAATCCCCATTGATTCCTTGGTAAACAAGTTCTTGAAGAATAACCGATCCACTAAAGTAAGGTTGCCCCCACTATCCACATATGGGGTTGTGGTCCTAGGTTAATCATAGTCTTGAATTATGATTATTGTCATTTTTGTTTACTTTATTTTATTTTATTTTTTAGTTGTAAAATTGAAACATACTTTTCTTTTGTTTGTTGATAGATTTCAAAATTTTGATTAAGTGTCTAAGTTTCTCTCCCGACTAAAACATGGTCCATATATATATAAAGTTATATTGTTTGATAACTTTATTAGTATAAAAAGTGATTTAAGCAAGTATACATTTTAGTCCCAACAAAAAAAATCTTTTAAAAGAAGCAACAAAATTATATATTTGATAAAAACATTTTTATTCAAATTACAATTTAAAATCTTGTACTTAAATTTGTTGCATAACAATAAAAATTCACACCAAATACTTTCGAATAACCAAATATTAATATAAATTTCTTATGAAATAAATATTATTCTTATTTTATATTTAAAAAAATACCGTATCTCACCATTCTGTCCTTCAGAACAAGCACATAAATTCTTTACTCCATCTTTTGAAAGTCAATTTGATACATTTTTAAATTTAAGATTGAGATGATTTTATGAAAAATAATAATTCTTATAAGTACTTATGAGATAGTTTAGAATAATTATAATTGTATTGACTATAATTAAAAGAATCTATATCAATTTTGAATTTACAATTATCTTTAGTTAACTTTAAAAATTAATAATAATCTTATATTTTCTCAATCCCAAAATTAGAGATATATTTTTCTTTTTAGTCCGTTCTAAAATTAAAAAATATTTATATTTTAAGACTATAAAGTAATATGACTTTTATTTTTCACTATCATTTTAATATTACACCACCATAATCGAATTCATAATTAATAATAAAGTTATATTTGAAAAGATAAATTTATTTTTCAATATAATCATTTTATAAATGTATATTTAATTTTAAAAATAATAAAAATTTTGGAACGGATAGAGTATTTTGTATTGAGTAACATATGTTTACACAAAATATTGCTATCATTATAAACAAAAATTAAAATGTCCGCGTGGTGATCTTTCTCCACGCCCCAATCACGTAAGACGCCCCGATCCTCGCATGAAGAAACACAAATAACACCGAAAGCTTGACTTTACGGGATTGCTCCGCTTGGGGATAGCTTTCAAAGCGTGAGAATTAGTATGTGTTCACAAAGTTAACGATGGAGGAATGTATTGTCTAGTGTTTTTAGAGAGATAATAATTTCGCCAGTGTGTATGGGAGAATCAAAAAAATCAATATATGTGAGAACGCACTTCTATACGATGGCTTCTTCCTCACAGTTATACTATCTTAGCTTCGGATTATCGTACACCCACTACTACCCCGACACCCCTTCTCGACCGATGGGCTCTCGCCGATCGATAAGGTTTATCTATCGCTTTTGGCCATCGCTTTTCATCACGCACGGCCATGATCCCATCCACATTAATGCACGGCAGAGCCTCGTCAACCGTCATGCTTTTTTCATCATCACAAGTCAAAGTAATGTATATTAAAATATCTAATGGGTCGATCCATCGACCGATCCGCTTTTTAAAGATTAAAACGATATAATATGGTGACCGGGCCTAAAGGGCTTTAATTGATTAAAATAAAGGTCCAATGGATTCTTTATGTGAGTAGCCCAATGTACCTTACCTACCAAAAATAGAAAATATCACGACCCAACATTGCCCCTAGTTTTTTTTTGTTAAATGTAATGTTTAATAGAAAACTATGAATGGCCCAAGATAATTTAATAAAGGTCCATAAGTGAGAGATAATTGAAGTGTACCCAATCGCCGCTCACTTAAAATGAAAGAAGAAGAGAATGGAGGCCCAAATCGTAAAAACCCTATTTAATAGATACATGGACCTTAAACCGACCTTTCCCATTCAAATTCCAAATCATTAATAACATTTAATGAGCCGGCCAACACCGTAAAATCACAAGATAAAAGGTAACTTTATCAACTTTGACAGCTTTTACTCGCCATTTGAATTTCGAGCGCTTTTCCTCAACTCTCCGACTTTCTCTCAACTTTCTCCTTTCTTCTCGCAACTAATCAACAATGGCTTCCTGTGATTCTCGCACAAGGCTCTCCTATATTGGTAACCCCACTCACAAATGCTCCACCAAATCCTACCACCGCCGCTTTCATGAAGGAGCTCTCGACATCGAACCCAAAGGGGTCGAAATCTGATAAGAACCCTCTCCCAATAAATCCCAAAACCCCCTCCGAATACTACAGGAATACTGAGCGATTCTCGCACGCCAATACTCCCTCGATTGTCACAGAGGCTGAACTAAAGAGGATTCTTGGCCTCGATACCACATCCCTGACACCCACGCAGCCTAGGTTCCTAGATCCCATGAGAAGATGTACCAACCACCGTAAGGTCGACTACTGCCCTCGTGACTCTATCGAGAAGGGGTTCGCTTCCCTCAGATATCTTCATAGTAAACCCTCATTGGGTTTCGGGGTGGGGTTCGCTCAACTAGTACCAACTCATACATCCACATCTTGGCCTTCGTGGCCTTCTCTCACATGAATCATGGAGCCCTCCCCGACTCCTTCTTCACAATATACAAAATAGTACAATCTAGGGAGAAGGGTTCAAGGCCATTAAAAGCATTTCTCCGTCGAGAGAAGTTCGAGAGGCGTCACGGTGAACACGCCTTCGAGCAACAAAATCGGTATGAAAAGTGGTTCTACGCCAAAGGCCCCAAATCTCTTCCCTACCGAAATCGGGCCAATCGACGAGAAGATCTCTCACGACTTTGGAGACATTTCAAGAAAGAGAAATGGAAATGATGGAACTTTTTGACAATTTCCCCAAGGAGGAGGAAAGTACGGACTCTCTCAAGCAAAGTATGGTTATATGACCATAAATGTAAGTATTTGGCCTATTTTATATGTATACGAAATTTTTTGAAAATGCTTTTATAATGTGGATTCTAACACGTAGTCAGATTGGTTATGCAAGATTTTGATCAAACCGAGCTCTTTAGAGATAAAAGAGTTCAAGATTTTTGTCCGGGAAGCCTTCTAAGTCGTTGAAACTCAGCAAAGCAGGTCGCCCCCGCCGAACCAATCCTTTAAACATACACACGATTTAAGTTCCGAATCGACGAACCGTGTCAAGAGGTTCCTCGCTTTAAGAGACCCTCCGCCTCGCCAAGAAGAGAGGGGCAATCGAAAACCCGTAACAACACCTTTCCAAGCCCTTCCGTCACCCCGTGTTGAACCAACCACCACATCCGTCCCTCGACGAGGAGGCCTACTCGATCGTCTCCGATCAAGAAGCATCCTCCGCACTAAAAAGTCGAAAAGTAAGATAACGCCTTTCGACCACCAAGAGCTTAGGTGCCCCAATCTTCGATCATACCCCCTTCGCATCACCAGAGAAATACAGATTGCCAAGAAGGTGATCGTGATGAAGTCGCCCAAACCCCGCCCAGAAGAGGAAACGACACCGACAAACCACCCAAGCTCAGACGGCCACTCCTCCCAAGAACCCACCCCAAACAAATCTCCTCTCCCGAGACCGCAGACGCCGAACTCGAACTCTACTCTCTCCCGAAAGAACCAAATTCCTTCCCCCCGAAGGTCAAGACCTCACCGAACGAATCTTGGCCCTTCGTGTCGTGGTTATCATGCCGAGGCCGTGGATCTCCGACTGCGGGCCTAGATTCAATGCTAACTTTCCGCTCGACCTATTCGGGCCTTCGTAAGTGAACGCCGACGATCATCTGCTCAAAGGATCACACGGACGGAATTTGCTCACGAAGGGATGAGCTATCCGCTAAGGTAAATAATCATTTCTTTATTTTTCCGCTTTTCGTTTTAATCAGATATCCGGTACCGCTTTGAAAGCACCGCTCGACATATATGCAGTTAATGTCGTTTTTGGACGCTTGCGCCCAAGACACATAAATGGGGAAGCCGAGGAAGATTTCATGAGACAGAGATCAATATGCCGAGATCGACTTTCGCTCGAGAAAGGGCCGATCGAGAAGACGCTTCATGTCATCGATGGCCTCCAACGAGACTTGATCGAGCTAAGATGGACTTGAGGACGCCTCGATGACGAACTAAGCGGCCACAAGAGATAGGTCGTCACGCCCCTGCCAGCAAACAAACAAACTTTAACCGATCCAACGCCGGCTGGTCAAGAAAACCTCGCTTCGAGGGCCAAGAATGAGGAGTTTTCTTCCCAACCAAGCTCGCTATTCAACTCAACGAGGCTCAATCAAAGGCCCAGATGAAGGATTTGAGACACAAGAACAAACGCCACAAGCTTCGCCTTAAAAAATAAAGGATCTTGAGGAAGGGGTCCTTCTCGAATCAAGAGCTCGTAAAGCGTATACATGTGCGTAATATAGGACTCCTGGACGAGCTTAACGCCGAGATCATGAAAGTCTACTCTAAGGCTACGAAGACCGCCGAGAGAGAGGCAAAGAAAACTGTCTCACGCTTCAACTGATCCAACTTTGCTCAACTCCAAGACGGCGGTGGTGCCTAGTGTTCTTCCCGCTTATTCTCGACTTATGTAAAAAATTTATCTGCTTAAACTTTTTACGCTTCTATATTGGTGTATTTTTGTTCATGAATGAATAGATCGAATGAATATTTTAGTTTTCCGATGAATCTGCAATTTCTTTAATTGTAAACTATGTTTTCTGCTAGTTTCTTGTCAATAATTCAATATCAAGAAAATGAACCTAAATAAAGAATCGCTTAAGACATATAATAGTTAATGTATGAGACGGCGGGAATTGAATTTCATGGATGTAATTTAACTTAATCAATGTAAAGGATCGAACTCAAACACTTCGAGGATTTAACTCAAATTGTTAATTATCAATTAAGATGTCATATAATGTATAAAGTGATGTTAAAGAACGAGGCATTCCGAATTCAACACTTAAATAAAATAAAGTAACACATACTCATCTGCTCCGGCAAGTGAGATCTGGCCATTTGTTTACCACTCTGGGGTAAAACAATTATATAAAAACCAAGATATAAGGATCAAGATATAAGGACCAAGACATAGGACCAAGATATAAGACCAATCATATAAGGACCATCGACTTCGACTTACCACCGGTAAAATCAATATAGATCCTTCGCTCACCACTGGGTGTAAACGACAAATGGGTCGCCATCGAATGGCCAAAGAAGTCCTACCATACCTCCTTACAATCAGAGTGACCATAGGACAAAAATAGACCAGATCAATAAGTGACCATTGATTATTTACCACCCCGTAAAATCAATATAGATCCTTCGCTCACCACTGGGTAGAATCGGGTCGCATAAATGGGTCGCCATCGAATGGCCAAAGAAGTCCTACCATACCTCCTTACAATCAGTAGTGACCATAGGACAAAATAGACCAGATCAATAAAGAAAAGTGTCTTTTTATTGATAATGAACAATAATATACGCATTCATGAATTAACTTGGTCTTTATCAAAGTATTTCAAGCCCAAGCCAAATGCGTGTGTGTGTTTTTGATTTCGAACCATCTAATGCCCTTAACCGATAAGTGCCCTGCTTGATACTTCGATCACTTCATATGGCCCTTCCCAGCTTGGCATTAACTTTCCGTGTTTTGAGGTGTAGGTTTCGCTTCTCCGAGACTAAGTCTCCTACTCAATCATGCTGCTTGACTTTTGTTATAATGCTTAGCTACTCTTCGCTGATAAGCAACCAATTTAAGTAGAGAGAACCTCTCCGACTTCTTCTAAAGCAGATCCAAATTGGCCTTCACCCCTTCATCATCAGATATTTCTTTGTATTGATTGACCGACCAAGACTTGAGATCCGATTTCGACAGGACTAAGGCATCGCATTCATAGCCCAATGAAAAGGTGAATCCTCAGCCGTAGTCCCTGTAGTCCGATAAGCCCACAACACGCCGAAAGCAGCCTCCTCCGCCATCTTCCTTTAGCTTCATCCACCAAGGCTGATCCTGCTCAACAAATTCCGTCAGTCACCTCAACTTGGCCATTCGACTGGTGGATGAGCCATCAAGTCTTCTTATGTCAATCCCCAACCCTTTAAAATGCTTCAAATTTTGATCCCATTTAATCGGGCCCGTCTGTCCGATATTAATACTTGTGGATCCCGGTTAAACACTACTTTAACTTTTTTATGAACTTCAAACATTCTTGTCAGTAATTAACTCAAGTGGCTTCGCCTACCCACTTAGTCATGTAATCAATAAAGATTCATGACAAAGCTAACTCCGACCTTTTAGCTTTAGGCAATGGACCCAAAGATATCTACCCCCTGCATAAAAGTAAGGTATAGAGATAAAATCGAGTATAGCTCTTCCCGCCGGTCGACGGGATCTGACTATCGAGTCGGCACTTTTCACATTTCTCGACATACTCAGTAGCTTTCTTTGAAAATTGTAGGCCAATAGTAGCCTTTCGCCAAGTACTTTGTAAGCCAAAGACTTAAGCACCATACGGTCACCACAAATTCCCTCGTGAACCTCCCGAGAGAGATATTCCGCTTCTGATGGGACCAGCACTTTAATAATGGTGAAGAAAAGGCTAATCGATAAAGGTCCCCATCAATAAGAACAAAGTCAAGCGCCTTGTATTTGATCTTTTTGCCAACATCCGATCCGGCCAAGGACGCCATCCGCTAAATACTCGATATAGGGGTCATCCAAAGAGCTAGATCGCTCGATACACATCATCGCTTCATGTTGAACACTCACCGTCAGAGAACTTCCAAGTAAATGATCCATTAAAAACATCTCGCATCCGTAGTAGCCAACTTCGACAATGCATCGCTGATGGAATTGTCATTACGCCTATGCCCCAAATTGCACGGTTAAAATCAAGTCGATCCTTTAACTCCGCCAGATATTTGATCATCCGATTTCCACGAGCTTCATAATCCTCGATAGTCGCTGACAACCAACCGAGAGTCATCAGAGATGATAAGGTTCCGACTCTAGACTTTTTTGCCAATCGAACACCCGCTAAGACCGCTTCATACTCTTTTTGTTGTTGTTTGTCGCTTAAATCCGAATCATGGCTCGTTGAACTTTGAATCCGTCCCCGACTTGTCAAAATAATTCCCGCCCCACTAACAATAGCTAGGGTAGAGGAACCATCTCAGATATAGAGTCCAAATATTCTCGCCTCCTCGTTGAAGAACCGCAATCGCCGACGGACGATTCAAATTCCCAGAATTCCTAAGATTCGCTTTAGCGAACGAACATTCTACCATGAAATCGCCAAAGCTTGACCTTTCGATAATGGTTCGTGGATGGTATTCGATGAAAAATCGACAATTCCATAGTCCACGCCGCTAGTCTCCCCAAACTTCCGGCTTGCCCATCACTTTCTTCAATGGTCGATCCGTAGACGACGACTCAGAGCCGACCTTTGAAAATATCACCAAGCTTTCTACTAGCAATTATCAAGGCGAAGGCAAATTTCTCGATATTTGATACCGGTTTCAAAGATCTCGCAGACGCGATCGATATAATAGACCGGATGTCGCTTTCCACCGACCTCCCCAAACCAAAGATCGCCCCGACCGCTAACGAACTTGCCGCAAGGTACAGATATAAGGTCTCTCATTGAATGGGTTTCACCAATAAAGGAGCCAAGAAAGATACGCCTTTATGCTCGAAGGCGCTTTCACACTCAAGTCCACCGAACGCCTTTCGCATTCTTCTACCCTTTCAATGTATCAAAGAAAGGAAGGCACCTCTCTCGCAGATTCGCGCATTTAACCTCCTTAATGCCGCAATCCCGCCACGACGTTGACGCCCTTGAACGATCGAGGAGTCTTCATGTCAAGAATGGCCTCAATCTTCTCCGGATTGGCCTCGATACCCCTTTCGATCGACAAGATAACCCGTAAACTTCCCGCACCGAGGCCGAAAGTGCACTTCGTCGGATTAAGTCTCAAATGACGATGACGACAATACCGAAGCATTCCTCTAGATCGTCTAAATGACTCAACTCGCATGCTTTTCACGATCATGTCATCGACGATACCTCCATGTTCTTCCCAAATGCCATCAAGATGAAGTTCATCATTCTCCGTAAGTGGCTCCAAAGATTTATAAGGCCAAAAGTCATCTTCAGAAGCGTACAATCGAATCTGCAAGTAATAATAAACGCGGCCTTTGGGATGTCCTCTTTACGCATGGATATTTGGTGATAACCTCAAAAAGCATCCATAAAGCTTAGTAATGCATACCCAAGTGGCATCGATAAGTCGATCAATATGGGCAGAGGATAAAATCCTTCTGACAAGCTTTATCGAGGTTTGCAGTAGTGATGCAAACCCGCCATTTTCCATTCTCGCTTCGCACTAACACCACATTAGCCATCCATTCGGATAATCAATTTCATATATGAAGTTTGCACCAAACAAATTTTGCTATTTCCTCATCAATGATTTTCTCGTCGCTCAAAGAAAAGATCCGCTTTTTCTCGCCGAACCCGCTTTCTTCGAGGGATCTACATTCAAAGCTATGCTCTGCCATCTTCCGACTAACCTGTGCATGTCCTCGTTCCCATGCAAAAATATCCGCATACAAGCAACAGTAAGAGTTCTATAAGGTTTGTCCAAGAGGTTCTCGCAGACCGAACCGATCTTCACTTGGCCTCGTCCGGCTTCCAAGGATCAATTCGACCTCCTCCGCCCTCCTCCCAGAGAACCACCACCTGCTCGTAACTACTTTCTAGAAAGGGCTCAATCTCAATTGTCATCGCCGCTTTTTTTGTCAATTTCACTCCCGAGGAAATGACAAGATTCCTAGAGAGATCGCTTGCCAGATCCAAGTCCCCGCCACCTCTCCTACCCCACGAGCCGTGGGGAACTTGACTTTGAAATGAGGGATGGAGGTCACAACTGAGAGAGCAGCTAAGTAGTAGGTCTTCCCAAAGATAAAGCGTAAGTAAGTCAATCAACGTGCACAACATAGAATTTACATACTATTTCGACTCACGGTGTCAGGTGTCAGGTCAAGATAACCGGAGTTCAATAAAGGCTCGCAACTTTGACAGATCATCATCAAGTCAGATAAAGGAGCTTCCTCGCCTCACCTCCATCTTCCGCCCATCAAGGTGCATCCTCCGATAGTACGGGCGCATGTGATATCCATCAAGATCCATTATCTATCATCACGCGCTTATGTCCACCGCGCTCACTCATACCAGGATCACCAAGGCCCCCTCACGTGGCTCAATGGGTTCCGGCGATAACCAAATTGGCTTCATGAAATGATATGACAAATTCCGGAATGGTCTATCCACTTTCGTGGGAAGATCTCGTCACACCACGACCAATCCGTAAGCCCTTCTTCCTCCCTATCAACTTCCTCATGGACCCACCGCTATCACATCGATAACATGCCTCAAGCAAAGATCGAGCCCTTTTCAACCGCTCCTAATAAAGACGGCTAATGTTCTCACGATCATTTACTACCACATACGCACGCACTCAACAAGCCATCTTTAATCTTCCTCTCCACAAAGTCTTTCAAATTGCAACACTCGTTAGTTGTCGTGGGCCAAATACCGATGATAGCCACAATACTTACGAGAGTTACCCCCCTTTTGCCTTGAGAGTTTATCACGGGTGGCTCAAAGAAAGGTTGATTTCGATTTGATCCGTAATTATCGATCTATCGCTGTTTAGTTCGGTGTAGACTTTATTCACCTTCTGGCCGAATCGAGGGATGACCGCTTCTCGCCGCCAGAATTATCAGTATTTTTCGAATCGCCCTCCGTCCATCATCATTATACCCCCCGCTCTCCTCTGCTCAACTTCGCTTAGAGCTATCGACTTTTTCCCCGACCAAGGAGGATGCTTCAGTCGCTTCATAGCTTCTTCCACAACGATGTAGCTTCGCTTTGTCAAAGGCTTCGCCAAGCTCTTCTGATGATCAACATCAACTTCTTCACCAACTTTTCTGACTTTACTGATCCAATCCATTCTCGAACAAACCTACAACCGAGATCATTAAGATCGACACCGACCGATCGCTTTCTCCGAACCTCTTTACATATCGCCCAAAGATTCACCGGTAAATTGCCGGATCTGCGCTGTAGAACCCGTAGGCTTTCCTCTTCTTCTGCTGTTCTTAAACGGCATGGAACTTATCACAAAGTTCGGTCCAAGAGGATATCAATCCGGCGGCAAAGTTCCCAACCACCGCCTCGCATCCTTTCTCAAAGTCAGAATAAAGGTGTGACACTCGCGCAAAGAAAGAAGTCGAATAGTCCATTAAATTTATTTAACGCCTCGCTATGGTCATAAGGATCCCTTGCCCATCGTAATTTTCCACGCGAGGCAATTTTTAGTGATATCCGCTTTTCCTTGAGAATATCCGAGGAAAAAGGGGATGCTTTTTTTTTGAAGCGCCCTTCACTGGCCGGACTCACCCATTGCTTTCTCGAGCTCTCTCCCCTTTACTAGAAAATCAACGCCTTCAGCCGTGGGGAAACCTTTTCTTCGTGAACAACATTATGTCTCCGAGGATCGACCTCCTCCCGCCGATCCCATCGCCTCGAGGGACTTCTTGATCCGCTTTGCACACAACTCTTTCCTTTATGGTGAGAATGATCACGCTGATAGTCCATTACCCCGACTTCGCACGACCTCCTTCGACCGCCTTTTGTCGATAATCGCCTCGATGTCGAGAGTAATCTAATTCATTATCGCCTTCTTCGAGGCCACGGAGTTCTCGCTTCTCGATCTCCTCCTACTTCGAGAATGATCCCTAAAACACGCACGGAACGCTTCGGCCTTTCCCTTTCGTCATGACTCCTCCTTATGCCCACTTCGCCCTTCTGACCGATCACGGCTAGATGCTTCGTCCAGAATTCCGCCACCAAGCATCTGTTCGGCTATATCTTCTTTTTTTTAACAGACTTCCACGGCTCTATCTCGCTTCGTCTGCCATCTTTGCCAACTTGGCGCCTTCTATCCTCCTCGCTACTTTATGATAAATCTTGGCTCATGCGAGCCTTCCACCGCCCTCTCGACTATGATCTCGCCTCATCCGCACCGAAAACCAATCTTCGTCTCCCCGCCAGAATCTTCTGACGGAGATCCCCGAATTATGCTTAGAAGCCGTGGCTCGTGAGCACTTTCGAAGGACCAGACGATCCTTCATCAAACACGAGGCAAATGACGAGCTAATAGCCATCGCCCGCCTCTTCTCGCGCGCATCATCCCTACTCCTCATCATCTTCCAAGAGGTTAAACGATCAGATTGAAAATTTTAATGACACTAGAACTCAAAAGCCCTCCTTCTAAATAAATAAATGTTAACGCCAGATCTTTCTCCACGCCCCAATCACGTAAGACGCCCCGATCCCGCAGACAAGAAACACAAATAACACCGAAAGCTCGACTACGGCTCCGGCTTGGGATAAATTCAAAGCGTGAGAATTAGATATGTGTTCACAAAGTTAACGATGGAGGAATGTATTGTCTAGTGTTTTTGAGAGATAATAATTTCAACAGTGTAGTGGGGAGAATCAAAAAATCAATATACGTGAGAACGCACTTCTATACGATGGCTTCCTCACTAGTTATACTATCTTAGCTCGATTATCGTACACCCACTACTACCGACACCCCTTCTCGACCATGGCGGCTCACCGATCAGATAAGGTTTATCTACCGCTTTTGGCCATCGCTTTCATCACGCACGGCCATGATCCCATCCACATTAATGCACGGCAGAGCCTCTCGTCAACCGTCATGCTTTTTCATCATCACAAGTCAAAGTAATGATATTAAAATATCTAATGGGTCGATCCAAGCTTTGCAATTCGAATTGAAAGCACATTTTCAATTCCATAGATGCAGGGGTGTTCATCGGTATGACACCGTACCGTACCGTACCGATTACTAAAATTTTCAAAAAGTACCAATACTATAACCGAAATACCGGAATCCCGTATCGTATAATCCGGTTCGGTACATATATGATATACCGATTACTTTTTAATCCAAAACAGAGGAATCAAACAAGCAAAAAAATTCAAATTAAAGCATATTCAAAACCCCCATCCCAACCCAACAGAGATTTAAACAAATCGGAAGAATAGACCATGATACCGAACCATTGGCGCCGATAACGATTCATGATTATAGTCGATCTAAAGTAAATACAAGTTGGAGAACTTTTAGATCTAAAGTTTCACGAACTCTTTACTAGTATCCCCATCATGTATTATATATCTTACTTTCTCTCTCTATATAACTATATATTAGTATTAGATGATGTGAAGTAGAAGGAAAGGATTTGGAGTAGGAATGTATTTGAGAGTTTAGAGATGATAAAACAAAGCTTGCTCTACTGCTTATGTCATTCACTTCTTCATTATACAAATTTAGTAAAATATACATAGAGAACTTGGCATACATACATAACATGGTATACCAACCGGTAAAACGTCCCGGTTCGATATTTACCGATCACAAAAAACTTCATACTGCTACCGGTTCCGATAGATCAATATTTGTTGAAAAATTGTACCGGTACCGAACCGGATTCCAAATTTACTAAACCGCCCGATTCTGTACCACCGGTTTCGGAAAAATCACAATTATACCGTTTATTTTGCACAGTCTTAATAGATGTTAAATTCCAAAGCCATGGAATTTAGCATCAAATTTTAAATAAGAGATATTCATTGTTTAAGCACATAACTAAGGTTTTGTGAGAAAATTTGATGATGGTTGTAGGAAAAGACAAGAAGACCTATAAATCAGTGAGTAATTCCCAATTGGTAGGTTGAGGTGTAAACTGACTTTTAATCTAAGTGTAAGTGTTAGTTAGCAATAAAGGTGCACTACTGTTTGGTTGAAGTCTTGTGAAGTTGAATTCGTAATGTGAAGAATTGCTATTGTGTTACTTGAATTTTTTTTGAAATTGATATTTTTACATGATTTTTTGATATTTTTACATGAAAAGTGTCTCTATAGATCCTATCTATAGCGACGGTCAAAAAGTCATGTGAAAATATCAAAAAGTCACGTGGAAATATTAACTTCCTTTTTTTCGTACTTACTAAACAACAATTTAAAAATCCAATATTGTTTACCTTTTCATTGTTACGATTACCCAACTCAGTGGTATTCTATTTTTATCTAGCTGTTTGTACAATCTTTATAGCGGTTGCTCCATATCAATATTGTTCAAACCAGGGGCTCGCCTTCTAGGTCAGTAAATAGTTTCTCTAAACAAAAGTAAGAGCTAGAGCTCCAAAAGACTTGTTTTCAGCTCCTTACTGAGCTACCCTTATATATTAATATGAATTAAAGAAAAAGAATCAAAATTCCAAGGATTACCGTCTGGGGAGAGAGAGAGTGCAATGTAATTGGCTCCGTTATTCAAATAATTGAAATGCTCTGTCATAGAGCTTTGCTAGCAGTGTCGATAATGGAATTATATCTTTAGCAAATCGTAGTGTATTTAACTAGTATCACTAATTAATGAAGTAGTCAATAGCGGTCAAATTCTTAGATCATAATAATTCATAGTTCCATATTATTTTTATTTTGCAAGGATTTTTACTATCAAAGCAAAAAATATTGGTAATGTTTAATAGCAATCAAAGGTATAATTCCTAAATCAGGTCGCACTAACGGTGCCATATGATTTTTATTTTGTAAGTATTTTTACTTTCAAGCTGTGCCTTGCAAACCAAGTTCAAGCTTGGGTTGGAATTATGTTGCCAAACATAGCTTTAGTCAACATGACAACAGAAAAGCTTTACAAACCATAGTTTTCAATGCTTTTATACTTGTCTTTTTTGACTATCAGTTTATATTGTTTTGCATAAAATCTTTTAGACAAAATAAACAAAAATGAGAGAGGGGAGACCTTTTATATAAAAATACTTTAAAATATGCCTTGATAGTTGATGCACCTATAACGGGTCTGTGGAAACCTGATGACCAGCTAAGAGACTTCCTGCATGTGAAGGTCTTGAATATATATTTTGAAAAGTTATTTGTGAACCAGAATTAGTGGTAAACTTTAGTAAGAGATATTCATTGTTAGGGTACTGATAAAATAAGCTATGAGTTAATCTACGTTAATATTTTTGTTTCCTAAGAATCCTGTATCAAAGTATTATGAATATCATGATAAATTCTTCACTATTAGTCTCTTTGATGTACTATGTACTTCAATGAAGTGAATTAAATCATAAGACTTTATTTTGAAAAGTTACTGAAGTTGTTATTTGGGAGAATAACAAAATACTTCTGCACATGGCCCAATATAAGGGAACTTAGACTGCATTGCAGTTGATGGATGGGAATCACATTCCTATATAGTTAATTGAAGACGATGATTATAATAAATCCTTGTATTGTCTATATTACTAAGACTTCTACAAGTTAACAGGGATTTATGTATTATTCACTCTTTCCTAAAACTTGAACTATTTGACTAACTACAATATTTTAGGAGGATGTATTAAATGTACTTAAGTTTGTCAAACAATTCCAGGTTTGCAATTGCTGTTTCTCCGTAACTAATTTTCTTTTAGCGATCTGTTACAGGATCAGGAGTAGACGTCACTTTGGCCAGGCAATTTGCTCCTGTCTTTGGCCTTTCCTATACTCTTCCATCTTTCTTCTCTTCACAATGCCCTCGTAATTCATTCCATTAGCAGGAAAAGAATTTCCATTCCTTAGATTCTGCTCTTTCTTCATAACCCTAGTGATAGGGAGGTTGCTGATTTTCCTCTCTTCTTTCTCTGTTTTCTTCTTGTACCTTCTCTTCCTCCCCAGTTGAGAAACTGGTCTTTGGATTTATTAGGCATTCTTTCTTGCAAATATTTTTCTAGGTTACTTATTGGACATCAGTCTCCCTGTAGCTTTCCTTGTGTCTCTTATGTCTGGACAGCTAAATTGCTCTTTAGTGCGGCATTCCACCCAATGATTTGAGGCCGAAGCACAGACCTCTCAAGCTTTTATCTCTTGATTGTGTTATGTGTTTGCATAGTTTGTAGTCTCTTGTTTTGTTCATTTCCATTTGGGAGTAGATTTTGGTATTACTTGTTTAGGATTTTCCCTTCTAATATAATTTTCTCTATTAATGAAGTGAAAAACATAACTCTGGAAATAAACAATAAATAATTGTTGATAGAAGACGATTCTTCTTGGACATATTAGAAGGAAAGATAGACTATTTTATTTTTTTATCCTTTTATTAGTTATTTATTTTATCTTTTTCCTTTTCTCTTGCCTTTCTGCTTCAGGTTTAATATGGGATTTAATTTCCGCCTACCCCAATTAGTGTCGGATCAAAGGCATTGTTGAGTTGAGTTTATGATAGTAAACATTTTTTTTGACAAGTCTTCTTATGATTGTAAACATGAATGCAAGAAACTCTAGTGATGTTAAAGTGATATCCTTCAATCATAGAATTACAAACTGGTTTATGGGGTATGCTTCAAGGACCTCAGTAATACAGTTTGTGTCATAGCATGCTTTATGTGTTGGCATTTTTCAATTAGGCTAAATTGTTGCCAAGGTGATATGTGTGTTCCATCTTAGCCAATATACTGGTTTGTACCAGAGTTTTGGTTTGTAGCAGCTTTTACTGGCACGTACATGCTTAGGTAACTTTTTTAATAGGTGTTATAGATTTTCCTTATGAAAACTTATGGTAATATTGGGATATTAAAAACTATGTTAGTAGTGTTTAAATAATTTATGGGTTGAAGACGGTATTCATATCTGTGCTATAGGAATTTACCTTCTTAAAAGACTATGATGGGGGACCTGATGATGCATATATTCATCTTGTTACTGTTCCATGAATATCCACTGTTTTGTTTGAGTTAATTGTTCTGTGTTATAATTGCTTTTCTATTGGTTCTTCTCACTGCAAGTAAGATGGGGGATTTTTACGTAGTTGCATGATTTTGCTGCAGTTAAATTCATTTGCGTTTGGATGGGTAAGACGATTCATTTGTCTGGGTTCTGCTCTTTGGAGTCCGCTGAAAAAGTTAAGGCATTTTTGGAGAGATATACAGGCAAAGGAACTGTCTATGCTATAGAGGTTAAAAAATGCAAGAAAAGTGGAGCATATGCTAAAGTCCAATTCACCACCAGTAATAGTGCCAACCATATTATCACCTTGGCTAATCGACGCCTTTGGTATGGGTCTCGTTATTTGAAAGCTTTTGAAAATGACTTGGACATTGTACCAAAGCCGAAGACAAAGACCTTTGTGGATTACATGGAACATATAACTCTACATTTTGGTTGCCAGGTCTCAAAGGAAAAGTATTCAGTGTTCTGGAAAAAGGAGGATGTTACTGTGAAATTTGGGTTTGGACTTAAAAAAATTTACTTCTTTCTGTCCCATCAATCTGTTGATTATAAGCTTCAACTATCCTTTGAGAATATGTGGCAGATTGAGCTACGTCATCCGCGCGATCAAACCGGAGAGTTTATCCTCATTCAGGTTTACATTTTTGAATTTTTATAGTTACAAGGAAACAGTTTTTAGGTTTTCTTAATCTCCTTGTTCGAAAATTTTATTTAGATTTCTCTTTACATTTTTGTCAATTGCTTGTATTTAATTGATTTTGCCCCCTTTTTTGTGGTAATCATACTTCCGCCATTTCATTTGTGAAACTTCTAAACTCGTAGTAATAGTCAATATCCAATCAATTGAAGATGCATAAAAAACTTTGAAGCTTTCTGTATATTAGATTTTTTTTTCTTTTTAACTATATATATATATATATATATATATATCAAAAGATGAACTTCAAATTTATAGTATTATTGAACTTAGTCAACCTTGGATTTATGTTTGTTTGGTTGTTCATATGCTGATGTGGTGTCACAGTAGATTGTGGAAATAAGTTCATAACAATGTTACTTACTTTGAAAAACAGTATCAAGTGATGTGATAATATGATAATTCATTTGTGGGATGAAAATTCCCATGGTGAAATGATACATGAATGGAAGAAAACATGGATAAAACATTGTTTATCTTAAATGATGTGAGCTTGCTGAATGGGTGCCCGATTTGCAAACCTATTTTTTTGGTATTGGTTAGTTTCAATTGTGACGAGATTAATATTTTCTGGCTCCTAAATCAGTCAAATTCCCCTAAATCAAGAAGTGAGGGATAATATGCAGTTGTGGAAACTGTTGTTATTGTTTAGCTCTCCATAGATATGAAAATACATATCTTTCTTATTAACAAAAAAATTGATTAATCAAGTTTCTTATAAATTAGAGGGTGCACTTTTTCCTGCAACTATTCTACTGCTGACAGATGTTGACATTCAACCTTTCATATGTATGCATTTAAACAATTCAAACTGAATCAATGCAATAAATTGGGATTCAACTATGTGCTCTTTCGACACACTATACTATTGTTAAAGCATGCTTTTATTTGTTACCTTATTTTTTTATTTGTATGCATATTAGCTAGATCGGTTGTTAACAGATTTGGACATGTATTTTGTTTTCCTTGTTTTTATAAAGTTATCAGGAGCTCCTCGGATCTTTGAGAGACCTGAAGATTCCATTTACAGCTATTTCAAAGAAACTGCTGATGATCAATGGGTCAGAACAACTGATTTCACTCCTTCATTTGCTCTAGGGCAATCTTCTGCTTTATGCCTGGAAATTCCAAATGGTGTTGAAATTCCAGATTTCAGTGAAATTGTTGTGTATAAAGAAAATGAAAGCCAATTCATTTTGGAGAGTGGGTCCACCTTTTCTCAAAATTCGGACCTAGTACCTGTTTTGGCTCCTCCCCGAGGAATTCAGTTGCCATATAATATATATTTCAAGATTTGTATCTTGGTTCAGAATGGCTATGTTCCTGGGCCAGTAATTGATGACAATTTCTATCGGCTGGTTGATCCACGGAGAGGAATAGACATTGCATTTATAGAACATGCTCTGGAGAAACTTTGTCATTTAAAGGAGTGCTGCTATGATCCTGTGAAGTGGTATAGAGAGCAATACATAAAATATAGTACTTCTAGACAACAGCTGAAATCCCCTACAATTGCTTTAGATTCTGGATTGGTATACTTTCACAGTGTTCAAATAACCCCATGCAGAGTATATTACTGTGGTCCAGAGGTTAATGTGTCAAATCGCGTTTTACGCAAATATCCACAAGACATTGACAATTTTGTTCGTGTTTCTTTCCTTGATGAGGAGTGGGATAAAATGTATTCCACAGATTTGTGTCCACGTACAGCTACTGTGAATGGGGAAAGAAGAACCGCCATATATAAGAGGATACTGTCAACGCTCAGGAATGGTATTGTTATTGGTGATAAGAAGTTTGATTTTCTTGCGTTTTCATCAAGTCAGTTGCGAGATAATTCTACATGGATGTTTGCTTCAACAACATCACTTAGTGCTTGTGACATAAGAAGATGGATGGGTGATTTCAGTCGGATCAGAAATGTGGCAAAATATGCTGCCAGACTTGGTCAATCCTTTAGTTCGTCTACTGAAACTTTAAGCGTTCATAAGGAGGAAATCGAAATTATTCCTGATGTAGAGGTTGTGAAAGGTGGAACTAAATATATATTTTCTGATGGAATTGGGAAAATATCTGCTGACTTTGCGAGGAATGTTGCTAGAAAATGTGGCCTTAAAAGTTCTACTCCATCCGCCTTTCAGATTCGATACGGAGGGTACAAAGGTGTTGTGGCTGTTGATCCCACTTCATCAAGGAAATTATCATTAAGAAAGAGCATGAGCAAATTTGAATCAGATAACATAGGGTTGGATGTCCTTGCGTGGAGCAAGTATCAGCCTTGTTTTCTGAATCGTCAACTGATCTCACTTTTATCTACCCTTGGTGTTAAGGATCATGTTTTTGAGAAGAAGCAAAAAGAAACAGTAGATCAGCTGGATATGATCTTAAAAGATCCATTAAGGGCACAGGAAGCGCTAGATTTGATGTATCCAGGAGAGAATGCTAACATTCTCAAGGACATGCTTAACTGTGGTTATAAGCCTGATACTGAACCATTCCTTTCAATGATGCTACAAACCTTCCGGGCATCAAAGTTACTGGATTTGCGTATTAAAACAAGGATATTTGTTCGAGGTGGAAGATCAATGATGGGATGTTTAGATGAAACCAGAACTTTGGAATATGGCCAGGTATTTGTGCAGTTTTCTGGTTATGGACGTAGAGCATTTTATGATGATTCTCTTCTTATGTACGGTGACAGTGGCTTGGACCACCGTACACATATTGTTGAAGGGAAGGTGGTGGTTGCTAAAAACCCATGCTTGCACCTGGTGATGTTCGTGTCTTAAGGGCTGTTAACGTGCCAGCTTTGCATCATATGGTGGACTGCATTGTTTTCCCACAAAAGGGAACAAGGTAACTAATGATCATAAATCCTGAACCTTTAGTCTTGTTATGTTGTTTTGATAACTTTCATTTTTAGTATTAGAATTCAATTAGAATGAGTGTTTTATAGTTATGTACATGAACATACTTGCAAAAAGTAACTTGGGAAAATGCAACAAAATGAAGAAATAAAAAAAAATTGTTATGTAAATTACTGGATTCTGGTTCAAATAGGTGTCATTTATATTATATATATTTTTTAAATTCTTAATCTAATTTTTCCTCTCTTCATTTACCCCTTCCGCTCAAAACTCCAATAAGATGACACACAATTGATTTAATATGCTCTGGCAATGTAAAATAATTCTCAGTTGCACAGATAGACACATTTAATTTAAATTTTGTTTTTTTTTGTTCAATTTATAATTCAAACATGCATACATACATACTTTTTGTGCCTTGATCATTTTTTTCATTTCATGTATGAGGAACTTTAATCTTCTATGCTATTTGCAAGTAATTTTAGCTTCACATAACAATTATTAGATATTCTTTAATTTCTGAAAACTTGGTTTATTTCCCTTTTTGATGTTTCAGTTGGGTGTTTTTTTAATTGTGGCTGTTATCTCCTAATATATTTGACCAGGGTGTTACTTTGAATTGATTGTGTCCCTCTGGCTATCTTGCATAGTTAGGGACACATTCGCCTAGTATTTCTATCAACACTTATTGAACTTTATTGACAGGCCTCATCCTAACGAATGTTCAGGAAGTGATTTAGATGGAGACATTTACTTTGTCTGTTGGGACCCCGATCTAATTCCATCATGGCAAAACCAACCCATGGATTATACCCCAGAACCTAGTATGGAGTTGGATCATGAGGTTACAATTGAGGTAAAACTCTTCCACGCAATTCTATTTGAAGCTGTTTGTTAACTTTCTCATTTATACCTGTTATAGATTTTAACCATAGGGTTAACAGCGTCCACCAATGGATCTTGATATTTCTCTTCCTCCATCTCTCTCCTATATAAATTATACACGGCTCCTGGTGCAACAACAAGCACCAGTTTAAACTAAGAAGCTGCCAATTATTCTTTCAATTTAAGTGTTCAACTGTCCTTTACTGATACGTGCTTCAAAATGAATTTTGACAAGTAATAGTGTTGGAATTAGGCTTGTCAATATTTTGTATGTTTTTCTAATTCCTATTCACATGTCAGGGTTTCAGCATCACATTCTACTTGCGTAATTTGATAACTGAAAACACTGCATATATTCAATATTAAAAAATAAGTACCATGCTTTATATTAACAAAACTTCCACTACCAAAAAGGGAACAATACTCCTATCTGACCATATATTTTGGATCAGAATGACGCTTGAAAATGGAGGGGTGAAGGAAACAAAGAAAAATATGGGTCAGGCTCTCCACTCCACGGAAGTCCACCTATAGAGATAAGAGCAACTTCCTACTACCCAATGGATAAGAGAAGAAACCACCACCTGAAGGAATCTACCCCAGGGATATGAGTTCGAACAAGAAGAAATCCATCTTCTAGAACCAAGCTCGAAGCTCAAGTATAATATCACTCAAAACATTTCTTCTTGTACTAGTACATAATTTAGGTATTTATAGATATTTAGGTACATCACTTGAAGCCTAGGCAATAAAAATAATAAACACAGCTTGACTAATAATAGGACTACATTGGTAGGATGCATTGAAAAATTCCGAAAGTCACTTAAAAACTAGAGAATGGTCAAATTTGTATGAATCTACCCACTCTGCACCACCAGTAGTAAAATGCAGATTTAGTCCTCTGAAGCAATCAAATCATGCACTGTTTTTATGTTAGAAATTAGACTTCCAAATCTTTCCCACCAATTATGGCACGTGTTCTGAAACTTCCTACGAAACTACAGTTTTACCCTCAAACATTGGACTAAAATGTTGACTGTCAATTTCTATTCCGGTTTTCATCAATTCTTTTTGGGCTTGTGGACTATGGGGCTGTGATTTTGGGACAATGGGCTGGACGCCAAGTTGTACCAACGCACAACCCTTCTCTTGTTGAATTAGATTGCAATTTCATCGAACTTCAAAGTACAATTCAACACCATGCGTATAAGATGTTGTATTTTTTCTCCACACCATGCTTAGAAACTATGATAAAAGAATTAATATTCGTGTACATGAGTACATTTGGTGGGGACACTCCTTAGAGCCTTTTAAATAATCAATTTATGTGTTTTATTTGCACCCACGGATGTTTGATATTAACTGCAAGCTGCTTATGTTGAATGCTCTGTAAACATTCCGTCTCATTTTAAACAAGCTTTTCAATCAGCTGTTTATATTACTGGCAGGAGGTTGAGGAGTACTTTACCAACTATATAGTCAATGACAGTTTAGGAATCATTGCGAATGCACACACAGTCTTTGCTGATGCAGAAGGTGATAAAGCCATGAGTGAACCTTGTGTAGAGCTTGCACAGCTGTTTTCAGTTGCCGTGGACTTCCCAAAGACTGGTGTCCCGGCCGAGATACCACCTAAACTACGCGTCAAAGAATATCCAGATTTCATGGAAAAGCCTGACAAGCCCACTTATGAATCAAAACGTGTGCTTGGAAAGCTTTTTCGGGAGGTGAAAGAGATTGCACCCCACAACAGCTCCATTAAGTCCTTCACAAGGGAAGTGGCAAGGCAGTCATATGATCGTGATATGGAAGTAGATGGTTTCGAGAATTATGTTGATGATGCTTTTGACTACAAGACTGCCTATGATAACCAGTTAGGGAACCTGATGGATTATTATGGAATTAAAACCGAGGCTGAAATACTCAGTGGTAATATAATGAAAATGTCAAAATCTTTTGACAGGAGAAAGGATGCAGAAGCAATTACTTTGCATATAAAGTCCTTGAGGAAGAATGCTAGGGCCTGGTTCAAAAATAAGGAGGAGTGGTCAGATGTCAGAACTGACAGCGTTTATGCAAAAGCATCTGCTTGGTACCATGTTACGTATCATCCTGAATACTGGGGTACCTACAATGAAGGATTGAACCGTTCCCATTTCCTTAGTTTCCCATGGTGTGTTTATGACAAGCTGATCCACATCAAGAAAGAAAAAATAAGAACTAGAAGAGCCCACAATTTGTCTTTGCTCGGGCAGCAGTTTAATCGTGGATTGAATTTGAGTTGAGAAATTTGGCACTTCGGTGGTTCAACGTTTCCTTTAGATCATTTCATAACTCCAGGGTCCCCCACACCCTAGTCATATGTTCATAGTTTTAGCGCTGAATTTCACATTCTAGCGAAAACTCGAACCTTGTTTTGTGCTGGAATGTCAACTGTGTGTTGCTTGATTTCATAGTTTGAGTTTGAGAGCAAGAAATAGTGAAGTTACTTTCTGTTGGCTTGAGACAATGTGGGAAAATCTGGTAGCTTTTTACGCACTATAACGAACTTATAATACAGTTGGTACAATTTCCCGCCTGAAATGAGCTAATGCAAAAAAAAGAAGAAAAATCAAGCTAAACGTTGGCCTAAAAACGATGCAAACTTTCTCTATACTACCAATATAAATATTACGAGTGTGCATAATTCAAGGCTACCTGTTTTTGTCAAAAAATGTTCAACAAGGAAAATTCACATGCAAGCATATATATCTTCCCTTTCTCCAACTCCAGCTTTGCACCAGTAACCAATTAACCAATTAATGCCCCGGACTATCCGACGGCCCTCTACATAACTCCGACATATCCACAAACTTCAACAGCCTTGGCGTTTGTTTTTAAAACGGGTGTGCTTATAGCCGAGAAAAACCCAGACTTCTGGGAAAGATACGAAGGACATTGCATCCAATTTGATTGTATAATGCATACGAGACCTTGGAATATAAAAGACGAAGATGCAAAACGCTTTTGGAATCATGTTTTTTAACGTGAAGTTGAGCACCTCATGTGACATCTAGATCTTTTTTTGTTGTCCGTTTGGGATCATATTTCACTGGGGCTGTGCTTATGTTAAATATGAATTATTAAAATTTGGGGAAGTTCTTAATTTTGGAGACATCAAGTCATTACTTAAATGACTTAATATATGGGTCGGCCTTGGACCCACGCCAAAGTAGGGCTTCGTCTATTTTGTTGTGGAGGAACTGTGGTGTGTTTGATAAATGTTGGAGGTGCATGTATTGCTAGCCCCGCTCACATTAATTAAGTCCATTTCTTAGCAATATAATCATGAAGACGAAGAGGTAAGAAATTATTAAACTGGTATTTGTGATTTTGTTTTGTGTAATAAATGTTAGGTTTGTTAATGTGAGCTCATCTTGATTAATAATTTAAATTTAAGCGATGAATTTAGGTTACTTGGACATGAAGCATGTTTGAAATTGCTGAAAAAATAATATCTATTACATTTCATGCCCTCCATAAACAACCGCAATCCTGTAATTTCGGTTGTAACCTAATAATAAAAAAAGCTTACAAGTAGGTAATAGTTTAATTTGATATATCTTTCAACTACAATTTAAATCACATTAATCCTTGATATTGAGAGAGAGATAGTGTGTTGGATGTACCTAAATTGAATACTACCAGCTAAAAGTGTATCAAGGGATGCTATGCCCCATGCATGATGTATCCGGCAAGTATATAGAATTATATTGTGTATGTACCTGAGCGGTAAGACTAGGTTAGAATGAACAGTAATGAACATGAGCAGAGATGTACATTACTTCCAGGTTTTTGGATTGGAGACCAAGAAAAACAGATCATGCACTGATGCAAACATATATGTACATCTTTAGTAGATCACAACAACAACAAAAAAAGTTACCGGTTGTTTCACTTTCTCGCACTCTACAAATTTACAGCCGATAAAAATGAAAAAGGAAAAGGACTTTCTCATACACCCTAACATGTTACAGAGTTCATTTCATTATGTATTTGCCAAGCCTATATAGGTACCGATTGTTCTGAAACACAGGCTAATCCCTGCATCAGCCTGACAATTTCCACGGTATCATCAAGGTAATACTTAGCCTTACTGGGTTTTTTACCAACAGTGCATGCAAACACTTCAGCACTTGCAGCTATAGATGGACCAGCAATGGAACTGGTAATCACCTCAAACATATCTTCATCAGAACAGTCATCTCCTATGCACAAGACAAAATCCAGTGCCATTTCTCTCTCTTGCATAGTGGAAAGTAGGTGTTTGGCTACAAGTCCCTTGCTTACACCCTGCATACAAAAACAGCATGTAACCGTTAAATTGTAGCCCCCCCAAAAAAATAACTTCTTTTAAAGGTTGAAAGTTGGTTTGGAAACATGAAAATAAATATATTCAATAACCTGTTTAAATAACCTAGGTGAAGTTTTGGAAATGCTTATAACTATTAATTGCTTTTTCCTTCTCTTTCTCCAATTTTTTCATATGGTTTGCTATTCATAAAATGAGATCAAAATAACTGAGACACGTACCATAGATTGAAATTCTAGCCAAAAAGCTAATGCAACAACTTAGTATGTGACCGAATCCTGATAAAGACTAAGCAAACAAGCTTGGATACAGCCTTGGAAAGAAATTATTTAGGTTGAGATAACTCAATTCTGAATTGAGACAGGATGGCTTGGATAGAGTATTAAGCAAATGGAGCTAACAGCTGTCAACTGCAATAACCCTGAAGGCATATCCAACCACTTAATTTCAACCATGGATTTCTCAATTTGATATAGCTACATTCACTGCACATCATGATTTCATTTAGGTTACAGAAGCTATGGTATTGGAAATAAAATTACAGAAATTCTATCACAACATTGTTACTTCAAACCCACCTAAACAGAAATTCTAAACAGTTGACAGACTCAACCATATCTTGCCCAGCATCCCGGATGACTAAGAAATACCTAAGCTCTCATAGGAGGTAAGAAAATGCTTGATTCTACCCACAACACAACATAACAGACTCTAGATACACCCAACAAAAGATACACCCAACAAAACACATCGGTTGAACCTACATTTTGAACTTGAACAACAAGCAATTAAAATATTTCGAGGGTTAACATGATGCAAGATGAATATTTGATTTGGAAAAATCCATACCTGCGGCTTAACCTCTACAATATTCTGCCCACTCTTGACTGTAACTGGTTCATTGGCCAGCACACTTTCAAGATGATCAAGAAGCTCTTTAGCTTGACATGATCCAAAATCAGGATCCGCGTCCTCATAGCACCAGACCATTGCAGTTTCCTTGTCTTCAATTGTGGACCCATCAGTTGTCTCCGTGTAAAGCTTCATAACCGGTTCTGCAATCTGCTTCCAACTACAATCTACTACTGGTACACATGTTTCCCATTCCGTATCTTTCTTCAGTCTAAAAAGCATGCAAATTCACCAGATTGTAGTTAATGTGCATGTTGTATAAATATTAAGTGCATAGAGCTAGAGAAAAATAAATAAAACAATGTTATTCAAATACAAACCTTAAGAAACAGCCATGTTCAGCTGCAATTCCCAGATTATCACAAGCAGAAAACCATTCACCTAGAGTCTTTCGGCTTCTTGCACTGACAATAAAAAACACATTGTTCTTATCTCTGCTCAAAATGTTCAGGACTTCTATTGTTTTAGCAGTTGGGCTCTTATCAATTGCAGCCTGAGGTATTAAAGTGCCATCATAATCCAAAAGTATTACCCGAGTGGTAGTCCTTTTGTAAGCTGAAACTATGTGCTCCATAGAGAGCTTCCTAAAATTTGGACCAAGTGACACAACCCTGAAACTCAACCCAAATCCAATACCCCAGCATCTCCGCCTCACATGATCTTTACACGTCCTCTCCAAATCTTGCAAAAAACTACGAGCCCAATAACCAACGTCATGGGTGCTAACATACCTATAATGTTTCTCATGTCGCAGTTGTTTCTCTGGCTCTGCCATTTCCAGGGCACAATCCATAGCCTCTGCCACAGCATCAATATTCCATGGGTTCACCCGAATTGCTCCACTTAAAGATGGAGAACACCCAATAAACTCAGACACAACCAACATACTCTTCTTTAGAGTGTTCGAGCTTAACCCTAACACCTTATCGAGCCTCTTGTTCCCTTGGCGACTAATTATGTACTCATATGGTATCAGATTCATGCCATCCCTAACCGCTGTAACCAAACAACACTCGGCAACAACATAATAAGCAATTCTCTCAGAAAATTTCAGGGGCTGATCAATCAAGACAACTGGCTCATATCCTGGTTTCCCAAATGTATCATTAATTCGCTTCACTGTGGAGTACGTCTCAGCCTGAACTTCCTTTACATCTTTTCCTCGACCCCTAGCGGGATTTGCTATCTGCACTAGGACAACCTTCCCCTGCCACTCTGGATGTTGAACAAGCAGCTGTTCCATAGCCAGTAGTTTCAGGCTAATACCCTTGAATATGTCCATATCATCTACCCCAAGCAACATGATCCTACCCTGATCACGAAATTGTTTGATGAGCTCAAAAACTTTTGCTTCAGTCTCTGGAAGGCTCAAAACCGATTGAAGTTGAGCCATGTGGATACCAACAGGAAGAATCTTGATACTAACAGTCCGACCGTAATACTCAAGGCCAATATAACCTCGCTTAGATTCGTAAGACAGACCAAGCATACGACTGCAGCACGAGAGAAAATGACGAGCATAATCAAAAGTATGGAACCCAATCAGATCAGAATTCAACAGTGCTCGCAAGAGTTCCTCCCTGATAGGTAAAGTCTTATAGATCTCCGACGATGGAAATGGACTATGAAGGAAAAACCCGAGTTTTACTCTATTGAATCTCTTCCTCAAAAAGGTGGGCAACACCATGAGATGGTAGTCATGAATCCACACAAAATCATCTTCAGGATTAATTACCTCCATAATCCTATCCGCGAATATCTTATTAACCGATACATAAGCCTGCCAAAGCGAGCGGTTGAACCTACCACCAAGATCCAGAGATAAGGGCAACATGTAGTGGAACAACGGCCACAATTGCTGCTTACAGAACCCATGGTAGTATCTGCTAAACAGATCAGGGGGCAAAAAAGTGGGCACACATTTGAACGTCTCTAGGAGGATTTGTGATACCTCATCTTGTTCATTTGGGTGAATCTCTTCCTTAAGGGTACCCACATAAATAACTTCAGTCTCTTCATCACCCAACCCATCTTTCAGCTGGAGGAGAAGAGAATTCTCGTCCCAGCTGAAAATCCAACCCTTACTATCATCAGTTCTTCGCTGCGCCCTAATGGGCAGCTGGTTAGCTACAATAATTAGTCTATCCCGTTGGGATGTTGATGAAGATGGATCAGAGCATACACTCTCTGAAGGGTCATCATCAAGATTGGACATTATGCCAGCAACGGTCATAATACGTGGAATTCTCCTACTCATATGGCCAAAAGACGGCGATGGAACCTCGCCAGAGGCAAGCTCCAAGAGGTTTGAGTATGATCTTGACACCATTGTCAGTTCCCACTAGCTACCAAAGCACAACAACGTTTGTCTATGCAAACTTTGAAAATTACTACTCAACTAAAAAAGAAACTCCACTAGCAGATCACAAATATAAACAAAATACTAAATGTCGCAAAATGTCTTTTGCTGGTTACCATATTAAGCAACCAAATTTACTGGATCAATAATTAGTGAGTGTTAAATCAGAATAAATCCAACAAAATCCGGATTAGACTTCGCTTTGACAATTCAAACAAAACATGGGGTAGATAATACATCAAGTTTCTTGTCAAACAAATAGAATAGAAAGAAATAGAATAGATTCAGATATATACTGTAGCCAAGCACAAAATGACTTTGATTGATATTACATTTGCTAATAACAAACCCACGACAAAATGATAAGATCTAAGAAAAACTTAGCAAAGAACAAAAGTAAAATAATAATGAGAATTCAAGAAGAGTTGAAGATAAATTACCAGTTTTTGACACTTGACTTCCAAAAAGTACAAACCCTAATCTAGAAAAATAGTCAAAACTCAAAAGTGGGGGCACAACAATTCTTTTGGGTATCTTTATGGTTGAGCTTCCTCAACCTTGTTATATGCACTGCTCAGTGTAAATATGATAGTAATAATATATGCCATTTTAAAAATTTTGAAATTCCAAATTTTTATTGTTAATAATAATATATAATAACAGAATAATTTTATATTTATACTCAAAAGCTTATTACTATTACAACTAAGAACTTAAATTTTAGAATAAATATGTAAAAATATATTTTTTATATTTAAATATTTTAGTAGTAATTGAGGAAGCGTATGACAACTTTGAACCGTTGATCAGAGTAGTATGGACAATCTACGGGTGGGAAGTAAGGAGGATGTGGTGCAGAGTTGACAAGTGTTTGATAAACTTCAGAATTAAAATTGAATGATTATGATGTCTTAATAAATTAGATCATTTGAATGGTTATGAGGTCTGAATCTTAAAAATTATTTGATAACTAAAAAGTAAGTTGTCTCTTAATGGCACTATTTTACTATTTTAAAGGGTAAAAAATTTTATTTAATAATTTTAAATATTCAATTTAATAAAAATGAATGCATAATATTGTTGAATATATTTATATAAAAAAAAATTATCAAAAAAATTTCATTAAAAAGTATCTCTTAATTATTAAAATTTCATTTTTTATCCTATCGATTAAGAGGTATTCAAAAGTAACAACAAAAAAAAACAGCGAGACCTATCCATTGATCCCTCGTTAAAGTCGCCACGAGGTTAACAGTGGGACCCGATTTGAGGTTTTGTCCTTAGATGTTTGTAGTGTTCTGTGCAACCTACAACGTGGCTATTTATGTTGGCTGTCTTAAGCAAAAAGGTCAAGTGGCGGGCTACTACGAATTCGGGGATGGTTAGCCTAAAATAAATTTTAGTTAATTAATTAATACAGTATTAACATAAAAATAAAAAATAATCTATCTTTACATATTAATATTTATATTAATCACATTATTAACTTACTATAAAATTAACTTTATACTAACTAAATTCTAAAATTTCACTGAGGAAGATGACCAGAGCTTTGATATTTGTGTTGGGAACTTTACTCCTGTGAAAATGAAACAGTTATTTTTCTAAAATACTATATTATCCACATTGTTTTCTTTTTATTTCTTTGGTCACCCAATATTTATTTTATAATTAACTATTACAAACAATATTTATGTGAATAGTAGGGTCATTTTTGAAATTTTAATAGTTTAGGGCGAAAAATAAAAATAAAACTTTTTTCAAAACATTGTTTTTACAAAAATAATAAATAATTTTGGGTGTGGGTCCTCACCCACGAAAGAAATTCAAGTTGAAAAAAAATTACTTGTTACATTAGTTGGTAACTAAGACAAAGATATGTGATCACTTTTAATTAGGAGAATAAATTGTTTATCGATAATAGGAATGGATTAGAAATAGTACTATAAATTATATGAAGATGCCGAAAGAATAAATTGAGAGGATTGCATTTTGTAGAGGTATCCGTCACCATATCCGTTCAATTGAAAGTTTGAACACTTATTACTTGGGATGTTTTTGGATGGTAAAATTAGTTAGATTTCTCAACCTAATTAAAGGTAAATTTGTACTCTCTTGCTTGTGCATAATTATTTGTTATTTTCGTTCTTATTATTGGGTTTGTTGATTTCCTATTTAATTGCACAAAGAATGAAATATAATTCATGAGATTGAGATTATTTTAGGTGCACTCTTTCTAACAAATAAAAAATAGATCAAAAAAATATCTTTTCGAAGATTAAAATATAATAGTTCTACTACAATACAATTACAACAAAATATATGAGAATATATTCATTAAAAGATATTTCTTCTAATATTCCTAGAAGTAAAATCATCAATCAAATGTTCAAAATCAAATTTGTCCATCATATCTTCTCGATGCACACATAATTGCCAACTCATTTAACATTTCTTGTGTCATAGTCGACCACAAGTAATTATTAATTAGGAAAACAATCCAAATCTTTTATAAATTACAATTAAGTCCTTAAAAAATTACTTTTGTATACTTATATCATTATATATTTATATTTTTAATTTTACACATATGCGCGCGCACTCACACACTCACATATATATATATATATATATATATATATAAAACGGATCTAAAACACTCCTCTTAAATAGCACTTTTTTATTAAAATTATATCGTTTTGGAGATTCTTTTAAAATAGAGTAGTCTCATTTGTTTTTCTTTTATTTATAAAAAATATCACCCGCGGTCCTATTTATTTTTTAAAAAAATATCTAAAACGACGTAATTTTAATAAAAAAGTATTATTTAAGGAAAAATATTCTCTCTCTATATATAATTTGGGACCTCTCACCTCTGATTGCAGTGAGAATGAACGACCCTTCCGCCCACGCTCAAAAACGTTCATTGATATGTGAAAGCAAATGACATGACTTTCTAAATTAAAAATATTAAGTAAAGTGAGAGATTAATTGATGCTATTGTAAAATACTCCTACTAGTATTGGTAGTGGATAAACTTGAGATAAAATGAGTAAGTTTTCTGACGTGGATGGTTTCTTAATTTTAAAACAAAGTTTGGATGGAAACTCAAAAGGACAAAAGGCCGGCCGGCAGGTAAAGGATAAGGTTTGAGTTGAGAATATTGGAATACGTCGGCACTCCATGCGTCCTTTTTCCTTTTTTATTTGTTAAATGTTCTGCTAAGATCATCACATTGGAGTTATTATTTTCTTGTAAATAAATAAAATTGGGGAGTATTATTTTTATATGTATTTTTGATATTTTTATATTATTCATTCTCACGTAAAGGTATGACTCATCGTATAGAATCGTGCAGAAATATCAAAAATACATGTGGAAATATCAGTTTCTATAAAATATGGTCAACTCTTACAAAGTATTATATCCGCCCCATAATATATGACGTTTTAGATGATTTTATTTTTCCTAAATTATTTGATTTTTTATATAATCTAGGAGAGTTAACTACAATCTTTCCAAAATTACCCCTCATAGGAGAACCTATACTCCATGAGAAAGAGAATATGATATAAATATATGGTAAATGATATTATAAACAATTAATATTATATTTAATATTATACACTCATTTCCTTAATTCTTATCCACAATCCTTAAACGTCATATCATAGTTCATAGATAATATAATTCACAAAAATGAATGGAACTCAGGAATGCATATTCCTCTCCCTTTCACACACAAAAAGCCTAATGCTGAAACCCCACTGGCCAGGCTTGTTGCTCAGCTCTAAATCTTGAGTTCCGACTACCCAAGGTTCACAATAGAGCTGGGCCAGACTGAATTGTGAATTGGGCCAGCGATATAAGGGCCTACTTTTAGGTAACTGAAAGCAGTTAGTTAATTTTTTTGGGTGCAAAAAAGCAGTTAGTTTGAAGGGATTTATGACGTCGTTAGATTAGCGAAATGGAAATGCAAGAGTAAAGTGAAAATTGACTTTTCCCATATATTAATTCAAATAATACTAGAGACAAACTATTCTATAAATATTTTATAAATTATTGATGTGACATACTTCACCTCAATATATTGTGTGTGACCGAAGACTATTAAAATAATTTGTTGATTAATATGCTAAAATAGTTTGTGACTGTAGCATTACTCTATTAATTATACCCACTTTTCACCGATTCTAAATGTTAAAATTTCGGAAATTGACTTAAAAAAATAAATTAAATTATACTTCTT
The DNA here is from genome assembly GCA_020205605.1 of Panax ginseng. NCBI lineage: Eukaryota > Viridiplantae > Streptophyta > Magnoliopsida > Apiales > Araliaceae > Panax > Panax ginseng. Next base: position 7,419,877 of record CM035127.1, read on the forward strand.
TTTTGGATGAATGGAATATATCTATAGGCACATCAATATTTAATATTTACATACGTATGACCCACATATTAGTTGGTGTGTCCAATTTTTATTGGCTAATTTGTGAGTCATTAATACAGAAATATCAAATATTGATGTGAAAATAATGTTTCCCTATCTATATATATCAAAATTATTGCAAAAGAGACTTGTCAAAGAAAATATTAGAGTTCATCAAATTTTATCAACTACCAAAAAAATTACCTACAAGATTTGGTTGAGAAGTAAAAGATAACACGAATATGAATAACAAGCAGCGCACGCGGTCAGAGACAGTTACAAAAAAAGGAATGGTTTTCAACCTTAAAATTGTTTCGAAACAAGGTTAGCTGTTGGTAGTCAAGCTAGTGACTCTAATATAACCCCAGATCGTTGTGTCATTATTATTATTATTATTACCATGGCAAGATGCAAAGCTAACATAACCTATTGATCAAATGATGCGCCTGCACAAGGTCACACCATCGCCAATTGGAATTTGAGATATCTCAATTCTTGGGTCCGAGGCTAGGCTATTGTTCAGATCGACCATCGCCTTCTGGTTAGCTGCAAATCTTTCTAAGCCAGTGCCCACCATATCTTCTATTTCTGCTGCTTCATTAGCAACTGAACCATACCATAACGTGTTGTCATAGGCCACGACACCTCCAATTTTTACCAGTTTCAACACAAGCTCATGGTACCGGTAGTAGTTTGGCTTGTCAGCATCCACAAACACGAAATCAAATGTGTTATGCTGCTCACCCTGCATCATATCATATGCATGAAATATATTATCATCATCTAAATGTATACTAAATTCTCCTGAAAGCTTGAATTTACTTGCTGATGGATTATTTAACATGCAGAATGAAGGATATCTATTTATTAATTTAAGGGAGAAGTAATTTGATTAGCAGAAAGTATTAATTGAGCAAAAAATAACTATGAAACTCGGGCAGTATATATTGGTCAAGTCTAGATCATAGAAAGAAGAAAATTGTTTACAAAATTAGCCAAATAAAGATGTTTTAAGCAGCAGCAATCTGTAAAGGCCAAAAGGGAGTGACAATTAGAGATTTGGGGTTGATTATGAAAATGTAGATTAATATATACAAGGAAATCGTATTTATTTATGCGATTGTATAATTTCAAAATATGAAATTTTACATCATTGGAATCACTTACATTGTTCAATATCTCATTCAGAGCCACAATGGCATCTGACTGAATGTAGTTGATCTTGTGCTCGACGCCAGCCTCTTGAATGAATGGCAGACCAACTTCATATGCCTCCCGATTTGGATCTATGGCTACTGTCTGCCAAAACTCAGTAAGAAGGACCATGTGACTCGCAATTAGTATATTTAAAGAAGGAATCTAGTTATAAGGTAGTTGGAAGGTCCTTGTGTCGCATCAACTATATAATTTCAGAATATCACTAGAACAAGTTAATACATGCATATTCCATCCACCCGTCTCCAAATAGGAGTATTAGATAATTATTGACTTTTGAAAGTAAATTAGAAGCATTTTTTTTTTAAAATTCGAAATTTATATACATTACCTCCCAACTGTATCCTGGTTGCTACATAATTAATTAGCAATAGATCATCTAGACTAGACGGATATATATACTATGTTTAGAGATCATTAATTCTCCATTTACCCTAAGCTCATTTTACCTGAGGTGCATGTGTTGATAAGACAAAGAAAGTAGCATGAAAGAAAAACAAGCACACTGAATTAGCATTTAGGCATCTACCTGGCCATCATGAGGCAATGCAAGGGCAGTGACCAGGAGAGAGTAGCCAGTGAAAACACCGATCTCCAATGTCTTGTTTGCATTCATTAATTTCAAAAGCATCGACAAAAATAGTCCTTCATCAGGCGGCACACCCATCTCTGCTCTATATATATAGAAATAATCACAACTTCTATTCCTTAAAATTTATGATGATTTTTAGTATATATATATATATATATATATATATATATATATATATATATATATATATATACATTATAAAATTACTCTGAAATCTGAGCATTTTTGACTTGGAAACTTGTAAAATGAATAAATAAATAAATAAAATCCATATGTATAGACTACTCACCTCTGGCCATATTTTTGGAATGTGACTTCTCTAATCTTTTTGAGTTGCTTATGCTCCCTTGGGTATGTACTAGTATTTAAAATGTACTGCAACAATTTTCATTGAACCATCCGTCAAATAGAACGATCAAATTCATGACGGTATAAAATGGGTTGCTTAATTCATAGCCAACTGTGGATTTCCAATTGGTAAGTAGTATATACTATGCATACCTTGAAGAAGGAATAAAATGAAATTAAGGATATATGTAAAGTTATTAATACCTTTTGAAGAGCCTCACTCTTGAGAAGTGTCTTGTTGACTGCGATGCCATCCGCCATTGATATACTTAGCTCAGCTAACTCACTTAAATAAAAAAAAAAATTGGTAAAGGTGATTGAATATAAGTAATTGCGTTAGTGGGAATGTAGGAATACGATCCCTTATGTAGCCTTCAGCTGTGATCACTACCTTTGTAGGAAAATTATTTTATTTTTTTCATAATTTTCTTCTTCCAAAAATGTACAAATGATAGTGATACCGAAGTCAGTGAGAATGAAATATCTTCTGGGGACCCTTTCCATGGTCCATGCTCAGTCTCAATAATTCTTGTTTTGGGTATCCAATGCCAATGGTTGTCCTTGGCCTTATCCTTAGTTTGGTTGATTCTATCTTTTTCAGGACAGTGAAACTGATGGTTGTCACCTGTGGGCCCATTTTAATTGGACAAGTGCATGCAACTACTGCCATTATAAATTGTTTTAGCAAAATACTACATCCTTTCCTTAATATAAATTATTTTAACAAAATATTTTTATTTTTTAATATAAGTCGTTTGAAAATTTCAAGTAAACATTAATTATTTAATTTTTAATATTATCCCAAATATTAAATATAATTTTGGTTCTCTCACTATTTTCTGTTTAATAAATAACAATTTATTCTTCCAATACAAGGGTAATATAGACAATTAATATTATAAGTAATGTTATACAATCATTTCCTTAATACTTGTACACAACTCTAAAATAACTTATATTAAGGAACGGAGGGAATAACTCATTAATGGCTTACCCGAAAAAAAAACAGGTGGCCGACCTATCTCTCTCGTAGCATCTCCAAGAGTAGTAATAAAAAAAACTCTTTAAATTAATGTTTATTGACTTATTTAGTAATTTAAAAAGCGTTATTTACTACTTTTATATTTTGTGTCTCTTCAATTTAATAAGCTATACATCAAACTCATCTTTAACCTTTAATTGAAGATTTAAAAAGTGAGAAGGATATTACAAATTTGAAAGTGAGAAGAATGTTTGTTGACGTACATAAAATTATTGGAGAAAATTTTTATAATGTGACTCACTTATTTGAATATCTCAAAATGATTAAAAAGACTATTAAAAATGCTCTAATAGACATTACACGTGTTTTTTTTGGAATAAATATATGCACGCACACACCTTTATCACGAACACACCTTTATCACGAACTCATTCACGCGTTAGGTAGAGTAATGAGGGGTAATTTTAGAAAAATTATCATTAATTCTTCTAGATTTGAACAAACGTCAATTAATTAGGAACAAATAAAAAACTCTAAAACGTCATTTAAATAGGGACAGGGGGAGTATAAGGTAATTGTGACCCCCCCAAAATTAGGTATACATCACCCATCTTGGGTCGTCAGATACATGGTACAAAATTCAAATACAACTTACTAATACAACTGTCATGTTCAACACGACAAAACATAACTATGAGTTTGAATACAATTATTGTCTACTAGAGATTATACAAACTCAAAAGTAGTCCACATTACAATTATTAACACACTATTTCACGAGAATAGTGAGAGGACTACTAATCTTATCCTCTGCATCATGGTCGATCCGTTCCCGACTAGTCCTCGCTATGTTCTCATTTCACGAAGAGAACGGTGAAAGAAAGAAGTGAGCTCAACTAACTAGCCCAAGAAGAAATATTATGACTAAGATAATGCATAATAAATTATCGTTAGCCTTTCAACAATGTTAAGCGATAAAATATAACAACATCAATTTTAAGCTGCGGTAGAACAAGCGATCCATTAAAAGAAGTCGAGTAGAGAATAAAATCTACTATCTTTTATGATTTAAAAGGTTTTTCATGACTTTTATCATTTGGGACTCGAACAAATAAATAATCCACATCATCGAATCACCCCTCGCATCTACTGGCGAGGATATTCTTTTTAGTATCACGACCATAAATTATCCATGACCTTCTGACCAAGGACATTCGTGTATTCATTAATGGTCACGATCATGCCAACAATGTCCATCAATGCACTTCACGGACCAATGATAACTTTACCCACATCATTTGTAACATTACGGTTAAATTACACAATCAATAATCCTCAGTCATAATCATACCAAGTCCATCTATGCACTACAGAATACGTATTGACTTTCAACATAATATAAACATGAGGATGATGACAATGATATAAGAATTCAATAAAACAAGTTCAAGAATTAATTTATCCGAAATTAATAATGTCGAAGTTATCGACATGATCTTTGCTTTGTAGAGTAAAAAATTCAAGAATGATAAGAAGAATATTTCCATGAAAAGATCTTTGGATGAAAGCCTTGAAATATCAAGGATATTCTACTAATTTCATGGAGTATGAAAGTCAAAACTTTAACCAATTTGAGTATAATAAAGAATGAAATAAAGAAAAGAAATCACCATGCGTATGTGGTACTTGTGATGACATGAGTTATTCCAATGAATAATAATAATAATGGAAACAGTTCAGGCAAAATTTGCACCGACAACATGTTCCAATAGAATAATAAAGACGGAACCAGGTCCGGTGTAAAACACACAGACAGGATGTTCCAACAGAATAATAATAAAGACGGAACCAGGTCCGGTGTAAAACACACAGACAGGATGTGACAACCCCAAAATAGGTCCATTCCATTCAACCCATTCTGAGTCGCCAAATACATGGTACAGAAAATAACTACAACTTTATTACAACAATTGTCGTAAGTAAAATACAACAACACATATGCTATATGAGTTTGGATACAAATATATACCAATGTGACACTCATCCCAACCTTAGATAAAAGACGTCACAATGACATCTTACATAAAGGTATAATCAAAATTATTTTAGAAATTAGAATCTTTGGGAAGTCTTTCAAGAAACCTTCGATACGTGGGAGGCCATGTATATCAGGGTTATGATAGATATCATATGGCCACAGAAATTATCCTTGGTTGACCTAATAGACTTCCAAAGAAAAACGAGAAGATTACTATCATATTCTTCTTCCCATGGTGAGTCTTCTCTCGACATATCATTATCTCCACTGTCTCTAAATGAGAATTATACTTCAAACAAACACCAAGATTATATAGGTAGTGCTCAGTAAATATACTTCGAAGTGGATGAAAGCCAACCCCGCTCTTATGATGACACACGAGGTTGTATGTCATTAGACATCTTGTATGATAGTGGCAAAACACCCTTCCAACGTTGGGTTCGCGCTTTACCCTAGTTGATTCACCAAATATAACTACTAAATGATGACCACCGCTTCTATTCCCTCACACCCCGCCCGACCCAAATATACTTATTACCTAGAAAGGAATTGTGAAATGAAGGGTGAGCACAACTAGCCCAAAGAAAGAATATCATAACTAAAGATAATTCAATTATCAATAGCTTTCATCAATAATAAATCGTAGATTTAGAACATATGGTAGATGATAAAAATTTCAACCATAGTTGCGGTAATGAACGAAGCGATCCATTAGAAGAGTCGAATAGACCATAAAGCCTATTATCTTCTACATGTTAAAATCCACCAACAATGTTTTATCTCTATAACATCAATCAACAGCTTACGGTCCACAATCATATGAATAACTTCATAATCATAATTGTGATTCTAAATTTCTCTTCGCATCCGGATTTGAAGATAATTTTCATCACATGTCTTTACACCGAAACATCAAATATCATGGTTATACCAAATCACGATTCTGTTTATAATCATACTAACAATTTCATCTTTGCACTACGGGCCAAAGATATTCATCAACAGACCATCTTTGCACTACTGTGCCAAAGATATTCAATAACAGTCATCTTTGCACTACGGGCCAAAGATATTCATCAACAATTCATCTTTTGCACTACGGGCCAAAGATATTCCTCAACAGCTTCATATTTACACTACTGGGCCAAATATATTAATATCTCAAAAAAATATATAATCATTTCGAATTTATATAAACAATTATAACCATGTTGATCATTTCACCTTTGCACTTAAGCTAAAGATATTCAATTATAAATTCAATGGTCATGATCATACCAGTCAACAATTCAACTTTGCACTACTAGCCAAAGAGAACCCATAGTCATGATCATACCAAAAATCTACCCATCTTTACACTCAAGTCAAAGAGAAATATCATCATTAGATTTATAAAAATGTTAATTATGATAATAAAAACAATGTAATCAATATATAGATTTAATCTCAAGAGTAATATTCATAAATCAACTATAATTTGGTCAGAAAAATAAACCAATTTTGTCGTGAATAGTACCCGTGAATAGTAACTTGTGAATAGTAACTCGTGAATAGTAACCCAGACATAAAAAAGATACTGGATGAAGCGCAAATATCAAGGATATTCTACTAATTTCATGGAGTATAGAAGTCAAAACTTTAACCAACCGAGTATAATAAAGAATGGAATAACAAAAGAAATCACCACGCATGCGGTGCTTGGCAGTAGGCATATTATTTCAATGTAATAATAATAACGAAAACAAATTTCGAGCAAAATTTGCCGCACCGACAAAGATGTTCCAACGAGAATAATAAAGATTTTAACCAGTCCTGTAAAACACACAGATAGAATGTTCCAACAGAATAATAATAAAGATTTAAACGGTCAAATTGGTAAAACACACGCATGGGATGTTCCAATGTAATAATAATAAAGGCATTAATATTAGAAGAAGATCACCAAGTATAGGGTAAATCGCATTATCTTTGGTTATTCAAATAGAATAATAAAGAATGGAATAATGTAAGTATTTCTGAATAAAAAAAGAAGGAATACCCTAACGAGTACAACAAATAATATCCCTTACCGTAAAAAAAAAGCTGGATATAGGAAAGAAAGGTAGCGGAGACTTCTCTTCTTCTTTTCTCTCTATAATTTTCTCTAGAGTTTCAAAGTGAATTCGTAAGAAAATAATGAAGAAATGAACTTATTTATAGAAAAATGGATTGCGTAGTAACTAACTCATGAATTCGGTCAGATTGATTTACTTTAATCGGCGGTCATTCATACTTAAAGCAAAATCTTTTAAATAAAATATAATATATATAATAATAATAACAATCACAAAGATCTTACCCCGTGAAACCAATAATTCAATTCTTCCGACAATTTTTCAAAGCGAAGACATATATATATATCAGTTCACATGCAGCAATGGACACATTATATATATATATATATATATAATATAACACATGTTCCCACTAACACAACACACACCACACCACTTGATAATATCATTCCCCACCAAAACCCACTAATAACAATAATGAAATAATACTTCATGTGACAATTTGATTCCCCCCCTTTTTTCCCACTCATTTTGACTAACGTATACATATATAAATATATATATATATATATATATATATAAAACAAAATTAAGATAACTTTCCACCGATAATTTTAAAAATGGGTAAGTAGGGGTCTAAACAATACGCCAAACTTACTATAAATACTGAAGTAATAATTGAACAAAACTGAGTGACTTCTCACGTAAGCATCAATAATCAATACTGGTGTCTTTATTATGCAACTACTGCGTATTCATCGTACTTTTTAACACCGGTATTTCAACAGATTAACGATAAAACTTCCTACCGTTATTTTCATAAAATATTTTTGTCGTTTCTCGATCCAACAATAAATCATTGTGGGGTCCACTAATGATTGTCTTGTCATTGCGAATATTCCCAAACCAATCGAATATTATATAACAACTTGCGTCTTTTGCAAAATTTATAAATATTACCACAACTATAACATTATATCAAATTTACTCCATAATATTCAAAAATAATATTTATAGAAAATTTATCTTTATTTATAAAAGTTGGGGTCTTACAACCTCCCTTCTTATGAAATTTAAGCCCTCGAAATTAGGGTGGTACTTACCCTGGTATGTCGAAGAGGTAAGAATACCTTGATTTCATTTGATTCTAACTTGAAGTCATTTCCTCAACATCGTGGTTTCTCCACAAAACTTTGACTTGAGGTATAACCTCGGAGGGTAGAATATGTTCCTTCTTATCCAAGATTTGAGCAGAACCTCTTCATATACGTCAAATCTTCCGCTATTTCATCCGGTTCTAACTCAATAATGTGGTTCGGGACTTTCACATATTTACGTAACATGGATATGTGAAAACGTTATGAACACGAGACATACTTTGCGGTGATGGCGAGTCTATAGCCCCACTCCTACTCGATCGAGGATTAAAATGGGCCGATGAATCGAGGATTGAGTTTTCTTCTTTTCCAAATCTCGTAACTCATTTCCATGAAGAACACGCAACAACACATGATCTCCTATATCGAATTCCACGTCCTTTCGATGAAAATCAAAGATAACTCTTTTGTCGATGTTGTGAGGTTTTTATACGTTGTCGGATCGTTTGAATCTTTTCTTAGTCATATGCATCAACTCCTCACTCCGGTCCCCAACAACGTTGCTTCACCCACCTCATCCCAAAGATCTTTGGAGAATCGACACTTTCTTCCATACAACGCTTTGAATGGAGCCATATCAATACTGCTGATAAGCTGTTGTTGTAGGAAAACTCCACCAATGGTAAGAACTTGTCCCAACTTCCTCAAAATCAAGGACACAGAGTCTTAATAGATCTTCACGAGTTTGAATAGTCCTCTCCGATCGTCCGTCCGTCGAGGATGATATCTTTGAGCTAAATCGTAAGTCTGTGCCCATAGCTTTTTACAAACTAACCCAAAATCGTGAAGTGAATCTTGGGTCTCGATCAGAAACTATGGATACCGGCATACCATGCAGTCTTACAATCTCATTTATGTACATACGAGCAAGACGTTCCAGTGTATAAGTTTCTCGTATTAGTAAGAAATGAGTAGACTTGGTCAATCTATCAACAATGACCCAAATCGCATCTATGCCTTGAGAAACCTTAGGAAGACCAGTAACGAAATCCATGGTAATGTGCTCCCACTTCCATTCTGGAATTTCAAGTGGTTGCAATAGACCCTTTGGTACTTGATGCTCCGCTTTAACTCGTTGACAAGTTAGACACCTTAAGATAAACAGCAATATCTCTCTCTTCATATTGCTTCACCAAAATGTATGACGAATATCATGATACATTTTGGTACTCCCAGGATGGATTGTAAACGGTGTGTTGTGCGCCTCCATCATGATTTTATACTTTAAATCGAATTCGTTAAGAACACAAAGTCCGGAGTTAACTCAAGTATTCCTTCTTCATCGATTCTTGCTTCCTTATAAAGACCTTTGCTTCTTGCACTTTCTTCCTAATACGCATCAATTTCTCGTGCAGAAGCTTGGCGACTTTAACTTTATCAATTAAAGTCGGTTCTACTACTCGTATAATCGCCATCATTACATGGGTCCCCAGAGTCTTTAACTCTATCTCCATCCTTCGCAAGTCACACAAAATGGGCCTTTTTTCGACAATATCGCACTCGTACTTTCATATGATCTTCTCTCAATGCGTCGTCATTACCACGTTCGCTTTTTCGGGATGGTATTGGATGGTATGATCATAATCTTTCAACAGTTCAAGCTAACGTCGTTGTCGCATGTTGAGTTCCTTTTGAGTGAAGAAATATTTGAGGCTTTTATGATTCGTAAAGATTTTCACTTTCTCCCCATACAAGTAATGCCTCCAAATCTTTAGTGTGAAGACAACAGCTGCCAACTCTAGATCATGAGTAGGAATAATTCCTCTCATATTCTTTGAGTTGTCTTGAGGCATAGGCTATGACTTTCCCATGTTGCATGATAACACATCCCAACCCTTTGCCCAAAGCATCACTGTAGATGACAAATCCCTCCGAGCCAGATGGTATTGTCAGAACAGGTGCTGAAATGAGTCTCCTCTTGAGTTCTTAAAAACTCTTCTCACATTCTTCGCTCCAACCGAACTTTGTATCTTTCCGAGTCAGCTGAGTTAGTGGAGTAGCAATTCGAGAAAACCCTTCTACGAATCTCCGATAATAACCAATGGCCCGAGAAAGCTACGATCTTGATCACTAATTTAGGTTGCTCCCACTTTGAATAGCTTCAATCTTTCTTTGGGTCAACAGATATTCCATGACTTGATACCACGTGCCCAAGGAATGTTACTTCCTCGAAGCCGAACTCGCATTTCTTCAACTTGGCATAAAGCTTGTATTCACGAAGCTTTTGGAGTATCAGCCTCAAGTGTTCCTCATGATCTTCACGGCTTTTGGAATAAATAAGGATGTCATCAATAAAGACGACCACAAAGTGATCCAAATATTCCTTGAATACTCGGTTCATCATATCCATGATGGCAGCAGGAGCATTAATCAATTTAAAGGACATGACTAGGAATTCATAATGCTCGTCATCGAAGTTTTTTGAAAGTCGCCTTTGGAATGTCATCCGGTTCTAATCTTCAATTGGTGATATCCTAACGAAGATCAATCTTTGAAAAGAATTTGGCTCCTTACAACTGGTCAAACAGGTCTCAATACGTGGCAATGGGTACCTATTTTTTGATGGTGACATGATTCAACTCCCGATAATCAATACAAAGTCGCATACTCCCATCTTTCTTCTTCACGAATAGAATAGGAGCACCCCAAGGAGAAGTACTAGGACGAATAAAGCCAATGTCTAACAATTCCTGCAGTTGGGTCTTTAACTCCTGAAGTTCAATAGGAGTCATTCGATATGAAGCTTTGGAAATGGGTTTTGTCTGCGGGTTCAAGTCGATACAAAATTCAATTTCACGCCTGGGGGTAGGCGAAGTTCTTCTGGAATACGTTAGGAAATTTATTAACAATAGAAATATCGTTCAAAACTGATGTATTTTTGTTTAAATCTGTGACATGAGCTAAGAAAGCTTGACATCCATTTTTCAATAAACGAATAGCTTTATGGCTTGAGATGTCCGTGATTGATTTTAATGGTTTGGTCGCTTGAATTTGCATAATAGGTTGATTAGGAATATGAAAGCTAACAACCTTACGGAAATAATCAATTTTTGCATGATGAGTAGTTAACCAATCATTCCCTAGAATCACGTCAAATGCAAGTATTTTCAATGAAATAAGATCTACAGGTAATGTGAGGGTACCGATTTGAACCAAACAAGACTTATAAATAGTGGATGTAATGAAGGTTTCTCCCAACGGAGTTTCCACAGATAAGTCAAAGTCTAATTTCTCCGGAGTCAAATTTAATCGATGAGCGCAAGTAGGAGAAATAAAAGAATGGGTAGAACAAGTATCAAATAAAGTATAGACTTCGCTAGAGTTTATGATAAGCGTACCCGTGATGACCGCATTCGGGTTCCTTGCTTTCTGGGAGGTCACAACAAATGCTCTCCCTTGCACTACCGGGTTTGACTTTTCTAGGACGGCCTTTGGTGTCAACATCCTGGCTGAACTTGGCTTCGGTGAACGACAAAATCGGGCTAAGTTACCTTCTCTTCCATAATTATAACATGCTTTGACTCGGATCGCAGCAGATTTGACCGATGTGTCCCTCCCTCCGCATTTGAAGCATATGATAGTGGTCTTTCTCCTTCCTTAACAACGGGTCTTTGGTCTTTGGCGTCTTTCCATCATTGTTGAATCTCCTCTTCTTGAAATGTCCATTCTTATTGTTTTGGCCTCGATTACCACCGAAGTGGTTACCACTTCCGGCTGTTGATTCCTCCACGCTTGTTGTCACCGCTTTGATGATCGCTTCTCATTAGTATTATCAATTTCTTTGTCGCTTTCTTTTTTTCATATTGACTCGTTCTCGCTTCTACTAATCGAGCCCTATTTACAACATCTGAATACAAACATAGTTTATGAGAAATAAGATGTTGACGATTCTCGCTTTAAACCTCTTAAAAACATTCGCGTCATTCTCTCTTCATTATCCACCAAGTGGGACGCAAACTGGGACAACTCTGCAAACTTTGCTTCGTACTGCGACACGGTCATATTATTCTGTTCCAACTTGATGAACTCCACCTCCTTCATGTGACGAATACTTTCGGGAAAGTACTTGTCGTTGAATAGTTCTTGAAACTTCTCCCAAGACATCTTCAGTACGGCAGATTGAGTACGTTTTACTGATTCCCACCAATAATCTGCTTCTCCGCGCAACATAAAGGCGGCAAAGGGAACCTTTTGCTCCTCGGAGCATCTCAAGACATCAAATATCTTGGTGATCTGCTTTATCCATGCTTTTCGCCATAAGTGGTTTTGGCTCTCCTTAAACTCCGGTGGTCCCAGCCTCGAATCGCTTAATGCGGTGACCGCCGAGAGTTTCAAGTGTTTCCACCGTATTTTGGACAAGAAGCCGCTCTCATCATTGTTGCATTGCATAATCGCATAAAGCCCCTGAACATTTGATCATTCATCATTTGGTCGGTGTTGTTGTTTGTTGTATGAGGATTGTAGCCTTCGATGCACATTATCCCGATTATTGATATGTGGTGAATCAACAATCGCTTTGTGCTCCATCAAGTATTCTCAACATTCTCTGGATGTCATTTTCGACATCGCCACAAAAACAAAGGTTAATTGACACATAACATATTATCCCTATATTTTGACCGACCAATTAAATACCACATAAACTTAGGTAGGTCATACTAATGAAGGAATTCCCCGCTCTCCCTCCTCGTCTTATTCTCATATCTTAATGTAGATCATATCCCTAAGTTTTGATACCAACTGTGATGTAAGACCCCAAATTATTAATAAATGAAATTTATTTTCCTCTATTTATTATTTTGAAATAGTAAGGGTTGATTTGATTATCATGCGGATAGTTATGGGTAAAATACGCAAATATTTCAATAAGCAGTGGTTATAAAATATTCATTATTGTTTAGGGAATATTCGTTTGGTCGTGGAATATTCAGATCTTTTCGGGAAATATTCGTATTGCACCAGTAGCGATCTTTTTGTGGGCCCCATAACGTAAAAGCGATTGGATGAAGAAAACGACAAATATAAGTTGCTTATAAATAATCTGCGTAGTTATTACCATTATCTACCGTTGGAATACTCGGTGATTAAAACACACTAATACGCGTTGTTGAACAAGAAGACATTAGTATTGCACCAAATTATTGATTCTTACGTGAAAGGCACTACTCAATAATTATTACAAAGAATTATCGCTCAAAGATTTTATTTTATTGATTCAATAATTCACGCATTGATATTTTATATTATTGTTGTTTCAATAAATTGTCATTACAAGATTTTCCATTATCTGGAGAAATAATTCATATTATCTCGAATAATATTATTGGATAACATTATTGGCAATGTCTAGAAAGTTCTGCTCTAGGAGAGGTTTGGTCACCTAATCACTACACAGTGAAGAGAAATCTTTATCGAGAAAGCCCTTTCCTTTAACTACCGGTTTGCAAGATCGTGATTCTGTAATATTATTTGTGAATAATTAATTATTGATTTATATGATAAGAAAAATATTAATTTTATGTGGATATAGATGGAGAAAATTTTTTATGTGACAATTGTTGAAAATTAATATTTTATCTTTTTCTGATAAAATAATTCATTTAAATATATTATTTTAATAATATATTAACGGTGATATTTTTATAATGAATGTGAGATATATGAGTATATGAGGATGATGAGTATTTTTTGTTGCAAAAGTTGTTTAAGCATGTTTTATGTGTCGGTGGACCCCATTTCTTGACTGAAATTTGATTATAGCTTGTAAAATTGCCCGTTTATGGATTTCGGCCAATTTCTGTTTGGAATTTGGAAAAACTTTCTTCTGCAAAGTTGTAGAGAATTGAATTTCTGATAAAAGGGCTATTTATTATGAATTATTGAAGTTCCAAAGCTCCGAAATAATTAATTTTTGAAAGTTTTAATTATTTATTTTATGAAAAACATTTTTTTTTATTTTTTTTCTAGAAGGTGGCATGTGGGAAATGCTAGGAGCTGAATTCTAAAGTGGGCGTATGAATTTGATATATATATATATATATATATATATATATATAATTTAATAAATTTTCTACTTTGGTGTTAAAGCATTTTCCTATAAATAGGTGCTTAGTTAAATTGAAAATCACACCGTAAATCAAGTTTTTTCTCTATATTATCGAGCGTATTCTTGTGAGTATTTTGAGTATACTTTGAGTATTGCTATATCGGTGTGCAAGTTCAAGTCATAGCTTTATATCCTGTTTTTTAACTAAAGACTGCCTTTCGAGGTAAGGGATGTTATTTTATTCAAAAATGATATTATTTCTTCAATATCATTATGCCGAAATATTGGTTGGAAATTTTTATCAAATTTGGAATTTTTTCAGGTCGGGGTTACTATTTATGAGTTACTATTCACGAGTTACTATTCATGAGTTATTATTCACGAATTACTATTCACGAGTTACTATTCACGAAGCGTGAAGATGTTTTTTGTGAAATTTCTATCTTTTGGTGTCGTGGTTACTATTCACGTATACTAAGACTATTCAAGAATACTGCCTTTATTCAATTAAAATGAAATTTCTTCTTTTTGTCCAAAATATCTATTCTGGATGCTAGCTTTGATTTTATCCATGTTTTGATCATTCTTGAATTTTACCCCACTCTAATTACTTATGATGTATTTTTGAACTTGGATTGTTTAAAATACGAATCTTTAATATTTGTTCTTTTGTTTCATTGGATTCGTTTCCTTTAAAATATTTTTCATCATCCTCATCCTAAAATGATGATATTATCGAATATCTTTGGCTGTAGAAGTGCAAAGATGAACAAGTGTTGAGATGAATATGACCGATCGATTAATATCTTTGGCCCGTGCAAAGATGAACAGTGTTTAGATGAACATGATCAATCGATGAATATCTTTGTCCTGAGTGCAAAGATGAATATTTGATTCCGTATATATATTGATTGATGTTACAGGATAAAATATCGACGATGAACTTTTAAATTCATATATAGAAGATAGTAGTTTGCATTCTCTACTTAACTCTTTTAATGAATTGTTGTTTCACTGCAGATTGTTGATTTAAAACCGGTTGTCTATCAGATTCTATTAGATATTTCCTGTTGGAGACTAACGATTGTTGTATATTATCTTAGTCATAATATTCTTTCTTTTACTTTGGCTAATTGAGCTCACCCTTTTCCTTTTTGTTCCATTTTTCTT
The DNA here is from genome assembly GCA_020205605.1 of Panax ginseng. Classification (NCBI taxonomy): domain Eukaryota; kingdom Viridiplantae; phylum Streptophyta; class Magnoliopsida; order Apiales; family Araliaceae; genus Panax; species Panax ginseng. Next base: position 7,435,518 of record CM035127.1, read on the forward strand.
CTCGGAGGCGATAATGTAAATGAAGATCTTTAGTGGGTATGGAATGAAGGTTCTAGAGAGAGTTGTTTAGTAGTCCTCACCATTTTTGTAAAATAATGTATCAATAATTATGATAGGATTTATTTATGCGTGTGGATATTGTCTGCAGGCGGCAATATCTCGTATTTTAAACTCACAGTTTATATGTTGTAATAATAAAGTTGTAGTTATTTCGCACCATGTATTTGGCGACTTCGTAATGGGTTGGATGGAATAGACCTATTTTGGGGGCGCCACAATGGTATCGTCGAGCTTAGGATATGATCTTTGGCGGAGATCGGGAATAGAACTAGGAGGGGAGAGAAAAATCCTTCGCTAAAGGTGTCCTACCTAAGCTTAATTGTTAGTTGGTCAAGATATATAGGGATATTATGTGATATATTGATTTCCTTAATTAACCCTTATTTTATGACAATGTTGAGAATGTCGATCGAGAATATTAACAATGGAAATGAGACCGTGGAGACGCTCAGTACTCACCAACGAGGAGAACGTGCAATAGTCGTTGGCGATGTTCCTCCCGTGAACAACACCACCAGGAAAGCGAGATGATGAACGAGGATGTTTAGAAGCTTTTTGCGATTCATGCAAAATCGCATTTAGAGGAGACTCGTGTTCAAAACATAGGAGAAAATGATAGCAATTCACGGGTTGTCACAAATGCCAAGCGAGCTCAAAGAGTTGGGACCACGAATTTAAGGGAAAGCTTCGATCCGATCACGGCGGAAACATGGGTCAAGCAAATTACCAAGATATTCGATGTCTTGGGATGCACGGAGAACAGAAGGTTCCATTCGCCACCTTTATGTTCCGTGGCGAGCGCATCATCTGGTGAGTCCTGCATGAAGCGTACTATCCAAATTTTCGGCTCAAAGATGTCTTGGGAGACGTTTGAGAACTATTTAATGACAAATACTTTCCCGAAAGTGTTCGTCATATGAAGGAAGTGGAGTTTATTAGACCGAGCGAATAACACGATTTGTCCCAAAGACGAGGCGAAGTTCATGGAGTTATCCAGAGTTTACACCTCATTTGGTGGAGAATGAGGAACATATAGCGCGGATGTTTACGAGAGGTTTGAAACCCGTCAATACGTTAGTATCTCATTTCTCATAAATTTTCTCTCTATTCGGATGTTGTCAGCCAGGGGCTCAAATTGTTAGAAGCGAGATAACGAAAGACGTTCAACCGAGGGACCATAACCAGGATCATACCAAAGATAGCGACCATCGAATAACGATAACCAACTGGAGAAAGAAGAATACGAGACATAAAGCAGAACGACTCGTGGTAATAATCGTGGCCATGAAAATAGAAGAAGCGAGTCGGGAGAGATTTTAAAAGGGAGATTCAACAAGACCATGTGAAGACGTCGGCGCCAAGAAGAATCGGTTCCAAGGAGGAGAAAGACCACCACCGGTCAGATGTTACAAATCGCGAGAAAGAGGGACATATCATTAAAACGCCTACAACAAGTTCAAGGTATCCTATAATTGTGGAAAGGAAGGACATATCGCTTTCGAGATTGTACGATGAATGAAACCCATCCAAATGAATGGTGACTCAAAAGGATGTCCTGTAAAAGTCAAAGTCAATCTGTTCTCGAAGAAGCGTTTGTCGTGGACTTCCAATTAAAATCTGCGAGAACCCGAATCGAATTTAAGACGGGTTAGTTAATTATAAATTCTTGCGGTTTATATCTTACTAGATACCGGGCTTCTACCCATTCTTTTATCTCTCTTGCTTTATACCAACGTTTGAACTTGACTATGGAGAAAATTAGACTTTGACCTATCTATGGAGACTCATAGGAGAAACTTTCATTACATCCGTTGTTTAGAAATCTTGCTTGATTCAGGTTGGCACTATAACATTACCTGTTAACCTTATTTCTATAGAGATATTTGCTTTTGATGTGATTTTAAGGTTAACTACTCATCATACCGAAATTGATTACTTTCGTAAGGTTGTTAGTTTTCATATTCCTAAGCAACTTGTTATTCGAATTCAAGCAATCAAACCATTGTAGTCAAACATTTTTATATCAAGCCATGAAGTCATTCGTTTATTACGGATGTCAAGTTTTCTTAGTCCATGTTATGGATTTGAATAAAGACACGTCAGATTTGAATAATATTCCTGTTGTTATTGATTTTCCCGACGTATTTCTGAAGAATTTCTTGCTTACTCCCAAAGCTCGATATTAAATTTTGTATCGACTTTGAACCCTAGACAAAACTCATTTCTAAAATCTCATATCGAATGGCTCCTATTGAACTTCGTGAGTTAAAATTCAACTATAGAATTTGGTACCGAGCCTTTATCCGGTGACTTCTTTTGTGGAATGCACCGAAGCGATCTCCGTAGGGGACACCATATTCGTATGCGATAAAACCGATAGGTGTCATTGTAACGTCTTATCCAAGGTTGGGATATGAGTCACGATTGAGAACAACCTAAGTCGGAATCGAAATACGTAGCTTTCTAGGCTTAGTTGGTTATTATCGAGATTCGTTGAAGGATATTCTCAAATCGCTATTCCATTAACGCAATTTAACTCGTAGAGATACAAAATTCGAATAGAAGCAAGGAATGTGGGAAGAGAATCGAAGAACACAAGAATGCACTCTCATTTCAAAGACATGTTCTCGACCATACCGCTTGGAAAAGGGAAACGTGGTAGTGACGTGTTGAGTAGAAGATCGTATATAAAAGACGAGTACGATATTGTCAAAGACTAATTTCAGATAATTTACAAATAATAGAGATGGAGATGAAAACTCTAGGTACCCACGTGATGATATACTGAGTATAATCGACTTTAATCGATAAAGTTAAAGTCGCTCAAGCTTCACACCGAGATGATGAATTTGAAGAAGGAGGTGCAAGAAGTTGTTATTTCAAAACCGAGAATCGGTGAGGTGAGAAAGCTCAAACCTTCGATTTATTAATCCATTTGAAATTCTCAATCAAATAGGAATTGTGGCTATAGACTCGCTTTTACCTCCAAGTATGACGCCAGATTCATAACGCTTTTCACGTGTCGATGTCACGTAAATATGTGGACTGACCCAACCATGTCATTGAGTTAGAACCCAGGACGAGATAGCCAAGACTTAACGTATTTGAGGAGGTACATGTCAAAGATTTTGGATAGGAAGGAGCATGTCCTACGTCTGAAGGTCATACCACAAGTTAAAGTTTTGTGGAGGAACCATGCTATCAAGAAATGACATGGGAGTTGGAAACGGAAATGAAAGCGAGGTATCCTCATCTTTTGAAATACCGTATGTACGTCGTCCAATTTCGAGGACGAAATTTCATAAGGAGGGGAGGTTGTAAGACCCCAAATTATTAATAAATGAAATTTATTTTCCTCTATTTATTATTTTGAAATAGTAAGGGTTGATTTGATTATTGTGGATAGTTATGGGTAAAATACGCAAATATTTCGAATAAGCAAGTGGTTATAAAATATTCATTATTGTTTGGAATATTCGTTTGGTCGTGGAATATTCGTCTTCGTTCGGAAATATTCGCATTTACGACGACGCAGTCTTTTATGGGCCCCATAACTTGAAAAAGCGATTGGATGAAGAAAACGACAAATATAAGTTGTTTATAAATAATTGCGTAGTTATTACTGAAGTATCTTTTGTTGGAATATTCTTTGATTAAAACACACTAATCGCGTTGTTGAACAAGAAGACACGGTATTGCACCAATTATTGATTCTTACGTAAAGAAGGCACTATTCAATAATTGTTACGATAATTACTGCTCAAGATTTTATTTTATTGATTCAATCATTCTTTGCATTGATATTTTATATTACCGTTGTTTCAATAAATTGTCATTACACAAGATTTTCCATTATCGGAGAAATAATTCATATTATCCGAATAATATTATTGGATAACATTATTGGCAATGTCTAGAAAGTTCTGCTCAAGGAGAGGTTTGGTCACCTAATCATACCCAAGAAGAGAGAAATCTTTATTGAAAGCCCTCTTTCCAGGAACTACTGGTTGCAAGATCTTGTGATTCTCAGAATATTATTTGTGAATAATTAATTATTGATTTATATGATAAGAAAAATATTGATTTTATGTGGATATAGATGGAGAAAATTTTTTATGTGACAATTGTTGAAAATTAATATTTTATCTTTTTTTTTTTTTTTCTAAGGTGGCATGTGGCATGTAAAATGCTAGAGTTCTAATTCTAAAGTGGGCGATGAATGAATTTGATATATATATATATATATATAATTTAATAAATTTTCTACTTTTGGTGTTCTAAGCATTTTCCTATAAATAAGTGCTTAGGTTAGAATTGAAAATCACACCGTAAATCAAGTTTTTTCTCTCTATATTATCGAGCGTATTCTTGTGAGTATTTTGAGTATACTTTGAGTATTGTTATACTGATGCAAGCAAGTTCAAGTCATAGCCTATATCCTGTTTCAACTAGAAGTACTGTCTTTCGAGGTAAGGGATGTTATTTTATTCGAAAATGATATTATTTCTTCAATATCATTATGCCGAAATATTGGTTGGAAATTTTTATCAAATTTGGAACTTTTTCATGTCGGGGTTACTATTTATGAGTTACTATTCACGAGTTACTATTCATGAGTTACTATTCACGAGTTACTATTCACGAGTTACTATTTACGAGTACTATTCACGAAGCGTGAAGATGTTTTTTGTGAAATTTCTATCTTTTGGTGTCGTGAATTCTTATTCACGATACTATGCACTATTCACGAATCTGACTATTCACCAAAAATGAAATTTCTTCTTTTGTCCAAAATATCTATTCTGGATACTAGCTTTGATTGTATCCATGTTTTGATCATTCTTGAATTTTACCCCACTCTAATTACTTATGATGTATTTTTGAACTTGGATTGTTTAAAATACGAATCTTTAATATTTGTTCTTTTGTTTCACCGGATTCGCTTTCCTTTAAAAATATTTTTCATCATCCTCATCTAAATGATGATATTATCAATATCTTTGGCCCAGTAGTGCAAAGATGAACAGTGTTGAGATGAATATAATGGAATCGATTAATATCTTTGGCCCGTAGTGCAAAAATGAACAGTGTTTAGATGAAACATGATCAATCGATGAATATCTTTGGCTCAGAGTAAAAAGATGAATATTTGATTCCGATATATATTGATTGATGTTACGGATAAAATATCGACGATGAACTTTTAAATTCATATATAGAAGATAGTAGTTTGCATTCTCTACTTAACTCTTCTAATGAATTGTTGTTTCATTGCCGCATTGTTGATTTAAAACCGGTTGTCTATTGTATTCTATTAGATTTTTCCTGTTGGAGACTAACGATAATTTGTTGTATATTATCTTAGTCATAATATTCTTCTTTACCGGGCTAGTTGAGCTCACCCTTTTCCTTTTTGTTCCATTTTTCTTCTCGGGAGGCGATAATGTAATGCGAAGACTACTGGGGTATGGAATGAAGGTTCTAGAGAGAGTTGTTTAGTAGTCCTCACCATTTTTGTAAAATAATGTATCAATAATTATGATGGGGATTTATTTGCGTGTGGATATTGTCTGCAGGCGGCAATATCTCAGTATTTAAACTCACGGTTTATATGTTTTAATAATAAAGTTGTAGTTATTTACGTATCATGTATTTGGCGACTCGTAATTAGTTGGATGGAATGGACCTATTTTGGGGGCGCCACGCTTAGTATCGTAGCTTAGGATATGATCTCCTGCGGAGATCGAGAATAGAACTAGGAGGGAGAGAGTAAATCCTTCGCTAATGTGTCCTACCTAAGCTTAATTGTTAGTTAGTCAAGATATAGAATATTATGTGATATATTGATTTCCTTAATTAACCCTTGTTTTATGACGTGATTTTGAGAATGTCGACTTAGAATATTAACAATGGAAATGAGACCGTGGAGACGTCTGCAGACTCACCAACGGGAGAACGCAAGCAAATGTCAAGCGATGTTCCTCTCAGAACAACATACGTGAGTGTGGCTATTTACCTAAATATATATATTATTTACCTAAATAGCTAATTCGTTACCTATTGCTTGGCTAGATTAGCAAGATCTTATATTGAACATCGAGTGTGGTCTCCAAAACATCCTTCTAGAAAAAAAAAATTATTTTTTCTAGGTTGAAAAAGAAAATAAAAAATTTTGATATTTTCTTCTAAAGAATACAAAAATACGTTTCTGATTAATGATATATATAATAACATTGATCCTTACCCTCTCTTAAGAATTTGATCCATATTAGGCTAAAAAGGGATCCTAAAAGATTTCTCTTCTGACTCCAATACTTATCTATATATTATTATCTAATAATAATATTCTAAATAAATATTAATAACAATTAATACCACTAAATAATTATAATTGCACTTGCGTCTATGAAATAAATTGTAAATATTTTCTCTATAAATGTACATAAATATTTCAAAATAAATTAATATAATTCTGATACACTAAATTAATTCATAAGTCCATAATTTATCGTTATGTGATCATAAATTGATTTAACAATTAAATCAATCATTTTAATAATAAATATCAAAAGACTTCCAAGATTCTATGATCAATGATAAATTATCTTATGAAAAATCTTATAGATGTTTTGACAATAATTATGCTCATAATATTAATTAAATACATTAATCGACATTTCGTGGTATTAATTAACACGATGTAATCTCACTCATTGAAACATCAAATTAATATATATAACAATATTAAGTCCACTATTATTTAAAAATTAATAAATTTTACAAATTAGTATTTAAATAAAAATATTCGATAAATAAAATGTTATCATATGATCCGTTTAATACACATCGTATAATATCTCCAAACCATCCTAGGTTATAAACTATTATTTATTTATTTATATATTACAATTTATATCTTTTGTGTATAACATTTATTTATACACATAAATCATAACATATACTCCCTCCGTCCCAGGATAAAAATCCTTATTACTATTTTGGGTTGTCCCAGGTTAAATGTCCTAATAACCTAACTTTTACATATTTTTTCCTATTATGCCCGTAACATTAAATATTTCATACTTTTCTTATTCTAATTCTCTCTCCATATTTAATGACATTATTATGAGCAATTTTGTCATTTTATTCTTCTTCTTAATATACGTGAAAAGTCCACCAGGACTTTTTTCCTGGGACGGAGAGAGTATAATACAAAGATATAGATATATATAAACAAACTAAATGATCATTTAAAAAATGATAAATAATATATTTTAGTTAATAAATTAATGTCCAACATAAATAAGTAAACATTAGATAAATAGAATATTTTTTGCAAAAACATAGACTGGAATGAGTAGTTTTACAGTTTTAACTTTTAAACATAAAAAGCACCAACTTGACAAGAATTAAAATGATTAGTTATATATATATATATATATATATATATATATATATATATATATATATATATATATATATATATATATATATGATGAGGATCTTAGACTCACCCTATTAAAAACACTCCCAACTCACCTATATATATACTCTCCTTCTCATTTTCTCTCCTAATTAGACAACCAAAAAAAAAGAGAGCTGCGTTTTTGTTATTTCTCTCTCTCGTCAAGATCGATAACTCATCTACAAACTCGATTAAGATCAAGATATTTCTCCATCTCTAAGCGCACCAAGAAGCTCGACTTGGCCACTTACTTCATGAGAAGCTCGACTTCTTCGCCTTCATGAGATTCGACCCTTCTCTTATACGTCGATTCATTAATTTTAGACCAAGGTAACAAAATTAGAACTTTGTATATGGATTTTCTTGTTTTATGGGTTGAAATCAGGCTTAGATTTGTTCCAATTTGTGTTTTGGTGTTCAATAATAGCTTTTTTAGGGCTTAAAATTTATGAGGGCCAAACCCTATAATATGTAAAATTATTGTGTTTTTGTTCTGTATTATGAATTTGGGTTTTGAAAGATTATTTGGTGTTATACTGTTTTGGAAGTAGTACTTGTTGGAGACTCGTGAAATTTTGAAAAATCTGCAAAATCTATAAAATTTTGGAAGCAACATTGGGAAAACCGCTTTTTTTTTTTTTGGCAGCTTAGTGCTTTTCTTGCAGCCAGTGAAAACCATTTTGTTTTTAAGGATACATATGCAATATTATATATTTTGAAAGATTGTTGGTGACAAGATGATTTGTGATGAAAAAAGGTATATTGTTGGTGTTTTGCTTACACTTCTTTTTTTTTGAATGTTCCTACCACGTGTCTTGCTTTTCATTTTTGCAACCACCGATTGTCATTACATTATCGCTTCTAACCTTCTTCGTCTGCTAAATATTCTCATTATTTCACAGATCGAACTTTATGGGGACTAAGGCTTACTAAGGTTTACTTGAATATGTTTTGTATTTGCGATATTTAATAATGCACAATGTGATTGTGATAGGCCAGCTCAACTTAAAACATCATGGACTGATACTAACCCAGGAAGAAGGTTTTTATCATGTCCGAATTATGGAAAAGTAAGTGTGTTAGTGTTCCATGTTTGTCTATTATCTCTTTCATTCTATCTACTTATACATAAAATTGAAAACTTCTTTGTTTATAGAGGAATGCCTGTCAATTTTTTTGTTGGTACGATCCTCCAATGTGCGACAGATCAAGGCAAATAATACCTGGATTAATTCGAAAGATCAATGGAATGGAGCAAGAGATGGAGAACATGCGTGTAATAAGCAACAAAGGAATAACACAATTAATTATTGCACTTGTATGTTCTTGGTTATTGATTTTAATAATGTTATTGTAGATGGAGTAAAAATTGTCATTTTGGTTGATTAAACTTTAGTGTTAGTTTATTGTAACCTTGTCCAAGAAGGACATGTAATAATGGTATGGTTGATTTTAATATGAAATACGTTATTTACCAAGTTGTATTTTATCCAGAATTCTATGTTAGTGGTTCTGATGGAGATGACACATCTTGGATTTCATGGTTTTGTAATTTGAGAGGAAATGAGTTCTTCTGTGAAGTTAAGTTCCATAATATGATTATGCACTTTGTTTAAAGTTGAATGACTTTGATTCTTCATATCTAGGAGCTTGTAGAGGAAAGATCTGGCGAAAAAGAGGAAAACAGAATTATAGAGGAAAACAGAATTCTCAATACTAGGAGCTTGTATTAGTATATTGTTACTGGTCATTTTCTGTGAAAGTAAAAACAATATCATTTCTAGATTACTCTCGGATGCACCAAAACATACTTTATCCAGAGATTCACCAAAACATACTTTATCCAGAATTCTATGCAAGAAGTAGACAGAAGGCAGTAGAAGGTTGTTTGCTTACATATAACAAACAACAACAAATACAACTTGAATGAGTACTACAGCTGCTTGATTACATATAATCTTACTCTTAAACAGAAGGCAGTAGAAGGCTTTGAAATGACATTATTGTCTATTTAATGTTACATATCACCACTTAGAAAGCTGACAATGAGAACAAAAGCAGCCATTCTCTTCTTTTTTGCCCACATAGAATAATTTTACATCCAGAAGACCAACTGTCATACACCTGCATAAAACAAAAATTCACTTAATACATTGCTATAAATTTAATACACCTCCAAAACACTGAATATTACTATAAAATGCTATACACCTCCAAAACATTGCATGTTGCTGTAAATTTAATACACTTGGATGAATATTAAGCTTACCTCATAATTTAGAAATCTATGTTGGATCACTATAATCATTAGCTACACTTGGATCTTGAGTAGCATCATCATTTGATTCTCCAGTTCTACATTTAAACAATTAGTAAAGTCAATTTTAAACAAATACCAAAATTAATTTTAAATAAATAACAAAGTCAAAATTAGTAAATTTGCTTACAAATTATTAAGCATCGGACAATTTCTTTTATCGTGTGTCACACCATCTAGGCCACATGCATGACAACGTCTACTCGTTACTTTTTTTGCTTTTCCCAAAGCCCTTTCTTTTCCACCCTTCAACCTTTTGCCACAACCTTTTGCTCGCACGTGGTTTGGCTCAATATAACTATTTTCATGAGTAAATTCATAGGTAGAAGTCATGTTAACCGACTTGGATGCACTAATTCCACCACACTCCATTTCCTTATTTCTTTCGGAATCATTCTTACGTATAATTTGCTTGATCTTTTCATATCCATTATCTAAACATTCATTTAATACATTTGTGGCTTCTTCATTTGTGAGAGCACTATCAATCAAATCTAAAGAACGTTGAATCAATCGACTCCGCAAGAGAAGGTATGACGTGTCATCTTTTATCGTCACACCATTATCATCAATTACACCACTTGATTTTTATTGTCTTTGTCCACCTATTTAAAATGTATTTTGTTTCAAGAATTTGTCAAGATCGTGAAACTTATTCAAGTAAGCTAAATAGATACGCTTGCAGACATAGATTCCCAAACTCTCAAACTTTTTTGCAAGTGCATGTTGCATAATCCCAAGATTTGTCATAATGAATTTCTCTTACATTACATTTTGTGACATCCCTTCGCCAAATCTTGTATACATGGTAGTTGACATCCTCCTTCATAAGTTCAAACTTATAATTCAAGGTCTCAAACATCTCATCTTCAAATTTATAATACATAGTAGTATGTATAAATGTTAACCATTCGACTTAAGAAGTTGATTGGCAATTTTCATTTTCTATACTCAATCAAATCTTTGTTATCCGATTCCAACTCTACATGTCGTTGATGTTGAAGGCCCCTACCAAATCAATCATAAAATCCACTAATGAATTTCCTTTAAAAACAAATCTCTTAAAAATGCATGAGAACTCTCCGCCGTCTACTTGACATACCTACCGAGAAAACATTATTAACACGCGGGTACCCATCTACAACGGATGTCATACATTGATTGTAGCCATTTATTAAGTAATAACCCACTTTTCTCCACCACATTTCCACCCAAGTGGAGTCGAACTTTTCCACATCTCCTAATTCCAAAATGCAATCAAAACTCTTTATAATAAGCATTGTATTTTACCGAGTCAATCTTCTCTGAAAATTTGGTCAAAATGTGCCAACTACAATACCTATGAAATGTATTAGGCATGATCTGTGAAATGGCATTTGTCATAGCCAGATCTTGATCGGTGATAATCATCTTAAGTGCATCACCTGGCATTGCTTCCAAAAAACACTTGAATAGCCAAACAAAAGTGTCTATGGTCTCATCACTTAAGAAAACACAACCAAATACACTAGTTTGACCGTGATTATTAACCCCCAGTAGTGGTACAAATATCATTCCGTAACGATTAGTGTTAGACGTGGTATCAAAAAATGATAACATCGCCAGAAAATCTATAAGCCCATCTAAAGTCAGATCGCCCAAAAACAACGAGTAATCCTTTTTCATCGTTCGTGTCAATTGTAAAAAGTGAATGAAGGATTCTTTTGTTGTTCTAACTTCAAGTACTCATTCAACATATCACCATCTTGTCCCTTCAGCTCATTACGATTGTCTCTTTCAAAGTTATACAAATCTCGTTGCGTGCAACCAATATTTTCAATACCTCCCGCCTGCACTGCAAGAAAGTTGAATTGTTGGCATTGTTGTATATTCACCATTGCAAGTTGTTGACTCAGACATTTTTGGGCAGATGAGACATTACGATGTGATCGTAAAAGACGCCTCTTATGTGGAGTTGACAATGGGTGACAATGGCCCTCATCAATTATGGTAACTACGTACACGTCATTTCTTTTAACCACTATCATTCTTGCACTACAATCTTCTTTAATAGATACACGTTTTCTTCTTGCATCCACATCGGCAAATAGTTTACCCTTTCCTTGTTTATAACACACATACGACTTCCTACAAATCTCACCGCTTCCTCCTTTTTTTTCTCAAGATATGCTTTCACACACTAAAACCCGCTCAGATTGCGTATATGTATTGTAAAAAAGTATGAAATATTGCCTAATGTTTAAAATTCTTGACCTACCTTAGGCGTAAACTCATCGCTTACTTGAAGATAAGAGACAACAGCTTTTAACATCGTTCACATCCAACCCTCTTCACTCAAGTCATCCATCACCGGAACCATTTCCATTTCTGCATTATCCCCACAACTATCTATTTCATGGTTCATGACATCCATTTTCTTCTATTCTACATAATAAATTTAAAAAAATGATTAGGTGTAAGACACCCATTTTCAAAGATTTATATGGCTTTTTTCACCAAAATACGACGCTTCTAAATTCAAAAGATGAATACGTAACAAGTACAAAAAATCCAAATTCCATAATCTGTAACCCAACAATAATTTTGCATATTATAGCCATTGAGGAATGTAAATTTTAAGCCCTAAAATGCTATTATCAACACCAAATCACAAATTGACCTCTCTAAGCTCGATTTCAACCCATAAAACAAGAAAATCATGACCCAAAGTTCTAATTTTGTTACCTTGCCACTGATTCGACTTGAAAGGGCGAATGAGCCATTGGATGCGAATGAGAAGAGAGGGAGACTTTGTAGATTCCGTCGATTCCATATGGAAGAGAGAGGGAGACTTTGTAGATATATATAACGCAGTGAGAGGGAGAAGTGAGAAGGAGAGGGCAGAGCTTCAGTCGCGACGAGAGGAACAAAAAACGCGACTCCTCTTTTTTTGGCTGTCTAATTAAAAGAGAGAATGAGAAGGAGAGTATATATATAGGTGAGTTGGAGGAGTTTTTAGCCGTGTGAGTCTAAGATCCTCACTATATATACGGGGAAGATCTAAGCGAATAAAAGAAATCTTAAAGAGTGAGCCAAGGCAAAAACACACGGGTTTCGAGATTTGGGTCAAAAATCATGCGGGTTGACCTTCAAACTCAAAGTGTTTTTTCCTTTGGTCCGCCTCCTCATTCTGCTTTTTTACCGCTTTTAGATCCTCCCTATATATATATATATTGACATTTCATAAAAATTAATTATTGTATCTTCTTTTAATTCATGGGATCCAAACACAGTATTAACCATAAACAATAAATTTAAATTTAAATAATAGCTTACATACCAAAATTTTCTTATAAAAATTATTGGTATAGTTGAAATTTGACATATGTTACACACACACACTATTTTGTTTTTGGAGCCAATTTAAGAGAGAAATTGTTGTAAAAACATGAGAAAAATTTTTGCTCCAAAATAATTGTTGCTCGTCCATTCTTTATCATCATTTCTCTATTTTGGTCTAAACCTATTGTCATCTTTATTAAAAATGCACATGATAACCTTAAAACAATATAATCCAAGGTATAACAATTAACAGAGATCCTTGAAACAAGAATAAATATAGGTGGTCATATACATAATAATACTTGATTAATTATTTATTCTATTCCACAAAACCTGATTTTACTCAACTTAGATATAGCCAGCCATATAATAACTGAAAGGATACAAGATTACAAATGAATTTTGATGAAACTAATTGATGTCTCTTCAGTACAGGTCTCCAAAACTTTCAGCATATATAAAATTCAGAAAGTTTAATGGTAATCATCCTTAGAGACCTAATTCATGCCATGCGGTGTTTTTATTTAAAACAAACAAACAAACAAATGGAACCATCGAAACAATTCAGGGATAAAAAGCAATATGAATAATTATTCTTCATTCAACTTGTTTTCAGATTTCTCATCAACAAAGAAAATGATCAATTAAATACTGAAAAAGATGTTAATTTTTGAGTATATTAGAAAAGCATAATCAAAGCCTCTTCAGTTCAGGTCTCCATGAATCTTCCTCATTGAATCAACTTCTCGGAAGAACGAAAGTTTTATTTAAATCATCATCAGAGGCAAAAATGGTTAACCCTTCAAAGCCATTGAAATAGAATAAAATATCACTAATCATCATTGAAATAGAAAAACAATACAAGAGATTTTAGATTGTAAATTGGTTTTCAATCAAATAAAAACCCAGTAGCACAAATAAATAAAAGTGTCCGTCTCTTCAGATCAGGTCTCCAGAAGATTTCCGCACAAATTTGTTCTCAGAAGAACGAAAGTTTTATGTGAAATCATCATCAGAGACTAAATTCAATTACATTTCATATAAATATATTTATTTAATAATCCAAAAAACATAAGCAACTATCTCAATTAACAAACCGTAATAACAAGGCAACGAAAGGAATATAGAGAGAGATTTGCACCTCGTCGATTCATCTGTATTTGACTTCGGAAAGGCGGATAATTTATAGTGTTCTTATTGCAAAACCCTAGAATTTGTCAAGTTACGGGCTTAATGTTTTTACATTGGACTAGGCCTCATTCGGGAGTTTATTTAAATAATAATCTGGGTTTATGTTGGAATATGGTGTTAGGTTGCTTGGGCCCTTAGGAGGGAACCGCTTACCGGATACTGAAAATCAAAACACTGAAATCCTAAATGAAAATGATATAACTTTGTGGTAGGGCTGAGAAAGTAATTAAATTGGAATCGAAATTGCATCAAAAATCGTAGGAATCGCACGGATTAAAATCGGTGTATGTGACGATTTTAGGTGAGTTGAATAACCAAATTTACGATTTCGATTTGGTTACTAACCAAAATTACACACATAAAATTGAAACCGCACCATGTGTGTATATGTATGTATTATCTCTAATAAATTCTAAAGTTACTTTTCACTTAAACACGCTCAGAGAAACCACAGTATTGCATTGTCATTTTTTCACCAACCCTAGTCTTGCATTTTTATTTTTTTCACCAATTGAAAAAAAATGGTTAGAGGTTATAGAGTCAAAAAGTTAGCATTTGGGTTTTGGAATTTCGAATTTGTTTGATGCGTTACTAGAGAGACTTATAATTGAGGGGCCAAATTCGTTGGTTCGAGCATTTCATGCATTGGTTAAGGTATATACTATAGTAGTAATAGTCTAATCAATTATATTTGAAATTAGGTACAGTTAGAATTATATTTTATAAGTCTTCCCTGCAATATATAAGATAGAATTTCATTCTATCTCCAGTATATATTTTTAATTTTTGGAAAACTAGATAAACCTTCTTGCTTGTTATCGAATATATGATCTTCATTATTTTATATAGCGTATGTTTGTTTAAAAGCATCATTCCTTTATTATAAACTAAAACCATTTTATGTGTCTCACTGTTCTATGATTTGATGGTGAATTTGACATGTTTGACAAAAATAGTTTTTGTTCTATGGTTGATATAATTCTCATTGCCGACTTTGTTATTAAGTTAATTGCTCGATGTGAGCTCTGTGTTAAATTTTATTGAAAACTTAGACTTTTTTGTTGTTTTAATTGGTTTTGGAATCGAAACCGCACAAATTGAAACCGCACCGCACAACACAAATCACAAACGATTTCGTGTACAATTTTGAATTTGTCAAACCGCACCTAAGCAATTTCAAGTGTGATTTAAATTTTAAATCGCATCAAATCGCACCATGCTCATCTCTACTTTATAGCGCGATTACATACAATAAAGAAACATTGGTATATAATAAACATTTACAAAGAAGTGATTGTATCTAGCCTAGCCTAGCCTAGCCTTATTAGAAAGTCAAAAACAAGGGAGGATATTATAGGCAGCAACAGCTACTCTTGGATACAACTCCCTCGAATATAAATTTTACTTGTTAAAGATTTTGGTTTCCTCTTTAACAGTTTCACCGAGCAATCCTCCGATTCCATTCGATATAATATATTTTTTTTGTAGTAATCAATTAATTTATAATATTAAATAGTATAATTATTTTTAAAATAAAGTAATTCTACATTTTTTATATCAAATGTAAAATTTTTATCAAAATTTCAATGGTCAAGCTTTTAACTGTCATTTTTTTTAATGACTCAAATTTTTGATAAAATTTATTTTAATATAAATTATCTATTAACATGTTTGGATCATTACTAACAAAAATATTATTAACAAATTATTCACTCTCTTTTCTCTCTACAAAAATTATAGCCTCTATATTTTCATATATGGGAAGGGTATCACATCTACACTAAAGAGACTCTCCCCCAACTTTTTTTTCTTACATTCTTTCGTTTAATTGTTTTTATTTTCTCATTTTATGTTTTATTTCTTCTAGTTTGTATTTTTTTTTTTTCTAATCTATGAAGCCTTTTTTTTCCTAGTTTGAGTTTTTCTAATTTTAATGAACTTTTTTTCATGCTCTCTCCGTGAATAAGGTTTGATTGACACTAATCGACGAAGACAGATCTATTCATATTTGGGTGTGGGGTTATCACGACGAGCTCCTTTTCGTTGTTTGTGTTAAAGAACTACTTTTTTTTTTTGAGGAGAAATTGAATTTCATAACTGAAGATCAAAGCTTAAAGCATTACAAATAAAAAGAGGGGGAATAGAGCTCTATTCCTGGACATAAGACATAGAATTCGAAGCACGAGCTAAGAGATGTGCAACAGAATTCGCTGACCTCCTAACAAAATAGATGCGACAATCGACTATAGAAGCAACCAAATCCTTACATTCATCCACCACCAAACCCACATAATTCGGAGAGAAAGATGAAGCTTCAATACCTTGTATTAACATGGAAGAGTTTCGGATTCAACAATTATCTGTGAAGCACCAAGTCTTTCAAGCCAACTTAAAGCCTCCCTAAAAGTTGATCATTTCGGCTAAAATGTAATCTGCAGGACCCAAAATTGAACCACATCGAGTTGCTATCATCATTCCCCCTCGAGTTGTGAAGAACCATGCCAAAACCCAACTTACTTTCGGATGAGAACACACACTCCATCTACATTACATTTCAATGATCGCAGTGTGTTCACACCACTCACAACGCCGCAAATTTTGATCGGAGAAGTAGGTCACCATTTATGAGGATTTGGGCATGTTGCCATTGAGTAAGAAAAGGAACCGGCCCGGTTGACAATCGCCAAGGCCATTTACTGTAAGTTTTCCAAATCACATCATTTCGATTTTTCCATAGAGACCATAAAATTACACAAGACAGTTGGATGGCCTCACTGTTGTTGCCCATAATAAGAGCTTCAATCCATTGGATAATATCATCACCATTGAGAGAGGGAAGCAGTAAAGCTGAAAGTCTCCAACACTCAACAAAGAATTGGCGTTGAAGAAATAGATGTGAAGTCGCCTCCATGGATCGAAAGCACAAATCAACAAGAGGAATCTACATCAACCTGCTCTTTGTCTTAGATTCTCTTTGGTTGGAAGACATCCTTGCAAATCGCCAAATTAAATTCCGCACTTTAGGAGGGATCTTTAGCAACCATAATTTCTTCCAAATTTGAGAGGAATGAGCAGGATTAATAGAATTCAAATGAGCGGTGAGAGTTCGATATGCACTACGGACTGAATACATACCACTTGTGTCCTTGCACCAGAAAATATTATCACAAGAACGTAGAACAGGAAGAGGTACCTGTAGAATTAGAGCACAATCTCGAGGAGTGAAGAGATCATTGATTAGATCAATATCCCAACACTGTTCATTTGGGATCATCAAAGACTGTACCGATGCACTCAGCAACCCAGGAATCTGAGGAGAGGAAATTCGAGGGTTAGCTTCATCAGGGAGCCAAGCGTCTGCCCAAATATTAATAGATGAACCATCTCTCACTCGCCATCTAACATTCTGCTTCATTAGATCCTGGGCAGCTATGATACTGCTCCAAATGAAACTAGCATTATTCTTCTTGTTGGCATGCAGAAAATCAGTTCTTCTATAGTATTTAGCCTTATAGACACGGGCAACAAGAGAATTGGGGGAAATTATTAGTCTCCAACCATTTTTTCCCAACATAGCTAAATTAAATTAAATGGAGCTTACGAAAGCCAAGTCCCCAAATTGTTTCATGAAACGCACAGAGAGCATTCCAAATTCTTCCAATGAATACCCGATGACTCTCTAGAGTTAGATCGCCACCAAAATCGCTTTCATAATTCTTTCAAGATCCGCACATAAATTCAAAGGAAGAAGAAAAACACTCATAACATACGTTGGTAGAGCTTGGGCAACTGTTTTAATCAAAATTTCCTTACAGGCCTTTGATAGAAATCTTTTCTTCCAACTTTGCTAAACGAGACCAAAACTTCTTTTAAAAAAGAAAGAATTTGGGTCTTATTTCTTCCAATACACGGTAGGTAGACCAAGATACTTGTCATGGCACTCGAATTCGTTGAACATTCAAGGAAGAGCAAATTAAATGCTGTAAAGGCAAAGGAGTATTCACACTAAAAGAAATAGAAGATTTCTGGAAGTTGATTTGTTGACCCGAGGCTCGTTCATATTCATTGATGCAAGCTCGGATGATGTCACATTCACGTGTATTTGCCCGAAAGAATAAAAAGCTGTCGTCGACGAAAAATAAATGAGATATAACTGGAGCGCGTTGGGCAATTTTACAGCCATGAAGAAGTCCCCATTGCTCATATCTTCTCAACAAGCTGAAAACCTTCGCACATAAGATGAATAGATAAGGGAGAGAGGGGCAACCTTGCTTTAACCCTCGAGAAGGAGTGAATTTTTCAGTTTCAAAGCCCCCATGAACAATCGAATAAGTCACCGACCGAATACACATTAACATCCAATTAATCCATTTAATCGGAAACCCCATTCGAACCATCACCCTCTCTAAAAAAGCCCATTCAAGTTTATCATAAGCTTTGCTCATGTCAATCTTCAAGGTCGCATAACCATCACGACCTTGACGCTTTTTTTCAAATAATGAGATACCTCAGTAGCAATCATGATATTATCGCTTATCAATCTTCCCGGTATGAAAGCATTTTGGAACTCGGAGACTAAATTGCTTAGAACAACTTTGAGTCTATTTGCCAGCATCTTCGAAATTATCTTATAAAGGACGTTACATAACTTATAATAGTCAGAAATCGATGCCACTTCCTATGAGTTTTTCTTAGGAATTAAGATAAGATTGGTATGATTAAGACCAATCGGGAAGGAGGAATTATGAAGAGCATCAAGACATGCAGAGGAGACATCCGCACCAACAATAGACCAGAATTTCTGATAGAATGCTGGGTTCATACCATCCGGATCCGGGGCTTTATCTGGACCCATAGAGAAAAGAGCCTCCTTCACTTCAGCATTGGTAAATTCTGCAATCAAAAAGTTTTGTTGCTCCTCAGATAAACAAGTGTCAATGCTATTAATAATCTCGCCGACAACACTGCCACGAGAAGAAAATATATCTTTGAAATACGACATAAGCAAGTCGACAAGACCAGAATCCCAAGTATGCCAATATCCATTTTGGTCTTTTAACTGAGAAATAGAATTGCGTTTTTTCCTGGCAGAGGCAGAAATATGGAAATAGCGAGAATTGCAGTCACCTTCCTTTAACCAATGTTGTTTTGATCTTTGCTTCCAGAAGACCTCTTGTTGAGCTAGGAGTTTATTATAGTTCCTTTTAGCCTCTTCAAATTGGTGGATAGAGGTCGAATTATATTTGGATCGAAGGGAGTTCATTTGAGCCCGACAGTCTTAAAGAACTACTTAAGTTTGTATATTTTTGTCTATTTTTTAGAAATTAATTATATGCTTTTGAGTTTCGAGTTTCAATTACGGAAGGAAGTATCACTCCGACTCTAGTATTTTTGTAATTCGATTCACTTATTAATGAGAATTTATCTTGTACTTATTCCGGGGTTTTGTTAAAAGATAAAATTATTAAGATCAAATAATTGATGTATCGGATGAAATTGAAGGAAATGTGTGACGGAAGGTAGTGATAATCCGACAGCAACAGTACATACATACCTGGCTACAGTCCAATTTTTGACACTAAAACTCAAATTTGCACCCCAAACTTGGACGTTTCCTACTACTATTAATTACTCCCTCTATCTCAAATTTTGTTGGGAGTGCTAAGCTGAGGAATAAATTATGTAAGTAATTTAGGAGAAAGTAAATTAACTATTATTATTATTATTTGCGAAAATGCCTACATCGTGGTTTGATTTGGTCCTCCCAAGTCCTAACCTTATCAAGAACAATCAATGACAAACCAATACAACATTTTATTACCAAAGAGTTAATTCACATTTTATATTGTCGTTTGTAATGAATGTCTACTAGATGTAGGAAGTAAAAAAATTTACATGAAAGCAATATTGGTCAAATAAAGAAACATCAATTATTCAAGAAACTCTGAGTTTTCCATCTTTTGGAGTTCCTCCATTGCTATAATGAACGCCATTGCTGCACGACCCGCCGGGCTGGGGCTGGGGCTGGGGCTTCATGTTTACCTGATTTAAGCCCCAAACACGAATTGTGCGATCATCACTAGCTGATGCCAACATATGAGGGTTTGCTGGATTCCAGCTTACACAGTTGACGGCTCCAGAGTGACCTGGTAATGTTTCAATGAGCTCCCCTGAGCCTCTATGCCATATATATACCTGGAAAGAAAAATTATGACAAACTATTATTTTTTAACTTTCCCTACAAGAGGCCAACTATTGTATATTGTATAAACTCTAGAAATAGAAAAGATGGTTGGTCAAAAATACCAAAATCAGGCAGACAAAACAATCTAATAAACTGTAGGCAAGTCGCACTAAATCACAAGTGAAATGTTTACTCACAAATGTGTATCTAGTATAAGATACACATTATATGTATAATCAGATTTCAAAAGAACCGACTGTTGAGTGCTAACCAAATTGCTACCTTTTGATGTTCTAACTAATACTACCGCAGCGAAGGAGAACATAATTGGCACTTTATGAAATCTACATATCAGATTGTGGTTAAATTTGATGCATATTGCAAGTAGCATGCAGTGGAAGAACAGTTCAAATTTTAAAACCATGAGTGGCAGACTGGAAAGAGTTCCTCACATTCCCAACTCTCTGGATTACTGAATGTGCAGACATCTCAAACTAATTCTACTTTGCTAAGAGCTCTTCACTACGATCACATTAAAATTTAAAATGATAGTCTATGATCAATACTGTTAAGAATAAGCAAAAGGAGAGATCGTACCAGTGCATCCTCGCTGCCACAGGCAATAAATGATTGTTCAAATCCACCAAAGCAGGCTCTGACTACAAACCTAGTACGCTTGTGACCTTTGTACTTGCCAACAAGCTTTATACGGCCCTCTATGTTCCAAAGATGGATTTCTTGATTCAAAAGACTAACCAAGAGGAACTTATTGTCACTGGATAACGAGAACGAAGTTATCGTCTGATCCTCCTCAATAAATTTTTCGACTTTCGCTTCTCTGTCAAGCAGTAGTATAGCAGTTTCCCTACAAGTAGTAATAATCTGCTTCCCGTCACTTGTTACTCCCAAGTCTGAAATCCTAAGAGTTCGTTGCCCTTTCCAACATTCCAGCTCTTTCCCTTCCAAATCCCACATGCTAATACTTTTATCAGTAAAGCCTGAGAATATCCCTTTTCCATCCGGGGCCCATCCACAAGAGACAAAACCAACACCGCCTTTTTCATAAACATTGAGGCATTCACCAGATGAAACATCCCAGCGTCTGACAGCCTCCTCTACACCACAAGTGAGAAGCTGATGGTCATCAGGACTCCATGAAACATAGAAAATAGGTTTCTGGTGACCAGATAATCTATGCTTTAAGGAGACTCTACCATCCACATTAACCTGTAATAAGAGAGAAACCATATAAAAATTAGACGACAGAATAGGTAAAGAAGCAATGGAGAGTAACTCATAGTAGACAAGGCAAGACAGAGATCTCATAACGCATATAATGTTTCCAACAAAAGTATACCCTTCCAAAAATCAACCTAAATATAATACTTAAACCATACAATTGATTGCATTCTTTCAATTTCACATCAGCACGTCCCAATGACACAAGTGGCACAAATAAACAAAGATGCATAAACCAATATCAAAATGGTAATTGTTACAACTAATTAATCCACGATCAACAGTGAAAGGAAAAACAAAAGAAAATAATACACAGAATTTATGTGGTTCGGTTTTGGACCATGTTCACCGGCGAGAAAGTAGTCCACTATATACAGTAATTGAAAAGTAAAAATATGTGAAGAGAAACTCACAAACCCCAGAGCCCTTAAATTAACACAATCTTCTGACAGCTTTCACAAATGACATAACCTAATCAGTGTTCTAAAATTCCCGCGTCTAGGCACTAGGCGGTCCTCTACTACCTCGATTTAGCTGAGCGCCTAGGCCCCACGCCTAGGCAGAATCAGACTTCTACTTTGAAGATCTACAATACTTAAAATGAATTTGTTAAGCCATCAAAGATTATTTTTTTGATGATGTTTCACGTAATATTTTAAAAAATAACATCTACTATATGTGTTGTATAGAATAACATGTATATACAGTAAGAAAAATAAATAAATGAAACCACTTTAGGAAACGCCTAATCTACCTA
Organism: Panax ginseng; assembly: GCA_020205605.1. NCBI lineage: Eukaryota > Viridiplantae > Streptophyta > Magnoliopsida > Apiales > Araliaceae > Panax > Panax ginseng. The sequence goes on from CM035127.1 coordinate 7,458,052, forward strand.
AGAAAATGCCTAGGCATCGCCTAGGCCTCCGCCGCCCAGGTCCACCTAACGATTTTTAGAACACAGAACCCAATAGACCTAAATGAGAGGATTATATAGTCCCAAATCCAAGTGGGATGTGGCCAACAGAAAGATGCATCGGGGTAGTGCTGGCCGGCTCCCTAATGCTGCAATAACTTTCTAGAATTGATAAAGCATCTAAAGAAACATTGCCTGTCGACTCACATATGAGTGCCAATTGGCTAAAACCAATAATTGTATCAATAAACTTGGTCCTGACAGAAAAAGGGCCACTGCTGGCCGGTGGTCAGTTGACACCACCAAGGTAAGCATTAATCCTACAACAATACTATGATCACAAGGAAATTCTAAGAAAGAAGAAGACAAGTCCAAACAATATGAATTTACAAAATTGAGTACCTATGTAAAGACTCGACAAAGTACTCGTGTATGGCCGGCCGGATACTCCATCCGAGTCCATGTAACTTAGATTCTGCTTAGAAACAATTTGACTAGTCTTAACTATATTGAACTAGTTTTAACTATATCTATAAGAAAGCATTACCAACATACCATGGTCCATATAAGATTCACTTCGTACTAACTAAGTGATCTACAGAAACATATCCCTACTGTATTTCAAATTTTCCTTTCCCGTTTTCGTTTCACAAACCATATTGAACCATCATCCAGGTAACATAGGTTCATCCTGCTTCTGCTTGTATGACAAACTCTTACTAAAAGTCGTCATGCTACATAAGTCACCAAGACACCAATACGGAAACTATGATCATAGAGGGAGTTCACCACAGATTTCTCACAGAGGAAGCAACTACAATTGTTCATGGATATCAAGCGCTATACGAAAATCATGATGCATGATCACCCATATTCGATCCTAGAAGTCAGAATGCAAGTAATTCTAGTCGCATCAAGCACAAGACTTAATTCATTAGATAAAATTCTGGTTACATCAAGCACATATATAGAAGGGGATTAATGCAAAGGAACAGATCGACTAAAAACACTAATTACGAAATAGAAGACCATGTAAAAATCTTACCTCCCATATAATTACTAAGCGGTCACAAGATGCTGAAGCTAAATATTTCCCATTATGAGAAAATTGCAAGAACCAGACTTCATCAGTGTGTTCTTGTAGTATCTGCACCATTAGGAGTGGTTGAAAAAGTCAGTGCTAGCAGTAATAAAAGGAAACACAACAGAGATATCATAAAAATCAACTACGTTCTCCAGAGAAGCAAAGCACGCGAAGCATAATAGACTTCCCATCTTTACTCCCAAAAAGACTCTGAATTCCAACAAGGAGAAAAAGGCCTCCACATAATGTTCTCCAAGCAACCAAAAAAAGAACATCAAATCCGGCACGCCATAAGACAATGAAGGAGAATGTGAAAACTCGTCTCACTAGCCTTCATACCCATGACACAGGCATACGAGGACGAGGACTTCTAAGCTTGTTCCTTTGACGAATATAAGTAGCATTGAACCTATAAATTAACGACCAGGAAAAACCCCAAATCGTTGGAGTCATTTCCTTCCAAATGTAGCAGCCAAAGGAACCTATCAAAGGGACGGATAGGAACAAAAAGGTATGACAAATCAAGAGTCCTAGAATGCCTATGAAGGGAAAAAGAGAGAATTAGTAAGAAGAACATGGTAAGGGTACAATCCTTTGTCTCCCAGTCATCAAGTTATGAGGGAAGAAATATGAAAATTACAAGATATGAATGGGAACAACGCTGGCAACGCCAACATTGGAGAGTTGTGACAAGAAGATGGAAGAAAGTTTAGTAGTTTTACACCAAAAGAAAGAAAAAGAGAGATTATTATGGTTGCAGTACTCCAAGATGCGAAGCTGTCTGTCCTGTGCTAAGTTGAGAGAGGCACAGCACTCACTGTCATGCAAATTTTCTTTTCTTCAATAATTTCTTTCTTATCATATTTTCCCCTTTTTCTTATTAGCCTTACTAAAGAGTTTTAGTTGCATTAAACAGATCCTGGACTGTTAGATTAATCTTTAGATCAGATAAAAGCAACTTCAAATCAGTAAATTATGACCTCACCTGTAAAGTTTGAGAAGGAATCTGATCCCTTCCACATTGATGATCAGCATATAATGACATTTCCCCAACTAGAGAATTGTGAAAAATGCAGGCATCTCGTTGCAAGTCTAGAGCCTGCTCAACAAGATGGACCAATCTTCTTTCTGGTATAATCACTGTAGGTGGAAGTAACTCCTGCAATTCCTGCAGTAGTTTTGACCGAGGCTTCACTTTCACAACATTTTGAGCAGGCCTCCCAATTTGATCATTCGGGGAAGGAAATACAATGCAGGAAGAAAGCTCATGGATTCTACTGTTGTTTATGCAAAGAGGTGAAATTTCAGTCCTCAATGTCTTCAAAGCATCCATCACTTTTTCCCCATTCAAGAGTTCAAGAAATTTCTGCTCTAATATTGAAAAAGATGCCAACTTAATAGTAGTTTCATCCAATTGGCAAATTTTATGCAATGTGGCTACACTTTCATCCCAATTTCCATCAAGAATTTGCTGCATAAACAAATTTACTACAGATGATTGTAAATGAATTCCGGACTCTTCTTCTAGATGAGCCCCCGTCTTCTCATAGCCAAGCGAATATAATGCCTCGGTTATGATTCGAACAAGTTCCACTTTCTTGACAATCCCTTTAGAACCAACAATCTCATCGTCCCCTTGGGATGACAGGGGCCGAGCCATCGAGAAATTCAATGAGCAACTTGCAGGCTCCCTAACAGAAGCACCGTTCGCAAGACCTCTCAATTGTTTAGAGGATACTTTCACACGTTTTGAGGGTGGTTCATCATCCTCTACACCTCCCATGAAATGTACACCTCAGCCCATATAGAACTCAAACCAGAAAGCACAGATGAACACGGGTATGATTTTATTCAAATAGAATCACAGATACCTCCAATAGATCAAAACAATTTGCTGGATGACATAATTTAAGAAAGTTAAAAATTTAACAACCTGAAAATTAAGTACCAGAAAAAGGAATCAAAAGCATGATTACGACAGTATGAAACTATGAATTGTTAAGTTACACTTTTTTCCTATTTAGATGAAAGAAGAAGCTAATTGACGAAGAGAAAACTGAAAAGAAATTACAATACATGTTGAGGACAAGTCCAAACAAAACAAAGCAAGAAAGAGAGGAAAAAACATCCATGCGTTAGTGAAGCACTGCTTACTTGCAAAGAAAGTCCTTAAAAAGTTGCTAATGCATGTGTCAAGCAGAGTATATTTTGGGCAACAAAGGAAAAATTAATATATTCTAATAGGTAGCACATTCTGAGTGACCATGTGAGCACATGGGGTAGTTTATTATATTTGAGTGAAGAATAAAAAAAGTAGTGTAGATTAGTAGTTTTACTTTTCAGCATTCTTTCTATAATTAGTTGCATCTGAGAATTATCTCCAAGCATTATGAATCAAGTGAATTAATGAAATGAAAATAAGCTTGTTAAAACTTTCTCCTTATTTTCTATCTCTCTCTTCTCTCTCACGAACTCGGTAGGAATTACTGAGTTTTCTATCATTCTTCCTCCAAAATTCTCTCTAATTCTCTCTATCTATCTCTATTTATATCTCTATTTTGGTCAGATCCTAACTGGACCTGACAAATTTAGAGCCCTAGGTTCTATCCAAACTCATCATCTTCCTCTAATCCTTTGTTTCTTCTCTATCTTCAAGTTTTGATTTCTTCTCTTCTATAAAACCAAACTGAAATCTACTTCTTCTAGTCTCTTCTAACCTTCAAACATTAGCCAAAAACAGGCAAGATCTGGAAGGCTTATCTTCTTCAACCTCATATTCTATTTTCAGATTCTTATTTTATTGTTTTGTCACTGTTCATAAACACAAGAAATACAAAAAAAAAATCAGTCCATTTTCTTAGTTTTTACCATCAAAACACTTTGGGTAGTTCATTACTACTAACAAACATCAACAACAACTTCAGATACCAGCCACAAGGGAGCACAAAACACCACTTCAGAGAATCTGTTTTCCAGCGTACCTGCAACTCAACAAATTCAAGTGTTAATTCTAGGTATTAAACACTTCCATCTCACTCGTTCCTATCACATACATATAACTCATTCCATAAAACTCATTTACAACATCACCCATATATATTTTAAACCATATTTTTCTTGATCTTCTCTGTCGATGAAATTTTTCCATATTCTATGGATTAGTTTTGTTTGATCTGTTTTGGTTTGTGTTAGGTGATTCATATTAAGTAATTTCAATCGTAGAGTCTTACAAGTTGTTCCAATTTACAATCATAGAGTCTTATAAGTTGTTCCAGTCTACAATCGTAGAGCCTTCTAATTTAAAACTTGTTTTGCCTCGAATATTGTGTGTTTCACTGAGGATATCCATTTCTTACTTAAAACCCACTCAAGCTCATTTACTGCTAAGGATTAATTTTCAAACTCAATATCACAACTGTCATTAATTTCATTCTAAAACTCTGAGAAACATGGTTGGACCTGCACACCAAGTGTTCAACCAAAAGCTTAAACAAGTTTTTTGAGTTACATAGATTGTACCCATGAGAAGTTGCAACTTATTGATGAAAAAATGGATTATTTCTTGTGTGGTATGAATGAGTTGTTGAAATAGAAAGGTTCAGAATGTGAGAAGTGTTTTGTTAACCCAGCACTGTTGGTGATAAAAGGAAGGGCAAGTTGTCAGTTCACATGGGCTATATAGGAAACAAGGGATTGTTTAGAAATCACAGCATGCTGAGAAGTTAAGGGTCACAACAAATGAAGAAGATGATCTCCAATGGAGTAGGAGTAGGAGGAACAACTTTGGTGAAGAAAATGAGACGGAAAAAGAACTCAAGCATCACAAGATTGTGTTACCATCAATCAATGAAGATCATAATGCTAGAAACTGAATCAAGGATGTAAAGGATCCCTATACATGATGATTATGTTGAGAATGAGGAGGCTCCATATTACCTATGATGAAACACACCATAATATGAAGGGAATCATTGTTTTGATGAAAAGACAGAGTTCATTGACAACATTCAGCAATGTGCTACACAACGAGAATCTAAAGAAGAGTTTTGGTAAAATGAAGTCCCTTTGTTTAACCATAATCCTGAAGTGGAGAAAGGATTCATGAAGGTAAAGGGAATGTTGACACTTCCTGAACAACAACAAAAAGATTCCTTTGTAAAGGAGCTGTCAAACCAGCCTCACATGATGCAAATCAGTCCAGAAAGTGACGACAGAATCACCTATATTTCAGCTCCACGAGGTCCAAAGATGTTTGCCATCCAAAACAGTCCAAAAATGTTTGGTTTGTATCACTTGAACCTTGGAGAGATAAGGTCAAAACCTCTATGCAAAACTCACATTGAAGGAAACTAGTACACTAAAATTTCCCCCCTACCTTGAGTACAACCAATTTCCTTGTGTTTCTACTTCAGTACCTAGATCCCTCATTGCATACAAAGGACTTTGTTGTTACTAAGCTGAAAGCCATGATGTGGATCACAACTGCAAGACATCTCAATGCTTCATAACAACTACTAAAGATACGGAGGCTGAAAATTATAACTGTCCGATTTATGATGAAGAAACAACGTGTGCTAATGAATATAAATGTAGTCCTTTATATGATGAACAGGTAGAATGTATAGAAGCTTTGAAGGAAGGACTCACAATAATTGATGAACAACATCTTGTGATGATACCTGAGAATCCTTTGGATAGAGGAAAGCATGACACTAACCGGTCTATATTGAGAGATTTCTCACAGCTGATAATGCAAACAATGAGGTATCATTTGACAAGACTATAGCTTACCTTAAGGACAAGTTTGTTCTAAAGAGGAAATGTTTCTCAAATACAGTTCCCATTCTCTCTAAACATCATCAACCAAAATGCAAGAAAATTCCAGGATTCTTATAGGTCAATCTCTTTATTGGGGAACATGAATACACACTCATGGGACTAGGGTCCTTCCTTTTATGGCTAGAATCATTTTGGTGGAGCAGTATTGATATAGCATGTCAGATTTTTCAGTTCAAAGAGGATGGGTTACCTGGCCTATTCCTTGGAGAGAAAAAAATGGAATACACTTTCAGAAACTTTCAGTTTGAGAGTTCATTTGCAAGACAGGTTGATCAAACAACGAAAAATGTGATGCAGAAGCTAAACTTAAACTCAACCTTCTTCTTTAGAAATTCTTGGACAACAACCATGGTCTATTCTAAGTTCTACTAACATTGGTGTTGTTAGGATCCTGATAAGTAAGCTGGTTGTGATCAATCTTCTAGGCACTATACTTGAAGAGAATTCCTTGATGAATGAAAAAATTACAAAAATGATGTTTCAGTTGTTTTTTCAAATAGTTGTGGTTGGGCTATGGTAGCCAAGAGCATTAATCTTGCTTTTGAATTAACATTTGTTTATTGTTGTGCATTGATGCTCAACAGAAAAATAATAAAGGGTTGTTTGTCCTACTTCAAGAAAGGTAGAGACCAACATGTATCAATGGTGGTTGTAGTTGAAGGAAAAGAAATTCAAGAACTCAAGGCATGCTAAAGTTAATATTGAGACAAGCTTTTGCAATGAAGAAGTTACACTAAATATGAAGTTGTTGGAGTTAACTTTTGATACTGGGGAATATGAGAATGCAGAAGTTTTAAAGAATTGCTATGGAAAGATTCAACTAAACAGGTTCATGAGTTTTGTTTTTGACATTATAAAGGTGGTGGCAACTACCAAGATTGGAAAACAGAAAATTAACAATATCCATGAGGACATGGATGCTTTTAAGGAGGAGGGAATGTCAGGCAGAGGGTATTTTGGGCATCAAATGAATAATTAGTATATTCTAGTAGGTAGTATATTCTAAGTGATCATGTGAGCGCATGGGGTAATTTGTTATATTTGAGTGAAGGATAAGAAAAGTAGTGTTGGTTAGTAGCTTTACTTTTCTGCATTCTCTCTATTTATAAATAGTTGTATATGAGAATTATTCTCCAAGCATTATGAATTAAGTGAATTAATGAAGTGAAGAGAAATTTGTTTAATCTTTCTTCTTATTTTTTCTATCTCTCTCACGAACTCGATAGGAATTATTGAGTTTTCTATCCTTCTTCCTCCCAAAATTTTATATAATTCTCTCTATCCATCTCTGTTTATATCTTTATTTCTGGTCAGATCCTAGCTGGGCCTGACATCATGAATATGATTAATGCTATTAATTACTCCTTTTATTTTGATAGAAAACTTTATGTATTACTTTCCTTACAATCAGCTATCACATGCATAGCTAAATGTTTAATCAATCTCCATAATTCAACCTTGATCAGTGCATCCACCGCAATCCCTAAAACTTAATGTTCCTCTAGTGCCTATGATTAGTCCTTAAGCAACATCAATTTAATTCCTAAAGATTAGCAAAATCTAATATCAAGTCCCAACGAATTGGTATAGTACAAGTCACTAAGATATTGCATAAACTGATAAACTTATGCTACTATAAGGTCCATAAAAGCACCACATCCTCAGCTATACATTTTTTCTTTACTTCTTTATTATGTTGATGAGTAAGACATAATCTGCTTTTCAAGATCCTAAACAGCCAAAGTTCCTGGTTGCTCAAGGACTGTCAAGTTCAATTTGTTTATGAAAGTAATCGTGGACCTCAAATTTAGTATGTCCCCATTGACACTTCTAATAAAACATGGAGAATTTAATCCGCTTGCCTTTACTTATTTATTTATTTTTTGGATAAGTTTTGTACGCTTGCCTTGTTTAGGCAAGCAGTTCAGCTAAATGAGCTCAAAAACAAGGTAAACCAAAAAACTAAAGTCTTACAGAACTGAGTTCAGGTTAAAATAAACTTGGTCTCTAGAAATTTCCATCATTTATAGAATTTTCATTACATTCTAATCAGTGCAAAATCAAACTCTGAAAAACATATGTTTGATTCATAAGTATTTTGATATTTGATACGACTTATTTGTACTTGAATGACTAAGCAAATCAGAAAAAAGTTGATCCAATCTCTGAAAAGCATATGTTTGATTCATCATGCTAACCACCTAAACTTAAATATAAATGACACGGTTAACCCTCTTTTCTGCATATATAAAATGTGAATGTTCACACCACTAAAATATAAAACATACAATTAGAAGAAATCACTATAATATATTGCAAGCACACAAATTGAATTTAACAATATTCATTTTATCATAACGAGTGCTCAGAAAGGAAATGATATTTTCTCTACATATACCCAAAGTAAAATTTTTTCTAAGAACAATAAAAATCTTTCAGTTACAAATTAATCTATAATACCATTGCTAGCAGATTTCAAGAATCACTTGTAAGCCACATCAGAAACTGGATGATCATAATAAGTTTTCAGAAAGTAAATGAAATCACTTAACAGTTAACACGTAATCTAAAGTAAAAACCATTTTATAGAAATGCAACTCTGTGAGTTCAAACCTTACTAAGAAATCATTGTGTTTACAGGGCAGTATAAAAAATCACTCAAAACCCGCATCAGAAATCAATCAGATTTAGGATAATCTTAGAGCTTTGGCAGATAAAATCAAATCAAATCCAACAAAAACATGAAATCTCCAAAGATGCACATGAATATGGTAATATCGCGTGAATCTGTTACACACCTAAATCTTATACGGTCAGATTAATCCGCCGGTAAAGCAATCCTTTTCTTCTACTTCTTTTTCTTGTCCGAGTTTCTGTGTGCGTGAAGTAAATAGAGACCTAAGATGGAAGAGTACCCCCAGATACATTGTTGACTGTTTGTTTGTTTCACAGATAATCATATAAATTTTCGGTATTTTCCAGTTTGATCCTTTAATTTATTCCATATACGTAACTATACCCCCAATGTCTGAATTTATTTCAATTTGCTCTGAAGGGGTATGAAATAGGAGAAACGAAAACTATCGAGACTTGAATGAAAAGTTACAGTGAATATGTGGGTATAGATTAGATGACATAACTTCAAAATATAAAATTGACATTTTTACGTCACTTTTATATTTGACTCACATATTAATTAATAAAAAATTGATGTGAGTCTTACTTGTGAAAATATCAAAAAAATAATGTGAAAATATAATTTGCACAAAATATTATACTCCATTATGGATGACAATTGAGAATGGTGCAGTGGGTTCTGTCATCACACTTCCTTCAATAAAGTTTGTATCGGAACCGTTCACATTGGCTTGGGTATGGATTGATGCAGTGAACCGCTGGCCAAGAAAAATAAAAAAATAGTTTTACTTTAACTAAAAAAATTTGGAATGTAATTTTAATATGACAGAAATAGAAATAATTTGCATAACTATAATTGTCATAAAAAATGAAGTATTATCAATCAAAATAATAAAAATAAATGATTTAGAGCTTCAATTAAATAAGACTACACAGTAACAAAATATTTGAATTAATAGTACTCCAATTTTAACTAATCTATAATCTTCAAGATATAATTTATTACCAACATTTTTTTGAGAAAAATCACTGTCCTATTTGATATCATCAGCCAGTTTGGGCCTAAAACATAAAAGCTCAAATGATTTATTGGGTATCTAGGCTAGGCTAGGCTAGGCTAAGCTTGCTTTCTCCCTGTATATATGGAACGAAGTCAAAAAAACTAGTAATTCATTTTACACAAGTCCTTCATTTTTACAGTTGAATAGTACACGGGAGGGAGGGAGGGAGGGAGGGGTCTCCTACAATCTTATTCACGGCATCAAAAATACCCATTTTTATATTTATACAGTTTTTGCTCTTAAAAAGTGGTGAATAATTAGAAAACAAGAAGAAAAAACAAAGGGCAGGGCACGAGATTTGCGGAGAATGCTGCCACTTGCTATTGTTATAATAACTGGCGCCTGGCCTGGCCTGGCCTGGCGTTCTAAAAGACGAAAGAATGGCAATTAATTAAGTTCACATCCATCATATTGCTACTGATCTCATCTGTGGTATATGTACCCAAAACACCAAAATGTGAGAAAAAAGAAGAGCAAAGTCTAATCACCCATGTGAAACACAGGCGCACAATCCACTCCTCTTCCTCCTCGTTACTTTACTAGATTCTCACCATATATACATACATATGTATATATGCATCCGATTAACTATGAAAACTTTTGGCGGCCTTTTTGTCTGCCACATTCATAATATGATCAAAAAAGCACAAAGAAAACATCTTGCCATAATGTATGGGATTAGAGGGTCCCCAACTACTAGATAACAGACAAAACCAGGCGCCATCCATCACCCATCTGATAGAGATTGCTCAATACACGACAACCCAACAATAAAGAAAGAAAATAGTAAAATTTAAGAGGAAAAAACTAACATGTTATAAAGATATATTAAGGGTACATCAGTAGATGCACATTCCATATTCACACAATTTAGCTAGTATATGTTATGCTCAGGAATATTCAAACTAACTCCCAACATTATTATTATTATTACCCATTAATAAAATTCCGAATAGAACAAAAAATTCAACAATGCCATAGATTATCGATCAAGAATGCTGCTGTACAAACCGATACTAGGTGGGGATCACTCTTCAACTAACCCAACTAAACCCCAAAAATGTGGGCTACTGTGATAGTGATTATAGTTCATAATAGTATATATATATATATATATATATATATATATATATATATATTCACCTTTTCAGTGTCGTCTTACGTACTGTGATTATACCTCAATATATGTTGACAAATTAAGAATATTGTGGTGGATAGGTATAGAAAAATTAAAATTTGAGGCATTAACTGAGAGGAGCCCTACGGGGGACTCCTTTTCTCTTATGTAATTGCTTCTCAGGCTTTGAGGCGGAACTGGACCAGCTGCATTGAATTACCTCCGATGACTGATCTGTTGGAGAAAGAGAGGAGCCCTCATCATTTATATATTCTTTCATATCATAGTTTTCCTTCCAACACAGACCATCAAATTCACGAACCGGAATGGAAATCATCTCATGGCTCTCATCTTTAGACATTTCCACCTGGGAAATTTCACAACTGCATGCATTAGGTGCTTATGAACTTTGCCAAGGAAAATGGACATTCCATGATTTTGAAGTGTTTTTTGTGGCAAAAAGAAAAAAGAATTGAAGTTAATCTAAAATTGAAAAGATTGCCACAAGATTAAGAGAAAGTCTTATCAAACAGTACCTAAATTATTACGGTCATTACATTACCTTGCAGGCAATAGAGCAGAATCGATTAGGGAAGTCATGCATGTGCCTCCCACAAGCTTCACAAACCGCACCATTCTTTAATTTTGTTGGTTTGATATCTTTAGATTGGGGACGGGGATTCAAATGTATAGCCATTTCACCGTTGATTTTATATGTCTGCAGATACAAATTCCTATCAATAAAATTACTAGTAAGAGAATAAAACTATGTGCGAGCCAAAACCGAGTTAAGTTATACAAATAGTTGGTTATGAAATGATTATGTATAGTAACATTAATATTGAATCCAATTTTTAAAAAATTAGAATAATAACAGTATTAATCAAAGTGTAACTTAAAGCAAATGCATCCATTAATTATTTACAAACCGCATTCAACACAACATATATAAATGAGAAGGCCAGTAAATATAGTAATTTGATCATTAATCTCAATTAATTACAATAAAAACAAGAGGTATTTGTGAATCTGAAGTTGAAGCAAGACTACTCACTTGGATCTTAGAGCAGTCAAAATGGTTGTGAATATCTTGAAGGCGAACAACGTCATGATAAACATATTTGCAGATTTGAAGATGGCGGTGAAAGCAATGAGCCGGAGAAGAAGTAAAACAGTGCTTGCAAAAGCATAGATTACAATCAATGCAAAACACATTCTTTTCATTTCTCCGAAGATCTCTATGATCAATACAAGTCCCAAAGAACTTGGTGCGCAGTAAACTACTCAGCCACTGTGCCTCTTTCTTCTTCAAACTTATTGCACAACCCACCCGGGCCTATATATATATCAATTTAAACCCATTAATCTAATATTGAAATCATACACAAAACAAAAAAACTTTTTATATATTGATCAACTAATTTAAACATACGTAACTTGATTAATGAAATTAACCCAATACATATACATATATATATATATATATATATATATATATATATATATATATATTGAACTGTATATAACAGATTCTGGAATTAAAGAAGGTATTAGTTTACTTAGAATTCAACTTGTAAGGAAAAATAATGGATACTAACCATTTTGGCGATATGGGTTCTAGTTGGGAGATTGAAACAGGGAGCGAGGAGAGTATATTGATGAAGAAATCAATGGGTTTGTGATGAATTTAGAAGAGAGAAAAATGGTGCTTTTAAAGGTAGCAAGATTCTGTAGAGGGAAAATAAGAAAGGAAGGAAGGGAAATTTAGATTAAAATTAATGGGAATAAAATCTCTGACAATTTTAGTCAAACATTTTTATTTCACTTTTACAGTAATAAGGGTGGCCTACAAGGCTTTTAGCAGCTCCAAAGCCACCCTAAAGATATGGAGAAAATATTTAGAAAAAAAAAAAGATATGAAGAAAATTCTCCCCCCCACCCCCCCCTCCCCCTCCCTCTCCCTCTCCCTCTCCCTCTCCCTCTCCCTCTCCCTTAATTTCAAGGGAAAATATTTGTGATGTTGATTGGTTGATATGAGCAAATGCATCAGCCCAAGAAGAATAATTGAAAAAAAACAACTAAAATTTCACCCTTTTAATTTATTTTTTTGTTATTTAGGGGTGCCCTAAAATGTCACATATTTTAAGAAAATTATCACACAGTTAATGACATAAACCTCATTACAATTTTGGAAATAGGAAAAAACAATTGGCATTTGAAAGAGACAATAATTTGTAAACTTTTAGAAAAGTATTGTATGTATGAAACTAGTTTATATCTTAAATTATGTGTTTTATAGATACACACACACAACATAAAATGGTATACTACTTGTTATTTATGAATTAATTAGTCTTCTATATAATGACACTTTAGTATAATTTTATTCTAGATAAATTTTTTTTTGACATATTATTAATAAAATATATATTTAGATAAATATATATTTTTAATAAAACGTCCTTACGTAAGAAAATAAATAAAAAATTATCAAACCTTTTACACGATCCTCTAAATTTTAAATATGCCATTGAGATTTCTGATTTTAATGCTTTCAAGATATATTAAGTTTATTACCATGTAGAGTTAAAAAAATTATTAATAAATGTTTTATAATTATTCTGTTCAATGGAATGAAATCTAGTAATGATAATTAGTCGGAAGAAAGTAATCAAGTTTGGGGGTAATGTAATCTATGATTGGCTATCATCCCCTTGATTGGCTTCTAAATTTGGGTCCCAGTTTTTAAAAGTAAAGTCTCCCCAACTCAACCCAACCCAATTCAGCCCATCCCAGTCCAGTCCAACCCAACCCAACCGTATGCAAAGTTTGTTAGAGCACAAATAAAATAATTTGGAGCATAAAATATTAGTGTTTTTTTTCTTTTATATACAGTCAAATAATGATCAGAATTTGCATGAGGCCCCCAAGTCACCAATAAATTTCTCCCTTTATCTTTATCTTTTTCTCGATTAGAATAACTTGATATGTCAAAAATCATTTTTCCGGCTATTTGTCTTTACTTGCTTCATCACACCATTTTAAATATTTAAAAAATAAAAATAAAATAATGCATAGTTAATTGGATAACATGATTTGGAATATTTTACTAACTAGAATTATCCAAACTCCAAACAAACACTACTTCCTTCTCCTAAAATTGAAGATATATTTTCTTCTTCTTCTTTTCCTTCTAAATTAGAAATATATTTTTATTTTTATTTTTAGTCTATAAATGATATTATATTCCCAATATATTTTAATTTTTATTCTTAATTGAATATTTTAATATCACAATCACTACATTTCTAACCGATATTAAAAATAAGTTTACAAAAATAAAGTTTTCTTTAAAAATCTTTGTTTTATAGATATAGAACGGAAAGAGTACATAAATTAACAAATATTAAGGATATATTTTGTTTTGTTTAATATTTACCCATAAAATAATTTGTTAGTTTAATTATTATAATAAACTTGAGGAGATTTTGTTATTTTATGCTAATATCAATAAAACTTTGAGTAACAAAATATTATGCAGCAATAATTTTAATCTCAACCAACTCGACAAAGATGAAAAACCATCAACTTCAACTGAATATTTCTTTTCCATAATTTAACATCGTGGAGAGATTTCCGAGTAATATTCATTTGAAACATGAAATATATAATTTCACAGAATATATAATAATTTCGCGAATAAGACCGAACCTCGTATGCGTATATATATATATATATATATATATATATATATATATATATATACACACACACAGGTTTGAATCAGTAGCTCACCACTTTACTTCTCAAAATTGGGGGAATCACCAAGCGAAATCATGACTAGTGAAACCCATAGCTGCTTGATAAAATTTCCCAACGATAGAACCCAACCCAGCTGCTGGTCCAGTTCTGTCCTTATATTGATTGCAGATTTATGGACCAGGACCAGGACCAGGTAGATCATGAACATCCTTTCGAGCCACAACTGATTTTTCACACAAATTCTGTTCAATTAATCTGAGTGCAACTTCCTTTTCTGGCACCGATTCACATACCAAGTTGCATGTTTCTGCAGGGCCATGCCAATCATCACTTTGAGGCTTGTAAGCATCACAAAGGTCATGGCTGACAGGAGGAAAATCCAGAAGAGTCTCCACAGGACTGGGCTATGAGGAAGATGAGCAGCATAAACTGGACTTAATACTCTAATTACCTGAAAGATGGCAATATATAATTCTCAAGCTCCCCATCAACCCAACAAAATAGATGAATGCACATTAATGCATGCATTTATAATTTTGATTTTTGATAGACAGTTTTGTAGGGCACTCATTTATTAAAAGGCAGCTTAGCCCTTTTATACATATTTTGCATTCTGCTCAAATAGAATTTTAACTCAAAAGTGCCTTTACCTAGGAGGCATAAATGAGAGACACTCAAGTTGGTAGCTCATAATAAATTGAAGTTATTCTTACCACGCAAGCGGGGGCTAAAGGAACAAAAGTGAGGTTTCTCTTCCCATTCTCTGTTTGCAAATTGAGTCTCTGCCAAAACACCAAATAATTAAAAATGGAATACTTACTTCAGTATAGCAAAGTGTGTAAAATGGTGCACATGCCTATCCACAGAGGACGCCAATAAATTTCAAAATCAGTAAAATTTACACTAATCCAATAATAGAAGCCATCCATCAAATTATTAATAAGGATCACACAATGTCACCAAATGTAACATGGTATGATGAGGTGCTTAGATGCAGAGGCACATGTCAAATAAATCCAGATAACTTTCTTTCAGTCCATGGTATGAAAGGTAATATTAATTTCCAATACTTAATTATGTCACACAAAGAAGTTGAAACGCTACTATTTGAACCCCCCCGGGTCATCTACTAATATATAAGAAAGAATAAAAATGATGGGATCCAATAAGCAAGACCATAAGAATGGAAAGGGATCAGTGAGTGAAGTGTTTTTAAGGAAAAGAATAAATCAAACAATTACACTCGATCCTTCTCCATAAATGAAACAACTCAGGTCAAATCTCGAGTCTGAAACAAATCTCGAATCAAATCTCAAGTCCAAATCGAATCAAATCCAATCCATCCAAACAAGACCTTAAACTACTAGTCCAATAGTATCTTCTTGGGTCATTTTAGCCCACCACAAGCTCACCCAAAAGATATGACTGAATGTACTATTGTCAGTAAATTAATTCTTTATATACATACAAACTTTTCTCATATCTTTCGATGTGGGATAAGGGTGTTACAATGAACCTCATTTAGACCAAACATTAACATCACAATACTATTCACTCTTTTAAACAAGCTCTTGTCTAGTACAAGTTCATCAATCTCTTTTACTGTTGAAGCAAAAAATAACCACCTTCTGATTCACAGAAATAAGTCAATGAAGGTAAAAAATTTAAGCAGATGATATAAAATAAACTTGATTGTAAGACCTACCTAGATACAGAAGTAATAAATACAATCCCGGAGTACAGGACACGTGAAGCACATAATTTTCCTTTGCATGCTTGCACAGTGGGGGAAGAATCTAGGAATTGAACTTAGCAGGGGCAAGAAAGTTTTGAGTTCCAATGTGGATCTTTATAAATATAAAGTAGATCATATGGAAATTATATGTTATTAAGGAGCCACTCAAAACAATATTTTATTTTTAGATAGAAAAGGCAAGCCACACAACATATACTATCAATCATAACCTTCAAAATAAATAATTGCAAATACATCAATTCAAAAAACATAGTACTCATATGATGCGGTACGGAAGAAAAAATTCAATAAATTTATTATTAATTTTGTATTGTTATTTATAAATAAATGTTGAGTTATTAATGAAATTATTTAGTAGGATATTATAGCAGTAGTTTTTCATTAAGAGAGTTTTAATTGTAGTAGTAGATTTCAATTAAAAGAGAATATTATAGTAGTAGGTTTTAGTTAGGAGATTGTTTCCTTTCTAAATTAGGGTTTTTACTTGTTCCCCAAGTATTGGGTTTTCTATTTAAGCATTGTAATATTTCATTATTTTTAGATTGTTGAATATATTATTTGAGATTAAAATTGTGTGCTTTTGTGTGTGTTTCTTTACCGATTCTCCACGGAGATAGTTAATCTTATTACTTCTTCCTGCCAAGTCCAACATCATAACGGTATTAGAGCCAAAATTCCTGATATCGTTTGATTTCACGCAATTCCTTCCTAACTTATTTTTCTGGCCTCCATCAAATTGTCGAAGTTCGCTAGAGAATCGACAATAATTTTCCGAGACGAAAGCACGATCTGCAGCAGCAATCGTCGTCGTCGTAGTCTCAATGTATTCAAAAAAAAGAGTTCAGTGTTAATGTTCATAGATACAGTGCGCGACACTGTTCATCAAATTTTTGGTGTTCTGCCAAAATACAATTTGGTACCCCCAAGTTTCTGAAATTTTAAATTCAGCCCTTTAAGTTTATGAAATTTTCAATTTTGCCGACATAGTTTCTAAAACTTTCAATTCAGCCCATAAAGTTTCTGAAATCTTCAATTTAGCCCCCACAATTTTTGAGTGTTCAATTTAACTCCCAAAGTTTTTGAAATTTTCAATTCAGCCCCTCTACATATATACAATGTCTCCCAAGTTTAACAATTCAGACTTTCTTTGGGCTAAGATAAAGCAACTTGAACATCGAACTTTGGTCATATGCGAGTAACTTAAAAGGTCTTTTGTCCCGTACAGTGCCGAGTATTGGAAATTATGCGTTGAGCTTGCACTTTCTGAAACAAGTCTTGCAAATTTAAAGGCACATTACGAGTACATAACCACATGCTTTTGTCGTCCATATTTTGATCAAGCAAAAAAAATGTTCATCTTAATCGTGTTTATTTAACTAAAGCGACGCGTTCACAAGAGGAGACCTGCAAAGTAAATTTTTACCAGACGATGGATGAATGTCTCACAATACTTAAACGTATCAATAACCAATATGAAATTGGTGATGATAAAAAAGAGCAAGTACTCTCACATATTGATGCTTGTGAGAAACATGAAGCGGAAGTTAAGTGTGTTGAACAACTTTCACAGATGGTTTCCAATGGAGAAATTGAAGTTAAGTTTGACCCCCAATGCGAAAACATCAAGGAAGATAAAGTTGAGATCAACCATGTTGTTTTCTCTCTCCGGTTGATACATTTGAGTTCCAAGCTACTTCAAATTTCTATACTCAGTCATTGTTATTCCAGAAAATTGTGCTCGTGTTATTAAAACAACAGATGCGAATGTTTAGTTCGAAGACATCTCTCGGACTATGACTTATTATTCTACGATATTTCAAAACTCAAGGACGAGTTTTTTTTCAAGGCGATGAGAATGATGATGTACAGAAAAAGAAATTCAATAAGTTTATTATTTATTTTGTATTGTTATTTAGAGATAAATGTTGAGTTATTAATGAAATTATTTAGTAGGATATTATAGTAGTAACTTTTCATTAGGAGAATTTTAATTGTAGTAGTAGATTTCAATTAGGAGAGTTTATTATAGAAGTAGATTTTAGTTAGAAGATTGTTTCCTTTCTAAATTAGGGTTTTTACGTGGTCCCCAAGTATTAGGTTTTCTATTTAAGCATTGTAATACTTCATTATTTTTAGATTATTGAATATATTATTTGAGATTAAAATTGTGTGCTTTTGTGTGTGTTTCTTTACTGATTCTCCGCAGAGATAGGTAATCTTATTCCTTCTTCCTACCCCGTCCTACATCATAATGGTATTAGAGCTAATATTCCTGATATCGTTTGATTTCACTCAATTCCTTCCAACCATATTTTTCTAGCCTCCATCAAATTGTCGAAGTTCGCTAGAGAATCGACAATAACTTTTCAAGACGAAAGCACGATCTACAGCAGGAATCGTCGTCGCCGTAGTCTTAATGTATTAAAAAAAAAATCAGCGTTACTGTTCATCGCTACAGTGTGACACTGTTCACCAAATTTTTGGTGTTCTGCTAAATTACAATTTGGTAACCCCTAGTTTTTGAAATTTTAAATTCAGCCCTTTAAGTTTCTGAAATTTCCAATGTTGCCGCCATAATTTCTAAAACTTTCAATTCAGCCCCTAAAGTTTCTAAAATCTTCAATGTAGCCCCCACAATTTTTGAGTGTTCAATTTAACTCCCAAATTTTTTGAAATTTTCAATTCAGCCCCTCTACATATATACAATGTCTCCCAAGTTTAACAATTCAGACTTTCTTTGGGCTAAGATAAAGACACTTGAGTATCAAACTTTGGTCATATGCGAGCAACTTAAAAGGTCTTGTGTCATGTACAATGCCAAGTATTGGAAATTACGCATTGAACTTGCACTTTCTGAAACAAGTCTTGCAAATTTAAAGGCACATTACGAGTACATAACCACATGATTTGTTCGTCTATATTTTGATCAAGCACAAAAAAATGTTCATCATAATCGTGTTTGTTCAACTAAAGCGATGCGTTCACAAGAGGAGACCTGCAAAATAAATTCTTACAAAAAAATTGATGAATGTCTCACAATACGTATCAATAACCAAAATGAAATTGGTGATGATAAAAAAGAGTAAGTACTCTCACATATTGATGCGTGTGAGAAACATGAAGCGGAAGTTAAATGTATTGAACAACTTACAGAGTGGTTTGCAGTGGGGAAATTGAAGTTAAGTTTGACACCCAGTTCAAAAACATCAAGGAAGATAAAGTTGAGGTCAGCCATGTTGGTTTTCTCTCTCCGGTTGATACATTCGAGTTCCAAGCTACTTCAAATTTCTATATTTTGTCATTGTTATTCCCGAAAATTGTGCTCGTGTAAAACATCAAATGTGAATTTTTTGTTCGAAGACATCTCTCAGACTGTGACTTATTATTCTAAGATATTTCAAAACTCGAGGACGAGTTTTTTTCAAGGCGAAGAGAATGATGTTGTACGTCAGAAGAAATTTAATAAGTTTATTATTAATTTTGTATTGTTATTTAGAGATAAATGTTGAGTTATTAATGAAATTATTTAGTAGCATATTATAGTAGTAACTTTTCATTAGGAGAATTTTAATTGTAGTAGTAAATTTCAATTAGGAGAGTTTATTATAGTAATAGATTTTAGTTAGGAGATTGTTTCTTTTCTAATTAGGGTTTTTACTTAGTCCCTAGGTATTGGGTTTTCTATTTAAGCATTGTAATAGTTCATTATTTTTAAATTATTAAATATATTATTTGATATTAAAGTTGTGTGCTTTTGTGTTTGTTTCTTTACTGATTCTCCACGGAGATGGGTAATCTTATCCTTCTTCGTACCCCATTCTACATCAATATATGTACATGTAGTACGAAAAATTACATGTTTTATAGGGGAAATATTTCTCGTTTAAATTTGTAAATAGATTTAAGAGTATGTGTAGTGGGCATTAAACAAATTCAAAGAAATTTTATGAGGGCATTGCCATATATTGGGGGTTTTAATTAACAAATACTATTTAAAAAGTACTCTACTTTTTAATCATGGTATGGTCAACTGCCCCTACCTATCATATGATACTCTACTATATGCACAAGAACACGCATGGAGAATTATCTAAATTAGTAAGAATTAAATACTATCTAAATTTGTAGAGTATTCAAAAGTAACTTCAACCCGTTAGGAAAAAAGATGTCTTTTGTTTTTATATCTCTAATAGGAAAAAGAACTTCTAATAGGATTTTTATTTTTTAGCTTTATCAATTTTATTACAAGCTTTTTAATCACAATTATATGTAAGATAATATAAGGATAAATTTTGTATTACAAATTTATTAAGATATTAAGATACCAATTGAAAAAATCTCTTAACAAATTACGTAATTTAATTATATTAATATTAGTCACGAATGTCTTAACTAAATTAAATTCAATAACATTTGAATATTATCATATCACATGATTAGTTGTATTCATAACATACGTGAATTTTTTTTGAAACATAATAACTGTAAATTAGTTGAAAAATTATAATGAATTCATTACTAACTAATTGTCATAACTACATTATTAAAACTAGAGTTTTATAGATCTATTCAGATTAGAATTGCAAGCAAATTTTGTCGATATAAACATTAATATAGAATACAATTACAAATTATATAAATTAAAATTATTATTTTCTAATAATCATAACTAAAAAACAACATCCCATTTAAATGTTTAGCTTAATAATTTATCAAAAGAACCTAATAATATATAGTTATATAATTTATAATTTAAATAAATAATTTAATAACTACAACTATCCTCTTAAAATTATAATTACATATTTACCATATATTTAATTGATTATGTTAAAAATTAACACAATAACTTATTATACATGTCGCCCGTTTTCTTTTGATAAGTCAAACATAAGGAGTATTATCTTTTGATAAGTCAAACCCAAATGAGTAATATCTTTCAATATGTCAAACATGGAGTATTATATTCAAAGGGGACCAGCCTGCCACATAGCAAGTGCATAAAGTAGAGGTGAATAAATTCAAGAGAGAAAAAATATATAAAAAGGAATACCTGTTTGCAAAGGTCTTCAAGAAATTCGGAAAACACAATGGGCTTTAAATCATTGAATTTCGCAATGAATGAGTGCTTGACTATATCAATAATCATTTCACATATATAAACCATAGAAGCATTCTGGAATTCCAGGCAAAACAAGAGCAAACGAAGAGCCAATATAAGATAAACAATCTTCATATATACTCCTGTTCCAAATTATAAGGATCATTGTTGACTTTTGAAAGTTAATTTAAGATATTTTCAAACTTAAAATTAATATAATTCATTAAAAATGCGAAACAATAAATATTAAATTGATGCTACTTTTTATATAGTTTACAATATTTACCAGTGTGTTGATTAAAATTAAATGAATCTATGTCAATTTGAGTTCGAAAATGTCTGACTTCAAAATGTCGATAATAATCCTATATTTTGGAACGTAGTGTAATTTTCATTTCATTGCCTGAAAAGTGTATCGTACTCAGAGCTGAAGTGAACTTACAAAAAGGAAATTCTCGAACCAAGGATACTCAGCTTCCAGAATATTTTGAGCTAAGATGAATAAAATGAACGCAGAAATATGGAACCTCTCGATTGAATCTGATCACAAGTAATGCCATTGAACCAAATGAAACCAACTGAGCCCATAATTTAATAAATATCTCACACAAAATTTTAAATCACTAGCCAGTTTCTTATCCCTCTATTTAAAAAAAAAATAAAAATGAATGCCGTATTTTATTTATTTTTTAATAAGTTAAAACGAGTGTGAGAATAAAATAAGAAGAGGAAAATATAAGGAGCTATAGATAAGAGGAGTATCCTCATTCACAAAAGAACAAGTAATGAAAGACAAACAAGTCAAAGATTAAAAAAAACAAAAAAAATGAGGTGAACTCGTGCTTTACCACAACTGACAATGCCAACAGTAAATACAGTTGTCACAACAGCAAATTCAAAAACAGATGCTGCTAATCCTAGTTGCTATGAACAAAACTACCACAACAACCAGAACACCCTTCAACCCACCCACCAACCGCAGCGCAAGTTTGTTATTCTACAGAGTATGCACGATGAAAATCAAAATGATACACAATTTATTGAGCAAGGAGGCTATAAAGAAAACCAATTTTCCCTTTTTTATCCCCCTCCCCACACAAAAAAAGGTACTGCACACAAAAATCAGTTAGAAACGGGAAAAATATAGTGAACACTCGTAGCACGATAGGTTCTCAAAAGATTGAAGGACAATAAGCTTGAGGAAGAAAACATACCATAATATACCATACTCTGAACATTATCCTTACTGAAACGCTTAAACACATTGCTTTTAATCTCAGCAAAATTATTGGATACCAGCAAAGCTGGCAATGCATTATTGTGAGCCACTATACAGGTTGACAGAGTAATGGCCTGAGCTAATAAGATAAATGAATGAAAGAGTATGAATGGTTAAGGAATCAAATTTCAGATGGCGTATATAAGTAAAACTATTCTAGTATTGAAAGAACAAACGTGCAGCCAAAAAAAAGGATATTTGATGAAGCCACAGCCAAAGCTTCATCAGATATAAATCTCCATAGCCAGTAACTCGTGGTTTCTGGGGAACAATTTGCAAGCCCGCTCATGAAATTGAACAAGGTCTCTAACACATCTCCACCAAAACTTTGGCATAATTTGTCAAATATCTGCACCAATGGCATATTATCAATTTGTAGAAATTTCATTACACATGTTATAAAAACCAAGTGAGGTGAGAAAAAATAAGCAAAAAAGATTTCGACATATTAACGTTATAGCCGATACACCTGTTCAACAAAGTGAACTAGATCCTGCTAAAATCTAATGGTAGATCAAACATAAGTCAATGCAGAAGATTATAATGTGTGAGAACAGAAATGTTTCAAATGATTTTCTGAAACTATTTTAGAGTCAATCTACTAGTTTTGATTTTCCTGTCATCAACATTTTCCTGTTATGGACAAGTAGATGTAATCTCATACATTTTCACCTTTAGTCTCTCCCTTACAGACAAAGATCGTCTTAGTTAAGCCCCAAGGGGGGTGAAATGGCATAGTAAATTGAATAAAAACATCAAGGTCCCCACATGGCCAAGCTTGTCTATTCCACAAAAGATTTCAACGTTACACCATGTGTCACAGAAAGATAATAAGTACGAACACAAATTGTTAGACTCAGAATGTTGTACTTGAGGAAAATATTCCATGGTAACTAGGAAAGCCCAAGTGCATGTCCTATGTTTACTAGATGGTTATGACATTCAAGTGTGGGATTGATTGAAGCACTTTTTCAAAATAATGCAGCATTATTTATACCATTGTTCTAACGAAATGCTTATTAATGCAATACTCAGTATGTTGAAAATAATAAAGGCAGTCTGTACCTGAATCATGAATTTTAAATGATCAATTAGGTAGTTGCAAATAAGAAAGTTCAGCCAACTCAATATGAGAATTTTGGGGCTTACCCTCCACTCTAAAGTCATAAAATTATTTTCTCACCTCCAACACATTGTACACTACATAAAGTTTGATTGTCCCTTGACCACGAATCATGTGATATATAAGGCTGATATCTGAGTAACAACACGAAAATCACAGAAAGAGGGTTAGTATACAAACAACCTGATTCAAATGCGGCATGTCATATTTGTACCTCTACTTAGCCACTGACATAACAACCAGTAGAAAGAAAATCACTGCTAAAAAGCCAAATTTCCGTACGAAACCTGTTTGTTGTAAGAGAATGACACCGCAAGCCAGCGCAACAAAACAACCAAAATCAGACAGCTCTGCAGCTGAAGGCCTCCTGAACTGCCTGCCACAAGCATGGTCAGCAATTTTTAAATAGTAGAACTACACAAGCTCAACAACACACAGTTTCATAGCACAGATATACACACTCAATAGAATACAAATGAAAAAGGGAAAAGAAGAACAGAAAGAAAGAAGAAAACACAAACAGGAAAAACAATTCTCTCTTGCACTGTGTGCATTTGTCCTGTACTTATTCATTCTCCAGTCCTCTCTCTTTATCACTGCCATTGCAACAGATATTTTTAAAATCCTAGCTACCATGCTGCAAAATGTTTAATATTGTGTTATTTCTAGTGTTTAACCTTTCCAACTTTCTTATGCTTTGGTCAGTAGGTTGAACCCTCACTTCCACTAGTTTCTTGAACCCACAACCCCATGCTCTCTCATAGATATTATGCTAGCAGTCATTCACAGAACTAAATGAGATATTGCTAATTTAATACCTTTCTGCTGCCTTAACGCACCAATTTAATAATATTCTTTGAAATTCTACACTCTTTTTATTTGCAAATTTAAATTGGCAAGGAAGTTTTGTTCAGAAGGGACAAGCTGCAAAATTGGCAGGGGTCACCAATCTTTAGCTAATAACTGCTTGAAAAGCAAGAATATGTGTATACCATAAAACAGCATCTATATATATATATATATATATATATATATATAAACATGCGCGCGTGCACACACAATAATATAAATGCGTTTAACAATAAATAGCTTGAAAGAAACATGTTAAGAAACCAAAAGGGAAGTTCTAAATTATGCACATCTACGATCAGGAAACCCAAGCTTTTAGTTTGTCTAACACCTCTCTAACTTAGCAAAACTAAGAAGTTGCAGTCTTTAAGACGTAATACTAACTTAAATCCTTTACCGAAACATCTTAATTTCGATGACAGTATTGGTTGTACAATGGAAAGTTTTACTGGAAGACATATTTCTATCTATATCACTAGAGCAAATAAAAAACAAAAATGCTCTTTGAAACCAATTCTAACAGTAAAATAAATAAAATGAACATGGATAAAGACAAGAATTTTTCAATGCACTTACTTTTAATTACCAAAAAAATATCTAACGTACTTCGGATTTAATATGCAATGATCTTAAAAGATGTGGTTATTTAGTTAATGATAGGAAAAATAACAAAATTTATGTGCGTGATAAATTAATTATCAACAATCTTTTCTTCTTATTCTTTTTATAAGTGATTAGCATCAAATTCAATAAAGAGTGGTTCGAATAGCCAGGAATATAAGTTTTTCTTGAATCCCTGTGTGTTTTTAAACAGTAACAATCTTCACACGTCAAACTTACTCATGCTTTAATCCAAAAAGAAATCACTTGAAAAGACAAAGAACTAACCTTGCTTTCAGAAGCCTCCAGAAGGTTATGAGAAGTCTTGTGGGCATGATAGTTACCAACGATAGAAATGAATCCAAGCAGACAAAGAAACCAACATCTATTAACTGCAAAAGCATAATCATCATTATAATATATCCTGAACAATTATATAGTGATGGATAAGTTTAGTTTATAAACTAGTTTCAAGTATATATCATATATATTGGATCCCCCGCTTCTAAAATCTGAAAGCATTCTGATACCTTCAGGCAAAAATGAAAGAACAGCTTTAGAGGAAAATAAGATGAAGGCTCCAACCTCAATGATGACAATGTAGTGCTGGAAAACTATATAACGAGGCACAAACAACAGAATTGAACAATACTCAACTCAATTCACCGCCTTTTATCTCAAACTAATTGGAGCTATCATCTTATTAAGGGATAAGTAGAAAAATGAGAAAAAAATAAAAGGACGAAACAAATTATAATTAAAGAATAAAAGGTTATAAAAAATTTATAAATAGAAGAATAGAAAAGAATGGAGATAGACAAAACAGTAACACGCCCACATAAAGTGCAAGAAGAAAACCGTTAACATATTCCTTTAAAACACATACCACTCACTATTCTCAAGTTTTTATGATAAAGAGATAATTACCAGTTCACAACGCCATGGCAAGCGAAATATAGTATCATATACTCTTTCCCGTTCTTTCTCATTGGCGGCAGTTGTTGTGTTCCGTAAGGAATTTCCATCATACATTTCTTCAATAAATATTTTCACTGGGGACTTCTCTATAGGCAAATTGTCTGACACAGAAGTATATAACCATAAGTCATAAAGAGGGAAAAAAGAAAGAGAGAGGAGTATTTACACAAGGAATGCTGAAAGGCCAATGGACAAAACTTGCACATCATTAAGCTAACTATGTGTTTGTCTTCTTCAGAATAATTGTCCTTACTAGAAAATTATAATACATGTAAATAATCACAATTTTAGAAATTAGATTTCATATGTAATAAGCGGCAAAGATATATTCATTCAGGTCACACCACAAGCATCCATCCAGGATGAATTCAGTGACAAGTATGCTCAGAGAACAATGCTTGGATACTCCAGCATGTGCATGGTGACCTTCTGGTACATACAGCTGTTAGTGAACATCCGGATGCAGTGCCACCTAAATCTCTTTCTTGTTAAGGATGACTTTAACCATTCATTAGTCTGAAATTCATATCCCTAAAATTTAACTCGCTTATTTATCATTAGATTTTCTAGCTTGCATGTAATTTTTTGTTCATAAATTCTATTTGGCGATATGCAATTTCTTTTGGTCTCTTGGACAAAATTCTTTTGAGTTGTTTAAGCCTTTTAATTTTAATTTAATTTTTATGACGGAACCAGCAGCCACAATTGGGTGTGCACAGTGCACTGAGTAACCACCAGTGCATGAAATACCGACAAACCATCCACGCACACTGGGTAAACCCATAGTAGAATATGTTTGGGTGGGCCCAAAGGAGATAATTGTCTTTAGTGAACGCAGCTTATCACTAGGTTCACTACCACTTGAGCTAAAGTTTGAGGTTAATTTAAGCCTTCTATTAGCCATTCCAAGCTCATTAATTCCAAATTTAAGTCTCATTTGATCATCACAGTGATTTCAACATCTGCAAAAGAAATGTCTAACAAATGTCCAAGTATACGAAATGATAGCAATTTGCTGGACATGTAAAAACTTCTTTTGACAACAGCACTGTTCTGATACCATTATGTGAACTCCTCAGCATTTTCAATTTTCTTAATAAGGCTTTCCATGTTATTTCCCTTAAAAGTTAAAACAATCTTAAATTCGTACAATGAGACCATCAAACAATTAAGAAATTTTCAAAACTGTAACTAAAACCTAAATATAATTAAAAACCAAATGAGCAACACTCACAATTTAGATCATCCGCCATTACTCGCTTCCAATCCAAAGATTCTTCTGTCTCTAGTTCCCTAACAACATTTCCATTCATTTCCGGCCTTTGTTTCCCGGCCACTGAAGAATCTAATTCCTTAATATTACCATTATTATTCTCCTCTTTCGCATTCTCACCCACCTCCTCTCCGCCGCAACTCACCACACTCCTCTGCCTCAATTCTCCGCCATTAAAAAACTCCGGCCCCGTAACCGAACTCACTGTACCAGCAACACTATTCTCCTCCGGCACCATTACTTCCTCACACACAACAGTCTGAACCACACTACTATAATACTTACTATCCAATTCCAATTCAGTTGAATCTTCTGATATTGAACAGTCGATCAAGCTCTTCTTCTTTGACCCTTTGTTTTTGCGCTTCCGGCGGTTAGTTTTTGGCGATTTGGGTGTACCGCCATTTTGAAGAATTGGAATATCGGATTTGGATCTGTAGTAAAAAGCGTTGTTATCGTCTTCGAAGGAGGTGCTGGTGGTAAGAATCTCGAAGGACAACTTGCGTCCTCCTGATCTTAACGCCATAGAGTATTTTAGAGAGAGAATTATGGAGTTGAGAATCAGAGAGCTAGGGTTTCATGATGAAGGTGATCAATTTTGATTATGGAGTTTTTTTTTTTGGTGATAATGGGGACTGACTTGGAGAGAGAGAATTGAGTTCATCGTTTTCGGTTTTTGGTTCGAACGTATCGGTGACGACTTACTGGTGCTGATCGAGCACATACTGCGCAACAGAAGTAACGTAGTCCAACAAATCACAAAGTGACCTGTGGAGTACTTACTCTCCTTGTTCTAAAATTAAAGACATTCTAATATTTAATAAAACAAAATTAATTTAACTTAATTTTAAATTTAAAAATATTTTAAGTTAATTATAAAAATTAATAATTATCTTGTACTTTAAAATAGAAGGAATTTTAACAAACATTAATTTAACTTTATTAAATAAAATTAATTTAGTTTAATTTTAAATTTAAAAATATTTCAAATTGACTCTAAAAATTTAATAATTATCTTGTACTTTAAAATAGAAAGAATATTTAACCAACTCTATCTATTTTAAAAATAAGATAATTATTAATTTTAAAAATATTTTAATACAGTTACGAATATATAAACCATTGAAATATAGGTACTATATATAAGATTTGTTGTTATCAACTCAAATAGATTATGCAAAATTTAAACTTATAAATTTTTAAAATTAAAATTAAAATTAAAATTCATGATATTATATTTTAGAACGGATAAAGTATACATATTTAATAAAATAAAAATGACTGTTTCAAGATTTAAAAAAAACAATACATCAGTGAATCAGATATGGCTCTCCTCCAATACACTTTTTTTTTAAAAAAAATTCCAATGCATAAATATTTATATTTTTAATAAATATAATTGAAATCAATACTTATCATTTTAATTTATAATACTGAGTTCCTAAAAATGAAAATATTTCACTATTCGATGAACGTGAGCATTTTAATTACATATTAAATAATTCAATAATTATAATTTTTTGTAGAATTAATTTCATTATCATGAAAATATCTATTAACAAAAACATTCAAATAAAATAAAATGTTATATTATCCTGTAAATATGAGAGCAACTCAAATTTATGGAGTTATACATTTGCTTATTAATAAGAATATAGGTAAACGGTAAATGACATTAAAAATCAACCAACTTATATTTATTTTCATTTTTAAATAATCAAAAGTTAATAGAAAATTTATTTTGACCCTATTTTAGGAATAATGTTAAAACAAAAAAATTATTTTATAAATATTTTATAAACTCCGATGTGACATACTCCATTTTTAGGTGGGATTGAAAATTTTATTGAAGCAATTTGTCGATTAATATATAGAGGTGAAGTATGTCACATCAATAATTTATAAAATATTTTGTGTCCGTAGCATTATTTATATTTTAATTTATTTTATCGGACGTGATATTTAAAATTGATTTTTGAAGCAAAATTAATGACATGGAAAATTACGTGGAGGGTGACATGGATTTCCACTCATTTAAGAGGCAAAACTCCCGCCTATCTCCCAGGAGGTAACACAACAATCGTTGAGCAAGGAAGTTAGAACGAAATAGGAGAAAAGGAAGACTGATCGCTGAGCAAGGGTTTGTGGGAAAGCTTAAGATCGTTGATCAAGGTACTACTCAGTTAATCTAGGGTTTCGACTATATTTTCAAATAAAAACAAGGGTTTACGTGGCTCTGTTCAAATAGAATAAGTGTCTATGGGTTTAAGGGTTTGTGGGTGTGATTATTTGTGGGTTTGTGATTATTTGATTATTTGCGGGTTTGTGGGTTTGTAAATTTGTAGGTTTGTGGCAGTGATTATTTGTGAGTGTTAAAACATGTTAGTATTTCACTATTATATTGGTTTGATTTTGGGTTTTGATAATTTGTTTAATACTATGACACAATGTTCTTTAGTGGAGCTAGTATGTTTTTTTCTTGTTTAAATTTAAAAAGCAGTGTTTGTTGTTGTCTGATGTTGTATTTACTTGCATATGTACAACATGGGTAGTAGAACGTTTAATATTGCAATATATCATGATGGGTACTTTAAAAATGAGCCAGTGTTGCACTATAAGGAGGGAAAGGTGGAGTATTGTTACAATGTTGATGGTGACTTCATCTCTTACTTTACAGTAAAAGGCACAATTGAGAGTGTTTTAAAAAAAAATATTGTCTATGATTTAGTATAGGACTCCTGGAAAGACAATTCAAGATGGAATGAGATGTGTGTGGTGTGGTCCCTTAGAATTTTATGCAGAGCGTGATGCAGTTGAGCCAGAGCCTGAAACTGAGGTTGTTATAGAAGATATAACAAACAAGACTGATAGTGAAAGGGATACATATAGTGTTAGTGAAACTGAGAGTCGGTGGTGTTTGATTACATCTTAATGCATATTAACAGTCCACCTCTGAATGCATCTTAAGAGCTTATATATTTATATTAACAGGTCCTCTGAATAGTTTAAACTCATATTTGTATCTTAACTATTTAGAGGATCTCTGAATACAAAGATGTGGGTTGTTAAGATGCATTAAGAGATGTGTTGTTAAGATGCATTAAGATGTAATCAAACAACACAGATCACCTAAGTGATAATGATGAAGAGTTGGTAGAAGTTGGAAAAACTCATATAGCATTAAGGATTAAAAAGGGTAAGAAAGGAAAGAAGAATCAAAGCAAGGAAGATGAAAATATGGAGGGAAATCTCATTGAATCAAACGGTGATGGTACAGAACCAACTGGGGAGATAAATGAAACAGGGGAGGTGAATGAAACAGAGGAGTTAAATGAAACTGGAGCAAATGGGGAGAGAGATGGAACAAAAACACGGGGGAAATGGTGCAAAAACACATGGGGAAAATGGTGCAGAAACAAATGGAGAAAATGACAATCCAACTCAAACTGAAGATCATGATTTAACTTTGAGAAATATGATAGCTCAACTTAAAAAGACGGGAGAAGATGATAACACAATTGCTAATATGATAGAACAAATGAAGGTCTTTGGTCCTGATATGCAGTTTGACGGCTATCACAGTGAGTATGCAAACTCTAGTGACAATGAATCTGGGAAGGAATTTGAACATAAAGAAGAAAGAAATGAGGTTGAAAAACCACCTAGACAAAGATACCCCATTTATAAACCAAAAATTCTTTGGAATCAGTGTGTGCCAAAGAAAGGAATGATATTTCAAACCTGTGCAGAACTGAAACACTTCTCGATTTCCTATCTGTGGTCAATGGGTACAATATTAGATTTCAACATTGTGAATCGAAAAGGTTGCTGGCTGTTTATGCTAAGGGATGTCCATGGAGGTTGTGGGCAACATATATTGGTAAAGAAAAAAAGGATTTTCAGATAAAATCTTACAAGAGGGAGCATCAATGCTTAAATAATTCGGATATAAGGGTTGTGACATCTTCTTGGCTTGCTGTGGAATATGCAGATAAGATATGGGAGACACCAAAGTGGACCCTTTCTGAATTTCAAGATGATGTGATGAAGAAATACATAGTTAGGGTGTCAATGGGGCAGTGTTATAGGGCTAAAAGGAGGATACTAAATGAGGTAGAAGATGCACTTAAGAATCATTATGCCAAGTTGTGGAATTACATGGCTGAGCTAAAGAAAAACAACCAAGACAACACAATTCATATTGAGTTGAAGCTGGAAGAGGGGAATATATATTTTCAGAGATTTTACATGGGCTTTGATGCACTGAAGAAAGGTTTTTTAGAAGGATGCAGGCCTGTAATAGACCTTGATGGTTGCTTCTTAAAACCATTCTGCAAAGGAGAATTAATTTATACTGTAGGTAGAGACTCTAATGATTAAGTGTTTCCAATTGCATGGTGTGTTGTGGAAGTGGAATGTTATGACAGTTAGAAGTATTCTCTAAAAGCATTGATGGATGATATTTGAAGGCACATAGGGCAAGGCAGTGGCTGGACCATTATCTCAGATCAACAAAAGGTATGAAGTTGACACATAATATTTATTAACTGATCATGTAGTACTTGCTAGTCGCATCACTTAAACATGTGTTGCGATGAGTTTCAAATTATTCGGAACTCTTGCGGTAGTCAACACGTATGTTGTGCCGATCATATTTATGCCAACTTCACTCGGCCCCTCTACTTAAGCAGGCATTATGGAAGGTTGCTAAAAGTGGAACACCTCAAGAATGACACAATATGAACAACATGTAAAGGATTTTTTCCAAGATGCTTTTAAATATTTGATGGAACATGAGAATGCAAAACCAGAATATTGGTGTAGGGTCTTTTTTGATTCTAGTAGTACATGTACTAATGTGGAGAATAATATGTGTGAAACCTTTAATGGGTATATTCTTAATGTAAGATCCCAAATAATTAATAAATGAAATTTAATTTCCTCTAATTATTATTTTGAAATAGTAAGGGTTGATGTGATTAATGTGGATAATTCTACGGGTAAAATACGCAAATATTTCAAAATAAGCAAGTGGTTATAAAATATTCATTGTTGTTTTTGAGAATATTCGTTTGTCGTGGAATATTCAGATCGTCAGTGAATATTCGTGCGACGGCCAAGCATGACCGTGTGTGGGCCCCATAACGTAAAAGCGATTGGAGGAAGAAAATGACAAATATAAGTTGTTTAAAAATAACGGCGTAGTTGTTACCGGTTTACATTTTGTTGGAATACCCGGTGGTTAAAACACGAATACGCGTTGTTGAATCCAGAAGATACCAGTATTGCACCAATTATCGACTTTTACGTAAAGAAGGCACTACTCAATAATGGTTACAAATAATTACTTGCTCAAAGGTTTTATTTTATTGATTCAATAATTGTCATATTGATATTTTATATTCTTTGTTGTTTTAATAATTGTCATCACACAAGATTTTTCATCGTCGAAACAATAATTCATATTATCCTAATAATATTATTAGATAACATTATTGGCAATGTCTAGAAAGTTCGCATCTAAGGAGAGGTTTGGTCACCTAATTAATTGCGCCAAGATGAGGAGAAATTCTTATTGGAAAGCCCCTCTTTCCTGAACCGCTGCGGGTTGTCAATATTGTGATTACGTAATATTATTTGTGAATAATTAATTATTGATTCATATGATGAGAGAAAAATATTGATTTTATGTGGATATAGATGGAGAAAATTTTAATGTGACAATTGTTGAAAATTGAAATTTTATCTTTTTCTCGATTAAATAATTCATTTAAATATATATTATTATATTTTAATAATATAATAATGGTGATATTTTTACAACGAATGTGGGATATATGAGTATCTGAGGAGGAAGAGTATTTTTGTTGCAATAAATGTTTATAACATGTTAAACATGTCTATGGACCCCATTTATTGATTGAAATTTGATTATAAATCTAAAATCACCCGTTTGTGGATTTCGGTCAATTTCTGTGGGAATTTGGAAAAACTTTCTTCCGCAAAGTTGTAGAGAATTGAATTTCCTATAAAAACTCGCGAGATTCAATTTTCTCGATAAAAGGGCTATTTATTATGAATTATTGAAGTTCAAGTTCAAATAATTGATTTTTGGAAGTTTAAATTATTTTAAATTAGAAAAACGTTTTTTTATTTTTTTTCTAGAAGGTTGGCATGTGTGAATTCTTTGAGATTAAGATTTGAAGGAATACGATAATATTTTTATATATATTAATATTATATTAAATTTTCTAACTTTGGTGTTACTAAGCAATTTCTATAAATAGTGTCTTAGGTTAGAATTGAAAATCACACCGTAAACTCAAGTTTTCTCTCTATATTATCGAGCGTATTCTTGTGAGTATTTTGAGTATACTTTGAGTATTGCTATACGGTGAAAGTTCAAGATATAGTCTATATCCAAAGATTCCAAATTTAAATCTTGATCTTTCGAGGTAAGGGATATTATTTTTTTTTCAGTAATGATATTATTTCTTCAATATCATTATCTTTGAAATATTGATCCAAGTTTTTATCAAATTTGAAACTTTTGGTGTCGAGTTATTATTCACGATACTCAAGACTTATTCACGATATCTGATATTATTCACGAATCTAACTTTATTCATCGAAAAATAAAATTTTTCTTTTCGTCCAAAATATCTATTGTGGATACTAGCTTTGATTGTATCCATGTTTTGATCATTCTTAAATTTTACACCACTATGATTATTTTTGAGGTATTTTTGGGCGTGGATAAAACAAAAAGTACTGAATCCTTAATCCTTAATCCTTGTCATTTTGATTCACTTTGGATTCGCTTTTTAAAAAATATTTTCATCATCCTCGGTCTTAAATGATGATATTATTGAATATCTTTGGCCCATAGTGCAAAGATGAATGATTTCGATGAATATCTTTGGCCAAGAAGTCAAAGATGAATGATTTCGATGAATATCTTTGGCCCGTAGTCAAAGATGAATGATTTCGATGAATATCTTTGGCCCGTGGTCAAAGATGAACAGTGTTTAGATGAACATGACCAATCGGTGAATGTCCTCTCGCCTCATAGTCTCAAGGATGAATATTTGATCCCGTATATATATTGATTGATGTTACGAGGGATAAAATAGACGATGAACTTTAAAATTCATACATAGAAGATAGTAGTTTGCATTCTCTACTTAACTCTTCTAATGAATTATTATTTCATTTCTTGAATATTGATTTAAAACTTGTTGTCTATTGTATTCTATTATATTTTTCCTGTTGAAGACTAACGATAATTTTGTTGTATATTATCTTAGTCATAATATTCTTTTTGGGCTAATCGAGCTCACCCTTTTCCTTTTTGTTCCATTTTTCTTCTCGGGAGGCGAGAATATAAGCGAGTATGAGTCGGGTATGGAATGAAAGTTCTAGGGAGAGTTGTTTAGTAGTCCTCACCATTGTTGTAAAATAATGTATCAATAATTATGATGAGGATTTATTTGTATGTGGATATTATGCAGATGGCAATATCTCGTATTTAAACTCACGCTTTCTTATTGTAATAATAAAATTGTAGTTGTTTCTGTACCGTGTATTGACAACTCAGAATGGGAGATGTAGACCTATTTTGGGGGTGTCACACTTAAGGCTAGACTAAAACCTCTTATTAGCATGCTAAAAGATCTAAAGGTTGCTTTGATGTTAAGAATAATTAAACAAAGGGTAGAGATTCTTGAAAGACCTCATGACCCACTATGTCCTAGGATCAGACATAAGTTGGAAGAAAATAAAAAGACCTATAGGTTTTCGAAAACAAGAAGGAATGGTGATGGGATGTTTGAAGTTAGGTAGGGTAATGATGGCTATGTTGTTGATATGAATAAGGCCAGCTGCACATGTAAAATGTGGGACATTAGATCGTTTTAAAGTACGTTTAGTTGCGAAGGGGTATCATCAACAACCGAGTATCGACTAGGGAGAAACTTTTAGTCCCGTAGTCAAAGCCACCACAATTCGAACTGTCTTGGCTCTTGCTGTTTCTTATTCTTGGTCTCTTGGGCAGCTAAATGTCAATAATGCCTTCTTAAATGGGACATTGCATGAGGATGTTTACATGGAGCAACCACAAGGTTTTATTGACCCCGAACGACCACATTGTGTGTAAGCTACACAAGGCGCTTTACGGTCTTAAGCAATTACCTCGAGCATGATTCTATGAGTTACACTCGGCACTAATAGCCATGGATTTTATCTCTTCTACTGCAGACCAATCACTATTTATTCGGATTCGCTCGAATTCGATCATCATATTATTAGTCTACGTTGATGATATCATAATTACTGGGAATTTTACAGCTTCTGTTAATAACAATATTCATGGCTTAAGTTCACTGTTTAGTCTAAAAGATTTTGGCCCATTACATTATTTTCTTGGTGTTGAAGTTACACAGGTATGTAATGGATTGTTGTTTACCCAGACCAAATGCATCAGTGATCTTCTTCCTCACACTACTATGGCTGGTGCCAAATCCGTAGCATCTCCAATGGCTGCCACACCTGTTTTATCTTGCCGATACTGCAATCTATATGTTCGACAAAAGGCCCAGCTCAATTTTGTATTTCTTGGGATACGTTCCCTTGGTTGCAGTTGTAGTGGTGATTTTGTGGAAGAAAAATGACAATTTTATTCAAAGAACTTTGTGTAGAAATTTATGAAACCAAATGCTTTGCCTTACACAAGGAAAATTATGAACCTCAAATGCGTTTTAAAATTCAAAATGTATTGTAGGTTTGCATACTTTCAGTTCCTTGACAATTTCTACAACAGGCTAGTGGTAGCGCGGCAGGTACATGCAGCTTGGTTCAGGAGGAAATTTTAGAAAGCTGATCTTTGAGGATCTCTCACTTAAATCAGGTATATTTATGCACGTACAAAGTGCGACAAGTAGATTATAAGAAGCATTATTAATATGTACTTTTATTGTGAAAAATTAGATGGAGTTATTAATGGTATATGCAAATGATTAAGACATACAAATTAAAGACAGAATTTGAGACATGTAACTTGCATTCTCAATAGTTGTAAAGGTTGTGGAAGATGACTAAGCTTTATATAAAATCTTTCAAGGTTAGTGAAACACACGCAACATTGGCATGTTATCTAGAGTATACTGAAACTACTCAGAACAACTATATTATTCGATAGTCCAAGTAATAAAATATAATATGTTTGAACTAAAATGATGTTATTCGACCCATGTTTTCTTATTACTAATTAACATGGAAAATTTTCAGTGCATGGGTCTAAATTTATAACATGTGTAGTCTTCTTTGCAGTTCTTTTTGTGAAGGGCTCTAATTGGAAGAAGAGTTTGGGTTGAAGGTGAACTCTGAGTGGGGTATGGATTTTTTTGAGCACAGGCTTTAAACAAGGTATACAAACTTTACTCATCGTCTATGCTCCATTTATTGTGGGACAAAAGGAATTAGTCTATGTTTGCTATTTATTATCAACAAGTTTGGTCATTCTTTGTATGTTTGTTATGTTAATTTGATGACGTAGTTGATATGAGACTTATTTGCTTGCAGTTTTCTTAGATTCAGTTAATTAATATATAGTGCCTTATCTTCTAGTATACATGCATCCATCTCCACATATATTATTGACTCCTAGGTGTAGTATTAAAAAGATCCCTAGGGGGGATGTTATACAAGATAGAACTCTCAAGCTTCACAAAGTCAGAAAATAAGATATAGCATGGTGGTGTGGCTGGAGCCGCAAAATTATATTTAATGCCAAGACAGGAATATAGAGATATTTAACATGATAACAGTTGCAAGCTTAGGAGTCGGAAAATAAAGTACAACACGGTGGTGCAGCTGGAGCCACTAAATTAGATTTTAATTAAGACTACATTGCAGCTCACATCTAATCTACCTCATCTATATTATTAAGGATAGGACATCAGTACTTATGGAAAAGCCCAAGGACAATATTTTTACTGCCCTTCTGCTATGAAGAATATTGTTGGCTTTTTTGGTTCCATGATCTCGACCGTCCCTTCCAGCATCTTAGCCACCTTTCCCATTGACGGCCTCATTTCTGGTCGATCCTGTAGGCACCACATTGCCGTCTTCACCATCCTATTCACCATGTCAAAGTGTGCTCGGCTATCATACGTGTGCTTGATCTGTCTGTCCAAAATGTCCTCAACATTCATTTCCTCGAAAACCTTATCAAATGCCCACATAGGAAAATACCAATCTTCACTATCCATTCTAGATCCCTGGATCTCCCTATTCCTCACCCCACTAACAATTTCCAACAATACCATCCCAAAGCTATAGACATCAGCTTTTGGTGTGATTGTGTCCGATTTGGCCCATTCGGGTGCCATGTACCCCGGGGTCCCTTGAATCCGGGATTTGTTCACCACATTATCTTTCTCTTTTTTCTTTAGTTTTGCCAATCCAAAATCTGCTACCTTGGGGCAGAAATCATCTCCTAAAAGTATGTTCTCTGGCTTGATGTCGCGGTGTAGCACCCATTCTAAGCACTCTTCATGGAGGTAAGCAATTGCTCTTGCCACACCTACAGCAATTCTGTACCTAATACTCCAATCAAGTGTTGGTTTTCTTTCCGTGTCTGCATCAGCATCCATTTCTGTCTTGACCCCTGAGGGTCTGGGCTGTCCTGAACGAAACAGGTACTTGTCAAGTGAACCATTAGGTACATACTCATAAACAAGTATTCTGTGGCCCTTCTCAGCACAAAAGCCCCATAACCGGACCAAATTTAGGTGGTGCATCCGGCCAATAATTGTGACCTCGGCCCAAAATTCACGGAAGTCGTCTTTCTTTTTTTCAGCAGCTGTTATATTTTTCAAGCATTTAACAGCAACAACCCTGTGATCGCTCAACTCTCCTCTATAAACATCTCCAAACCCACCTTTTCCGATAATGTTGGAGAAGTTGTTGGTAGAAGCTTTAAGCTCTGCATAACTGAAGCGTTTTGGCCCACCTGCAGGCAAAAATTCAAGCCCAAAGGTTTGAGCCATGTCCCTGTACTTCACATACTTCTTGAGGAAAGCCCAGAAGAAAACTATTCCACTTATAAGCTCGGCAGCAAAGAGAGTGCATATAATCACTATGTTCCGGGTTGTGGAATTGGATTCTTTAGGTGGTTCAGGGAGGCTGATATTAATTGGGCATGTTGTCTCGAGCAAGTCAGTCATGCCAGTGAAATTTGATTTTTCTGTTTCGGATTTGTCCACCCGAAGAAAAGTGACGGCTTCTGTACCTGGAGACCAATATCCATATAGCAGCCTATCCAATTGTAGTACACAATAACCACTCCCATCATACTTGAATAAGAACCCGAGACAATTCGGGTGATCCAAGCATCCCGATTCACAAGTTTTGTAGTCATGGGCTTTAAGGTCTGTAGTATTTGAATCGCCAGTAAAGCTCACATAGTCTAAACGTAGAAACATGCTCTGCTTTCGGTCCTTCTTGATCGGAATTTTTATTTTGCATTCTTTTTCTTGGCTGCGAGGAACTTCCACGTACCCTGATGGGCAGACACAGGAGGTAACATTTGAACCATCATAATTGGTACAAATGGAGTTAGAACCGCACGTACCTTTTATTCTGCATAATTCAAACATTGCTTGCCAAACACCAATCCATTGCCCCAAAGTCGGATTGAAACTATAAACTAAGAGATTACCATTTTCATCAAGAGTCAATCTTCTCAACTTGATTTCGCCAAAATCTGATGTAATGAAAGATTCACCGTTTTCTTTAGAGACTTTCCCATCAAGATCAAGCTTCAAAAACGCATTTGTACTTGGATTCCCATACTCCACAGTTTCATTATAAACCAGCCTTTTGGAATCAAACATGTACTTTCTATTCTTTGTAGTTAGATTTTTCCCATTTATGAGTTGGTTGGGAAGGATGGTATTGGTTGGATGTCCAAAACTCTCCCAGCTTCCATATTTTAGATTACCATCCTCACCAAGAGTGAGATTTCCAGAATTTGATCCCTCACTTGAGTTCATTAATGGCCATAAGTTCTGACCAGAAGAACCATTTAACCAAAGCTGGCTGGAGCGCGTAATGAAGAGCGGGGATGTTGGGTTGACCGGGTTCTTATCGTTGGCTGACCAAACTACGGTCTTAACCGAAATTTTATTATACCAGATTGAGAAGATGTAGAGGGCTGATGAATTGGGTAGAGGTTGAAAACCAGCAGCAAATGTGGAGTTGGGAGATACAAGTATTTGTTTCTGGTTTGGGGACCATGGAAAGTCCGAGAAAGAGGAGTTGATGACTTTTTCTTCTTGTTTTTGGGCTAATGATGATGGAGGGACTAAGAGGAGGATGTAGAAGAAGAGGAGCAAGAAAAAGTAGAAGGAAGAAGAAGACATGGTGGGGTGAGTTGTGTGAGAAGAAGGCTGTGTTTGGATATTTGTAAATCTTGGGCGGGCCTGGGTTGAGGCATGACTGTTGAATGAGATCTTTTGTAGTAGAATTTTCTACACGCTAGTCAGTGCATTTCTATGCTATTGCCCCCACAAACAAGTGAAAGAGTTGTTGATGAAAACCTTGAATTGCATCCCCATTGGTTGTTCCCACAATTAATCTATGTTGTCACTTCTGTGCTTTGACTCTGGGGTTTCTTGTTGACTTGGGATATTTGTATTTTTTGTTAAATACTAGTAACATTATTTTTTTTTTACTTGGGATGTTTCTAAAGGCCTGATATTTCTTTTAATACTTTCTATTTGATTTCTTTTGCCAACCCATAAAGAAATTGTATTTCCATTTTATTTTTCTTGATTGCAGGAAGCAATGGAGTCTGGGGGATTCATTTGTCCATTTCTGATCATTTTAGCAACTTATTATATGAGTTGAACAATAGTCATCCGTTTTATAAAAAAAGTATAATTTGTAAACATTATAAATATATTTTTCAAATTTTGTTCGTTATACTCGAGGTTATCATGCTATTTTAAAAGAAAATTCTTTTTGTGGAATACATTTTTTTAAAAACGATAATCAGAATTAGTGAACAAGTTCTATATTTGTTCCTCTCAGAATGCTTAATTCTTTCTCATCATAATATGAATATAATTGTATTTTGTGAATACACAGGCGTGTGTTTTATTTGGAGAGACAAATTTGTTGATTGCGGGATTTCATACACCTAATCCCTAGCTCCATTTTTAGATTAGTACGTACGTATGACATGGGTGTGGTCAATTACTTGGAATTCTTGATTTTCGAGAAGGTGATCGATGCCTTGGAAATCAAGTAAACTCGGCGGGGGCGGTGTTCAAAAAGCCAAGAATTCCAAGTAATTGACCACACCCATGTAATACGTACGTACTAATCTAATACTGGAGCTAGGGATTGTGGTCAACAATTATATTCATGTATGTATTATTATGGCCTCATGGGTCGCCGTTTGTGACTGCAGGCATTAGTGCCAAAATAGTAAAAACTAAGAACAAAAGGATTTACCTTCAATTCACAATAATAAAATACACCGAAATAAGAAAATATATGCAATTCATAAATACAACATATATATATATATATATATATATATATATATATATATATATATATCTGAGCTCGATCAGTCTGACAGACTCCCTGACCGATCAAAAACAGACCAATTTTTTTTACAGAGAGATATAGAGAGAGAGAAAGGATCAAGGGCATACTCTTTGATCTTTTTTTGCATCATTCTTTAACTACGATTTGATCCGTCGCTAAAGTGGATAAACATGATATATACAATAAGGGGTGAGCCCTTGAAATGGAATATATATATATATATATATATATATGTTTGAGTATTGTTTTAACTTGTAACATGCATTCGCTTTAATTTTAGTATATATTAAATCTCAGAAATTATAGTCCATAAATTTGGAGTTTGAATGTCTCAAAAGCAATAGACAACTTCCAAGCCAAGATACAAATAAAAACAAATATAAATTACATATACACAGGTGAGATATATATACGTAAATTATTTCTGAAATAGAAGAAGACATTGGCATTAATAATTACAAAGTAAAGCTGGACTTGGCGACTACCTGCCCAGCTGCCACGGCCGTG
Source organism: Panax ginseng (assembly GCA_020205605.1). Lineage (NCBI taxonomy): Eukaryota > Viridiplantae > Streptophyta > Magnoliopsida > Apiales > Araliaceae > Panax > Panax ginseng. The sequence goes on from CM035127.1 coordinate 7,499,653, forward strand.
GTGGCCCCAACAAGTACCATTTTGAAGCTTAGCTACTAGTAAAGTGATGTTTGATAAAATTAAATGTTAAGATTTGAACAGTTTAGACATTTGAATAATATAAAGCATCTGATTAAAATTGTGTCTAAAAAAATATTATAATTTCACCTCTGCTGCTATAGCAAGTGAGACTTCAACTCTGTCATCCTTATTAAGCAATAAGCATCAAATGAATAAGGTAGTGTTTGATTATCTCTTAATAACTGCACATTTGAATCGATTAGAAGGTATATTTATTTGGTAAAATTTTATTTGTCTTTTATCATCTCTTAATCGGTAAGAGTAAGATATAAATCTAAATCATTAAGAGTCGTTTTTTAATAAAAAAAAATTAAATCTATGAAGTCTATAAATATCTATAAAGCTAATTTTTAATTACGGTCCGAAGTTATTTCACTCGATCTAATTTATTAAGATATACACTAAACTACTAATCATTCACATCTTAATTACTTAATTTTATCAAACACCACCTTATTGTTTAATATTATCCAACAAATCTCATTTAATTACATACACCATATATATATATATAAAATTTGATCCTTTGGCTCTCACTTTTTTGAGAATATGAATTTACTAAGAATGGAAGAAATGGTACTCCCTCCATTCTTAATTATTTGATATTTTGAAGTTTTGCACAACTATTAAAGAAATTAAAACTCTTATAAAAACTTCACTAAAATTATTATGTATTACTAAAAACACCCTTACATAAATAAATAAAAAGTTAAATTGTAAATGATAAAGATGAGAGAGAAATATTGTTAGAGCATAGAGAAACTATAGGAATTATAAGAGAGAGAAAAAGAGTATACCATTAATATATTAAAATATGGAGAAAAAATAGTATGAGAGAATTAAAGAGAATATTAAATGTTTAGAGGTAATTTAAGAAGTAATGTAATCAATATCTCTTAAAAATCTACAAAGGTCAAATAAATAAGAATAAATTTTTTTTTTTAAATGTTAATTAAATAGAAATGGATGGAGTAGTTAATTCTAAAACATAACATTAATTAAAAGTCTATCCCTAGACCGCTAGACGTGTTAGGATCAGATCAACTTAAACTCAAGGAGAAATGACTCTTTCTCCCTCGAGACTTTTCTTATTCTAGTACGTATATATATAGTGTAGTTTAAAGTTCTAACTTATCCTAATAGATTTGACACGGTCTCGTGGTATTTAATAAATTAGCAATAGTCCAGAGACCCTGGCATTATAAAAAAAAATAAAAAATAAAAAATAAACATTTGTATTTCATTATTTTTTAAAGTAATCAATGTTTACTGATAAATTTAGGTTTACTATTGCAGGGAGATCTTTAATTACCAGTTTTGCAAAAATATTTTCTAAGTTGATAAGAAAGTCCAAACAATTTTTCAGAATATTTAACAGTCGTAAAAACTAGACAATTTCAATAATCTGAAATTCTAATCCGATATATCAAGCAAAAACTGATATATATGAATCCTAATGCTCATTGATCAAATTAAACAAGAGTACTGCAAAATTGCCCATTCGGGGCTTATTCTATATTAATTGGTACTACAAAATCTAATTAAACTCCAAGCATTGCCAACAATTTATGTATATACTATTTATCATCACCTCAGCTCACAACACAGAATTATTAAAACAAAAATTATTTCTCATATATATATAAGAATTTCATTGGTATATAATTTATGTATATTTTTTGTACAATCTCGAAAAATCAATGGTATATATATATATATATCACAAGAATAACACCTAAAAGTTCCCCTACAAAAATTAAGCAGCTTAAATGTGATCAATTCTAATTAATTAATGCTTGCTAATTTGATTCAAGCAGGCCGTTTGAGATTTTTGAAATCCATGGAATCAATACATTCCACCCTCTCCCTGTGCAAATTCAACAACTTCAACAATTCTGTAGCCTTGTCCTTTGTTCTTTCACTACAACCAAACTGCAATAGCAACAAGAGCTTCTGAAAAGCCCCCACTTGAAGAGCTTGCACAAGAACACCCCCTCCATCTTCCCTTTTCTCATTCCTGCTTAACTTCCAAAGAATCGACACTGAAAACTCCGTGGCCAAATCTGAAACTCGCAATATCTTTTTCACTAAGACCGGCATGGTTAGGGCATTAGCGTAGGCCTTTTCCCTCCCTTGATTGTACACACAAATTCCGTCCAAAACGCCTAGCGCCTTTTCGCAGATGCTTCTATCCGAATCCACAACCATTTCTAGGAGCCTTTCCACCAACCCCATCTCGACAAACTTTGTTATGACCACCTCGTGATTTACATTACTTCTTGATGATGAAACCATATTGTAAAGAATGACTAATGAAGCTTTTGTAGTAGTAGGGTAAATTGGCTCTTTGATTAGTCTCACTAATCCTTCCAAAGACCCTTCAATCTCATAAAACTCATCCATCTTTCGTTGATCCCACGAAAGAATATGCTTCAACACTAATACTGCATTTCTTCGTGCCGATAAATCACCAGTACTCCTCAAATACCAAACCATGCAACGTAAAGAAGAAGTTGCACCAAGATAAGACATGGCCTCTCCATCCAAAGGCGACATCATTATTGTTAGAGCCGATAAAATCTCCTCTAAAACACCAACATTTTTATCAAACGGAGCCTTTGAGAATGCCTCGAATGTGGAGGATAAAACACTAACTGTCCCATTAGCCAAAATGCATCGCTTGTTTCGTTCACTCTCTTTGGCCAAAGCTTTGATCTTAGCTACAAACTCTTGACATGCGCTTGAGTCCTTCATTTGTCGCGCTGCCACGAGTTTGGAGAGAATCTCCGAGACGTCATTTGAGCTGACGGGGATTCTAGGTGTGGGAATCCTCTCAATGCCGTAGGAACTATTGTCCACGCACCAATCTTGTATCATTCTTCTTATAGTATGGTTTGGTATGGGCTCAAATATCTTCAAGACTTGGTTGGTAATGGGACAAGTTTTGTTACCGGCTTCAATCCACGTCTCGATGCTATGACGGTCGTAGGTTATTCCGGTAGATAAAGTTACCGGATCTTTCATCAACTCTAGTGATATGGGGCACCGAAAATTGTTTGGTATTGACAGCTGCAAGACGGAAAAATCTCGCTTCTTGTTGGCGTGGCGAGCCGCTCTTTTCTTTCTCCATGAAGAAATCATATTGGCCATATCAAATTAGAAAGTGATTTTAAAGAATATTAGAGAAAATTAAGTAGAAAATAATTTTGAATATGGAGTTGGGAATGGGAAATGTTAGGTATATATATATTTTGTTTGAATTACGCGGTTCAAACGTACGGTTACAAAAAAGAAAATGGAAGGAAAATAAAATAATATAAACGTTTGGTAGAGGGGGTTGAATATTGACCATTGAATATAATTGAAATGGTAGTAATATAAATTGGAGTAATCAAAGGTTTTGACGGAATGGCCGTCAACAGATCAAGTCGGTGCCCCAAACTCTGATTTACACGCGGACATAGCTACACGCATGCTTTGAATATTTTTTTCATTTATTCATATTACTATTTACCCCACTCGTTTACCATTAGTTTTACATTGCCAAAGATCTTACTCAAACCCTATAAAAAAAATTATAAAATAAAACTAATCATTTAATTTTTTATATCTTTTTATTAGTATACATTACATGGTATCCGCTCTTTCTACACAATTATTTGTATATAATTTGTACACCTAAAATTATTTGTTTAAAATTTTGGATGAATATATTTTTAAATTTAATTTAAAAAATAAAATTTGATTTCAAAGATATATACTGTTAACGCCAAGATTCGTACACGTGTTTCAATTATCAAAAGCGCGTACACACACGTAGCTTGGCAACTTGGGCCGTTGGGAAATAGCTATAGACCGAATAAGATTTAACAATGAAGACTTTATGAAATAGCTGGGAATTAGGATATAACCTTATAGTTATAGTGATCATATCTCATTTCCCGTATAGAAATAATATTAGGTATGATTCCTTAATGCGATTGACGAATTATATCACGTCACCTTCCTTTCCTCGGGAGTTATAAATTAAATTTAACTAGAAATCTTTGAGTTAAAATATTGAACTGTCAAAACAGATTCCACGTGAACTTTGACCCACTATATAATTTGGGCCCTAATAATTACGCACCAACCGACACGAATTTTTTTAAAAAAAAAAGTGTAAAAGAGAAGTCGATTACAATCATAAATTTATAGGGTGATGTTAGGAATCTCCAATTTTTTTTCTTAAAAAGAGTCAAATAATGTCATCATAACCTTAATTGAATAGATATTATGTGATTGATTATGTCATAAATTACTATACGAGACTCATTAATTTGAGAAAAAAATTAAAACACCTAATATTACTCAAATTTATATAGCGTCTTAACCGAGTATCTCATGACCCGTAAACGTTTACTCTATACCGTGACCCGTTAAACAAGTACTACCAGGTGTTTTACCAAATTTTTGGTGGAAAAACTTAAAACAGTAAGTAAAATTATGTGACATTATGCGTAATCAAGAAAAAAAAAATCAACGCGTACATTATTATATACTAAATCCATATATATATATATATGAGAGTCTGATCTGGAGAATTTAAATTTATTTTTTGCATGTACAGGGTATTAGTATATTTTGAATATGTCAAGTTTAATTAGTCAAATTGAAAACCTTATACATTATTCAATTAATGTACATAAAGTCATCCCTAACTATAGTTAATTATGCGGAAATATGGACCGAGTCACAAATTCTTTTGATTTTGCGTGAAGATCGAGCCTTTGCCTTTTTCCTTCAGGTAAGCAATTCAATTCTTGAGAATGAAAATATTAAATTTTATTCTATTCCATAAAATAGGTAGCTAATGAAAGAAATCTCATTGAAATTATAACATAAAGTTAAGGGGGTGTTTGATAAAAATTGAATAAATCTGAATCTGAATATAAATGAGTTGAATCTGAATTTGAATGAAAAAAGCTGTTTGATAATTGACATGTCTGAAACATCTTAATGACAAATTTTATTATTTTACCCCCTCTAAAAAATTCAAAATTATTGTAAATCTGACTTAGCCATTCAACTCACAGTATCTTATCGATTCACTCATTCGAATAAAAAAACAAACAAGCATTTTTGTGGAATTCATTCACTCTAAACAAACACTCCCTAAGTCAATCAAATTAACTCATTTGATGGAGCGTTTTGGGGTTAATATATACAACTGTAGTTGTGAATTCTCTTGTCAGAAGAAAATAAAAACAACTGTATTAATTTAACCGAGAAATATAAGTTAAAAATAAAAAACGAAATTTGGGACATTTAAGAAGATAAGAAATGATACTACAGATTGAAAGAATTATGATTGTAATCTCTCCCCTTTTTTGTTCCAAATAATGAATGTTTACATTTAACATAGTTGGCGAATTTGACCCACTAGTCTTCGAGGCCGGCCTGTTTGATACCCTACTATGCCGAAGCACACTATAAAAGGATTATATTCGACCAAAAGTTATGATATACGTTAATAGTATGGAAAAATGATATATATTATGAATGTTTATATTAATTATATGGATAAATATTATTTTTTTAAATAAATTGTGTAATCTCATTTATTATTATTATTATTATTATTATGTTTTGCAATCTTAACTCAATCAAAGGTCAAAGTTAAAGCCTGTGACTTTATATTATGCCTTGAGTTAGAGCAGGGGCCATACCTGACCTGGGCTTATCGACTCCACCAAAATGTACAAGAATCTTAAATAAAAAATGAAGATGAAGAAATTTATCTATACTTTTCTTATTTAAAATAGTACTCCTAAACTTATTATATCAAGTGCTATTTTTAAGATGGTGATTAAGTTGGTTTTAATGAGCTAAAAAGTTCTCAAAGATTGTTATTTTATCCATGTGGTTATTTTTTGTTATTGATATCAAAATTGATAAAACCATTCCATATCATTCAAGGATTCATATTTTTTACTATCTGTTGGACATCACTAGAAATTAATTTTGTTAGCAAATTCTTATTGCTATAGAGTTCAATTGTAATATCTTTTATCCTAAAATTTCATATATTGTAAAAAGGACTTGGAAGTGAAACAAGAGATTCTCTTTAATATCATAAAAGGTGAAGCATACATACATAATTAAAAAACAAATGAATTTTTTTTATTATTAAAAATTAAAAAATAAGAAATATAACTACCTTCAACTAAGAAAAGTATTGTTTTATTATTAAGCAGAATTGTTGAAACTTGAAAGAAAAAATGTTAAACCTATATATAATTAATAATTTAGCCTTTTCTTTGTCTTTAGTAGAATCATAAAATACAATTTATTTGTGGAAGACATTTACCTCATCTATTTAGACACCAAAAGCATGAATGTCTAGGTGTTATATTAATTTTGTAATTTTCTTATAATCACCAAGGATCTAAAAAATTGCTGCATTGCGAGAAGGTAATCTGAGATCACATATGGGGGAGCGTATCAGTGGAACTACCAGCCTAGAACTGGAATTATTTTACAAATAGAGATTGAATTATATTACTATAATCCTGTCTGTATGGGTTAAGTTTAGGTAGGCCTTATTTATACTACAAACAACTAACTTCCACACAAGCATATAAAGAACATGCATTATGCATTAAACATGGATGAACCTTAAACGAGGAGGAGAAAAGAATAGTAGTATCACTATTGCATGAGAGATCAAGTTAGTTCAAACTTGATCTCCAGAACATTAATAAATATTTCTCACACCGCCCTGACGTCTCCGCAATAATAAAAGATGACCAAACAACAAGAAGAAGAAATATATATTGATATACATATATAAGTACAATAAATCAGCAGGGATTACCGGCACCAACTCCGCAATAATTATAGTATACAAATCATGATAGACTTTGAGTGTAGTTTTAATATTAAGGATAAAGATAGGGACTTGTTGGTTAAGGTACCCACGTAGTATTAGTAATAATAGTTATTGACTTATTGTTACAGGTAGCCTGGTAGGGTTGAAGAGTTAGATATATTAATTCAACTCTTCCAAATAAACAATAATCCCATCCATCCAGCTGTGCTGGAAATCACGTCAAAACAAAACAACCATTATTAAAAATGCCAGTAAGATTTATTTATAGTACCAGATACTTAGGAGTAGGTACTGTCTCTATCTATGCCTTAAAACTTTGATTTATGGAGGCGGGTTGACTTAATTCTCTCAAAAGAACAAGTGTAAGTATAATGTATAGCGGGGACCACTGCCCTTTACTTTGTTGCCCCGATATGGTCACAGCATATGGCACCAATGTAATAAATTTATAATTGGTTGTGCCTAACTAACTACCCGGCTAATGCATAATGCAACAGACAAGTGACATCAGGCCCCTATAGTTAATGGATATTCCAAGGGCATAAATCCAAGCTAACACATAAAAGGAGGGGCATAACTAAATCCCAAGGTGTGTTTGGCACTTAATTTCAAATGTAAAAGGGGACAGACGGGCCAGCAAAAGGAGTAAATTCAATTTTTCATATTTTCTTCCATGCAGTTTTCTAGAGAGCATGTCATCCTATGTTACATGACTCAGGATCCTTGTAGGGGCCGTTCAAGTGTTCTGACACTAGACTTCCCTATTCATTACAACATTTTCACTAATTCAAGCTATTTTGGAGTTTTCAGCCGTCACAGTCACAGTCACAGTCACAGCCACACCACAACCATGTCCACTCATGTACTTCACCACCCTTAACTGATGAATTAAACAGCCCATGAAACATGTCATAAAGAATTCTCAAATGGGGTTTATTTTTCAATTTTTCTCGAATCAAACTCAATTTTGCACAGGACAGGACCATAGGTCCCATAAGAGCTTATTGTTTACACCATAAGGGTATGAATTCTATCCGGAAACTATACTAGGCTCTCTAATGACTTTCCCCTTGAACTCCTCAAATCAACATTAGATTTGTAAGTTGTAAATCCACCACCATGCCAATATACAAGTTTAATATCAACTTAACTGGATGCATTAAAGCAATGAGATAGAAGAATCAACGAAAGGAAATCACACAATCAGTAACTCTAATCTATTTGCATTCCAAACTAACAAAAGAAAAAAGAGGACAGGGAAGTCGATACTATCCACAGTACAAGGGGTAAAAAACCAAGAAAAGTATGGGAAAATGAAAACAAACCCTGCAAGAACAACAAGCAAGGAAGAAGCAGAAAGAATGAACAAACCAAACCTCTGGCAAGACATCAACAAGAATGAAGAATCTACTTTCTAGTCCTCCCATCAACAAGAAATCAGTCTCACCGTCCATCTGCTGAAGTGAATGAATCTGCAAACCCTGATGGTCTTGTGGGTATGCTGGTTTGGGTATTGTCACTGCTGCCAATAAGTGATGAAGAAGAAAAATCCATCCCGCTCATTCCCTCGAGCGCCTGCCACTTCTTAATTGCCTGCGGCAACGTCATATCAAGATCAATCCCGTACATGTCATCGGGATCAGGGTCCACTGGCTTCCAGAGCTCAGCGAGTGATGAAAGAACATTAACTGCATGACTCATATCGGGCCTCTGGTGGGGTTCCCTTGCACAGCAGTGCCCAGCCAGCTCAGCAATAGTGCTTACACTGGCATAGGCTTCCTCATCAAGATCAATAATTGGATCTATGGCCTTTCGAAATGTGTCCTTGTTGATGTGCATTCTACGGAACCATGGGACAAGGTGCACACTATCCTCCTGTTGGGTCTCATCTAGCGCTCCTCTTCCACTGATCAGCTCCATTAGAATAACTCCAAAGCTGAAGACATCAATCTTTGTAGTTACTCGACCCGTCACTGTAAGGCACATGTAAATTCAGTCTTGAAGTCAAGAAGAAAATAAGTTCATAAGCTACTCACTGGAGTCACCGGAAAAATGAGATAATCAGTAATAACTGTAACAATAGGATCTGATTGATAAACCCATAACAGGGTTAAAGCTCACAGCTAAAAATAAAGGGCTCCAAGATTTTACATTATGCTTGAGATTACAAGTGAGATTCATATCCTAAACTAAACCATCAAATGTAACAACAGTAGTCCTATGACTGATCCTACTCTACCCATATCTAGATTAATCGTAATGTCAAAGAGAAGATTATAAAATTTCCATGATCATCAAATTAATTGGATTTATAAGAAATTGCATCACTCCATATACAAAATTCTCTTCGATGGTACAAATACGTGAAATGGATCCCTCACTCACCAATGTTTTGCTGTTTCACTGATAGGGTGCTTTAACGTTACTCTCAGTTATTAAGGCTGCAATATCAATTAGATATTTCGTACTTGTGCTCTGGAACTTCCGTGCATGACTACTTAAAACTTTAAGCAGCATATAAAGGATGGGAAAGATAGTTGTAAATCCTAAAGCATAATCTAAAAGATGGAAGATCAAAAAATAAAATAAGAACTCACCTGCATATTCTGGTGCTAAATATCCAAAAGTTCCTGCCAATCTTGTTACGAGTGAAGCTTTCCCGTCTGGAGCAAGACGAACAAGCCCAAAATCTGCAACTTTAGCCCGCATATCATCTCCCAGAAGAATGTTAGATGGTTTAAGATCCCTATGAATGAAGCTCTGTTGGGCTAAACCATGTAGATATTCAACACCTCTGGCAACATCCAATGCAATGGTTAACCTTTTTGCCCATTCAAGAGGTTTCAAACCTTCCTCCTTCCAGTTAAACAGATGCCTACTAAGGGTCCCTTGAGGCATATACTCATAAACAAGTAGCCTCTCATTTCCGTCCAGGCAATATCCTAGAAGTGCAACCAAATGCCGATGTCGAACCTTGGTGAGAACAGCAATCTCAGACTTAAACTCATCTAAACCCTTCTCACTCATCACCCCGGACTCCATCCTCTTAACCGCTATCTTAGTTCCATCATGTAACTCGCCTTTGTAAACAGTTCCAAAACCACCTCTTCCCAATATATTCTCTCGGCTGAAGTTGTTAGTTACATTCCTTAGAACTTGGATGGAGATTACCATGTTTCCAGCCTCAACAATATGCATGTCACTAGGTCCACTACTTCCAAGACTCAAAGTTTCACTAGTTGCCCCAGCATTAACACTTGACCCAGTAACTGTGATCTTTACAGCATCTTGGTCTGATCCTGAATGGCGTGGATGAATTATCATTGTATTTGATCCCTGCGCGCTACCAGAACGCTTATGCTTAGCTCTGTAAAGACAAAGAACCATGAACCCTGCAAAGAAAACTGCACAAACACCACCAACAACAGAACCAACAATTACCCCAGTCGAAGATTTCTTGTCACCACTTTGAGGAGTCGGTGGAACAATACCTGGGGATGAACCAGGTTTATTGCCAGAAGGCGTTGTTGGTGTTGGACTAGGACCACTGTCCTTCCCAATATTCACATTACCATCACTTTTGACAATAACATTAGACCTAAATGATGGAATTTTACCATGCAGTTGATTGTTCGTAATATCTAATTCCTTTAGGTTAACCAAACTTGTAAGCTCATCTGGAATAACACCCGTAAGGTTATTATTTGCAAGAATCAACCTCTGCAACGAAGTAATAGATGAAAAGTTTGGAGAAATAGTACCAGTAAGACCCATTCTTTGAAAATTAACAACAGTGATGTTCCCACTGTCACAAGTGAGACCCAACCACGGCGTGCAAGGATCATTTCCTTTCCAGTTCTCTGCAAACCTAATTGGATAACCAACAGATTGTGCAACAGCGAGCAATGTATTCACACGAGAATCACATGGCACACCCGGATCATTTAAACAGAAACTATTAGTATTATCAATCATATCCAGAGCAATAGGAGATTTAAACTTCGGTGTCATCCCTTGTAACTTATTATTAGTCAAATTCACTACTAGAAGGGCTGGAAGATCAACTAAAGACACAGGCACCGGACCCGTGAAGCTATTATCCCTTAAGCTCAAGTTCTGCAATTGTTTCAAATCCGAAAGATCTGGTATAGGACCCGAAAACGAATTCGAATGTAACCAAACCTCAGCTAATTGGGTCATATTTTGTAAAATATCGATTCTGCCATTCAATTTAGAGCTGCTTTGCTGCCCGTTTAACCAAAGTTTCTGAATTGAAGTACCCGAAAAGCTAGCAGGCAATTCACCCTCCAAGAGATTGAATGCAAGGTCCAAAAATGTCAAACCAGCAAATGTATCACTGTTAAAGAAATCAGGGATTGTCCCAGTGATATTAGCAGAAGTTGCTGAGAATTCTCGAAGGGTGTTTGCTGAACGAATACTCTCAGGTATTTGCCATGCACTAAATGAATTATAACCTAAGTACACAAACTGTAAAGAAGACATACCATTGAAGAAATCCGGTGGTAAAGATGTAAACTTGTTATTACGGAGTAAGAGTCTCTGGAGTGAACTTAACCCGGATAAACTCGGGAGTGATCCAGTGAGTTGGTTGCCATAGAGCTCGAGCACTTCCAAGGAAGTGAGGTTGTTTAGGTTGGGAGGAAGAGAGCCCTTCAGCCCCTGATTCCCGATTTGGATCCGGATAACCCGTTTGTTGGAGCACTGAACGTGTGCCCAATTACAGGGGTCTGAGTCGGTCCAGCCGAGTGAACTCGGAGGGTTCAGGGCTTGTTTCAAAGCCTGCATTACTGAAGCATCATCATCGGCGGACTGAGAGTGAATGGAAGAGATAAAAACTGCGGAAATGGAGAGAAAGAAGAGTGTTCGGAGCCTAACACGAGAACCCAGATGGGAATTCTTCATCTTCTTGAGAAAAATCAACGAAAAATTCTTATCTTTCCGTTTTGGGTATCCTTGCTAGGGCTTTGAGTGGGTACTGGAGAATGAAGGGGGTTGAAGAGTGTGTCTATTGTTGAGGAGGAAGAGGATTGAACGGCGATGATAGAGAGATGGATAGGAGAGAGAAAATAAAATGAAGAGGACTAGAGGAGAGGAGAGGAGAGGAGAGTAATTAAAGGGGGAGGCAAACAGGAGTGAGAGGGGGCGTGGTGGGTTTAAGACTGTTGAGTTTCCATAAGAAGAAGGAGAGGAGAGGGAATTTTTTGTGTGGAGAGGGAAAATATAGTTATAGCTGGCACATGCGCGTGGGACCCTACGGGATTGATAAGGTATACTACTGCCCGGCTTTTTTTGCATATTTATGCGTATTTTTCAAATTTAGATATATTATCATTTGTTTCATTTCATATATGTATTTTTTATTTGATCATAAAATTAATTATAAATAAAAGTATTAAGAATTAGGTCAAAGACATTGAATAACTTATGAAACAAGAAATAGAAACAATAGAATTAAACTGATTTCTTTCACTTTTTATCAACTTTATTTTATAATAGACGTCAAAATCTCAAAATTTATTGCCATTAACTTATATTCAGGTATGGCAATTTAAATCAAAAATAAATCAAGACTTGTGCTAAATTGGTGGTGCATCACGCATCACACTATCCCAAAAGATGGAAATTATGATTTCTATTTTAAGGTTTTTAAATTTTAGTTGTGATTGTGCTTTTCAACTTTTATTTTTCTTGAGAACAATTTATTATCTAAACTTTGATTTAAGAACAATTTGTCACTCCCCTTTTTAAAAAAAGTTCCATCTGATCAACTGGATACTGATTGTCTTCCCAGACGCTTTGGAGGATTGGGAATCTGGCAAGCTTTTTATATGAATGGTGTGTTAAATATTTTGGTTTATAAAATTTGAAAAGAATTTCAAAGTCAAGTATATTATCTTAGTGCATGTGTTTTATTGTCAAATTAAAATTTTGAGTTACGTACAAAATTAATTTCTTTCAAATTATAAAATCAATGCGATTGATTTCTTTTAATTGAGTAATTGATTTACTAGTTTCTACCGTTACAAAATCATCATTTTGGTACATAGCTTATACTTAGCCATGCATGATATATGATATAATATATAGAGAGATGCTTCTCTACTATTAAAAAAAAAAAGAAAAAGAGATACATTAGCATGCATGTCTTCTATTCCATATATACTTTCTCTTGTTCGGTGATATTTTCACCGTTACTTAATATAAGTCGTTTTAGAGTTGTACACAAGTATTAAGAAAATAATTGTATAGCATTAAATATACTATCAATTGTTTATATTGCCCTTATATTGGAAGAAGAGAGTGTTATTTATTGGGTAAAAAATAGTGAGAGAACCAAAATTATATTTATTACTCGTGGTAATATTGAAAACTAAACAATTAATGCTTACTTGAAATTCTGAAACGATTTATATTTAGGAACAAAAATATTTCTCTAAAACGACTTGTATTAAGGAGCGGAGGGAGTATATAATATCGGAGGGGCAAAAATATATCCCCCTCCCCCTCTACCTCTATTTGGGAAGCCAAAGCTAAAGCTCACCATAGCATGATGTGGAAGTTTATGATTTTGGCAGAAGACATTATTCCATTGGGTGGTTGGAAATGGAAACAATGTGATAATTGGTGTTGTGGGTTATATATATATATATGTGTGTGTGTGTGTGTGTGTGTGTGTGTGTGTGTGCGTGCTTGCTTGCTTTCTTGCTTCGTCAAGTTTCTATAAGCCCCCTCCCGGCAAATTAGGATGAGATATCTTAAAGACAAGTAAGTTCCTTAGAAAATTTGTCATTTCATTCCCCTTTCCGCAATTGCTGGAAATGATATTCTTTTGTTCGCTGTTTTTGTGGAAAGTGAATTTTAAATTTAAGGACATGAACGAACTTCCATGAGGAGTGAGATAATGAGAAAAGAAAAAATAAATAAACATACAAAAATTGCTATAAATCCAACACAAATGAATAAACAATAAAGAAGACCCAAAATATAAACAATAAACTCTAAATAAACAAATTAAGAGCAGTAAACATATACATGAATTAGAAAACAATATTCGAAGCTAGAATATTTCTACTAAAAATTGTTACATTAATTGTACAAATAGTTGTTTGGTAATGGTATAGATAAAATTAGGGTTCTGGAGAAATATAAGACATTCCATGATTTACAAACGCACCTGAGAGATTGAACCAAATATATTGACAAGTCGGCTGTTGTCAATATATTTTCGCCGCTAAGGAGGAGGAGGAGGAGGCCTAATACGAAACAAATGTCCGTACAAACAAAATACATGGACGAATGAATTCAACCAACTACCAAGATCAAAACTTTCGTTCGTTCATTTATTCTATGACAATAAATTATAGATGAATATATTTGAATTGCACCCCTATGGTAGGTTCCATTTATTTTAAAATTTAAGAAACTATAAGTATTTTATTTGACAAGAGTTTGACTTGTAAATTATAAAATAAGCAAAATAACTATAGTTTTCTCTTTCCATTAATCAAAATTGCATCATCCTGCACAATTTGTTACATCCACCTATGACAACCACAACCATATTTTACCTTTGTGTATATTCATGAGTTTTTCATTTTTATTTTTCTGGCGAGTGATCCTCAATAATCAATATATATATATATATATATATATATATATATATATATATATATAATGTTTTCAATTCTAAAAATGCAGCAGTCATGTTTTAAAGCGTTAGCTGAAGCACATCTCCATAAAAAAAAACCCCAACTACAATGGAAACACGAGCTCAGGATTATCAAAATGGCTTCTCAGTACAAGTGGGGATGAAACCAGACAGCATATCAGATTTACACAATTTGACCCCCACCACCCCACCCCACCCCATCCCTTCTAAGGATCTTTACAAACAAGTGAGGGCTGATTTTCCCTTACTAACAGTAGTAATAGTATACATGTACTCAAGAATCTGATCAAGTTTGGTTAGAAATGACTCTTCAAACCTGTACTCCTATCAGTCAACAAAATCCAAGAGAAGCATTGGCCTTCATCATCTTGAGCCCTTGAGGCCTCGACTACAAGCTACCAGTAGACTGCAAAAATGGCTGTTACAGTTCAACCCATCAGAATTTCCGAAACTAGAGGCCCTGTTCTCTTAAACGAGGGCAATTGTGCTACAAGTCTGATGTTGGTTTGGATTCAAAGAATTTGGCAACAGCCTGATAGAGTTTCTCTTCCTCAAAGGGCTTCGAGACATAGCCATCCATTCCACATTTCAGGCACTTTTCGTATGTGGCATGGATAACATCAGCTGTCATGGCTAATATTGGCAAATGCCATCCCACCCTTTTTGCACTTCCTTCAACATTCAGTCCTCCATTCATCTGCTCATTTTCCTTGGTCTCCAACATCCGGATACGATGAGTTGCCTCAAAACTGCAATTAGAGGAAATACGAAAAATTGTGAGAATAGTTTTTAGTTCTTACTCATTTAAATGGTCATCCATTTTTAGAAAAATACTAAGAAATAAATCGTGCTCGAGTATTGAATTAAAATTAATCCACACTAAATTGATCTTTGCAGGGAACCAAATATATCATCCTCCCTTTTGCAAAACATTTATGTGGAGTCCTTACTCTGGCCAAAACTATTTAAAATTAGTTAATCAATAGAAATCTGGCAATGTGAAACTTGAGAAAAAAATATTGATTCACCATCTAGTAAATCAACAGTAGATGACTTGAGAACATACCCATCCATTTCTGGCATTTGAATATCCATGAAGCATGCATCAAAATTGTGTGGTAACTGAAGCAATGCAAGAGCACTTTTGCCACTCTCAGCACACTCCACATCGGCGCCAAACTTCTTGAGTGCACCAGCAGCAACTCTACGGTTTACCCTATTGTCATCAACCACCAATATCTTCTTGCCACAAAGCAGGCTACGAAGGAAAGTAGATCCACTATGCATGTCTTTTCCTTGCTGCGCTATCTTTCCCGTTCCCAACACCTGTTGAAGGCATGCTGCCACCATGCTTGCTCTCAAAGGTTTCATAATCACAGTATCGGCAAAACCTGCTGCTTTTGCATTGTCAAACTCAGCACTGGTAATGTTGGTTGCAAGAAGGATTATTTTGGGCGAGTTAAACATGTGGCCGTTCTGTTTCCATTCTAATAGTCGTAGATTCAGGCAACCGTCCTCACCAGATAACCATGATTCCTTCTCAATGAGAATCATATCTGGCTGCCTTTCATTTCTGCCATAAGTAGTAGTTCAAGTCAGGAAGTGGATTTATATGACTATGAATTATAAATAATAATCTTATTACTACAGTTATTGAAGATGTCTCTTGAAAGTTTCTATTGAACTTCTCCATTGGGAATAAAGTTTGCTTAGATTGGCCATCAGAACTTTATTTGGGAAATTCTCAGGGTGATATCAGCCTGGGCTGCACTCATTTACCTATCGGCATTCTAGTAAGAAATTATATCACAATTTGCAAAATTTTATTAATGGCACAATTTGTCCAAGGATAAAGTCTAGTTAAATTATACAAGACGCTAAGAAATTCCTCACAAATCACAGATTCAAAACACAGAGAAAGAAGGGAAAGATGGGAAAGCAGAAAGTTAAATACTTACTCAGATCTCATGGAACCAATTTTGCCAGATATAGTGGCTGCCATCCTGATGCAACTTACAATTTTAACCAGGACACCAAGTCTCTTTAAATGGTACCTTGTTATAGCAGCTCTAACTGGTTTACCATCAACTAATATTGCTTTCAGTCCTTTAAATGTTGTAGGCAGATCATCAGAGTGCGATTGTTTTTTATCACCATTTGCAATTTTCTGGCATCTTCTAAAGACGGCAGTGAATGAAAATGTACTTCCAATTTGGGGACGGCTAATGAAGTTTATCTGACCGCCCATCAACTCAACTAGACACTTGCTAATGCTCAATCCAATACCAGTTCCTCCATAATTTCTAGAGGTTGAACTGTCAGCCTGCATGAATGGCGTGAAAACCCGCTTTTGTGCACGTAAGGGGATCCCAATCCCTGTATCCTCAACAGATACCATCAATGTAACATTCTGAAATGCACCATCAGGAGAAATCACTTTATTAAAAGCATTGTACCGGAATTCTTCATCAGCAATCAAATTCTTAAAGGTATCCCAACTATTCCTGTTATCAGCAGCTTCACAACCACTTAAAGTACTAAATCGACTGCCACTAGATAGAACTAGACATTCAGATCCTCCATTCAAGAAGGTGTCAGCTTTTGCCTCCAGTACTACTTGTGCATGTTCAGCAAGATGGACTTGAACAAATACATGTCCTTGTTCTGTAAACTGTCAAAAGGTTGATCTGATGAGAATAAGACTCGTACAGATATCATTTTTAGAGACAGGTAGGAACTCAAAGCAAAGATCAAGTTGGAAAATCACCTAAATTAAAGTCTGTATTTTGTTTCAGGCAAAAAGAAATGGAAAAGAGATACATGAGGCAGTGACCAAAGTAGCAAGGCTTGCATAGCTAACTTACCTTGACAGAATTACCCACAAGATTTGTGATCACCTGCCGGAATCTTCCAGGATCCCCCATAACAATTTCAGGAACTTTATCAGATACAAACACGGCTAACTTCAATTCCCCAATATAGATTATACAGCATTGTCAAAAAGAAGATTTAGTATAATGTACATCATGAAGGTCACCAATCAACCCAAAACCCACAAATGGTGGTTTATCAGAAAAGAATACAGAAGCAAAACAAAGCACAAAGTTAGTACATGCATGTTGAACAAAATGACAGATATATCAGAAATCAAGGTCAACAATTATAACAACATTTCAATAGATCTTACCTCAATACCTTTGTGCCTAGACTTTTCAGAGAATAAAGAAAGGACATCATCTAGTATGGAGCGGATGTCAAATGGGACCGCCTCCAGCTCTAACTTTCCAGCTTCAATTTTTGCCCTATCAAGGACTTCATTTATTAAGGCTATCAGTGCCTTTCCACAAGCCTGAGCAGTTTGACCATAGTCCCTTTGGGTTGAGCTCAAATCTGTATCAAGAAGCAATGCAAGCATTCCTGCAATAACATATGTAAAATAAATGGAATATAAAAATTACACAGGTTCCTTTTTAATTCCTTCAACTAAAGAATAAAGAACGGATTTAGGACATACCAAGGATACCATTCATTGGAGTTCTAATTTCGTGTGAAAGAGTAGCCAGAAACTGGCATAGGAAAAAACAGGGAAATTTAGGCCAGAAAGTTATAGTTTAATAACAGTAGTCAATTAAATAAAAATAAAATAAAATAAAACAAACGACAGTAATCTTTTGAAGTTCAGAAAAATAGGTAGTGGGACGAAACCTGGGATTTGGCAACATCGGCAGCTTCCGCACGAACTTTAAGTTCCTGCATTTGGTGGAAATCATCCTCAACTTTAACAATGTGAATTGCCGCACCATATATCATGTAACCAATTAATAAACCAATCACAAAGAATAAGAATGCAGTGGTGATCGCTGTCCATGCTGTTGGTGCCTTTTGAAGATACCTGCTTAGGACCCCCACACAGTAACAATTCGTGGATGAAACTATAACATCTTGAATTATTTGCATTTGAAAAGGAGTCGAACGTTTGAATTATTCTTTTCAATGTAATAAATAATGATTAGGTGTACTCACCGACATATCATTTGGTGTTTTCGGAACGGATCCCCAAAATCAAGCATGCTCACACGCTTAAGGGAAATGTCACCATCTTGATATTCACGCCCATACATGATTAGGGGATCAGAAGAGTTGGTAATATCATATACCTTCACAACAATTGCTTGGTTCCCAGCAAGTTGCCCAAGTAGATTTTCCACAAGGGACTCAACATCAAAGGCTCCACCAAGGTATCTGTTTAGGATAAAGTATTTAGCCATATGGAGCACTTTTCTCAAAGAAATGGACCTAATCATGTATATGCACGTGGGCAAATTTTTTGAAACGAAAACTTTTATATATGAAGACATAAATGAAGTTTTGGACATGTGCCCGAGGGTGGCAGTGTTTGACTTGTATCATACACAAACACATCGACCTGGGAGGAAGTGTTCATGCTTCATAACATTATTGAATATGTTACTACCCCAACAGAGGTAAACAAGATTCTTTTGCATCTTACAGACTTAATTTTATTATAAATTTTGAATGGGTACATGATAACATTGCCAGAGATGTGGCACTTTCCCTTGCACATGGATAGAGTGCAAACAATATTATCATATACCAGATGAAAAGAAACCAGAACTTCTCCAGCATCAAGGTCAAATATGTACATTGTTTTTAAAGTATTGGAGGTCTTGTAGGTAAGTTATCCTAAAATGAAGTAGGCATCCTTGACCTTAAAAAGTACTACCTCCATTCCAAATTATAAGATTATTATTGACTTTTGAAAGTCAATATGCCACATTTTCAAACTCAATCTAGATGATTCATCAAAATTTATGAAACAATAAATTTTACAATGAGTAGTATTTTTAGATAGTTTACAATTTTCATCTTTGTATTAGCTATAATTAAAAGAATACATGTTAATTTTGAGTTTGAATATGTCTTAAGTTGACTTCAAAAACGATCTTATAATTTGAAATTGGGGGAGTGTAATTTATGTATATTTCACATTCAGACAGGCTTGATTGAGATTAACAAGTTCTCAAGCCTTTTCCAGTAGGGCAGAGTCCGTACAAACTAATGACATAGATATCAAGCCACTCCATGTATACACAATGCCCAAGACTATCTGGCTCTATTCTCTTTTGAATTTGCTTTGCAACTTGACTACAAGAATGCGATTGCATAATAGATCAAATAGCTTCTTTTTCTATTTTTGGTTAAATATAAAAAAATAATGTAAAATTAGGAAAGCCTACAGATGCAACAATCAGGGAAGCAATGACATCTGTTTTCCTTGGCGCACCCTTTTTCTGGCCCTTAATAAAATCCCTTTTCCTCCATAAGCTTGGCTTACTGTTTAAGTCTCATCAGAGGACTTTGTCAGCATGAGGTAATAAAAGCTCAGAAACTTGTATCCTTGACAAAATGCAAATTTTCTCTTGGTATTTTATTCCATAGGACTCCTATAATGGCAAATGGGTCATTGACCAAAACTATTCTAATCATGAATTAAATACAGGTTGAACTCTGAGCCATAGAAACCAATCAAAAGAATCTTGAGAGGCTGTAAAATGCTCAAAATAAAAAACACCAATAAATTTTATAAATAAAAGAAAACAAAGGGATTACCCAGCAGTTGCTTCAATTCGTTGTTCCACAGATGGATTTGGGGCAAGCTTGAATTTATAAACAGGGAATGTCAACACTACTCCAAGATGATGAGAACCCAAAAGTCTGAAGGGGCTGGTAAGAACTGCTTTCCCAGTCGCCCTAGCCCTCAATATGTTTTCACGGTCCTCCTGCATCAAATATGAACATATAAAAGTTGAAATGAAATGAAAATTTTATGTGAACTTCAAAAATAATTCCCAAATTGAAAAATGAATGAATTACCTCTCCTGACATCATATCAAGTGATTCAATGTAGGAAACAGTTTCTTGAGAGAATATCACCGGCGCATACTCATCCCGAAAAGGTGAAGCCTCTCTCTCCATTGTTCTTATTGTCCAACCATGTTTCCTCTCAAATTCTTCCCTTTCCGAATTCACAACCCTTTGAGCATATGCCACCCCACTCAACAATGGCCTCTCAAAGGCTGTCCTGGCTGTATACTCAGCAAAAGTTTCCTGCATTACCCCCAAATGATCAAAAAACATAAAAACACAAATGGGAAAAAGTTACCACCAAAAATAAAACCCTGGAACATGCAAAATAAGCTCAAACCTGATCAATTGCCGATGGGTTCTTGTAATAATGAAAAGTGGAAACCAGAACAGCAAGGGCATGGACATGATTAACACTAACACTGAATTGATCTTGTAGCATTCTAGCCCTTTGATCACACATGCTTACAAGTACTTCCTCCCTTCTTTCCTTGTTATCAGCATCCATCATGTTATAGATTAATCTGCTAACCAAGACTGTAGACATGATCCACAGCACAAGAATTTTGGGGAGCCATACTCTGTTGATAAATGTGTACTTTCTTTTTGTTCCGAATTGATCATTTAATCTCACAGCCACAAAATGGTGGCTTTTCATCTTAAAACCCATCAATAACACAAAACTTCTTCCTCCTCTCTTTCCCAGTTCATATCTAAGCTAAAAGACAAAGACCCAAGTAAAAATATATCTATACACATGAGCAGCTTTCATAACTTCATCAAAAGACTGGCAAAACAATTTTCAGAATCACTTTTTATGTAACACAAAGAAAAAGGTACTCACCCATGGAGTAAATTATCATTGCATCATTGTTTTGCGTGATTGTACTAATTATCAAAACCAAGAAGAAGAAATTAACAAACAAACATTCCCCCTTCTTTCTCTCTCTAGAATTTCGAGTAATATAAAACCCCCAAAAAAGAAAGATTTCTCAATTCCCTCGTGGAACAAGCATGGCTTACTCCTGCTCTCTCAAAAGATGGGCAAAGCCCACATTCCAAAGGAACTTTCTTTCTCTCTTTATCTCTCTTCAATGGGGTTTCAGGATTTGAATGGAATAAAAATGACAAGACCTCTATAATCATGTAGTCCTTCTCTGTCTCTCTCTGCAAGCATGAAGTTTAGTTGAAGAGTCCAGACAAAGAAGAGCACGTTCACTGTTTTCTCTGTTTAACATATACAAATAAAAGTATTCGGTTATAGTCTTATCACGAAGTTAACTTGGTACTACCTCCGTTTTTTAAAGATTGTTTTGGCACATATATTAAAGTTTTAGCACATAGATTAAGAAAGTATTTCTTTCCTAAAAGATTGTCCTTTAAAATTAATACACACAAATTAAAAAATATAATTAATACCTAACAAAACTACTATATTATCCTTATTAATTGTTTTAACCAATTATTCTCTTCCTAATATTTCTTATACAATTCAACCAATTACTACTTGGATTATAGTATTGAATTGAATAAGAATCATTGGGAAGGGGAGAAAACTTTAAATAAGAGTAAAATAGGGAAAAAATAACTAATGTATATTGATAAACTCAAAACGACAATTTTTTTGGAACAAAAATTACTTCTTAAAACGATAATCTTTTAGGAACGGAGGGAGTATCATTTACCAAGTAAAATTTGTTTGAAATTTCATCACTACCCTTACAAATGAGAGAATTTCTTGGGATAATGAGAGAAGATAAGAATAATATAGGAAAATAAATACTCCCTCCGTTCCTAAAAGATTATCGTTTTAAGAAGTAATTTTTGTTCCAAAAAAATTGTCGTTTACAACTTTCAAGGAGAATAAATTATTTACTTTCCTATATTACCCCTACCTTCTCTCATTGTCCCAAGAAATTCTTTTCTTTGTATTAATAGTTTTGAACTTTCCATAAAGGAGTAGTGATGAAATTTCAAACAAATTTTACTTGGTAAATGATACTTTCTTAATCCATATGTCAAAACTTTAAATGACAATCTTTTAAGAACGGGGAGTAACCTGCCCTAATAGTGATCACGTTTGGAGGTCCAAATGTCAGCTTGTAAATGATACAAACCCAACAAACCCTAAGCCAGCAAAGCAGAATTTACACATAAAACTCGACAGAAAGAGAGATGGTTAATAAACCTGTTTTTGGCTTGTGTTTAATAGTTGATCAATATTTTAAAACTAAAATAAATAAAAAAATCATAGATGTTTCTGTACCTTGACTTCTTAAAGCAACTGAATCGAATTTGAGGATTTTTGCAGATACGCTATTGTCCCACTACTATAAACTATTCTCTCTAGAAGACTAAAACTTTATCTCTCTCTCTCTCTCTCTCTATATATATATATATATATATGGGTCTTGTTCACCATTATTACAACTCAGCTTCAAACTGTCTGAATTCTGAGGATGAAAGCTGTGATATTTTAATAATTTACTAAAATGGGTGAACTTGAATTTAATGAGATTAGAAAAAAAGAGCTGCAGAAGGAGATATGCTTTCTCTCTTTATTTAAGTTGTGTACAGAGAGAGCAGCAGAGCCTATATGTGAAAATTGGAAAGAGAAAGGGGACACTGAGCTGTCTGAAAGACTGAAACTAAAAAAGCTCTATTGTTTTTGCTTTTTAAATTACTAATATTTTGTTCTAAAATTGATTTTATGTCATTTCAATAAATAAATAAAATATATATATATATATATATATATTGACTACAAAAATGATCAATATAACTATAAAAAATCAAATTAAATTAGTTTTTTGGTGACAAATCTGTATTTCTTATGTGCCTACAACCTAATTATAATTTTCTACTCATCTAGATGAGGTTTTTTTTTTCTATTCTCTTTTAATTTATTTTTTAAAGTGAATTGTCATCACTTGTCTGGAATTCTTAAATGCAAAATATAATTTCACGAATTTGATGGTATAAAGATCATGCAAAACAGTATGTTGATGATCTGTGGGACCTAAGAAGATATTACTCTATATTTATATTTATATATGATATGATATGATATGTTTGGTAGTTGTGATATAGTCAACGACTCGATCTCATGGTCGTTGGCCTCGTGACATTGAATTCTTCACAGAATATGAAGAAATGTTGGTTTTACAAAAATTAAATATTTTCAATGGAATAAGGATCAGATTGCATGGGGCCATCACAACAAATAAATATATTAATATATTATTCTATTTAGCACATCTTTAATACAATTCAAATATCTTAATCTTCTCTTACAATATTTATTTATGTATCATATCAAATCTC
This sequence comes from Panax ginseng, assembly GCA_020205605.1. NCBI lineage: Eukaryota > Viridiplantae > Streptophyta > Magnoliopsida > Apiales > Araliaceae > Panax > Panax ginseng. The sequence continues at coordinate 7,523,484 of CM035127.1, forward strand.
GTAAAAGAATAATTTACCCACAATTTATATATTTATATATATACGGGTAATAATTTATAATATTTATTTATTATATTTGAATTTAAAATAGGCAAAGATCATTTTTATCTTTCATTATAAATATAAATGACTATGATTAAAAGTTGAGTTTCGCCATCCGATAAAAATACTTACGAATGAGATTAAAAAATTGATTCCTCCTCGCAGGACTTCTCTTTTGTTTGACTTGTTTCGCAATTTTGGAATACTTCAAAACCTCCACAACTATTTTCAGTTCAACCTTCCAAACACCAAACACCAAACCAAGCCAATTGATATTTCTCGGCAAAGTCAAAATGCGACTCTCTCCCTCTCATTTCTTGGCCTCCCACCCTTAATCTCATTCGAGCACATTCTGTTATTAATGGTGGAGGGAGTGTTCCGAAAAAGTCGTACTCTTGATTGGGTTCATTGGTTTACACCTCTTTTGTATGCCATAAGAAAGTGAAAAGTGAAAAGGAATTAAGAATTCCTAATGGATGCATAAGAAATTGGTGTTGAATTGGGAATTAAGGTTGCGATTTCTCCCTTTGTGATCTCACGGAATTGGATTGAACACGAGGTGTTCATTACTCTCTCCTGTTCCTATATGATAACCTCTTCAAAATGTTGCTTATGCAAAATTCATTAATAACTTCTGTAGGTCATACTAAACACAGATGAAAAGATTTATGGTGGTGAAGGATTAGTTGGGCATGGGGAATATCTTTTTTTGTCTGATTTATTATTTTTTTCCCACTCGCTGATGGGGGCAAATGTGGGGCATAAATTTTTTTAATGTCATCTGCTAGTATTTTTAGCGGAGGGCGAAACCCAATTTTTAATAATAGACGTTCATACTAGTAATAAAAGATAAAGATAGTATTTATCAAATTTAATCCATAATATATAGAAAGAGAGCTAGTTAGTTATGCATTTATAAATATTAAAGCATGACTAACTAATGAAAAACTTGTACAAGAGTGGTTTAAACCACATGAACTTATATATTAATTTTTGATATTTTTATATAATTTTTTTTATATACTCTTTTTTTTTTTTTAACGTAAAAAGAGTATTATGTGAAAATATGAAAAATATGGCCTATTTGATACGTGTACAGGGAAGTGCAAATATATGTGGAGTAGTACGTGACTGCCAAGGCTGCCATATCCCATGTGTTTGGTGGTAGTGAAGGGGGCCCGCCCCTTTCATCCAAACAAAAGACTGTTATGCGTTTGACGTTCAATAAATAAATCATCATCGTCATCATAATCATATATGACTTATCCACCTCTACTGTCTACTGTCTACTCTACTCTACTCACATGGCCTTTTCCTCTCCTTAATTGTTTTTTCATACTATACTATGCTGTACGTGCTCCCTCCCTGTCTTGGATCCTCTTAGCCGTTTGATTGTCTGTGCTCCATGCATCCTAATGATCCAAGGCCTACACTGCTTCGACTCTGACTCTGTTTATGCATGTGCTGCTGATTTCCTTCTAATCGAACCCTCTGACATTAGCATTAGCATTAGCATTAGTATTAGCATTAGCATTAGCATATATGATGATGCAAATTAAATTAGAGTAATTCAGTAGAATTATTCGATCTTGTAAATCCAACCAAATGTGTCATGTCATGTCCTCTTGGGCATGCACACGTCAAAAGCCTCTTTAGCATAATTCTATCAACTCTCAATTCAAATAAAATCTTTCCATTGTTTTACATACATATATCAATCAATCAATTTACCTGATTCATCTCCATCCAAACAATGCCATATAGCTAGAAAAAAAAAGTTGGTTTACTTTAGTCAAATCTTGGTCGGTCTACAATAATTTAGCAAAAAAAAAAAAAAAAAAAAAAAAGAAGGTAAGTTTTGCTAGTAGTTTGTTTGTCTTAGCTAGCTCTAGATAGGAAACAAATGAGTCAAAGACTAATTATATTGATAGGTGGTCCCGGCCCTGGGTGGTGCAACTTGATCCATTAATAATTCATCGCTTAGAACCTGAAAATGTACAAATTATTACTCGCTGGTTCCATAATATAAGTCGTTTTAGAAAAATATTTTTGTTCTTAAATATAAATCATTTGAGAAATTCAAGTAAGCATTAATTACTTAGTTTCTAATATTAACCCAAGTAATAAATATAATTTTGGTTCTCTCACTATTTTTTGCCCAATAAATAACACTCTTTTTTTTAATACAAGGGTAATATAGACAATTGATAATATATTTAATGTTTTATAATTATTACCTTAATACTTGTGCACAATTCTAAAACGACTTATATTAAAGAACGGAAGGAGTATATATCATCGCCCATTCAATTCCACCGCTCAAAACTTTCGACTCGACTATTATTTATGTCTGTGATTATAATTATTTTTTCTAAAAGTATATATAATTGTTCAAGTTGGAGGCAGACATCATCATCAGTAGCTTCCATTTTTATCCAAGTGGAATGCTTCTTCATGCTATATATATATATATAAGTATATATCCACCCTACCCTACCCTACCCTACCCTACCCTACCCTACCCTTGTAGTCTTACTTCCACCGATGAACCTAAAGCAAGCACCTCCTCTTACACTATACGTGCTTTTGTCCTCTCTATGGACTATGGATTACAGACTATATATGGATTACAGTATTAATTAATTAATATGATTTGCTTTCCTTTTTTCACATGCATGCGAGAGTAGTAGGCTTAGACTTAGGCTTAGGCTTAGGGCTGGTTTGATAAAAATTGAATAAATTTGAATCTGAATGAATTGAATTTGAATGAGCTAGATCTGAATTTGAATTTGAATGAAAAAAGTTATTTGATAATTGATATATATAAATATCTAAATAACAGTATTTTACTATTTTACCCTTCTAAACTATGTTGAACAAATATATATAATTTTGTCTGAACGTATTTAAAAAAATTAAATACAATATTCATTGTACAACAAATAAAAATAGATAATTCAAACAAAGTATTGAATAATTCAAACAATTTAAACCCAAGTTTCATATAAAATAAGAAATATAACGAGTTAAACAAACATGTCAACATAATAATAAAATTACATTAATTTCAGTGAGTCACTTTATAGTTCACGAACAATTTGATCCCGTAGATTGTCCATATATTGCACGCCTTGAGGGCCCCATTGCACTGCATCTTGCTCTCCTTCGTGATTTTCTTCATATTTTTCATCATCTCCATCTCCATCAATTGTGGTAGCTTGATCATACTGAGCAAATAACTCATCCTCAATATTCTCTTTTCTTATAAAATTGTGAACATCAAAGCAAGCAATAACTACATCTCTTTGCACTGAAAAAGGATAATGAGCCATCTGATTCAATATTGGGAATCTTGCTTTTAATACACCGTAGGCACGCTCAATAATATGATGGTCAAATAATATTTCATTTTAGGAAAAAAATGGATACAAAACATAAGTTATCATTTAAATGGCAAGAATAGGGGAAAAAAATGTTCTTTTCAACCAGGAATTTCATAAACTCTGCCAAAGGACACACTAACAGACTTGGATATATGTCTAGATGTAGCATCCTGCAAAAGTCCCCAGTATATGCTTGAAAGGTAGGATACAGAATTAATAATTGCATGAGAAGAAATCCTATATAACTGACAGTCAAAATTATAATGGTATATTTAATAGATAATGCATTGCATATCTCCTATCATCTGAGAGCTTGTGAACATGTACTCTTATATCATATATAGAACATGAAACTATACATAGATAACAAATACTAAATTCCATATAAGCATTACAAATGCTTGTTCGGATGACATAACTGCATTTAAATTGTACTTATGTCAAGTATTAAGCCATTTTCATGTAAATTTTAAAGCCAACTTCTAATCAAAGGGAAAGCAAAGCAAATGTGTGGAATTGGGATTTCAGAACAAAAGGTAATTGAAAGCCTCAAAGAGCTGCTGGGATTACTTATTGCCACTCTCTCCAAATTACTATTAAATACTACTAATAATAAAGCAGAGCTTGAAATTTATGACAAATATAATAATCTAGAATTATGCTCCTTACGTTAAATTAATATGCATGACGAATAATCAAATTCCTAAAAATACGACAAAAAATTCCTGCAATATGCACCCTTTTCTTTTTCAAGATGTTGATAAAAAACATCATCAATTCGAGTCCACACAAGGAATATTATGAATTTTGACATATATGCCGACTAGTAAAGCAAGGTAGGTACTTTTGATTTTGAAAAGTTGTGGTAATTCTCCTTTCAGGTTCTACATGAGAAAAAGTGTAGAATTTGAAAAAAAAACCTAGCAAAACTATGGGATTGAATTGAATGACAAATTGAGAGCTATAAAAAAGGCTTCGGATTACTAACCTGAGGCGAAGTTACTATGGATGGAGAGAAGAGATGTGGATGGAGACACCGATGGAGATGTGGACGAGAGTGGCACCAGAGAATGGAAATGAGAACAGCGAGATTATTTGGGTAAAACACGATTATTCAGCCCATTCAGCCGAATTTTTTCAAAAGAATCGCTCAGCCCAATTCAGCCCAATTCAGATTTTAAAAGTTATAAACAAACAGTCTGAATGGCTGGATCGCTCAGATTCAAAGCCATTCAACCTTATTTAGACCGTATCAAACAGACCCTTAGGCTAGTGTTAACGCCAAGATCTTCTACCACGTCCCAATCACGTAAGGCATACGATCCTCCTTGCGATAAAAACACGATAAACACCACAAGCTTGATGGTACATTCATTCGGGGGATATACCAGCGTGAAAGTCTACGTGTTCACAAGGTTAACAATGGAGGATGTAATGTCTAGTGTATTGAGAGAGATAATAATTCTCCGTTATGTGTATGTGATTATCAATGTGAATATTAACGTACCTGTTTATGAAGACCTCCTTGCTAAGTTATACTCTCTTTTGCGGATTCTGGTACCACCCACTACTTATCGACCACATTTGATCGATGGATTCTCTGCCATCGCATGTAGTTTACCTACTACTTTTGGTCATTTATTTCTACTGCCACGGTAAAATTATGATCCCATCCACATTAATGCATGGCGGTGTTTTTAGTCAACCGTCATCCTTTTCCATCATTACAAGTCAAAGATAGAGATATTAAAATATCTAATGGGTCGATCCACTGATCAACCCGATCTTAAAAGGATCCAATAGAAATAATATAATGACTAGGCCAAATAACTTTAAGACTCAATAGTAAGGACCCAATAAACAAATCAAATAAGTAGGCCCAATATACTCGGCACAGAGAGGGGAAATATCATGACCCAACATTGCCCCCTAGTTTTTTGTTGAACGGAATGTTTAATAGAAAACTATAAATGGTCCATGATATTTTACTAAAAGTCCATAGTGAGAAATAATCGAAATGTACCCTTCTTCGTTCAAGAGATGAAATGAGAGAGAGAACGCAGAGTCCCAAATCGAAAAGGCTTTGCTAATAAATATCTGGACCCTAACCGGACGCTTCCCATTCAAATTCTAAATCATTACTAACATTTAATGTCTTAAAGCCTTGTACCGTGTAACCTTGATATAAAAGATAACTTCACCAAATTTGATGATTTTACTTCCCCCATTTGAAATTCGAAGCGCCTTTTGAGTTTTCTTCTTCTCTGAACTATCTGTCCTCCTCTGCGAACTGTCAAAAATGGCTTCTCAAGATTCTGAACAAAGTTCACCCCTTTTAGTAATACCGATCAATGCTGTTTCACTAAACCCTAACACCCGCGAAGGAACCTCAACCTCGAACCCCAAAGGAAAGAAAACCGATAAGAATCCTCCTACAAAAATCCCCCAAAACTCCCTCTGAATACTACAAGGATATGGATCGTTTCTCGCATGCTAACACTCCCTCTATTGTCACTGAAGCTGAGTTAAAGAGGATTCGATCTCAGTACCACATTCCGGATACTCATGCGGCTAGGGCTCCCAGATCTGGTGAAAAAATGTATCAACGGCCAGAGGGTTGGACAGCCGTCCCTGTGACCCTACTTGAGAAGGGGATCCGTTTTCCTCTGCACGCCTTCATAGTGACTATACTGGGGTTCCTGGGCGTGGGGTTCGCCCAGTTGGTACCAAATTCTTACATTCACATTTTGGCCTTTGTTGCCTTCTGCCATGAGTTGGGCGTTGAGCCTTCTCTCGACTTCTTCTTCACCGTGTACAAGATCGTCCAATCCAGAGAAAAAGGGTTTAAAGCTCTCAGCAAACATTCTCCGAAGTCTGGAGAAAAGTTCGAGAGACGTTCGTTGGTGAACACTCCTTCGAGCAATAGGGGATGACACGAGAAGTGATTCTTCGTCAAAGGTCCTGAAATCTCTTCTTTACCGAACTGGGCCACTGACGAGAAGATCTCTGCTGACTTCGGAGATATCTCTAAAGAACGGGAAGTTGAAATGATAGAGCTTTTTGATAACTTTCCCAAGGAGGAATGGAAGTACGGACTCCTCTCGAAGCAGACATGGTTATATGACCATAAATGTAAGTATTGGTCTATTTTATACATAGATTTTTGAAAATGTTTTTATGATGTGGAATCTAACATAGGACTGTTTGTTTCGTGCAATATCTTTGATCAGACCGAGCTCCTTAGAAATAAAGGAGTTTGAAGATTTTTTGTCGGGGAAGTCTTCGGAAGTTGTTGAGAGTCTACCAACAGAGGTTACCCCCGAAGCCGAGCCAACCCCTGAAATACATACCGATGAATCCCAAATAGAAGAACCAGAAGCTGATGAGGTTCACATATCGGAAGAGACCCTTCGTCTTCATCAGAAGAGGAGGGCCACTAGAAAACCCAGATCAACACCTCTTCCCAAATACTTCCGGCTATCCCGGCCGAGCCAACCACCACATCAATCCTCGACGAGGAGGCTTGCTCGATCGTCCTGATCGAAGAAGCATCCTCCGGATCAAAAAATTAAAAACCAAGATAACCCCCCTGACCGCCGAAGAACTCAGGGTGCCTCAGTCCTCACTCATCCCACCTTTCGTGTCACGCGTAGAAATACAAATTGCCAAAGAAGGTGAAAGCGGGATTTAAACTGTTCCAACGTTTGTCCGGAAGAGGAAGCGTACACGACAACCCATCCAGAGTTCGCGCAGCATGACACCCCCAAAACAGGTATACATCACCCATTCCGAGTTGTCAATACACGATGCGATGTAAATAACTACAACTTTATTATTACAATAGTAAAAATCTGCGAGTTTAAATACGAGATATTGCCATCTGCACAATATCTACATACAAATAAATCCTCATCATAATTATTGATACATTATTTTACAACAATGGTGAGGACTACTAAACAACTCTCCCTAGAACACGCATTCCATACCCCGACTGCGTACTGTTATATTCTCGCCTCCCGAGAAGAAAAATGGAACAAAAAGGAAAAGGGTGAGCTCGACTAGCCCAAAGAAAGAATATTATGACTAAGATAATATACAACAAAATTATCGTTAGTCTTCAACAGGAAAAATATAATAGAATACAATAGACAACAAGTTTTAAATCAATATTCATGAAATGAAATAATAATTCATTAGAAGAGTTAAGTAGAAATGCAAACTACTATCTTCTATGTATGAATTTTAAAGTTCATCGCCTATTTTTTATCCCCAGAACATCAATCAATATATATCTGGGATCAAATATTCATCCTTGCACTTTACGAGCCGAGGACATTCACCATTAATCATGTTCATCTAAACACATGTTCATCTTTTTGCACTACGGGCCAAAGATATTCATCGAAATCATTCATCTTTTGCACTACGGCCAAAGATATTCATCGAAATCATTCATCTTTTGCACTACGGGCCAAAGATATTCAATAATATCATCATTTAAGACCGAGGATGATGAAAATATTTTTTAAAAAACGAATCCAATGAAACAAAATGACAAGGATTAAGGATTAAGGATTCGTACTTTGTTTTTATCCACGTCCAAAAATACCTCAAAAATAATCATAGTGGTGTAAAATTCAAGAATGATCAAAACATGGATACAATCAAAGCTAGTATCCGAATAGATATTTTGGACAAAAAGAAATTTTTATTTTTCGATGAATAATGCCGTATTAAATGAATAATCTTAGTATCGTGATTAGTCTTGAGATATCGTAAATAAGTAACTCAGACACCAAAAGTTCCAAATTTGATAAAAACTTCAGATCAATATTTGAAATAATGATATTAAAAATAATATCATTATGAAAAAAAAATATCCTTTACCTCGAAAGATCGAGTCTTACCGGCGGAATCTTTGGATATATCTTTATAACTTGAACTTGCACCGTATAGTAATACTCAAAGTATACTCAAAATACTCACAAGAATACGCCGATAATATAGAGAGAAAACTTCATTTACGGTGTGATTTTCAATTCTAACCTAAGCACCCTATTTATAGGAAAATGCTTAGAACACAAAAGCGAGAAAATTTAATAAAATATTAATTTATATTAAAATTTTCATACGCCCACTTAGACTTCTGATTTCAAAGACTTAACATATGATTCATGAGGCTTACAAATGTGTAAAAAACGTTTTTGTTAATATAAATATTTAAAACTTCCAAAATTAATTATTTTGGAACTCGGAACTTCAATAATTCATAATAAATAGCCCTTTTATCATAAAATTCAAATCTCGCGAATATTTATAGAAAATTCAATTCTCTACAACTTTGCGAAGAAAGTTTTTCCAAATTCCCAAATGAAATTGACCAAAATCCACACAAACGGGTGATTTTAGAGGCTATAATCAAATTTCAAATCGATAAATAGGGTCCACCAGAGCATGTTTAACATGTTTTAAACATTTATTGCAACAAAAATACTCTTCCTCCTCAGATACTCATATATCCCACATTCGTTGTAAAAATATCACCATTATTATATTATTAAAATATAATATTATATATATTTAAATGAATTATTTTATCGTAAAAAGATAAAATTTCAATTTTCAACAAATGTCGCATTAAAATTTTCTCCATCTATATCCACATAAAATCAATATTTTTCTCATCATATGAATCAATAATTAATTACTCACAAATAATATTACGAATCACAATATTGATGACCGTGCGCCTCCTGGAAAGAGGGGGCTTTCTAATAAGAATTTCTCTTTACTGGCATGCAATTAGGTGACCAAACCTCTCCTTAGACAGAACTTTCTAGACATTGCCAATAATATTATCTAATAATATTATTCAGATAATATGAATTATTGCTTCGATAATGAAAAATACGTAAATGACAATTATTTAAACAACAAAGAATATAAAATAACAACGCAATAATTATTGAACCAATAAAATACTGAACAGTAATTACTGTAACCATTATTGAGTAGTGCCTTCTTACGTAAGAGTCAATAATTGGTGCAATACCGTGTGCTACTGTGCAACAAAGCGTATTGTGTTTTAACCACCGGGTATTCCAACAGTGTAAACAGAAATCGGTAACATCTACGCAATTATTTTTAAACAACTTATATTTGTCGCTTTCTTCCTCCAATCGCTTTTTCGTTATGGGGCCCACATTATATCATTTGTCTTGGTCGTCTGAATATTCCCCACAATCTGAATATTCCACGACCAAACGAATATTTTATAACCATTTGCTTATTTTGAAATATTTGCGTATTTTACCCATAACTATCCACATTAATCACATCAACCCTTACTATTTCAAAATAATAATTAGAGGAAATTAAATTTCATTTATTAATTATTTGGGGTCTTACAACCTCCCTCCTTATGAAATTTCGTCCTCGAAATTGACATACGATACTGGTATTTCTAAAAGTGAGGATACCTCGCTTTCATTTCCGCTTCCAATTCCCGGTCATTTCTTCTATAAGATGGTTCCTCCACAAGACTTTAACTTGTGGTATGACCTTCGTCGTAGGGACATGCTCCTTCCTATCCAAGATCTTGACAGTACCTCCTCATCATACGTTAAGTCTTCTATTATATCGTCCTGGTTCTAACTCAATAACGTGGTTCGGGTCTTTTACATATTTACTAAGTACAGATATGTGAAACACATTATGAACACGAGATATACTCGGAGGTAACGCGAGTCTATAGGCTACATTACATACTCGGTCAAGAATTTGAAATGGATCAATAAATCGTGGATTGAGCTTTTCTCTCTTCCTAATCTTATAACTCCTTCCACTGGGCAACACGCAATAATAATACATGATCCCCTATACTAAATTCCACGTCCCTTTTGATGAAGATCCGCATAACTCTTTTGTCGATCCTGTCTTGGTTTGTATCGTTGTCGAATCATTTGGATCTTTTCGGTGTCATATATACGTCTTAACTCGGGTCCCAACAATGTTCTTCACCCACCTCATCCCAACATATTGGAGCGACACTTTCGTCCATATAATGCTTCATATGGAGCCACAAACTATACTTGCTCGATAACTGTTGTTGTAGGAGAATTCCACCAATGGTAAATACTTATCCCAACCGCCTTGAAATCTAGGACAGAGTCTTAATAAATCTTTAAGAGTTTGAATAGTCCTCTCGATTGTCCGTCTGTTTGAGGATGGTATGCCGAATCAATCTTAAATCCGTACCCATAACTTTTTGCAAGCTAACCCAAAATCTTGAAGTGAATCTTGGGTCACGATCCAAAACTATGGATACTTGGCATGCCATGCAATCTCACAATCTCATTTACGTACATTTGAAAGCAAGACGTTCAAGGAATAAGTCTCCGTGATTGCAAAAAATGAGCGGACTTGGTTAATCTATCAACAATAACCCAAATAGCATTTATGCCTTGAGAAACCGTGGAAGTCCAAAGAACAAAATCCATGGTAATGTGTTCCCACTTACATTTCGAATTTTAAGTGGTTGCAATGGTCCTTAGGCACTTGATGCTCCGCCTTTATCGTTGACAAGTTAAACATGTTGAGATAAACTTTGCAATCTCTCTCTTCATATTGTTCCACCAAAATGTATGTCAAGATCACGATACATTTTAGTACTTCCGAGATGGATTGCAAATGGTGTATTGTGTGCCTCCATCATGATCTTGTACTTCAAATCGTAATCGTTAGGAATACAAAGTCCGGAGTGGACTCAAGTATTCCTTCTTCATCAATTCTCGCCTTCGAAATAGCACCTTCTTGTACTTTCTTCTTCATATGCATCGACCCGTGTCGGTGGGCTTGAAAGCAACCTTAACTTTTCTATTAAAGTTGGCTCTACGCGTATACTTGACATCATCGCACTCGCTCCTCGTGATATGATCTTCTACTCAACGCGTCGTCCTACCACGTTCGCTTTTCCGGGATGGTATTGAATAGTGTGGTCGTAGTCTTCAATAGCTCGAGCCAACGTCATTGCCGCGTGTTTGAGTTCTTTTAGAGTGAAGAAATATTTAAGGCTTTTATGGTCCTAATATATCTCCACTTTCTCCCCATATAGATAGTGCCTCCGGATCTTTAATGAGAAAATGATCACCGCTAACTCTAGATCATGAGTAGGATAATTCCTCTCATATTCTTTAAGTTGTCATGCGAGGCATAGGCTATGACTTTCCCACGTTGCATGAGAACATCATCCTAACCTTTTGCTCAAGATCGTAGATAACAAATCCATCCAAACCGGATGGTATTGTTAGAGCACAAAAGAAATAAGTCTCTCTTAAGCTCTTGAAACTCTTCTCGCGTTCTTCGCTCCAAACGAATTTTGTATTCTTCCGAGTTAGTTTGGTTAATGGAGTAGCGATTCGAGAAAACCCTTCCACGAATCTCCGATAATAACCAAATTAAGCCCAAAAGCTACGTCTTGATCCACCGACTTGGTTGCTCCCAACTTTATATTGCTTCAATCTTCGCCGAGTCAACAGATACTCCATGTTTTGACACCACGTGCCCAAGGAATGCAACTTCCTCAAGCCAGAACTCGCATTTCTTCAACTTAGCATATAGCTTATTTTCACGAAGCCTTTGGAGTACCAGCTTCAAATGGTGCTCATGATCTTCACGTCTTTTGGAATATATGAGGATGTCATATATAAAGACAACAACAAATTTATCCAAATATTCTTTAAATACTCGATTCATCATATCCATGAAAGCCATGAGAGCATTAGTCAATCCAAAAGACATGACTAGAATTCATAATGCCCGCATCGAGTTCTAAAGGCGCTCTTTGAATATCCTCGGTTCTAATCTTCACCGATGATATCCGAATCTAAGATCGATTTTTGAAAAGAATTGTGCTCTTTTGAAATCGTCAAACAAGTCATCAATACGAGGTAGAGGATACCTATTCTTGATAGTGACATGGTTCAATTTCCGATAGTCAATACAAAATCGCATACTCCGCCTTTTTCTTCTTTACAAATAAAACAGGAGCACCCCAAGGAGATGTACTTGGGGCCAGAATGAAACCAATGTCCAACAACTCCTCAGAGTTGGACCTTTAACTCTGAAGTTCAATAGAGCCATTCGATATGGGGTTTTAGAAATGGGCTTTGTACCGTGTTCAAGATCAATAAAGAATTCAACTTCACGCTCGGGGTAGGCCAGGAAGTTCTTCTGAAATACGCTATGAAAGTCAATAACAACAGGAATATTATTCAAATTTGATGTGTCCTTATTCAAATCCACAACATGGGCTAAGAAAGCTTGACATCCGTTTTTCAATAAACGAATAGCTTTATGATTAGATATGACAGTGATTGATTTTAATGGTTTAGGAGTATGAAAGCTAACAACCTTACGAAAACAATCAATTTTGGCATGATGAGTAGTTAACCAATCAATCCCTAAAATCACATCAAAAGCAAGTATCTTTAAAGAGATAAGGTCAACAGGTAAGATAAGGGTGCCAACTTGGATTAGACAAGTTTTATAAACAGTGGATGTGATGAAAGTTTCTCCTAACGGAGTTTCCACAGATAGGTCAAAGTCTAATTTTTCCGGAGTCAAATTTAAACGTTGAGCACAAGTAGGAGAGATAAATGAATGGGTAAGACTCAAGTCTTGTAAAGTATAAACTTCACAAGAATTTATAAATAGCTTACCCGTGATCACCTCGTTTGGGTTCCTCGCATTTTGACCATCCACAACAAAACGCTTTTCTAGGAACCGTTGACTTTGACTTTTCTCGGTACGATCTTTTTGAGTCACCGTCCCCACTTAACTAGGTTTCGCCATCAAATGCAATCTCGAAAGCGATATGTCCTTCCTTTCCATAATTATAGCATACCGAACTGTTGTGGGGCGCTTTGGTGATATGTCCCTCTTTCCCGCATTTATAGCATATGATCGGTGGTCATTCTCCTCCCTGGAACCAGATTCTCTTGGCACTCGCTGCCTCTTCACATGGTCGTTGTTGAATCTCCTCTTTTAAAATCTCCTCCTAACTCGCTTCTTCTATTTTCATGGCCATGATTACCACCAGAGTGGTTACCATTTTGTCCGCCTTTTTTCTTTCTCCACCGGTTATTGTTATTTTGTTGATCGCTATCTCCTAGATGATCCTCGATTGTGGTACCTCGGTTGATCAGTACTTTCGTTATCTCGCTTCTAACAATTGAGCTCTATTAACAACATCTGAATAAAGAGAAAATTTATGAGAGATGAGATACTGACGTATGTCGGGTTTCAAACCTCTCAGAAACATCCGCGTCATACATTCCTCATTCTCCACCAAATGAGGTGCCAACCTGGATAACTCTGCAAACTTCGCCTCGTACTGAGACACCGTCATGTTGTTCTGCTCCAGTCTAATAAACTCCACTTCCTTTATATGATGAACACTTTCAGGAAAGTATTTGTCATTAAATAGTTTCTGAAACGTCTCCCAAGACATCCTGAGTGCGGCTGGATGGGTACGCTTCACGAGACTCCCACCAAGATGATCTCGCTTCGCCACTAACATAAAGGTGGCGAATGGAACCTTCTGTTCCTCTGTGCATCCCAAGACATCGAATATCTTGGTAATTTGCTTGACCCATGTTTCTGCCATGATCGGATCTGGCTTTCCCTTAAATTATGGTGGTCCCAACTCTTTAAACTGCTTGGCTGTGACAACCCGTGAATCGCTATCATTTTCTCCTATATTTTGAACACGAGTCTCCCTCATCTGATTTTGCATGAACTGCAAAAAGCTTCTAAATATCTCCTCGCTCATCATCTCGCACAAAGGGTGTTGTTCACAGAGGAACATTGCCACACTGTTGCACGCTCTCCTCGTTGGTGAGTACAGCGTCTCCCACTACCTCATTTCCAATCGTAATATTCTCAATCGACATTCTCAAATACCGTCATAAAACAAGGGTTAATTAAGCAAATCAATATATCACATAATGTCCTTATATATCGACTAACTAACAAATAAGCTTAGGTAGACACACTTTAGCGAAGGATTTACTCGCCTCTCCTCCTAGTTTACATTCCCCGATCTCCGCCAGAGATCATATCCCTAAGCTCGATACCAACAAAGACACCCCCAAAATGTATACATCACCCATTCGAGTTGTCAATACACTGCATGTAAAACAACTACAACTTTATTATTACAATAAGAAAACGTGAGTTTAAATACGAGATATTGCCATCTGCATAATATCCACATACAAATAAATCCTCATCATAATTATTGATACATTATTTTACAACAATGGTGAGAACTACTAAACAACTCTCCCTAGAACCTTCATTCCATACCCAGGCTAAATCTCGCTATATTCTCGCCTCCCGAGAAGAAAAATGGAACAAAAAGGAAAAGGGTGTGCTCGACTAGCCCAATAAAGAATATTATGACTAAGATAATATACAACAAAATTATCGTTAGTCTTCAACAGGAAAAAAATATAATAGAATACAATAGACAACAAGTTTTAAATCAATATTTGCGTAGAAAATAATAATTCATTGAAGAGTTAAGTAGAGAATGCAAACTACTATCTTCTATGTATGAATTTTAAAGTTCATCGCCTATTTTATCCCCGTAACATCAATCAATATATATCTGGGATCAAATATTCATCCTCGCACTACATGTGCCAAGGACATTCACCAAATTAGTCATGTTCATCTAAATACTGCTCATCTTTGCACTACTGGCCAAAGATATTCATCGAAAGCATTCATCTTTACACTACAAGCCAAAGATATTCATCAGAAATCATTCATCTTTGCACTACAGGCCAAAGATATTCAATAATATCATCATTTAAGACCGAGGATGATGAAAATATTTTTTTAAAGAAACGAATCCAAAGAAAACAAAATGACAAGGATTAAGGATTAAGGATTCGTACTTTGTTTTATCCACGTCCAAAAATACCTCAAAAATAATCATAGTGGTGTAAAATTCAAGAATGATCAAAACATGGATACAATCAAAGCTAGTATCCGAATAGATATTTTGGACAAAAAGAAAATTTTTATTTTTCGATGAATAAAGGCCAGTATTCGTGAATAAGATCAGATATCGTGAATAAAGCCGTGATACGTAAATAAATAACTCAGACACCAAAAGTTCTAAATTTGATAAAAACTTCAGATCAATATTTGAAAGATAATGATATTGAAAAATAATATCATTATGAAAAAAAATAATATCCCTTACCTCGAAAGATCAAGATTTCACCATTGGAATCTTTGGATATAAGTTATAACTTGAACTTGCACCGTATAACAATACTCAAAATATACTCAAAATACTCACAAGAATACCGATAATATAGAGAGAAAACTTCAATTTCGGTGTGATTTTCAATTCTAACCCAAGACCCTATTTATAGAAAAATGCTTAGAACACCAAAAGTTAAAAATTTAATAAAATATTAATTTATATTAAAATTTTCATACGCCCACTTAGACTTCTGATTTCAGCAACTTAACATGTGATTCATGAGGCTTACAAATGTAAAAAACGTTTTTGTTAATATAAATATTTAAAACTTCCAAAATCAATTATTTCGAACTCCTAACTTCAATAATTCATAATAAATAGCCCTTTTATCGGAAAATTTCAATCTCGCGTGTTTTTATAGGAAATTCAATTCTCTACAACTTTGCGAAGAAAGTTTATCCAAATTCCCAAATGAAATTTACCAAATCCATAAACGGATGATTTTAGAGGCTATAGTCAAATTTCAATAATAAATGGGGTCCAATTTAGACATGTTTAACATGTTTTAAACATTTATTGCAACAAAATACTCTTTTCTCCTCAGATACTCATATATCCCACATTCGTTGTAAAAATATCACCATTATTATATTATTAAAATATAATATTATATATATTTAAATGAATTATTTTATCAAAAAAGATAAAATTTCAATTTTTAACAATTGTCGCATTAAAAATTTTTCCCATCTATATCCACATAAAATCAATATTTTTCTCATCATATGAATCAATAATTAATTACTCACAAATAATATTACGTAATCACAATATCGACAACCGTGCGCTTCCTGAAAGAGGGGCTTTCCAATAAGAATTTCTCCTTACTCATGCCGCAATTAGTGTGACCAAACCTCTCCTTAGATGTAACTTTCTAGACATTGCCAATAATATTATCTAATAATATTATTCAGATAATATGAATTATTGCTTCGATAATGAAAATACCGCAGTAATGACAATTATCAAACAACAAAGAATATAAAATATCAACGCAACAATTATTGAACCAATAAAATATCGAACAATAATTATCAGAACCATTATTGAGTAAAGGCCTTCTTAGGTAAGAGTCAATAATTGGTGCAATCTGCAAGTGCTATCTTCTTGTGCTGAACGCCAGTATTGTGTTTTTTACCACCGGGTAATCCAACGATTATAAAATAGAATAACTACGCCATTATTTTTAAACAACTTATATTTGTCGCTTTCTTCCTCCAATCGATTTCCGTTATGGGGCCCACACATATTGGTCAAGGCTTGGTCATCGCATTTAATATTCCCCGACAATCATTTAATATTCCACGACCAAACGAATATTTTATAACCACTTGCTTATTTTGAAATATTTGCGTATTTTACCCATTACTATCCACATTAATCACATCAACCCTTACTATTTCAAAATAATAATTAGAGGAAATTAAATTTCATTTATTAATTATTTGGGGTCTTACACTGCCTCTGCCGCATCTCCCCGAGAACCCATTCCAAATAAATCGCCCTCTCCCGAGACTATATATGTGGACCCCACCTCTCTCGAAAGCCAAATTTCTTCTAGAAAAGATCGAGACCTTCCCCGAACGACTTCGGTCCTTGTGTCGTGGTTATAATCTTTGAGGCTATGGGATCCCGACTTTGTGGCCTAGATTCAATGCAAATTTCCCATTCGATCTTTTTGAGCTTTAAATCCTAATGTCTTGATGACCATCGCTTCAGATGACCATCTGAGATGGAAATCATTGACGAGGGGATGAGCTATCTCCTAAGGCAAATAACGCTTTCTTTATTTTCTATTTCTCTCTTCTTGTTTAGATATCTCGAACACCGATTTGAACACCGCTTGAATATACGCAGCTAATGTCGTCTTCGGATGTTTGCGTCCGAGGCACATAAATGGGGAGGCCGAGGAAGATTTCATGAGACAGGAGATCAATATGCTGAGATCGACCCTGGCTCGAGAAAGGGCCGATCGCGAAGACGCACTTCATACCATCGATGGCCTTCAAAGAGACTTAGATCGGGCTGGATGGACTTGAAGACGCGTCGACGACGACGAGCTAAGGGCCACAAGGATGGATTGGTTGGTGCGTCCGGCCGGCCAACAAGTTTTAATCGATATGAACGCCTACCGGGTCAAGAAGAAAACCTACTCTTGAAGGCCAAAAATGAGGAGTTTTCTTCAGCCAACCGAAGCTTGGCAATTCAACTTGGCGAGGCTCAGGCGAAGGCCCAGGACGAGGAGCGAAGACATAAGGCCAAGTGCCACAAACTTCGTCACAAAATAAAAGAGCTTGAGGGACGGGGCCCTCTTCTGACCGAAGAGCTGCAAAATCAGATTCAAACAGAATACATGGATTCAGATGAGCTTAATGCCGACATCATGAAGGTCTATTCAAAGGGGTATGAAGACTGCCGAGAGCGAGGTAAAGAAAAGTTATCGGCTGCTCAGCTGGATCCGGATCTTCTTAATTCCGAGGACGAAGGTGGTGCCTGAATGTCCTTCCTTCTTTATTCTGACTATGTAAAAATTAACTGTTTATGTCTTTGGGATTGTTTGAAACTTTTTTATATGGATTTGGACAGTACTTCTATGTTCGTATAATTAGTTAATGTTATGGATGAATGAATGAATGAATGAATGTTTTATTTTATTGATGAGTCTTCAACTTTCTTGATTATGACTTCAGTTTTGATTAGTTTCTTGTCAATAATTCAGTATCAATGAATTGAACTCAAATAGTGAATCGTCTAAGGTATATAACAGTTAATTTATAAAATGAAGTGAATTGAATTTTATGGACAGAATTTAACTGAACTAAATTGAATGAACTGAACTCAACACTTAAATAAAATAAATTAATATATACTCATCGGTACTGAAGTGTGAGATCGGTCATGTGTGAGGTGAATTCGGCTGACCCTCTTTGCAACAACAAGATCTTGCTTACCGCTCGGGGTAGAACAAGTATATAAGGACCATTGTGAACTTAGGACAAATAGGACCAGGATCAATAGTGACCATTGACTTACCACCCTTGGTAAAATCAATATAGGATCATAGGATTTGTCTACCACACGGGGTAACAAATAAGTGGGCTGCCATTGAATGGCCAGGGAGTCCTACCATACCTCCTTACACCATTGTGACCTTAGGACAAATAAAACCAGGATCAATAGTGACCATTGACTTACCACCCTTGGTAAAATCAATATAGGATCATAGGATTTGTCTACCACACGGGGTAACAAATAAGTGGTCTGCCATCGAATGGCCAGCGAGTCCTACCATACCTCCTTACACCATTGTGACCTTAGGACAAATAGGACCAGGATCAATTGTGAAAAAGTGACTTTTTATTGATAATGGACAATCATGTACAAACTTTCGGTAAATTGACTTGATCTCTATTGAAAATATTTACAAGCTCTCGCCAAAGACGCCAAGTGTTCTTGATCTCGGGACCACCTAATGCCTTTAACCGGTAAGTGCCTGGCTTTGATACTTCGATCACCTCATACGGCCCTTCCCAGTTTGGCATTAACTTTCTCGTGTTTTGAGGCGTAGAGGCTTCGGCTTCTCTGAAGACGAAGTCCCCCATTTCGAATCTGCGAAGTTTGACTCCTTTGTTGTAATGCCTTCATCATTGTAGATCTCTTTGAATTGACTAACCCAAAGACTTGGAGATCCAATTTCGATCGGGACTAAGGCATCAGTACCATAGACCAGTCGAAAAGGTGAATCCCCTGTGGTGGTCCTCGGTGTAGTCCCAGAACCCACGGGACGCCGAAGCGACTTTTTCCGCCGCCTTCCCTTAGCTTCATCCAACTGCTTGATCCTGCTTCAATGAGTCATTCCGCTGGTCACCTCAACTTGCCCATTTGATCGTGGGTGAGCCACCAAGTCTTCTTATCTTTGAATCCCCAACTTCTTTAAAAATCCTTCAAATTTTGATCCCACGAATTGGCGTCAGTTATCCGATATCAACACTCTAGGAATCCGGCGAAAACACTACGGACTCTTTTATGAACTTCAAACACTCTTGTTCTTGTTATTAACCGGCGGCTTTCTTTCTACCCACTTAGTCATGTAATCAATAAAGAACTATGACGGTTTCGACTTCGAATTTAGCTTTAGGAAACGGACCCAATATGTCTACCCCCCAGACAGCGAAGAGTATAGAAGATAAAATTGAATATAGCTCTTCCGGTGGCTGATGTGGGATCGGACTGTTAAGCTGGCATTTTTCACATCTCTTGACATACTCTGTAGCTTCCTTGAAAATTGTAGGCCAATAGTATCTCTGTCGAAGTACTTTATAAGCCAAGGACTTGGTAGCCATATGATCACCGCAAATACCCTCGTGAACCTCCCGAAGAGCATACTCGGCCTCGGATGGAACCAGACAATTCAGCAATGGTGAGGAAAATGCCAATCGATAAAGATCCTCGTCAATAAGAACAAAATTGGCACTTTTGTACTTGATCTTCTTCGCCAATATCTTATCCGAAGGAAGGACGCCATCTGCCAAATACTCGATGTAGGGAGTCATCCAGCAGTTAGATCGCTCGATACACATCACCGCTTCAGTCTTTGAATACTCTACCGCAAAGAAAACTTCCAAATAAACTGATCCGTTAAAAACATTTGCATCCGTAGTGGCCACTTTTCGACGATTAGGCATCGGCAGATGGAATTGTCGCTACGCCTCTATGCCCCAAACTCATACGGTTAAATCTCGAAGTCGGTCTTTTAATTCCGCCAGTACTTGATCATCCGGGTCCCACGAGCTTCATAATCTCCGATAGCCATTTGACGATCAATCGAGAGTCATCAGAAATGATCGACTTCGACTTCTAGACTCTTCGCCAATCGAACACCTGCTAGCACTGCTTTATACTCGGCTTCGTTGTTCGTCGCTTTAAACCCGAATCTGATGGCCCTCTGAATTTGAATCCCTCCGGACTCGTCAAAATAATTCTGCTTTACTAATACCATGTAGAGGATCCATCTCAGATATAACGTCCAAGCATTTTGACCTCAACAAGAACCGCAATCGCCGACGGATGTCTCAAACCTCAAGCAACTCGGATTCAGCTTTTAGCGGTGAACGAACATTCCACCATAAAATCGGCCAAGGCTTGACCCTTGATAGATGTTCGGGGATGGTATTCAATGAAGAATTGGGACAACTCCATAGTCCATGCTGCTAGTCTCCCTGAAACCTCTGGCTTGCCCATCACCTTCTTCAATGGCTGATCCGTGTAGACGACCAGGTGCCGACCTTGAAAATATTGCCGAAGCTTTCTACTAGCAATTATTAAAGCAAATGCAAATTTCTCAATATCCGGGTACCTGGTTTCAGCATCTCGTAGAACGTACCTGACATAATAGACCGGATGCTGCTTTCCACTAACCTCCCGAACCAGCACTGCTCCAACTGCCAACGAAGTTGCTGCAAGGTATAAATATAAGGTCTCTGCTGGGGCGGGCTTCACTAGTAAAGGAGTAGAAGACAAATAGGTTTTAATGCCTTGGAAGGCGTCTTCACACTCCGAAGTCCACTGGAACGTCTTCGCTTTCTTCGGGCCTTTCAAGGTGTCAAAGAAAGGAAGGCATCTCTCCGCAGACTTGGCGATGAACCTCCTTAAAACCGTAATCCTACCAATCAGACGTTGGACGTCTTTGAACGACTGAGGAGTCTTCATGTCAAGAATGGCCTGGATCTTCTCCGGGTTGGCCTCGATGCCCTCCGATGACGGATATCCCGTAAACTTTCTGCACTAAGGCCGAAAGTGCATTTTTGCCGGATTGAGTCTCGATTGACGATATCGGACGGTCAAAGCATTCCTCCAGATCGTCTAAATGCTTCGAACTCGCATGCTCTTCTTCACGATCATGTCATCTACATAAACCTCCATGTTCCTTCCTACCGTACATCAAGAAGATGAAGTTCATCATTCTCTGGTAGGTGGCTCCATCATTTATAAGGCCAAAAGTCATCTTCTTATAGGCATACACCGAACGGTGTGTAATGAACGCTGTCTTTGGAATGTCTTCTTTGCACATGGATATTTGATGATAACCTGAAAAAGCATCCATAAAGCTTAGTAATGCATACCCCGAAGTGGCATCGATGAGCTGATCGATATGGGGCAGAGGATAAAAGTCCTTCGGACAAGCTTTATTGAGATCGGTGTAGTCGATGCAGACTTGCCATTTTCCATTCTGCTTCTGCACCAACACCACATTCGCCATCCACTCTGGGTATACAATTTCGTATATGAAGTCAGCAGCTAACAGCTTTACAATCTCTTCATCGATGATCTTCTGCCGCTCTGGCGCAAAGATCCGCCTTTTCTGCCGAACTGGCTTCTTCGAAGGATCTACATCCAATCTATGCTCAGCTATCTTTCGGCTAACTCCGGGCATATCATGTGGTTCCCATACAAAAATATCTGCATAGCAGCGTAGGAGTTCTATAAGGTTTGTCCGAAGAGGCTCTAGTAGACCCGAACCGATCTTCACTGTCTTGTCCGGTTTTTCGATGATCAATTTGATCTCCTCTGTCCCACCTGCAGGGATTACCAACGGTTCTGAGCTGATCTCAGTGAAAGGTTCGATCTCAATTGCCATTGTCTATTTCTGTTTGCTGACCCCCACTCCGGACGAAATAACAGCATTCCGATAACATCGTCGGGCCAGATCTAAGTCCCCCGCCACCTCTCCTACTCCATGCGCCGTGGGGAATTTGATTTTGAAATGAGGGATGGAGGTCACAGCTTGGAGAGCCACAAAAGTAGGTCTTCCCAAGATGACATTGTGGTTTAATCTACATGCACAACATAGAATTTACACGTTATTTCTACCTGTTGAGGTGTCGTGCCGAAGATAACTGGGAGTTCAATAGTGCCTGCAACTTTGACCGGATCGTTGCTGAAACCGTATAAAGGAGCCTCCTGCCCGACCTCCATTTTTTGCCCGTCAAGATGCATCCTCTGATAGGCATGGGCATACAGAATATCCACCGAAGACTCGTTGTCTATTATCATGCGTTTCACATCCACCGAGCCCACTTGTGCTGTGATCACCAATGCCCCTTCATGTGGCTCGATGGGCTCCGAAGGATAATCTGCATCCGTAAATGATATGACGGTTCCTGGGAATGGTCTATCGATCTTCATGGGAGCATCCGCCAGAGACATAACTGAATCCAGGTAAGCCCTTCTCTTCTTCCCTGCCAACTTTCCTACAGATCCACCGGTTATTACATCGATGACGTGCCTTGGCGGCGGTACTGAAGAATTTTGGATAGATGGAGCCATTTGAACCGTCTGAACAGTACGGTTGATATTCTGCTGATCACGTTGGTCTTTCCGGCCACATACTGAACCAGCAAGCCTCCTCGAATCTTCTTCTCCACGAAATCTTTTAAATTGCAACACTCATTAGTGTCATGGCCTGCGACTTGATGATAACCACAATATTTACGAGAGTTGCCTTGTCCTGTCCTATAATTATCACGAGGTGGCTCGAAAAAAGGCTGGTTTCTGATCTGATCCAAAATCACCGACCTATCTGTGTTCAGTTTGGTGTAGACCTTATTTACCTTCGGGGCGGGAACAGGTGGACGACTACTTCCTTGTCGCCATGAGTTATTGTACTTTTTCGAACTGCCCTCTAGCCGATCATTATACCCCCCTTCTCCTCTGATTAACTTCGGCCTTGGGAACTTCTATCTGCTTTAAATGATCCGAAGATGGATGCTTCAGGCTGTTCATGGCCTCTCCTACAATAATATAATCTTCTACCTTGTCAAAGGCTTCTGCCAGGCTCTTCGGATGGTGGAACATCAACTTCTTCACCAACTTCTCGAACTTCACCAGATCTAGCCCGTTCTGGAACAAACCTACAGCCTGGAGATCATTAAGGTCGGACACCTGACCAACCGCTTCTCTGAACCTCTTTACATACTGGCCTAAAGATTCGCTGGTGAACTGCCGGATCTGTGCTAGAGAACCCGTAGGCTTTCCCCTTCTTCGGTTGCTCCCAAAACGTGCATGGAACTTATCACAAAGCTCGGTCCAAGAGGATATCGAATCGGATGGTAAAGTCCCCATCCACTGTCTCGCATCTTTTTTCAGCGTCGTGACAAAAGTGTGGCACTTGGCGGCATCAATGAAGTCATAATAGTCCATCAGCCGATCGAACGCCTGACTATGGTCATAGGGATCTCCGGACCCATCGTAACTCTCCATACAAGGCAATTTTTTGGTCATATCTGCCTTCTCCTTGAGAATATCTGAGGAAAAAGGGGACGCCTTCTTTCCCGGAGTGTCCTTCACTTGTTGGACCTCAGCCAGCTGCTTTCGGAGTTCTTTTAACTCCTTTACCAGAAAATCAACACCTTCGGGCTGTGAGGAAACCTCTTTCTCATGGACGACATTCTGTCTCTGAGTGGATTGACCTCCTCCTGTCGGTCCCATTGCCCTTGTGGGGCTTCTTGATCTACTCTAGCGTGCACTTCTATCCTCATGATGAGAATGGTCACGCTGATACTCCCTTGTTCTGGTTTCTGGCACGATCTCCCTCGACCTGCAGCTTCGTCTGTCGTCGTCTCGATGCTGAGAACCAACGACCATCAGTGCCTTCTTCGGGGCCACGGGAGTTCTGCCTCCTCGATCTTCTCCCAATGTGAGAACGATCCTGAACACGCGCGTGAATACTCAGGCACCTCGCCCTCTCGCCGTGATATCTCCTTATGCCTACTCCGCCTTTCGGACTGAACATGGATAGATGCTTCGTCCCTTAATTCTGCCACGCGAAGCATCTGTTCGGCTATATCTTCTCTCTGCTTTCAACGTAACCTCCAAGGCTTTATCTGCTTACGTCTGCGCCATCCTCGCCAACTTGGCAATTTCTGTCCTCCTAATCACTTCGACGATGAGTCTTGGTGGTGAGCCTTACGCATACTCGACCATGATCACGCCTCTATCCGTGATTGAAAACCGACTTACGTCCCTGCCCCACCACGGATCTTGGACGGAGATCTCCTGAATTATACTTAGGCCCGTCTTCTCGTGAAGCTTTTTTAATGACCCAGACGATCCTTTATCAAACACGAGGCGTTGATTTAGCCTAACAACCATCGCCGCCTTCTTCCGGCGTACCATCTCTACTCCTCATCATCTTCCGAAGTAGGTTAAACAATTGTGATTGAAAATTTCAATGACACTAGAACTAAAGCCCTCCTTCTAGCGCCAATGTTAACGCCAAGATCTTCTGCCATGTCCCAATCATGTAAGACGCCCTGATCCTGCACAGTAAACACGATAAACACCACAAGCTTGACGACTGTTCCGTCGGGGGATAGCTCAGGCGTGAGAGTCAGTATACGTGTTCACAAGGTTAACAATGAAGGATGTAATGTCTAGTGTATTGAGAGAGATAATAATTCTCCGTTGTGTGTATGTGATTATCAATGTGAATGTTAACGTACCTGTTTGTGAAGACCTCCTTGCTAAGTTATACTCTATTTGCCCGGATTACCGTGCCACCCACTACTATCTGACACGGCCCCCTGATCTGATGGATTCTGCCGACTGCATCTAGTCTACCTACTACTTTTGGTCACTGTTTCTACCGCCGGCCGGCTATGATCTCATCCACATTAATACATGGCAGGTGTTTTAGTCAACCGTCATCATTTTCCATCATTACAAGTCAAAGATAGAGATATTAAAATATCTAATGAGTCGATCCACTGATCAACCCGATCTTAAAAGGATCCAACAGAAATAATATAATGACTAGGCAAAATAATTTTAAGACTCAATAGTAAGGATCCAATGAATAAATCAAATAAATAAGTCCAATATACTTGACTTAAAGAGGGAAAATATCATGACCCAACAGGTAGGTAGCTAGCATCTTCGTTAATTTCTCTCTCCTGAAATGTAATCCCACGTAAATCACACACTCGTACTATCCCATGCAGTCTAATATTAATGTAGTAAAGGATAAAAACTAAAAAGGACGACCTTAATTCATTCATTTCTGCTATCACCTGGTATATATGATGAAACACTACTACCTACTATTCTTTCTCACCGCATATATTTTGTCCCTTTTTACGTAAATTATTTATCACCCTGCTCTGCTCTGCTGGTCCTGTACCATTCGTCGTCGTCCTCGTCTACTACTCATGATTTCCTTCAAAAAAATAAAAACATACTTTGATTATTATTTTTATGAAGTTTAAAAATTCACATGATTTTATCTGATCTTAATCAGAAGTAATATAACTATTTCATTTCATACTTGATTAACAAATAGTATTAATTAATAACATTTTGGTGACTAAAAATTTATTATAAAATGATGATGTGTGTATGATTATGTCCACACTCACTCAGGTATTAGTTTAAAATTTTAAACTTTAGTTTGTTTGAGCACTATATATATTCTCATATATTGCTCAAACAATCATGTTAATTTTTAGTCTGGTGAGATATTTCACATAAATCTTACATTGGATAAATTTAAGAATTTATATTATTATATTTTATACAAAATAATATATTACAAAATTAAATAAAAATAAATATATTAATATATTTTAATGATATATCATTAAAAAAGTTTAATGTGTAAATTAAATAAGTTATAATTAATATATTTATTGAGATTTTATAACGGTTAAATATATATTAATTACCTATTATTGAGATATTAATTTTATTATCGTTGCTTTCTATTCTTACTGTTGTCTTCTATTTTTACCGTTGCTATGATTCTTATATAAAGGAGAGGATGGCTCATCTTATAAAATATAGAATATATAATCATCAGTGGACCTTTTGGCTTTTTTCATATATATATCACTTGTTAGCAGCAAAAGTGTGAGGTCACGTTTCATATAGTATATATATCCTGTATTTGGTTCTAATATATATATATAGTAGTATTCTGTTCTTCTATATAATATATATATATATGTGATACAATTTTTGAATTTGAGTAAGAAAAATTAGAAGTTGTTTATTGATCATTCAACTATTTCAAGTGTTGGTTAGTTGGGTGAAGAGTCGTTGAATCCTGGAGTAGGATTTCGCCAGTGACCTTAGCACCGAGAAAAGTTCTCCGAGGGACGAAATTTCTACTTAAGGACAGTGCACCGCACGCCTCTGCTCAAAATTATTCGCTCTAAATCGATAAATTTATTTCTGTCCTTTTATTATAAAGTTGAATTCTATATTTATTCGCATTTATCCAACAATCTTAAGTAGAAATTTTATGAATTCTTATATATTCATATATTTGTTAAGAAAACAAGTACAACTTAGAAAAACATATAGAGATGAGATTTTTAATTTTGGAAACATGTATGTTTCATCTTATGACTTCTCCTTATATATGTGAAGATATTGGACACTGGAGTGAGTTCTGTCACTAAAATATCATGTTTATCATTGATCCATTCCCACTTTCTTTGTAAAGGATAGGGTAAAAAAAAAAAAAAAAAAAATCAGTTAAAGAGGTTGCAATAACATTATGAATTATGTGATGAGTATTTATGCAGGTTCTATGTTAGCTCTTTGACAAAAGGATGGACTAAGTTGCTTATGTTACTGAAGTAACCTCATTTTGTTATATAGCAAATTAGCATATTTTCCTTCTAATTAATCTTCCCATTTGGTTTTGCTAATCCCTAGTATATACTATCTTTCGGTTGATTCATTCATTTTGATGCTACTTATTTTATATAAGGCTTGAACACTTTTGCTAGGAGTGAAATATTAATTATCACGAATAAGATAATTGAAGTTAACGTAATTGGGACTTATGCCTTTGTGTCTTTACTACATTATGGTTAAGAGAATAAAAATTAAAAGATTTTTATTCATGCATATAATTAATTAATTAATTGTTGTGAACAATTTTATGCAAGTATGGTATCTTGCTCATAAATATCTACACTTTGACTAACTTTTTTGGATGAAAGAGATGGTGCACCCTGGGGTGATTTGATAAATAACTCTAATAGTTGAGCTTTGGTCTATAAATAATAGTCTAAAAATGAATGTCAAAGTAGAAGTCGAGACTGATGGAAGTAACTCGTAATGATATAACTTGTGTTGAGATATGCTCAAAATGGACGAAAATGACTCATATATAATATCACAATATGGGAGACTGATTTCTTAAAGTTGGATGGATTTCGTGAAGTATGCATTTTGGACTATTGATTTATTAAATTAATAAACATATAAAATTGAGTGCAAGTAATCCTCAGCTGTGTGGGCCTTTATTACGAAGTCTAAGGGTTGGTTTAATAACTAGCACTATAACCATTCTATTTTCAATCAGTGTGGGTTTGAGACTCATCCTCTTGGCCAGTGAACCTTTTTAAATGATGTTCTTTTTTATAACATTGTGTTAGTCTTCGTAAGATGAAACTGATCACTTGGGATCTCGCAGAAAACTTTGTTGGTTGGTTAGGGAAAATGTCAAATTCCTTAAAGTAGATTGTGACGTGTTTGACAATGCTAATCTCTATTTTCTGCTAGAGGTTTTTGGCTTTATGTTCTTTAATCTACTTTTAGTGACTCTTTATTGGTGGGCTAAACTGAGAACAAAGTTCAAATTTTCAATTCCCAATATGAGTAGTCAAGTTTGAATACTTGTGTGTATAATGTGTGTGACGCCCCCAAAATAGGTATACAACACCCATTCTGAGTCGCCAAAATACATAGTATAGAAAGCAAACTACAACTTTGACAATACTGATGTCGTGTAGAATACGACAATACAACTGTGAGTTTGAATACAAATATTGTCTTCTGACAATATACACACCCAAATAAGTCCTCATTAATTATTCATACACTATTTTACGTAAATAGTGAGGATACATTAAAACATCTTCCTAGAACCATCACTCCATACCCCGACTCGATCCTCGCTATGTTCTCACCTCCCGAGAAGAAAAATGGAACAAAAGGAAAAGGGTGAGCTCAACTAGCCCAAAGAATAAAGAATATTATGACTAAGATAATATACAACAAATTATCGTTAGTCTTCAACAGGAAAAATCTAATAGAATACAATAGACAACAAGTTTTAGATCAACAAATGCAATGAAACAAAGAATCCATCGGAAGAGTCACGTAGAGAAAGAATTCTATTGTCTTCTAAGGTTTAAAAGTCCATCATCAATAGTTTATCCTCGTAATAACAATCAATATACATCTTTAATCATCTTTTGCACTACAGTGCCAAAGATATTCATCGATTAATCGCTCATCTTTGCACTACAAAAGCCAAAGATATTCATTTATATCACCATTTAGACCGAGGATGATGAAAAATATTTTTAAAAGCGAATCCAAGAAACAAAATGACAAGGATTAAGGATTCGTACTTTGTTTTACCCATGTCCAAATATACTTGAAAATAATCATATTGGTGTAAAATTCAAGAATGATCAAAACATGGATACAATCAATCTTAGTATCCAAAATAGATATTTTGGACAAAAAGAAAAATTTTATTTTTCTATGAATAAAGTCTTAGATTCGTGAATAAAGTGTCGATACGTGAATAAGTAACTCCGACACAACAAGTTCCAAATTTGATAAAAAAGTTCACCAATACTTGAATAATGATATTGAAGAAAAATATCATTTAAGAAAAAATAATACCCTTACCTCAAAATAACCGTATTTAATCGAATTTCTAGATAGTCTTTGACAAAACCATACCGTATAGCAACACTCAAAGTATACTCACAAACATACATTCGATAATTTAGAGAGAGAAAACTTAGTTTCTGGTGTGATTTTCAATTCTAACTTAGCCCTCTATTTATAGGAAAATGTTAGAACGCCAAAGGAGACTAAATTAATAAATTAATATTATTACAAAACTTATTTCTACGCATGCCTAAAGACTAATTCAGCCACCAGCCAACCTTGACCCAATTTCCAGCAGCCCACATGTTCAAACAAGAGTGGGTCTCACCCATTATTTAATAAAAATTATTTTATCTTCCGAAACTTCAATAATTCGTAGAAAATAGCTCGTTATCAAAAAAATTCAAAACTCGCGACTTTCCATGGGAAATTCCATTCTCTACAACTTTGCAGAAGATAGTTTTTCCAAATTCCAAACAGAAATTGACCAAAATCCATAAACGGGAGATTTTATAGTCTATAATAAATTTTCAGTCAAGAATTGTGTCCACCGACACACAAAACATGTGTTAAACATTTAATGCCACAAAATACTCTACCTCCTCATATACTCATATATCCCACATTCATTATAAAATATCACCGTAATATATATTATTAAAATAATATATTTAAATGAATTATTTTATCGTAAAAGATAAAATATTAATTTTCAACAATTGTCACATTAAAAATTTTCTCCATCTATATCCACATAAAATAAATATTTTCTTTATCATAATAATCAATAATTACTTATTTAAAAATAATATTACGTAATCACAATGAATGACAACTGGCCGCTCCTGAAAGAAGAGGGCTTTCCAATAAGGATTTCTCCTTACTTGCGCTGCAATTAGGTGACCAAACCTCTCCTTGACGTAACTTTCTAGACATTGCCAATAATGTTATCTCGATAATATTATTCAAATAATATGAATTATTGATTTGATAATGGAAAATACTTGTGTAATGACAATTATCAAACAATGTTAATACAAAATATCAACGCAAAGCAATTATTGAATCAATAAAATATAATATTGAGCGAGAATTACTCGTAACAATTATTGAGTAAAGTGCCTTCTTACGTAAGGATCAATAATTCAATAATATCGCAATAATACCGTAATGCTTCTTTGCAACCACAGCAGACATCAGATTTTAACCACCGTAACCCAACAAAGTGTTAATCTGTAACAATTTACGTCGTTATTTATAAAACTCAATCTTTGTCGCTTTCCTTCATCCAACCGCTTTTCCGTTATGGGGCCCACCAATGATCACTACCATTGCAGTATTGCGAGATTCCCTCAAAAAAAGAATATTCCACGACCAAACGAATATTCCCCAAGCAATAATGAATATTTTATAACCACTTGCTTATTTTGTAAACTTTGCACATTTCACCCATAACCAAAGAATTATATCAAATTAACCCTTATTAATTTAGAATAATGAATAAAGGAAAATTCAATTTTATTTATAATAAATTGGGGTCTTACAATGTGTATATAAAGTTACCTGTTGGTAAAAACTGAAAAAACACCTTATGAGCTTTGGGAAAATCATTTACATAACTAGAAATACCTTAAAGTGTGGGGGTGTCTCGCTAAGGTAATGTTACCTGACCCTAAAAAAAGAAGAAGAAAAATTGGTTCTAAAACTGCTAATATGCAGTTTATAGACTCTGTGTGACGCCCCCAAAATAGGTCCATTCCACCCAACCCATTCTAAGTCGCCAAATACATGGTACAGAAATAACTACAACTTCAATAATACAAATGTCGTGTGAAATACGACAATACAACTTTGAGTTTAAATACAGATATTGCCGTCTAGACAATATCCACACGCAAATAAATCTCCATCATAATTATTGATACATTATTTTACAAAAATGGTGAGGACTACTAAACAACTCTCTCTAGAACCTTCATTCCATACCCCGACTCGATCCTGCTATGTTCTCACCTCCCGATAAGAAAATGGAACAACAAGGAAAAGGGTGAGCTCAACTAGCCTAAGAAAGAATATTATGACTAAGATAATATACAACAAATTATCGTTAGTCTTCAACAGGAAAAATCTAATAGAATACAATAGACAACAAGTTTTAGATCAACAAATGCAATGAAGCTAAAGAATCCATTGTAGAGAGTCACGTAGAAATGAATTCTACCGCCTTCTAAGATTTAAAAGTCCATCATCAATGTTTTATCCTCAGTAACAACAATCAAGATACATCTTTAATCATCTTTTGCTTACTCTGAAGCCAAAGATATTCATTTGTATCACCAATTAGTCATGTTCATCTCAACACTGCTCATCTTTCAGCACTACGGGCCAAAGAGATTCATCGCTTTAATCATTCATCTTTGCACTACAGTGCCAAAGATATTCATCAATTTAATCATTCATCTTTTTCTACTGGTGCCAAAGATATTCATCAAGTATCACCATTAAGGACCGAGGATGATGAAAAACATTTTAAGAACGAATCCAAAGAAGATAGAAGGACAAATATTAGAATTGCATAACAGCTTTTATCCAAGATCAATAATACTTCATAATAAACGATTTTGAAGCGAACTCAAAAATAACGATCAAAACATTGATCTAATCAAAGATAGTAGAATAAATAGACATCTTGGACAAAAAGAAAAATTTTCATTTTTCTATTGAATAAAGTGTCGATATCGTGAATAAAGGCAGATCACGTGAATAGTAACCCCCGACACAAAAAGATAGAAATTTCACAAAAAACATCTTCACGCTTCGTGAATAAGACTCGTGAATAAGAACTCGTGAATAAGAACTCATGAATAAGAACTCGTGAATAAGAACTCCTGAATAAGAACTCCAACATGAAAAAAAGTTCCAAATTTGATAAAAGTTCAACCAATATTTTGGCATAATGAATTCTACTTGTCTTCTAAGATTTAAAAGTCCATCATCAATGTTTTATCCTCAGAATAACAATCAAGATATACATCTTTAATCATCTTTTGACTACAGCCAAAGATATTCATTTAGATCACCAAATAATCATGTTCATCTCAACACTGCTCATCTTTGCACTACGGCCAAAAGAGATTCATCGGGCTTTAATCATTCATCTTTTGCACTACAGCCAAAGATATTCATCAATTTAATCATTCATCTTTGCACTACTGTGCCAAAGATATTCATCAAGATATCACTTTATTAAGACCGAGGATGATAAAAATATTTTAAAGAACGAATCCAAAGAGATAGAAGGACAAATATTAGGGATTCGTATACAATGGTTTATCCAAGATCAATAATACTTCATAATAAACGATTTTGAAGCGAGAACTCAAAAATAACGATCAAAAACATGGATCTAATCAAAGATAGTAAATTTAAAATAGACATCTTGGACAAAAAGAAAAATTTTATTTTTCTTGAATAAAGTGTCGTGATTCGTGAATAAAGTGCAGATATCGTGAATAGTAATCCCACACAAAAGATAGAAATTTCACAAAAAAACATCTTCACGCTTCGTGAATAATACTCGTGAATAAGAATTCGTGAATAAGAACTCATGAATAAGAATCGTGAATAAGAACTCCCGACATGAAAAAGTTCCAAATTTGATAAAAGTTCAACCAATATTTTGGCATAATGATATTGAAGAAAATAATATCATTTGCGAAAGAAATAACATCCCTTACCTCAAAATAACCGTCTTTCCGATCAATTTCTAGATAAATAATGATGAAACTCGCAGACCGTATAAAGAACACTCAAAGTATACTCACAAGAATACGCCGATATAATATAGAGAGAAAGAGAAAAACTTAGTTTCGGTGTGATTTTCAATTCTAACTTAGCCCTCTATTTATAGGAAAATGTTAGAGCAAAAGCGAGACTAAATTAATAAAATATATTATTATTTATTCAAAATTCCTACCCACATGTTTTGAAAACTCTAGCATGCCTTCTTTGGTCAAAAACATCAGCCACCCATGTGCCAACAACCACAAAAAACGTTTTTCTTATATAAAATAATTAAAACTTCCAAAATCAATTATTTTAACTCCTAACTTCAATAATTCATGATAAATAGCCCTTTTGTCGAAAAATTCGAATCTCGCGACTTTGTATAGGAAATTCAATTTTCTACAACTTTGTAGAAGGAAGTTTTTCCAAATTCCAAACAAAAATTATCCGAAATCCATAAATGAGCGATTTTACAAATCTATAATCAATTTTCTACAAGAATTGTGTCCACCGACACACACAAAACATATGTTAAACATTTAATGCCACAAAATACTCTACCTTCTCATATACTCATATATCCCACATTCATTATAAAAATATCACCGTTAATATATTATTAAAATAATATATTTAAATGAATTATTTTATCGTAAAAAGATAAAATATTAATTTTTAACAATTGTCACATTAAAAATTTTCTCCATCTCAGATCCACATAAAATAAATATTTTCTTTATCATAATAATCAATAATTAATTATTCACAAATAATATTATAGAATCACATTACTAACAACCAGTGCGGTTCCTGGGAAAAGAGAACTTTCCAATAAGGATTTCTCCTTCTTGCGCCGCAATGAATTAGGTGACCAAACCTCTCCTTGATGAACTTTCTAGACATTGCCAATAATGTTATCTCGATAATATTATTCAAATAATATGAATTATTGATTTGATAATGGAAAATACTGTGTAATGATAATTATTGAAACAACAAATGATACAAAATATCGACGCAAAGAATTATTGAATCAATATAATATTGAACAAGAATTCATCGTGAATAAATTATTGAGTAGTGCCTTTCTTACGTAAGGATCAATAATTCAACAATACTTGTGCAATACTGCAGTGCTTCTTTGTCGTAAGCAACAACGCGATATTATCAGATTTTAACCACCGGTAACCCAACAAAGTGTTAATTGGAATAATTTACGTCGTTATTTATAAAACTCAATCTTTGTCGTTTTCTTTCACCCATCTGTTTTCCGTTATGGGGCCCACAAATGACTGCGTCGTCGTACGGAGATTCCCGACAAAAGAATATTCAACGACCAAACGAATATTCTCCAAAAATAATGAATGTTTTATAACCACTTGCTTATTTTGTAAACTTTGCATATTTCACCCATAACCAAAGCATTATATCAAATTACCACCTTATTAATCAAGAATAATAATTAGAGGAAATTCAATTTTTATTTATAAAAATTTGGGGTCTTACAACCTCCCCTCCTTATGAAATTTCATCCTCGAAATTGACGTACGTACCTGGTGTATCTAAAAGATGAAGATACCTCGCTTTCATTTCCGTTTCCAACTCCCAGGTCATTTCCTCAATAACATGGTTTCTCCACAAAACTTTAACTTGTGGTATGACCTTCGTACGTAGCACATGCTTCTTCCTATCCAAAATCTTGACAGGTACCTCCTCGTATGTTAAGTCTTCGGCTATCTCGTCTGGTTCTAACTCAATAATGTGGTTCGGGTCGTCCACATATTTACGTAACATCGATACGTGAAAACGCGTTATGAACACGCCATCATACTTGGCGGTAAAAGCGAGTCTATAGGCCACAGTTCCTATTCGATCGAGAATTTCAAATGGATTAATAAATCGAAGGTTTGAGCTTTCCTCACCTCACCGATTCTTGCTTTTGAAATAACTACTTCTTGCACCTCCTTCTTCAAATTCATCAGCTCCGGTGTGTAGCCTGAGCGATTTTAACTTTATCGATAAAAGTCGATTATACTCGTATATCATCACGTGGATACCTAGAGTTTTCATCTCCATCTCTAATATTTATAAGTTATACGAAATGAGTCTTTGACAATATCGTACTCGTACTCGTATACGATCTTTTACTCAACACGTCAGCTACCACGTTCGCTTTTCCAGGATGGTATGGTCAAAACATGTGCCAAAATGAGTCTCTTCTTAAGTTCTTCGAAGCTCTTCCCACATTCCGTGATCCATTCGAATTTTGTATCTCTACGAGTCAGCTGAGTTAATGGACTAGCGATTTGAGAAAATCTTTCCACGAATCTCCGATAATAACCAACTAAGCCTAGAAAGCTACGTATTTCGATTCTGAAACTTAGGTTGTTCTCAATCGTGACTCATATCCCAACCTTGGATAAGACGTTACAATGACACCTATCGCTTTACTATCGCACGAATATGGTGTCCCCTACGGAGAGTCTGGCTTCGGTGCATTCCACAAAAGAAGTCACCAGATAAAGGCTCAGGTACCAAATTCTATAGTTGAATTTTTAACTCACGAAGTTCAATAGAGAGCCATTCGATATGAGATTTTAGAAATGGGTTTTGTCTGGGATTCAAAGTCGATACAAAATTTAATATCACACTTTGGGAGTAGGCGAAGAAATTCTCGTGAAATACGTCGGAAATTCACTAACAACAAAAAATATCATTCAAATCGACGTATTATTGTTCAAGTCCATAACATGGCTAAGAAAGCTTGACATTCGTTTTTCAATAAATAAATAGCTTTGTGGTTTGATATGACAGTGTTTGACTTCAATGGTTTGGTTGCTTAAATTCGAATAATAGGTTGCTTAGGAATATGAAAACTAACAACCTTACGAAAGTAATCAATTTCGGCATGATGAGTAGTTAACCTTAAAATCACATCAAAAGCAAATATCTCTATAGAAATAAGGTTAACAGGTAATGTGATAGTGCCAACCTGAATCAAGCAAGATTTCTAAACAACGGATGTAATGAAAGTTTCTCCCAACTGAGTCTCCATAAATAGGTCAAAGTCTAATTTCTCCGTAGTCAAGTTCAAATGTTGAAATGCAAGAGAGAGAGAAAAGAATGGGTAGAACCCAGATTCTAGTAAGGTATAAACTTCACAAGAATTTGTAATTAACTAACCCGTCTTAAACTCGTTCGGGTTCCTCGTATTTTTGATGGGCCACGACAAACGCTTCTTCCAGAACCGCTTGACTTTGACTTTTCCGGGACATCCTTTTGAGTCACCATTCATTGAACTAGGTTTCGCTACCATACAATCTCGGCGATATGTCCTTCCGTTCCACAATTATAGCATACCTTGAATCGTTGTGGGCGCTTTGATATATGTCCCTCCTTCCCGCATTTGTAACATCTAACCGTGGTCGCTCGCTCCCCTAGCATTTGTTGTTGGTATTTGGTCTTCTTTGTTGATGTCTTCCGTCATTGTTGAATCTTCTTTCTGAAATTTCCACTTGAGTCACCTTTCCTATTATCATGTCCACGATTACCACCGAGTGGTTACCGCTTTGTCCATATTCTTTCCTCCTCACCGTTATCATCGTTTTGATGACTACCACGTTGTAGTCCCCTCGGTTGAGTATACTCACTATCTCGCTTTCTAATAATCGAGCCACATTGACAACATCCGAATATAGAGAAAATTTATGAGAAATGAGGTATTGACTAATTTCGAGTTTTAGACCCTCGAAAAAAACATACGCGCGTCATCGTTCTCATTTTCCACCAAATGAGGTGCAAACCTGGACAACTCATAAATTTACTTTTCGTCTTTGAGACACCGCCATATTACTCTGCTCCAGCCTAATAAACTCCTCTTCCTTCATATATATTTAATACTTTCGAAGTACTTGTCATTGAACAGTTCAAATCTTTCCCAAGACATGTTGAGTGCATCTGGTCAGGTACGCTTCTGATTCCCACCAAAGAATCAGCTTCACCACGAAAACATAAAGGTGGCGAATGGAACCTTCGTTCCTCCGTGCACCCCAAGACATCGAATATCTTGGTAATTTGCTTGACCCACATTTCACTTAGATCGGATCCGCTTTCCATGGAAATCTGGTGGTCCCAACTCTTTGAATTGTTTGGTAGTGACAAACCGCTACATTCTTATCATTTCCACCAGTATTTTGTACACGAGTCTCCCCTCGTGCGATTTTACATGAATCGCAAAAGCTTCTAAACATCTCGTGCGTTCATCATCTCTTTCGATTGGCGTTGTTCACGGGAGGAACATTGTCGACTGTTGCACGCGTTCTCCTCGTTGGTGAAAGACTTAAGGCGTCTCCACTTCGTCCTCATTTACTCCATCATTAATATTCTCAATTCGACATTCTCAAATCTTGTCAAAACAAGGGTTAATTAAACAAATTAACATGTCACATAATATCCCTATATTATGACTGACCAACAAATAAGCTTAGGTAGGACACACTAGCGAAGGATTTACTCGCCTCTCCTCCTAGTTCTATTCCCCGATCTCCGCCAGATATCATATCCCTAAGCTCTGATACCAACCGTGACGCCCCCAAAATAGGTCCATTCCACCCAACCCATTCCGAGTCGCCAAATACATGGTACAGAAATAACTACAACTTCAATAATACAAATGTCGTGTGAAATACGACAATACAACTAATGAGTTTAAATACGAGATATTGCCGCCTGCAGACAATATCCACACGCAAATAAATCCCCATCATAATTATTGATACATTATTTTACAAAATGGTGAGGACTACTAACCAACTCTCTCTAACCTTCATTCCATACCCCGACTCGATCCTGCTATGTTCTCACCTCTGATAAGAAAATGGAACAACAAGGAAAAGGGTGAGCTCAACTAGCCCAAAGAAGAATATTATGACTAAGATAATATACAACAAATTATCGTTAGTCTTCAACAGGAAAAAATCTAATAGAATACAATAGATGAACAAGTTTTAGATCAACAAATGCAATGAAATAAAGAATCCATTAGAAGAGTCACGTAGAGAATGAATTCTCTCATCTTCTAAGATTTAAAAGTCCATCATCAATATTTTATCCTCAGAATAACAATCAATATACATCTTTAATCATATTTGCACTACAGAAGCAAAGATATTCATTTGTATCACCAAATGGTCATGTTCATCTCAACACTGCTCATCTTTGCAAGGCTACGGGCCAAAGAGATTCATCGATTTAATCATTCATCTTTTGCTACTGTGCCAAAGATATTCATCAATTTAATCATTCATCTTTGCACTACGGGCCAAAGATATTCATCAAGATCACCATTAAGGACCGAGGATGATGAAAAATTTTTAGAATCGAATCCAGTAAGATAGAAGGACAAATATTAGGAATTAAATACAACGGTTTATCCAAGATCAATAATACTTCATAATAAACGATTTTGAAGCGAACTCAAAAATAACGATCAAAACATTGATCTAATCAAAGATAATAAGCCAAATAAATAGACATCTTGGACAAAAAGAAAAATTTTCATTTTTCTATGAATAGTGTCGATATCGTGAATAGTCTTGATATCGTGAATAGTAACCCCACACAAAAAAGATAGAAATTTCACAAAAAAACATCTTCACGCTTTAATGAATAGTACTTTCGTGAATAATAAGAATCGTGAATAGTAACTCATGAATAGTAACTCGTGAATAAGAACTCCGAATAAGAACTCCAACATGAAAAAGTTCCAAATTTGATAAAAAGTTCAACCAATATTTTGGCATAATGATATTGAAGAAAATAATATCATTTCATGAAAGAAATAACATCCTTACCTCAAAATAACCGTATTTACATTGAATTTCTAGATATAGTCTTGTGAAACTTCATACCGTATAAAGAACACTCAAAGTATACTCACAAGAATACGCTCGATAATATAGAGAGAAAGAGAAAACTTAGTTTCGGTTTGATTTTCAATTCTAACTTAGCCTCTATTTATAGGAAAATGTTAGAACGCCAAAAGAGACTAAATTAATAAAATATATTATTATTTAT
The DNA here is from genome assembly GCA_020205605.1 of Panax ginseng. NCBI lineage: Eukaryota > Viridiplantae > Streptophyta > Magnoliopsida > Apiales > Araliaceae > Panax > Panax ginseng. The sequence continues at coordinate 7,562,808 of CM035127.1, forward strand.
TCAAAATTCCTACCCACATGTTTTGAAAACTCTAGCATGCCTTCTTTGGTCAAAAACATCAGCCACCCATGTGCCAACAACCACAAAAACGTTTTTCTTATATAAAATAATTAAAACTTCCAAAAATCAATTATTTCGGAACTCTGGAACTTCAATAATTCATGATAAATAGCCATTTTGTCGGAAAATTGAATCTCGCGAACTTTTATAGGAAATTCAATTTTCTACAACTTTGCGTAAGGAAGTTTTTCCAAATTCCAAACAAAAATTATCCGAAATCCATAAATGAAATGATTTTACGATTATAATCAATTTTCTATCAAGAATTGTGTCCACCGACACACAAAACATATGTTAAACATTTAATGCCACAAAATACTCTACCTCCTCATATACTCATATATCCCACATTCATTATAAAAATATCACCAATTAATATATTATTAAAATAATATATTTAAATGAATTATTTTATCGAAAAAAGATAAAATATTAATTTTCAACAATTGTCACATTAAAATTTTCTCCATCTCGTATCCACATAAAATAAATATTTTCTTTATCATAATAATCAATAATTAATTATTCACAAATAATATTATAGAATCACATTACTAACAACCAGTGCGGTTCCTGCGGAAAGAGGGGCTTTCCAATAAGAATTTCTCCTTACGCCAGCCTGATTAGGTGACCAAACCTCTCCTTAGATGTAACTTTCTAGACATTGCCAATAATGTTATCGATAATATTATTCAAATAATATGAATTATTGATTTGATAATGGAAAATCTTGTGTAATGATAATTATCAAACAACAAATGATACAAAATATCGACGCAAAGAATTATTGAATCAATATAATATTGAGCAAAGAATTCACCGTAATAATTATTGAGTAGTGCCTTCTTACGTAAGGATCAATGATTCAACAATATCATGCAATACCGCGTTCTATCGTGAAACAACGCGTATTATCGTATTTTAACCACCGTGTAACCCAACAAGATTAATTCAGTAACAATTTACGCCGTTATTTATAAAACTCAATCTTTGTCATTTTCTTTCACCCATCTGTTTTCCGTTATAGGGCCCACAAATGATCAAGCTACTGTCAGATTTGGAGATTCCCGACAAAAGAATATTCCACGACCAAACGAATATTCTCCGAAAATAATGAATGTTTTATAACCACTTGCTTATTTTGTAAACTTTGCATATTTCACCCATAACCAAAGCATTATATCAAATTACCACCTTATTAATCAAGAATAATAATTAGAGGAAATTCAATTTTTATTTATAAAAATTTGGGGTCTTACACTCAGCATATACTTTCATAATCCTAATAAGGATCATTGAATTCGTCAGATGTAGATACTAAAGTATCTCTGCGGTACTATTGGATTTGGTTTGTATTCTCGCGAATCCTGCAGCTTCTTGACAGCTATAGTAATGCCAATCGGATCTCTCGATTCAGATGAGATCAAATCCACGAGTGGCTACATATTTACCTTAGGATCGAGGAGGAGCAGTTTCTTAGAAGTCTCACTAAATGACTTGTATAGCTAAATTTCTACTATGGAGTCTAAGTTTATTGCCTTAGAAGGCGGAGTTACGTCGAAAGTGGCTCGTAAATCTTTTGAAAAATATTCCTTTGGATGGGCAGACCCGATTATATAAGCGAGGCTGCTTATAAAAGCGAGCTAAGAATAAAAAGCTATAATGGCGAGTAGGCGTATACGCCTAAGACATAATATTGTGAAACAATTTGTTATGTGATTTTGATTATATCCCTTTGTTGGCCGAGTTAAATATTGCGGATCCTCCGACAAAGCCACTTAAGCAAAGAGGCTGTGAGAGCAATACATCGAGGGGATGGGACTCCGCATATTACGTAAAATCAACAAGAATGGTAACCCAATCTATATGAATGGTAATACCGGGAAGTAGGTTCATATAGGTAACAACAAGTCATTGGTTGATTGGTTGAGACACTTTCCATTTTATAAATATTTGAGTTCATCCCTATGGTGTAGGATAGTGTAATTCTACAAAGGTTAGAGGTTGAGTTATATACTCTTAATGTTTTCCATAGTTACATTGGGTGATGTGTTTAAGCTGTAGAACACATTTGATGAAAACACCTATATATGGGTGTGGAGGTGGGTACTTTCTTATGAAAAAACAAGACAGTTTTCTAGAGCGCTCATGAATTCCAGGTATGGCACAAGGCCAAAATGTGCCAAATCGCGTAGAATAACTTCTAATTAGAGTTTGTAGTGTGAGTAATATGATTACTGATTCATAATAAGGAAAAAGGTTCATAGAAATTTTTATTTCACCAAATTCCTGTGAATCAAGTCTTATTTACTCTATACATTGGTTCATAGTTCAAAAGACACCAGTGTTAACGCACTGCATTTGTGACGCCCCCAAAATTAAGTTTACATCACCTATCTTGGGTCGTCAGATACATGGTACAAAATTCAAATACAACTTACTAATACAACTGTCGTGTACAATACGACAAAACATAACTGTGAGTTTGAATACAATTATTGTCTACTAGAGATTATACAAACTCAAAAGGAGTCCTCATTATAATTATTAACACACTATTTCACGTAATAGTGAGGACTACTAATGCTATCCTCCGGGACCGTCACTCCCGCTTCTCGACTAGTCCCTCGCTATGTTCTCATTTCACGAAGAGAACAATGAAAGAAAGGGTGAGCTCAACTAGCCCAAGAAGAAATATTATGACTAAGATAATGCGAATAAATTATCATTAGTCTCCAACAATGTTAAACCGATAAAATATAATAGACATCAAGTTTAATCGCAATGGTAGAACAAGCAATCCATTAAAAGAGTCAAGTAGAAAATAAAATCTACTATCTTTTATGATTAAAAAGGTTTTCATCATCATTATCGCCGAGACTCGAATTTAATAAATATTCCACATCGTCGAATCACCCATGCTACTACGGCCAAGGATATTCTTTAGTATCACGACCACAATTATCCATGCACTACTGGGCCAAGAATATTTGTGTATTCATTAATGGTCATGATCATGCCAACAACTCGTCCATCAATGCACTACGGGCCAATGAGAACTTTTACCACATCATTTGTAACATTATGGTCATGATTACAATCGAATAATCCTCGGTCATAATTATACCCAGTCCATCTATGCACTACAAAATACATGATGACTTTCAACAAAATATAAATATGAGGATGATGACAATGATATAAGAATTCAATAAAATAAGTTCAAGAATTATTTTATCCAGGGAATTATTAACGTCCAAATTGTCAACATGATCTTTGTTTTGTAGAGTAAAATTCAAGAATGATCGTAAGAATATTTCTATGAAAAGATCTTTGGATGAAGCACAAATATCAAGGATATTCTACTAATTTCATGGAGTATAAAGTCAAAACTTTAACCAACCGAGTATAATAAAGAATGGAATAACAAAAATCTCCATGCATGCGGTATTTGTGATGTACAAAGTTATTCCAACGAGAATAATAACGGAACCAGTCGAGCAAAATTTGCAATCACATAATATTCCAACAGAATAATAAAGATTTTAACCAGTCCTGTAAAACACATAAACGGGATGTTCCAATGAATAATAATAAGATTTAAACCAGTCCGTGTAAAACACACGAGCATGTGATGTTCCAATGTATAATAATAAAGATTTTAACCAGTCCTGTAAAAAACACATGACATGTGATGTTCCAACTAATAATAATAAAGATTTTAAACCAGTCCTGTAAAACACACGCATGTGATGTTCCAATGTAATAATAGAAGAATGTCACCAAGTATAGGGTAGATCATGGCGTATCAAAGTTATTCCAACAAAATAATAAGAAATGGAATAACAACCATTCTCTTCATGAATAAGAAAGAATAACACCCACTACCGTAAAAGAAACCTAATATAAAAGTAGTTAAGTAGCGAATACTTTTCTTCTATCTCTATAGTCTCTCCTATAGTTTCTCTCTAGAGAGTTCAAAGAATTAAAAGAAAATAATGAAGGAATGAGCTTCTATTTATAGGAAAATGGAATGCATAGTAATTAATCCATGAACGGTCCCGATTAATTTACTTTAATCTGACGGTCCATATTTAAAGCAAGATATTCTAAATAAAATATAATATTTAATATTATATATATATATATATATATATATATATATATATAAAACCATCAATACCTTATATATATAATAATACTAATAATCACTCCCTCCCGACCAATTCATCCAATTCTCCCCCACCTAAGACTTTTCATGCCAATTTTTGTCCAACTTGAACATATATATATATATATACTCCCTTTTTCCATCTTATATATATATATATATATATATATATATATATATATATATATATCCTATATAACAACAATAATACATCTCCTACAATTTCTTAAATCCGTGACAAACATATCTTCCCTACCCCAATGTCATTTTCACTAGTGGGCCCCACATGTGGGTCCCCCGCCATTATAAAAATAATTTTCTACCGATTATTTAAAAAAAATGGGTAAGTGGAAATCCAAATAATAAGCCAATTTATAACAAATACTTCATAAAATATCCTCAATATTTTTAACAACATTTATCATCTTTATTACAATTCACAATATTAATCGACCAGGTCGTTCCCAGGAAAGAGGAGGCTTTCCAATAAGGATTTCTCCCTATTGGCGCGCAATTAGGTGACCAAACCTCTCCTCGATGTAACTTCTGACATCGTTAATATTGCAAATAATAATATTAATAACTTTGTCGTCTCAATTATTGATTTTAACAATATATAAAATATCGACAATAATTGAATCAAATAACGTGAGATATTATGCAACAATTACTATAGCAATAATTGAACAAAACTGAATGACTTCTCACGTAAAGATCAATAATCAATACCGCGCTACTACTTAACCACGCCAGATTCTTATACTTTTACTACCGAGTAGTTCAACAGTATCAACGGTAAAACTTTCGCCGTTATTTCAATAAAATATTTTTGTCGTTTTCTCAATCAGACAATAATTTTGTTGTGGGGTCCACCAATGATTGCTCTGTTGTACGAATATTCCCTGTTAAAACGAATATTGAACCATGCGTTGTTGAACAGTATTACTATACTTTTACTACCGCGTTGTTGAACAGTAGCACACGGTATTGCACCAATTATTGATTCTTACGTAAGAAGGCACTACTCAATAATTGTTACAGTAATTACTGTTCAGTATTTTATTTTATTGATTCATTAATTGCTGCATTGATATTTAAATGAATTATTTTATCAAAAAAAGATAAAATTTTAATTTTCAACAATTGTCACATTAAAATTTTTTTCCATCTATATCCACATAAAATCAATATTTTCCTCATCATATAAATCAATAATTAATTATTCACGAATAATATTACAGAATTACAATCTTCGACAACCAAAAGCTCCTCGGAAAGAGGGGCTTTCCAATAAGAATTTCTCCTTACTGGCGCACAATTAGGTGACCAAACCACTCCTTAGACAGAACTTTCTAGACATTGCCAATAATGTCATCTAATAATATTATTTAGATAATATGAATTATTGCTTCTATAATGAAAAATACCTTGTATAATGACAATTATTGAAACAACAAAGAATATAAAATATCAACGCAGAAATTATTAAATCAATAAAATAAAATACTGAACAGTAATTACTGTAACCATTATTGAGTAGTGCCTTCTTACGTAAAAATCAATAATTGGTGCAATACCGTAATATTCTTGTCTGAACAACGCGAGACATCGTTTTTAACCACGGGTATTTCAACGATTAATAGCGGTAAGAATAACTACTGTTTGTTATTTTTAAACAACTTATTCTTGTCGTTTTCTTCCTCCAATCGTTTTTCGTTATGGGGCCCACACATGGCTGCGCCGTCGTACGAATATTCCCCGACAATACGAATATTCCACGACCAAACGAATATTCCCCGACAATAATGAATATTTTATAACCACTTGCTTATTTTAAAATATTTGCGTATTTTACCCATAACTATCCACATTTTCAAAATAATAAATAGAGAAAATTAAATTTCATTAATAATAAGTTGGGGTCTTACATATACACCCCTTATCACCACCCCACCCCTACCCCAACCCCACCCCTACCCAAAAAAAATAATATTATGTGATTATGTATACACCTCTTACCCTCACCCCACCCCACCCCACCCCACCCCCACCCCACCCCACCCCCCCCCCACCCCCTCACCCCCACCCCAACCCCCCACCCCACACCCCACCTCCAACCCACCCCACCCCTTACCCCCACTCCCCACCCCACCCCATCCCTACCCCACCAAAAAAAAAAAATATTATGTGATTATGTATACACCCTTTACCCCCACCCCAAAAAATAATAATAATATTATGTGATTATGTATACACCCCACCCCCACCCCCCAAAAAATAATAAATATATCAAATCAGACCTTCATGGAACTATAACCATATTAAAATAGTTAATATGGGTTTTAACCATAACCATATGGTTCCAACCCACATTATCCATAATAAAAATGGTTAATATGATTTTAGTTCTTAAATGGTTGGTTAACCATATTTTGAAAACCAAAACCAACCCATAACCATATTTTGTCAGGTCTAGCTGTTAGGTGATGAATTGATGTGGGATGGATTGTACAATTCTGTTACAAAATGGTATTAGAGCCCATGGTTCAATGGGCCCAAGTAACAACTCCAAGGTGCGAGGGGAGAGCGAAGGAAAATTCACAGGCCTCGTGAGTGGAGCAAATAAGTTGAATCAGGCAGAGCACAGGATGATTTAGTATTAGAGTTGAGCAAAGCTCTTGAAAGATTCAAAGAAGATGTGCTTAAAAATGGTGAATATACTTGTGATGAGTATTTAAGTGAAAGTTGAATCAGGCGGAGCACGAGATGATTTAGTATTAGAGTTGAGCAAAGCTCTTGAAAGATTCAAAGAAGGCGCGCTTAAAAATGATGAATACTCTAGTAATAATTGTGATGGGTATTCAAATGAAAATTGATGTGGGATAGATAGTCTAATAGGAACGACCAAAGAGTTGCTCTCGTTTTGTGACAAAAAAGAAAAAGGGTAGACGAGAGTCTGTCTTGCTTTGGGTTCGGGATTGTATGTATTGTGAAAGTAAACTTTGTTTTCCAGTGGGCCCTTGCGATCCCGTCTAGGACGGACTGACAGAGTGCCTCATTTCACTTCCGCATGAAAAATGCATCCAAGGTTGGCCCCAATTTACCCTTTTCCGGTTTACCCCTTTATAAGATTGACCAGATGGGTTGGCCCAGATATCTTTCAGTCCATATAGAACTAAAACTGATCCAATTCCTTACTACAAAATGGCCCAAAAAAGTGTCCTATGGTGTGATATTTTACTGATAAAAATTTGAAAATGATAAAGGTTGCTGAACTGAATAATTAATTGGAAATAATTAACAAAGAAAATTTATATTAAACTAAACATCTAAGTAAAACAATTCGAGAATTTTAAAATTAATTATAGGAGTATTTAATTTTTGTTTTTTCTGAATTTTTTTAGGGTTCAACCCAATGAAACCAAACACATACTTCTAAGTAAAACACGAAGATTATGAATTCCAAAATAAATATTTATAAATTATTACAAGGGGAGGGGCTCGATGGAAATAAACACATTCCTTCCACCATCTAATTTTTTTTTTAATACCACAAAAAGTACTTCAACTTATAATAAGATAAGCAAAAGGACTAATCATAAATAAGTATTAAACTAAGTCATTAAAATATGGTACAAAACAATGAATTTACCTTAAAGAAAATGATTTGGTCACGCAAATAAAAGGACTTGGACTTTGTTCATCACTTCTATTTTAATTTTTGATCCGCTAAATTTTGTATTCTCTGTCACAATTTTTCGGACTAACTTTATTAAAGAAGTGTTTGTCCTGTCCTGCCTATTGGGGACCTCCCTGGTTTGTGAACATGAAGCCGTCGGCTCTTAACTGTGCACTGCACTTATCTTACCTTTGGATCGAAAAAATGAAATGGTTTATTTCATTTTAATTGAAATGAGTTACTCCATCCGTCTCATAGTTATAGGCTGATTTTTTCTATTTTGAAATGTCCCAATATATAGGCTACTTACTATTTATAAAATTTAGTTGGTTCATTGTTTTACTTTTATGCCCTTATAATAAATATTCAACCATTACTCTTTTTTTGAAGAAACAACATTCAATGTCATTATTTTTATCACCACATTTAATGTTGTTGTATTCTCTTTTAGTTAAAGTTTATAGATTTTAATGGTCAAGACACGCCAATCAAACGAAGTTGAGAGTTCCAAAGATGATAAGTAAGAGTAATTAACTTATTCATTAATTCCATATTAAGGGGTATATGTGAAAAATTTATGTAAAAATTACCACTTAACTGATTTTCTTAAACTATGTGCCAAAAGAAATCAGCCTATAACTATAGGACGCAGGGAGTATTTTATATGTTCTCCCCCAAGAAATCAAACACAATTTTTGTGAATTAATTAGTTAAGAAAATAATTAAATAGATTTTTTTTTGAGAAATAAAAGGAGTATAATTTCTCGGTTGCTGGAAAGAATTTTTACAGCAACACAATATATTGGACTCATGACAACACATTATATTGAAGAGTGGTTTATAATATTTGTAATATTCGGTAACAATTTTTTTGTTTGGATAATGCTAGGTAAGTACGAGGAGTTCATATCCAAATTACAAATCCGAGTTACATATATTATAGAGCGGAGGAGGCATCCGATTATTATGAAGTTAATTTTATGGTAAGTTGATCAATTGATCAATACAGTGTTGATACGCTTTAAAGTCATCTCTTGATCTGCGTATGAACACTGTATATATCAATTGACCAAAATTAATTTCATGTTAACTACCCAAAAATAAAAACAATAAAAAGAAAATGTCATCTTAACAAGATGATGAACTAATCTATTACCTTCTCGGAGAACATGGGAAAACTTAAACGAGGAGGAAAATCTATGACAAAGGGAAAGACATTCTTGGAGCAAGTGGTCAGCACTAGAGATGAAATAATTCGGATCAAATTTTAAGTTCGGAATAAATTTCAGATTAACATTCTTGGAGCAAATGGTTAACACTGGCTTCGTGTCCTAACCTCCGGACCTCCATATCTCCATTGTGGGATAATATTCCACCAGTCTTGGTGTTCCCACATCCGACAACCCAATCGGATAACCCAAAAAATTCATGACTTGAATGTACTATTGGTAGTTACTTAATTCCTATAGACAAAATTTTTCCCTCTCTTTCAATGTGAGACTGGGGTGTTAATTATAAGAGAGGTTACCTGAATTATCCTTCAATTGTGCAATTAAAGATAATGAGTCGGCTTCAGTTATAACATCAGTGAAACCTAGATCTTGAGCGAAAGAAATAGTAGTATATAACAAGGTAAATGGAGATTTTATCCAAATTAATCGACGAGTTAATTCCGACACCTCTACTGATACAACGTTCCTAAATCATAATTATTCCAGACTTTTCGTTTGTATTATTTCAAGTGTGATCATGAATGTATTAAAAACATATATAATAATTTTGATATATATACAACTCTTCAATATTATCCGTACTATACTATTTATACTCAAATTATAATACCAAACAACATACACGGATACGTTATAATTTCAGATTGCATTAGTGTGGTACTCGAAAGCTAGTTAAAAGCAGCTCCATTCTTTACCAAGTTGAGGTTGATTAAGTTGGCTAAATAAAAGAAGAATCGTTTCCTCTGGAAAATCCAATCCAGTTGGAAAAATAAAGAGAATATAATTATAGTGCAGCATATTCTGAAAAGAATCAAGCCAATATATGGAAATGGTGAGCCATGATGGCCAAGAACTAAAAAAAGGTGAGGCATAACAAAGATACTACACCAGCTTTGGTAGTAGGGTGTGGTTGCAGTACAACATTCTTTTAGTTAAAAAATAGGTACTCATATTGATATCAGAAATAAGAAAACCCAGGTTTTCTTTCAACAAAATTAGTTAACAGTTGTAAACTTAAAAGATTGATTAAATACTAATGAGCCTGAATCATTAAGATAATATTAGGGATCTCAAAATTTTAGTATTTTTAATAATATTTTATGACATAACAAATCATAATATACCTTACGGACACAATAATGACATGTCATTTTGATCAAAAATTTAATTTTTAAAATTATTAATTAATGGCTCTAGCTAGTATGATTTTTATGATGACTGAATGAAGTTGCATAACCCAAATTTTGTTATTTCCAAATTCTAATAATAAGTACACCTACTAAAAATATAATTAAATTATTCTAGGGTCCACACATGTCAATCATATAATTTTTTAAATGTTGTTGTAATTTATTATGACCACTTGAGTTAGTTTAATAATGAACTCAATCTAGGAAAATATTATGGAGAGTCACTTGTGGGGTCAGTTCCAAAAGTGGGTGTGGTCCATTGCTTTGTCTGATTGCCTAGCGCTACTAATTGCTTGGTGGTGAATTAGTGTGAACATGATATTATGGGCTACTACACACCCCTCTCTGCTTTGGATCTCATTTTACAGACATGAATTGGACATGGGAATGGGAAAGTTATGGGTTTCCTTTTTCTTTTTCTTTTTTCCGGCTAAATTAAAGTTATGGGTTTCCATTTGAGAAAAAAAGAAAGTGGGAAAAAAAATTAATGGGGTAGATTCTCTCTCTTTAGTAATATACACATTCATAGATAAGACTTTAGAGAACACAGTACTAACACTAGCGCTTTTTCCTTGATCTGTAGCAGTGTAGCTGATGAACTCAAAATTTAACAGTACCAGAGGTTAAATGAGTCATCTGCTTTTCTTCTGACTTCTCTCTCTCTCTCTCTCTCTCTCTCTCTCTCTCTCTCTTCATATGATCTTATCTCCAATTCTTTCCTTTTTTTATCTGTTCTTGCCCTCACCATATTTAGTAATAAAAAACACTAGAATATCAACAATCCTGTCTTGTCTCCTGATAATCATATACATATAGAATCAGTACTGAAGCTGATGTCTGAAGTTTGAAGATACTGAAGTATGGAAATCTTTCTCTCTTAATTAGCTTTTAAAATTGGTTTTTGATGTTTTAATCCTATGCAATTTGGGTGGTTGCTTTTTATGTGTTTCCTTTTTCATTTAATTTGTTAATTCTAGTTCATTTCTGTGGGGTCTGGAGTTCTTTTAATAGGTATCTTGTTAGTTTTTTCTTCTTGTGCTTCAAGGTTTTACTTTATGATTTAGTGGTTTAGTTTTATTCTTAGACATCTTGAAGTTTAATTATCGGGGTTTCTATTAGATGGGTGTTGGTGTTTACAGATGCATCTTTTTCTAGTATAAAGGGTGTTTTTTTTCTCTACTTTATTGAGGAGGTCAGGACTATAATTTTATTGATTGTTGTGTATCTGATCATGGTGCCTTTGATTTTTCTTTAGTTGTTTGAAGTATGGAAAGTTAGATGGAAGACACTAGGGTCTAGTGTAAAGTGATCATCATAAGTGAAGCGTGAAAAAGTTTGGTTCTTTTGAAGCTTTTGATATGGAGTAGTTTTGCCTAGACCATCCACAAAGAGAGAAAACTTTAGCCCTGACGAAGATTTATGATACAGAAAATAAAATTACCTGTGGATGGTTTTGTCATGGGTTGTTTTCCGTATTGATCAATGCGATGGCATTTTCTTGTTAGCAGATTTAAAAGTGTATAATAATCTTAACTTGATTAATTTAATCCATCGTAATCAGAGGCAGAGGTAGGGTATTCTAGGTATTGTATAAAGTGTGGAATTTGATAGATATCTATGTTAATAGCAGAATATCTTTGAAGTAAAATGATAATCTCTTTATCCTTTTAGTCACTGAGAAATTGCATTCGAGTGATCAATACATTGATAGAGCTTTTGACTGCTCTGGAATGTGTTAAATATTCACTTAGGTCAAAAGATGTTTTGCAGAAGCTGGAATACATCTTTTACTCATGAACGAATTTCATAGAATATTTTCCTTATTAGTTTTAATCTGAGTTGGAATCACTTTCTAGGATAAAACTGGCAGTTGATGACCGTTGCTAGAGATTTTGTAGGATTATAACTTCACAATCTGTTACATTTATTTCTGGAAATGGGGACGTCTTGGTTTGTGCTTAGATGCTTTTGCATTCCAATTTCTAGCTATATCAGTTACAGAGGTAACTAGTTTTCCTGTAGTATTGCACACATAGGATTGTTCTTGATCTCGCTTTTGTGGAAGAAAACAGTATCAAACAATAGTTTTATCCTTCTAAGCCTTAGAGATAGAGATGCTTCGGCTTTGAATTCCTTGACTGCATTGTTGATATTTCCTTTAGATCTTGGTGGCTGGATTATGTGGATAATAAGTGTATCTGGCCTTTCAAAGTCTGCCCTTTTAAGGTATCCTTGCACAAAGAAAAAGGAAAAAAAAAAAGAAAAGAGAAAGGGCTGCATGAAGAATAAAGTGTTACAGTACTATATTTGCAGAACAGCTGGGCAGTGCAGGATAGAAATAATGCAATCAGTCCTGAATAAATATAATGGGAAGGCTTCCGAGTGATTTTTCCAAAATTTTGAAACCAAATCATCTTCGACAGAAGTTGATGTACCCAGTACAATAGGTGTAGAATTAATTAATCCACCAAAAGAGGGACAGGTAAGTGCTTTATGAGGTATGGTGAATATGTTCAATGGAAATTATGAGGAGTACAAGGCTGTAGCATGAAAAGATGGAATTTTCGTTTCTAAGGAATGCCTGAATGAGAATAAAAGGAGCATAAACTTTGTCAATTTAGAAGGTATTCAATTCTTCAAATAGTTTCCCTTGTTCACTTGAATAGCTAGATTTTACATTTTACACTTTACGCTAATATGCACACATTCAAAAATCTGATAGGACCTATAAGTGAAGTAGTGGATTCATTCCTGTGTGGTGTATGTCTGTTAAGCAAACTAACTTCAGTTTGCACTTTGACATAGCTACTGTATTATGCATATAATATTCAAGTGTATGAGACTAATTGTAGAACTTGGATGTTAATTATATTAGATATGTGGTTATGTTAGATGTTATTTCCTCCCATCCAGTTATATAGTTCTGAGTACAAGTAAATATTTGCCAAATTTGTGAGGCTGCTGCAACATGAGGTAATGTAGTTCCGGGCGGAGAGTTCAGTGGAGCCATGTATGGGGATTTGATCGCTATTGATAACAGGTCAGTGACACTTCAGTCTGTAGGGGAACGTAAGAAGAGGACTTGCTTTAGGTGTCCTTGTTTGAGTGAAAGCATTCTCCAGAATGCCATCCATTTCGCAGTTATAGTATTCTCCACTTGGGTTTCAGATACTTAAGAGAGTAAGTGTAAGAAATTAAATTTTTATTTATTCTAGTTGAGGCTTCTATTAGTTATCTGGTTCACGGATAAACCAAAACTGATTGGGGTCTTTTTATCATAATTCATATCTCAGGTTCAGGCCAGTTGTACATAGTCCTTGAGTAATTCTTAGTTGGTCTAGCTTTGAAAAAGTCATGATTTACTATTTTATTCAAATTATGGCACAAACAGAAGAGACAAATTTTTAGCATTCACACAAAGTATCTTTGGTACTCATCACATGATAAATATGCACGTTTCACATGCTTGCAGATTCTAAGGAAGGGAATTGGAGGTGGGAAGTATATTTAACTTTGAAAAACACTAAAATGAACACAGACTAATAGGAACAAAGATTGACACGGATAGTCCCTGTCCTTAAGGTGTTTATTGTCCTTTACCAAAAAGGTTTGCTAAAGTCTCCCAGCAATTCACCTCCAGGATATATGTTAAGCCTACACTAATTCACAGTAATAGCAACTTATTGATGAATCTCAATTTATGCTGCTTTGTAAAGGTGATTAGAAGGAAGAAGATGAAGACTTCAGTTTCAAAACTGAATTGTGAATAAAGCATCATTTACAAAGTAAATGATGTAATAATCACAGATCAATTTTAAAACTCTTTTTTATCCCATAATGATTAAACACAAAACTGTTTAACTATTAATGATGTCTATTAATCTGGTTCAAGCTAAAAAGATAAGCTCTTGGCTTGGGCGAGGCTCCTAGCCATGATGCGCAAAGTGCGCCTAAAGAGCCAACAATTATCTAAACGGTTCTTTTTGCATGTGAACTAGGCTGTTATAGTTCGTTGATAACAAGCTCTGAATTCCCCATCTAAAAATTACTCATTTCCACAGCTTCGGGTGAAGATTTCAGTAACCACCACAATCAGATTGATAAAACAACCCCGTGATTTCTCTCGTGTGGAAAAGATTCAACTGTCGGACATCACTGCTCTGCCCATCATGAAGCCTCCAAACAAAACCTTCGAATTTGAAGACGAGTCTGAAGTAAGCAGCCAAGTAGCCTCCAACATATCCAACCATGAAATATCTCCTGGTCCCTCCAATCACAGCACCACCACTTCTTCCTGCCTCACAAATCCCATATCACTTCAAACTGATGAAGGACTCACTACTCTTGATTTAACTCTCGGCTTCAACGCTGGTGATACCGAGACAAAGGCTATGAACGAGTGTAATAGCGAGGTCGCTGCCCATATGCCACTAGGAACAATGCCCCGGGTTTTTTCTTGCAATTATTGCAGGCGCAAATTTTACAGCTCACAGGCACTGGGAGGGCATCAAAATGCACACAAAAGAGAGAGGACATTGGCAAAGCGAGCCATGCGAATGGGAATGTTATCAGATAGGTACGCAAGCTTGGCATCTCTTCCCCTACATGGTTCTGCATTTAGGTCCCTAGGCATTGAAGCTCATGCCTCGGTGCACCAAGGTACGGTCCCACCGGATAGGCCTCCTTTGCGTGGAGCTAGAGGTGGAGCAAGATTTGACCAAGGGTATTATGGATTGCCAGTGTTTGTGGATGATGATGAAGCAGAGATGTTCTGGCCCGGTAGCTTTAGACAAATTGAACAGCAGGGAACCAGGGGTCGGTCTGGTTTTGATTGTGGACAAAATTCCAACATAAATTTTGTGACCGTGGCTCCACCACCTGAAGCAGATTCATCATTACCAGATCTTACTTTGAAACTTTAAATGTTCTTCTTCTTCCTTTTGAATTTTTTTTGTGTGGAAAATTTCAATATTAATTTCTCTAGGTCCGGTACTCTCTTTGTACAGTGTGACAAATTTGGAGATGGTGCAAACGTTGAATTTTTAGCCTTTATCTGACTTGGGTAATAATTTGTATTGTTTTAATATTGTATAAGATGGTTTAAAATTTTAAATACTCAGCGAATTATATAATGTTAATCTGATCATTGTACGTTGATGGAATTATCAACTATGCTCTTCTTTTCAATTTTGTTCGAGTCTCTTCAAAATGTTGATTCTTGTTTTTTGTATGCTATTTATAAGTTTTAAATTTACAAAATTCTGCCATATATTACGAAGAGAGTACATCCTCATCATTGCTAAACGAGGAAGACGTTGCAGAAAGTGGCTTTTTATATATACATATATCTTGAATTTGAGCCTGCATGCATGCATTCCCGGTTCTTATATACACTATATCACTCGGTTACTCCTAATATTCTTAATTTTGCATGGAAATAAAGTCGTAGGAATTTGACAATTTAAGTCGTCGAAGGATAGATCAGGTGTGAGAATAAGAAATAAAGTTAACAAGACTTACAATTTAGTGCTCAATGAAAAAATGTATCTATGAATTGTGATGTAACCTTGTGATCGCACCTCCACATAAACTCCCCTAAATTGGAATAGAATTTCTTAGCATAGTAGTTACTCTACTAGGATAAAAGTTATCTCCTAAAAGATGAGAAGTCCAATCCTATTTTCATAATACTAGAAAATAAAGTAAAATTAGCACTGAGATTCCTAAATACCCGGGGCATTTTTCCTGCCTCACAAATCCCATATATCGCTTCAAACTGATCAAGAACTTACTACTCTTGATTTAAGTCTTGGCTTCAACGCTGGTGATACCGAGACAAAGGCTATGAACGAGTATAATAGTGAGGTGGCTTCGTATTTCATTGAATTTAAAGAATGTTAACTTTCAATTAAATTAAAGCCGCCTTAGTCGATATTTCTTCCGTTCTTTAATATAGGTCGTTTTAGACATGTGCACAAGAATTAAGGAAATGATTAAAAAACATTAACTATAGTATCAATTGTCTATAATACATTTCACCTCACTTATCTCATAAATATGGATCAAAAGATTAGGTGGGGTAATAAGGAGCAATTTGGGAAAAATAGTAATTAATTCTCCTAGATAACCACAAACGACAAATAATTAAGAATAAAAAAAAAGTCTAAAACGACCTACATACAGGAATGGAAGGAGTATAAGAGAATGACCAAGTCATTTTTTTGTATTGGAACTAGGATCTCTTTTAGGCAGACATAAAAATTAGATTAATGTATTTGAATTTTATTTATTTATATTTTTACCCACGATTGGAGATCAAAATACAAATAAATAAAATTAAAATACAGTCATATCTAGTTTTTATGTTCGAATTTTTGTGAAACTAGATGTAAATATGTACGAATTCTTTTTTGCAATATTTATATTTAACTTATAGTCACCGATATGTGTTGGCTGAATGGAAGGAGTTAGGTATCTCTTAAGATTGATTTCGTATTCCAATCTTGTGAATAGAAACGGTATTAGGGAGAGTTCCCTCTTGTGAGTTTGACTGTATATTATATATACATATTGAAAAAATAGGGATTAGGGGGTGAGAGAAAGATACGTCGTCGTAGTACATGGTCGTATGAATACAATAATTGGATACGCGTGCTATTAAACTGTTAACGTTATTAATTAGTAAAAGTCAAAACAATTTCTTTCTCTCTCTCCCGATAATCCCAGTCCAACTCATGTTTACGAGTCGTGTGTGTCAAACAAAAAATTAATATTTCCACGATCAATTTCCTATTTTTTATACGAGCATTACCTGGAAAATACAGGGACAAGACAATTACAAGATAAGCATTGGACCACTCAAGTAATTTATCCAAAAATGCTGGGTCGTTTTCGTAACTTGGCTAAAATCAAAGCCGGAAGCATCTCTATTATCTGTTGCTCTCTTTTTTCGACCTCCCGGAAAGAAAAAAAATACACCCGTTGCAAATACAGAGAAAAACACAGCTCAAAGAATCAAAGCAAGGGAGCTGAGCAAATGCCCTGAAGATTACAAAACTCTCTCTTACTTTTTCTCTGGTAAGTTCTGATCTCTTTCTTGAAGTTTTATTCTTGTGTGTTTAATTATGTTGAAAGAAAAAGAAACTTCGAGTGATTGTGGATATGGGCGAGAGAGCTCTCAAAACAAGCTCACGCGTCATGTTTCTGACGAAAATCGGGAAAACCCAGATGATAAAATGGGATTTTCTGAAAAGGGTATCGATTTTCTTAGACAATCAGATATGGATTTTGATGTTTCTCAGTCAAAACCCTTAAAAATTGGAACTTCTGGCTCTCAGGAGCTGACTCTTAGCTATCTTTGTGATAATTCCAAGTTGGGTTTTCTTGACAAAGAGATTTCCGGGAGAAATTTGCTGAATTCTATTGAAAAAGTCAGTTACAAAGGTAAAGAAGTGGTTTCAGAGGATCAGAATCAAGATGATCGTAGATGGGTAGAGAGAGACTTTCTGCAATTAAATGAGATTAGAGGAAATTCTTCAAAAAGAGAGGTTCAGGACGAAGAAATTGATAGGGAAAATAGAGAAAAGAAGCCAAAGCTAGAAACTCTTAATCTTTCATTAGCTTTGCCTGATGTATCACTCTCTCTAGCTGCATCAAATCCAATGCAAAATACTGATCCCCCAATTCGCCCAAAGCCTACTAGGAGTGTACAATCTTTAGCACCTTCAAACAATAACACACAAACCACATACTCCAATGATTTTACTGCTGCTTCAATGTCTTATTCATATTCACACCCGTTTTCTCATAACGCCAGTTGCTCACTTACCCGGAATTCAACCGAATATTATGAGAATTCGGTGGGGAGTCATAGGAGAGACTGTGACTATATATGGAATGCTGGAGAGGGTACTAATGGATCGGTTCATAGTCGATTTAGGCCGGTTGGAGATGGTGTTGCACTGTCCAATCACGGTGGTGGAATTATGATGCAAGGTAATCGTGCAGTCAATAAGGACTCGTCTAACAGTCTTTATAGAACAACAAGCTCTGACAACCAATCATTTTTCCCATCTGAATTGCCAGCGAGGCCTCTGGTGGACACCCAGTCTGGTGATTCTAGAGGACGAGGATCTGATCAGTTACGAGGTTTGGAGAGTTTAGATGGAGGGAGAGAGAGAAAGCTTTCTAGGCCAGAGAGGATTCTCCGAGAAATAGTATCGGAATCTATTCCTGTCATGGCACAGATACTTCAGGAGCTTTCAGATGAAATAGTTGAATCCACAAAGGAATACCTGAAGAATGTAATTGCTACTCCAGAGAAGAGAGAGGAACTAGTGAGCCTTCAGAATAGGCTCGCAAGAAGATCTGACTTTAACAATGAGACTCTATCAAAGTCCAACAAAAACCAACTTGAAATTTTGATTGCAATAAAATTGGGTCTTGGAAGCTTCTTATCAAGCAGAAATCGCCTTCCCATAACTGAACTGGTGGAAATTTTCTTACTAGACAGGTGTCGAAACGTGAATTGTAAGAGGTTATTACCGGTTGAAGACTGTGACTGCAAGATTTGCTCAACAAAGAAGGGATTCTGCAGTGAGTGCATGTGTCCTGTGTGTTTGAACTTTGACTGTGCCAATAACACTTGCAGTTGGGTTGGCTGTGATGTTTGTTCCCATTGGTGCCATGCAGCCTGTGGCATTCAGAGGAATCTCATAAAGCCTGGTCCTAGCTTGAAAGGTCCATCAGGGACTAGTGAGATGCAATTTCACTGCCTTGGCTGTGGTCATGCTTCTGAGATGTTTGGGTTTGTTAAAGATGTGTTTATGTCATGTGCGAAGGAATGGGGTCTTGAGGCCTTCGTTAAAGAGCTTGATTGTGTTAGAAAAATATTTAAGGAAAGTGAAGATTTCAAAGGTAAGGAGTTGTATGTAAAGGCTGATGAGATGCTATCCAAGCTCGAGAACAAGTTGATGTCTCCTTCCGATGTATGCAGTTTCATCTTTCAGTTTTTCACTTGTAAGTATCCACACTAAATTTTACTGCATTTAGTTCTCAACTTAGCATATATCTGAGCCAGTAATGGGGTGCTTCGTAAGTGTCTTCTAAAATTACATGTGAGCCGAAATATATGTGCCATTAAGGATTTTTGACATGATTCTCCTTTTCTTATGGTATGTTTTTGACTTTTTGTTATGGCATTTCTTAGATTTCAAACTTTATTGGTATCTTCTTCCTGATTATTCATATTCTTATTATTAATAATGTAGTATAATAATATGCTTCATTTTGAAAATGATGAATAACAGATTTGTAGTAAAAACATTTTAAGCTCCAATGCTTATTGTTATAAAAGAAGAAAAAATGTTTTGTTCGAAATTTTGGAATCAGGCTGCAAGTACAAGACCCCGAATACAAGGATGTCGAATTAAAGAAGAGATGAAATATTAACTTAGTTAAATGAATGATGAGAAAGAAAATGAAATATATGACACTGGGAATTTTGATCTCAAGTGAGTGTATTTTAAAAGGTGTAAGATACGGGGACATAACCTCCTTGTGGTTTCTGCCAAAAATAGTTTATCCTGTGAGAACTGCACAGTGCACATAGGATGTGGTTACATGTTCTTCCTAATGTTCTAAATTATATCTTAGTCTTATTGTTCAGACGAGTAGGTGATCATGCTAGATAACCAGAGTCTAGTAACTTTTATTTTGTAACTTCGTTGAATTGGTTTTGAGATTACGATGTTCAGTAACAATACTTTCTGGAATCATATGGAACACGAGACCAATACTTTGTGTTGCAATCTTTGAGATGTAGCTTCTGTTTTCGCCTAAGATCAATAGAGTCTGATGTAGGTTCTTTTCTGAGATTATTCACAAGATTATTTTCAAAGGGTAATTTTCCATCACTCTTTTTTTTGTTGTTGCAAGGAATATTTTAAGTTGTTTTGAAATCTAATAGAATATGTATTGTACTTCACTTACTGCATCTGAATTGCACACAGTAGTTAACCATAAATTGGTAAGATGGTTCCTCTCTGGGGCCTTTTTCTTTAAAGCATGTCATAGAAAATCCTTTTTAACATTTTCTTTTGCATTACAACTTTCTCAGTCTTGTTTTATATTTCAGTCAGTGTTCTAAAAATCCCCGTCTAGGCGCTAGGTCCCTCTTCTCGCCTCGCTTAGGCGCTACGCCCCCCAAGGCTCAAGACGTCAAAAAAATCCCTCCAAGAAATTATGCGGGGCCTAGGCGGAGAGATTTTATTTTTTTTAATAAATACCCAAATCAAATTTTGATATATTTATTTTTCTAATGATTTATCATATTCATAATACATATTGTAGTCATATCAAATCACAACAAAAAGTGAACAATATCAAGCCAAAATGGATAATTTTATTATAATTTAATTTTTTGAATTTGTACCAACTTCAAATTATATAAATGATGATATATTTGTAATATTTAGTTTAATTCAATATAATTCTTAAATTTATGTTTAGTTTTTAAGTTTTAATATTGAATTAAATTATTGAAATTTTATTATTTAATAACAATCTTGTTTATGAATAAAACTAATACATGAAAAATATGTTTAAACTTTGAACAATTGCATGTTTGTGTTTGAACTTTGACATTAGCAATATGGATATGTGTTTGAACTTTAAGCAAATGTCTTCATTATCTTTATTATATATTGTTTTGTTTTATAATATTGTTTTGTTTGAATAAATATAAGATAAAATATTAAAATTGGCCTAAAATAAAAAAATCCAGCAAAGGCCCCTAGGCGCTAGGCTCCCCGGCCGCCCGCCTAGCATCTTTTAGAACATTGATTTCAATAATATGTATTTCTTTTGTGTTTAGTGCACAAACATGTTTTACTTGATTGGTTTTGTGATTAATAGATGCAGAAGGCTTGTCAGACTTTCCTGCTTCCAGTGGCCCCTCAAAGGACTTGATATCAATACAAGGTACTCTTCGAAAAGATGCAACTCCTCTGCCACAATCTAACTCTCTCCCTCTGAAAACCTCTTTCTACAACACTGGCTCTTCAAGTGGAAGGCGGGATATGTTGCCACACGATCTCCATCAGAATGATCTAAAAGCTTCTCTCATGAGCAACAAAGTAATTGAAGACGAGTGGTCCGTAAAGTTACTAAAGAAAGATGGGTTTGAAAGCTTAGAAAGCGTTGTGCGAATTAAAGAAGCGGAAGCCAGGATGTTCCAGAGTAGGGCTGATGAAGCAAGGAAAGAAGCAGAAGGATACAGAAGGATGGTTAGAATGAAGAGTGAGAAGTTGGAAGAAGAGTATGCCGAGAAACTAGCTAAATTGTGTTTGCAGGAAACTGAGGAAAGGCGGATTAAAAAACTGGAGGACCTTAAGGTTTTGGAAAATTCACATTGTGATTATTACAAAATGAAAATGAGAATGCAAGCTGACATTGCAGGGTTATTGGAGAGAATGGAGAACACAAAGCAGCAGTGGGTGTAACCATTGATTGGAACTGACGTGATTAATGGTTGTAGTTTTTCCTTTTCTTTTTGTTTTTTGGTTTGACATTTTGGATTATGTTTGTTCTTTAAATTCATAATGAATGGTTGTTTCTGTTTGGAGATTTAGAATTCGTTTTATTTTGTTTGTTTTTTTGTACATTGTTTTGTATGGGTTGGTTCTGCATTTTAACTTCCCTCTCTATCAATTTGGAGCTTCAGATTAGTTGGTAACAATAACTGGATATTGGCCTCTCTATCCATTTACTTAATATTGAGCGTCCCCCTAACTTAACTTGTTATCATGGATGTTAGTGGAATTTATTATATTAAAAAAATATTCTAATAAATTGTTGATAGATGTGATTGCATTACTTTCTGTAAATAGGTTCATCTACCATTACTCGTATCAAAAATAATAATAAATTAATTAATTAAAAGAAATTACATTACTCTATCAGCTTTAACAATTGCTAGTAGCAAACATTGTAGTATAAATGTATAATGTTGTACAATATATTTAGAGTTAGCAGCTCCAATGTATCTTCCCCTTAACAATTGGGCCAGCAATAAAAGGAAAAAGATCTTGATATTCATCTATACATTTTCCATGGCTTATGGGTCATGAGGCTGTAACTGAGATGAACCCCTCTCTCTCTCTCTCTCTCTCTCTATATATATATATATATATATATATATATATATATATATATATATGTGTGTGTATGTATATTTCGGTTCTGGTGCATACCCTTTATTTTACACACCCTGCTCACCATTTTTAGCGTGGATCGGGCGACTGTTTAGTCTGTTACTAACTTACTATAGAATAGATAAACAGTTTATATGTTATGGTGATGGTTCAATGTGTCGCTAAAAGTTAAACCGACAGTTCTCTGATATACGCAACGGATCGAACTGTCGTTCGATTCGTCGCTAAAAATGTTGAACAGAATATCTTAAATAAAAAGGTATACACCTGATTATATATATACATGTTTCTTTTGGTTTGGGAACAGCATGATGGAATTTTGTCCAATTTTGTACCCCTTCCCCTAGTGAATGGGCAAGGAGAGGGAAAAAAAAGATTAAATTTTTTTTTTGTTACATTAATTTCATAAAAGAGAAAATAGATATGTGATTCGTGTTATTTTGTATATTTTTTGAGGATAAATAAGTAAAAAATGTAAGGACATGAGACTGAATGTCTTGATCAAGCAAGTTGTTGGTATTAGATTAATGAAGAAGAAAGCTCGAAAAAGAATGTCAAGCTGACGGCCATTATATAACTGTGATGATGTTTCATCTCCATTGTTAAATAAAAATCCAGTAATAAAGACAAGACAATCCAAGTTGCGACATGCATATAATCAATCCATTATCTACAAATAGATAGACAAAGAGTGCCATCAGAGAATAAATGATGATGAAGAAGAAGTGTAGTGGTGGCCAGTAATAATAATACAACATAATGTTTGCTTTTGCATCAATCATGATATATATATATAGGAAATGATCCATAAACACATTAGATATGGACATTATTTGAGAAATGAGATCTTACATTCCTAATTTTAACGTTATCACTTAAATTTTAACACTTAGTCTTTTACTTAATACCAATTAATTCTAAAATTAAATAAGAGACTAGGTGTCAAAATTTAAATAGGGGGACAGGAAAACGGGGACAGAAGATCTGCTCTCCACTATTTCAAGTTTCAACTAACTCATTTCCTGCCGTCTAATGAAGATCTAAGGGGCTGGGTTGGGGCCAGCCGCCACTCCTTCTGGCGGCCAACCAAATTCTTTTATGTTGATCGTTATTCCCTCTAGTGACCAGTCAAAACGACTTCTAGATGGAGTAGCGGCCAACATAAAAGAATTTGGCTTAATCAGGGACTTAAAATAGTTATAATTTAAAATTAAAAAATATAGTTAATTAATACTCTACTTGCTAATTGGTTCACAAATATAAAGAATTATAAAATAAGTAGTAGGAATAGTACTTGACTAGGTAATTTGGGAGTAATAGTTGAATACGTAATTTATTTGAATATGAATATAATATAAACTCAATCACTATAGGGTCTGAACCGTTGGATAGCCCAGAACCGTCGTTATAACCCGGTTCAGACCTTATGGCGGCGGGTTTAACGACGATTTTATCCGTCGTTAAAGATGGTCCGTGATGTCGGATCACCCGCGTAAAGCGAAATTTTGACTGTAATGTATATATATATATATAATAAAATATATATAATAAAATATAAATGATTTTGAATTTCTCACTCATCCTAATAAATTATCTGGGTCGTCCAAAGTTTAGGATAAATTTCACCGTCCATAGTCTGGGAGGAGCCACGTGATTATTAAGCAAGTATATATATATATATGGATCGGATCAAGTCATCATATTTTAGCTTACTCACTCGTGCTCACCCCCTTTAAGCGACGGTTTCGGTCATATAACAAAATCGTAAATACTATACTTTAGCGACGCTATATGTTGTCCGTCGCTAAAAGTATAGATAACGATTGTATGGATCGAAATCGTCATCCTAAAAAATTGAGCAGCGAGTGAGTAGAAGAAAGTAGGATATCTTATCAATCTTCTTCTATATATATATATATATATGGAGTTAAGACAAAAATACTTGGAAACTTGTACAATCAAGATTTAGTATTAGTAGGACGATATGTCCCAATAGTAAGGGTATGCTTGCGTATTTCCATTTACAAAACCATGAAAAGATAAGCAATAAAATGTAATTAATGACTAAGAATCATTATATATATACATATAACATAATAAAAAAACTTTTATGTTTTTTGGAAAGACCTTACATATCTTTACATTTTTCCAAGCAAAGTGCACCAGCTATCTTCCTATCCATAAAAGCACTTGACAGCTATCTTCCTATCCATGAAAGCATGAATGTCTTACAAGGTTACGTGACTTATAATTAAAGTAGTTAGGAATGAATCACTTCAATTTATTATATGTCATGTCCATGGGGATGGGGATGGGGATGGGATGGAGTGGGGGGGTGAGTGGAAGAAGAAAGGATAAAAATGATGGCAAAAACTTGGTGGAATGGTGGTGGAAGTGTGGTTAAAGCTGTACAATCATGAGAGAGCAATGAGGGCAAACCATGTTTTTGAACATTCAGCTAATGAGGGAAAAACATATTATGGAACTCATTTGCACCTAACCAAATTCTCCACTATCATTGGGCCTTAATTAATATTTTGTCCTCACAATTTGTTTGATGGGGACCTTACTATTCCCACTGAAAACTTAGTTTGGGTCCCAAAACATGCTAACAAAATCAAACTTTGGAGATTGACATCATAACCTTTGCCTAAACCCATGATTCTTTTTTTATCCTTAACTCGTATCAAATCAAACACACACCCTTAGTTGTCATCACAATTCTCAAATTTCAAACCAATCCCTTTTGTGTGCCAAATTGACAACTAACTTGTACTACATATATGTGAGCGATATAATTGTCAACATGCAAGAACCTAACTTAATTAATTATAAGAACATAATATTTTTATACGATCCTTATCACATGAATAGTGAGTGAATTCCATATTTATATATATAAGACAGATACATGTGAAAATATCAATTTTCAGTATACAAATATCAATTTCCAAATTATACTTATAAACTAGTCTATCTTGATGATTTTTGGATAATTTTGAATCAAATGTTTATTAAAGGTCATTTTAAATTATACTTGTACTCTCACTGTTTCTTAATATAAGTCGCTTTAGATAATTGTTTTTGTTACTTAATAAAAGTCGTTTGAAAATTTCAAATATATATTAATTGTTTAGTTTTCAATATTACTCCAAGTAATAAATATAATTTTGGTTCTCTCACTATTTTTTGTCCAATAAATAATACACTCTTCTTCTAATACAAGAACAATATAGACAATTAATATTATATTTAATACTATATAATCATTTTTTTAATATTTATGCAAAATTCTAAAATACCTTATATTAAATAACGGAAGGAATAACGTTTTAAATTGTCTTACGCGTTTGACAGGTAGTAAGTACCCAAAACAAAAAAAAATGTGTTTGCTTGTCGGGAATAACTATCCGAATGGACCTACAAATACACACTACTACAGAATTTTGGTTCGAGACAGTTGAGAATGGAGTTGTTAACTGAAGAAGAGAGAGAATCCCCCCACACTATCGCAAAGAAATCATATATGTTTGCTTTTCATACAACCTCCAAACATAAATGAGAGTCTCTCTCTCTCTAGAGCAGATCTTCTGTTCCTATTTTTTTTATTTTCTTGTGTCTTCTTAGTTAAATTTTGACATTTAATTTTTTACTCAACATTAATTAACTTTAAAATTAAATAAAAAATTAAATGTCAAAATTTAAATAGAAGAACACAAAGGACTGATCGATTTCCTATTATACCACATTGCAGGTCACGTGTACGGAGGCATCAAAACAGAGGAGGAATCATCAGCACTCGCAATGCCAATGCACCGTTGGGATCTCCATACATGCATCCCTCTGGGCTCTGTCCCCCCATCCCCGTCACCTTCAGCCTTCAGGGCAGTTGAATCACGCATAGAGATCATCATTTTCCGCACGTTAGCCCTCGGCCCCAGGCCTACCAGTATCAACGAACCTGCTTAATCAACCGTTAAGCCATTCATTAATTTCCCATGCAAAACTCACACACCCTCCTATATTTCCCATTAAAAAAAAGCCCCAATTTTTTTTATAAGATTAATATTATTTTTTAATATTTTCAAACTTAAAATTGATATAAATTCATTTATTTTATGACATGTAGGCTCTAGCATTGATGGAGTATCTTTTGTCCACATAGTATTAGTATTCTTTTGATTCAGCATGAAGTTAATTTTTTAATAAATTGATCAATTAGTCAATAAAATCTTGTACACATGTAAATCTCACTTGCATATCAAGATCTTCTGTTAATAAATCGAATGACTTTTTTCAAAAATAAACTTCATATTAATCACTGCCGTATTCTTTTGTTAATATACGGATGACCATTTACGCGTGAAGGTGGGCTCCATGGAAAGAAACTGTAACGCTGTTCTGGACAGACTGACAGTAAAATAATCCTACACGATGATAATTATAATTTTAATACCCAATATTCACGGCGTTAACTTTGCAATTCATAAATTTCGCCGTCACACTATCCCTCTCCAAAGTGGAGTATAGACTAATTTGTCAAATAAGAGCAACGGCTAGTCGTGCTGACTGCTGAGGTGGAGGTAACGATGATTAGGTGGTCCGTCGCAAATTATTTGTTCTTTCTATTCTTCCTTTTGTACTATTTGATTTTGCAAAATTTATATGTTTTCAGTACATTTTTTTTATAATAAAAATTATTAGAGATGTTCCTTTTCCATCCATTTTCTATTTTTTATTTACTTATTTTAATATACTCCTATATGAAATTACTCAAATTAGTACTACTAGTATTCTAGCAGTATAATATAAAAAGGGAACTCTCTTTTCGGCCCAAAAGTATTATATAATCATTGTTTTACCCCAAAGGATTCCTACTTTTCCTCTTTTTGTCCTTTTAGTATTTCTCTTTGTAAGCCCACACTTTTGGGGTTTATTTATTCAGTCCCCAGAGGTTAAATTAAAGGAAACTAATATTTCCACAAAAAAATTGACGATTTCTTTTATACGGACAAAAAAATTGGACATGAGTGCCTTTACAATTTCACCCAAATAAATTTTTTTAAAATTGATATTTTCACATTATCCATCTCATATAAATAATAAATGAATATTATCTCCATATAAGAGAGACTCATGTAAAAATAGTATAATTTTAACATGTGGCAATATTAATTTTCTAAATTAAATGATGCTTTAGAGGGTATATTTTCATATTACATGTTGTATAGCAATAATGCACAATATAATATGTGATACCAAGTTGCACCTCTTAACTTAATGTAATGCACAATATAATATGTGATACCAAGTTGCACCTCTTAACTTAATGTAATACAATGGAATTAATTACTCCCTCCAATGGATAATATATAATGTTTTAGAGTTGTATATAAAAATTAAAAAATAATTGTATAATATTAAATATTATATTAATTATCTATAATACTTTTATCATATATTGTATATAATGATTGTGATATATAAAACGTCAAATAATTTTAAAAAAATAAAATCATCATAAAACGTCATATATTATGAGACCAATTGGAGTAATTCATTAATAACATACATATACTTTTAATTTGCAAAATATTAATTTCAAGATTGATATAAATTTATTTTATTTTGATTCACTAATAGTTGTTATTGAGATTACTTCAAAAGTATTATTAACTATAAAACTATTATTTCAAATTTTAATAAAAAATTTATATCATAATTTAAAATTTAAAACTAGTTAAAATTAAAGTAATTAAGACTCTTTATGTGAAACAAATAAAGAAAATTTAGGATAAATCAATTTTGAAAACCCAAAAACCAAATAAATTTACACTAGGAGTGGGAGCTAAATAGTGAATTTGGAGTGGTTGGCAAAGGATTATTCACTACTACTATTGACATTGATTACTAACCACCAAGGTCTAATCATAATTTGGTCAAATAATGAATGAGATTGTTATTTTTATAATCAATTTGGTCAGTTATGTGAGGGTGGTTTTATCTATTTTCCTAAAACTTTTTGGCTACTAAACGTACCATTCTACTTTTAAGTTTATTAATATTTTGTCTTTTTTGACTTTTTTATATTTTTTATTTAAGCTTTTAAATTTTATAAAAGATTTATTTTATTCTATATAATTTATATATACAACACATATAACACCGGGCACGGTAATAAATAGAATCATTTTAAAATATGAATTTTCATTATTAATTAAGTGCTTACAATTTTCCAAATGTGTCAATGTTGTGAACAGCTCACCGTTTCACAGCCCAATAAAATGAACTCCGTTTGTCTTTCTGCTCACTACCCTTTTCACTCTCTCTTTCTCATTCTTCAAACATTGCTGTAGCCTGTAGAGATTGAGAATTTGAGACCTCTCTATTTCTTTCTCTCTCTCTCATCTTATTTTTCTTCTTCAATAAACAATAAAAAGGAGACATCAAGAAGAAACTGTGGACAATAAACAGCTAAAACACTGATCAGTGGCTAGTTACTGATTAATATTTATCAAAGCCAAAAATGGTGAATCTTTTTCTCAAATTGTTTCTCATATGCTTTGTTCTTGTTTTGGCTTCTGGGTATTCTTCAAGAAATCTGCCTATCCTATCATTTGATGAAGAGTATTCACAACTATTTGGAGATAATAATCTCATGGTCCTTAAAGATGGAAAATCAGTCCATATCTCACTAGATGAACGAACAGGTCTCAATCTTCTTCTTTTTTTCATCTTTTATTTTTCTGTAATCTCTCTGTCTTGGTCTTTTTAAAGTTTTTTTTGGGTATGTATGTATGTATGTACAGGTTCTGGATTTGTATCACAAGACCTTTACCTTCACGGATTCTTTAGTGCCTCAATAAAGCTACCTGCAGATTACACAGCTGGAGTTGTTGTTGCATTTTATGTGAGCATTCTATTTTCTTGTCTAATGAAATCTAAACATACCAAGATTGAGTGTACCTTTTTTTTTTTTTTATCACTCTTATGTATTCTAAAATACTGACCAAAACTTGGGTTTCTGTATATTTTTTTGTTTTAGTTGCTATGCTCCTGCTAGGTATATGAGTACTAGATATGTAAAAATTAGCTCAACCCAGATGGGTATATATGTCGTATTTATAATTTCCGGGATAGTTTTAACTGTTTTGTGAGACTTGTTAATATAATGAAATCAGTAACGGCTTGTAAATTGCTTCAGGCCATGCCGGTTTATTTTGAATATCATAAAATTCCTGGTAATGGATTTCTTTTCCAAGTTTATTTATTTCTTACACAATTCTTAAGTTATTCTTCTCCATAAAAAGCTTTAGCTATAAAATTTGATAGAAAAATCAATTCTATTAGCTTTGTAAAAAAATAATAATCTTGTATTGATCAATAAGGTCATATCTACTAACCTACATGAATATGTTTCAAAATTTAAAATCAACACAATCAGATTAATGGGTCACTTGCTGTTTATTTTATACACATATTTTCTTTGGTAGTTCATCTTTTGAATAGTTAAACAGACCACCTTCCAATAATTTATATAAATTTTCTCTCTTTTTTGGGATGATTGCAGATGTCAAATGGAGACATTTTTGAGAAGAACCATGATGAAATTGATTTTGAGTTTTTGGGGAATATTAGAGGCAAAGACTGGAGGGTTCAGACCAATGTTTATGGCAATGGAAGCACAAGTGTTGGCAGAGAAGAGAGATATGGTTTGTGGTTTGATCCTTCAGAAGATTTCCATCAATACAGCATTTTGATGACTGAAAAAATGATCATGTAAGAAAGTGAAGCGTTCCCAAAATATTTTGGTTGTCTTGAATTTTTTCTATATGTAGTTTCACAATATATTTTGAAGGAAGTTGTTATTTTCACAGGTAAAAACAAGAACCCACCTATTATTAACGTAGGAAGATCATGTGAAAATTATCATTTTTCACTTGTGAAATCATATCTAACATAATTTAATAATATATCTTTCCTTTATATTCTTTACTTTGGAGTTTTTAGTATGATGTCTCTGTTGTAGGCTTGTAGCATTTAAGCATTATGTCCTTGTGAACTTTACGGTGAATATTGCAATGCCTTGCTGAAAATGACTCCTCCGTCCTATCAATACATAGAACTCATGTTATTACTACAACTGATTTAGCCATGGTATACGGATTTTAGTTTAGAAACTAAGTATGTAACTTCAATTCATTTAGTAACAGTTATCTACTGTTGAATTTTCTCAGTTGTATATAGTAGTGAAGATAGGATTCAAATTTTCATGTTTTTGTTTGTTATGTAACTGCAAGAAAGAGGGACAGAGAGATTCCTCTGCATTTATTGTGAATTGTCATTTCACTAACCTTCCCACTTGCCCCTTGTTTTACCCTCATCTAAAGATAAAATTTGCATACTGATTGATTAAAAGTTTTTGGTTATTTTTTTGTTTTTATCATATTGCATTTCTCCTACTTTGTTTGTTTATGGGTGTTTTTATGTTTATTTTGCAGCTTTTATGTGGACAATGTCCCCATAAGAGAGATCAAGAGGACAGAAGCAATGGGTGGGGACTTCCCTTCAAAGCCAATGACTCTTTATGCCACAATTTGGGATGGGTCTAGTTGGGCTACAAATGGAGGTAAATACAGGGTCAATTACAAATATGCCCCTTATGTCACCGAGTTCTCGGACCTCGTCCTTCACGGCTGTGCTGTTGACCCCATTGAACAACCCTCCAAATGCGACAACACTCCCAGGTCCAAATCCATTCCTACTGGAATCACTCCCGAACAGAGAACCAAAATGCAGAACTTCAGAAAGAAATATATGCAATACTCATATTGCTATGATAAAACCGGATACAGGGCTCCTCCTTCCGAGTGTGTGATTGATCTCCACGAAGGCGAGCGCCTCCGAGGATTCGACCCTGTCACATTTGGTGGACGCCATCACCATGGTAAACGACACCACCGGAGCCGATCAAGCCTGGATGGGATAACATCCATTTAAAAGTCCATAACTTGTATTCGTCACATGAACATTACTGCCATTATCCTCTTCAGTTTGATTTAGTTTTGTGTATAGAGAGAAGAATGCATAGATTGATTGAGGGTGATAGGGACACTCTTCATATTGGGGTATGTATATAGTATTTCATACCTTTAGGTTTCCAGCCATTAGTATTCTCATAATATGGTGATAAATATGTATTGGACAACACCATCATGGTTTCAAATAAATATATTCCCATATTGTTGTTATATTTGTGTGGCGGTGCTGGTAAGGTATGAATTTAATCATTTAAAAGTTTAAAATGAGATGAGTAGAGTATAGTTATCAAGTGGAGTAGCATGTTTGTTTTTTACATAATGGCCAGGATGGTCTATTTTTTAGTCAGAGTTGTCATGTTCTCAGGGACATTATGTCAATGGCAAGCTGGAATCATAAGCAGTTGAATGTGGTCAATAATATTTATTTTTTTAAAAGAATACCCTTATATAAGCTGCATTCTTTTACTTTTTAAGTATTAGATTAGTCATTGCATTGCATTTTTTTTTCTTTTTTAAGCTTATAATTGGAAGAAGAGCCATTAAACAATATTACTAGATTTGTGAAAAGATTTTTTTTCAATAAGCAAAAGCAAAAAAAAAAAATTAAAAAAAATAATAAAATCCGGCCGGTTACTACCCCGATCGGAAGAAGCCGATCGCCCTAGAAGGATTCTTTTTTTTTTTTTAAGGAAATGGATGCAGATTCATGAATCTGAATATATTCAGGGAAATGAGATGTTTGTGTTTCCACGTCCGAGGCGGAACCAAGGGGGGTGGGTGGGGCAGCGATTGCCTTGAGCAGAACCTTGACGGTGGAAAGGCGATCACGCGGTCGAGCGATGGCTGAACGAGGGGGCGAGGGTAGAGGCGAGGCGGTACGGGAAAATCTTTGGTTTACGACTAGAACTTGAGAAATATGAGAAAAAATGGCAGCAATCTGAAGTAGTATTATGCAGGTGAGTCTAGCCGAAGGAGTAAATAAGTTAAAGAAGAAGATGGGAAAATATGAATAGGTAACAGGTAAAGGAGAAAAGAGATGGGATGAGATGGGTATAACCTTTTTTTTTATAAAAAAAATTAACTAATTGAAATCACATAACAAGCTAGGTTGAAGACATGTGTCATGAGAATCTTATCTACTATTTACAATTCTAAAACTACTCTTTTTCTTTTATTATTGAGTTATTTATTAAGTTTAAATAAAAAAGTAATAACAATGTGTTAGACATAATTAATTCATAATAATCTCAATAATAATAATAATGGTGTTCGATAATTTTAATTATGACTTTTAACATATATATACTTACATATACATTATATGTGTAATATAAATATTTGTGTCTAAATTTATACTTTTATAATATGTTTTAATAATAAATTTATGAGTAAATTTATAAGTGTCTAAATTTATGACCAAATTCCGATAGTTTGTCGTTATTACTTGGTCATCATCGTCATTACTTAAGCAAACTGGTATTGATTTAAAAAATTTTGCCCCCCCCCTATAAAAAGGTTTTGGTTCCGCCACTATTCACGTTTTAAAATAATATTTTTCACACGAGTCTCTCTCACATGAAGGTGAAACCCATTTTTATTCATGTCAAAGGGATCATGTGAAAATATTAATTTTTTTTATTTGAAAATACCATTTTGCTCTTACATTTTTGAGTATTATTTTCAACTCATTGTCATTGACTTAGTTCTATTCGAATTCAAACAACAAGTGATCATATGAGAACAGTGTAATTCGCGTATCATCTTTTTTAAAAAAAAAAAAAAAAAAAAAGTCATCTGAAGGTCGAAATAAATAATAAAACAGGCATTAAAACATACATAGTGATTTATTAATTATGATTCTATATAACAATTAATAAATAGAAACAACTTTGTGTGAGTTCATATCATATGATCTTAATTAAACTGTTGCCCTATACCACTAAGTTTTGAAGATGGGCTCATAATAAATAG
Source organism: Panax ginseng (assembly GCA_020205605.1). NCBI lineage: Eukaryota > Viridiplantae > Streptophyta > Magnoliopsida > Apiales > Araliaceae > Panax > Panax ginseng. Next base: position 7,596,364 of record CM035127.1, read on the forward strand.
ATGTCAAATGATTCTCATATTTTTTTTTTATAAAATAGGCATTAACTATTAATCTTATTTATGTTTACATTAGTTTTTGTATATTGTTTTGATTAAAATACTACTCTACTACTTTAATTTAAAACTTTAGTCAAAATGCAAAAAGTAAAAGAACAAACTATATATCTTAATTTTGCCATCTAAAATTTTAAAAGCAAAATAAAAGTAATAACTAAATCAAAAGGTTAATCAACCTGCAAATCTCATAGTGCTCTGTGCTTTAGGGTGAATAATCGTGTAAAGATTATTCTTGTCGTTTAATTGATTTACTTTATTTATAGATATCTGGGTATTATACTATTATTAAAGTATATCATATTGATTGGTGTTGGGTCGTGATATTTCTCCTATTGGGCCGGATAAATTGGGCCCATTTATCAGTATAATCTATTGGATTTTTATTATTAAACCATGGGACTCTTTGAGCCCATTTATTGTGTCAACTTTATTTAATCCTGTTGGACCGGGTCAGTCCAATGGATCGACCCATTAGATATTTTAATATCTCATTACTTTAACTTGTGATGATGAAAAAGCATGACATTGACGAGGATCTGCCATGCATTAATGTGGATGAGATCATAACCTACGTAGCAGATGAAAACAAGTGGCCAAAAGCAGTAGATAAACCTGATATGGTCGGCAGAGCCCATCAGATCAGAGGGGGTGTCAGGTAGTAGTGGGTGGCACAGTAATCCAAGCAAAGGTAATATAACTTAGCAAGGAAGCCATCGTATGGAGGTATGTTCTCTCATATATTGATTATTCATATTCTCCCATACGCATAACCGAGATTTTAATTCTCTCAATACACTGAACCATATATTCCTCCATTGTTAACATTGTGAACACATCTTAATTCTCACGCTTTGAGCTATCCCCGACGGAACCGTAAATCAAGCTTTTTTCGGTGTTATTTGTGTTTCTTGTCTGCGAGATCGGGGACGTCTTACGTGATTGGGGCGTGGAGAAAGATCTTGGCGTTAACATTGGCCAAGGAGGGTTTTTTCTAGTGTTTTTGAGTTATCAATCACAATATTTCCGGTTGTTCTACATCGGAGTTACTGGCTGAAATCAAGGGTTCTCGTTCGAGATCCCACTACGCCAAGCTTAAAGATAGTTGGTCTTTCTCACGACAAAGAGCATGATCGTGGCCGAAGGCAAGTAAAAGCATCCCGCCTTAACTTCTAAGACCAAGTGGTCAGGTGATGAAGATGGTGGACGGACATATAGATCTTTGGAGGTCCTACCGGAGCGGAGCGAGGATGTGTATTTGTCGGGAGCGAGGATGTGGATGTAGCGAGAGCAAGGATTTGGTTGTCAGCAGATTCTTCTGATTGCGAAGATGAGGAACAAAACATTCAATTATGCCCATCACGAAAAGATGTGGTACGCTAAAGATGGACAACCATGAGTTGGAAAGCAATCTATACACTTTGAGGACATATCTCAAGGTGATCCTCATGACCAAAGAAGACCCAATGACCATTTTCTGATTGACCAAGAAGGGGTTTCCCGCCTATTTGTCTTGGGATCATGGTCAAGCGAGTAGATGAAGACCCAATGCCATTTTCCCGATTGATCAAAGGGTTTCCCTACTATTTGTCTTTCTGGATCATGGTCGAAGCGAGTAGATGAAGACCCAATGACCATTTTCTGATTGGATCAAGATGGTATTACTCGCCTATTGGTCTTGGGATTATGGTGAGTAGATCCGTAAGACATATTCCTAAGAATCCACCGAGGCACACCACCTGTAGACACTTGTCTTCTGGAGATGCCCGTTTAAGTCCGTCAGTTTTAGATTCAAAGACACAAAATGCACCCATATTCCTAAGCATCCGAAGAAGGTACCTCATCCTAGGGTTCTCGGGACTATAGCGCAGTGAGAGAAAAAAGAGACGCAGACAGAGGATATTCATCCGAGAATACAAAAAAGGCACTTTCTGCTGAAGGTGTTCTCGCCAAGAAATGAAAAGACTTCGTCAACAAAGTAGATTTATAAGCCGTGACTCGAAATCCGAACACTTGATGTAAACATTTCCAAAGTCGGTTGACATTGTGGTCGGACAATTATTTTCTCGAAGCTAATAATAGTTAAAAAAGAAGGTGAGGAGTCCGACAAAGCCGCTTCAGCTTCTTCTTAGTGACGAGTTCATGGACATTGCATGCGGATGGATATTCTATTTCGTACATCGATCTGACATCTTTATCAAGAGTCGATCACAATAACAATTCCACCGTGGGGTGCATTATCGGTAGCCACTACAGATCTTTATAACTTTGACGACGATGGCGTCATTTCTTCTTGAATCGAGATCTTTGTGCAAAGAAGACCAAGTACAAGAGTGTCCATTTTGTTCTCATTGATGGCGATCTTTACCGATTGGCCTTTTCTTCACCATTCTTTGAAGTGTCTGGTCCCATCCGAAAGCGAATATGCTTTTCGGGAAGTTCACGAGGGCATTTCGCGGTGATCATATTCTTCTAAATCTTTGGCTTACAAAGTACTTCTTGACAAGGATCCTATATTGATTTTACCGGGGTGGTAAATCAATGGTCACTAATAGTCCCGGTCCTATTTTGTCCTATGGTCACTATGGTGTAAGGAGGTATGGTAGGACTCATTTGGCCATTCGATGGCGGCCATTTGTCGTTTCTACCCCGAGTGGTAGGCGAAGGATCCTATATTGATTTTACCGGAGTGGTAAATCAATGGTCACTATTGGTCCCGGTCCTATTTTGTCCTATGGTCACTTTATGGTGTAAGGAGGTATGGTAGGACTCGGCGGCCATTCGATGGCGACCATTTGTCGTTTCTACCCCGAGTGGTGAGCGAAGGATCCTATATTGATTTTACCGGGGTGGTAAATCAATGGTCACTATTGGTCCTGGTCCTATTTTGTCCTATGGTCACTATGGTGTAAGGAGGTATGGTAGGACTCGCTGGCCATTCGATGGCGACCCATTTGTCGTTTCTACCCGAGTGGTATTTAAGGATCCTATATTGATTTTACCGGGGTGGTAAATCAATGGTCACTATTGGTTCTGGTCCTATTTTGTCCTATGGTCACTATGGTGTAAGGAGGTATGGTAGGACTCGCTGGACATTCGATGGCAGCCCATTTGTCGTTCTACCCCGAGTGGTAGACGAAGGATCCTATATTGATTTTACCAGGGTGGTAAGTCAATGGTCACAATTGATCCTTATGTCTTGATCCTTATGTCTTGATCCTTATATCTTGATCCTTATATCTTGATCCTTATATCTTGGTCCTTATGTCTTGATCCTTATATCTTGGTTTTCGTATAATTGTTTCACCCCGAGTGGTAAACAAATGTCCTTATATACTTGTTCTACCCCAAGTGGTAAGCAAGATTTTGATGGTGCAAGGAGGATCAACCGAATTCACTTCACACATGACCGATCTCACACTTCGAAAACGATAAGTATACATTATTTTATTTTGTTCAAGTGTTGAGTTCGAGTTCATTCAATAATCTTTATTCATTAAATTTTATCCATTAAATTGATTCACTTCATTTCATAAATTAAGCTCATTATCGCCTTATCTAGTTCATGTCTTAAGTTAGGTTTATACTGATTAATTGACACCTCAATTATAGACAAGAAATGTTCACACGTAAGTACTAAGGCATGAAGTTGATATTTCATTAAATATTAACTGCTTCACATAAAGTTAGAATTTTCACGAAAAGTTCTACAAACTAAAGATAAAGAGAGTCATCTTCAGTGCTTCTTCCTTGTCATCGCCATCGCCCATCTAAAGAGTCTAGAAGAGATGGATCTACCTTGGCCCGAGCTTTTTCTTGCCTTTACTTGGCAGATTTCATATCCTTTCGCATATATATGGACGATCTTATTGATCAGCTCGGCGGATTTTCTTGTATTCTGCCCTGGATTCCTTACGAAAGTCTTCGATCGATGGCGGACTCAAATTCTTAAGGGCAAAAGCTTTTGAGCTCTTCTTCGAGCTTCCGACAATGTACGAGATGCTTTGATCCTTTAGCTTGATAGATCAACATTTATATCAAATGATGACTTGATGAGTGGCGGGACATTTTCAAATCTTCTCTGGTTTGAGCAAGGTCTTTTCAAGGCACTCTCATTGTCGTGAAGAAAGAACTTTGAGACTATTTCTATCTTTCATCAAAGCAGATTTAAGCAGGGTATTCTCTCTTCGAGCAGCCTTCTCTTCAGCTTCGGCCTCTTGTTATTTGGGACGGAGGCATCCGAAGATAGTGTTTGCCTCCGGATGATCAGTGTCCATGATAGAGCTATTGTTGAACCGGTGGTTGTCGGTATTACGGATGAAGGAGTTGTAGAGCTCAAATGGGAAATTCTCTTGATTTTGGGTTTGGAGAGTGGGGATTCTCGGTTTTGGACCAAGTCCGAGGAGGTTGGTTGTCTTTTCCGAAGCAAGTTTGGGTGATCGCTTCACTTGCTTCTTCTTGCCTCTTCATCGAAACAACGGTTTCAACCATGGTGGTTAGCGGAGGATCGGTTTACATTAGAGGTACTTGTGGTTCTTTGGGCGCCGAGAATTTGCTTGGGTTTTCTCTTTTTGGCGCGAAGGATTACGGTCCGTTCGTCGGAGGGCATATCGAGGAGGCACTTTCGGTGTGATTTTCTTGTGAGGTGTGTTTGGGTATTCGACGACTTTTGCTTTTTTTCTGAGGTTTGGTTTTGTTTGTCCCTTCATAGAGTTGATTTGGTATTCTCTTGACATCTTCTTCTTGATTTCTCTTGACATCTTCTTCTTGATTCTCTTGGTATCCTTTTCGCTTTTTGTATTTGGGGACGAAGGCACACGAATTAGTGTTTGCCTGCAGTCCGTGATGAAATTATTACGAACCGAATTTCATTCTATGACTTGAGCTTTGGTAGTTGAAAGCTCTTCATTGAATACTTCAGAGAGGTCACGAAGATGAACCCTTTATGTTACTATTTGATGTTCATCGGATGGACTTCGATAAACCGTATTTTGGGCCTTTATCGATCTTATTACAAATCCTTTTGTCTGAACCGATGCCATTTATAGTTTCCTATTAAACCTCCCGTTTAATAAAAAAAACTAGGGGCAATATTGGGTCGTGATATTTCTCTATTGACCTGGATAAATTGGGCCCATTTATCAAGATAATCTATTGGATTTTTATTATTAAACCATGGGACTCTTTGAGCCCATTTATTGTGTCAACTTTATTTAATCTGTTGGGCCGGTCACCCAATGGATCGACCCATTAGATATTTTAATATCATTACTTTGACTTGTGATGATGAAAAAGCATGACAGTTGACGAGGATCCCGCCATGCATTAATGTGGATGAGATCATAACCGGCCGGCGGTAGAAAACAGTGGCCAAAAGCAGTAGATAAACCTGATATAGTCGGCAGAGCCCATCAGATCAGAGGGGGTGTCAGGTAGTAGTGGGTGGCACGATAATCCAAGCAAAGGTAATATAACTTATGCAAGAAGCCATCGATGGAGGTATGTTCTCTCATATATTGATTATTCATATTCTCCCATACGCATAACCGAGATTTTAATTCTCTCAATACACTGTACCATATATTCCTCCATTGTTAACATTGTGAACACGTCTTAATTCTCACGCCGAAGCTATCCCCACGGAACCGTGAATCGAAGCTTTCTTTGTTATTTGTGTTTTTATCATGCAGGATCAGGACGTCTTACGTGATTGGAACGTGGAGAAAGATCTTGGCGTTAACAATTGGCATGCAATGCAATAGACTGCATTTTTTTTTTACTGTTTTTTTTTAAATTTCGTGTTGGTGCGTCATAGAATCCATTCTTCCTATGGTATAAAGTATTAAAATTCAGAGATGTTGTTCTTTTTATTTACAACTAAATAATTTACTTGGTATTTGCTTATGCTACTTATTCTCTCTGTTCCATAATATATGATATTTTATATAATTTAAGAAAATTAGTTATATTTTTTTTAAAATTACCCTTCATAAAAAAATAAGATAGAATATGAGATAAGTATATGATAAATAGTATAGACAATTAATACAATATAATTATTTCCTTAATTCTTGTGCTCAACTCTAAATATCATATATTATGGGACAGATGAAGTACTATAAAAAATAAAATTAGGACTCTCACAAATAAGATTGTGACTAATTCTCTTAAATTATATAAAATCTCATATATTATGGAACTGACGGAGTAATATATTTATATATTCGTAAATTGATTGCTACTAATAGCATTAGTAACCAACATACCAACAAATAACTATCAAGGTTTAAACTGAAAGAAAACATCAAAATAAAATGAAATTAACATGGACAAGTCGTATCTTTCTATATTTTATAATTTTAAAATCTTCTTGTCTTATCATTAAGTTAAAATTTTAACTTTTAAATTTATCTATTTATCAAATAAAATATAAATAATTTTTAATTTTTCGTTCATCCTAATAAATCATTTGAATCGTCCAAAATTTGGGATAAATTCTACTGCGTTTACATAGTCTTTGAAAGCATTTGAGGGTATCGTCATTGAATTATTAATCTGATATAAATTACACATACAATACGTTATACGTGCATCTATTGATACTAATATTTATAATTTGATGTGATACATTAATGATATAACAGATAACAGATATGTAAGATCTTATAATTAGTTGTTAAATTCATTTATTATCATCTAGTGCTTTGTATTGTAAAAGAGAGATTTTTTTTATGGAGAAAAAAAACTGTACCCGTTACATAAAATTATAAAAAAATAACAAGTTATGATTTTCTTATTTGGAATTTCATTCTAAAAATGTCAAAAAATATGCGTGCTCAATAAGTCAATTACCAAATTACCCATAAGCATATTCTCTCCAAAGTCCGATCCACACCCAGCAGAAACAACAACATATTTAGAGTTTATACAGAGCCACCATTAAACACCAAATATGCGTGCTCAATAAGCCAAACAAACCCTAGATCTTCATCCCTCCATTATTCCACATCTTCACGTCACTCCCACACGACCTAGATCTGAACCCCAACCCTTTTTTCTCTTATCACGCATTCTCAATTCTGCATATTTCCCACCATATTTCACATAATTTACACCATAATTTAACTCATCCCCACTCCCGTAATTTGATTTATGTTCTTTAGGTATTTAAAATTTTAGATCTGGGAATGAACTAATTTGGTAGTTTTATTCTAGTGTCCTGATAGTTTTAAAAACTAATATATAATCTCCTGTATCTATTTATATATATGTATATGACAATGCCATCGGGAAATGTGGTTATTCCCGATAAAATGCACGGTGGCAGTGTTGCCGGAGCAGAGGTGATGCACCACCCTCAGTACCACAGGCAGTGGGTCCCAGATGAACGTGATGGGTTTATTTCGTGGATACGCAGTGAATTTGCTGCGGCGAATGCTATAATTGATTCCATGTGTCATCACCTGAAGGTGATTGGTGAGCCAGGAGAATATGATGGTGTAATTGGGATTATGCAGCAGAGGAGGGTTAACTGGTACCCTGTTTTACATATGCAACAGTATTTTTCGGTGACCGAGGTTATACATTCGCTGCAACAGGCAGCATGGAGGAGACAGCAGCATCAGCATCAGCATCAGCATCGATATTTTGATCCAGTGAAGGTGCAGGGGAAGAGAGTTAGTGGTGGGTCTAGGCAGGGATATCAAAAGGGTATAGAGTGTTATAGCCAGGACGCAAATGCGGGTTCTGATAGAGGAGACAAAGTGAGTGAGAAAGGGGATGAAGGGAAAGTGGGGGCTGTTATTACGAACTCTGATGATAAGGATGTGGAGGACAAAAATGGTAAGCATTAATTATTCTGTTGTTTTGGGTGTTAACTCAATTGATTACCAGTTGTTATTCAGCTTATTAGCAATTAATTTGCTTCCCTTTTCAGCTTGTTAGCAATAAATTTACTTCCCTTTTCAGCTTGTTTGCAATAAATTTGCTTCCTTTTGTATGATTAGGTGGATAAATTTTTTCCATTTTTTAATGTATTTGTTTACCCATCATTTATGAAGCTTATGGACATATTCTATTAGTGAATATTTCTAAAATTGGTTTATTTTATTGCTTATGATAAGTAATCATGTATAATGAGGGCATCAAAAAGGGTATGCACAAGCCTTTTGCTCCAGGAACACAATGGGAAAGGATGGTTAAATTAATGTGGTTCTGTGTCAGTATAACCATTTAAAAAAATCCGGATTTCATGAAGTTGTAACAATCTGACTATATGTAAGTTCATAGATTTTTCTTATAGCAAATGTTGCATTTTCACTATCCCACAAAGAGGCGGTAGACGACAAACTAGCATATGCAACTTTTGATATAGAAATGTAACAAAAAGCTATGAACTTACATATGGTCAAGGGCGTGACAACTTTATGGAATCTGTGTTTGTTTGTGTTTGTGTTTGTGTGTCTGTATACGTGTGATATACAAAATATGTTCTGTAAATCAAGGACACTGTTTGGAACTGGCTATGAACCAATAAAGGAGGCACATGGCCTGGAAACAACAACAGATTTAATTTCATAGAGCCCAGTGAGCTTGGAAGCTTACTGTTGTTGCTTTCACTACTATTATATCTGATCTAATTTCATAGAAGCCAGCGGCTCTAATTTCATAAATATGAAAGCTTTTACCATATTTGGCGTGATGCCTTGAGAATATTAACTCTAAATTTTACTCTTTGTTGCTGGAGCAGATGTTAGCGCAAAACCTCTAGTTGATATCCGTAGCAAGAGTTTGGGAAACTCACAAGCAAACACATCCAGAAGTTCGGATCATGAGACAGCGGGGGTGGACAATGGATTCACTTCAGATACGAAAGGTACTTCTTTGCTCTTATGGGCATATATAGACCTGGCAAACGTGCGGGCCGGGCCAAATAGGCCCGGGTTTTGGTGGGCTGGAATTATGAGGCACGTGGCGGCCCGGCCCATCCCGCGGGCTTCAACCTTTAATTTTTTTTTGCAAACTCTTTGCTACACCAGAAATAATAATATTAATAAATATTAAAAATAATAAAATAATTAATAATAAACAATAATACAAACAAACACGATTAATTAATTACCTACATTAACTACATATCTCAATCAATTAAAATTTTAATAGTATTATAAATTAGTATTATTAATTAATTACCTACATTAACTACATATCTTAATTATAGTTTTCAATTATAGTTAAAATATATTGAAGATTGCATTAAAAATAAATAGTTGTTGTAGCTCAGTTGGTTTGAACTCTTATTTATTTACTTACAAGTCTTGTGTTCAAGCCTCACAACCCACAAGTGATAACATTTTATTTTTTTTTTTAAAAAAAGTTCATGGGCCACGTGGGCGGGCCGGGCCTTCACGGGCCGGGCCAAAAAGGCTCGGCTTTTGGTGGGTTTGGAAAATCATTAAAAAGTCTGGCTTTTGGTGGCGGTTCTACCCATGGGCCTTGGGCCCGTTTGCCAGGTCTAGGCATATACTATTCTGATTCTGATGTTCTGTTTCTTTTCTTCAATTCCGGGGTGGAGGTTAGAAGTAATTTCTTCTCAACCGGTTTTCTTGACTAATGCATCATTTGGTTCCAGTAAGGAAAGGGGAAGGGTAGGGGGAATGCCTTCCAAAGGGAATGATATCCCAAGGGGAAGGAAACCTACAATCTTGTGTTGTTTGTTATAATTAGAAGGAAGTGAAGGACAAGGGGAACTATTTCATGTTAGAATTTGAGCCTAAATTAATGTGAATGTTATTAATTATTTTTAATGATTCTATATTAATATGTTCTACTCCATGTAGGGGTGATCATTCGGTTATAACCGAACCGAAATGACTATTCGGTTATAACCGAAAACCGAATTATCGATAAAACCACTATCCGAAATTTAGAACTAACCGAATTACCGAATACCGAATTACCAAATGTACAATTCGGTAATTCGGATAATAACCGAACCTAAATCTTCGGAGCTTGTTGTGCTACTACTGTTTTTATACCTTCATTTCACAACTACCGAATCTGGTCTTTCCTAGGCTTGATTATGGCCACTTATACTGCTTGGTACCTCACCATTGCATCACTCCTGCATGGCCAGGTATATACATATACTCTTTTTACCTCCTCTTTCCCTATTTATTAATTATAATTTATATATCTTAATTTGTTTATTACTCCATCATTCCGTCTGTCCGTCCTATACAAATTTTACCCATTACTCCTCTGTCCTGCATTGATTGTCTCATTCGATTATTTCACACAAACTCAAATTAAGTTGAAGAAATTACGCCGACGACCAACTCAAAATATTACTCTTCCATCTTACACACAATTAATTTGGTGAAGTCTGAATAGAATAGAATAGAATAGAGAATACTGAAGTCTAAATAGAATAGAAGTTCAAGTTATAGATATTAGATAATATGATTAATAAATTAATAATTAATTTTTTTAAGTATTAAATTTCGGTTATTCGGGTAACCGAATAACCTGTTTTTGAGAACCGGAACCGAAACCGAATATTGAATAATAATTCGGATATAATCGAAATTCCAAAAAAAATCGAAAAAACCGAAATAATTCGGTTAAAATAATTCGGTTCGATTCGGTAATTCGGTTTTATCCGTTTTTTGCTCACTCCTAAGTCTCCATGAGTAGATTAAATTAAGTATTTGGAATCACAAATCCATGGAGTAATGAATGAGATATTAACTTTCAAATATCACACTTGGAAATGATAAATAATAATATATACGTGCGGGAAAAACCAAGTCCCACATAGGTTAGGAATTAAAATTTTAATGTGTTTATATACAAGAAAATTGTTCGGTTTGGGCCCCAAGGGGCACCCCACTTTTGTGGAAGGGAGAAGACCTAACCAAGGCTTAGTTCGAACCACATGCCATACCATCGGGCTTGCTTGCTCTGCTCGTGGCACGTGGGTCGCTTCGATGCAGGTCCTCAGTATATAATTTTTTAGACAAAATTTATTTAAAATTTTAATTAAAATTTATTTATAATTCTATTATCAAAACTGTGTCGTTTTGAGAAGCGGTATTTATTATATTATCGAAACTGTATCGTTTTGAGAAGCGGTATCTGCTGAAAGGGTATAAGTCTGAACGGACGACCCAAAACTACATTGTTTTGTCGTGCTTTTTCTACTTAGCCTAAAACTACGTAGTTTTGATTCTGCTAATGCTAAAACTACGTCGTTTTATAAGTCTGAATAGATGCGCCCATTCTGCAAATGATCAAAACTACGTCATTGTGATCAAAGGATGCCATACATGTCTTTTCATGCCTTTTCAAGGGTTAAGTACTCATCTGAAGGGTCACCAACCCATCCTATAAATAGATAGGAGGGGGCAGCCTTCTAATTCATTCATTTTTCAAGCATTCAAGCATATTAGAGTTTTCAAGTCTATATTTCTTCATCAGTTTCCTTAGTTCATTTTGAGAGAGTTAGAGTATTTATTTTTGGTTCGTAGAGTATACTTTTTGTAGTGCTGCTAAAGTATACGGTGTTATTGTATCCTGGAATACAAGTGCTATCAACTCTGAGCACCATATGAAGGGCATAATTGTCTTAAGAACATAGTACCAAGTACTAGACTTGACAAATCTTATTTTACAGTTCTGATTTATTTGAGATAAGTTAATATATATATATAGTTTCCTTTCAGATTACTAACATTTCAGTTTCCATGAAATCACAAAGGTTAGCTCCTCTCTTCCTATTTCATCCAATATTTGTTTGGGAGGGAAGAGTTTTATGACCCCGGAGGGTAGGATACCCCTCCAGTACCACTTCCACTTCCTTTTCCCCTCTATCACATAAGGGAAAATTACCCTTTTACTTCTGTTTTTACCTCCACCACTCGTCTTCCCCAGCCATCGACTTTGCCTTCCTATCAATTGCAATGCGAATAAAAGGCGGTGATGCTGGTCAGAGTACTTGCTGAAAACCATTTCCAATTACTGCCTAACTTGAACAATTTGGGTGTATATTTTGTTGTTAATGTAATAATTGACCAAGTAACATCAGTTTTGAAGATTGCTTATCATTTACTTTTTTAAAAAACGGAATGTTCAATAGTCGTTAAAAAAAATTATCAATCTTCAACAGTCATTGTAAAAAAAATTTAGCGATCTTCAACTGTCATGTATTAATTTGATTAAAAACTTATGAAACGTTTTTCCTTTATGAGTTTTTCTGTTTGCTGTTGTTGCTGCTGCTGATGCTATAGAATATCAGATAAAATTATCTACTTCTTTACTTATTAAAAAACATAATCTTATTCTTTTGCGTTTCTGCTTTAGGTTTTTGTGACGTGCCTCTAGAAAATGGTTCCTCTACCACACAAATTTTCAATGGGAATCAGAATATCAAAACTAGTGCAAAAACTTTTGTTGGTACTGAGATAATTGATGGAAAGGCGGTAATAACTCTTTAAAGGACATTTTTTAGTTTTTATTGTTTTTTTTAAAAAAAACATAGCTATAAGTTTTTGGGTTGTTTTTCTAAGATAACCAGCATTATGATTTATAGGTTAATGCAGTTGATGGAATGAAACTGTATGAAGAACTCTTGGATCACTCTGAAGTTGCCAATCTGGTTAAGTTGGTGAATGACTTGAGAACTGCTGGCAGAAGGGGTCAGTTTCAAGGCAAGTTTACAAATGCATTCTCTTTCTATTGAAAAAAGTAACTAGCCGTTTCATTTGCGTTTTGTTTTTATTGTGTGTTTGCAGATGCATGTGATCAAATTTGATATTTTTGCTATTAATTTGCATATGTTTCCAGACCTTTACTAATCCTGTGTCTTATAAACCACACCAACTTATCTTTAAGACAGAAGAAGAAGAAATCTTTGAAACCACACCTTGCATTCTATGTTCAATTAATTAATTTGTCCAAACAGGACACTTGTATTTCCCCTAGTCTGGAGTTGGGATTCAGTTGATGGAAGGAAACTGGACACTTTCTCATGGAAAATATCAGTCTTTCGGTTCTCCCACTCATCCTTTCTCATCTGTTTTTTCATTACGTCAAATCATTATGCAGTCTTGAAAATGTGTGAATATATCTGATGCCTAATTTTAGCACCATTGATTAGTGACCTATGCGTCCGAGGGCATACATGTCATTTTCCTCTATATGCTTTGTATACTGTGCGTGTACTTGGGTTGGCACTTTAATTAAAATTATTTACTAACAAAATAAATTTAGTGAACCTGTGGTTCAAGGTTTTGATTGCAATGCTTATAAATGCCAATAATTTCTGAAATGCTGGTTTACGAGAAGCAGGACAGGCATTTGTAATATCTCCAAGACCCATGCGAGGGCATGGAAGAGAGATGATTCAATTGGGCCTCCCAAGTGCAGATGCTACTCCTGAAGATGAAATTAGTGCCGGAACCTCTAAAGGTATGTTATATTATTTTGAAAACATTTTCAATGGATGAAAATAGTGAATTTTTAGTAGTTTTTTTAATAATGAAATGAAATATATTGATCTAGTTAAAAGCCTATTACATGTGTAGAAATATTTATTTTCAGATAGGAGGATTGAACCCATTCCTAGCTTGCTGCAAAATGTTATTGAACGCTTGATTGCTTCACAAATAATTACTGTGGAGCCTGACTCTTGCATAATCGATGTCTTTAATGAGGTATGTAGTTATCAAATAATTTCCTTTAGGACTCAGGAAATTTTGTACAGTGATTAATAACATTGCCACATTTCCTTAGGGTGATCATTCGCATCCTCATATGTGGCCGCATTGGTTCGGGAGGCCTGTGTGTGTTCTTTTTTTGACAGAATGTGACATGACTTTTGGGAAAGTAATTGCATCGGACCGTTCTGGGGATTATAAAGGCTCCATCAAGCTTTCTTTTACTCCCGGGTAATAATTTCCTTTGTGTGCGTTTCCTCCCCTCCCCCAAACCACCACCGCCAAAAAAAAAAAGATTAGAAAGAAAATTATGCAATATATTTATTTATTTTTTGCCTTTTTGCCTGGGCAAAGTTTGGCAAATAATATCCATTGAAGGCTTTCCCTGTTCACTGGAATGCAAGTTTCAGTAGGCTGCTATCTAACACGTAGGTTATGTTTGTTTGCAAAAAAAAAACATGCTTGGGATTGGACTATTTCTCTTAATTTATTCCAAAGGCTATTTATGAGGGATTAAATGTGGGATTAATAGTCTCCCCATTTTAAGCCATCAAATGGCTTTATGGGACTAATAATCCCACTTCAAGGACTAATAGTCTATTGTCAAAGGATTAAATAGTCTGAAGTAATGTTAAATTAAGACAAATAGTCCAATCTCAAACATGTTTTTTGTAAACAAACATGGCCATAAGGTCCTATTTGTTTTGATAGATTCTGTGTGACATCATGTCAGAGACTCTTTTGAAACTAAGATTCATTGTCAAAATCTGAATGTTCACTTAATTGTATCTGAAAACCTAGATGTGGCCGCCACATTATGTAGTGTAGTAGAGCTATCCCGCATTGTGAGTACTAAGTTAAATGTTGTTACATATTTTATTGAAGTTTCTTACTGCCAAAATTGCAGGTCCATGCTTGTAATGCAAGGAAGATCCACAGATTTTGCCAGACATGCAATTCCTGCCCTCCGTAAACAGCGTATGCTTGTTACCTTGACAAAGTTGCAACCAAAGAGATCTAGTAGTGGTGGTTATCTTTATTCTTCAGCTACAGCAGCATCCGCATCCCATTGGGTCCCCCCACCTAGTAGATCTCCAAACCACTTACGCCATCTTATGGGCCCCAAACATCATATACCTGGCCCAACAACTGGAGTAATGCCAGCTCCACCCATAGGTGCGCAGCTACCACCTCCCAATGGTGTGCAGCCAATATTTGTGCCAGCTGCAGTTGCACCAGGCATGCCTTTTCCTGCACCAGTTGCTCTGCCACCGACTTCAGCTGGATGGCCCGTAGCTGCACCAAGGCATCAGCCACTTCGCCTACCAGTTCCTGGTACTGGAGTTTTCCTTCCTCCTGGCTCTGGCAATACATCAATCCAACCATCATCAAATGAAAGCTTGTCTACAGAGGCACATGCTCCATCTGAAAAGGACAATGGTATCGCTAAGCCAAACTGTAACAACAGTGCTTCTCCAAATGGAAATGTTGATGGTAAAATGCTGCCACAAGATTGCAATGGAACCATGGATGGAACCAAAGGTGAACGATTGGCGATGGAAGAACAACAACAAAGTGTCGACTTAAAGGTGGCTAATGAACCAGCTGGAACAATTTAGGAAATAAAGAGGAGAGAGATTGAGATTTTCTTTCGAGGAAAAGGTGTATGCTGCAAACTGCAATGAGTTTGAAGCAAAATGTAAAGAGCCGCAAAGTTTAGAGTTCGACATTTCACAGTATTAGCAGCAGGGCAAATGGTGAAGAGTAACACGTCAATTCTCTTGGACGTCTCCTTGCGTTCTCTGTTATTTTTGTTGACTTAATATATGAACAAATCTTTGCTGGGTGAAAAACTGGTTCATGACTATAGTCTATAGCTCCCATCATCCTTTTGCAGATCTTGACAGGGCAAAAATTTGATTCTTTCTATGCTAGTTTCCTTATTGCTAACTAGTTGAGGTTCAATATACGGCTAAGCAAGTTGTTTCTTTTGCAAAAAATTATAGGCAATTCTGCCCCCACTGATAGACTAGACTATACCCCTCCCTTGTTTTGCTACAAAGTGTATGCATGTACTTTACTTATCCTCTTAGGAAGATAAAAAGTTACAACTCGAAGAAAAATTCTATTTTAGATGGTAAATTAAGGTGCAAAAAGTTGGGGTATATAATAATATTATTTAAATAATTTGTATTCCAATCAAAGATTAATTATAGCGGCCCGAATTGGGGTCTGCCTTCAAATCTGAGCGTGTTGTTTAACTATACAACTAATTCAATATAATCTTGACATAAATATAATTACTATATTATTACAATATATTTTACTCTAATCTCAGATTTTAAGATC
This sequence comes from Panax ginseng, assembly GCA_020205605.1. Taxonomy (NCBI): domain Eukaryota; kingdom Viridiplantae; phylum Streptophyta; class Magnoliopsida; order Apiales; family Araliaceae; genus Panax; species Panax ginseng. The sequence continues at coordinate 7,612,482 of CM035127.1, forward strand.
TTTATATTTTTAAATTATAATATTAATAAATATTAGATCATTATAAATATTATAATTAAATCAATTACATACATCTATACAATTAAATCTTCTTTCTTAACATTCTCTTTTCCCTTAATAACTTTTGACCATTCAGGTCCTTCTGCTCTAGCCGCAAAAATTTAGAATTTTACAAGAGCACACATTTAATTGCTTATCAAATCATAACAGTTAAATAAAAAGCAAAATTAAAAATTAATTCATCATTCTTTAAAAATTTCATCAACTGAACAATAGTTGATAAACAACTCAAATAAACATGAATAAATCAAATTCCTTCATTTTAAACATCCATAATATTCACCAAACGGTCATACCGATCTTAATCTTTTTCTACTATTCTCCAATCTCTTACCTTTTAATGACTATCTGTGTTAAGTTTACACTAACTCAGGTTTATCTCATTATTATATATGCATGACACCACTAGTGTCTGCTTTAATTTCTGAATCGTAACTCCCCTATATTCTCTTATGCATACTCCAGAATCCGCACTAAAGTAATCTAGTTTGGATTTACATTATTTAACTTTAATGAATTCTCCACAATTCACTTTAACACATTAATATTTTTCCAGCCGAGCATGAACTCATTTATAACACAGTTCATGAATAAACAAAACTTTAACAACGTGAACAACTCAATAGTAAAACAATTCATCTCAATAGGACATAAGTGCAGATAATTGGATAATTGGCACATATAACATAATTCATAGATGCATCTTGTACAAATATAACACTGTTAACGCCAAGTTTCGTTTGCGCGTTCAATCACCAAATTCACACGTTTAAACATGCACAATAACAAAATCATACAAAAGCCACCGGGTGATAGTTCCGGTGTGAGAATGAGTACATGCTGAACAAGGTTTAACAATGTAGGCTTTAGTATTTAGTGCTCAAAAGTGTATTACCTGTTAATGAGAGTTAAGCCTTGTATTTATATCTGATCCCCTGAATTGTAATAAGACTCCTAAACATGGTAGTCACTCATGTTGGGGTCAAACTCAATCCCCTTGAAAGCTGGAAGTTGGATATAATCCTAACAGCTTCTTTTGGAGTTAGTATTTAAAATTGGTTAGGACTAGAGTCCTTAACCATTCAAACTCCTTACCACACCAGACTCCATACGAGAAATAACCGTCTGTATGGGCCCAAGTCCCCCGAACCCTTTCAAACAGATTTGGACCCCGGCCCATTGGGCTCAGTCGTCCGAACCCGAACAACACCAATCAAATCTGGACCCCAGCCCAAAGGACTCAGTTGCCAAACCCCAAACACCACCAATCCCCTTACTGGCTTCGGCCCATTGAGCTCGACAGAACCTTCATAGATACGGCCTTCGACCCATATAGGGGTCGGCAGATCACACCCGAACAACCACATTTGAATAAAGATAGAAAACTTACACAGAATAATCATAAGAGTAAGTTTAGAAAATTTGCCTAAAACATTCTTTACTGCTTACGTTGTTTCAGTTTTCAAATGCCCTATATATCAAATAAAGACAACATACCAATTAATCAAATAAATGACGTCAATTATTCCACCAACTCATCTCACCCCTCCCCACGTCTTCGATCCTTCAAAATATTGTAATGGGCTGCACAAATATTATAATCTACGTCACCATCTATCTTTATACGTTATTGTGAAAATTATTATTTTATTTTAAGGGAGGGCGATCATTTTCATTTATGAAAATTATATATATATATATATATGAAAGTTTAAGAGTTGAATTTTTAACTAACATAATATTCTTAAATGACATAATTTTTTAAAATAAAGCCTTTTTCTTTAAGTGAGTTCCCTCTGCACCGCCACTACTCCATTTGCCCAGGTTGTTCCCCCTGCACAATTCAATAACTTACAATACTAGATTAATTCATTTGCTCTACAACATACCACAAAAAAGCTATGAATAACTCCTTTTGAGGCATTTTCAAATACTACGTAATATATTCTCGATAACAAGTAGTATTATGCATTTATTTGGGTACGTACGTAATATATTCTCTTGAAACATAAATAATTTATTTTACATTTAACTGCTACATGTGACTTGTAAGGTAATTCGTGTGCATACTAATCCAAATTTCAATAACATTTAGGTGACCCCCACAAGATTCAAGTCAGGTTCAGATTTATCCGATGGGCCTAGTAGTTAATATACTAGTATTATTTTGAGTAATATTAGTGAAAAAGGAGTAAAAAGAAAAAGTGAGAGAGAGGAAAAAGTGGACCTGCTACCGAGGACACCGGCGTTAACGGTGAGTTGGTCAATCAGTACAGCGGATTTGGTCAATGAGGAGAGAGAGCGGAGGAAGGCTTTATTTTTAAAAATTATGTCATTTAAGGATATTATGTTAGTTAAGAATTCAATTCTTGAACTTTGCTATATATATATATATATATATATATATATATATATATATATTAGTTGTGTTCCGTGCCTACGGCACTATATAGACGGTAAAATTTATCTCAAATTTTAGAAAACTCGAAATGATTTATTGAGTGAAATGGAAAATTCAAAATTATTTGTATTTTATTAGATATATATATATATATATATATATATATATATATATATATATCTGATTCGGATCAAGTCATACTCCTTATCTTACTCACCGTACTCACCCCTTTAGGCGACGATTTATTTTAATATACAATGGTCGCCTATACTTACTTTATGACTATATATGTTGTCCGTCATTAAAAGTATAGGCGACGGTTGTATATCAAACCGTCATTATTTTCTCAAGTTATCTTCTTATCCTTCCATAGAATTTGTTCTCCGCTATTTTTTCTATTCCCATAGTGCTTTATTATTATGTTTGACCACTTATTCACCAAACAATCTTTATAATAATAATAATAATAATAATAATAATGGTAATAAAATAATAAAAAGTACATGTTCGCCATTACTATATGTAACGGTTTTTTACTCAATTCGTAATAATAATAGAATAATAATAATAATCGATTAATTATAATAAAAAAATGAGAAAATATAATTTGGGGAAAGCCATAACTTGGTCCCCTCAACATTTATAAGACCCCAAATTATTAATAAATAAAATTTATTTTTCTCTATTTATTATTTTGAAATAAGTAAGGTTGATTTAATTAATGTGGATAGTTATGGGTAAAATACATAAATATTTGAATAAGCAAGTGGTTATAAAATATTCATTATCTAGAATATTCGTTTGGTCGTGGAATATTAAATCTTTGTCGGGGAATATTCGAACGACCAGTATTGATCTTTTATGGGCCCCATAACTTGAAGCGATTGGATGAAGAAAGCGACAAATATAAGTTGTTTATAAATAACGGGCGTAGTTATTCTGAATTATCTTTGTTGGAATACCCGGTGGTTAAAAACACACTAATACGCGTTGTTGAATACGATGGCGCACGGTATTGCACCAATTATTGATTAACTACGTGAAGAAGCCTTTACAATAATTGTTACAATAATTCTTTATTCGGTATTTTATTTTATTGATTCAATAATTCTTTGCATTGATATTTTATATTACTATTGTTTCAATAAATTGTCATTACACAAAGATTTTCCATTATCGAGCAATAATTCATATTATCCGAATAATATTATTGGATAACATTATTGGCAATGTCTAGAAAGTTACATCAAGGAGGAGAGGTTTGGTCACCTAATTGCTTGGCGCTAATAAGGAGAGATCTTTATTGGAAAGCCCCTCTTTTCTTGGGAGCGGCACGGTTATCGATCTTTGTGATTACGTAATATTATTTGTGAATAATTAATTATTGATTTATATGATGAGGAAAAATTGATTTTATGTGGATATAGATGGAGAAATTTTTAATGTGACAATTGTTGAAAATTAATATTTTATCTTTTTCTGATAAAATAATTCATTTAAATATATTATTTTAATAATATATTAACGGTGATATTTTTATAATGAATGTGGGATATATGAGTATATGAGGAGGAAGAGTATTTTGTGGCATTAAATGTTTAACACATATTTTGTGTGTTGGTGGACACAATTATTGACTGAAATTTGATTATAGCCTATAAAATCGCCCGTTTGTGGATTTCGATCAATTTCTGTTTGGAATTTGAAAAACTTTCTTCTGCAAAGTTGTAGAGAATTGAATTTTCTATAAAAACTTGCAAGATTTGAATTTTCTGACAAAAGAGCTATTTATTGTGAATTAATGAAGTTCTGAAGTTCCGAAATAATTGATTTTTGGAAGTTTAAATTATTTTAAATAATAAAAATGTTTTTTATACTTAGTTGGCATCATTAGCATGTGCAAGATGGCTGAGTTCAGATCTTAGAAGGTGTACGTAGAGAATTTTAATATATATTATTATTATATTAAATTTTCTACTTTGGTGTTCTAAGCATTTTCCTATAAATAGGGTGCTTAGGTTTGAATTGAAAATCACACCAGAAACTGAAGTTTTCTCTCTCTATATTATCGAGTGTATTCTTGTGAGTATTTTGAGTATACTTTGAGTATTGCTATACGGTGCAAGTTCAAGTCATAGCCTAAATCCGGTGTTTCAACTAAATCTTTGTCTTTCGAGGTAAGGGATGTTATTTTATTCGAAAATGATATTATTTCTTCAATATCATTATGCTTGAAATATTGATTGGAAATCTTTATCAAATTTGGAACTTTTTCATGTCAGATTCTTACTATTCATGAGTTTCTTATTCACGGATTCTTATTCATGAGTTCTTATTCACGAGATTCTTATTCATGAGTTCTTATTCACGATTCTATTCACGAGTACTATTCACGAAGCGTGAAGATATTTTTTTTTGTGTGAAATTTCTATCTTTTGGTGTGAGTTCTATTCATGTATACTGCCTTTATTCACGATATCGACCTTTATTCACGTGTACACGACCTTATTTAATCTGGTCTTATTCAATCAAAAATGAAATTTCTTCTTTTTATCCAAAATATCTACTATGGATACTAGCTTTGATTGTATCCATGTTTTGATCATTCTTGAATTTTACTCCACTGATTACTTATGAAGTATTTTTGAACTTGGATTGTTTAAAATACGAATCCTTAATATTTGTTCTTTTGTTTCACTTTGGATTCGTTTCCTTTAAAATATTTTTCATCATCCTCGATCTAAATGATGATATTCTTGAATATCTTTGGCTTTTGTAGTGCAAAGATGAATGATTTCTTGATGAATATATTTGGCCCAGTAGTGCAAGATGAGCAGGTGTTGAGATGAATATGGCCGAACCATTAATATCTTTTTGCCGTAGTGCAAAGATGAGCAGTGTTTAGATGAACATGACCAATGATGAATATCTTTGGCACATAGTGTAAAGATGAATATTTGATTCGAGATATATATTGATTGATGTTATAGGGATAAAATATCGACGGTGAACTTTTAAATTCATATATAGAAGATAGTAGTTTGCATTCTCTCTAACTCTTCTAATGAATTATTATTTCATTGCGAAGATTGATTTAAAACTGGTTGTCTATTGTATTCTATTAGATTTTTCCCTGTTGGAGACTAACGATAATTTGTTGTATATTATCTTAGTCATAATATTCTTTACTAGGCTAGTTGATCTCACCCTTTTCCTTTTTGTTCCATTTTTCTTCTCAGGAGGCGAGAATGTAGCGAGTACTAGTCGGGGTATGAAATGAAGGTTCTATAGAGAGTTGTTTAGTAGTCCTCACCATTTTTATAAAATAATGTATCAATAATTATGATGGGGATTTATTTGGGATGGTCAGAGGCTTTATGCAATTCATGCAACAACAACGGTAAGCATTTCATTCCAAAATGCGGTGTAAAACATTGATAACTCTTGACGGTCACCGCTTAGCAGCTTTAAGGAGCAATTCATGCAACAACGAAAGGCGCGCTCCATCCATAATCTGGTGGAAATGATAATAATGCGCCTCATGATCATCAATCAGCGATTCAAGAGTTGGACCGCCATTTCCATGGAAAGCCGGATCCGTCAAAGCGTAAACGTGGGTCGAAAAATTACCAAGATATTCGATGTCTTGGGATGCGGAGAACAGAAGGTTCTATTCGCCACCTTTATGTTCCGTGGCGAAGCGGCATCTCTTGGTGGGAATCATGGAAGCGTACCCATCCAAATTGTCTTTCGATGTCGTGGGAGACGTTTTAAAAGCAGTTCAATGACAAGTACTTCCTTGAAAGTATTAAATCGTATATGAAAAGAAGTGGAGTTTATTATCTTTGGAGCGAGAATAACATGGCGGTGTCCCATGACGGCGAAGTTCGGCGGAGTTATCGAGTTTCAGCCTCATTTGGTGGAGAATGAGGAGCGTATGGCGCGGATGTTTTGAGAGGTTTGAAACCGGCATCGTCGATATCTCATTTCTCATAAATTTTCTCTCTGTTCGAGATGTTGTCAGCAGGCTCGATTGTTAGAAGCGAGATAACGAGTATACGTTCGTGAGGGACCATAACCGAGATCATCACAAGAAGATAACGATCATCGAATAACGATAACCGGTAGGAGAGAGAATACGGATAAAGCGCGGTAACCACTCTGGTGGTAATCGTGGTCGTGAAAATAGAAGAAGCGAGTCGGGAAGAGATTTTAAAAGGAAATTCAACAACGACCGTGTGAAGGCGTCGGCGCCAAGAAGAATTGGTTCCAAGGAGGAGAAAGACCACCGGTCGTATGTTACAAATCTTGGGGAAGAGGGACATATCATTGAAACCCCTGACAACAGTTAAGGTATCTTATAATTATGGAAAAGAAGGACATATCGCTCGAGATTGTATGGTATCGAAACCCACCCGGTAGAATGTTGACTCAAAAGAATGTCCCGAGAAAAGTCAAAGTCAATCGGTTCACGGAAGAAGCGTTTATCGTGATCGGTCAAAATGCAAGAACCCGAACGAAGTTAAGCACGGGTTAATTAATTATAAATTCTTGCGAAGTTTATACCTTACTAGATACCTGGGTTCTACCCATTCTTTTATCTCTCTTGCTTGCGCTCACGTTTGAACTTGACTACGGAAAAATTAGACTTTGACTATTTATGGAGACTCAGTTAGGAGAAACTTTCATTACATCCGTTGTTTAGAAATCTTTCTTGATTCGAGTTGGCACTATCACATTACACAAGTTAACCATATTTCTATAGAGATATTTGTTTTTGATGTGATTTTAAGGTTAACTACTCATCATGCCGAAATTGATTACTTTAAATAAGGTTGTTAGTTTTCATATTCCTAAGCAACTCATTATTGAATTCAAGCAATCAAACCATTGTAGTCAAACATTTTCATATCAAGCCATGAAGTCATTCGTTTATTATGGATGTCAAGTTTTCTTAGTCCATGTTATGGATTTGAATAAAGACACGTCAGATTTGAATAATATTCCTGTTGTTATTGATTTTTCCTGACGTATTTCCTGAAGAATTCCTCGCTTACTCCCAAAGCCACGATATTAAATTTTGTATCGACTTTGAACCCGTACAAAACTCATTTCTAAAATCTCATATCGAATGGCTCTATTGAACTTCGAGAGTTAAAAATTCAACTATAGAATTTGGTACACGAGCCTTTATTTGGTGACTTTCTTTGTGGAATGCACCGCCGCACTCTCCGTAGGGGACACCATATTCGTGCGATAGATAAAGTGATAGGTGTCATTGTAACGTCTTATCCAAGGTTGGGATATGAGTCACGATTGAGAACAACCTAAGTCGATGTCGAAATCGTAGCTTTACAGGCTTAGTTGGTTATTATAAAAGATTCGTTGAAGGATATTCTTGAATCATTATTCCATTAATCACGGTGACTCGTAGAGATGCAAAATTCGAATGGAGCGAGGAATGTGGGAAGAGTTTTGAAGAACTCAAGAGGAGACTAATTTTAGCACATGTTACGACCATGCCATCCTCGAAAAGCGAGCGTGGTAGTATGACGTGTTGAGTAGAAGATCGATATCTGATCTGAGTGCGATATTGTCAAAGACTCATTTCAGTATAATTTACAAATAATAGAGATGGAGATGAAAACTCTAGGTACCCACGTGATGATATACGAGTATAATCGACTTTAATCGATAAAGTTAAAGTCGCTCAAGCTACATGGGAGTGATGAATTTGAAGAAGGAGGTCAAAGAAGTTGTTATTTCAAAAGCGAGAATCGGTGAGGTGAGAAAGCTCGAACCTTCGATTTATTAATCCATTTGAAATTCTCGATCGAATAGGAACTGTGGCATATAGACTCGTTTTACCGCCAAGTATGACGCGTGTTCATAACATTTTTCACGTATCGATGTTACGTAAATATGTGGACGACCCGAACCACGTCATTGAATTAGAACCGCACAAGATAAATTAGAAGACTTAACGTCACGAGGAGTGTACTGTCAAGATCTTGGATATGAAAGAACATGTCCTATGTACTTGGGTTATACCATAAGTTAAGGTTTTGTCAAAAACCATGCTTATTGAGGAAATGACACGGGAGTTGGAAACGGAAATGAAAGCGAGGTAGTCTCATCTTTTGAAACACTGGTAACGTCACGTCAATTTCGAGGATGAAATTTCATAAGGAGGGGAGGTTGTAAGACCCCAAATTATTAATAAATAAAATTTATTTTTCTCTATTTATTATTTTGAAATAGTAAGGGTTGATTTGATTAATGTGGATACTTATGGGTAAAATCACGCAAATATTTTGAATAAGCAGTGGTTATAAAATATTCATTATTGTTAGGGAATATTCGTTTGGTCGTGGAATATTAAATCTTGTCGGGAATATTAAGTATGATGGCCAGATCTTTTGTGGGCCCCATAACGGAAAGCGATTGGATGAAGAAAACGACAAATATAAGTTTTTTATAAATAACTTGGCGTAGTTATTCTGGATTAATCTTTGTTGGAATACCCGGTGGTTAAAATACACTAATGGCGTTGTTGAGCGATGACACCGTATTGCACCAATTATTGATTCTTACGTGAGAAGGCCTTTACTCAATAATTGTTACAATAATTCTTCGCTTCGATATTTTATTTTATTGATTCAATAATTCTTTGCATTGATATTTTATATTCTTTGTTGTTTCAATAAATTGTCATTACACAAGTATTTTCCATTATCTCCAAATAATTCATATTATCCTGAGTAATATTATTGGATAACATTATTGGCAATGTCTAGAAAGTTTTGTCTAAGGAGAGGTTTGGTCACCTGATCATGCTACCAATAAGGAGAGATCCTTATTGGAAAACCCTCTTTTCTTGGGAGCTACACAGTTGCCAGATCTGTGATAATGTAATATTATTTGTGAATAATTAATTATTGATTTATATGATGAGGAAAAAATTGATTTTATGTGGATATAGATGGAGAAAATTTTTAATGTGACGATTGTTGAAAATTAATATTTTATCTTTTTCTGATAAAATAATTCATTTAAATATATTATTTTAATAATATATTAACGATGATATTTTTATAATGAATATGGGATATATGTGTATATGAGGAGGAAGAGTATTTTTGTGGCATTAAATGTTTAACACATATTTTGTGTGTTGGTGGACACAATTATTGACTGAAATTTGATTATAGCCTATAAAATCGTCCGTTTGTGGATTTTGGTCAATTTCTGTTTGGAATTTGGAAAAACTTTCTTCTGCAAAGTTGTAGAGAATTGAATAACGATAACCAGCGGAGAAAGAAGAATACGGACAAAGGCGGTAACCACTCTGGTGGTAATCGTGGTCATGAAAATAGAAGAAGCGAGTCGGGAGGAGATTTTAAAAATAGGAGATTCAACAATGACCATGTGAAGACGTCGGCAGCCAGATGTGAATCGGTTCCAAGGAGGAGAAAGACCACCGGGTCGTATGTTACAAATGCGGAAAGAGGGATATATCATTGGCCGCCTACAACAGGTTTAAGGTATCTTTATAATTGTGGAAAAGAAGAAGGACATATCGCTCGAGATTATGCGGTATCAAAACCAGATCCAATGAATGTTGACTCAAAAGGATATCCCAAAAAGTCAAAGTCAACGACTCCTAGAAGAAGCGTTTTGTCGTGACCGGTCAAAATGCAAGAACCCGAACGAAGTTAGCGCGGGTTAGTTAATTATAAATTCTTGCGAAGTTTATACCTTACTGAGATCTGGGCCTACCCATTCTTTTATCTCTCTTGCTTGCACTCAACGTTTGAACTTGACTACGGAAAAATTAGACTTTGACCTATTTATGGAGACTCCGTTAGGAGAAACTTTCATTACATCCGTTGTTGGGATCTGGTGGGGTCCCTTGATCCACTTTGATATTGTGGAATTTCGGATCTTGGGGCCGTGAGATGAGAGACGATTCGGGTTCATGCAAGGCATACCATCAATGACCAAAACCACGGTGACCTTAGGAAGGAGAAAAAAATTTAAATTTATTGATGTCAAGGATTGCATGGCCTTGAGAGGGGAATATATTTCGAGGTGGGAGGCATACATGGATCATCTCGAAGGACAACAAACTAAAATTTTTGATTATGTCCCAATAGATGATTACATGGTTTGGTATAGGAAAATTACACGTTGGAAAATCCACCGACCTCGACAAGTAAAATGACGACTCAACAAATTGTTATGAGCCTCGGGCCATTGACAACCAACAACACCTTATTCAAATGGTATAAAATTATATTCTTCTTTAATAAATCATGTATTGGAGTAAATACTTAATATTACATTTATTCATATTTATTGTTAATAATATTTGTTTGTGTTTATCTTACATGATAGGTTAAAGAGTCTGAAAGTCGTTACTTGATAAATTTTCAAGATTTACTCACCGCCTCCCGAGTTGGTTCTGCAAAAAAATAATTGGGATTTCAATCGCCTATATACGACTTGAAGCAAGAGGTAAACAAATACCTCGACGAGGTCCCACAAATTTTTGACCACATCCCAATACACACAACTCAATGAAGGGCTTGGGAAACAAACTGATTATGTTGTACAAGAGAACTACATACCCACCCCACAAGTAATCGAGGAGAGCTCCATTCCCACCACCCAAGACTATGAGGAGTGTTACATTCCAACCTTCCAAACCTATGAGGAGTGTTACATTCCAACCAACTCTTCATTTATGGGACTTTCGGCGACGAGGATCTAGTTCACAAAAAGGTATATATAGTTATGTTAATAGTGATAGTTTTAATTATTATTGCTATATAATAATAATGTACATTTGGGTCTCAATCAGTCTGAAGATGCGGAGACCACATCTCTTATGGGCCAAAAGGGTCCTTATCCAAAAGGCTTAAAGATTGAAAGGAGACATTTGTAAATAAACATATGTTTGGAAACGTGGTGGCACCAGAAGAGGATTTATATCCTTTATCACATCCGCGCCCGATTATATGAATTAGAACACAATGCGGTCTGCAATGCTTAGAAATTTGGGAGTTGGATATTCGAGCATGTCATCGACGCTTATATATTGTTCTTTCACGAGACAAAGAGGAATACTACAGGTCATGGGGAATACAAAAAAGGGGTCCCAATTTGGTTTCATGAATTCATTCTTCATGCATCTCAGGCGGGCTATGTGCCTTACTTAACGTGAATCTTGCATGGAGTTTTTGCAATCCATATGTTAACCAAGATGTTGGTCCACCTTTACACGAATGCAAATACATATTCATGCCGGTGTGTAGTACCAATCAACGCCATTTTGTCTTGTTAGGAATTCGCAGTTGAAGATTGGATGGTTACCATAATTGACCCGTTGTAAGACCCCAAATTATTAATAATTGAAATTTAATTTCCTCTATTTATCATTTTGAAATAGTAAGGGTTGATTTGATTAATGTGGTTAGTTATGGGTAAAATGCGCAAATATTTCAAATAAGTAAGTGGTTATAAAATACTCATTGTTGTCGGAGAATATTCGTTTGGTCGTGGAATATTCTTGATGTGAAGGAATATTAAATGCGACGAAGCAAGCGACCTTGTATGGGCCCCATAACGAAAAAGCAATTGGATAAAGAAAACGACAAGTATAAGTTGTTATAAATAATAAATAGCGAGATATTTACAATTAATCTTTGTTGGAATACCCTTATGGTTAAAACACGATGTCTGCCGTTGTTGAGCAAGAAGACACTAGGTATTGCACCAATTATATAATTATTACAATAATTCTTTGTTAAAGATTTTTATTTTATTGATTCAATAATTGTTGCGTTGATTTTTTATATTAATGTTATTTCAATAATTGTCCTTTACACAGTTAATTTTTATTATCGACAATAATTCATATTATCCGAATAATATTATTAGAAAACATTATTGGCAATGTCTAGAAAGTTACGCTACAAGGAGAGGTTTGGTCACCTAATCATGGCCGCCAAGTAGAGAAATCTTTATTGAAAGCCCCTCTTTCTGGGGAGAACTACCGGTTGCAAGATCTTGTGATTCTGTAAATATTATTTGTGAATAATTAATTATTGATTTATATGATGAGGAAAATATTGATTTTATGTGGATATAGATGGAGAAAATATTTAAAGTGACAATTGTTAAAAATTGATATTTTATCTTTTACGATAAAATAATATTTATTATATTATTATAATAGAATAATGATGATATTTTTACAATGAATATGGGATATATGAGTATATGAGGAGGAAGAGTATTTTTTGTTGCATTAAATGATTAACACATGTTTTGTGTGTGCCGGTGGACCCCATTTCTTGGTAAAATTTGATTATCGCTCAGAAAATCGCCTGCTTTATGGATTTGGTCCAATTTACATTTGGAATTTGGAAAAACTTTCTTCTGCAAAGTTGTATATAATTGAATTTTCTATAAAAAGTTGCGAGATTCAAATTTTCTGATAAAAGGGCTATTTATTATGAATTATTGAAGTTCCGAGGTTCTAGAATAATTGATTTTTGGAAGTTTTAAATAATTATATTAACAAAAACGTTTTTTTACATTGTTGGGACTCATTTAAAATGTGATTAGGTGGCTGATTTCAGACGCTAAGTGTACGTAGAGAATTTTTAATATAAATATTATTATTATATTTAATTTTCTGCTTTGGTGTTCTAAACAATTTTCTATAAATAAGGTGCTTAGGTTAGAATTGAAAATCACACCAGAAACTAAAGATTTCTCTCTCTTTCTCTCTCTATAATATCGAGCGTATTCTTGTGAGTATTTTAGTACTTTGAGTATTGCTATACGGTGCAAGTTCTTTCAGCACTATATTCGGTATTCCAATCAGAAGTACTATTCTTTCTGAGGTAAGGGATGTTATTTTATTCGAAAATGATATTATTTCTTCAATATCATTATGCCGAAATATTGGTTGGAAATTTTTATCAAATTTGAAACTTTTTTATGTCGGGGTTACTATTTACGAGTTACTATTCATGAGTTACTATTCACGAGTACTATTCACGAAGCATGATGAGGTTTTTTGTGAAATTTCTATCTTTTGGTGTCGAAGTTATTATTCACGTATATGGCACTATTCACGAATACGACACTATTCACAGAAAAATTAAATTTTTGTTTTTCGTCCAAAATATCTATTATGGATACTAGCTTTGATTGTATCCATGTTTTGATCATTCTTGAATTTTACTCCACTCTGATTACTTATGAAGTATTTTTGAACTTGAATTGTTTAAAATACGAATCCTTAATATTTGTTCTTTTGTTTCACTGGATTCGTTTCCTTTAAAATATTTTTCATCATCCTCAGTCCTAAATGATGATATTACTGAATATCTTTGGCCTGTAGTGCAAAGATGAATGATTTTTTGATGAATATCTTTGTCCCGTAGTGCAAAGATGAACAGGTGTTGAGATGAACATGACCGACTGATTAATATCTTTGGCCGTAGTGCAAAGATGAACAGGTGTTTAGATGAACATGACCAACTGATGAATATCTTTGGCCTGTAGTGCAAAGATGAATATTTGATTCCAGATATATATTGATTGATGTTACAGGGATAAAATATCGACGATGAACTTTTAAATTCATATATAGAAGATAGTAGTTTGCATTCTCTACTCAACTTCTAATGAATTGTTGTTTTCGCTGCAGTTGATTTAAAACTGGTTGTCTATTGTATTCTATTAGATTTTTTTCCTGTTGAGGACTAACGATAATTTGTTCTATATTATCTTAGTCATAATGTTCTTTACTGGGCTAGTTGAGCTCACCCTTTTCCTTGTTGTTCCATTTTTCTTCTAAGGAGGCGAGAATGTAGCGAGTACTAGTCGGGGTGTGGAATTATGGTTCTAGAAGTGGTTCTAGTAGTCCTCACTATTCTATAAAATAGTGTATCAATAATTGTAATGAGGACTTATTTGAGTGTGGATATTGTCTAGATGATAATATTTGTATTTAAACTCACAGTTTTTATGTTGTATTAATAAAGTTGTAGTTGTTTCTGTACCATGTATTTTGACGACTCAGAATGGGTGTTGTATACCTATTTTGGGGGCGTCACACCCGCACTACAATGACACTATGTATATTAAGTTACATGAAATGTACTCGAAATTCGTTAAAGTTGCGGTATGTTTAGTTTTAAAATATTTTAATTTTATAATGTCCTTTAATATTAAAAATTATTAACCAACTACTTTATACATGCGGTACATTTGATACCATTTTGTTTCATGAAATGGTAATCGATCAAGATGAGTGGCCCAAATGGTAATCCTCTTTGTCACAGACCTTAAAGATTCGGCCAAAAACAACACAACAACTCGGTGTGGCATTTTGTATGCAAGTATGTTGATTTGTTTCGTTAGTGCCAGTGGTAATATTTACGAAGAAAGTGGTCCTTGGAAGATGTCACGATCTTTTCGTTATCACAGCGTCGCGTGAGAGCTTCTACAAGAAATCCGCAAGATTTCTTCCTACTCTAAGATATAGAACTTATCCAACGTTATCTAATGTACATATTAATTAATAAGAATGTCTATTTGGTTGAACGTTATGGGATTTTCAAATTCATAACTTAGTAATATGAATATTATTGAATCCCATAAAACCACTTCATATTATTAATACGAAAAAAAATTTATCTATTTTGTTGAATCTGTATGGATATTTTTATTCTGACTAATATTAATAATCACATTATTTATATTAATATTAAAAATCATTATTAATATTATTTTTAATAATAAGAATACATGAATATAATAATAATAATAAGTAATACATGAATATAAAATCATTATTTATATTTTATTAAAGAATGATATTTTTTAATATATTAATAATCCTTTTATTGATATTATTACAAAAATAAGAAAAAAATATTAAAGGGATAATAATAAATATAGATATTAACTTATTTCTAAATAGAAAACCCCATATATATTATATAGACTTATTAATAATAATAAATCGTAATATAATAATAATACAAGAATATAGATTTTGGGGATGGTGAAGTTTTAATATAAAGATATATCTTTGGTTGAAATTAATAATTTAGGCTCGTGTGCTTTTCGGGTGGTCATATGATTTGAGTGTATGGAGTTTGAGGTTGCGAGTTCGAATCATTTAAATAATTTCTTGAATAAAATCATTTTTTTAATTTTTTATTGTCGGTAGTGTGAAAAGTACAGTCTTTCGGCTTATTATTATTTTCAATTTTTATTATTAAGTAGTATCGACTGTCTTAAGTATTTTTTTAATATTATTTTAATGCCGGTAGTATCGTACTTTGCATTCTACCGGAATTTTTTTATTATTTTAATGCCACCAGTATCATTTTGTCTGCAGTAGGAATTTATTTTATTTTTTTATTCCATTTTAATGTGCTGAGTCATGACATATAATGGAGAAATAAAAAAAATATATGTGTAAGCCGGTACAAGCTCTTCCGGCCAGATTATTTTAATAATAAATATTCATTTTTTATAACTATATTGACAAGTTAATTTTACGTGGGCCTCACTTATTAAAATAGAAGTCGGTACAGGTGAATAATTAGGCACAACAACTTGTGCCAGCTTATCAAATAAAAAAGTTAATCGCAGCCATCAATTCAATTTATCAACGGTCCAAAAAGGGAGTGTTGCACAGTACTCATAGAAACCGACTGCTATGGAAGGGCTCCCTATATATATATATAATAAATTAAACTAGATTATTGGAACAAATGATTTAATTAATTACATGGATGAATGAAGTTCCTTAGAGGCAGTCCATTGGTGCCCAACTTCACCAAGAACATCGTAAAAGGAAATCTTAGCAGCACTAGTTGTGAGCTCCACTGACATGAACCCTTGACCAAGATGGAAGAAATTTACATCACATTCATAATGTTTTTTGTAATCAGTCATCCATGCCTTTGAACCAGCACCGCTTGTTAAAAATTGGATACGACTGCATGCATATATATATATATATATATATATATATATATATATATATATATATATATATATATATATATATATATATTCTTATTTAATTATTCATTTATATAAATAATTAACATGCATGCATGCATGAATGATTATATATATATATATATATATATATATATATATATATATATATATATCAATAATTAAACTAAACGAATTAATTAATTAATTAAAAACGCACGCACGCACGCTCGCTCGCACGGTAATTAATTACCTATTGGAGCATGCAATGTGTTCCAAGCTATGATCGTGCCCATTCATGTAGAAATCAACATTGTTAGCCTGACATTAATGAATTATATATGTTCAGAATCGTTTAATTTCTTGTTTGTCAGAAATATAATTACGTACACGTATATACGTACCTCTAGTATTGGTAGGAGATGCTCTATAAGTTCTTCAGTGTCACCGTGATGCCCGGTGCTTCTGATTGCATGGTGCCCAACAACAAACTTCCACTTTGCTGTTGACTCCCTCAACGCCGACGACAAATCCTTAATTTTCACACAAAACCTTTATTTTAATTAATATATTTCTAATCTTTTTTTAAAAGGAAGAGAGTATTAAGGGAAAACCTTGATTTTAATTACCTTTAGAAGGTGAGTAAGATACGCTCCCCTAGGCATTATGCCTCGCCAATCATATAAATGGTCTTTCGGGTTATTCAAGTATAGATTAACAAAAGGAGTGGTGTCCACCATGAAGAAATCCGCGATTTCTAGTAATTAATGGCAAAATTAATTAATTATTTTTATTTATTTATTTAATTAATTCATGGGTAAATTAAAAATAAAAACAGTTGTACGTGGTAATTAACTTGTTCACCTAACTAATTAACTACGTATATATATACCTGCATCAACAATAAAAGATCTCAAGCAAATCCATCTACTGTCGATCTTTCTTAGGGCAGGGCTCAATTGGGCCTCTGCATTACCTCTGTAGTCATGATTCCCCAAAACTGCACACAAATTAATTAAGGTACATATATTATTTGTCGGTGAGGTAGATTTTTTTTTTTAAAAAAAAAAAACTTATTTACGTACGTACCACTATACCATGGCTTTTGGAGGCTGTTAGCAGTGTAAATGTTTTTAAATGAGTCCACAAATAATGGATCATCTGCATCCTTTAATCCGTCGTCGTAGAAATTATCTCCAGTAGAGATTACAAAATCTATATTCAATTTGTTTCCAATATTTCCCATCTGCAGTTAGTAATATAGAAGGGAGAGAGAAATATTAATAGGCAAAATTAAAGGTGAGATCGAGGATGGAATTGAGAGATTTATAAATAAATAAATAAATAATTAATTAAGACCTGATTAGCAACTTGGGACTGGTTGAACCACCCTCTTCTGCCCCAATCTCCAATAACCAAAAAGCTAAGTGACCCATCGCCTTTGGCTGGGTGGTAAAATCTCTTAAGCTCCGCGTTAATGGGCACCAAATATATGGAGAAATTAATACAAACAATTACGAGCAGCTGAAGGAACATATACAAACTCTTGCTTTGAAAACAAGCCATGGTCGATCATGGCCTTCATGTATTTATTTATTTATTTAGTAAGGCTAGGCTAGGCTTGGCTGGAAATATCTTCTAATTCTAATCGAAATTCGAGATATAATGAGGGTCTGATTCTTTATAGCCAATGAACCAACTAAAAGTTTACGTACCACAATTTTGTACGTGCAACTGGCTACACTATATTTAGTATGTCCAAAGTTGGCCTGTTAATTCAATGAACG
Source organism: Panax ginseng (assembly GCA_020205605.1). Taxonomy (NCBI): domain Eukaryota; kingdom Viridiplantae; phylum Streptophyta; class Magnoliopsida; order Apiales; family Araliaceae; genus Panax; species Panax ginseng. The sequence continues at coordinate 7,630,767 of CM035127.1, forward strand.
GGCATAAGCAAAAGGATTCAGTTCAAATTTTGAAGCCTTTATTAACTTGGTTTACAACCACAAATTAAAACGTGTCAATTCTATAAGAAAGATAATATAATTTACTAATTTCTTTTAATGGGAAGCGCTCATGTTGATACTGAATTTTAATACATGTTGGTTTATATCCTTTATGAGTTTAAGTTTAACAATATTATTTAAGTTTAAAGAGAGATTGTATTTGGCTTTTATATTTGGTTTTAGTAATAAGAAAATAAGAAGTTTGTATTGTGAGGATTATTTTATTTATTTAAAGACTAAATGAGAGCATTTTTTAAACTTAAAATAGTGGAATTGTAGATTAGTATGTCCATTAAATTGTCAAGTAGACTTTCTAAATGTGTAATATTATTCTTGTATAAAATTATCAAATTGTATTTATAATTTTATGTATAAATTTTATGGTTTTAAATTGTATTTATAGTTTTATACCGTATTTCTATGATGTTAGTTACTTTTTAAAAAAAAAATAAATTAAGTCAATCTGTTTATTTATACGGTCAACTAGTATAAAATACTAAAGACCCGATTGGATTCATGGTCGGGTCGGTTATTCTGACCAAATTTGGCGATGTTGTAAATTGTATGCCCAAATTCTTTGGGTACCGAATCATGAATATGGTGGTACTTGATTTAGTAAATTGTATTTAGCCCTATAAACAAATTTTAAAATTCGAGAAACTATTCGATTTTTTTTAAATTATAATTTTTTTATTGATACTCGGATCATATTCGCTCGAAAAGTTCAAATTGCTCGGGTTAAAATCGAAATCGTGCTTAATTTAATAGTTAAACGAGTCTCAATCAAATCTTATTTCATACTCAATAAATTTTGAGAACTAAATTTGAATAACTCAATAATGAGTCCGACTCGGTTCATTTATAGATCATTCAAATATAACAGGTGGGTTATATATAATTGGGAATTGAGTTGGCTCTCTTGTTGCAGCTACGTGGATGGGAGGAGTTGCATGCAACGTACGTATCAACAAACGTGCTGGTTAATTATAATTTTAATTATTTTATAGAATCGTATCAACAAACGCTTTGTTTTTATTTTTTTAAACGATACATTGATGAATAACTTATGATTCTGTAATAAATAATTAAGGAAATTATAAAAATTGAAGGAAAAAAAGAAAATATTGACCTAGAAGAGAGAAGGTTAGAAAATGAAAAACATTGTCCTAAATTAATATTAATTGAGTTGGCTTTTTAAAATATTTCTCTATAACAAAAGTTCCCTTTGTTTGCTTTTCATAAATTTAAAATTTAGTAAATGTTATCTTCTTAGTTTCAAATTTCAATAAGTGCAATTTTTTATTTGACGTGAGAAATAAAAATTTGAATCCATGAAATATGACATACTAACTGGGGTCTGCTTTTTTTATTTTGCTAAATTAATTATTCATCTTTACCAAACCCACAATTAGATCAATAGGTCTAGTCCAAAATAAGCCCATATCCCCCACAAACCAGTCCTAGTCATTAATTCATAATACTATGGCCCACACTTATTGCTATGATTCACCTTGTATCAAAACATCAATATTTCATTTTTCTTTGCTTTTTGCTGACTAGGAAGCGGACTCAACAACACTCAACTATTTCTCGTGATTCAATCGGAAAAAAAAATTATTCATAAGATTTTGAGTAAGAGATTTTGGAATTTATTATTAAATTTCAGTCGAATAAAAAAAAAACGTTACACCTGTCCCATTTTTCTAAAACTTGTATATTATGATTACAATTACTTAATTTATAATCTTAAAAAATATTACCACTAATAATTAATTCTTAAAAATAATTCAATCACCACAAGTTCCGACTAATCAACAATCTTGAATGCTTATGATTTTTCGTCTCACCCGTATTGAGTAATTACAGTGCATTAAGTTTGGAAATTTTTGGCTATGAAGATTATTGTTTTTGGTGAATATTAAATTTTAATCTAAATAATTGGTAAATGAATTTATTTAAATAAGAAAAATTGAAAATGAACCTAGCTAGCTAAACTCATTGCTTTAGGTCCAGGCATACATCAATTTGTTCGTGGATTAAGTCCTATCAAATCAAACTGCGAATGTCTAATCAATGATCAATTATTGTTCCATAAATTTTGCAATCATTGGGGAAAAAGTTTTTAAAAAGTTTGTGGGTCATGTGTGTATGGAGGATAGCTAGCATGCAATATATATATACCCGGTTTATATTAATTAGCAGTCATTTATTTAATTAACTAATTAATACAAGTATAGTAGTTGGACCAAAACAAACCTCACCCAATATAAATACTACTACTACTTATTATAATCCTTAATTTGAAAGATAGGGGCCGGGGTTATTTGGACAGTACTTTTGTATCTAAATACAAACATATATAGAGACAAAGATTATCAACATCACGTACTGTACACTCATCATCATATTTAGTTTTAATACAAAATATATATAGAACCTTCACATGCTCTAGTCTTAATTCACCTCAACTATATATATACGTACATTATATATATATATATCAAATTTGGAAGCTTGATCGGCCACAATATTCCAGTTCATCATTTAACGGCATCTCTAGCCGGCTTGTGGACTTATCAAACCTCTCCGATAGGAATAAACTTGGAAATCCTCTCACAGTTCGCAAAACCCTAACCTCACTCGTGAAAACAGCCTTTACCGGCCTGTGATCCGACAACTTTGATTCACTTCTAGCGTATACATGTTGCTTTAAACCCTCCCCGAACCAAATTATCCGATCGCACCTGAAAAAAAATGAAATATATATTACTTAAAATACTAGCTAGCTAGCTAGCAATTTCTTAATTATCTTTTGGAATATATATAATGTAATGGATGAAAGTATAACTGCTGTACTGTACTTATTAGAAGTAATTAATTACCAGGCAGGAGCGCGTTTCTTTTCATCTTTTTTGCTCAGATCGCTGCCATAATATTCGTCTGAATTTATATAATATTTGTAAGTAGGAGCAAAGTCGATTGCTCCTTCATGCCAGCCTTCAAATGCTTGACCATCCATCACTTCTTGCCTTAGCTTAATTAATGTACATGAAAAATATGTGCCAAGTTTAATTAGAACCACCATTAATTAAGCCAGCCAGTTTCAAAAAAAAATTGAATAATTCTGGAAAAATATAAATAAATAAAAATTATTGGCTACGTACGTACGTACGTACCTGGTCATTTTCAATTAGCATGTTCCATTCTCCTTTCTCTACTAATAATCGCGTCTCGGGTTCTGGCAGGGAGATCCGGTAGTTCAAGTCTCCGAGCAATATTACCCGCCTGAAAATAGATTAATTGATTAATTATCAATTGGCTGATATCGACAAGATACTTTGGTGGTATTAGATCGATGTAAATTGTTTAACACCATCGATCAGAGTTCGTTCATTTTCCTCCCACTAGCACAACAAAATAATATTTAACTTTATGATTAGAAGTCAATTAGTTTAATGAGACGAATGATTTTAAATGTTTAATGAAACCATCCTTTTCAGTTGTTGGCTACTGATATTTTAGCTCATTATTAGACCGACCGATATATAAATTAATTAATTATATATTAACCAACAACAACCCATGCATATAGTTGAAACGTTATTAACTATCTTAATTCTTAATTAAACACAAAAGCTTAACTTTATATGATCAACTGCTTCAGATCAATAATATATGACAAGTTTAAGCTTAAAAAAATAAAATAATTGGTGCTTAAGCTAATAAATTAGTGAGGTTTACTTCTGTCTTATTTTCATGACTTTAAGATTTTTTTTAAAATATTTCCAAAAAAAAAAACAATTAATTAAGACGACAAATTTCTAACGAATTGATTTGGCCGGTTTAAATTAAAAGAACTCAATTACATACTCATGGTCTAGAATCTTTCGTGGGAAATCCAGGGCAGGGCCTCTAGGAAAGCTTGTTCGTGACAATATTTCGGCCGCGTTGGAGTTCCTGGTTTTCTCATCTCCTATTTTACCCCCGGAAGCTAGATGACTGCAAACAAAGCAGAAGCTTGTTTCATGTAATCGAAATCTAACAGAAACCGAACCCTGCAAATAAAAATTATAGAAAAGATTAAATCTTAATATGATGGTGTTATGCAATTTCTGAAGAAATTAAAAAATAATTTTTTTTCTCATAATATTATAGCAAATTAAACATTAGAAGCTAGCTAGGGCTGTAGGACATAGTGATAATGATAGTAGCTAGAAATTGGAAGTGTGAGGGAAAAAAAAGAAGAAGATTGTACTGTAGGTTGAAAATCACCTTATTTCCTAGACATCCCATGATGCCACAGCCTACACATGACACGCTAGGGTTCCGAATATACGGATGAAGATCAGAGCGAACCCAAACGGATATTAATATCCCAACCATTTGCTTACTAATGAGACACCGGAATTCCTGTTGCATGCTACTTTCGATTGACTTGGCACCTTGGCTGCATGTATTCTTGTTTAGGGTTTTTCTGATCAAGGAATTCCATTTCATGCTAATTTTACTCTTCTCGGATCCAAGGATATTTGCAGCCCTTAGAGGAACCACTTCTTGAAACCTGAATATGGTGAATAAATTAATAAACATGTTAATTAAGTAGCTGAAATTCCATTCTCTCTCTGCATTGACTAGCCTTGCGTTTCTTTTTTTAAAACAATAAAATAAAAGTACTTTAAATAAATTATGGAAGATTCAATATATACCCAACAACATAGATGTCGCAAGGAGTGTTGCATGTATCTAGCAAATCCTCCATATTCAAATCATCAGCTGGGGATACACCGCCCACATTCCATGTACTAACAAACACCCTTTTGAAAAAGTAAATGTTAAAAATTGTCTAAAAAGGTAATAGAAAATATTTAGATTTAATTTCACATACACTAGAACTTATTCCATGGTTTGGTAAATGAGTAAATGAAGTACGTGAGCAGGTTGACCAGGATTTTAAGAAGAAGAAGAAGAAATGTAAGCAAGGAGGAAGTTCTTACTTGTAGTTGTGAGCCTCCTTATGACCAGTGAAGATAGTCTTAGAATAATTCACAGATTTTAGATCCAAACTTGGGAGTTCTAGTGTAGAATCTAAGCCGCTTGGAAAATCTGCTACAAAGTTATTGCTACCCATTCTTTTTCTGAGGAACTTACTAGCTATCAATCTAGGCCACATGGTCTTTAATTATTCAAAACACCAAATATATATGAGTTAGTAATTAAGTCATGCATGCAGCGTCTATATATATATATATATATATATATATGAAAATTCAGCGTTAAAGAGATCTAAAAAGAGAGAGAATCTCACTTCTCCTTGCTTTTTCGGCATGGTGAAATTGAAGATCGTCGGAGGAGAAAAAGATGAAAGAAGGGTTAATTGGCTAGACAATGACCAATTTATTTATTAGTTGTTAAAAATAAAAATATAAAAAAAAGTACCATGAGATGGGACATTTAATTGCAAGTTGGAATTGAAGAAACATTAGAGTGACGTGGATGATGATGGCTTCAAAATATTTTGATAAAGCATGCATGGTGGTCTCTCCCCAGCCATTATTTTCTTAGGTTAATTTGTTGAGCTGATTGGAGGGGGAGGGATATATATATTATCATAAGGCTATGGTTTTGAATTCTAGTGTTTGTTTTGTTGATTTGAGATTATTCTATATGGTACAAATCTTATGGTCACAAGATTTGTTCAAGTTGCACCTATTTTTATTGTTGGGCTTATTTTAATAGTATATCTTATGTTTAGTAGATTTGTTTAAGTTGTAGCAAATGGGTGAGGGGTCTGCCACTAAAATGAAATTTATTGCACCAAGGATGAGCAGTAATGTCGCAAAACACAAATCACCTTATATTATATATATATATATAGTATATATATATATATACACAATATGTAGATCTGTGCATCAACATATAATGCGATAATTTTTTGGGGTTATAGGCCATTTATACGTAGATCGAGAATAATTATAATGACGGAGAAACCGCTCGGCGTATGTATTGTATCAGATAATGTATATATACATTTTTTTCAAATATATATATATATATATCGTTTTCCAATGTGTACGTCAAGACACCATTGATTCTTGCATGGGAATGAAGGGTAAAATTGTCCTAAACCAGGCTTTCGTTTTGTACCAAAAACACGTGGTGGAATATTCTTTCGGGTTATTAGGTCCCATAAATTAAAGCAAAGGATTATATATTATATATAAATCAAAGTCTTAATTATGGTTCAATGTATAATCCTAAAATTAATAAGAATGATAATCTTTCATTATATCAAGACTTCGACAGAATCTCACCCGTTCAGGAACAGAGTCTTAATAAATAATGTAATGGATTAAATTAAATAAGATTATAATGTGAGCATATATATATATATATACACACACATATCTGTCGTATTGAAAAAGAACAAGTAATTTAGCAAAAAAAAAGAACAAGCAGACCATTCATATTGAGAAGACCGTGGTTCTCTTTTATTGAAGGTTCAAATGAAATTGAGTTAAATGACTGCGCGTGCCTTTCATAGTATACGTATATATATATGTTAACATGCATGCAATTATGCAAAACAAATCTAAAACTAATGAAACATGCAAGAAGAACTATATATATATATACTTAAATCACATCGCTACTAAGCAAGCTTGTTTCTTAATGCTGGTTCGGTTCAACCAGTTAGTGAGACAAAATGATAATTAAAGAGATCGACTAGTTTCCAAATAGGTGGTTCAATTACCAGCCATGCATCAAGACGTACAAATGATAAAAGAAATAAGTTAACTTTAACAGCGTCAACTGAACCAGTCTCAAGGGATCGATTGGTTAATCTCTTGTTAACGTGACCACTTCTCATAGTTAGTAGTATTGACTAGGGTTCATGTGACACCCCCAAAATAGGTCCATTTCATCTAATCTATTCTGAGTCGTCAAATACATGGTATAGAAATAACTACAACTTTATTATTACAACATATAAACTGTGAGTTTAAATACAGATATTGCCATCTAGACAATATCTACACGCAAATAAATTTCCATCATAATTATTGATACATTATTTTACAAAAATGGTGAGGACTACTAAACAACTCTCTCTAGAACCTTCATTCCATACCCCGACTCGTACTCGCTACAATCTCGCCTCCTGAGAAGAAAAATGGAACAAAAAGAAAAAGGGTGAGCTCAACTAGCCCAGTAAAGAATATTATGACTAAGCTAATATACAACAAATTATCGTTAGTCTTCAACAGGGAAAAATCTAATAGAATACAATAGACAACCAGTTTTAAATCAATCTTCGCAGCGAAAACAACAATTCATTAGAAGAGTTAAGTAGAGAATGCAAACTACTATCTTCTATATATGAATTTAAAAGTTCATCGTCGATATTTTATCCTCGTAACATCAATCAATATATATCTCGGAATCAAATATTCATTTTTGCACTACTGTGCCAAAGATATTCATCACCGGGTCATGTTCATCTAAACACCTATTCATCTTTGTACTACGGGCCAAAGATATTAATCAAGAAGTCATGTTCATCTCAACACCTGTTCATCTTTGCACTACGAGCCAAAGATATTCATCAAGAAATCATTCATCTTTGCACTACAGCCAAAGATATTCATAATATCATCATTTAGGACCGAGGATGATGAAAAATATTTTAAAGGAAACGAATCCAAAGAAACAAAAGAACAAATATTAAGGATTAAGTATTTTAAACAATTCAAGTTCAAAAAAGACTTCATAAGTAATCGAGTGGGGTAAAATTCAAGAATGATCAAAACATGGATACAATCAAAGCTAGTATCCATAATAGATATTTTGGACAAAAAGAAGAAATTTCATTTTTCTTGAATAGGCCGTATTCGTGAATAATGCCGAGTATCGTGAATAAGAACTCGACACCAAAAGATAGAAATTTCACAAAAACATCATCACATTTAAGTGAATAAGTACTCGTGAATAAGAACTCATTAATAAGAAACCCGATACTGAAAAAAGTTCCAAATTTGATAAAAATTTCCAACCAACATTCTAGCATAATGATATTGAAGAAATAATATCATTTTAGAATAAAATAACCTCCTTACCTCGAAAAGACAAGATTTAAATGAAACACCTGATATAAAGGCTGACTGACTTGAACTTGCAGATATGCGAATATTCAAAGTATACTCAAAATACTCACAAGAATACGCCGATAATATAGAGAGAAAAACTTCAGCTTTTGGTGTGATTTTCAATTCTAACCCAAGACCCTATTTATAGGAAAATACTTAAACACCAAAATAGAACATTTATTAAAATATTAATATTAATATTACAATTCCTACGCCCACTTCTAAGGATCTGAATTCAAAGATTTACATCACATGCAAGACCCACCTTTAATGATAAAAACGTTTTTCATAATAAAAATAATTAAAACTTTCAAAATTAATTATTTTGGAACTCAAACTTCAATAATTCATAATAAATAGCCCTTTTATCGTAAAATTCAATCTCGAGAGTTTTTATAGGAAATTCAATTCTATACAACTTTGCGGAAGAAAGTTTTTCCAAATTCCAAATGAAATTGACCAAAAAATCCACAAACAAGCGATTTTACAAAATATAATCAAATTTCAAATCAGAAATGGGGTCCAATTTAACACATAAAATATGCTTTAAATATTTTTGTAAACAAAAATACTCCTCCTCCATATACTCATATATCCCACATTCATCCTAAAAATATCATTATTATTATATTATTAAAATTTAATAATATATTTAAATGAATTATTTTATCAGAAAAAGATAAAATTTCAATTTTCAACAATTGTCACATTAAAAATTTTCTCCATCTATATCCACATAAAATTAATATTTTCCTCATCATATGAATCAATAATTAATTATTCACAAATAATATTACAGAATCACAATATTGACAACCAGGCAGTTCCCAGGAAAGAGGGGGCTTTACAATAAGAATTTCTCCTTACTAGCGCGTAATTAGGTGACCAAACCTCTTCTTAGACAGAACTTTTTAGACATTGCCAATAATGTTTTCTAATAATATTATTCAGATAATATGAATTATTGCTTCGATAATGGAAAATACTGTGTAATGACAATTTATTGAAACAACAGTAATATAAAATATCAATGCAGCAATTATTGAATCAATAAAATAAATACTGAATAGTAATTACTGTATCAATTATTGAGTAGTGCCTTCTTACGTAAGAATCAATAATTGGTGCAATACCGTGTGTCATTGTCTGAACAACGCAGACATCGTGTTTTAACCACCGGGTATTCCAACAAAGGTAAATCGTAAATAACTACGCCGTTATTTTTTTAAACAACTTATATTTGTCGCTTTCTTCATCCAATCGCTTTCAGTTATGGGGCCCACAAAAGACTACTGCCATCGCATTTAATATTTCCCCACAAAGATTTAATATTCCACGACCAAACGAATATTCCCCGACAATAATGAATATTTTATAACCACTTGCTTATTCGAAATATTTGCGTATTTTACCCATAACTATCCACATTAATCAAATCAACCCTTACTATTTCAAAATAATAAATAGAGGAAAATAAATTTTATTTATTAATAATTTGGGGTCTTACAACCTCCCTCCTTATGAAATTTCGTCCTCGAAATTGACGACGACGATTCTGTATTTCAAAAGATAAGAATACCTCGCTTTCATTTCCGCTTTTCAACTCCCGTGTCATTTCCTCAATAAGATGGTTTCTCCACAAAACCTTAACTTGTGGTATAACCCCAGACATAGGACATGTTCTTTCTTATCCAAGATCTTGACAGGTGTACTCCTCGTGACGTTAAGTCTTGGCTATCTCATCCGGCTCTAACTCAATGACGTGGTTCGGTCGTCCACATATTTACGTAACATCGATCGTGAAAAAACGCTATGAACACGCGTCGTACTTGGCGTAAAACGTGTGTATAGCCACGATTCCTATTCGATCGAGAATTTCAAATGGATTAATAAATCGAAGGCTTGAGCTTTCCTCATCTCACCGATTCTCGCTTTTGAAATAACAACTTCTTGCACCTCCTTCTTCAAATTCATCACCAAAGTGTGTAGCTTGAAACGCTTTTAACTTATCGAAAAGTCGATTATACTCAGATATCATCACGCGTGGGTACCTAGAGTTTTCATCTCCATCTCTATTATTGGTAAATTATACTGAAATGAGTCTTTGATAATATCGTACTCGTCTTTGTATATCGATCTTCTACTCAACACGTCACCTACCACGTTCGCTTTTTCCGGGATGGCATGGTCGAACATGTCTTTGAAATGAGTCTCCTCTTGAGTTCTTCAAGCTCTTCTCACATTCCTTGCTCCATTCGAATTTTGTATCTCTACGAGTCACCAAGTTAATGGAATAAATGATTCGAGAATATCCTTCAACGAATCTCCGATAATAACCAACTAAGCCTAGAAAGCTACGTATTTTGATTACCGACTTAGGTTGCTCTCAACTGTGACTCATATCCCAACCTTGGATAAGACGTTACAATGACACCTATCGCTTTACTATCGTATTTAATACGGTGTCCCTACGGAGAATCGCTTTGGTGCATTCCACAAAGGAAGTCACCGGATAAAGGCTCAGTACCAAATTTATAGTTGAATTTTTAACTCCGAAGTTCAATAGGAGCCATTCGATATGAGATTTTAGAAATGAGTTTTGCACCGGGTTCAAAGTCGATACAAAATTTAATATCAGGCTTTGGGAGTAAGCCAAGGAATTCTTCAGGAAATACATCAGGAAAAATCAATAACAACAGGAATATTATTCAAATCTGACGTGTCTTTATTCAAATCCATAACATGGACTAAGAAAACTTGACATCCGTAATAAATGAATGTCTTCATGGCTTGATATGAAAATGTTTGACTACAATGGTTTGATTGCTTGAATTTAAATAACAGGTTGCTTAGGAATATGAAAACTAACAACCTTACGAAAGTAATCAATTTCGGCATGATGATTAGTTAACCTTAAAATCACATCAAAAGCAAATATCTCTATAGAAATAAGGTTAACAGGTAATGTGATAGTGCCAACCTGAATCAAGCAAGATTTCTAAACAACGGATGTAATAAAAGTTTCTCCTAACGGAGTTTTCACAGATAGGTCAAAGTCTAATTTCTCCGGAGTCAAGTTTAAACGTTGAGCACAAACAGGAGAGATAAATGAATGGGTAGAACCGGTATCTAGTAAGGTATAAACTTCACAAGAATTTATAATTAACTAACTCGTGCTAACTTCGTTCGTCGGTTCCTCGCATTTGACCGGAATCTACCATGACAAACGCCTTCCAGAACCGTTGACTTTGACTTTTCGAGGACATCCTTTTGAGTCACCATTCTCATTGGATCTGGTTTCGATACCGCATATAATCTCGAGCGATATGTCCTTCTTTCCGTAATTATAAGATACATTAAACCTGTTGTGGGCGCTTTGATGATATGTCCTCTTTTTTCGCATTTGTAACATACGACCCAGGTGGTCTTTCTCCTCCATTGGAACCAGATTCTTATCAAGGCCGACGCCTTCACATGGTCGTTGTTGAATCTCCTCTTTTTAAAATCTCCTCCCGACTCGCTTCTTCTATTTTCATGGCCACGATTACCACCGAGTGGTTACCGCCTTTGTCCGTATTCTTTTTTCTCCGCTGGTTATCGTTATTCTAATGATCGCTATCTTCTAGGTATGATCCTCGATATGGTCCCTCGGTTAAACGTACTTTCGTTATCTCGCTAACAATTGAGCCTCATTGACAACATCCGAATAGAGAGAAAATTTATGAGAAATGAGATATCGACGACGTCGTTTTCAAACATCTCGAAACATCCGCGTCATACGCTTTCTTCATTCTCCACCAAATGAGGTGCAACCTCGATAACTCCGCGAACTTCTCCTCGTCATTGCGACATCGTCGTGTTATTCTCGCCTCCGCCTAATAAACTTCACTTCCTTCATATGATTTAATACTTTCGTGGAAGTACTTGTCATTGAACTATTTCTGAAATTTCTCCCATGACATCGCCGAAAGGCAATTTGGATGGAGTACGCTTCACAGATTACCACCAAGAATCGCCTCGTTCTGAAACATAAAAAGTATCGAATGGAACTTTCTGTTTCTCCGCATCCCAAGACATCGAATATCTTGGTAATTTATTTGACCCACGCCTCGCCTTAATCGGATCCGGCTTTCCCACTCGTGGTCCCAACTCTTTGAACTGCTTGGGTTGTGACCACACGTGAATTGCTATCATTTCTCCTCAGATTTTGAACGCGAGTCTCCTCGTCGATTTTGCATGAACTGCAAAAAGCTTCTAAACATCCCCTCGCTCATCATCTCGCCGGTGGTGTTGTTCACGGGAGGTACATTGTCACTGTTGCAGACGCTTCTCCTCGTTGGTAAAGATGCAGACATCTCCACTGGTCTCATTTACTCTCTATCATTAATATTCTCACGACATTCTCAAATATCGCCATAAAACAAGGGTTAATTAAGGAAGTCAATATATCACATAATATCCCTATATACTAACCAACTAACAAATAAGCTTAGGTAGGACACACTTTAGCGAATGATTTACTCTCTCTCCTCCTAGTTCTATTCCCCGATCTCCGCCAGAGATCATATCCCTAAGCTCGATACCAATCGTGACGCCCCCAAAATAGGTTCATTCCATCCAACCCATTTTGAGTCGCCAAATACATGGTACGAAATAACTACAAACTTATTATTACAACATATAAATCTGTGAGTTTATATACGAGATATTGTCATCTGCATAATATCTACACGCAAATAAATCCCCATCATAATTATTGATACATTATTTTATAAAAATGGTGAGGACTACTAAACAACTCTCTAGAACCTTCATTCCATACCCCCACTCGTACTTTTCGCTACATTCTCGCCTCCCGAGAAGAAAAATGGAACAAAAAAGAAAAGGGTGAGCTCAACTAGCCCAAGAAGAATATTACGACTAAGATAATATACAACAAATTATCATTAGTCTTCAACAGGAAAAAATCTAATAGAATACAATAGACAACCAGCTTTTAAATCAATCTTCATGAATCTAAAACAACAATTCATTAGAAGAGTTAAGCGAGATCGCAAACTACTATCGCCTATATATGAATTTAAAAGTTCATCGTCGATATTTTATCCTCAGTAACATCAATCAATATATATCCGAATCAAATATGCATCTTTGCACTACAGCCCAAAAATATTCATCAGTTGGTCATGTTCATCTAAACACCTATTCATCTTTGTACTACGGGCCAAAGATATTAATCAGTAGGTCATGTTCATCTCAACACTGCTCATCTTTCAGACTACGAGCCAAAAACATCATCACATTTAAGTGAATAAGACTTTCGTGAATAAGAACTCATGAATAAGAACTCATGAATAAGAAACTCCGACATGAAAAAGTTCCAAATTTGATAAAGATTTTCAATCATATTTCGGCATAATGATATTGAAGAAATAATATCATTTTCGAATAAAATAACATCCCTTACCTCGAAAGACAAGATTTCTAAATGAAACACGAGGATTTAAAGCTATGACTTGAACTTGCACATCAGATATAGCAATACTCAAAGTATACTCAAAATACTCACAAGAATACGCTCGATAATATAGAGAGAAAACTTGATTTACGGTGTGATTTTCAATTCTAACCCAAGACCCTATTTATAGGAAAATACTTAGAACACCAAAATAGAAAATTTATTAAAATATTAATATTAATATTACAATTCCTACGCCCACTTCTAAGGATCTGAATTCAGCATTTATATCACATGCAAGACCCACCTTTAATGATAAAAATGTTTTTCATAATAAAAATAATTAAAACTTCCAAAAATCAATTATTTTGGAACTTTGAAACTTCAATAATTCATAATAAATAGCCCTTTTATCAGAAAATTCGAATCTCAGGAGTTTTTATAGGTAATTCAATTCTATACAATTTTGTAGAAGAAAGTTTTTCCAATTCCAAATGTAAATTGACCAAATCCACAAACCAAGCGATTTTACGTATATAATCAAATTTCACTCAAGAAATGGGGTCCACCGACACATAAAACATGTTTTAAATATTTTTGGTAACAAAAATACTCCTCCTCCATATATACTCATATATCCCGCATTCATCATAAAAATATCATTATTATTATATTATTAAAATTTAATAATATATTTAAATGAATTATTTTATCGAGAAAAGATAAAATTTCAATTTTCAACAATTGTCACATTAAAAATTTTCTCCATCTATATCCACATAAAATCAATATTTTCCTCATCATATGAATCAATAATTAATTATTCACAAATAATATTACGAAATCACAATATCGATGACCAAGCGCTTTCAGGAAGAGGGGCTTTCCAATAAGAATTTCTCCTTCTTTGGCGCGTAATTAAGTGACCAAACCTCTCCTTAGATGTAACTTTCTAGACATTGCCAATAATGTTTTCTAATAATATTATTCGGATAATATGAATTATTGCTTCGATAATGAAAAATACCGCGTAATGACAATTTATCAAAACAACAAAGAATATAGTAAAATATCAATGCAAAGAATTATTGAATCAATAAAATAAATACTTGAATAAGAATTACTATATCAATTATTGAGTAGTGGCTTTCACGTAAGAATCAATAATTGGTGCAATATATACTGGTGTCTTCTTCGCAAGCAACAACGCGTATTATCGTGTTTTTTAACCAATCGGTATTCCAACAAAGTAATTCAACAATAACTGTACGAATTATTTTTAAACAACTTATATTTGTCGTTTTCTTCATCCAATCGCTTTTTTCAGTTATGGGGCCCACAAAAGACCTCATACTTGTCAGCATTTAATATTTCCCGACAGCGATTTAATATTCCACGACCAAACGAATATTCCCCGACAATAATGAATATTTTATAACCACTTGCTTATTCGAAATATTTGCGTATTTTACCCATAACTATCCACATTAATCAAATCAACCCTTACTATTTCAAAATAATAAATAGAGGAAAATAAATTTTATTTATTAATAATTTGGGGTCTTACAGTTCAGATCTCTTCATCCTCCAGCATCCTCTTAAAAAATGTATAATTGTTTTTAGTAGTGCCCCAAAAAATTGAGTTTAATTTGTTTTTTAAATCACGATTTGCATTTAATTATATATTATTGTTCTTGAAATCCGAATTCAAACTCTAGTTCGACAGTGATGATCTCTTAATGGGTTTTGATTACAAATTAGAATTCAAATTTAAACTTAAACCGCATATATATATATATATATATATATATATATATATATATATATATATATATGTGTGTGTGTGTGTGTTGTGTGTGTGTGTAATTCTATCTAAACTAAATAAAGAGTTAATAAAAATTTAATTTTTTAAAAAACTTAGCATATTATTTACAAAAGAACAATTAAATACATTTATATTAATTTCTACGTAAGTAGTGTTGGAAAAATCAAGTAATAGTAGTGAAACAGCAGAAGGCAATGCGCTAGCAGCAGCAGTATTAACAAGAGAAAGGAAAAATAAAATTGGAACAACTTAGCTGAAAACCGAGGCGTAGCAGTGCTACTGTCCTAAAGAAGTGATTTCACCCCCACTGATATTAATCACCTGCAGATAATTGAAATTTCACGGCCATTACCTCTCTCCGAGATTGACGGTGAAGCCTCCGATTGTATGCACTCACAGAAGGGGGCTCTGGACTTGTCTTTGTGGATTACCCAATAAACAGAGTTTATAAGTAGAAGAAAGAAATGGATCACAGTTATATGTGTAGCAGCGTATGAACGTAATATATGCAGTGTATATATCTGTAGAACAAACTGGTATGAAATAAATTATGTTTACGTTAATAAACGGGTAGAAGAACGTTGGAGAAGAAATCAGTAATGTAAACTAATTAAGGTTTACGTTTTGGGGAAAACGGCTTAGGGCTAAATAGTATAAAAAGAAATTAGGGATTTTAACAAAACAGTGGGCTACCTGGGTGCACCCGCGAAGCACAATTTTTCCGGATCGGCACCCCCATGGCTGGGCGATCGCTACAAGACACACGCACTAAGGTTTTCTGACCGAAAGTCCGAGAACCAAGCTTGGCCTCGCCCAATTCCTTAGCCGTCCTCGTGTGCGCGAGCCCATCCCTATTTCCTCAACCATGTTACTAAGCCCTTAACAACAAGTACTAATATGCACCATGAGAGTTTCAAAAATAGCCAATATAAGACTTTATAAAAACTATAAGATTTTGGAACATTACCAACAAGTAGTACTAATATTTAATTATAATTGGATTTCAAATCTTAATTAAATTGGATCAATCAAACATCAAGTTTCATCAATTAGTTATAAACGAATACAGTTCCACCTTGAATACCAATCTCGAATCTTAATTCATAACCAAAATAGAGTTAGAATTCCAATCAAAATATATATATATATATATATATATATATATATATATATATATATATATATCAAATGATCAATAGTTGGATATATAAAAAATTTTGAACAACTATATAATTTTTTTGAGTGATCACATTGCATTAAAATACGTAAAGTGTTTATCTTACAAGGTTGAATGGAATGCATACTACAAAGTAAGAGAAAAACAAAATTATATATATATATAGGTTTTTATATTTTATAAATAAATTGATTAAGGATAACACATGAAAAACTTAACTTTCCGTCAAGTCAAAAACTAAGCACTACAAGAACATTTTATAAATTGTTAGTAGACGCAAAGGCAAGGGATTGGACCGACGGCAAGCATGATACGTACATAGCTAGCTGGTGAAGATTAATGATACGTACATAGCTAGCTAGCTGGTGAAGATTAGTTAACGCTTCGTTGATAGGGTTAATTATTTATCTGTGATTTAAATTGTTTTTAATTAATATATAGCGTGTTCCACCGGGGCACCGATATGTAGGGGACCATATCTGTGTTAATAATTCGGATTAATTTGGACAAAAAAATTGGACTGAAATTCTGAAAGAACAAAATGAATTTGTTCTCGTAAATAAATTAATTATACGTACTGTATAATTATTTACGATAATAAATTAATTTTATTCTTTCAATCTAATTTTTCTGTTCAAAATTCATATCCGCCTAGAAACACTATTTCCGTGTAAGATATTTCTTATTAGCACTACTTACGGGAGATTGAATAATTAAAAATATCAGTCAAATTAGTTGGGATATTTGTTTTAACTTCTATTACTTAATTAAGCTGAACAAGTGAACACAATAAAAGGGGTGTAACCCGGATAAGCCTTTTGGAGTTATAACCACATTTCTATTCCGTGAGAGACACGGGATCTGTCTTAATTACTACTACTACTACTAATACTTATGAATATCTGACGAGTACGTTTTGACCTGTATTAAAGAATTACGTTCGGATCCCACACCTATGCTATTCTTACTCTTTTTAAATTTTTTTGTTATTTCCTAAATGATCACTGAATTTTTTTAACTTTTTTTAAATTATGTTAGTATTTTGAATTTTAAAAAGAATCTTGAAGCTTCTTATCTATGAGTGGGAATTGTTTATTTATACTGACATTATTTAATTTTTTTTTTAGTTTAAAATGGAATGGAATGGAATGGGCCCTCAACTTATAAATATTATTCTTTACATTAGTTTTATCTCTTTTGATTTATATACTTTTATATAGCTTTGTATTTATATTTTATTGTAAAATGTCTTAATTAAAAGTTTGTCGCATGACAATTTTAGTGATTAGTGACCATTTTTATGCTTATCAGTATAATTAAAATAATTGAGTCTTACACAAACACCAAAAAAAATAAAAGTCGCTGCACTTGATATGACTTAAATCGGGGTAAGATAAATTTTTGTAAAAATATTAAATTTTTATTTAAAAATATCATTCCTAAATAAAATCTATAATATTACTATTAAATATACACGACAAACATTTATGCTCCATTAAATTTTGGTCATCACCAAATACTTGCATATAAAACGGGAGTGGTTAACATAAAATTAATTTTAGTGCGTGTCAACTGACCAACTTATCGTGAAATTAACTTCATAATAACCTGATACATATAAAACATATCAAGTATTGTTTATTTTTAGTTTTTGGAGTATTTAATTGTAAATACAATTTAATCAACGCCAGATTTTTTGCTTTTAATTTAAAATAAAATTAAGAGTTTTAATTCTTTTTGTCTTTAATGGGTCTTAAACGATATATTCCCTCCGTCCCAGAATAAAAGTTCTAGTGGACTTTTCACGCATATTAAGAAGAGGAATACAATGATAAAATTGTCCATAATAATATGTCATTAAATATGGAGGGAGAATTAGAATAAGAAAAATATGAGATATTTAATGTCACGGGCTTAGAAAACAATGTGTAAAAGTTTGGTTATTAAAAGAAAGTGGACATTTAATATGAGACTACCCAAAATAGTAATAAGGACTTTTATCCTGAGACGGAGGGAGTAATATTAAATATTTTATGAATAATTTATAATAATACTCGACTAATATTATAATAACACATTATTTAAAATACTTTTTATGGAAAACATAAATTAATACTCCTAATATCACCCTTTAATTTATCAAGTTAATCTTGGTTACAAATTTTGACCTTTTTCGTCTACTTGTTTGGTACCTGGTCACCGTGTCTGTGAAGAAAACACGGCGTCATCAAAGGACATAAACGTCCTTTTGTTTTACCGGGAAAGAGAAAATGAACCATTATCCGTACAAATGTCAGTCCCGCCATGCAATCTAGAAAGTTGGTGTTAGGCGGTCAACCTGCAATTAGAATTTTACAAAAGAAAGAAACTAACTTTGTATAATCTACAGGGAGAAAGGGAAGTGGAGACAGGGGAGAAGATGTCTACGGTGACTGTTCCGCCGGTGCTAAGTTCGCCGCGTGATGATGCCATTCAATTGCACCGCGCTTTTAAGGGTAACCTACCCCCTGTTTTTTTTTCTTTTTTTGAATTTTTTGCTGTTCTGATAATTAACTGGATATGATATCAGTTAGGTCTTTAATTTTCGTTTTTATATAAATCAGGCACACACAATTGTACATGCTGATTTGCTGAATTCATCAATTCGTGTCCAGATTTGATACCTTACTTTTTCTATGTTTCATGGATTTGGGGTTTTTCTTTATTCTTAGCTTATTTTTGTTTCCTAAAATATTTGATGGTTGTTTGATTATTTACTTTATTTTCGATTTTTATACAAATTACCTAGGAAAACTGAAATGCATAATTGTATTTGAAACCCAATAATTTCTAAAAAGCATCCAAACCCGCCCAAAAAACAAAGACACCAAACACAGGACTTTAAAGGCTTAATTGCCAGATTATTTTATTATTTTGGTATAATAAATTAGTCCGACTATAAGAGGTATTGTCCTGTAGTAATATATCCTTAGTTTTTCTTTACAAAATGAACCTTCTCCTTACTTATTCCATATTTATTAGTATTATTTTATTCAGGTTTTTTATCCTCAGGCAATGGAGGAAGAATGTGTTACTTCATTCTTTTTCGTATATTAGTGTATTATAATTGATGGTTTAGATTTGAATGGTCCACAAAACTCAGAAATTAATGACATGTAACACCTATAATCAATTGATTTCAGGATTACGTTTATGATGTGCATTGGATAATCAAAGGATAGCTCATTAAAGGAATGTTCTACATGTATGATAGCTAATTACTTCTTTTGGTTTGCTTAGGATTTGGCTGCGACACTTCAGCAGTCATCAATATACTAGCCCATCGTAATGTAACACAACGTGCTCTCATCCAACAAGAATATAGAATGATGTATTCTCAAGACCTTAACAAGCGATTGTCTTCAGAGCTAAGTGGTGATGTCAAGGTAAATCAAGTGTATTTCTTGCGCTTTCTTCAGCAATTTTGTTTAGTCGTAACATACTGTTAATTTTGTTCAACTATGAGTTTATGAGAAATGATCACCCAGTAATTTTGAAATCATATCGATTTGCTTACATATAATAGTTGTGTCAGTTGTTCATGTAATAATTTTGAGTTTGTATATATAATACTTGCAGAGAGCAGTCTTACTTTGGATGCATGATCCAGCAGGACGTGATGCCACCATAGTGCGGCAGGCTTTAAGTAGCTCTATCGATCTTAAAGTTGCTACAGAAGTATTATGTTCTAGAACTCCATCCCAGATACAGCATCTTAGACAACTTTACCATGCCATGTTTGGAGTTTACCTTGAGCATGATATTGAAAATCAAGCATCTGGCACTCACAAAAGGGTCAGTACTCCTCTTTAAGATACACACCCACACATATGGAGAAAGATCCATAGCCAGAGTCAGCTCTTAGCATCGTTACAGTCATATATGCAATTTTCGTGGTATCCATCTTGGAAATATATGCTACAATATAATATATTATCTTTTAGTTTTGAAGTGATATATATTCATTATAATATCCAGAAATAAATCCTTATTTTGTTTATATATATATATATATATATATATATATATATATATATATATATATGTGTGTGTGTGTGTGTGTGTGTGCGCGTGTGTGCGTGTGTGCATGTGCGCGTGTGTTATTCTACATTTTACTTCATATTCATACTTTTTTATGAGTGCCCAATGTTTAAATTGGTGTTTAGTTTGTTCTGATCCCCCCACCCCCTCTTTCGTCACAAGTTAAATATTGTCTCTGGAAAATTCTTGATATGTCATTCAGATATTGTACCTCGATTGCCAAAGTGGGTCGTGATTTGTAAATAACTATTGTTTGGGAATTAAAGTATCAAATGAAAAGAATTTTTTTTAAAATGCTAGCACAAGTATATGCACATGATTGAAACTGTTTTACACTTCTTCCATGCAGCTAGGTCGTAGTTACTTTCATTATCTCTTATCAGTTGTATCGTGTGAGAGCAGATCAAGCAAAGAGTGTTGTTCACTATTTGTGCTGAGTGGCAGCAAATTAGGCTTGCTGTTAGTGGTAGATCAAACAAACTGAAAGTTCCTCCTTTTCTTACTCCCTTTGTAATACCCCGGATATTTATGTGGCTTATAAATACGATCTTATATGATTAATGATTAAGATTATGATCTAAACTAAAGTGTGATGAATCATAAGTGAGTAAAAGTTGAATTCTGACCTAGATTGAGTTAAAATAAATTTTTTATTGATAATATTCCGTGTTATGTGTTTATTAGTCGTTCTATTACCTAAGATGGTTATTAAACGTTAGGATTTTGGTTACATGCACGAATAAACGAGTAGGAATTTTGAAGACGAAAATAAAAAATTTCCGATAAAATTTGCATAAAAACACCATTCACAGGAATAAGACGAAATAGGGAAAAGACGAAAAGAAACTAAGAAGTTAACTAATTAGTTGGAATGAAAATAGGTTATGCGTTACTAAGTTAGTATAACCAAACTAGGGAAATAAAACCTAGTTAATCTAACTAAATAAAACCAATCCATGTGAACTTGAATCGACCAATCAGAGAAGAGACGAGGCAAGCATGACGTAAGCATGACATCATCCTCAAAGAAACACAAAGATGATGTCATGATGATGTCGCCTGGTGGATTTCGGGACATGACACCCTTAATATAACAAACTAGATATTCTCTTTTGTGTATTAGCCTATTAGGTGAATGAATGCATGGTTTTAATCATTATTGTAGTGTTCCGTGGTGGTTGTTACCTTGATTAATGGATGACCCATAACTTTGATTATAATTTGGGATTGAAAAACTTTTCGAAATTCATTGATACCCTTGTATTAGCCTCAAAATTTCACCTTCTATTAATCTTTGACTAGAGATAATAATCTGTAGGCATAGTTTGGGTGTGCATTTTAATTTAATGGTTTCAATTTTTATTTTCAGGATTAAGTTTCTAGCACTAATTTAAAGTTTAATACAATAAGAATATTAAAGTTTGACAACCTCAGACTATTTTATATAGTTCAAGAATATAGGTTTTGGATTTTGTTTGTTTTTTTCCGAAGTTATTTGGGATCCTGGTGATTGCTGAATGAATTGCAATAGAGAACTGAGTTTTAATGTTTGTGCTGTGAATGTGTAGGTTTGACAACTTGAAATATTAAAATTATAAAGTGCATATGTTTTAGATGGATATATGATTCTTTCCTCAACATCCTTCTCATTTTCTTCATATCCTGAAACTTCTTTATAACTTTGCAGAGCATTCTCAGATTGGTTCGATTCCAAGTCAATAATTCGTTACATGAAGTTTACAATCAATATTATCATCATACCCTAAACATTAAATTACTGATTTAATATACCTTTTTTTAGATGCTGCTTGCATATGTAAGTACCCCACGCTATGAAGGCCCAGAAGTTGACAGAATGATAGTAGAGAATGATGCCAAGGCTCTTTATAAAGCTGGGGAGAAGAGGTTGGGAACTGATGAGAAGACTTTCATACGCATTTTTAGTGAAAGAAGTAGGGCACATCTTGCTGCTGTCGGTTCTGCTTACCATAGCTTTTTTGACAAAAAAATGGAAAAGGTAGAATTCTGCAATGGAACCTTGTCTGTTGACATAGCTTCAGCATCCTTGATATTCTTGCATAACATCTTGACTTGATGCAGGCAGTAAAAAATGAAACATCTGGGAACTTTGAGTATGCCCTCGTAACTATTTTACAATGTGCAGAGAATCCTGGGAAGTACTTTGCTAAGGTATCATTCTACAATTCTCCGTCTTTATTTTGCCAAGCCCTTTGAATCCTTGTGACCGATTAATTTCATTATATTTGGCCTTGAGGCTGAGTTCACTATTTAAGTTATTTGTAAATGAGTTGCACATGAGTACATGACGCGTGTATGCCTATATATTACCATCCTAATAATGATTTACCTACCATAACAAGATTTTCTCTCAAGTTATTCCTTGATTTGAAACGAAGTCGATCCCTTGAAAATTGATTAAATTCAAATCAAGTCGATCCCTTGAAAATTCATTAAATAGTACATTTTGTTAACTTGTTAAGTATTGTTATTACTACAGTCGAAGCATACAAATTTTAAAATGTGCACCCTGATAGCATGTTCGTTCTCTTTGCTGCTATATGTAAATCTTCTCTCATATATTTGAATGGGAAATAAATTTGTAGAACTCTCAAATAAGTTACGAATATCATGTTGTTTTTTTGTCTATTTCTTTTATCTATTGATTGTGTAATGAGAACAATACTACAATAGAACATAAAAGAACTTTATACCAGATGTGCTTTAAGGGTTTTTCTCATCACTCTAGTATATTCCACGTAATTGCAAATTATTTGTAATCTTTCATGCATTTAAAATGTCAAAATATCAGGTGCACTTTCTTGCGTGCCAACTCTGATTCCTTGTTGAAATTTCCAAGTAGTCAATTCGTTTTCCCAAGTAGCTTTTGAATATCGAAGTAATCGTAAATGCTTCTTGGGACTGTAGTAATTTATTGTGCACACGGGTTAATCTAATTGAAGTTGGATTATTCAACTTTGCAGGTGTTGCGCAAGTCAATGAAGGGCATGGGAACTGATGATTCAACGCTCACTAGAGTAATTGTGACCAGGGCCGAGATTGATATGCAGTATATCAAGGCAGAATACCAAAAGAAACATGGGAAAACTTTGAATGATGCTGTTCATTCAGAGACGTCAAGCCACTATAGGGCCTTTCTTCTTGCTCTCTTAGGCCCTAACCAGCATTGATCCGTGAAGCTTATTTATGAGATAGTTTGGGAAGGTTAGAGGTAGAGGTTGTGAAGCCAAATCTTGTTTGAAAGCAAGAGTGAAACTAAAAGATTATACTGCATTGTCTGATTTGGTGCGAGTATCTTACCTTCAACAACTTCTGCTGAATTCATGCAAGCACCAAGATTTGTGCAAACCTTTTGTATAGTTTGTTTTAGTTGGGGTCTTGGGGAGTACAGTTCTGTTGGATGTGTGAATACTAGCTGGATTGTATAGAAATGATGTGTTATGTTTATTTCAATTTGCAATTTGTCGGTCCTAGTGTTCATTTTTGCAGCAGGTGTATCATTTTTCCATGTACTCCTTTTGTTTTAAAAAATTTAGATACATTTTTAAAATGACTATTTTTTAAGAAAAAAAATATTTTTTTCAAAATATTTCTTGCTGACGTTATAATACTATTATTCAATTTACGTAGAATATAAATATAAAAGATGGTATACTAGAAATTTATATCATTTTATTAAAATTATAAATGTATCTAAAATTTATAAATAAATAAAGAAAATTGTCACAGTTCCAAATAATAATTCCTTAAGAGCAAATCCAATGGTAATGTCAAAATGGCTATAGCTATTGCTATATTTTGGCACCAAAAAATGCTTTTTGGTGCTAAAATAGAACCCAGTCTCCGGTGGTTGGTTCTATTTTAGCACCAAATTGTTTCAAATTTAACTAACTTTCCTTCCATCTCATGGTTAATTACTATTATTATTATTACTATTATAGTTATAATAATAATAATTACTATTATAATAATAATTATTATAATTATTATTGTTATTATTTTTGTTATTAATATTAATATTATTATAATTACTATTATTGTATTATTATTATTATTAAAATTATTACTATTATTATTATAATTATTGTAATAAATTATTATTATTAAAATTATTACTATTATTATTATTATTATTATCATTACTATTATAATTATTATTAGTGTTATTATTATTTTTATTTTATTACTACTACTATTATTATAATAATAATAATAATTATTATTATTATTATTATTATTGTAATAAATTATTATTATTAAAATTATTACTATTATTATTATAATTATAATAATAATTATAATAATTATTATTATAATTATTGTAATAAATTATTACTATTATTATTATTATTATTATTATTATCATTACTATTATAATTATAATTAATATTAGTGTTATTATTATTTTTATTTTATTATTACTACTATTATTATAATAATAATAATAATAATAATAATAATAATTATTATTATTATTATTATTATTATTATTATTATTATTATTCATCATCATTATTGTTATAGGATGACTATGGTCATCCTTGGTTCTATATTTAGAACCAAGTATAGCATTTTGCTATTTTAAAACTAATTATAGAAATGGGTTGGATTTAAATTTTTGAGATTTGGTATTATAATTTGACTATAAAACCAATTATAGCACCCCCAGTTGGATTTGCTCTAACCCTTTAGTTTTCACTTAACTTTTACAACTGGGAACAGTGCCGGCTGGCGCTACTCCACACATTTTGAAATTTCCCTCCAAAACCCAATAATTTAAGATCATTCCCACTCCCCAGTTCCAGTATTTACTTCACTCCATTTAAATTCAAAAATTATTTCTACAGTTCGAAGTGTCTAGGAGCTGAGTTCAGATATGCGCGTTCGAGTGTTGGAGTTCCTAATCGAATCCGCTCGAGTAATTTTCTGAAAAACCCAATTACTCATATCTGATGATGTATGTGTAATTGTACTTTACGTAACTCAAATCTTTGCTTGTTTCAACTTTGTTTCATTTGTTGTCTGATCGCTTGAGCTAAAAAGACACTTGAAGTTCCTCCGATGGTCAAATACTCCGCACTTTCACTCTTCGCAGACCGCTTTTACAGATCTATCTCTAGGTATCAATATTTTATTATGTGCTGCATTTACCAGTTTATTTGCTAATTGTATGAATTGCTCTCATATCAATTCTACAATAATTTTGAGATGGCTTGAAAATTATCAAATGCTCTGTAATAATCTTTATTTTTCCTTTCAAATTAGTTAAGTATTGTCTATATAATTTTTTAATATTTTGAGAAAATAGTACAGGGATATTTTATGGTCCTCGTGGAAGAATATTAACATGTGATGGGCCAAGTTCTGTAATATAGAAGATTAGAGTAATTAAATAGTTAGTGTTTCAACTTTCATATCAAGGATTAGTTTCAAATGACCATATCAATGGGAACATCACTGTACATACACACGCACACATACAAATATTTTTTTAAAAAAAGGAAACAAGTAGAGACATTTTATTTAATGGAGTTGTAGTGCCTTAATGCTGGGTTAATATGTAAAAATTTTACACAATAATACAGACCAGAAGTCTTTGATGTCAAAAGATAAGCTGCAATTAATTATTACATCATTTCAAGTTTGTCGGATAATATGGTATCCAAATGATCCAGATAGTAATGCAGAACATAAGGTTTGAATATAGCTAAGTTAAGTTGCTGGAATAATTTATTTAGGTTTATGGACAGCTTTCTTCTTTACCATTATGAAATGGAAGAAACTCCATATGAGATTAGGTTATATAACAATTTCATTGTACTGAAAAAGTTTCAGCGAGGGCAAAGACCCTGGAAATTGGCTTTTGCAACCTATGAGAGAAAGCAATCTGCAACTATTTGCTCTTATTTCAATATGGATCTCCAGCAAAGTAAGTTATCTTACTTTTTAATCATTACCTTTTGTTACCAGCATTGTTTTGTCTGGCACACTTTTAACTCCAATACATTGCAGATACATGATTCTCATACAATCTCTGTCAAAAGCTTGAAGTCATTCGGAGACGAGAGAATTAAGGAGCAACATTTTACAGCTCGAGATTTTCTGGAAGCAGTAAGCTAATATTTTCTACAATGGACATAAGTATCAGTAGCTCTATATTTGACATCATGGTGGTTAATTAAATATTTCTGCAGGAGGTGATCTTCATGCAGGTAAACCTCATACCAAACATATAATGTATCTATAAATATATATTCCTTCTGTGCATTTGACAAGTTCAACTGAGATGTCTCCTTAATCTTTTTTCCAGGTACTGGATTTTGAAATTGGTACAATAAATATTGCCTTTATATTCCTTGAAGATCTATTAATCCAGTTGAAGTAGGATTCCTCATCCACATTAATTTGTCTTTTGTTTCAATCATAAAATTATCAATTTAACTAATCTGTTTAATGATGAGTCCCTAATTCTATCAGTTTTGCCTTCTAAGTGATTAGGGGAGTTGCAAGAGTTGGTGAACATGTGAACTTTGAAGCATGCATGGATATTATGGATCTTCTCTATGAAAAGGAGGAGACATCAATTCTTTTTAGCTCCCCCATTTTACTTGCTGCATCAATTTTGGCACGTTCCTCACATTTTCTTGATTTATGTAATATTGATCTAGTTGTGTTTAAACTTGTCTGTTTGTTGTCGTTTCTAAGAGTTCTCAATTTTCTGCAGGTCGCTTCATATGTTTTAACAATTCCTAAACAGAGGTGGGAATTCCCTGTTCTTCCTTGGGGTAAGTGTCCAGTATAATGTCCCCTATTAACTTTTTTTAGTTGTTGCTTATCTCTCAATCTATTTCACTGATCATACATTAAGGCCTACTACCAGAAAATCTAACCACAGTCCACACTATTTAAACTTGATCTTAAGGCACGCGTTTTAAAACAAGAAACGTATTAACAAGATGCTAGTGAAAACTATTCCTTTGGTTTTGGATATTCAAGCCACTCCAAGGGTTATACGTGCAGGGTCCAAGTCCCATTTATTTATTTTCTAATTACCAAGTCCCATTTATATATTACTTATTGAAATAACTCAATAAGCTAGTAGTGAAAATGCAACAGGAACGGCTTCTTTTTCTTCTTTTTTTCAGCTTTAATGTCTTACATTTTGCTATTTTTCTTTTCTTCTCTTCTCTTCTCTTCTTGAGTCTCTTCTGCTGGAGATTATTCCTCTGCTTCTTCTTGGGGTCTTCTGTTATGTCCAAAAGGGGAAAATATGTTAAGAACATGCGGTAATCCTACTGATCAATATATTAGTTGGTACTTTCAAGTGAAAACACAAACTTCTATGATACAATTCAGACCTGTCAATTATGAATTTTCTGTTTTCTATACTTTATCAGATGAGAGAGATACCTTGGTTTATATGTGACTAAAACAGCATGCTATTGATAAATCTCATGTAATAACTTTCAGGGTGTCCAAACTTGTAATCTAATTTTGTAAAAATGACGTCTTTGATGCAATCACAGCCATATTGATAAAAATTGAACAATTATTATTATATCTTTCTCTCGCTGCAAATTTTAAATTCTCTATATTTTCTGCGATCAGCCTATATGCTATTGTCAACCTGCACGACAAATGACTTATCCCTGGACATACTTCAGCCTCCAACCTCTCAGCCCATCTTTGTGCCACCATTTAGAAACTTTGTTGCACTTCATATTTTAAAAACACACTAATTTTGCGAATGCTCATTATGCTTAGGCCTATGAGTTAGTTATGGAAGTATTATTATTTTATACAAAAACTTAAACTATGTGTTAGGATTGACTCATACATATGTGAGGTTGACTAATGTCCACTACGACAAGGCAGTGGGGGTATGCTATTACGACATGTGAACGAGAGGGGGTTTGCAAGGGGTAGTGTCCCCGAAAGCCAAGCGTAATATGCATTTGGACTTGAAGATTTATTAGTTGTCCAGTCTTGAGTTTTACTGACCTTATAAGTTTGTGCTCATGTTATAAGTGTTAGGGTTTTCTAGTTACTATAAAGACATTGTTTGTTGTGTTGATCATTTTAGAGTATGTGAGTCATCTAATGAATATATTAGATAAACATAACTAACATAATTGGTGATCTTTAATATATCGTGTGTCTAATATTTTTTGTTCTTCTTCTATTTTTCTGTATGATTATTGTGTGATTCGATTTAAAATTCTAACACTATCTATAAACCTGTCTTGTTAGAATTATTTGGAAAAACAATTTCGTATTTGAACCACTCCACTGAAATAAATGTTTTGTAAAATTATGTTTAGGTCATAGTATCTTGTTCTGTTCTTTAGGACCTGACACGTATGCAAAGAGAAATGCAGGCAATGCATCTGTTTTCTCTTCAATGTTTCCCAGTCAACCCAACTCTATCATCATTAATCTTGCTGTATAATTTTGACATTGACCACCGGCCATATCAGATTATTGCAGTAGTAGGGCAACTGCTTACAGGTCACCTTCAGATTTTGAGGTACAATTGTGTACCAAATATTCACTGAATCACTGCTGACGAAAGTGTAGTAGTTGTAACTCTTTCAGTGTGTTGAGGTTTTAATACAGCCCCAAGCATGATGTTGAATATTCTTTCTCACATAGTGTGTCTTGATTTAAAGCAATTGTCCTTACCAACCCAGTAGATTCCAGATAATGCTGCCACTTAATTGTATACCCTCTCAGTCCTAGTCATGTTTTTTTTTTAACATCAAATAGTAGGCCATACTAAAAAGAATAAGGTTTAATTTATAGTGACTCATGTACTCTTAATATACTTTTAAAAGTCATTTCTTAAGGGAGTGAATATTGTACATTATGCATATATATATATATATATATATATGGTATATTGGTCATGCTCTATCAATAGTGCAAGTAGGTAGTGGCTTGGCTAGTTAAATAATTCTTAGGCATTGTTCTGCTGTAGTCTTAGTAATTTCAAAAGAAGGTTGTGCAAGTAATGTAGAACTCATGAAGTCAATTGTCAATGAGTAAATAATTGTTGGAGAGGTACAGGCAGAGTAGGAATCCTTGATATAATTATGGATAGTCCTTTGTCCTCTTTTCCCCTTAACTTGTTCTTCACAAAAGAGGTACGACCTGAAGTGGTTGAATTTAGATAGCAACTGAGTTGGTTGGAGTGGAGCATCTTTTCTGTACAAGTATGAACACCTTTGGTTAGGTCATTGAAAGTGGGCAGGCAAGTGGGGTTGGTTTTTTGAATCACTATTTTCTTAGTTACAGCCTGTATGTATGAATGTATTCTTCCTTATCTGTAACGCATCTGCTCAACTATTGGGTGGGCGTGGGTCTGGCTTATGTACTTCCGCTTTTATTTACTCCATCTACCAACTAATCAGTGCTCTGGTCCTTCCTTCTCCGACGGCTCAATCTTTCATGTTTTATCAATGGTTTTACCAAACTCTCTCCCTCTCTCTATTTGTATCCAACAGCTGGCATATGCAATTGAACTAGTATGCTAGACTTTATGTTAGTTTTTCTCTAATGTGAGTAATTAGTAGGAGAAAAGAAGAATAGAAAGTGAGTCAAAAGTTTTACAATGGATGTCTGTCCTACATTTAACTTGGTCGGTAAATTCAGATTAAATGTTGAGCTGCATTGAGTATCAAGTACTATAGCTTATAGGCCTAAAGAGCATACCTAACATCATATTTTTTGAATTCTGTTTCATTGCAGTGAAGTTTGTAACCTCATGCAAAGAGACATTCTAAACCACATATTTTTCAAATGGAAATCTCTATGCGTGGTTGGGCATTTGAAAAATTAAAAGGAAAGAAAAAAACTCAAGGGTATGTGAGTGTGGTCTCCACTTTCTTCCTTTTACTTGTATATATATATATATATATATATATATATAGTAGTACTAAATTAATTTGTGTAGTGTTTGAAGTGGCACTAGTAAAGGCAAAAGTCTAGTACTTAAAAGGCTGAGAAAACAGTTTATTATGATGATGAAATATAAGGTCCACCACACGCCCGTCTCCAAAGGACTCGAGTAATTCCTATTTTTGGTTGTGGGTCCCGAATGTATGCTTGTATTAACTGTTCAGAAGGAAAGACAAACTCTCATGGGATATGATTTTCTTCAAAAATAAGACATTAATAGACATCTTAAACTATGTGACATCAAATAAATTTCATTAAATTAATGTCTAAGATTAAAAATCTGAGACTTTAGCATTACTTAATTAATAAGGTACGTAAAAGGTATTCGTGGGAGGTCATGCTGCAAACATGATTGTATAATTGTTTTTTTTTAAGTAGGAGACTATTGAACTAACGTTTTCTTTTATTTTATTGTCATATAAATCATTTTGTTAGAAATATATTGTTTGTCCTTTTCTCAAATTAATAATCCTCGCTTTTCTTTTGTTCCCAGTTGAGATAATGATTTGGTTCAAATTTCAAACTACTCCCCCCATTTTAAAATTAAAAGTACATTTATGGTATTTGATATTGTTATACACAAATAATGGTATTAGACAAATTCATAAAAAATTTGTAATTATTCTAATAATATTTAACACTTTAAACTATACTTATTGTGTTGATTATATGTTTTTTGCTCTAATGATATCAATCATCATATTATTTTTTTTGTTCCAAAAGTAAAGATAAAATTCTCAACATGTCATTATTTATATTTTTTATGTTTTGGTCAGTAATTAAGAGTGTATAATAATGTAATTAAAGTTGTTTATTGCTACATTCATTTAGATCATGTTTGTTTGTAAGAATTATAACATCGATTATAATTCCGGAATTATAATACCTAATTGAACATGATATTTGTTAACGCCAAGATTCGTTAACGCGTTTCAATCACCAAAAATACGTCCAATTCTACACATAAATGAAATCACACAGAAAAACTTGACGGCTTGTACTTTATTTTTAAAAGGAAAGCTATGTTTCATGTGATTTCTTTTTTACTGAAGTAAAAAAAAGAGTTATAGTTTATTAATTTTATTGCTCTCTTCTTCTTTCTTTAATTAATTTTTGGATATATCTTAACAAACGAAACTGGCTAATAGTTGTAATAACATTTTTATAAAGTAAATAATAATGCAACCAAAAGTAAGATGATTGCCATTATTTGGATCTTATCTTATTAGATTACAAATGATCATATAAATAAATAAATGATTTGAGATTAATCAATTGTTGGACTAATTACAAATAAATGATTGGCGACACTAATCAATTATTGTGCTAACAAATAAATAATGGGTAAGGGTAATCAATTATTGCGCCAATTAGGCATAAAGAATAATTTAACAACTACACCAAAATTATTTACCATTATATTAATTCTTGCTTATCAACCTTTATCTTATAGTATCTTAAATACACTATAGTATATGTTTTTTAACACGCATCTCTAAAATGCTAAGTTTTATATATATATATATATATCTGACGTTGAAATTGAAAATAATGCTTTGGGTACGTCCATCTATCTGTCATCAATACTCTCTGCTACCGCTCTCCCCCTTTATTAATTATAATAATTAGGACGGGCTTATTTGTTTCTTATGATATGATTATTGTATTACTCTACAATTATTATCAATAATTTTCTTTTTAGTGGTTGTATTATTCTGATTTTAATGTTGACGGATCAACTGACATTATATATATATATTATGTGTGTTAAGAAACATGACATGTAAAATAACATTCAATTTTAGAGGCACAAGGAGAACTTTTTGTGCACTGACCAAAATGGGAATAATAAAAGGGAATGAAGAACAATAGCATTTGATTTTCCATTTTCTTTTAAATTTTAAAATTTTGAACTATGATGGAAATTACAAGTACTTATAAGTACATAAATTTATAATTAATATCTTCCTCATTAAAAATTACAATAAATTCGACCCACCTCAACCAATCCATTTTACCTTCGACTATACGTCAAGTTTGTACTAGTACAGTGGAGCCCATATTATAAATTTGTTTGTATAATAAATAATCTTACTTATCACATAAAAAAGTCTTTATAATATTTATAGGGATAAATAAAATTTTGTGTTATATATCTTTGAGATTAGGTTTTTCATTGTGATTCTGAAAACTTTTTATTACATCGAATAAGCATCTTTCAAAAACTTACAAAATGGTCGTTCAAATCAGATTTTTAGTCAAAAAAGCGTTAGGAATCTTGGTTATCTGAGATTGACTTGACTATTTTTTTCGTGGAACCTTGAAAAAATCTGATTGAGCGGATTATTATAACGAATGAGTAAAACTATTAACTACTTAACTAAACAATTCCAAAACTAAAATAATAATAATAATAATAATTTCAAAATAATAATAATAATAATAAAATACTATTAATAGTAATAATTTTAAAATTCTATTTTAAAAAAATATATGTTAATTTTAAAAAGTCTTTTTTTTAAAAGTTGTTTTAAAAAAAATTGTTTTTTAAATTCAATTTTTAAAAAAATTTTGTTTTTTAAAAACGTTAATTTTTATAACAACGGAATTTTTAAATTTTTTAAAAACATTAATTTTTTTTTTAATTGAACTAATATTTTTCAAAAAGTCTGTTTTTTAAAAAAAGCGTTAATTTTTAAAAACGTTAATTTTTTTAAAAGCGAACTAATATTTTAAAAAAAAGTCTATTTTTTAAAAAAAGCGTTAATTTTTTTAAATTGAACTAATATTTGTTAAAAAAATTCTTAAATTTAAAAAGCGTTAATTTTAAAAAATTTAAAAAACGTTACTTTTCTAAATATTTAAAAACCGTTAATTTTTAAAATTTTTAAAAATGTTAATTTTCTAAATTTTTTTTGAAAACGTTACTTTTCTAAAAAAATTAAAAAACGTTATATTTCTAAAAAAAATTAAAAACGTTAATTTTCTAAAAAAATTTAAAATTTTCTGTTTTTATAAAATTAACATTTTTTAAAAAAAAGAGACTTTTAAAAAAATATTAGTTCAGTTAAAAAAAATTAACGCTTTTTAAAAAATTTAAAAATTATGTATTTATAAAAATTAAAGTTTTTAAAAAAACATACTTTTTTTAAAAAATTTAATTTTAAAAACAAAATTTTTTTAAAAATAGATTTTTTAAAAAAAACTTTTAAAATTAACAGATTTTTTTTTAAAATTATTACTATTAATAATATTTATTATTATTATTATTATTATTATTATTATTATTATTATTTTGAAATTATTAGTATAATTATTATTATTAGTTTTGGAATTGTTTAGGTGAAGTAGTTAATCGTTTTGGTCATTTGTGCTATAATAATCCTACCGCTTGTATTTTTTTTTGTGTTCCACGTAGTTAAATAGTAAAGTCAACTTACACAATCAAGATTTCTAACGCTTTTTGACCTAAAATCTGACTAAATTTCGACCATTTTGTAAGTTTTTGAAAATACAATTATTCGATTGTAATAAAAAAGTTTTGTGAATCACAATGAAAACCTAACCCAAAGATGAAAGGACCAATGTTGATTTTTGATTTTATGATGTTTTGAATGATGACTAATTTAAGGATATTAGACTTGTGCATGGTTTATGATTTGTTATTATATTATTTAATATGCATGGGTTTATAATATTATTAAGGAAGATTTGAATTGAAGCTTATTAAGGAAGATTTGAATTGAAGTTCATTAAGGAAGGTTGGTTTTCTAAGAAATGCATTTTGGTTTTAAAATGTCCATTTATTAAGGAAGCAGTAAGAATAAATCTTTAACAAATCATATCAATCTCCTTTAATAAAGTTTGGATATATATAGTTTAATGACTCCTAATATTGTGGGATTCTTTATAGAATTCAACCGGACTTATCTTAATATATGACAACTTATTTGGACTCTTATTATATCCTTGATTTACCAAATCATTGGACTCTTTAATTCTAATATCATGGGGTATACCAACTTTGATATCGTTTCCTATTCTATCTCTTTGTTCATAACCGTTGGTCAATATTGTAGTTAATATTATGGGATTTAAATCATCGATTTCTTTAACATGGGATTGATTTATTGCTAACAATTATTTTATAAATGTTGGGACTCTCTTTATATATAGTCTTATCTCACTACCAAGCGGAGACAAGGATACAAAGGTTAATTCACGTTGTTATCTGAGAGAAGAATCCTATCGAGAACTTTCTTGTTTATTTCCACTATTCATCAGATCATATAATAATTCTTTGTGGCTAAAAAATAAGAAGTCTATTGTAATTTCTTCTATCATATTCAAAGTTCAAGGCTTGTTTGGCTTGATCGATCCAATGAGTGGATAGGGTTTGTTCAAAGAGAAATTTTCAAGGTTCAGCAGAGGTGCAAAGTCTCCGATGGTGAGAAAAGGTTGTAGAGAGAGTCTGCAAAGAGGCGGAGGTGTCCATCAATGGAAAGCTTCTTTGTAACATGGAGTTCTTTTTATTGTATTTAATTGAATATTAAGTTTAATAAAAAGAGTCTCCAATCATAGTTGGGATTGGACGTGAATTACGTCACTAGGTAGAGGATAGGGGCTGAACCACGTAAAAATCTTGGTGTGATTTTTACTTATGTTTATCTCTTTAACTGTCATTCACGTTCTGCACTTTTTGTTATTCACGCCACTAATCCAGACACTAAAAGCAAAGCAGTGTCAGCTAGAATCATCCGATAATCATAAACGAAGAACAGACACTAAAGCAGACAGATATAGCTGTCTGAATTAAATCTGTAACACAAAATTTCAAAAAAAATTCAGCGTTTATCACTTTAGCTTAAACACCTATTCACCCCCCTCTAGGTGTACACATACACAGAATTACAACCAAAACCTTATTTATACCAATGTTTATATATACACACTGACACACATACATATCATGGACTTCATATGTCAGACGGGGATTCATAGTATGCATGCGTGTGTATGTGAATATTATGTAATTTTTTTTATATGATAATAACATTGTTATTATATAATAGGATCTTGCACTATATATTATATTATGGATTATGGATGCTTGACATGGACCTCCAGCTCTGGATTATGATGTGGCACCAAACTATGCAAGTATGTATATATCTTTGTGCAATAAAGGTGGTTTATATTTTTTATGCATGGTGGACCAGACCTTAATTGTTTGTTCAAGATTTTGATTTCACAATACTACAATATATAAATATCAACCTTGTCTGTGTTGGATTCCCTTTATTTTAAGAGTTTTTTTTTAGATATTATTGATAAAAACTTTATATAACCAACTCTCATAATTTTGATTAGTTTAAAATTAAGTTGTTTCAACTTTATCATCATGCTACAACACTGAATAATACTAATATTTGTTTAATAGCTCTTTCCCTGGGAGCTTTTTCTACATAACGAGTACACCAAGTTAAAATAACTAATCCAGTATTAGCGTAACACTCCAGTTCTACGTGTAGGATATTTGGAGAGGGGAGAGGGGCGAGGGGGTGTGGGGGGTGGGTTGGCGTGCGGAGGAGGGGAGGGGGTAAAACTAAAGAATAGATGTGAGGGAATTTGTTTCCCTTTTTCATAATTCCAATGCATAATGGAGTAAAATTTTATTTAATGGAGCAGTAAAGTACTACTTTTTCCCCATCTTTAACATCATCAATAACATATCATTCATAATAAATGATGACATTGACAATAAAATAAAAGAGAATACTCTTTAAAGATAAGAGGATTAAAAGAAGCATATGGACTTGTCACCAAAAGGGTACAACACTAGATCTCTTTTTCCCTTCTCTCTTTAATTTTTTACTAAAATGACGTTAGGGTAGGGAATGATTTATAAATTAAAATATAAAGTAATTTAAGTTGGGAGTTATATGTAAATATATTTGGTATTAATTTAATTTATAAATAAAAAATTAAATTAAAATAAGTTATAAAAGTGTTTGGCTCATAATAATTTATAAATTAAAATAAATATAAAAATTATTAAAAAGAAATAGAGCCAAAGTAAATCACAAATAATTATTTATTTTTTTACTTAAATTTAACTTATAACTTAAAAAATAATTAATTACCAAACATCTCAATAATAAAAAATAACTTATAAGTTGTTCGAACATCTTAACAGCTGGACTCTTCGCCTGGCCTGGGGAACTCTCCTCAGCAAGTCTCTTAGTTCTATCGCTAAATAAAACCGTGAAACTAGCACGCTCTCTATAATAGGACGGTACTCTTCACGCGCTGAAATAGTGAATGCAAACGAAAACAGGAAAATATGCCGCCTTACCTCCACAGTCTCTGTTTTTTGTTCTTTACCTGCTGTTGAAGCATTGTTACCCCCTTGGCCCTTCCACCAAATTGAGAAAGAAGAGAGAGAAATAAACCCTAGAAATATGTGCTAAATGCTAATGTACGCAGATCCACATTTTGGGTGCATTTTAGCCTAAACCAAGAACCCCAAATATTACATCTTTCCCCTTTTCACTTTCTGTGACTTGTGGAAGGGTGAGTGGTTGGTGGAACTTCTTGTTGTGCAGCATTTGGCTTATACGACCCTAATTCTTCTTTCTTATCTAAAACAGTTTTTGGGTTTTGTTTTCTTGAAATGTTTTCTGGAAACAAAAGCAAATTCTGGGTTGTTTGGTGTGTTGTGGAGGCATGAGGAAGCTTCAGATCTGGTGAAGCAGAGAGCTGTGGAGAGAGAGAGATGGTGATATATTCAGATTTTTACCGTCTTCCTTTCTGACTTAAAACCCTACAAAACCCACTTTTTCTCTTGTCATTATTTTCTTGGCAGGACTTTTTTCCCTATAATCTTTTAGCTTTGGAAGCTTTTTCTGTCTCCTCTGTGTTCTTGAGAGAGGACTCCGGTTGGAAAAAAAAATCATTCTTGGGGGTAATTCAGGGTGGAAGAGAGAAAATAAGAAGAGAATTCGATTTGTAGAAATGCTGGCGATAGGGAGTCCTACCGGTCTCCGTACAAACACTAGCTGCAATACTTTGCTCAGGGAACTTCAGGTCTATATCTTTGTCCTCTCTTTCATCATTTTATTTCTGGGTTTTGAGTATCTTCAAAGTAAATTGAGTATCTTTCTGGGTTTAATTCAAAAATGGGGGTTTTGGCAATTTGATCTGTTGTTCTTTTGGGATATATGGGGACGAGGACTGTTGACTGAAGTGGGTGTCTTAAATTTAATTAACTTGATTTTCATGTTTGCTATCTAATGCGGAATACAAGTTGCATAGTTTAAGTAGAAATGAGTTTTATTTATATTTTGCCTTCTTTTCTTGGTCATCAGAGTAGGTTGAATTTTAGAGCTCTGTGACTGATTACGGGGTTTTAAGAGAAATTGAGCCTTTTTGTCAGAAGGAAAATACTTAGAAAAAAAGAGGACACAGAGCCCTGTTTGGATTTTGATTTTAATTTTTTGGCGTTTGAAGTTGACAAGTTTTGACAGTTTCTTCCACTCGTTTCCTAATGTTGGGCTAAAATCAACGGAAAAAGGTAAGCTTGAATTTTGACCATTCAAGAAGGTTATACAATTCTGTCTAATAAGAACTTGTCTACCATTTTCTAGTTTTTTGTGGATTTGATAAAGAATGGGGCTTTTTTGGGGACAATTGCTACACAAGGCAGTTGTTTATGCATATGTAACTGCAACCTTTAATTTGTTGCTTTTATGTTAGAGAAGATAGTACAATATTTATATTTACCCTCTTTTTTAACTTGACTTTGTTCCTCCAATGTGCAGCAAATATGGAGTGACATTGGCGAGAGCGAGGCAGACAAAGATCGTATGTTGCTCGACCTGGAGAGAGAATGTCTAGAAGTATACAGAAGAAAAGTTGATGAGGCTGCCAATACGAAGGCACGGCTTCATCAGTCTGTTGCTACTAAGGAAGCTGAACTTGCTACACTTATGGCTGCTCTTGGGGAGCTAAATATTTATTCAACGGTACATAAATGCAAAAGCATCTTTAGCACTGAAACCATCATCATGAACGCCGTTCTTCCTGTTTTAGTTGTGTTAATTATTTTTTGTTGTCACATTCTCCTTTATATTCACTTTATCTAGTTATTAGTTTTCACTTTTCACATTGATGCCGTGGATTTAAAATCTAAAATATTTCAGTTGGGATGGATATCTTTTCTCATTTAGTGCATTGTGCGAAAGTCGCTTTTGTCGTTTTAGCAAAGATGCTTCTGTCTTGGTGGATATTTTATAAGCTTGTGTGCGCGCTGATTTTGGTCGTTTGTACTATTAGATACCATTTCAGTTATCATTGCAGTTGATTATATCCGTCTCTGTACCAGGATTATTATGACCGGATTATTTTAACTTTTACTCATGTTTGTATATAATAAGGAATCAATCTTGTTTATAGAAAACCAGGACTACTGGGTTAGTACTATGCAAAATAACTGATGTTAATAGTAGCATCAGATTGGTAATTGTAGTCCTCCTTCCTGGGTTCAAATGACACGTGGTGTGATCAGGACTTTGTTTGCTTGACTGTAATTTCTCAGAGATGAGAAACTCAGAAACCTAGAAAAATCACCAAAAAAAGCTTATATAGATGGGAAGTACATTTTTCTGTGGTTATATACTTCGGTCCTACTTTATTGTTATTCTTTTTTTGCTAAATCAATCCTAGTTTAACATGATAAATGGGAAATGTTGATATCTCAATGTTAATTAGCTTTTTGTGAGCTGCATATTGGTTGCATTTTTATCAGTTATTTCATTATTCAGGTTTTATGTATTTGAGGTTTATCATGTTGCTGGGAGGGGGCATAAGTAGGGAAATAGATTGATCATGTTTGAGCATTTATTAGAATCAACACTGGTAGAGCATTTATGAAGCAGTCTTTTAAGAGTCGGGTCAACATACACTTGAGTAGAGGCATTTGATGACGAATATCCATGAAGCTTACTGCCACTTTATTATCTACCTGAGAATATCTTAATGAAAATCAGATATGTAGAAGCTTGGAAAATATCTTCTATTTTATCATTATTGGCTCCTTGCTTAAAATGTTATCAGTTTGGAATCAGGCGGGGGCAGCATTTTCTTATTCTCTACTTTCCTCTATAACAAAATAATTCTAGAATAGGAGGTAGAGCGAGATTTCAGCAATTTCATTAACACAAGATCTCAGTCAAAGTTTTGGTCAAAGTTCTTTATTTCATTTAATATTTCTTTTTTAAAAGCATGTATTGTAAAATTCACAGATCCGATCAGAGAAGAAAGCAAAAACATTGAAGGAGCAACTCACGCTAGTCACACCTGTGGTGGAAGATTTGAAACTAAAGAAAGAGGAAAGAATAAAGCAATTTGCAGGCATGAAGGCTCAAATTGATAAGATCAGTGTGGAGATTTCTGGATATAGTCATCTTGTCAGTGCTGGGAGTTCCATTGATCTGGAGGAACAAGATTTATCGCTCAGAAAGCTTACGGAATACCAGACACATCTTCGAGCTCTTCAAAAGGAAAAGGTATATGTACAGAGTCGCAATATTCTTGTAAATGTTATTGTTAATCTGCTTCCCGACCACATTTATTTGAAAGTATGCATGAGCTACATCTAGTTGTTGGCGGATGTCACATTAGTTTCCTGCCTTCCTGTTGAATGATGAATTATGATATGTTTTTACTGAATGGATGGAAAGTTGTTTATATGAAAATTTTAGGTTAACATAATAGTTATTGTTTTCCTTTTTTATTCTTGTTATTCAGCATTTCCTGCCTTTTTCAGTCTGAGCGCCTCCAAAAAATTATGGAGTACGTGAATGAGGTGCATTTCTTGTGTGGAGTTCTTGGGATGGATTTTAGCAAAACTGTCAGTGATGTGCATCCAAGCTTACATGGTACAAGCTTGGGACAGTCCACAAACATCAGTGATAATACATTAGAAGGTCTGGAGCAGACCATCCTTAAGTTGAAAACAGAAAGAAAAGTTCGATTCCAGAAGGTAACGTGTGTTTTCAGCCTCATGAGTTAGTTGAACATTGTTATTATTGTGATGATACCTATCCTTAAACATTTGTCAAGAAATAAAGGAAAACTAATCTCTGTCCTAAATTGCAGCTGAAAGATATAGTTGCATCAGTATTTGAACTTTGGAATTTAATGGATTCAACAAAAGAAGAGAAGCGTAATTTTACCAGAATTATCTCAATTTCGTCGGAATCAGAAATTGTGGAACCGGATTCTCTTTCTATTGAAATTATTCAACAGGTTTACAAGCACGGAAGTACCTTCAGTTTTCTAAATCATTCTACCTGAAGATAGAATCTGTAATACGGATTTTTTCTTGACAGGCATCAGCAGAAGTTGAGAGGCTCACTAAATTGAAAGCAAGTAGGATGAAAGAACTGGTTTTGAAGAAGAGATCAGAGTTAGAAGATATATGCTATAAGACTCATATTGAACCTGATTCAAATACTGCTGCTGAGAAATCTAATGCAATGATAGATTCTGGTGTGCATGTTATCTTGAAGCCAATTGCTGCTCACTTTTATCATTTTAGGTTTGTTTTACAACGTATTTCATTCAAAAATCTTTCTGTTATTCAGGTCTTGTGGATCCTTGTGAACTTTTGGCAAATATTGAGGAACATATAAACAAAGCAAAGGATGAAGCAGTAAGCCGAAAAGAAATAATTGATAGGATAGAACGGTGGCTATCTGCTTGTGAAGAGGAAAATTGGCTTGAAGATTATAATCTAGTAAGCATAGTTGATTATTATGTGCAGCCAGAAATCTTTTGAAGTGGGATACACCTACTCAA
Organism: Panax ginseng; assembly: GCA_020205605.1. Classification (NCBI taxonomy): domain Eukaryota; kingdom Viridiplantae; phylum Streptophyta; class Magnoliopsida; order Apiales; family Araliaceae; genus Panax; species Panax ginseng. The sequence goes on from CM035127.1 coordinate 7,672,370, forward strand.
ATTTTCCAATTTTTATTTCTAGTGATATATATATATATATATATATATATATATATATATATATATATATATATGTACACACACATGTATGTGTGTGTGCGTGTGTATATATACATATATGTAGCCAGTGAAAGTAAACATATATAACAAGCTACAGTTTAGAGTGAGAACCTCTAGATATCAGTTGTTTAAAACATCTATGTGATTTTCAGGACCATAACCGCTATAGTGCTGGAAGAGGTGCTCACATAAACCTGAAACGCGCGGAACGAGCTCGGATAACTATTAATAAGATTCCAGGTATTATATTCTGGCTCTCCTTATTGGGTCATATCTTGGCTGAACTGGCAATTCTCATTTGATATAACAAGCTAGCTTTTATTTCAGCTATTGTCGATAATTTGATAACAAAGACATTGGCGTGGGAAGAAGAGAGAAAGAAATTGTTTCTTTATGATGGGGTGAGTTCGGTGGAATAATAGTTTCTGGTTCATAATTTATCCCATAGTGCTATATTCTTAGGGAACTTGTCAATATTGTTATATGTAGGTGCGTTTGGTATCGATACTGGATGATTACAAACTTACGAGACGACAGAAAGAAGAGGCAAATAAGCGATACAGGGTAAATTTTTTGAGTGAACAAGGATATATAGTATCTATACATATATATATATATATATATATATATATATATATACACACACACATATATGGATATATGTTCTAGTAATTTGGAGAATTGGATAACATTCCAAAATTCCTGTTTTCTGTGGTCTTTGATGTTCCAAGTTGATTCTTGTTATTTTTTTAATTCTAAATAATGATTTTTCTTTCCCATGGAATGACTTTTACTTTGTAATTCCCAATTAAAACAAGAATATATGAAAAACAAAGCAATTCCATAGTCATTCATAAGCATTATGTTTCCAAATGGACACATTTTAGAATCTCTATGTCACCCCCCCCCCCCTTCTTCCCGCGGTAATTAATCTGTCTCATATTTCTGAGAAGATTGACGTTATCCTATCATTGGTTCAGGACCAAAAGAAACTTCAAGACTTGCTACTTACAGAGAAGGAATCCATTTATGGATCTAAGCCTAGTCCAAGAAGAAGCAGCAGTTTCAGGAAGACAAATGGCTATCATGCTAATGGAAATGGATCTATGACTCCCACACCTCGCAGGAACTCAGTTGGAAGTCCAGCTTCAGAGCTTGGAACACCGCGTTCATATTCTGGGCGTCACAATGGGCATTTTAAGGAAATGCGAAGACTGTCTACTGCACCACTGAACTTTGTGGCCATAGGAAAAGAAGATATCATATCTTTTTCATCTGTTTGTGGTTCTGAGCCAGGTTCTCCGCCTCTGGGTTGACTTTGGAACCTAAGTTGGTAGGTTTTGCAATACAGCCTTTACCCTTTTTAGTGCCATTTGGCTATGAAACTTTTGTTATTTGGTGGTATATGGAAAACACAGCAAATAGTAATTCTACTTTGTACCAGAACTTGATTGATAGAGCTATTAAATAAACAACAAAAAGATAAAGAAGAGGAAATGGCTTTAAGGTTAAAGTTCTTTATGATAGCTTTATTCAAGCAACACTTTTCTACCAGTAATTTTTGTAGATTATTAATGTTCTATATTTTACCCCTAGAAATATTGGGGTACGACAACCCATGGTGGTTTGGAAAACTTGGAAGTATTTTCAGTCGAGATTAATGAGTTTTATTTATGTCCTAATGCACTTTTCTTTCATCTTGCAGGAACCAGTAGCTATGATGTTGATGATTTCAATGACCAACCCAATGCTGGATATGGAGCAGCACAAAGCTTGTAAATACTAGTGTTTGATTTGATGATATGTTAGAAGTACTTGGACAGTGATGACTGACATTGAGGAGGGGGGCTGGATTTGATAAATTGTCGTGGATATACTAGTAAAATCTCGTGTATTGTGAAAGATGCAATCAACTGTGACCGTGTCTGTGTTGGTCTTGCTTCTTCTTTACACATGCATGTATATATTTGTATGCATTGTTCATTGTGATGGATACTATTTGATGCAGGGACCCCTTCATTTTCTTTTGTAATTCAGACTACTGTAGGTAGGGTGTGTAATCAATCTGGTTTGTGTTGAATCTTTTTATTCAATAGTGGTAATAATTTAAGAAAAATAGTATATATTGCAACTAAATTGATGTAGTGGGTTAATTTTATGTATTGATATAGTAGGATTCATAATTTGTTTTCATAATTTCTGAGATATATCTAAAACTGTGACTACAAATAGTGAGCAGTAAAGAATGACAAACTATTTTATTTCTTCCTCTTCTGACTTCAAAGAATAATAATATAAGAATTTCAACTTAAAGAGTGAGAGCGGTGTTTGACTGACTGCTATGAAAAATAATCAATTATTAGTCCAACTTGTAATCTGCATTAAATTTCAATTCCTAACAAAAGCAAAGTTTCAAGTCTAGCCAAGTAGGGATAATGTTATGATTATTTTTTAATATCACACACATCATACTCAAAAATTGGTTGAGTTATTCAGAAAAGAAATATAAAAAAAAGATGAAAATATAAAATCATCAAACATGATACATAATACATAAATTTTAGGCTTATTTATTATATTGTGTTTAGAAGACTTATAAGCTTAAATAAGTCGCGTAACTATTACGTGTGAGATTTCGTTTTAAAAAAAAAATCAGAGCTTAAATTATTTGTTATATGACAAAGTAACGCTTAGGAGTATATATATATATATATATATGGAGACTGATTTATTGATACTATTGTCAATTTAATATTATATTTACAACATATCATGATCGTCTATTTTAAGATTGAACGGTTTAATAGAGCTCCCGTTTGTGAACAAGACAAATGATCAAAATATTTCTCTTTATAAAAGTCTCCGTCCGCAGTATTAAACCGCGGACACTAGGTATGATCAAATGCAGATGTCAAATTAAAAAAATTTTAATTTTCAATTTTCGATCGATTCCCAAATTTTCAGTCATTGGTGTTTGTTTGAAATATCGAATACTTTATATATACTTCTCATTTAAAGAATGAAAAAGAATAACTTAAAAAGAATTTTTAATATTGCATATTTGCATTTAACATGTTAACACAAAATTTGACAGTGAGGGTTCAAATTAACCCATGACAGATATATTATTGAGATAAGACGGTAAAATTCCAAAATATATATTGCATTCAGCCTGATTGGAACTTTTAAAACTAAAAAAAAATTGAATTTGAGCGTCCAGGACAGGTAAAGAATGAGTATTTTGTTTTTCTGTTCAGTGAGTAATATTAAAATGCAGAATATTAAAAATTAAAATATGGTAAATTTAATCGTTTTTTACATAGAGGATGACGAAGTTGATACGTTAACTATTGATCGGTGTATATATATATATATATATATATATATATATATATATATATATATATATATATATATACACATTATCGTATTCTTATTCGGCGCTGTTTGCATCATCACTATAGAAGACACCTGTAATTTTTAATTTTTCTCGTTCCAAACAAACCCTTAATCCAAACCCTCCCTCTCCTCCTTTCCTATCGGAAGTTGTTTCCAGCCCCCAAAATGGCAATTATCAGTAAACAGATCTACTCAGTAGTGTTAGCCATCGTTTTGGTGATTTCATTGAGCTCGAATCTATGTTTCGGCCATAGTTCTGGATCCGGCGCTTCTCAGGTCCACGAGGATTATGCTCATCACCATTGTGATAACGGGCACCACCACCATCATGAACATAATCATCATCATGATGAGCCTGAAATGGCTTGGGAGAAGAAGCTCCCGGAGGAATTGGCTGAGGAAGAGGATCTCAAATTGTTGGGATTTGGGTCCTACTCTCATGATCATGAACATCAGGATTACGGCCACGAGCTTGCCGGTTTTGGTAATTCTATGACTTTAAAGCTTTGATAAAGTGAAATTTGTTTAATTAACAAGTTTGTGGAAATGCAGTAGAATTTGTCATAGTTTTCAATATATGATACTATTGTTATTGGGGCTAAATTTGTATGTGTGGATGCACTGGGAAAAACTTGGAAAACGAGCAGTACTTGTCTAAAAAGAAGTAGATGATTTTGATTTATTGAATGGTTTGGATGTAAGCTAGTTTATTTAAATAGAGGCTTTCATATTAAAATATAATTTCTAAGTTCTAAAACAAGACTCTTTTTTTGTTATTATTATCATCAATAAAGATGGACAATGTGATTGGAATTAGAAAGTCTTTGCTCAAGTATTTTCTTATATCACTACTATGAGTATGAAATTTATATGAGCACTAGGTGAAATAACTTTCTATTAAAAAGTTTCGTTGTTGAGTTTAAAAATTATCAGTGTTGGTATACGATTTTTTTTTTTTTTGGGGTGTTTGAGGTCGTTATTCATTACATATTTCTTGATGTAGAAAAAGATGCCCATAACATTTCATAATGTATTACGTTTCATCACCTAACTTGAAAAATACTCTAATTCCGCGAGTTTATGACTGAACTAGTGCTGCTCACATCACATCTAAGTTGAACTCCCTACATAATCCATCAACTCTAGGTAATGAAATTAATTTTGATAAATTAACCGTCTCCACTCTAGGTAAGGCTTCATGTCATTCTGAAAATTTTTCATTATGAATAAATTTGAAGTTTTTTCTCTTTTCTCTTTTACCCTTCCCTTTTGCTTTCCAAAATTGTAGACTTGTAGTTCAACCCATCACCCAATTGTGCACACGACCTACAGTTATTGATATTTTAAATTGTGGTTGGATATATCACCTCTTGCCATTCTTTTTTTTTTCTTCGTTTAAGTTCAGTGTTCTCCCTAATTCCTTTCTCTCACTCAGTCACCAAACAGTTATTTCATGAAAAGTCCGTCGCTTTTTTCTTTTTCTTTCTTTTTAAATGGAAAAGAAAGTCTGAAGTATGAACAACGAGTAGAATTGAAGATTGGTTGTATACTCCTCAAAACTTCTAAATTAAGAAGATGCAAGCATTGGAGGATTTCCTGGACACCCATTTTGAGAGGTCAATTGTACATGCTACTTTATGTTTTGGGTACTAAGTTACCAACATGTCTTTTTGTGTTTGTTGATTTATTATTTCAACTACTTTTGGACTCTTTAACTTGGAATAGTATTTTCATATGATAAAGGTGCTGACTGGGTGTCATACTGTCATTTATTTGTTTAATTTTGCTTATTTTAATTTGCATCTGTCTTGTTTCAGCTAACCTGAAGATAATCCTATCGTATTCCTGAATGAGCTCCTCCATTTGAAGAGATTTGATAATTGCTAAATATGGATGTACAATACTTACTAACACGTCTGAATGAGTTGAATCTATTCAAAGTTGCTTATTAGTCTTATTCTGTATTTCCATTTGCAGTGAATGAGTATATATATTGGAGTATATCATCAAGGAACTATTATTCCTTCCCATTTATGGGAGATTGTAAATTGCATACCCATATCTTTATCACTCTCTTATTCAGTCTTACTTTTGGTGCAATTGCTAGGACTTTGGATTCATGCAATGGGTTGCTCACTGTTGGTGAGCTTGGCTTCTCTTATTTGCCTGATTATTTTGCCAGTAATCTTTAGTAAGTAGCTTGAATTTCAGGACTTGTTGATACCGTTGCTTTTGCTGAATTCATTATTGTCGTTTCATATGCCTTTGCCAACAAGCAAAAGCTGACTATAATTTATTGCAGTACAAGGAAAACCATCAAAGACTATTGTTGATTCATTGGCTGTATTTGGGGTTAGATTCTTCATACCTTTTCCCCTCTTCTTTTTGGATTGTTGTTTCCTGTGATGGTTTGTGTTCTTAATGATACATTGAATACATTTATTATATGCATTACGATTGTAATTCATCAGTTTCTGACTTGGTGACTTTTGGTTGTCAATTTACTGATGATTTATCTCTAATTTACCCTATGTGCTGCATCTAGAATGTCCATTGTTAATATCAACAAGGGACACATATTCTTAGTTTATTGCTGCAGAGTCTTATTAAGTTATGAAATCATTTTTTTTTTATAAAAAAATTCTAATATCCTGTCGATATTTCTTGGGAGTTGAACAGTAACTCCTACTATCAATGTATCTTTATCTTTTTTGGAATGCAATGTTGGGTTTTAAGATGTATAATGCATTGGCATCAACAATGCTGAGGATGGTATGCATCAAGTTACACCCATCCCATCAGATAACTCATCTATGACTATTTTATGGCATACTCTCAACCTCTCTTTTTGAGAGAAAGAGAGGGGTTGGGGTGGCACCACACACCCTCTCTCCTAAAAAAAAGATTATGTGGGCTGTTTGAACTGAACCTATCAATTTTAATACGCATTTACTTATGAGAACATGGTATGTAATTGCGGGATATATGGTAACTGTGCTAAAAGTAATGCGTGCATGACTGATTTAAATTAATGTTAGATATGAAATATTGGCTTTTAACTTGTTGATAAATTATGCAACTGCCAAGAAGCTATACAATGTTGGGACTTGGGAGTTCATCAAAGAAAATATTATTTTCTTTAGATTTGTATTGGCTATCTTCTATTGAAGATTTTGTTGTCATTTTCTTTTCTTTGTTGTCGAGCTGTTACTTTACTTTTTATATATTCACCTCTAGTTGTGAAGTAATAGAGGTTTGGAGGGGATTACTTGGTTGCCTTGCGTGGATGAATTGGAAACATCTCTCTAATGTTTTGCTTCTATGGTCACTACTTTGAATGGTTCACTTTATCTTCTAGGGCTTTTGCATTTTCAGGCAGGTGCTATGCTAGGAGATGCTTTTCTTCATCAGTTACCACATGCATTTGGTATGATGAGTTCAGCTGTATTTCCTTGGGTCTAAATAGTTTTTTTAATAATTATATATTTCAAAGGATTTCAAGCTATAGCTATCGCCATAAATTGCTAAGTGAACGATGTTAAACAATTTTCAGGTGGCGAACACTCCCATTCACATGATCACCATATGGACCATGGTCATCATGTTCATTCAGGAAATGAGCATTCACATTCTTTAAAAGATCTTTCTGTAGGATTGTCCATACTGAGTAAGTCTAAAACAAGATGACTGCTTTTATTCATTATATAATTGCAGTTGAATGCATGCCTGGACCATGGACCATCTTAGTTCATGTTATCCTTCTTATACTACACAAATTATTTTTATAGTGATAAATAACAAGTTTAGACTTTAGCCATACACATCTTAATAAATGACCAAACAAATTTTCATGGGTGCCACAACTTGATCAATTTCGCATTATACATGCCCCACATGTATGTGTTGGTAAAAATGTTCTGTATTTTGATATCAATATAAAATTTTCAATGGGTCTTTGACTATAGTTTTGGAAGTTGCTTTATGAGGTTTTGCAGTACTTTTTCTCTTACTTTATGTGGGTGTCAAAAGTGTATGCTCAAAGTAGGCTTGTAAAGGGTGTATGGACTTGGAGTTTATCTATATATATTATTATCTGGGTTCTCTTTCTTTATTCCTCAATACATATTTTTAATTAAAATTTAAAACAATGTGTAAAGATGGTTGAATAATATTTTGTTTTTTCTTAGATAAGGCTTTAATTTATGATTCAAGGCCCAATGCCGTAATCGTTGTTTATATGATTGGCTTGGGCTTACTTCTAATTTGAGTTTCATCGGAACATGTGTAGAGAGAACGGATAGTTCATGCATCTTATGATTTTGTGAAAAGAAAATGTGCTGATTCTTTCTTCCGGTAATTACAAATGCCCTGATTCACCTTCTGTTGAACACATAAGGTGATTAAGGTCTTTTCTGTAGAGTAATTGTGCCAAAATTCATGCAAGACTCTTCAGTGCAGCTCAGAATGAGCAATCTTTTGAGATTAAGTAGTTTAGAATGTGCAATTGAAGTAGTGGTTCCCAATATTGTCCAAAATAATGTGTGTCCCTAAAACATTGCCGCTGCCCACCCAAAAGACAGATCCCCACTCTTAAATAATCCATCTGTTATAACGATGCCTCGAGTTATATTATCTCTCGGTTCTTTATTCTGATTTGTATGGGGGTTTGCAAATGGGATTATGATAGCACGAGTTCTTATTCGTTTGTATATCTTGGTTGCTGCAGCTGGAATTGTACTTTTTCTTCTTGTAGAGAAGATTGTGAGGTTTGTTGATGATATGTCTAGAGAAGTTAATGGATGGAGTCATGGGCATCATCACCATCATCATAAGAACAGCAAAAAGTTGAAGGATGACAATGATGCTCATGACAATCTTCAGGATCTATCTGTCAATGAAAAGGATGGAAGCATATCAAAAATGTCCTCTGAAGGAGAAGATTTAGATAAAGTTCTAGATGACTGTCTAAATGGAAAAACGCCAAGTGAACCTGCTTTTCTTCGGAAGGTAAGATGAACAGTTTGCATTTCATTAACTAATTTAGTGTGAGACCCTAATTTCACATGAAAAACATGGTACACATCCTTCAGAAGCACTAGTTTTGCGATTCATTTTTTTTTTAATCTTTCTTAAGTTCATTAACACTCGTATTCCATTTCTCCAAAACCTTGAAGAGACTGTCAGGCAAGGGGTAAATTGGTTAGCAAAGCATTTATTGTTAGATTCTAGTAGCAGTAATATACATGTGAGCACATGTGCACAAGAGAGAAGTTAGTTGCTTTGAGTGAATGATGAGAAGAGTAGTGTAGGATAATAGTTTTACTTCTCAGCAGTTCCTTTTCTATAAATAGTTGTAACTGGGAATTGTTCTCCAAGTATTGTGAATTCAGTGAAAGAATGAAACGAAGAGAAGCTTGTTTAAACTTTCTCCATATTTTCTTCTCTCTCTTCTCCCTCACGATCTCAGTGAAAAACACTGAGATTTCTATCCTTCTTCCTCCCAAATTCTATGTATTCTCTCTACCTGGGCCTGATAGAGACCCTGATGAGATGTTTGGCAGAAACTACTACAACATGAGTAAAATGCAAATAGTAGATAAATAGGTTATGCTTTAACAACTCATATAAAACATATCTCTCGGCCAGCAAACATATCTCAAAGTTTCTTGCAGAATCTTCAGATTTATGATAATGTACATAACCTACCTTAGCACATCAAGGTACTTCGCCCGTTCCTAAATACAAGAACATGTTGATTTTTAGTTTTCTTCCAAATTATATGAGCCAAATGACTCTTAGAAATGGGAAGTATATATATACAACTATACCAGTAAATGCCTCTTTTCTCATGAAGATAAGCCATCTCCTTAATTTTTACAATTTTAGTAAGTTGCTCTCATATTTTGCAATGGAGGGAGTATATTTTAAATATGCCTGCTCTAGCATACCATGTGACTACCTACTGCGTACTTCTTACTATATCTCATTCTTATATGCTAATCCAGATTCCAAGTTTAACACTATTTAATATGGATAACAAGTCTACTTGATTGCACTCAAGATTAAGAATTTGTCCTGAAAATCTATCCATTGTTCACTTTGTTTTAACATGCTCATTTTTGTGTAGAGAAACATTGCCACTAATGCTGGAGATAACAAACCAAAAGTGGATGCTATAAATGATTCTACGGATAGTGTTAAATTCACAGATGCAAAAGAACCTGCTCAATCTTCATCGAATCTTGTGTTTGGTTATCTCAATCTCTTCTCTGATGGCGTCGTATGTTCTTTGAAACTTTTCTTTTTCTTTCTAATGGAAATCTTTCTATTTATATATAGGCGGTTTCCCATTATATCTTGATTGTAGTTTATGCTTTTACATTTTCGGATGGCATTTAGTTCTAAATTTCATTGACATTGTATGGTATATCATGGCATACTCATAATGTATTATTCAAAACATGGGAATTTTGTCAATCTATTTTCGGTGAACATACAAACTAAATTTGTGTGATAACCACAATATATTGGTGTATATAGAAAATGTGTGTGTATAAGGAGATGTAGTCTGGCATATTTTCATCATTGCAAGTTGCAACAAATTAAAGTTCTTTTCAATAGGCTTGGAAGGGTATTAAGAGATAACTGCTGGCATCTCATTGGATCAAACCTATTTGACCCTTTTTTTACAATAAAAAATCATCTTCTAAATTCTTTTCTTTGTCAAACCAAGTTTGATTGGTGTGTACAGATCAAATATCAGCTTAACTTATTAGTCATTGCCATCAGAATACATGTAAGAGAAGTAGAGAACCAAATTCAATTTATTTATTTACTTGCTTAGAATATTAAACTTGGCTTCGCAGACTCAGTTATGTAAATCCTTTTACTTTTATCTTAACCTTTGAAATGGTGTAACTATCGAGCTGGAACATTGTATGTATTTAATTTATTTATAAAAATTATTTATCCCACACATCCATTAAATATGCTATACAAGCTAACAGGATATAGTTTACTAATTTTATACTCATATCTATATCCAGAATTGATCTTTATCATATACCTTAAATTATCATCTTGAATTTAGATATAAATAAATAAGTTGATTAATTTGACTTGCAAACTGATATATATGGATGTAATATATGCGACTCTGCAGCACAATTTTACTGATGGGATGGCTTTGGGAAGTGCTTTTCTCCTTTATGGATCTGTTGGTGGGTGGTCAAGAACTTTGTTTTTGCTTGCACATGAGCTTCCTCAAGAGGTATTATTTCTCCTTTTTTTGCATCTTCACATTTTTTGAATTTATTTAACAAACTTAAGAATGCATTCCTGCTGTCAAAGCTGGTATAGCACTGCTGCAGAAGTGCTGCAGTGTGTGTGAGTCATGGATTTACTTTTGTGTCACCAACAAGAAAAAGTATATAGCACTGCTGCAGAAGTGCTGCAGTGTGTGAGTCATGGATTTACTTTTGTGTCACCAACAAGAAAAAATATAATAATTCCTATAGTCAAATCTGCTGATTAGAAAATGAATGCATCACACAAACATCCTCCTGCAATCTATCTCCCAGAACAACAGTTGCAATCCTCCACCCCCCAATCATAGAGTAAAAGCTGTCTATTACTCTATTTGTAGTGAAATATGTCTATGTTAGACGTGCATGATAAACATGACTTGTCTTTTAATAGATGTTGACCTAAGATATATCGTTACTTCTACTGTGGTGTAAATAAATGAGATAGTTTCTCCATAATTTAAAAGGTATCTGGATTTAGTCTTATTAGAACTTATGAAGAAGGAAACTAATTGAAGTTAACTTAAGCCTTGGTTCTAAACTTCTAATGAGCTTGGCAATTCCATTCATTGGAGGTGTTATAATGTACTAGAGGTATTATATGTATATATATGAACTTGTTTTCCTTCCTGTATAAGTGTGCTACATTTTTCAGAATTGTTGTCTCAGTAGAGTATGTTCATGTGTATCCATATTATGACACATTTAGATAGTACCGTATCAAGGGCATTACGACAGACAAATTTAGTTAAATTAATATATTTTGGTTTTCTAATTTTGACTTTACCTTTTTGCACAGATAGGGGATTTTGGTATTTTGGTAAGATCTGGATTCAGTGTCTCGACTGCTCTCTTCTTTAACTTCCTTTCGGCACTGGTGGCACTTGCAGGAACTGCACTGGTTAGTACCTTCTTCCTATGAAAGATGTTTCCCCTTTTTTTTCTTTCTTTGTTTTGGCATATGCTTGTTTCTTAAGAATGATTAAACCATTGAAGAAAATGTTTTACCAGAAAAAATAAAATGGAAATCAACTGCTAACTAACTGTACTGTGGTTGTACTCAGGCTTTGTTGTGGGGTCAAGATCCAGGACAATCATCTTTGATTGAGGTATGTGTTTTCCACGGAATTCTTCCATGTTCGTTTTGGCAGTGGTGAGATCATATAAGTAGAATCAAAGATTACCATGCCTATAAGTGCACAAACTATTACTCTATAATATCTACTTCTGTTCCCTGGTTGCAGGGATTCACAGCAGGCGGGTTCATCTACATTTCCGTTGCTGGGGTGCTGGCAGAAATGAACAATGGCAGCTCAGCCTTGAGAAGTACAGTTATCCAGTTAACCTCACTGATACTGGGCATGGCTGTTGCCCTTTGTATATCCCTTGTTGAATGAAACTGCTTTTGTGACTGTTTTGTAGTCATGTCGGCAGCTGAGATACACGGATTTGTCTAATTTAAAAGCTCATGGCCATCTTTTGATTCTTTTCTTTAGTATTCCAAGGGATACCGGATTCGGCAAATACTGGAGGCGGAAAAGTATCATAGAGGATTTAATTGACGGAAAATACAAACTAGCTCCAGGGAAGTAGTGCTGATCTTAGCCTAGAGATTTATCAAATCTAGTGTAACCGAGTGTATTTTATTCAGGTAGATGAAGTTACAATGTTGTCAAGTTCTCTTCTTGGGAAGAAAAAAAAATGTAAACATCACAATATTTGCACTTGGTGTCATATTAATCATTATTATTTTAGATGTTACTTGGGAAATATCATGTGCGTAACAGAATAGTTACAATTAGGTGAAGATATCCTTATTCAATTTAGAGAAGTTGCAACAATTTACTTTTTTATTTTATTTTATCTCTATTTTGATCGTCTAATGGTTGGTGCAGTTGGGTTCAAAATAATTGTCACACTTGCTTGTACTTTATCTTCCTTTCTGTAAGCACTGTTCTCTTGGCCCATGGTTATCAATGTTCGTTGTTGCAAAAGTTGCTCTCTTTACCCACCCTTTAGCTTTCTTCCAGTAAGTTTAACAATTACCATGATAAAGAAGGATGCATTTAATCAGCAGTGAGTTATTGGTAGGAAAGAGAGAATTGGTTACTACTAGTTTTGTATAAACATGTTGTGATGTTACAAGTACAACAGAGTTTGAAGATAATATACAAAAATTGTGAAATTAAAAACAGCTACATGATATGTGAAAGGATCAAAGAGGTGGGGTTCTAAGTAAAGGTTTAATTGCATGGTCTACACTTGTTGTGAGTGTGTGATGTCTCTTGCGCAAAGCTCGTACCGGAGGGGACTCTACCAGTCTTGGTTCTTTGTTGGATACTTGTTGTTCTGCTGCTCTCTTCCGTAAGCTATCTGAAATTTGCTCCTTATGGGTGCTTCCATCCTTTGTGTGTACATGTTAGAATTGAATGGTGGATAATTTTTAATTATATAAATTAAGATTAAGATACTTACATTGATTAGGGAAGAAGAGTTTGGGATTGGGCACTTGACAGGGCCATCTCCATCCAAAGGCTCAACGGGGTGCTCAATCGGCCAAAACTGATTATCACTTCCATTTCGGCCCATCATCATCATCATCGTCATCGTATCCGTATCCGTAGCAGTAGCAGCATCTATCAACGGAATTATGCTTTCTCTCTTCTCCTAAAATTTCCAATTAACACATACATATATATATATATATATATATATATATATATATATATAAACTACAAAAATCAACTAACACGAAATGAAGAGAGACAGAGACTTACTACTACATATTGATCCTCCTCCCATGAAAACTCCATATAGAGAAATGACATAATATATAAGTAGTTTAATTATACTACCAATAAAGCAGAAAGAAAACCAGTAGCAGCTACTAGTAAGAAAAGAGGTGGAATTAAAGAAAAATTTACGAGGAGAGATAAGATGCAGCGGCAGCATGGTGGGTTCTCCTGAACAGTAAAAGGCATCGAAAGATTCCCATATAATATTTCTGTGCCTTAGATTTACAATTTTACATTACCTTTTTCCTTTCTTTTTTTTTGGTCCCTCTCTATGCATTGTGGGGTTGGCATAAAGAAAACAGAGCCCTCTCCGTTTCTTTTTTTACTTTTTGCTTTAACAACAGTTCCGTTTCCGTTTGGTTCTAAAAAATTACGATCATATTTCCGTGTAGATTTTGCACAAGCTATACATATACATAGTCTCAATCGCCAACTTCTGTACATCCTTAAGATTAAGATTAATAGAATTATGTTCGGATCTCACGGGAATATATATATGTATACACACATTTTTGCCCAAGAAAAAGAAAGAGCGGAAAGCGCAAGACAGGCGACAGCTGCGGCCTCCCTTTTACTCCCCCAGTCCCCCTTTTGTTTGATTGTTTTATTTTTATACTAACGAGGCGAGGAGTGCGTGAGTGATTTGTGGAGTATTTGTGTGTTAATTGCAGGCGCACAGAACGGAAAGTGGCCGATTGTTCACTGTGATTTAAAGTTAACAAAAAAAAAGTTGTGTTCACATGTAAAGCAATATATATGGAGCTGTTGACATGTAAATTTGTTTGACTCAAATTGCAGGGCTATTATACTTATTATTATTATTATTATTTTTTTCAATACACATTCAATCGGACAAATGTTATATTTAACAGTATAATGAAATTTGGAACATGGGCGCTGGACATGCGCAGGAGTAGAAAACGCATGTAAAAGGTATATTACTCCTATTTTGGAACCTAACGGCCATCACGCCCCCCCTGTATGGATATAAAAGGGTATGAATTTTATAAGCTGATTAACAGATGGTTAGTCACAATTTTACGTCCTACACGTTGCTCGTGAATTTTTTTTTCAACTTTAGTCTCGATATAAGTGGGATGAAATTTCTTTTATATGTGTGTGATTATTGTAGGCGTAATGTGCATTGTGGGGAGTTTGAGATACTTTGTATATCTCCCAGTTTTTACACCCAAAAAAAAGCCAATTAAGATTTTGTTTCCAAAATCAAAATTGAAAATTAATTTTCCCTAATATACATTCAACTACACAAATTATTATACATTTAGCGATAAAATAAAATATGTCGCAACAATAAAATTCGATGCAATCAATTGTGTCGTATTTAAAAAAAAGAAACTAATATTTCCACAACATAAAATAATATTTTCACATGAAAAATATCGCTATATTTTATGTGAGAAAATATCAAAAATATTGTGAAAATAACAATTTCTTAAAAAAAATAGAGAATAAATATAATGGAATGAATCTAAATCCATAATTGTAATTATTTATAAAAATGTACTAAAATATGTCATCATACTTGGGCTGATGCGAGGGAGCAAAATTGAATGGATCAGTTTATTTTCAGATGGGTAGTCCAGCAGTTTTGGGCTCTACTTACTTACACTTTCATGTTTTGAAAAAGACGGATGTTGCCATGGAAATGAAAAGACTAGTGAAAACTGTATAACGGGAATAAATCCCTATTATCTTACCAAACCCGGCTTATTCTTTTATTTAATAGTATATTTTAACGATTTATAAATAGTATTAATACTATAAAATTAATCCTACTTAGAAAAATAAAAATAAAATTGAACTCTTTCCCTTTAGAACAGAGGGCTGACATAGCATAGTTTGAACTTGTCATTAATAATATTAGGTTTAAATTACTCATTATCTTATTAATAATAAATAAATAATTTCATATCGATCTAAAATTCAAAATAAAATACTCCCTAATAATAGTAGTAGTATTATTTTGCTGTGTTTGTTTTATTGGTCGGTCGATATTAGTTTGTCAATAACGTAGTATAGAAGCGAAGCTTCTTTAATTAATTAATTAATTAATAAATAGTAATAATAATTCAAGTAAGAGAATCTTGTTGTCTAATCATGTTTAATGACAGTGGGGATCCACACGTGTAAGTGGATCGACGAGGTTGAGGAACCCAATCCAACTGTCACCTAACTAACCTCAATCACATATCTTTTTTCTTCTTCTTAACATTAAGTATTATTTAATGAATATCGTTTTTAAATATTAAACAAATACTAACCATCTTAAATTTTATATCTAATATTAAAAGAGTAATGTTAGGGTGAACTTTTTGTATATTTAGAAACCTTATAAGCATAATTATAAATAATATTTTAGATAATTATAATATTTTGACAACAAAAGATTAAAATACAAAATTATTTGTATGGTATTTATTGATTATAACTATCGGACACATCCATGTATGTAATGTATAGTGGAACAATTACTAATAATTATAAACGGACACATCATTTTGTTTTTGTATCAATAATGTGTCGCATCATTTTGTTGTCACTGTAGCATTATTACTCACACAATAATGTGTATATAATTAGTGAATGGGTGAGTGAGTCAAATAATTATAACCAATAACTATCATTTTATATACTCTTTTTGTTACTAAAACATTATTAATTCAACAAAAACTTGTATATTTATTTAAATTTGTTAACACCAACACGACAGTTTCAAATGAATTGAAGAAATATATGGTTTTCATAAAAATACTTTAATTTCTACGTTTATAATCTTTAAAAATACTACGTTTAGAAGTGAACCAAACACAAGAAATTAAATTAATAATATAAAATTGATGTAGTCAAACGCAGACAATTAGGCTCAATTAAAAATAAAACCGGTAGGGATTTAGTGGAGTAACAGATCTACATGACTGTATGTATGTATAGAGTTTCGAAACGGAGGTCTATCTAAGAAACAGCGCGTGAAATTCACTGTCAATCCCGTCGAATTGACAGCCATTGTCCATTTGTGGTTAAGCAACCAAAAACCCTAATGATTTAAATACATATACACACTCTCTCTGGCTCCATTCTCTCTCCTACATCTCTGCTCTCTAAACCCTAGAAGAAAACCGTCCTCATTCTTACAGGGGTTTGTATTTGAATCAATCTTAAAAGCTCAATCATCAAAATTTCACTTTTGTAATATCTATACGTATATAGATACTACAAAAATGGATGTTCACACTCTTGCCGTCGTTCTTCAAGCTGCGCTTAGCCCCAACCCCGATGAACGAAAAGCCGCTGAAGAAAGCCTCAATCAAGTAAACTTTCTGTTATATATATACACACATATGTGTATGTATCAATATCTAATTTGCTTTATATGAAACATTGGCCAGCTGATTATTGATTGGTTAAATGATTATTTCTTGATCATAGATTGTAATTGGCGCTAGATTCTTTGAT
The DNA here is from genome assembly GCA_020205605.1 of Panax ginseng. Classification (NCBI taxonomy): domain Eukaryota; kingdom Viridiplantae; phylum Streptophyta; class Magnoliopsida; order Apiales; family Araliaceae; genus Panax; species Panax ginseng. The sequence goes on from CM035127.1 coordinate 7,689,402, forward strand.
CAGTAGAGTTAAAGATTTACTTGTTGAATTTGACGTGCAGCTTTTCTTTGTTAAGTGATTGCTTCTGGGACAGTATTGTTATGCACATTTATCTTATTTAATTCATTATTAATTCTTTGTCAGCTAGTTATTGAATTAAATGATTGATTCTTGATCAAGAATTGTAATTGGTACTCTTTTGTTGCCACTTGATGTGATTCTGATTCAGCAATTCTTAAATTAGCCATGAAATTTATATTATTTGGCGGATAATTCATGAAAACTGTAGATTACAAATAATTCATTAAGTTATAATTGTCTGCATATTCATTCCTTATGCGGTTAGCTTATCGTAATTTATGTTATTTCTATGTGTTGTTTTGCAGTTCCAATTTATGCCTCAGCATTTGGTGAGGATGTTGCAGATCATCGTAGATGGCAATTGTGACATGGCTGTACGACAAGTTGCGAGCATACATTTTAAGAACTTTATTGCAAAGAACTGGTCGCCTCATGATCCGGGTATGGGTCTTTTTTATTTTCATTTTTATGAAATTAAGATTTGGAGGAGTTGTTGAGCTTATCTTGCTAATTCCTGGTGCTTATTTTGAAATCTTGTGTTGAGTAGATGAGCAATCAAAAATCCTGCCCGGAGATAAGGATTTGGTCAGACAGAATATTCTTGTGTTTATTTCCCAAGTTCCCCCATTGCTGAGGTATGTTGTTTGAGTTGTCCATGATCTTGTTTCCATTTTATATAAAAAAGAAGTTTTTTAGATTTTCCACTGATTATCTAAATCGTCTCTCTATATCTGTCTGTGTTTCTTTAAAAGGGTACAACTCGGTGAGTGCCTCAAGACAATTATACACGCAGACTACCCAGAGCAATGGCCGAGTCTTTTGCACTGGGTGAAGCACAATCTACAAGATCAACAAGTTTATGGAGCTTTATTTGTGCTGAGAATCCTTTCTAGAAAATATGAGTAAGTGCACGGGGCGTATGAGTGACGTATCTAGCATTAATATTGTATGATGCCTATTTTGAAAATGTTTCACATAACTCATCCCATGTGATTCGAATTGCTGAAACATAGCATCAATTAGAGTTTAATAAACGTCTTCAACTCTCTTTATTCTAGGCCCTGTTTATAATTTTAATAATTGACTTCCTCTATTCTTATCTGTTTTTTAAAGTACGTGTTGCATATATTTGTCTGAATCTGCATCTTTATACATCTTTGAGTGTTAAATGAGTCTTCTTTTCTTTAAAAATTTAGTGTGAAAACTAACAAAAAAATTGGAATTAGTAGGGCTTTTGCATATTTAATATTAATTTTATATAGGTCACTTTTCACTTAAAAGCTTTTGAATTATCTTGATTGTTGACAGATTCAATCACTTGTAAATTTTCTTATTAGTGGCTCCCTGTTTTAATACATCTTTTTTGTTACATATATCTTATGTGTAATTAATTTTAGGTTCAAGTCAGATGAGGAGAGGACACCAGTTTATCACATTGTTGAAGAAACATTTCCTCATCTTCTGGGTATATTTAACAGGCTTGTTCAAATTTCCAATCCTTCAATAGAAGTAGCGGACTTGATCAAGCTCATCTGCAAAATATTCTGGTCATCCATATATGTATGTTCTTTCGCCGTGACTTCTCTAGTTGCCTTCACATGAGGATTCTTTTTCCTTCTAGTCCTTTGATGATGTCTAAAAGTGCATAGGAGAAATAAGTATTGCAGGCATGCTATGTTGTTTTATTGTGCAAATCCCAAAAACCACTCGGAATATCTTCTATCTTTTTATTTAGTAAAATTATTTTACTGGTAAATTGTTGTAATATTTTGTGTTGTTTTTGATTTCAAGTATGGATATTAATTGTTGATGATGATAATGATAATGATAATAATAAAAAAGTAATGTGCCATCTCATTAGTATATCCGTTTCACTTTAAAAGTATTTCAGCTGCTAAACTTTAAGAAGAGACACGGTCCTTTTTGATTTAAAGAAGTTCTGCATATTAAATTCCATATCCTGGTCCTTCTTTCAAAAAATTTCAGTTGGAGATTCCAAAGCAGTTGTTTGATCGAGATGTGTTCAATGCTTGGATGGTTCTTTTCTTAAATATATTGGAGAGACATGTCCCTTTAGAAGGACAACCAGCTGATCCAGATCTTAGGAAATCATGGGGGTGGTGGAAGGTTAAAAAGTGGACAGTCCATATATTAAATCGCCTTTACACCCGGTGAGATTATCAATCCAAATTTAGCTAATCATTTGATGGCTTGGAAATATATATCTAATTTCCTAGTATTGTGATCTCCCACAGGTTTGGAGATTTGAAACTTCAAAACCCAGAAAACAGAGCTTTTGCCCAAATGTTCCAGAAGAATTTTGCTGGGAAAATTTTGGAATGCCATTTAAATTTGTTGAATGTGATCCGAGTTGGTGGTTATTTACCTGACAGAGTTACTAACCTTATTTTACAATATCTAAGCAACAGGTATGTTTATAAGATTTCACTTCAAGTACTACAGAACATTATCATAATTACTACACTAAATCATGTCTGGGAATTATGCAGTAATTATTGCTGGGGTAGTGGTTGGGGTAAAATGGGGTGTTTTCAAATGATGTTAACATGTAATGGCTTCAATTTTGTTAGAATATTAGAAAGTAATTTTAATCTAAGCTCTACTGATGTAGTAAGCTTATTTGTTCAATATTTTCATTATATTATTTGAATATTTGGTTTAAACGTTCAACCGGAGAGTATTCGATTCACAAGTAATAATGTGACAACCCGGAAAATCGGATTGTCTAGAAATTAAGTTTAAAGAATTAGTTGTTAATAAAATGAATTTTATTAATAATATTATGTGCTATGTGGTTATTAATCGTTCTAGGTCATCTAGGATGATTATAAAACGGGAGGATTCTGGCTACGAGCTAGACTGAATGAGTAAGAATTTTCAAGACGAAAATAAAATTTTTCTAGGATCAAAAATATTTTCGAGGAAATAGACGAAATATGCACTATTCACCCGACGAAACCTAAAGGTTAGGGTTTGAATAACCTAAGCCTTTTCGAAAGATCGGTATGTCGAAATGACATTCCGTCAAAAGATTGGGCAATAATATGTAGTGAAAAGCCATGTTGCCCGATAAAAAATTTTCTCGAAAAACGTGCATAAATCGAACGAAATGAAAAAATGACGAAAAGTACTGTTATGTACTTTTTATTCGTTTAACTACGTTAGGGGAAAACGTGAAGGAAAACACTTATCATCAAAAAGTTTTTTTCAATTTTTTGAAATCCGAGAAACACAGTTTTTCGAATTGTCGGATGAATTTTGAAAGAACGGAATCACGAAGCTTCTAAGAGAAGCTTCGTGAATAGTAAGGAGATTGGTTAAGGACGTGGGAATAGTAACTTTGGGGGCGAAATGACTATTTTTCCCCTAGCCTTGTTTTCTATATAAACAAGCCTTGAGCTCATTTGTTGGTTTTTGAAAAATCAACCAACATTTAGAGAGAGATAGGTCGGATGGGAAAGAAGAACGAAAGGAAGAGGAAAAGCTAGGCCGAGAGCAAGCTTCGTCTAAATGAAAAAAATTATAAGAAGAAAGGTAATCCTAAAACCTAGATTCATATAGAATTTTTTTAAGTTTTATATGGAATCATATAGCTTAAAGAGAATAGAAGTAACATATGTTAAGAATGATTTTCATATGGTTGAAATCATGAGGAAACAAAGAAATAAGAATTAGAAGTTTAGTTTATAATTTTCTTAAAAGCTTTCTTAATGAAGTATAAATTGCTTGATGAATTTGAACGATCCGAACGAATAATATGAACGATTCGGTGAAATAAGTAAGGAATGGTGTTTTATAACACCAAATTCCAAGAAAAAAGTGAAATCATAATCAAAATATTGATTAAAAATAAAGAATGCGAATAACACGCGAATAATGTGAAGAACGTTGTTGATGAACAAATTGAAAACCATCGTAGTTAAAACTTGTTGTTGATGGACAAGTTTAAAACCACCGCGTATAAGTTAGTTGCTTATTGCTTCGTTAGGAATGCTAGAAACGTTCATGAAGAACGGATTGAACTTGGCTATAACGAAGTTATGGCGAAAGTTTCGTAAAAGACGAGCGAAAAGTAGAAAGTATGTAAATGAACCTGAATGTGTAGGGTTTCATAAGAATGTAAGAAAACGTAGAAAACGTGAGTTGTGGACTCATGAACGAACGAATTCTGAGTTTGGATGACCGAATTACAGACGAACGAACGAAGAACGTTAATAACGTAAAACGAACGAATGATGAAATTTAAATCAATCGAAGGACGTGTTGACGGATTCAGAATAAAATTCTGTCCGAAGGAAGTTGAAGTATGTAAGATAAGGAAGGAAAGGACTTTGGAGCGACTTCGTTCCAAGTTATAACGAAAAAGTTATGAGATTTCAAAATAGGCGTCTCAAACATGTTCAACACTTTAAAAAAAAATCTGAGTTTTAAGACTGGTGCCGCAGCGCAGCCAGAACTAGAAGAGTCGCACGGCAGCGCTTTGTGCAGGGCTCATTCTCATCAAAACCCGCACCGCAAAGACCTTAGGGTTTAACAAGGAGAGTGGCGTCGCAACGCCCTTAACTTGAAAATTTTCAACTGGAGAATTTTATTATCCAACTTTTTGGATGGTAATTAAGGGGTAAGTATGGAAGTAATGTTTATGAAGTAAAATATCTAGAATGATGAGTAAAACCTTGAGTTTGACGATTAAACGTCGAATAAAGGTTATAAAACAACGCACAATACGTAACCGATATCCGGGGACCGTAGTCGCGATTAAACGAACGTGTGAAATTGTTATGATTGTGATTCCTTAGACGTTGAATGACGAGGGTAATTTTTAACATTTTGATGTTATGATGTCGTAATGAGAGTCAAGTGTAAAGCGTATAGACGTTATAAACGCAATGTAGTTGCGATGAACAACCAGTCTTAGCATACGACGAACCGTATAGCTTAGACATTATAAGAGGACGATGAACGTGAGGTTCATGTAATGGATAATGAATCATAGCGATTAAAACCTAAGTAAAGGTTGAATGGGAGTTTAAAAGACGAAACGTGAACGCAGAAAATGTAAACAATCATCGTGAATCGTATTCGTGACGGGTGAACGTTCTAAGTATACATTGGTGGTGTGACTTAAACGTTGACGAAGGTAGTAAGTAAGATATGAAATTATCAAGAAAGCCGCAGTGAACGGTAATAAGATTAATGAAAGTCCGAGAGAATGTTAGAATGAAACGTAAGCGTTAAACACTTTAGTCGACGTGAGTGTTGAGTGTATGCGAATATTAAATGGGTAGAACTTACACACCGTGTATGGTTTGACTGTAAGGTAATGAAGACTAATGATTAAACATGTGAATGGTGAAGAAACTAAATTAATGACAATGACGTATAACGTTAAAAAGCCGAGTTAATGATTATGACTTGGATAACGCTTCGAGTCGAATGAACTGGACGCTATAAGATATGAATAAGGTAATGTAAAATGCTCAATACTATGAACGCATAATATTAATATTGAATGATTGTTCTAGGTATACAAAAGACTGTATGACTTAGATGATAAGGAATAAATGCTGAGGTGTGGCATTTAGTTGCCAGAAAGCCATAAAGAATGGGAAATCAACTTAACGAACATTATATTTTTTAATAGTTCAGATAAGTTAAGTTTAAGTTGTGGTACAATCATAATCTTTAATGGTTAACATATGGGAGCTAGGCTAAACAATTTCTTTAGAGAACAAATGTTAATACAAACTAGCAACCGATCTAACTCGCTGTGAAATACAGTGTAGATGAGACGGGAAACTAGATTGTTGGTTGTTTGTAGAAAATCACTTAGAGTACCATATGGAATATTAGTAGAGACTCGATGTGTGCTATAAGTCTTAGAAAAGTTATAAGAAGAAGATAAGAATGTAAATCATCAAAGATGATGATCGTATGAGTTAAGACATCTCTGTATGTCATAACACCGTAAAACGGTAAAGAAGGATGGTTACGCGAACTTAGGTTATAAACACAGGAGTAAAGTTAAGCTTAAACCAATGCGTAAGTCAAGTATATGACTAATTGTTATATGTGTTATTTTCGTATGTGTTATATAGGGATTGCAATGAACAATTCAGCGTAAATTATAAGTTGTAGCTGTGCTTAAAACAAGTTTTCTAACATCATTCATGTTTAATATGAATGCTAGTTTCTTAAACTTTCTCAGATGTTGAACATGAGAAGTTTTATCTATGTGAAAATGTGTGATATTTGTACAAGGTGGTAAAATGTATTAGGCCTTGTTTCATAATTTTTAACACTTCGGTGTTTCTGTGAAATGAACTGTTCTATGTGAAGAAGTTATGTTTTTACATGAACCGTTATATTTAAGTCTGTGCTAATGATTCTAGCCACATGTATGAAAAAGGTAGAAGAATGAAAGTATGTGAAAATATTTCAAAGTGTATGTGACTAATGTTTTAAAATGATAGAAATCATAATTATTCCTATTATTCAAGCTGCTTCATAACCTTTGTTCGGTTATTGAAGTTTTAAAAGAATGTTTAAATTCTTGAAGTTGTTTATTCAACTGCTATGACTTGCTGAGCAATTGAATGCTCACTCTTGCTTTAAATAAAAACATTTTCAGCAAACGATGTTAGAAAGAATTTAAGGATCCCGTAAAGATCAAGCTGACCGGTATCCAGACAAAGCGTCATTCAATATATGAATGAGCGTGAAGATCAAGTCAAAACTTGTAATGTATAATAGTTTAATTAAACTATAGAATAGTTTAATGAACTGTTATGTATCTTTGGTGGCGGATGAAAGTCACTCTTGTAAGATGTAAAGATATTTGTAATGAATGAGGTTATAAGGTATTAGAATTTGGGATTTGAGAATGTATGTTGTTATATTTAGCTATATAATGATGTATGTTTGGAATGAGATGTATTCGTGGTGTACGGAATCCGGGTGTGAAAATAAACCGGATTTCGGGGCGTCACAAATACTTTGTACCATAAGCATATAGTACTTCTGGTCTTAGCTAACAATAACGTTGTGTAAATAATTGATTTGCTCAAAATTTCAATACATCTGCTTGGTGTTGCTTCTTATTGGTCATGCTCCTGTTTTCCTGTTTTGTGCTTCTCTTTATCTTTTATGTTACTTTTATTTATTAGCTCCATGTATATCTCTTAAAAGACTGATGTAAAGTTATACTTCATTGTCCACCCTCGACTTTTATGCAGTGTTTCGAAGAGTAACATGTACAATCTTCTTCAACCAAGACTTGATGTTGTACTTTTTGAGATAATATTCCCACTTACGTGCTTCAATGACAATGATCAAAAGCTTTGGGATGAAGACCCACATGAATATGTGAGGAAGGGTTATGGTAAGCATCTGAATATGTTCATATATATTTTTTAATATTTGAGAAAGTGCAAATTATTAACGGGCCACAGGGGTAAACCCATATGACGGTCAGCACCAAGTGGATGTGTATATAATTGTCTGTCTTAAGCCTAGATTGCTTGGTTGATAAATTTTCCCTTGCTTTGCAGACATAATTGAAGATTTATACAGTCCTAGGACTGCTGCTATGGATTTTGTGAGTGAGTTGGTAAGAAAGCGTGGAAAAGAGAACCTTCAGAAGTTTATACTATTCATTGTAGAGATTTTTAAGAGGTATATATATGGTAGTATACAACAATTAAATGTTATGATGATGTGCCTCCTTTAATATATATTCATAATCAGATATGGTGAGGCAGCAGTGGAATATAAACCCTATCGACAGAAAGATGGTGCTCTACTTGCAATTGGAGCGTTATGTGATAAACTGAAACAAACAGAACCTTACAAGTCTGAGCTTGAGCGAATGTTAGTGCAACATATTTTTCCTGAGTTCAGCAGTCCTGTGGGTCATCTTAGAGCCAAGGTATTTGCTTTACATCTGACCTTCCGTTTGTTTCCACCTGTCATAGTATTTGCACTCTTTGTGTAGAACAGATACAATCTGTTCTAGCTTTGTCATAATCTTCTATCGCCTGATTATTGAATTTTCTGCAGGTTTGCTTTTTAATGAAGCAAATGTGCACTAGGAACCATAGTTATCATGGCGTCGTCATGACGACGACTAGGCGTCTTGGCGTTGGAGAAGGGAAAGACAACGCCTTGGACGCCGAACCGCCGAACCGCCAAGGCTCACACATTGGTAGTGGGGCCAAATTAAGTGATTAAGTCATTTTTTTACCATGACTCATCATAACCCATTGATTTTCCGATTACCCAAGTAACCTAACCCATGATCCTACTCCTTTGAATGAGAGTGATGCTTGTAAGAGAGACGGGAATGAGTTCATAGTTGATGACTTTGCTTGAGCTATGACTAGAGACAATAGAGAGTGGAGACTTTTTCATAGTGTTAGTTATTATGTTTTGGGTTTTAGTGTATATAAAATTTTATTGTGCAATATACTTTTGAAGTAAAATAAATAATGTATAAAGTGCACATTATTTACGACTTGTCGCCATACAGACGCCATGGCGGGTGCCTTATCGCTTAGACATTCTGGCGGTCAACTACTGCCGCGTCCCGCCTTGGCGCCGTGACAACTATGCTAGGAACATATTTTTTGTTTATCTGTGCTTTTAGGTTGCTATTTGCTGTCCAACAGGATACATTTTATCTAAATTGAGTGGTTTAAATGATATTATAACACGGGGTGTGGCTGTGGCTGAGAAGAGTAGAGTTTAGTTGTTAAGGCATAGAATTGTATGATGCTATTTAGTAATGAAGTTTGAAATATTACTGACAAGATCTCTCTTGTCGAGATTGCTATGCAGACTATGATAATTTACATGTTTAGTTGATCATGGAAGATGCAGGATGCCCTCATGTATTGTAGCAGTCAGTGTCTTGTTGTGTATATATGGTTTATCTGCTGATTATTTTGATACAATACAAATTATTATTGCAACTCGGGTTGTGGCTCCATGTGGTCGTGTAATGTGTGGATAGAATTTCCGTAAATCTAATATTACATTTTCGTGATTAAGCGGTCTTCTCATCCTGGGAATGGTCTCCAGTTGTCATTGGATTGAATTAAATTTATCATTTGAAATTCATCAAACTTATTTTGGAAGTTATGCTTTACTTATCTGAAACTTTTAGCTTATTTTGCTCCATTTTTTTTCCTGATCTGGAATATTAGGCAGCATGGGTTGCAGGACAATATGCCCATATTAACTTCTCAGACACTAACAATTTTCGTAAAGCACTACAAAGTGTTGTGGCTGGGATGCGAGACCAGGAGCTTCCAGTTCGTGTTGACTCTGTTTTTGCATTACGTTCATTTGTTGAAGCCTGCAAGGGTACATTTTTTGCTTGTTCTTCTGTAATCTTTTATTCTCTCATTACTTCAGTTATTTGACTGTGTTATTTATTTTGCAGATTTGAGTGAAATCCGACCAATTCTTCCACAACTACTTGATGGTACGTAATTTGCTAACCTATATATGAGTAATATTATGTCAATGCTCTCGTTTAGTCTATTTTTTTAATAATATTTTACTTCCATTTTATTTTAGAATTTTTCAAGCTCATGAATGAAGTTGAAAATGAGGATCTTGTGTTTACTCTCGAGACTATTGTGGACAAGTTTGGAGAGGAGATGGCACCTTATGCTCTTGGGTTGTGCCAAAATCTGGTGACGCTCTTAAATTTTTATTTATTTTTACTGCTGTTCAAAAAGTTTGCCTTCGCTGAGTTTATAAATTCTCTCTTTTAGGCTGCTGCTTTTTGGAAGTGTATGAACAGTGCTGAGGCCGATGATGAAGCCGATGATCCAGGTGCTTTGGCAGCAGTTGGTTGTTTGCGTGCCATTAGCACAATTCTCGAGTCAGTGAGCAGGCTTCCTCACCTGTTTATTCACATTGAGCCAACTCTACTTCCAATAATGCGTAGGATGCTAACTACTGATGGACAAGGTACTTGTGCTAATTGCTTAAGGATTTCCTTGTCCAGTAAATTAATTAAAGTATATAAGTTTGCAGTACTCTGCAACTATTTTCACACAATACTTGATTACTTACTAGATGTTGGTTGAACCTCAAAAGGGAAAAATAGAACTATTCGTAAATTGCGGTTGTCTACTGTATCATTCAATTTGAAGTTGCCATTTATATATGTATTTATGATTATTTAATAAGGTAGATATGTCATTAGTTTACTTATCTCTGAGTTCGCTTTCTCTTTCAACAATTGTGCAACTTTATCTTTCTTTTTCCTTTCTTGGATCCAGTTTGATATTCTAGACGAAAGTTCATGTATACTTTAGTAATCAAAATATCTTTTTGCAGAGGTATTTGAGGAAGTTTTGGAAATTGTCTCATATATGACTTTTTTCTCACCGACAATATCCATGGATATGTGGACTCTTTGGCCATTGATGTCGGAAGCTCTGTCTGAATGGGCTATTGATTTCTTTCCAAGTATGTTTTATTGCTTTGTTTTTGACTTTTTTTAACATTAAATAATTAGCTAGAAGCCTGTATTACAGTTTTCTGTGTTTTTTTTTCTTATGAGATATAATACTTCCAAGTTTTCTCCCATGGGATATTTTTGGTACAAGGATCTTATATTTGGACAGAGAGCATGTTTCTTACTTATTCATTTTAGAACTAAGAGTAGGGACATGTAATCCATAAGATGTTGAATAAGTGTCAGCTTTTTTACTGATGTACATGCCTGAACAGGTGAATATTTGTTCTAGCTCCCATTGTGCTGGATCAGTAGGGTAGACATTGATTAAGAATACTAACCTTACACATTGTAATACTTTGTAGAACCAGTTTCTTTGTTCTTTCATATGCCAGTGTGTTCTTATGGATTTTATTTGTCTAGATATCCTGGTTCCATTGGACAACTTTATATCCAGGAGTACAATGCATTTCCTCACATGCAAGGAACCAGACTACCAGCAAAGTCTTTGGAATGTGATTTCATCTGTAAGATAACTTTTGCCTGAAGTTTGTCTTTATTATATACTTCCTGCTGATTTAAGCAAGGTTTCATTTTCTCTTCTTTTTTTTCCTTTTGTTATTATGTAGATAATGGGTGATAAAAATTTGGAGGACAATGATATTGAGCCTGCACCTAAGCTCATTGAAGTGGTGTTCCAGAACTGCCGGGGACAGGTGAATCACTGGGTTGAACCATATATTAGAATCTCGGTTGAGCGGTTGCGACGAACTGAGAGACCTTATTTGAAATGCCTTTTGATTCAAGTGGTAAGAAACTTGCATCTGCTTTTTCTTTTCCTGTCCAAACAGACAATGCCTGAAGGCTGAGTTCAATTTGTTTATCTATCATTGTGCTTCTCTTGTAATGCTTTGGTCATTATTCCCCTTCTTTTAATTGGTAACTGTGCACGCTCATGCAGTTTTTGTAATGTTATCATTTCATCAGGGTTCATTTCTGTAGTTTATGGATGATATTTGTCATAGCTAACATCGTGGCTATGCATGACATAGAACTTTTATACATTTTGCTTCAAAAACCTCCGCCAATTTGCTACACTTAGTCAAGTCCATACCCACTGAATTGAAGTCTCGGGGAATTATCACTAAATTTTTTATAGTATTTCTGCTTGAAATTCCTTGTTATTTACATAATCTCGTGAGATGTAACATATCATGATCAAGACTATCTTTTGTTGTTTTGCAGATTGCTGATGCCCTTTACTACAATGCATCTTTAACACTCAACATTTTGCAAAAACTTGGTGTTGCTACAGAAATATTTTATCATTGGTTCCAGATGTTGCAACAAACAAAAAAGTGGGGTCTTGGGCTAATTTTAAGAGGTAATAAACCGTCTTTCATGTAGTTTTGCTTTTAGTATTCCCCTTCGACCCTTCCTCTTCTTTCCCTCTTTATATCTTGGAAAATTAGGTTCTCATCACATACTCGTATGGATGTTTCAGAGAACATGATAAAAAGATTTGCTGCTTGGGTTTAACGTCACTGCTTCCACTTCCTGTGGATCAGTTGCCAGGGGAGGCCTTGGAGCGTGTTTTCAAGGCCACTCTTGATTTGCTGGTGGCTTACAAGGATCAAATAGCAGGTAGCTCAATAAATAACTCTCTTTTCTTTTCCTCATTTCATCGATTTGTGATGTTCCTTCAGAGTGAATTTATGCCTCAAGTTCTGTATGAATAGTTGTTTTTTCTTTTGTTCTCATGCTATGTTCATATTCTTTTAATATTGTGCAGAAGCTGCAAAGGAAGAAGAGGCCGAGGATTTTGATGATATGGACGGTTTGCAGTCTGATGATGAGGATGATGATGCCGATGGATCCGACAAAGAAATGGGAGTTGATGCTGAGGATGGCGATGAAGCAAATAACACAAAACTTCAAAAATTAGCTGCCCAGGTGTGTTTCACCCCACTCAATTTTTAGAATAAATGGATAAATTTTATCGTTTTTCTCATCATTTGAAGATTTATTCATTTAGTAAAGGATGAATAGATACATTAAATTTGAATTCTTATTTGATGATTTAAAATGTTTCAAGTTGGAATATAATTTTATTTATTTTACTAGCCCAGATTGTTCCTCTCAAGTTGGATTTTGATGAGAAGACAAAATAAGAGAAGGTTAATGCAAGCGATTGGTTTAAGATTTTAACGTTTAACAATTATGGCTTAGATATCAGTTAAAATTTACTACAAGAATGAGCAACTGTTCATATATGACACATGGTTCTTCCCTTACTATACTGTATGTAAAATGAATAGGCAACAATAACTACATTGAAAATTGAGATGCTAGATGAGCCCCTACCCCCTGTACTTGTTAAGAAATTATTACCTCTAGAGATCCACAAATGACAAGAAAAGATAGATCATAAGACAGGTGATATGGTCGGGAATAATTAGAAATTCCCAGTTTCAAATTTTTTTGTTCAATGAAAGTGTATGCCCTCCCCTCCCCCCTACCTCTTTTTTTTTTCCTTTTCTTATTTTGGTAAAAAAAATGAACGTGTGCTGTTAATTAGTTGAATGTGTTATCTTTCTCGCACATCCATCAATGTTTTTATCACGATCTAATCAGAAGCTGATATATGGGGATGTAGGCCAGGGCTTTCCGTTCAACTGATGAAGATGACGACGACTCTGATGATGACTTCAGTGATGATGAGGAACTGCAATCACCCATTGATGAGGTTGATCCCTTTGTTTTCTTTGTAGATACAGTAAAAGGTAAACTGCTGCAAGAGTGCCTTTTAACTTTTTTTTGGAAGTCAAGAACACATTTTTAGTTAGTTGTGGCTGACTTCTAATTTTCGTTTCTTTTACTTCCAATACTTCAAATTCAGCTTTGCAAGCATCTGATCCACTGAGGTTCCAGAGCCTTACGCAAACTCTTGACTTCCATTTTCAAGTACTTGCCAATGGTGTTGCTCAGCATGCTGAGCAGAGAAGAGTTGAGATTGAGAAAGAAAAGTTGGAGAAAGCATCAGCTTCTGCGGCTGCTTCATGAAAAATCATGTTGCAGGAATGCTGCTGTTCAAATATTACTCGACTCTCGGTTGTTTAGTCCATTCATCTAGTTATGTTGTAGTAAAACCAAGAGTTCTTGCAAGTCTGGATGGAGTTTTGTGGTGGTTCACCAGTCACGGTGATCAGTAAGTGCCATTTTGGTGTTGTCAGGTCTTGATGTTTGTACCATTTCCAAATATGAGAAAGTGTGAAGAATGTCCCAGTCAGAAGGTGGTGCTTGGCTAGTTCCTCCAATGTGGGTTTTTCGGACAAGTCATTTACCCGAGTCTGGCTACTCCACCTTGTTCGTCCTTATTGGATGTCTTGTAGTTTTAGATTCAATTTTATACGGGTCAAAGTCCCATTTTAAGGGTATAATGATCATTAGAAACCCTCTGATCAGACTTAGCAGGGAGGGTGGTGTCGTGCATACAGAGGATGGTTGTTTGATTACCTTTTTGGGTGGTCGCTAGGATGACCTATAATTTTTTTTGTTCTCATGTGTCATAATTTTTGAATGTATTGTTTACATTGGTTTGGAGGTGGGAATAGCTGATAATGGCAGCGGGCTTAGAACAGCTTACTGCTGAATGTAAAACAGCTGTTTATTCTTTAATGTGGATTAATACGGATATGGGCTGTACAAGTCTCTCTCTCTATATATGTGTGTCCGTGTACGCATTCATGGTAACCGCGTTGGGAGCAACCAAAAAAAAGTCACGGTACAACAGCTTATGTTATCATTCATATTAGTAATATTAGTATTTTACTCTAATTTATTTTATCTTATTAGATATTAAAAGATTTTTACGTTGATCGTAATTTAATTCCGTGTCAACATATAAATCATTTCCCATTTGTTAATCCTAACTAATGGTTTGTTTAACTGTTAAGCGTGGAAATTAATCCATACCATCCTATGGAAGCCAACGAACACACAATTCCTCTACGGGAATAACAATTTTGAATATTCTCATTATTTCTCACATACTAAATGGCATGTTTTTAAACATAACATGGAAAATAATGAGGATAGCAACACATAACTAACTTAACATTGACGAGTAAATAAGAGAAATACTCTTGGCCGGCAATGGTAGGTTGGTGTGGGCTGTGTTTGGGAAAATAATAACAATAACTGATAGTTGAATTTGCACAGCTTGAAAAATCAAAACTGTGTTTGAATGAAAGAAAAAGAAAAGGAGAAACAAATACATACAACAACTAATCAAATTAAAACAGCAAATGAAGCTATGGAAAAGGGCTTCCGGAGTGCTCAAGGATCAGAGACTAGCCACTTTTTCCAGCCATGACGAGTCCCAGCGAGTTTTTGCCTGGGTACGCATGTGTCCCCCGCGTACCTCAAGCCTCTCGTACGGTCCATTACGGTGCGTATGGAAAAGTTGAGTTTACAGCAGAATTTGCAGTGGTTCTGAACATGATTAATTCAGCTGGGAAAGTTGAGGCATCAATGGCACTAAAGATTTTGCAGAAAGCTACTAAACAGGGCAATGAACTTTCTTTATATTTTGTAGTTTGCAGAGAAATTGGTGTTATTAATGCTGCAGTGTCCCCAAATGGAACAAATCCCACAAGAAGATATCAAAGAGCTGGAGAGTATATTAACTAATGGAGTTTCAGAGAAAAGTAGTTTAGTGAGATTGAAGACTCAAACTACTGCTCATGAGCAACGGGACTCTGACGAGCAGTAATTTGCAGACGATAATTACGAATCAGTGGCAAGAGTTTGATGAAGATAATCCACAATTATATAAAAAAACAATATTTCACGTCCTAGTCCTTCAAAACTGATTCTTTCACAAGTATGGTATCTATCTATCTATGCTTTTTGATTTTTGGAAGGGAAGATTGTTCTTTGGCAACAAATTAAATATCAAACAACAGAAGATGTTGAATGTTTAAAAAAATTTAAAAAGAAAATCAATTTGCTGATTATTTCACAACTTATTCATTAGACGAGATGCTGACCATTGCTCCAATTGCTGGTCAGTCGTAGAATTCAACATGTTGCTTTCAAAACATAGAAATTCTAGCTGCCTATACCTAAATCCAGATAAAATAAACTAAAACACATTACCCCCACCCCCACACTTCATTTTCAAGTACCAGATCCACTAGCCGAAACAATTTCAAGTCAAAAAAATACGATAAATGGAAGAACATGTACACTACATAACCACCCAAACTGCATAATACCAACTGTAAAAATTACTCTGCAGTATCATCCATACATATAGAGAAAAGAGTTCAGACCGCCCCAAAATATTATTCTAAACTTTCAGGAGACTGCAGTTCTAAAGAACCCAAACAAACACCAAAACAAGCCATCTAATTTTAGTTAGATGTCTCTTTCCGTATAGCAGATGCAGACCTTCAAGAAGCAATTACAATTGATCTGGAACCAGTGCCACAAACAATTAATACCCAAATAAGTAGAATCATATTTAAACAGAAATACACAGTGCAATTTTGGCAATAAAAAGGTCGGTGAAGTTTAAGATTTTAAGATGGCTGCCTGACAATTTTAACACAGAAAAGAGAAAAAGAACAAAAAAAAAGAAAAGAAACCAACACTTGAGACTAGAAGTTTAGAAGCAGAGTCAAACCAAAAAGAAGAATCAGACTGCTAACAAAATAGTAGGAGATGTAACAAAACCCCTTTTCCAACTCCAAATTTAATTGTTAGATATAACACACTAATTAACAACTGAAAATTGTGTTCTAACTTCTAAACTAAACAAGACTTGACACCGTCTTTCCTACCAAACGTAAAAACTACTAAAAATCTCTCCAACCAACACCTTTCTTTTAGAAAACCAGATATACAATTACTCCTTCCCCAATAATGGGGAACTACAAGTTCCCCCTTTTATCTTTTCCCTTATAATGGTGGACTACAACTACAAATATTTCATAAAAACAACAATACGATGACTTATATATTATTGTTACTAGAAAAGAAACATGGTTAGACAAGTTACATATACAGCCATCTCTTGGTAAATATTCCTACGAGTTCTACTGTCAATATTACTATATGAGATCAGATATCAATTGATGTCAAAGTTCACTGTCTTCCTTAACAGCCTTGATCTTATATAATTGGTAACAGAAGTACTTGTAATCTTACTAATGCAATTTTGCCGCAGCGACAACACCACATTAGCAAATCAGATAAACATTTCGACTTTAAAACCTCAAGGTAACATAAAAGGAAAGAAGAAAGAAACAATAAAGTGACAGGATAATAATAGAAATGATAAACAGGAAAACAGCAATCCACTTGCTGATCATTGAGATCAGCAAAAAAAATACAGCTTGAAGGCATATTTTCTCAAAATGATCCAATAAATTAAGTGAAAAAACCTCATCCATAATCCTACAATCTGCTGGCCAGAAATTGCCTTTTAAAATAAACTTTAAAGAAATATAACAACATTTTAAGGAATTTAGGCACCTAGAGTTTGGCAAAGCATCCATCATGACTGTGACAATTCATGGACTATGAAGTACCAAGAACTTCTGCAAAGGGCCACAGACATATATACAGGTAAATCAGACGACAAATGTGATCCAAGTCCAGTGACCATACCTACAGCATAAATCTACCTGATTGTGACAAACTTGTTGGTACCATGCTTTGCCCAGTGACTCCTCAGGTCAATTGCATCAGCAAAATTATAGTTTTCGGAGATGAGTCTCTCCAGTACCTTTTTGAATGCACCCTGACTCATCTTCCGTCCAGCGATTCTTGATCCACGTCTTTTGGTGCTTATTGGCAAAGGATACATGGATATTGTTGTGGTGCAACAAGCCGATTGCCAACCGCCACAGCCCCATCGATAACATTGCTGAGGAGTACCGGTACAAGAGCAAACCGGTATAGGAATACCCGAAATGTCCATATCCATCCCATTTATGACCACATCCATATTCTTCTTTGCTGGTTTAGCACGTTGACCAGGGGATTTGCCATTTTCCTTCGGAACTGAAGTACCTTTCTTTCCCTTTTTTGCTTTCGGAGGTTTTGGTGTGGCAACATTTTGCCTTTTCTTCATAGGTCCACCACCTTCCTTTTTCACAGTTGTATCTTCCACAGCCTCCGCTGCATCCTTGGACGACTCAGGGGGATGCTGCTGCTGCTGCAACATCTGCATGGAATGAGCCCCAGGATGTTCATGAAATCCTCCAAAACCAGAGTTTCCTGACATCATCTGTTGAACAAATCTCTCCCTGGAGTTCACCCAACTGTCCCTCACAGCTTCCATGTGTAAAGGAGTATCAGAGACCAGGCAATCTCGGGGGTGAAAAGCCCCATTGTGGTTCATCATAACAGAATTCTCACGCCCAAGAAAAGGTTTTGGTACCCGACTATCCATAGATGGAAAAAGGCGTAGATTAAGATTCCCAGGTTTGTTATAATGTTGATCATAATAAGTCCAATTGCGCATATTCAATCCACCGTCGTCGTCCATTCAATCTACATATTCATGGCAAATAACAGCACAAACATCAAAAAGCCATTCCACTCCGCGCGAGTATGAAACACTCAAAAACCGTATGCCACAAGGAAATAACTACGAGTATATTAATAAAACCCAAAAACAATAAGGCATAGCAAACACAAGAACAAATAGTAAAATAGAACATAAGGCATCACACATGTTTCCAATCTATTTGTGCTAAACAGATAGCCAAACAAACAATTACTGAATTGTAATAGTCTTGTGGTCGCCAAATGTCTTTCATATTAGATGAGGGTTACTCCCACAATAATTTTTGCTAGTTCCACTATCACAGTGTGGTCTACTGTAGCAAAATAGGTGTTGTAGCTATTTTAGGAGAAATAATTGTTTAACTCAGATACTGAACCACAACTTGCAGCTGGCTATATATGAACTATAGTTATGCTTAAGAACCTATCCCTCTGATACGACCAAAAAAAAGTTCCATTTGCAAAATTTACAAATTTTAGGAATTTTATGCCATGTTAACCCCAAAAATTTGCTGAGTTTAATTGATACTTGATAATAATGACATAATAATGAAATTGAGACAGTAAGCTTGAGGACATTGTGTCATTTTGTACTAACATCAAAACAAATGTTGACTTTTTTTTTAGAACAAAAACTCCTGTCAGTTCTGTGAGAGGAAGTATTTCATTAATTATAAACTACACTGGGTAATAACAAACCAGACTAATAACTAGAAAGATCACCCCTAAATGAAGAATGAATTTAGATGTATCATGAACCATACAAAAATCCAGAGAGATCAACAAAATAACAGAATGTTGCAATTCTAAAAAAATTTAGCAAAATATAAGGTAGATTTTCAATAAAGATTAAAACTTCATGTTTAAATACAAATCTCGGAGGGCAAATCGAATCTGTGTTAACAATTTCAACATCAACATATTGGTTATAGATCAAAATGTATACAACATGAAAAAACTCTCTACGCAAAGACTAAATTCTGGGATTTTGAACATAGATCTGAAATAAAAATAGGAGCTTTATTCAAATCCGTCATCAAATAATTAAGATTGGGATTTTTATACATATACAGGAATGGAATTGACATGCAAGAAAGTACAAGCGTGAATATAGTAGTGAGATAATGAAATGCTTAGATTTTTATGAGAGAGAAAGGGATAGAGAGAGAAAGCGAGAGAGAAAGCGAGAGAGAAAACTTACTTGTGTGGGTAAACAGCTCTTTAGGGTTTTTGCCTTCTGGAGAGAGGAGAGAGGAGAGAGGAGAGAGGAGAGAGAAACAGAGAAAAAATAAGAAAGAGAAGAGAGAAATCTGAAAGAGAGAGACTTAAAATTGTGTTGAATCAAAAATATTTCCAAAAATAATAAAAAATAGAAAAATAATAAACATTTGACAGGTGACCGCCTTAACTTCACCCCAAGTCATATCTTTCTTTTCTTTTCAATTTTGAGGTGCTACCTGTCACTTGCATTTCTTTATTCCCTCTTTCATTAGTCTTTATTTTTGTTTTTGTTTTTGTTTAATACTTTCTTAGGCTTTTCAGAATGTACTACTACTACTACTGGTGCTCCTACCATTTTTCTGATTAAAAGTATGAAATTGATATTTTTATATGTATTTTTAATATATTTTTATATATAAAAAAGTGAATCTCATGAATATTTAAAATTTATGTAAAAATAATGCTCCTCTAAAAGTATTATTTATGTGGAATAAAATAAAAATTTTATAAAATTTAAAAAAATAAATAAAAAGATATAAAAAGTTAACATTAAAAATATTTATCAAAAATGGCATTTTCTATCTTTTGCTAGGTGACCAAAATAGTATTCCTAGACTATTTATTTATTTATTTCCTTGTAGAAACTATGGCAAAAATATATTTTATCTGTGACGTCCTCAAAATAAGTCCATTCCACCCAATCCATTCTGAGTCGCCAAATACATGGTACAGAAAGAACTACAACTTTATTAATACATTTGTCGTGCAAAATACGACAACATATATACTGTGTGAGTTTAAATACAATTATTGTCTTCTGTAGACAATATATCATACCCAAATAAATCCCCATCATAATTATTGATACATCATTTTACAAAATGGTGAGGACTACTAAACAACTCTCTCCGACTCGATCCAAATTATGTTCTCACCTCCCGAGAAGAAAATGGAACAACAAGGAAAAGGTTGAGCTCAATCAACTAGCCCAAAGAAGAATATTATGACTAAGATAATATACAACAAAATTATCGTTAGTCTTCAACGAGGAAAAATATAATAGAATACAATAGACAACAAGTTTTAAATCAATATTCGCAGTGACGAAATAATAATTCATTAGAAGAGTTAAGTAGAGAATGCAAATTACTATCTTCATGTATGAATTTTAAAGTTCATCGCCTATTTTATCCCTCGTAACATCAATCAATATATATCTCGAGATCAAATATTCATCCTCGCACTACAAAAGCCCGAGGACATTCACCACTTAATTCATGTTCATCTAAACTCCTGCTCATCTTCAGACTACGGCCAAAGATATTCATCGAAAATCATTCATCTTTGACCTACTGAAGCAAAGATATTCATCATAACTCATTCATCTTTGCACTACGGGCCAAAGATATTCAATAATATCATTATTTAAGATCGAGGATGATGAAAAATATTTTAAAAGAAACGAATCCAAAGAAACAAAATGACAAGGATTAAGGATTAAGGATTCAGTACTTTGTTTTATCCACGTCCAAAAATACCTCAAAAATAATCATAGTGGTGTAAAATTCAAGAATGATCAAAACATGGATACAATCAAAGCTAGTATCCATAATAGATATTTTGACAAAAGAAGAAATTTCATTTTTTCTATTGAATAGTCTTGATATCGTGAATAGTAACTCAGACACCAAAAGATAGAAATTTCACAAAAAAAAAACATCTTCACGCTTCGTGAAATAGTACTTCGTGAATAAGAATCTCGTGAATAAGTAACTCATGAATAAGAACTCATGAATAAGAATCTCATGAATAAGAACTCCCGATACGTGAAAAAAAGTTCCAAATTTGATAAAAAGCTCAACTAATATTTTGGCATAATGATATTGAAGAAAATAATATCATTTGCGAAAAGAAATAACATCCACTTACCTCGAAAAGACAAGATTTACAGTTGAAACATTTGGATATAAAGGCTATGACTTGAACTTTGCCGCATAAAAGAATACTCAAAGTATACTCAAAATACTCACAAGAATACGCTCAATAATATAGAGAGAGAAAACTTCAGTTTCTGGTGTGATTTTCAATTCTAACCTAAGCACCTATTTATAGGAAATTGCTTAGAACACCAAAGCAGAAAATTTAATATAATAATATATATATATATATATCAAAATTCTCTACGCCATTCTTGAATCTGAAAATCTAGAATTCAACCCATTCAAATCACATGTTAGACCCAAAAAAACATTTTTCTTATTTTAAATATTTTAAACTTCTAAAAATCAATTATTTCGGAGCTTCGGAACTTCAATAATTCATAATAAATAGCCCTTTTGCCAGAAAATTCAAATCTCGCAATTTTTTATAGGAAATTCAATTCTCTACAACTTTACGAAGAAAGTTTTTCCAAATTCCAAATGTAAATTGACCGAAATCCATAAATGGGCGATTTTACAGTGCTATAATCAAATTTCGATCGATAAATGGGGTCCAATCGACATGTTTAACATGTTTTAAACATTTTGGTAACAAAAATACTCCTCCTCCACATATACTCATATATCCCACATTCATCGTAAAAATATCATCGTTAATATATTATTAAAATAATATATTTAAATGAATTATTTTATCGTAAAAAAAAAATAAAATATTAATTTTCAACAATTGTCACTATAAAAATTTTCTCCATCTATATCCACATAAAATCAATATTTTCCTCATCATATGAATTAATAATTAATTATTCACAAATAATATTAAATCACAATATTGACAACCGTGCGGTTCAGGAAAGAGGGGCTTTCCAATAAGAATTTCTCCTTCTTGGCGCAATTAGGTGACCAAACCTCTCCTTGGATGTAACTTTCTAGACATTGCCAATAATGTTATCTAATAATATTATTCAGATAATATGAATTATTACTTGATAATGAAAAATACGTGTAATGACAATTATTGAAACAACAAGAATATAAAATATCAATGCAAAGAATTATTGAATCAATAAAATAAAATCTACGAGCGATAATTATTCAGAACCATTATCGAGTAGTCCCTTCTTACGTAAGAATCAATAATTGGTGCAATACCGTATCTTCTTGTAATAATAACGCAGCATCGTGTGTTTTTTAACCAATTTGTATTCCAACAAAGTGTAAATCCAGAATAACTACGCCAGTTTTTTTAAACAACTTATTTTTGTCGTTTTTCCTCCAATCGCTTTCAGTTATGGGCTCCACACATGGTCATTTCCACGCATTTAATATTCCTTCGACAAGATTTAATATTCCACGACCAAACGAATATTCTCCGAATAATGAATATTATATCACCACTTGCTTATTTAAAATATTTGCGCGTTTTACCCATAACTAACCACATTTATCAAATCCACCCTTACTATTTTAAAATAATAAATAAAGGAAATTTCTTTTTATTTAAAAAAATTTCGGGGTCTTACATTATCTCATTGATATTATTATTACATTTTGTATAATAGATTACTGAACAAAAAAATTTGTAATTAGTCGACTAAACAATTTAAAACACTTTAATTCATTCATCTCTTCAAATTTGCTACAGAAATTCCTACGTGGCTTAAAAAAAGAAACAAAAAAAGTGTTAAATACATATTTTCCACTCTACTAGTGGTCGGTTTACAAATACATCACTGAAGTGAATTTTTTTACGGTCAACTCATTGAACTATAACTTTTTTACAAAAATTGAAATTTCCGTCTAAAAATATTAAAAGTTAACATAATGTTTATGTGGCACCACGGCAGATGCTTAGGTGGATATTCAACAATTAAAAAAATACAACAATTGTCAATTCTATAACAAATAGTTAATCAAAATATAAATCAAATTAATGTACATAACAAATAATTAAATTAATAATAAATATATTAATGTATAATTTTTATAAATATATTTATATAAAATTAATGAATTCATCTTATTTTTTTATTTTTTAAGTTCAATTTAAAAATAAAAAATTATCTAATATTTTGAAATTGAGAGATTATTATTATTATTATTATTATTATTATTCCTTTTTAGCCTAATATAATCTGGGTTGGTGTGTTAGATGGTTATTTATTGAGTGTATTTTTGAGTCTATATTAGTTACTTATTTGTTGATTTTGTTTCTTAAGTATTTTTTTAAGGCTTAAATATGAATTAGTACTCTAAACTATAGGCCATATTCCACTTCGGTGATCCACTTTTTAATGTTGTCAATTAGATGATTAAACTATCAATTTTTTTCAATTACACAAAATTGAACAAACCACGTCAGAAATTGCTGACGTGGCTAATTTTGTGAAGTCTTAACAAGCTTATGTGGTAAAAAATAATAATTTATTATTCATTACATAAACAAATCATTTTATATCATGGACAAAAACGTCAAACCAAACTTAAAATCTCTAATTAAAATAAAACAAACATAAAATCAAATTCGTTGATCACATCTCTCCCCCAATTCGATAGAAAAAACCTAGCCCCACATGATTTGTTGAATTCAACCACCCCCGACGTTAAACTGCTTTAATCGGAACTGCTGGGCTTACTATTCAAATAACACAACAATGTCAATTATTCACACTCACAATTCACATAGTTAATCCCAACGAGGTCAAATCCTTTTGGCCCTGTTTTTCTAAATCTGCGAACAAATCAAATCAAAGAAGTGAGTTAAGAAAAAGTTCCGTGGCTGGGGAACATAGACTCGGGCATTTGACTCACCTTTGACGATGTGGGACTGAACGTCGACGTCGTAGGCGTCGATTTCCGGGAGGACAGGATCGTAAATTTGATAATCAGAGAAGCACTCTTGGAGCCAGTAATCACGAAACCAAGGGGAGGACTCAACCAGGGCCCACCACTGGTCGGAGAAATTCTCCACCGCACGATAGGCTAGGGTTTTTTTGTTCAATTTGGGGCTTTTGTCTTTGATCGATCGATTAGAATGGAAGGGTACCGATTAATGCTTGTTTTATTTTAATTAGGAATTTTAAGTTTGGTTTGACGTTTTTGCCCATGATATAAAATGATTTGTTTATGTAATGAATAATAAATTATTTTTTTTGTCACACCCTACAAAATTAGTCACGTCAACAATTTATGACGTGGCGTGTTCAATTTTGTGTAATTGAAAAAAATTAATAGTTTAATCCTCTAATTGACAAAATTGAAAGGTGGATCATCGAAGTGGAATATGACCTATAATTTAGGATACTAATTTATATTTAAGCCTTTTTTTAATGACAACATCAATACCATATTTGACTTGATATTGAACCACGGGGGGAAATTTTGAGGATGGAATAAGGCACAATTACACAGGGGTCAGAAAGAAGTGCATGACAAAGTTGATGGGGATTGGTTAAATGTAGATAAACTCTTTAACCTGCCTAAAAAACTAGGGTCCAAAAAGAATTTTGCTCTATACTTCTGCTTAGAACTTATATCAAATGATCGATCAAAGTGTAAGGCTTCTTGTTGCTGAAGAAGCCTTAAAAACTGGTTCCACTGAGATTTACTGTCATCATGAAGAGCATGAAGATTTAAGCACAGGATGGAGTTCAGGAGGTTGATGTGTGAATCATAATGCACCAGGGGACTTCATCAGATGAGAATGTTGCAGATTATGAAGAAGAAGGTGATGAAACTGAGGAGGAGACAAATGAAGAATTAAGTGATACATGCATCAGGTTATGAGGATTTAATAAATATGAGGAAACATAGGAAAAGAAGAAACAAGAGCTAGAGGTGGTGTGTGAGGTTGACATTGATGATGAACCACAAATCAGTAGTGGTCCAATACAAGTTGATCCAGTTGGGACATCTAATTTTAAGGAAGCATAGGGGTAAAAAAGCAAAGACTGAGCAGAAGGAAACAAAGAAAATATTGGAACCAAATAAAAGACAATCAAATAACAAGGCAAGAGAAAAGAATGAGAAGACAACATATGAAGAGGGGAAATTAAGAAGAGGTGGAACTTACATTTTCAGATGGTGAGATGATGAGAACAATTTTGGCACAAAAGGAATAAAGAAATGGGACAATGAGTGTGAAGATTTAGATAATGAGATATCTGCAAGTCCCTTAGAAAGTAACAACTTATAATGGGAAGGTGAGGACCCAGTGAATAAAGAAAAGAGGATTCTACCAGCTTATAACCCTAACATTCCTTTCAATGACACAAAGTTTGAGAAGTGGATGACTTTAACAGGTGTTGAACAACTAAGAGAAGCACTGTGTAAGTACTATATATGCAGTTACAAATGGCAATGGGATGTACCTGCAGTTAATGAGAATTAACATAGAATTCAAGGGAGATGTGCAAATGGGGTGTCCATGGGAGTTGTGGGCCAGTTGAGTGGATAGGGAAATTTTTTCCAGATAAAGACATGTGAGAAATCCCATCATTGTGTAAGGAAGAACAAGATCAAGGTGGCTAGCAGACAAATTTGAAAACCTAGTTAGATCAAAGCCCATAATGAAATTAAAGGAAATACAATTTACAATTAAAGTGATGTTTGGCTTGAAGTCCTCTTTGTCTTGGTGTTTATAAGTGAAAAAATTACCCTGCCTAAAATTGAGAATTCTTTAAAAGAATACTATAAGAAGACTTATCATTTTGAACAGAAAATTATAGATACAATTCCTGGGCTAACTATGCAAATTACGAATGATCAATGTACTCCCCCAAGGTTCCAAATGATGTATAAATGCTTTCATGCATTGAAAAAAAAATCCTAGTTGGTTATAGGCATATTATATGCCTTGATGGGAGTTTTTTTTAAATCTGTTGCAAGGGGCAGCTCTTGAGTGTAGTTGACAGGGATGCCAATACTCAGATGTTCCCTATATGTATGCCTGTAGTTGAGAGTGAAAATAAGAATTCTTGGAGCTAGTTTCTTGGACTTATAATGATGGAAGATCTTAACATGAAAGAAGAACATAGATAGATGGACAGTCATAACTGACCAACAAAAGGTATAACTTTAATTGTAATGTTAATTTATTTATGTTTCCCATATCTCTTGCTTGTAATGTTAATTTCTTTTTATCTTTGAATGGATTGGTCCCTATATACCATAGAATTAATACTTCCAGGGGTTGAGCCTATATTTTGTGCTAGACATATCTATTCCAACCGAAGGAAAAAGTGAAAGTATATATATGCACTCAAGTCAATTAATCACATTGAATGTGATAAGTATTTACTTTGTAATTTTGTTCATTTATTAATAAAATAATTTTTTTTAATACTAAGACATTATTTATCAATGTTTAATTAGTTGAATTGAATAAATGAGATAAACTCATAGTTTTGGAGCAAAGTTTTTAGAATCATGATGTTGATCATGTTAATGAGATCTAAATTCTAGAAAGCTCAAAACTAAAATGTTCCTAATCGTTGGATCATTAATTAATGTGGGGTTACTGATTCCAAATAGATTAGTACATATTATGTTTACTCTGTTGAAGAGGGTGATTGATCTTATAATTATGTGGAGACACTTATAAATGCAAGTATGTAGGTGCTTATTGGAGAATAATGTAAGACCCCAAATTATTAATAAATGAAATTTATTTTCCTCTATTTATTATTTTGAAATAGTAAGGGTTGATTTGATTAATGTGGTTAGTTATGGGTAAAATGCGCAAATATTTAAAATAAGCGGTGGTTATAAAATATTCATTGTTGTTTTGAATATTCGTTTGGTCGTTGAATATTCTTCTTGTCGGGGAATATTCGCATGCGATGGCGCGATCTTTGGTGGGCCCCATAACTAAAAAACGATTGGATGAAGAAAACGACAAGATAAGTTGTTTATAAATAACTGGTAGCAGTTATTCACAGATTATCTTGTTGGAATACCCGGTGGTTAAAATACGAAAGAATAAGCGTTGTTGCAAGAAGATACCAGTATTGCACCAATTATTGATTCTTACGTAAAGAAGGCACTACTCAATAATTGTTACGACGAAGCATCGCTCAAGATATTTTATTTTATTGATTCAATAATTCTTTGCGTTGATATTTTATATTATTGTTGTTTCAATAATTGTCACTTTCTACAAGATTTTCCATTATCGAAGCAATAATTCATATTATCTCAATAATATTATTAGAAAACATTATTGGCAATGTCTAGAAAGTTACGCCTAAGGAGAGGTTTGGTCACCTAATCAAGGCTGCCAAGTAAGGAGAAATTCTTATTGAAAGCCCTCTTTCTAGGAATGGCACAGTTGCCCAAGATCTTGTGATTCTGTGTAATATTATTTGTGAATAATTAATTATTGATTTATATGATGAGGAAAATATTGATTTTATGTGGATATAGATGGAGAAAATTTTTAAAGTGACAATTGTTGAAAAATGATTATCTTTTTTGATAAAATAATTTATTATTATATTTTAATAATATAATAATGGTGATAGTTTTACAATGAATGTGAGATATATGAGTATATGAGGAGGAATAGTATTCTTGTTGCATTAAATGATTAACACATGTTTTGTGTGTCGGTAGACCCCATTTCTTGACCGAAATTTGATTATAAATGTAAAATCGCTTGCTTATGAATTTCGGTCAATTTACGCTTGGAATTTGGAAAAACTTTCTTCTGCAAAGTTGTAGAGAATTGAATTTCCTATAAAAATACGCGCGATCCGAATTTTTTGATAAAAAGGCTATTTATTATGAATTATTGAAATTCTGAAGTTCCGAAATAATTGATTTTTGGAAGTTTTAATTATTTTAATATAAAAAAACGTTTTTGTCATTAATTGTGGGTCTTGCATGTGATGTCAATTCTTGAATTCAGATCAAGGAAGGTTGGGCGTAGAAATTTTAATATATATATTAATATTTTATTAAATTTTCGCTTTGGTGTTCTAAGCATTTTCCTATAAATAGGTGCTTAGGTTAGAATTGAAAATCACATCGAAACCCAAATCTTCTCTCTCTTCTCTCTCGATATATTGAGCGTATTTTTGTGAGTATTTTAGTACTTTGAGTATTCTTTATCTGGTCAAGTCCTTTCAAAGACTATATCTAGTATATCTGAGTCAAGATCTTATCCTTTTTAGGTAAGGGATGTTATTTTCTTCTCAAATGATATTATTTCTTTAATATCATTATCTTTGAAATATTGGTTGGAACTTTTTATCAAATTTAGAACTTTTTCATGTCAAGGTTACTTATTCATGAGTTCTTATTCACGAGTTACTATTCATGAGTTCTTATTCACGAGTACTATTCACGAAGCATGATGATGTTTTTTTGTGAAATTTCTATCTTTTGGTGTTTGAGTTACTATTCATGTATACTGCACTATTCACGATACTCTGACTATTCACAATACGACACTTATTCACAAAAAATTAAATTTTCGTTTTTTCGTCAAGATATCTATTATGGATACTAGTTTTGATTGTATCCATGTTTTGATCATTCTTGAATTTTACTCCACTATGGTTATTTATGAAGTATTTTTGAACTTGGATTGTTTAAAAGTACGAATCCTTAATATTTGTTCTTTTGTTTCACCGGATTCGCTTTTCTTTAAAATATTTTTCATCATCCTCAGTCCTAAATGATGATATAATTGAATATCTTTGGCCTGTAGTGCAAAGATAAATGATTTCTGATAAATATCTTTGGCCCGTAGTGCAAAGATGAACATGTGTTTAGATGAACATGACCAACTGATAAATATCTTTGGCTTGTAGTGCAAAGATGAATATTTGATTCCAGATATATATTGATTGATGTTACAGGGGATAAAAAGATGAGCGATGAACTTTTAAATTCATATATAGAAGATAGTAGTTTGCATTCTCTACTTAACTCTTCTAATGAATTATTATTTCCGCTGCGAATATTGATTTAAAACTTGTTGTCTATTGTATTCTATTAGATTTTTCCCTGTTGAAGACTAACGATAATTTGTTTTATATTATCTTAGTCATAATGTTCTTTATCGGGCTAGTTGAGTTCATCCTTTTCCTTGTTGTTCCATTTTTCTTCTCGGAGGCGAGAATGTAGCAAATCTTAGTCGGGTATGGAATGATGGTTCTAGAAGTCGTTTAGTAGTCCTCACCATTTTTGTAAAATAATGTATCAATAATTGTCTCAAGACTTATTTGAGTGTGGATATTGTCTAGATGACAATATTTGTATTTAAACTCACGCTTTATATGTTGTATTAATAAAGTTGTAGTTGTTTCGCATACCATGTATTTTGGCGACTCGAATGGGTGTCAGATACTTGCTTTGGGGCGTCCACAAATAAGTTCAAGATCTTGAACGTGACTTGCTTAAAACAATCCTAATCGAGTTTTACTTGTCTGTCAATAGGAGTTCCTATAATAATAGTATTAGAAATTATTCTTGGATTTGAGATAATCATAGTATCTTGTATATACTGAGTTATATCTTCTCATATTCTTTAATACTTTAGAGTATGTTATATGGTATGTTCAAATATAATAAAGTATATACGGAGATAAGTGAATGATCAACAAATGTTTTACCACTTCCAGTAAATGAAGAGAATGTCATATGTGATTCGATAAGTGACAATTCAGAAATCCCTGGTCAGGCTTGAATGAAAATTAGAAATGAGTTTATAATTTACATTAATCAAAGTTTTGCATTTCAGAATCGAAATATATATAATCAAATAAAAAAACTTGACAGTAATTTCATTTATATTTGATTGAGACATTGTATGGTGAAAAGATTGAATTATACGGTAATCATTTACATAATAGGTTCTTTGTGATTAAACGTTGATTTCATATTATCCAGATAGTCATGATACATTAACGTAAGGTGTCACTCTTGATGTAGAATATATATTATCTATTTATATTTGAATTAAAGGAGATTAATTCATTATAAATAATATTAAAATGATTTTACTTACCGGCTTAATATTGAACCTAGAGCGTCACACCATAAAAAGAGAAAAATAATTTTCAAGTGATTGACTTAATAATAATAAATTAAGTGTATTTAATTTATTAGTGGTACAAATTAAATAACTTAATATTTATAGTTAGGTATTTGAAAAATACTAAATTATAAATTAATAAGAGGAGGCATATTATTATTATAAATTTAATTGACTAAATAATAATAATTTAGTATTTGGAGAAATACTAATACTTATAATTAAGTTTATTTGAAGAAATAGTAAATTATAAATAAATAAGAGAAGTCTTATTATTATTATTATTAATTGTTTAATTTCTTATTAGATTTAGAATTAAATTAAAACCATAACTCCTAAACCTTTTAGGAGAATGGGTTAGTCTACAAATAAAGAGAAATCTTTTTTGTGGAATAGACAGTGCAATTTTATCTATTGCAAGTATTCTCAAAATCCTAAATAATTAGGAGCGAGAGAATTATGATTAGTCGCTCAAGATCTTGTAGAACCTGGATAAGAGCATTAAATACTTATTGATCATCAAGATTTTGATTTTATTATAACAAATATTAAATCATATAAAATAAAATAAAACATATTAAATTAATATAATTAAAAAGACAAAATTAAAGATAATAAAATGTATGAATTATGTGTGTATCACAGGAGCAGAGCCAATGAGTATTATGCATTATTGTTTGGAATAAAGGTGGATTTAAGGCAGATTAGGACATAATGTAGATTTGAAATATTTTTAAACAGATTACGACACAATATAGATTTGAAAAATTTGAAGAGTTTACGTAGATTAGAAATGCTTGACGCAAAAACTCTTTTTGAGTGAGCAGCTTGGTATATTCTAGTAACTAATTTAGCATGTGGAGTAATTATCTAAACCTTGTTATTATTATTATTATTATTCATAGTTGTATATTTGTTTTTCCATTTTAAGGGCTTTGCTTTGGGCTTTTGCAATGTATCAATGCTTCTGAACCGGTGCAAGCATGGTAAGACTAGTTGATTAATTTATTTATTTAGAATTAACTTTGGTCTTGTCGTGTTTTGTGCATCTTGGGCCCAAAATGAAAGTAATTTGGATGACTATGACAATTTGGCCCCTGAAAACCAAGGCCCGTATATAAAGTCATTGTCTACTACATAGGAGTACTACTATAACTCTATATTCTCGACTCTATTGATTTAAAGTTAGGGTCCTTAACACTAATATACAACAATTAAAAAGTATTTAAAAAAATAATACATACACAAAATAATTACAAAAATGATGCAATTCACATTAATAAAGAAATCTAAAATTAAGGAGAAATAACTGCCATAATTAATAATTCAAATTCAAAATATCTGGGATCTAACCACAAAAACAAAATCAAATTCAAATTCAAATTCAAATCTTCATAGAAAAGACTGCACAAATTTGTACTTTAGAGGAGGTGGCGGAGGCAACTTCAGAGGAGGTGGAAGCTTTTGAGGAGGCGCCTTTATGGAGGTGGTAGTGGCTTGAGGGCGACGGTGAAGGCTATGGAGGAGGTAGCAATGGCGGTGGCGGAGTTGGCGGTGGTGGCTCAGGTGGTGGTTACAGAGACGGTGGAGGTGGAGGTGTAGTGTGACGACCCCAAAATAGGTCCATTCCATCCGACCCATTCTGAGTCGCCAATAACATGGTACAGAAATAACTACAACTTTATTGTTACAACATATAAACTGTGAGTTTAAATACAGATATTGCCATCTAGACAATATCCACATACAAATAAATTCTCATCATAATTATTGATACATTATTTTACAAAAAAGTGGTGAGGACTACTAAACAACTCTCTAAAACCATCATTCCATACCCCACTCATACTCGCTACATTCTCGCCTCCTGAGAAGAAAAATGGAACAAAAAGGAAAAGGGTGAGCTCAACTAGCTCAAGAAAAAGAATATTATGACTAAGATAATACTGTAACAAATTATCGTTAGTCTTCAACAGGAAAAATCTAATAGAATACAATAGGCAAACAAGTTTTAAAATCAATACTGCAAGACGAAAAATATTAATTCATAGAAGAGTTACGTAGAGGATGAAATCTACTAATATCTATGAATTTAACGATCCATCATCAATATTTTATCCTCAGTAACATCAATCAATATATATCTCGAAATCATATATTCATCCTCGCACTACACAGCCAAGGATATATTCATCACCGGTCATGTTCATCTAAACACTGCTCATCTTTGCACTACGGCCAAAGATATTCATCAAAAATCATTCATCTTTGCACTACACAGTGCCAAAGATATTCATCGAAATCATTCATCTTTGCATTACGGGCCAAAGATATTCAATAATATCATCATTTAAAACCGAGAATGATGAAAATATTTTTTTAAAGAAACGAATCCAAAGAAACAAAATGACAAGGATTAAGGATTCGTACTTTGTTTTTTATCCATGTCCAAAAATACCTCAAAAATAATCATAGTGGTGTAAAATTCAAGAATGATCAAAACATGGATACAATCAAAGCTTTAGTATCCGTAATAGATATTTTGACGAAAAGAAAAATTTTATTTTTTCGATGAATAAAGGCATATACGTGAATAGTAACCGACACCAAAAGTTCTAAATTTGATAAAAACTTCAGATCAATATTTCAAAGATATGATATTGAAAAATAATATCATTACGAAAAAAAAATAATATCCTTACCTCGGAAAAAACATGAACTTAACTGGAATATTGGATATAAAGCTATAACTTGAACTTTCACCGTATAGCAATACTCAAAGTATACTCAAAATACTCACAAGAATACGCTCGACAATATAGAGAGAAAACTTCAATTTCGGTGTGATTTTCAATTCTAACCTAAGACCCTATTTATAGAAATTGCTTAACACCAAAAGCAAAAATTTAATAAATTAATAATATATTAATTAATATTCCTACGCCAACATTTGAAGAACTGAAATCACTATTAACATCACATGCAAGACCCACCATTAATGCCAAAATCGTTTTTCTTATTTAAATTATTTTAAACTTCTAAAATTAATTATTTTGAGCTTCTAACTTCAATAATTCACAATAAATAGCCCTTTTGTTAGAAAATATAAATCTCTCGAGTTTTTATAGGAAATTCAATTCTCTACAACTTTGCAGAAGGAAGTTTTTCCAAATTCCAAATGTAAATTGATCAAAATCCAAAAAGCAGGCGATTTTACTGAGATTATAATCAAATTTCAAAAAAATGGGGTCCAATCGACATGAAAAACATGTTTTAATATTTTTGGTAACAAAATACTCCTCCACCACATATACTCATATATCCCACATTCATCGTAAAAATATCATCATTATTATATTATTAAAATATAATAATATATTTAAATGAATTATTTTATCGTAAAAAAGATAAAATTTCAATTTTCAACAATTGTCACATTAAAATTTTCTCCATCTATATCCACATAAAATCAATATTTTCCTCATCATATGAATCAATAATTAATTATTCACAAATAATATTACGAATCACAATATCGACAACCGCATAGCTTCAAAGAAAGAGGGGCTTTCCAATAAGAATTTCTCCTTCTTTGGCCGCAATTAGGTGACCAAACCTATCCTTAGACGTAACTTTTTAGACATTGCCAATAATGTTATCTAATAATATTATTCGGATAATATGAATTATTGCTTCGATAATGGAAAAATATTGTGTAATGACAATTATCAAAACAACAAAGAATATAAAATATCAACGCAAAATTAATAAAATATTTGAATAAGAATTATCGTAACCATTATTGAGTAGTGCCTTCTTACGTAAGAGTCAATAATTGGTGCAATACCGCAAACTTCTTGTCAACAACGCCAGTATTCATGTGTTTTAACCAACGGGTATTCCAACAAAGGTAAATGCAGTAATAACTACGCCATTATTTTTAAACAACTTATATTTATCGCTTTTCTTCCTTCAATCGCTTTTCCGTTATGGGGCCCACATGGCGGCGGCCATTGCATCTAATATTCCCTAAAAGATTTAATATTCCACGACCAAACGAATATTCCCCGACAAACAATGAATATTTTATAACCACTTTATTATTTTGTAAAATTTGCGCATTTTACCAATAACTAACCACATTAATCAAATCAACCATTACTATTTCAAAATAATAAATAAAGGAAATTCCATTTTATTTATAAAAATTCGGTCTTACAACCTCCCTCCTTATGAAATTTACGTCCCGAAATTGACGTGACGTACTGGTGTGTTTCAAAATATGAAGATACCTCGCTTTCATTTCCGCTTTCCAACTCTCGTGTCATTTCCTCTATAAAGCATGGTTTCTCCACAAAACTTTAACATGTGGTATGACCTTTACGCGTAGGACATACTCCTTCATATCCAAGATCTTGACAGGTACCTCTTCGTACGTTAAGTCTTCAGCTATCTCGTCTGGTTCTAACTCAATGATGTTATTCGGGTCGTCCACATATTTACGTAACATCCAGACGCGCAAAAAAATGTTATAAACACGCCGACATACTTGGTAGTAAAGTCGAGTCTATAGGCCACGCTTTTTTACTCGATCGAGAATGAATTAATAAATCGAAGGTTTGAGCTTTCTTCTTCATTGACTCTTACTTACAGAATAACGCCTTCTTGCACCTTCTTCTTTATATTCATCACCTCCGTCTCTCAGTAGCTTGGCGGCTTTAACATTATCGATTAAAGTCGATTCTACTCAGTATATCATCACGTGAGTTCCTGTAGTCTTTAACTCTATCTTCATCATTTTTAAGTTATACTGAAATGAGTCTTTGTGTTATCAACATCGCACTTGTAAACGCATACGATCTTCTACTCAACCCGTCAAATTTACCACGTTCGCTTCTTCTACGATAATATTGAATGGTACGATCATAATCTTCAACAGCTCGAGCCAACGTCTTTGGCGCATGATACGTTCATTTAGTTAAAGAAATATCTAAGGGTTTAGGAAATAGGTTTTGTACTAGGGTCAATACAAAATTTGATTTCTCGCTCTAGGGTAGGCTAGGAAGTCATTAGGATTACGTCAGAAAATTTATTAACGATAGAAATATCATTCAAAACTGTGACTCTCATCCAAAACTTGGATAACACGTCATATTGATACCTAACAACTTGCCATCATCATTCACAACGTCTCCTACGAAAAGTCTGGCTTCTGTGCATTCCACACAAGGAAGTTAACAACGAAAGGCTCGGGGCTCTTTACTTATGGCTTGATATGACAATGATTGACTTTAGTGGTTTGGTTATTTTGAATTCGCATGATAGGTTGGTTAGGAGTATGAAACCTAAAAACCTTACAAAAAGCATGATGAGTAATTAACCAATCGATTCCAAAAATCACATCAATGCAAATATTTTTAAAGAGATAAGATCGACAGGTAACGTGAAAGTGTTGATTTGAATCAAACAAGATTTATAAATAGCCCTTTTGTCAGAAAATTCAAATTTTGCGAGTTTTTATAGGAAATTCAATTCTCTACAACTTTGCAGAAGAAAGTTTTTCCAAATTTCAAACAAAAATTTACCGAAATCCACAAACGGGCGATTTTACAGGCTATAATCAAATTTCAGTCAATAATTGTGTCCACCAACACACAAAATATGTGTTAAACATTTAATGCCATAAAAATACTCTTCCTCCTCATATACTCATATATCCCACATTCATTATAAAAATATCACCAAGTAATATATTATTAAAATAATATATTTAAATGAATTATTTTATCGTAAAAAGATAAAATATTAATTTTTAACAATTGTCACATTAAAAATTTTCTCCATCTATATCCACATAAAATCAATATTTTCCTCATCATATAAATCAATAATTAATTATTCACAAATAATATTACAGAATCACAAAGATCTTGTGACCGTGCCGCTCCTGTGAAAGAGGGGCTTTCCAATAAGGATCTCTCACTTCTCTGGCGCCAATTGATTAGGTGACCAAACCTCTCCTTAGATGTAACTTTCTAGACATTGCCAATAATGTTATCTAATAATATTATTCGATAATATGAATTATTGCTCTGATAATGGAAAATACTTGTGTAATGACAA
This sequence comes from Panax ginseng, assembly GCA_020205605.1. Lineage (NCBI taxonomy): Eukaryota > Viridiplantae > Streptophyta > Magnoliopsida > Apiales > Araliaceae > Panax > Panax ginseng. The sequence goes on from CM035127.1 coordinate 7,725,859, forward strand.
TTTATCAAAACAACAATAATATAAAATATCAATGCAAAGAATTATTGAATCAATAAAATAAAATACTTGAGCAATAATTATCGTAATAATTATTGAGTAGTGCCTTCTTACGTAAGAATCAATAATTGGTGCAATACCGCATCTTCTTGTTCAACAATGCGTATTAAGTGTGTTTTAACCACCGTATTCCAACAAGATAATTGAGAATAACTACGCCTGCAGTTATTTATAAACAACTTATATTTGTCGTTTTCTTCATCCAATCGCTTTCCGTTATGGGGCCCACAAAAGACTGCGCCGTCGTACGAATATTTTCTAACAGTATGAATATTCCACGACCAAACGAATATTCCCCGACAATAATGAATATTTTATAACCACTTGCTTATTCTAAATATTTGCGTATTTTACCCATAACTATCCACATTAATCAAATCAACCCTTACTATTTCAAAATAATAAATAGAGAAAAATAAATTTCATTTATTAATAATTTGGGGTCTTACAAGAGTGATGTGTAATGTAATGTTGATAACCAAACATTCGTACCAAGGTAACCAAACTTTATACCAAGGTAACCAAACATTTATACTAAGGTAACCTTGAGATGAAAGTTTGGTTACCAACTGCACTATAAAAAAACTGCAGGTGTGAATTGGTTACCTTGGTATGAAGGTTTGGTTACTTTGGTATGGAGGTTTGGTTACCTTGGTATGAATGTTTGGTTACCTTGGTATGGAGGTGTGGATTGGTTACCTTGGTAACCAAACTTTTATACCAAGGTAACCAAACTTTTATACCAAAGTAACCAAACCTTTATACTAAGGTAACCTTGATATAAAAGTTTGGTTACCAACTCCATTATGAAAAAACTGCATGTGTGGATTGGTTACCTTGGTATGAAGGTTTGGTTATCTTGGTATGGAGGTTTGGTTACCTTGGTTTAGAGGTGTGGATTGATTATCTTGGTATGACAATTTGGTTACCTTGGTATGAAGGTTTGGTTACCTTGGTATAAAAGTTTGGTTACCAATTGCACTACGAAAATGAGGATGGTTTTGCTGAAATATAGAGTAACAGAACTTGTAATTTGTTAAAGAAACCCCAAACTTTTAACCAATCGTAATGACTGTACATTAATGCATGAAAAGCTAACAAAGACAAAAAGAATGATGCTTGTAAAAATTCCAAAACACTCTTCTGTAAGTAAGAGAGGATAATTTTCTTAACTCTCTCAAACAGAGACGCTCGACTAGTTTTTCGGAAGTTGGTTTCAAGAACACAGGAATAAAACTATCTCTTATGGCAAGAAAAAGTTAAAAGCAACATTGAACAAATCAAGATATGGAGATTGGGGAATTATCTATCCCCCTATGTGATGTGTAGTGTGTCTGAGATATAACCTTCAACTGCATATATTTTTATATGCATAAAGGGGCTTATTAACCCTCTGAGAGAGACAATGGAATTAACCCTAAAAAATCAAGACAAATTTCTTCAAGATGTGCAGATGTGGTTGAAGTATAAAAGGAAGAGGATATAGAGAGAAGGGAAGAGGATGACGTGAATTATATGGGAAAAAAGAGAGTAATAATTAACGGGAAGAGATAAGGGAGATAATCATGGGCCACAATTAAAGGATACTCAATTATATTAATTTTGTAAATAAATATGATGAAATGTCATATTTTTATAATTATTTTATAGATATATAATTATTATAATTATTTTTAAAAATGTACTATAACATGTAATTACTCCTTAAAGTTAAGCAAGTTGAAATGGCCACAGGCCACCTCCCATCCCATGGCATGCAATTCAGTGATAACACAAAGACTTGTTTTATATATTTGTACAAACACATCGTAAAGTTATATAATTACATTATTATTATTATTTCCAAAATAACATGGAACTAGAATTGAACTGTTTACAAATAAATAAATTATAGGCGAACTTATATATATCTGATGGACAAAAATAACCTTACTTGTTGCTCGCTCTAGCTAGGTAAATAGGACAGTACAGAGAATTGAGTCCTTGATTATGATGATGGAGGATGCTGGCTGGGCTGCCTGCCGGTATATATGTTAATTTCCTCTTTCTCCTCCTTCTTCTCCTATTACTCTTTTTCGTTCAAATTAATTAGAATGAATCTAAATCGTTTTTATATTTTTCGTCTAAATCAATTAGAATGAATCTGAACTGTTCTTGTATTTTTTCGCTCAAATTCAAAATAGGTTGTATCTTATTAATATATATATATATATATATATATATATATATAATATATATATATTATTTTCTATGTACATTTGCATTAATATATATACAAATCCACTGGTCTATTAATTAAGAAATTGCAAGGATCGTCTGATCTCCTCTCTACCAGTTAATTAATCATAGACAAAAAGTACTGTACAAATATTCTGTGCGTATCCATACAAACTTTTCTTTTTATGAATGCATTTGTACGTTTCCTAATTTACATACATACATACATACAGGCTCCCAATATATATATATATATATATATATATATATATATATATATATATATATATATATAACTTAACCCAAAATCTAGTTTAAACCATCAGTTTTTTTGCTTGTTCATTTATATTAGTCATTTCCTCTTTCATTATTTCTTCCATATGAAAGTACTCCAATTCACTTTAAACAAATATGAGTTTAGACCAATCAAATTTCAGTGTAGGTCAGGTATAAATGTATAATCTTCAAGATATTTATATATACGTACTCTGATTGGATTGATGTGTTTTAAGTGTACGTGTTTATCTTCTATATATCCTACACAAACTGTTCCAATCAAATTTGTGGGAGTGATTACAAAATTATAATATTAAATAGTTAGCGAATCATTCTTAAAATTTATTTCGTTCCATTACTGATTAATAGTAATTAGTAATTAGTAATTGTTTTCACGTACGTACAGATGATCATATTTATTCAATTCGTCTTACTAGCTGTTAAATATAGATGAAGTTGTGAAATTAGAAATTTAAAATATAAAAACCTTCTCAAAAATTTGCATGTGTTCAAATTTTAGATGATCATATTGAAAAATAATGGTTGATCGACATACCAGAAAACACCATGCTTGCTTGTCCTTGTCTCGCTCTCCCACTAATTGGTTCTTCAAAATATAATATTATTTGAACTGATTATTTGCAATTAATTTATTGTATCGTTAAACATATTGAGAGAAATTGAATAAAAAATAAAAAAATTAATGAAAGGAGCTCTTCTAATCGTTCAAACAACATTAAGTTCAATGTAACGTAATCATTAACACGTTAAATAGTAGTCTCTTTCTTCTTCTTTTTTAATATAAAAATAGATATATTTATAAAATAATGACATTCAAAAATATTTTTATTTTTTATTTTTAATACTAATTAGAATTGTAATGATAAAGGAATGACATTTTATCGATTGTATAGACGATTTTATAATGCAAAGAAAAATATTTCTAATTATATTTCAGCTAAATGTGAAAAGAAATAAGTAGTAATAATATGATATATATATATATATATATATATATATATAGAGAGAGAGAGAGAGAGAGAGAGAGAGAGAGAGAGAAGGTAGGGATTTGTTTGTTGGGAATTATTAACTTGTTACAACTTACAATTGGCTTAATCAACTAGTAGTACTAGTGGGAAGAGCTATTTAGAGGTTTGTCGCCGACAAACTCCAAACGATTAGAGAGAGAGAGACAGAGAGAGAGAGAGAAAGAGAGAGCGCATGGCATGGCATAGCATCTTTCAGACGACTCTGAAGGAGAATATTTGTCTCTGTAGATCTGTAGATAGGCACTTCCATTTTTTTATATAAAAAAATATACATATATATATATATATATATATATATTATTTCAATTTATTAGATTAACCCCCAATTTGTATTATTTTTTGAATGTGACCCATGTGGAAGTCACATAAGCACAGGTCCCTCTCATTAATTTCAATTCCTTCACAATCATTTTCTTTATACGTATTACAGTATTTCTTACCAAAATTCTATATTATCTCAGCTGGTTTATTTTACTAAAATTCACTCGTCTATGCCATTCTTTCTATCCTTCCCAAACATAATTTTGAAGGAATATATCAGTACTAAGGCAAGGCGAGGCATGTCAAGCTGGCGTTTTTAGTCTCTGACAGTAATAGTTATCTTGTCAGCTCTCTCTTTCCTCATAATAGGATACAAAATTTAATTAAAATCCATTCATGGTAGGAAATAATATATTTCTTTTTTTTTTTTGTTAAATAAACAAACAAACAACTTTTTCTCTTGCTTGTTAGGATTGGATCACATACACGCACACGAAGGTAAAGAATTTGCACGATTTTTCAAACTTGGGTACGTCTACGAGTGCGGATAAATGTATTTTATTTATGATTTGAGTACATAATATTTTTACAATAGAGAGTATATTGTAACTACTACTTCTATCTCAACCTTAATTCACATTATAGTCTGCATACCATAATACCTTTGTAACATCGTACCAACTCCGCTCCAAACCTTCGGGTTAGCTTTGCTCCGCACTAACATTTTTCAAGAACTTTTCAGTACCTCTCATACACATGAGCCACAAGTTCTAAGATGTGTAATTAATTATCTTCTCTAATCATGCGTCTTAGAGAGAGAGATGTATGGTCTGAATCTCACTGTTCAATATAAAATTTAACTGACGAGATTAATAGAGACAATGACATACATATATGTACATGCGTGTGTATATATAGCTTGATCAGTGAATGTATATATTGATGCCAATTTTGTTCACTCAATTGGATGCCAACAAACATAAAACATACAAATTAAAATTTCTTGAACAACAAAAGGGCCATTCCACTGTTCCACCTATTATGAAATTATTGAACCGTATAGCATATGCACTTATATAGGATGCTAATACACCCATATATATAACTTAAAAATTTTAACTTACGATTTCAAGTGCTAATGAATTTTTATTTAGTTAAAAAATTAATTTAGTAAAGAAAGTTTGGAAACTTTATATGTGGCTAAACTTAAGTATAGAAATTGTTATACTTTCATTCTTATAACAATTAATATATTCGATCGTTGTATACACTATGTGTATAGTTCTATGCTGAAAATCGAATACTGTAATAGGAATCTTTTTGAGAAATTATCAAGTATAAATACTAAATTTAATTTAATTAATTACAACAAAGTAAATTCTTGAAATAAGTAGAGATTATTAAGTATAAAAATATATTATTACAGAGATACCTATTGTACGTGTCAATCAAAAAGAGTGAATAAAAATTTAGTTCTTTAGACAATCAGTTATAATTGTGAGTATTATAATTGTTTTCACATAACTTTAAATTCTTGCTTTACATTTAACTTTTATTCTGATTAGATAAAAAGTCTGGTTAAATAAAGGGATCTTATATTAGTGTACACATGAGGATGTTGAGGTAACTAGTTCTATATATAATGGTTTGCTAAGCAAGTTTTACTTTGTTTATTATCTTATATATATATTATGGTTTATTTCTTCTAATTTAATTAACATGGCATGGGATATTTAAGAAATTTCTGATTGAACCGTTTGAAGCTTCTTTGATATTCTTTTTTTTATTTTTATAATTAATAGCACCTGATTATCTGTTTAGGACCTAGTTTGACTCAGAATATATGGGTAGACTTTTGCCTAAAGTCAAATAAATCATTTATATATACCTTTTAATAAATAAACGGGGTTATTAATTTAAGAACTTCTTAATATAATTAATTAGCTGGTTAAGGGTTTAGTTCAGACTTAAATTAGTAGTAGAAATGATTAGATTCAAATCGAGAAGCCCTGGGAGAGATAATTTGTCGGGTGTGTCTTTTTGTTTTGTTGATGCACCATGTGTTGAGAATCCAACTCCCATCATCATCCCCCACCCCCCCACTATACCGCTCTTTCATTTAAAAAATAGAAAATAAAATTTTTAGGGCATCTTTTACTCTTTTTCAATTCTCTTTGAGATTATAAAATGTAAAGACCAAACAACCCCTCCCCCGATTGACTTCTCTAAAATATATATAAAGAAATATTAGACATCCATGCACTATCATTTTCCATGCATGCACATCTCTGGTTCATTTGCAACTCAATGCATGATTCTACGGTTCCATTTATAAATATTTTGATTTATTTTCGCGCAGACCTATAATTAATTAAAATTGTTTAAATAACTTATAATATAACAATGAGGCTGAAGCTGATAATTTATCTTGAATTTAATTTGTCTAATCCAACAAAATTAGAAACAAATTAACAAAGACATGAAATGAATTGCATGCAGATATCAAAATAACTACTGGCACTAAAATTTATCCCCAGGCAAGGAATCAGCCTCATGAATCCATCATAAAGTACCCCTAAACAAGGTACAACCCCACTTAGTCGATCAAAAAAGGTACAACCCCACCAATAAATTTTCTGGAAATGATGTTGTGAGAATAAGAATAAGGTGTCAATGATCTTTGCAACCGTCCGATCATGCATGATCCAACGACAGTCTTGATTCCGAAAACATATATCATTTTCCTTGTATATACAGATATTTTTTTTTTGTTGAAAATATCAACATATAAAACAGTGCATCATATGGCTGCATCCTCATTATTGTTCACAATTCTGGGCCAAGTGCAAATTAGGGTTCACATAACCTAATTGAATTAAATGTACAATTAAGATTCCGCGACCTCATTAAATGTGTAAATTAGGGTTCGCATAACCTAATGGAATGAAGATGGAAAAGCCAAAAATAAATAGGCGAGACCCGAGAGAAGCCTCCATGGGTCCCGAGGCAGAAGGCTCGTGGAGGCAGCTCGTTTTGGGAATTGATTGAGGGATTGGTTGGTGGCTAGAAGGACAGGGCAACATGGGCATTATTCTAATGACTAAAGGGTATTTCTGGAATTTTTCTGAAAGCATGTGCCTTGCACATGACTACTTTCTAGAAAATCCTATAAATACCCTTTCCATTCCATTGGGAAGGGGACCTCTATTCAGACACAAGACTTGGACTCTTGGAAGATCAAAGGACCTGAGCATTCTCTCTGAACACTCAAGAAGACTCTTGGAATCCCAATAACCCTAACAAGGTTTCCGGATTCTAGGAGTGGAAGGACTCAAGAAGAAGGCTCTTGGAATCCTCATACTCCTAACACGGTTCCGAATTCTAGGAGTTACCACGCGTGTCGTTGGAATAATCGCCCACTGTTTTTCTCCCTCTTCAATCAATCAATCAATTCAGTATTCTTCGTGGATTTCTCTCCTCCTTGCTTGACACGAAACCCTAACCCAAAGATGTACGATTTTCTTGCCCACATTTCTTGGCGACTCTGCTTTGAGGAGGTGTAGAATTCGTGAAGGTATGCCCACAACTTCGAAGTGGGAGAACTACGGGAAGAGGCTGCTTCACCAAGAAATAACATTACCTCACCGGAGCTAGTTACAAGCGCAAGCATTCCAAGGCGAGCACTGGATTTTGACCAACCATTTATCAAGACACTTGGAAGGAAGTTCGACATCACCACATATGGCCAATCAACAACAAACCAATGCGGGAAGGCGAGGCGAGGCGGTGGAGACTCGGCGAATCTTTGTGCAACCGGAGATGCTTCAAGGCATTGAAGGAAGCACGAGAAGGCAAGGAATGATGATGACCATGATCTTTGGAAATGCAGAGAAAGCAAGAGGAGATGGGGAATTTACGCGGCGATTGATCTGATTCCCACTTTCAAGGCCATGTTCCCAGGAAGTTCGCATGGGGAACAAGCAGGTGTGGAAGACAACAATAATGGTAGCAACAACAAAGAGAACTAGATTGTACCTCCAATAACGGAAAGTCAATCGGTTCCAATAATCAACTTGGAAGCCCAGAACAGTGGTGACATGCCACAACCTAGGATGGAAGCAAGCCAACCTCAGGCAAACATCATCTCAGCTATTATTCCATCATTTTCACAGGTGCAAATGCCAATCATTCCAAGCAATGTCCAGCGAATGAGCCAAAGAACTTCCACCGATGTCACCGCTTATTCGTGATGCAAGTGTTCATCAACCAATTTCTCTACCACCACACCGGGCCGATGCAAAGAAATATCACAACACCCCGCAGAGTTCACGCTTCTGAGCCTCAGTATGTGACGAAGGATGATATGATTGCCACTAACCATGCGATTGCGGTTACATGGAAGGGTAAGAGGGCAAGAATCGTGGCTTTGGTTGACTCTCGACCAAAACCACAAGGGGCGAGAGGAGAAACACGAGAAAATTTTTGGTCAAGCGAGAAAGCGGAAATAAATATGCAAGAGTAAGCCGATTCAGGAGGCTATCATATGTAGTGAGAAAGCATTTAGGGGTTTGTATGAACAATGGGTTAAACATGGAGTGGTGAAACCCCCAAGGCCTAGATTTGCAGTGACGAAAGAAATAAAGAGAAGACCAGACTTTTGTGTATTCCACCAATACGCGGGACACTCAACGATGGATTGTTATAGCTTGAGGAGGATATTCCACGAGAAGCTGGCAAATGGGGAGATTGAACTTGGAAAGGAAAGTAGTGTTCATGACAAGCCGCTGCCAAACCACAAAGGGAAGGAAACGTGCAACACTGTTATTCACAGCACAGGCCCAGAAGTGGAGATGATGATGGAAGAAAAGGAGGAGTGTGATCCAGGCCTGCAGGTGACGGCATTGATGAACGGAGCCAAGTTCAGAAATTTTTTTGATCAGATAGGATTGGCCAAGGAAGCAAGGATTGAGGCAACCAGGGCAATTATCAAGGCTACCGAGACGCAGGAGACTTGCATGGCCATAAACAAAGGATTTATGAAGACGATGGAGGAAGAAAAAAATAAGATATCTTTCTCTAAAGCTGATAGAGAGATAAGATACCCGCATAACAGGCCGTTATATGTGACAGCAGTAATCAACGGCATCGAGGTGCGGAGGGCATTCATTGACAATGGAGCATCTGTAAATATTATGCCCTACACCGTGTTCAAACAGTTAGGCCTGCCGGAGAAGAAGATTGTGAAAGAACAAACGAACATTACTGGATTCGCCAATCAAAGCACAAGAACCCTAGGACACATTAAGGTGGACATGCAAGTTGGGAAGATTCGAAGGCCTGTAATGTTCCATGTTGTCGAGGTGGATGCATCATATCATGTCTTGCTGGGAAGGGCTTGGCAAAACGACTACGGGGTGGTACCCTCGGTTTTTCATCAGTGCCTTAAAGCTATTTGAAAAGGGAGAGAAGTGAAGGTACCAAAGAACTCCGGAATCCTTTGGACTGTAGGAGGAGGCACACATCACCGAAGCAACTTTCTTTGATGATGTCGCTGAAGAGGGAGAAAACCAGATTGCAAGGCCTGATTCCTTAAGACTAGCAAGCTGGGAGGAAGTGCAAGAAGATAAATTTGTGCCTACAGAAAAAGAGAAGAAGAAGACCTCAGAACACGGAGAATGTTCTAAAAATAAGAAGCCAGTGGTAGTAAACCTAGAGAAAGAAGAAAGAAAAGAAAAGAAAAGGCCAGCAGACCCTGAAGATGCCAGAAATATAATAAATGCCAAGCGGATGACACGATCTGAGGATGGCCAGAGGACAAAATGGGAGATGGTTGTTAAACCCGATGGAAAGGTAGTGTTTCGATTGTGACGATGCAAGGGGGAAGAGCCCAAGGAAGCGAGTGAAGCCAAGGGCTCAGGAGGAGTCCCCCACTCCAGCAATAATATTGAAGAAGAAGGAGTTGTACAACAGAAGGTAGAACCAGCTCCAGAATGCTTCGAGGATAGGCCAAAACCTCAACAAAATGAATTAGAGGAAGTTGATTTGGCAACAGAGGGAGGAACGCCAAGACCAACTTATGTCAACAAGGAGTTGGATGTTAACCAGAAGGAGGAGCTTATACAATTATTGCGAGAGTATAGGGATATCTTTGCTTGGAATTACGACGAGATGCCCGTAATTGACAAGGATCTTGTGGAACACAATCTAAACATAAGCCCGGGAATGAGGACAGTGAAGCAAGCACCTCGCAACTATGCACCCAAAGTAGAAACTCAAATAAAGGAAGAGATCAAGAAGTTGCTAGAAGTAGGGTTCATCAAGCCAATTCAACATCCAATATGGCTATCCAAAGATTGTAGGTTAAAGAAGTCAAATGGATACCTCTGAATATGTGTGGATTTCAGAGATTTGAATAAGGCATGCCCAAAGGACATGTACCCATTACCCAACATAGACACTTTGGTAGATGCAACGGCTAATCATGAGATGATGTCATTCATGGACGGGTTTGTGGGCTACAATTAGATAAAGATGTCCAGAGAGATGCAGAGTCGATGACCTTTCAGTACCCCGTTTGGAATTTCTACTATGTAGTAATGCCATTCGGGTTGAAGAATGCGCGGGCAACTTATCAAAGGGCAATGCATCGCCATATTTCATGACATGATTCATGATATAGTGGAGGACTACGTAGATGACATAGTAGTAAAATCCAAGAAGGCGATAACTTATGTGGAGGACCTGAGGAAAGTGTTCGAGCGGTGCCAAAGGTATAAATTGAGGATGAATCCGAAGAAGTGCGCCTTTGGGATGACGGCTGGAAAATTCTTGGGCTTCTTGGTGCACAATAGAGGCTTAGAGGTGGACCCAAGCAAGGCGAAAGCAATTACAGAGATGCCCCACCAAAAACGCAGAAAGCAACAAGAGCTTTGTAGGGAAAGTTTTATACATGAGAAAGATTCATGCCAAAGATTAAATCAAGTCACAGAACCTTTTGGCAAATTGCTAAAAGGAAAGAGACAATGGGACTGGGGGCAAGACCAACAACAAGCGTTTGAGAAGGTGAAAAGAATTTTGGCTTCAAAGACAAACAATGGTAGTGCCACAAAGAGAATGCCGGTTGTAGTTGTACATCACATCTACCAAGAAGTCCATAGGTGGATTGATCACGCAGAGGTGGATGGAGAAGAGAAACCTCATATATTACATTAGCCGGGATAATTCGGGACCCAAAAACCGGTATTCACACGGTGGAGAGGCATTGCCTAACATTGGTATTCATTGCGCGAGAAAATGCGGCATTATTTTTTAGCAAGACACACGAAATAAAGCTTGCAACAAAAAACTCCATCCAATCGGATACCTATTAACTAAGCCAAACATTAGTAGGAAGACTCTGCCAGATGGATGATGATTCTTTCAGTCACGACATCAAGTGTGTAACAATCAAGGCGATCCGATGTCAAGCCTTGGCGGAACTGGCGCTCAATTTCAAATAGAGAATATGAACCCCTTCCGAGGATCTTCCGGGTGAAGAAGTAGAATCAATCGAGTTGAGGAATGAGGACCTAGAATGGTGGAGTTTGGCTTTTGATGGATCATCTGCAGAAGGTAAAGGCGGAGCATGAGTGGTGTTAACCACTAAAGAAGGAAATGAAGTGGCCTTGTCATACAAATTGGATTTTCCTTGCACAAACAATGAAGCAGAATATGAGGCGTTCATACTAGGATTGTTGGCGGCTCAAGAATTGGGAGCCAAATATCTTAAAGTAAAGGGAGATTCAAACCTTATAGTGCAACAGATAAGAGGCCAATTCGGAGTGAAGGAACCTATCTTGGCGCCATATCGAATTGTAGCACAAAAGGTGATGGAGGCTTTCAAGAAGGTGGTGATTGAATATGTGCCAAGAGGACAGAATAAACAACCTGATGCACTAGCAACAATAGCATCTCGAGTCTATGTCCAAGGTGAGGATTTGGATGTAAAGGTAATGAAGAGAACCCTCCCAACCACGAGTAAAATTTGTTCCCAAAGACATGATAGATGATTGGCGTCGACATCTCCCATCAATTACAAACAAAGGAGGAACAATACCTACCGTGAAGTTCTGTAAGTACAACATCATCAAAGGTATCTTGTATCACAAAAAGCGAGCATTTGTGTTGACACGATGCTTAGGGAGGCAAGAAGCGGATAGAGTCTTGCAACATACGCATGACGAGAAGAATCTATGGATTAAGCAGAACATAAATGCTGCGGCGTCAAGGATATTATTGGCCCGAAATGAAGAAGGAAGCGGATGCCTACAACGCCAATGTGTTTCATGCCAAGAATACCACAGGGAGGATGAATGCGCCTTCATTGAAGATATAGTGGATTAGCGAATCCCTTATGTGGAGTTCTTGCAAAGCGGGACTCTTCCAATCGGCCAAAGAAGGACGCAATTATAATCAAGAGGAAGTCACAACGTTTCTTCTTGCAGAATGAAGAATTGTTTAGAAGGGGATTCAATGGCAAGCCCCTACGGTGTCTGGAACTAGGTGAAGCCAAAGATTTGGTATACCAAATGCACAAGGATGAACACCAAGGGGGAGCCAAGTTATACAAACAACTTATCGATCATGGTTACGACTGGCCAAAGATGGAGGGAGATTGTCTAGAATTTGTTAAAAAGTGCCACATTTGTCAAATACATGGAAACTTGATCCATGCTCCCGCCGTGGATTTGCGAACCTTGGCAACACCATGGCCCTTTCATACATGGGGAATGGATCTTATAGGTCCTGTTCACCCAAATTCCAAGGGTAACATATGGATTTTAACTGCCACCGAGATGTACACAAAGTGGGTGGAAGCAATACCCTTTAAGAAGGCCACGGGACCAGCAGTGGCCAATTTTATTAAGGAGCATATCATTTGCCGTTTCGGAATCCCGAAGATAATTTTGTCAGATAATGGAACTCCCTTCATCAATAAGGACGTCAAAAATCTAATGGAAAGATACAGGGTGAAACATTACAAGTCATCACCATATTGCTTGAAGGGAAACGGACAAGTAGAGGCTACAAACAAAACCTTGATAAAAATTTTATCAAAAACCCTAGACGATCATCCGAAGACATGGGCAGAACAATTACCAATAGCGTTATGGGCATATCGAACTTCAAAAAGGAAGCCTCTGGTGCGAGACCCCATATGCTTTGGTTTATGGTGAAGAAGCTGTTTTGCCCGCTGAAATAGAAATACCCTCGGCTCGAATTAGACTTCGAAGCTTGGTCGAGGAAGAAAACCGACCAGCAGCCCTGGAGGCCTTAGTTGACTTTCTAGATAAGGCTAAAGAAAAGCTTGAACGGTACCATGAAAAAGATCATGACGACAATACAATACCGCATGATGAGTACCACGACGAATTCGGTGGGGACCTAGTACTCAAAACAACAACTCAAGTCATGAGGGGGACCCCAACCACCAAATTTTACCCCAAATGGGAAGGCCCGTATAGGGTACGAGAGATCTCTAAAAGCGGGTATTGCAAGATATCTCGTGTGGGATCAGATACTGTCTTAGGCCCATTGAACTTGAAGTGGATAAAGAAATATTACACATGAGAAGAGCATCACAAAAAGTTATACTTTCAACTTCAAAAAGTAATCGAGGCACCTGACTAAGTACATCCCTTGGAAGTTACACTTTCAAACTTCAAAAGTGATCGATGAACCTGATTAACGAATTTCTACGCGATTCACTTTCAACTTCAAAAGTGACTGAGGCACTTGAGTTTAAGCCCTCAACCCCGAAAGTTACACTTTATCTTTAAAAGTGACAAACATTATGCTTTATTCGACAAAAGCAAGAAAGTTACACTTTACCTCTAAAAGTGGCAATCGTTATGCTTTCTTCGACAAAAGCAAGATTTACTAATGAAACGTTATGCTTTTCGTTAAAAGCAATTTTATTATCAATAAATTTATAAACTTTCACTTATACTTGAATGTTATTTTTAAATTTCTTAAGGAAAAGAGTATAAAGTCAAGTTTTGGTTTGTGAAAACTATATATACATGTTTTTGATAAAATTCATATTTACTTGTGGTTGTCTTGTAATATTAATTTGAATAACTTGAGATTCAATGATAAATTCTGAATTTTAAGGAATCATTCAAATTAAAAGCAATCAACAAGGTTGAAGAAACTACATTTTGATAAATGAAACATGTGTAAATGAGTTTCTGAAACGGGAAATCGAAAAAAACTACTACAACAAGTTATGATCTAAAGGCCAAGACATATCAAACTGAAGAGGAGGCATAACTAAAGATTCCAAGTCAAGAATGGTAGCGTCTCGAACCTTAAGATTTGCGACACTTTTTCAGCCCTAAACTTGTTGGGTAATTACTTTTAAGTCCCGTCATTGTGCACTCCACATCCCGAAATTTAGCATTTAGATCTCGGTTTGGTCCTCTAAATCTTGAGATGGATCTTGAGTTTTTATGGCTTCATCAAGCTCGGAAAATTTGCCTTTGAAAGGAATCATCTTCACACTTACGTACAGCAACCTCCGAACATAGTGAAACAAGATTAAAACTTGATTTGAGAAGATCCACCCTAACACGAAAAGGAGACATGTCAACACCCACAGCTTCAAGGTCGTTCACATCATCACTAAACTTTTTCAAGTCCTCCGCTGCAAGGGAATATAAAGACAGAGTGTGCAACCCAAAGAACAAGGCTTGCAAGTAGTGTCAGGAAGAAGGTTTGGGTGAAAAGCTGCCTTAATAATCAATCGGTCAAGTATCTGCGGAAGCCAGAGCTAGGAGGCACGCTCGATTTTCCCCGACTAGGAGATGATATCTGAAAACCCCTCCACGAAATAAGATCCCCACTTGGATTGAAGGAAGCTCTAGCAGAAGCCACTTTAGACGCCACCATAGAATTTGACATGACAAGAGATGGAGGATCAGAAGGATGTTGTATGGCTGATGATTCCTCGAAGCCTTGGCCACCTGGAGGATAACCAAGGTCACTATAAGGCGAGTGGGCGACATCCGGATGGAGAACATCAAACAAAGCAAGGGCCTCAACAGGCAAAGGCAAATCTTTCATCTTCTCACTCTGAAAACAAAATATGTCAAAGCATAATATATTATGGAAAGAAAGGAAATTCAAGATGAATTATATATTGACTAAAGAAAGATACTCACAATATAGCCAATGGAAAAGGAGTCAGAAGATGCCACGGAAACGGGAATGTCATTTAACCCACCCAAAGTACTATCAATAATGCCCTCCTGATCAATCACTAACTCGACAGACTTCTTCTGGGGAGGATGGACATCAGGAATAGTCTCAGAAGGATTCCCCCTCGAGGAGGTAGGAGTCTTATTAGCATCTTTAGGCCCATCATATGGAGAAGTCATAGGAAGGCTTGAAGAAATTAGTGTACCACCCACAACAGGACTTGGGCTTACATCGGATAAAGTGTCTTTAACATCAAGGCTAACACAATCATTATGCGAAAAAGACGACTCGACACTAATAAGGATAGGTTGAGAAGGCTCACGACCCACGTGAACTATAACATAATTACCTCATGTGTAGTACCAGAAATAAACCCAAGAGGAACATCATCATCCTCTTCATTGACCTCTGCAATCTGAAAATCAAGAAAATAAATACCTAAGGAAACACGAAAGCAACTATATGAAAAAAAATATATGTAAATGTCACAAAAAATTTACCAAATTTCTACGTTGCTTGTCGACGGGATCCTCATACCGCTTCTTAGGCATACTAGAACCAAAGATCATCAAGAGGACGTTTGATGATGGCTTTAAGTGAAGCCTAATAACGGGACGACTAACCGGAACCACGATAGAAGTAATAGGAGGATCCACCTCAGAATCAGTAGTGGTAGATACTTTCGCTTTAGAACGGGTGATTCTCATTTCCTCGGCACCAGAGGATCCTTGGGGAGGAACTGAAGGAGGTATCTGTGATAGAGATGCATGAGACGAAGCCCGTGGTGGAAGACTCCTGGAGGTAGTAGGGATATGTGCTTGAAAAATAGTTGGGTCACTTCGAGGATGAATGCCTACTGACCGAGAATGAGAAGACTTAAGCATCAAAGCCTCACGCTCAATGAGCCGACTACTGGTTGACCAACGTTCTGAACGGATAGTGGTCTTAGGAGAACATAGCAACCTGGCCCATTGGAGACGTTCGGGAATAGAAACTGGTAGAGAACAAATCGAAGTATCATCCCCCCATCTTTTAAGATTGACCTGCCAATAATTACGCTCGCTGGTAGTATATCGCCCAATCCGAGAATCATTCGGTATGACAAAAGGAAGGGATTTATGAGGAGCATTTGGAGGCCTTGGAAATGCCCACGTAAAAGAGGGAGAGGTAGAGACAAAGTTGAGAAGGGCAGTCTCATAAGTCTCCTGACAAGTGTGGCCAAAGGGACGCTCCTGGTCAAATCCAAACTGCCTCATGACCCTGTGAGGAGAATAAAGCACAGTGCCAAAACCATTATCTTCGATGAAGTAAGGAAGCTCCGCAGCCCGAAGAAAGACGAACCAAGACAACGAAGAACCACTCAATTCGTTGATATCTGAGTAGGAGCGAAAGTGATGCCTATAGAAATGGGGCAGACGACCGCCACTTTATGAAACAATAGTGTATGGAAGAGCTGTAAAGCATGAAGAATCATCGATAAAATACCGTAAATCTGAACTAGATCGGTGATCAATCCAGCGAGCTGTGCGAGGGACAATGTTGAGCAATGAAGAAGGATCTGAATACTGCTTTTTCTTCTTAGGAAAATGTGCAGGAGTAGAATATCTCAAAAAGTGCTCGAAGAGAAAGATTTAAAGAATGGAGCAGGGAGCGAAGCAATTTACGTCATACCTGAGTAAAGAAACAAAAAAAGATTGATAAGAAAAAAATGCAGTGTGAAAGACAGTTAATAAAAATACGAAAAATGGATACCTCCGAATAGATTCCTTCATATCGAGAATAGTTTCGTCCAAACGACGATACAATGTTCCTAAGAAGAGAGGAGCAAGAGGAACATTTAGACCTCGAGATAACATAGAAGCTAAACCAAACATGCGAGTCGAAGGACCATCTACAGGAGACCCGGGAAAAATGAAGCGGGATAACCACATAGCCAAATAAGCAGCTAAGGGAAAAAGCGAGGCTCTTCATGGAAAGTGAGACGGACTTGTTATAGTCAGAACTATTTCCGTGTCCGGGTCGGTAATCCCTGAAGAAGTAGCGCACCCAAGATAACCAAGAATTCTTTTGTCGGTTAGAAGTCTCAAAGTTTGGGAGGAGCATGTCACCCTAAAATCGCGAGATATAATTGGGAGCTCGCTTGGAAAGCTTCTTTAAATAAGCAATGCACTCAACATCTCTAGGAGACAAAGCTAGATATCTTACTGAAGCCGTCAATGTTAGGAAGGCTACAAGATATAATCTAGAATGAGTTCATACTCTAAAAAAAATATAAAAATAAATAAATAAATAAAAAATGAACGAAATAAAAAAAAAGATTACTGGTAAATGGCATAAACGTCCTCTAGAGTTGGGGTGAACTCCCCCCAAGCAGTGACAAATGTACATGTGGAAGAACACCAACGTGAAACTAAGACGGTAAGAGCATCTTGGTCTTGTCGAATCTGAAGATCCTGCGTAATTGAATCTGAACGCAAAATGTCGACCCTCTTCAGTATATCCACATAATCAGAATTTGCGAGAACCTCGTCGGTCCAATGTTGCCACCCCTGAAGACGATTGGATGAGTCGGATATGAAATGAATGGGACTGTAGGGGTATTCCTATTTTTCTATACACATACGAGGAATCTGGCGGCGCGAAGCGAGAAAAATTTGTCTAAACTTACTTATGGCCGTAGCGTATATAGAAATAAGCCTCGCTTTCCGGGAGTAGGAAAGGTTATACGATCATAATTCTTCACTTGCTCCCAAAAAACGTCAGAAGAACCATAAAAGGGAGCCTTTCCCCAGTCGCTGATGAAAGGAACCTCCTTAGTAGTTTTCGGGTTTGTGGAACGTTCACTGGAGTTGGCCTGCAACAAGAAAACATAACATGAGAATTCTAGAAACAAGGAAAGAAAGTGAATGAGCATTTGAAATTAAGTGCTTACCATAACAAGAGAGAAGGTATGAATCTTAAATAAGAAGATTGGATTTGGGAAAGGAAGATCACGGACACCTTGGATTCGGGAAAAGAAGATCACGAACACCTGAAAGAAGAAAAAGAGCACAAGCATTAGGAGCCATTCAAATAGAAAGGGTAAAAGAAGAACGGAGAAATATGAAAGAGGAGGCCATTAGGTCGGTTCCCCTAAGGGTTGACCCGTAGGATTTAGCCACCTAAGGAGCTCTCCCCTCTTACATTTAACTTCTCCTTACTCGTTGAATCAACTGATTGGAGTGAATGCTACTTCACCGGAATATCCGAGCCAAGATCCTTGTTAAGGTGAAATGGCTCGGAATAAATTCTTCCTCCTTGCGATGTTGTCCTTTCTTTCAAAATATCTGAGCCAATGATCTTGTTAAGGTGAAATGGCTCGGAATAAATTCTTCCTCCTTGCGGGGTTGTCCTTTCTTTCAGAATATCCGAGCCAAGGACCTTGTTAAAGTGAAATGGCTCGGAATAAATTCTTCCTCCTTGCGGTGTTCCTTTCTTCCAGAATATCCGAGCCAATGACCTTGTTAAGGTGAAATGGCTCGGAATAGATCCTTCCTCCTTGCGGTGTTCCTTTCTTTCAGAATATCCGAGCTAATGACCTTGTTAAGGTGAAATGGCTCGGAATAGATCCTTCCTCCTTGCGGTGTTCCTTTCTTCCAGAATATCCGAGCCAATGACCTTGTTAAGGTGAAATGGCTCGGAATAGATCCTTCCTCCTTGCGGTATTGTCCTTTCTTTCAGAATACCCGAGCCAATGACCTTGTTAAGGTGAAATGGCTCGGAATAAATCCTTCCTCCTTGCGGTGTTGTCCTTTCTTTCAGAATATCCTAGCCAAGATCCTGTTAAGGTGAAATGGCCTAAAAAAAAAAAAACACTAGTTGCATAGGCTGACTATTCAGAGGTACAAACAAGAAGCCCTGTACAAGCCGTAAAAAATTAACTGTAGTTGCACTTCACGATTGCATTAAAAAACCACCTCAAATCATCAAATGAAATAAATTTGAATTTTTTAAGACAATTAATGGTGTGGTGGGTCACATAGATAACACACACAAATTTATACACATTAATGAAGCAAAAATTGGAAGCAATTTTAAAAGTTACTAGGTGGCTCAGAAACTTTAAGTCAAGAATGTCAGGTAACCATTCATAATGAAGATCATATGCAAAAATAAAAATCCAAGACTTGGTTTCTGGCCAATGTCTCGATAATCAAAAATCTTTGTTGCTCTAATCAAATTCCAAATTCTGACACTTTCCTAAAAAAAAAAAAAAAAAAGAAAAAAATCTCTGAAATGAATCAAAAAAATCAATATCTGAAATTGCTTTCGTATCACATTACAATTTTTTTTTCTCTCTCTCTCTATATATATATATATATATATATATATATATATATATATATAAGATCCGTCCCAAATTGTGTACAAAAATTATCATATAAAAGATCCGTCCCAAATTGCGCACAAAAAAAAAAAATTAAAATTAATTTATCAATTCAAAAAAATAAATAAATTTGTGGCGTGAATTGAAAAATCAAGATGCAGTGAATTGTTTTGTCCTCTCTCTCTCTATATATATATATATATAAAGTACGTGGAAGACATAATAGATGCTACTGACCTCTCAAAGATTATCTCTATTGGTTAAAAAAATTTCAGAAGCCACATGCCCATGTAATTGAAAAGGCGGTAATCATGTGTTTACCTTTCAAGAAGCTGCACGATCAGTCGGTCACCACTGGTACACTGCCCTACAATCGCTTTTCTACTTTTCAGTTTTTATTTCATCCGTCTTCTTTCTCTAAAATACTTGTTCAGCAAGATCAATTGTTATACTTACTTGTTTAGTGGAATTAATTCCTCTCAATCATCGTGAATGAATACCACCCGATATCACTAATTAAGGGAAAAAGGTGTTGCATTTAAAATAATAATAATATTATTATTATTATTTTATAAAATTAAAATTTTCCTATTTAAAAATATTTCTCAACTTTTAGAAAATATTTTTGAAACTCCTTCCTAATTTATTCTATAAATATATAAATAGAAATGATTTGATTATGAATGATTTGATTTTTATTTTCAAAATATGAATGAGTTGATTTTCTATAAAAAAAAAGAAAAGAAAAAAGGATTTGATCTTATTTACAAGTCAAAATAAGGTTTGATTTTATTTGACAAATATATAATTTATTTTGATATATGTATATATATATATATATATATATATATATATATATATATATATACATAAAAAAAATTAATTAGGGAAACAAATATTATGCAAGGTTTGGAAAGATTTGATAGAGAATTTCCAAAGATATAATATTGCGAGAGGTTCCTCTCCTATGATTTTCTATTTTTAGGACTTACAGAGATCGCGAGCTCTGCAGATTTTTCGAAAATTGAAGCGGTATTCATAGAGTTAAAGTATTTTGCATCGATCGTCACTCCAGGGCGCGACTACTCGCTGAGGGCAAATGTGGGCCCAAGTGCAAATTAGGGTTCACATGACCTAATTGAATTAAATGCACAATTAAGGTTCCGCGACCTCATTAAATGTGCAAATTAGGGTTCGCATAACCTAATGGAATGAAGACGGAAAAGCCAAAAAATAAATAAAGCGAGACCCGAGAAAGCCTCCATGGGTCCCGAGGCGGAAAGGCTCGTGGAAGCGGCTCGTTTTGGGAATTGATTGAGGATTGGATTGGTGGGTACTGAGAAGACGAGGCAACATGGGCATTATTCTAATGACTAAAGGGTATTTACGGAATTTTTACGAAAGCATGTGCCTTGCACATGACTACTTTCTAGAAAACCTATAAATACCCTTCCATTCCATTAGGAAGGGACCTCTCTTGATACCAGGACTTGGACTCTTGGAAGATCAAAGGACTGAGCATTCTCTCCGAACACTCGAGAAGACTCTTGGAATCCCAATAATCCTAACAAGGTTTAGGATTCTAGGGTGGAAATCTTGAATCCTGTTACCTAACACGGTTCCGGATTCTAGGAGTTACGCCACGTGTCGTTGGAATAATCGCCCACTGTTTTCTCCCTCTTGATCAATCAATCAATTTCATTATTCTTCGTGGATTTCTCTCTCCTCGTGACACGAAACCTAAACCTATCAAGGTACAATTTTCTTGCCACACAATAATATCGATGATGAGATAAATACAACGGTAGTTGTATTAATTCCAAGCCCGAAAAAGAAGTGTAACTCAATAATTAATCAAGAAATAACAAGTTAATTAACTAAAGTTATATATATATATACGGTTGATAAATTAAATGCAATTTAATTTTCAACATTTGATATCATTGTAATATTAAAATTAAACAAAATTTATTTTACTGATTGGAATTTGAAGGATAAAATTTGAATTATCATATTATTATTTACTATATATATATATATATGTGCACATGTGTGGGGTTGGGGAGTGTGGGCAAAGAAATCGTACCTTGCTAGGGTTAGGGTTTCGTGTTGGCTGAGGAGGAGAAAAATTCACGAAGAGCACGGAATTGATTGATTGATTGAAGAGGGGAGAACGACAGGTGGGCGATTATTCCGACGACGCATGGCAGAACCCCTAGAATCCGGAAACCGGGTTAGGGTTATTGGGATTCCAAGAGCCTTCTTGTTGAGTCCCTTGAGTTGAGAGCGAGTGTCCCAAACCCTTTTAGTGCTTTTAGGTGAAATATCCAAGCCTTAAGTCACCAAAAGAGTCTGAGTCCTGTGTCTGGAGAGAGGTCTAAAGTGAGGTCCTCTTCCCAATGGAGTGGAAGGGTTATTTATAGGGTTTTCTGGAGAGTGGTCATGTGCTAGGCACATGATCTCGGGGAAATCCCAAATTTACTCTTAGTCATTAGAGTAATGCCTAGATCGTCCTGCCCTTCTAGCCACTAATCCAATCCCTCAATCAATTCCCAAAATGAGTCGCCTCCACGTGTCTTCTGCCTCGGGACACGTGGAAAATTCTCTCAGGTCTTGCTTCTTTATTTCCGGTTCTTCCGTCTTTTTATTTGATAATAATGTAGAACCCTAATTTGTGCATTTAATTCAATTAGGTCAAGAGAACCCTAATTTGCACTTGACCCCACATTTGCCCCCTGCGTGAGAGTCGCGTCTTTGAAGTGACGATCGTACAAAATACTTTAACTATGTGAATCCTGCTTCAAATTTCTGAAAAATCCACGGAGCTCATCTTGCAAATCCTGAAAATAAAAAATCTTTGGAGAGGGGACTCTTAGGAAAGCTCTCCCAAAATATCTTGAAAATCTTCCTGCTCAATCTTTGTTTCCTTAAAATATATATACATATATATTATCTTCAAAATAAAATCAAATCATTTATATATATATATAAATCCACTTCAAGCTTTTCCCAATTTTATTTCATTTATTTATTTATTTAAATCTTTTTTTTTCCATGTAAATCTAGTAACCACGGTTACTTTAGTGCTTCTATTTGTAATAGGAACGGACCCATGGAAACTAATTATATATGCTCAATTCCAATCCTCCCACATATACATGACTAGGCTAGTTGCATGAAAGATGTATGCATCTAAAGTAGGAACCTCAAACTTGTTGTACTACATACAACGGGTTTTCTATTTTAGTGGGATGTTCTCAATCTTAGGCATTGATTGGCACTCCCGATCCTTGACCACGAACGGTTTTGCGTAATTTGACTAGGAGTATCTTTGTTCGGAGAATAAAATTTTTAGAATATCATGATGCAATAAATAGAATATGATACTCCATTAGCTAGGATATATTTTGTAGATAACCTAATGTGAATGCAAAATCAGTTTGATCTGTGGCATAGAAAAAATGGCATGTTATGTGGTAAAATCTATGTTGATTCTTATTTTTTTTTTCTTTCTATGTACTCGTTCTTGGACATGTTAGTTTTAGACCAACAGATTATAAATGGAAGACATATCAGTGCTGTATCCCAAATTCATTACTATTCAGTACCTAAGTTCACCAACTATGTGAAAGAAGAGACAATTAAAATTTAAATTAAGCTACCTCAATAAATTAAATCTTATTTTATTTTGTAAATAAGATCAAATCATCTTTTATTTGGAAACAAGATCAAATTTTTTTATTTTAGAAATAGAATATTTGTTTCCCTAATATATATATATATATATATATTATTTTTTTTTTTTTATTATTATTATTATTAATTTTTTTGAAAACTGAATCAAGACAAATCAAATAAAATAAGAACTTATTTTATTTTAAAAACAAGGATCAAATCTTATATATATATGTACCATAATAAAGTAATCAAATGTGTAGCCAAGTATAATTAAATATATGTATACATGATTATATAGGCTAGGTGGATGCAAGCATGCATATATTCAAAGTAATGACCCCAATCTTGATATGATATATGCAGCGAGTTTCCTATATAAATTTGGCTATGATGTTACCAATCTCCGGCACTGATTAAGTGATTAATAGCCTTCCTGTTTTCAAAGTAAGAATTGCGTAACAGATTGAGAGACCAATCTTGCTATAGAATTGCAACAAAGGAAACCATTAGTTTCTCCTGCATGGACCGAAAACTGAGGGTCTGCTTTCAAGTGTTACTGACAAAACAAAGACTTGTAATATACTGCAAGTCAAAATAGAATTGTATACATGATTATAGAATGCATATATGTAAATTTATTTATTTAATTTTATTTATTTTATTTTATTTTTCAAACTAAATCTTATTTTTTTTTGGAAATAAAATCAAATTCTTTCTTATTTTATTTCGGACACAAGATCAAATCTTTTCTTATTTTTAGTCAAAAAATAATATTAAATATTCCATATATATAATATTTTCAATTGAAGATTTGATTATCTGTGAACGTATATAATATATTTTATATAATATATTTTTCAATTGAAGATTTGATTACCTGCGAACGCGGACTTCATTTTCAAAACCAAATCACATTTTTAGCTTTTACAGTAATTCCTTGTGAAACCTCCTTCAAGGACACTAACAATTGCCTCAAGTTCTTTACCGCTGAGTATAATTTTCTCTTTACTTTCTTTCTCCTCCGGCTTCAAGCTCTCATCCTTCAATTATATATATATATATATATATATATATATATATATATATATATATATATATATATATAATTTTATTCCGAGCTCCGGGCTTGAATTCTCCTTCAGAAACGATCAATAATCCGCATACTTTTGGTACAGGCCTATTGTATCCATTATTTCCAATCCTTGAATTCATGAAGAACTATTTTGATAAGCATAGTCGCCAAGCTTCTGTTTTTTTTTTTTTTTTTGTTTTTTTTTGAAGGAAACAGCCTCTAGGTGGTGGCCGAACCCTATAGGAGCCGAACCCTATAGGGCGTCGAACCCTAAGGGCTGATCCTTAGCACCTTTTTTATTTTTTATTTTTTATTTTGAAGGAGACAGCCCCTAGGTGGTGGCCGAACCCTATAGGGCGCCGAACCCTAGGGGCCGAACCTTAGCATTTTTTTTCAGGACTCCCCAATCTTTCTTTTGTCTTCCGAGCCCCATTACCTTGATTACATCTTGGTTTTTTCCCTCGGATAATAAAGAAAGACTTGACGTTTCGTCCACGAAGAATACGAAGGAAGAAAAAATGCTCTACATGCAGTGAAACCGCTCCAGATGGCCAAACCCCTAGGGGCCGAACCCTAGGGGGCCGAACCCTAGGGGGGCCGAACCCTAGGGGGCGAACCCTAACTCTTTCTGACATTGTTTCATCTTCTTTTCAGGTGTTTTGAAGCTTTACTCTCGGATATTCCTCTTTGGCATGGTGAGCACTTCGAGCTCAAACACTTTATTTGACGTCCCTTGCTTCTTTAGATCCCTTATCTTTGGACTTTTTTTTTCTTCTTGCAGCCCTCCCTGTTGAACATTCTGCAGACTTGGGAACAACCAAAGAGGCCCCGCTTCTCAATGATTGGGAAAGGGTTCCCTCCTTGGTCTTTTTCCGCGTCTTTTGGAAGCAAGTCCAAACTTATGCCTGTCTGACTTTTTCTTCACCATGAAGGAAGACTTATTTCATATCCAACGGCTTGTGGAAGTTGGGATGACTTCTTGTCTCGATTCATCTAACCACCTTCAAGAATAGCAACATTGGATCGACTAGCTACTTAGAATCCCGATTATGTGGATAGCTTTGCATCCAAATATGTAGAACATTCGTATCCAATAGGACCATGGTGTTCTTCTATCTACATATTCATCACTTGCTTGGGGTGAATGCACCTTTACTCCGGAGGATGTCTATGCCTCTTTTTGGTAAGTATTTGCCCTCTGTGCGTGAGTCACGCCTTTGGTGAGATGATCACGCAAAAATATTGTAAGTGTTGAAGTCTTGATTCCAATGTTCCGAACACTTCATGGGCTTGATGTTTTGCAATCCTCGAAAACAAAAGTCCTAGGAGAGGAACCTCTGGGAGCAAACCCTGAAGGCGAGCCTTAGAGGAGCTCTCCCGAGATATTTTGAAAATCTTCGATCTAATCTTTCTTACCATCTCTTGAAATTTCTCTTTCTTTTGGAATCAAGAAGTCATTGAGAACCCAACATTTCGTGAAGGCCTGATAGCTTCGAAGGCCTGATAGCCTCAAAGTCCTGCTGATAGTGTTGAAGACCTGCTGATAGCTTCGAAGGCCTGATAGCATCGAAGACCTGATAATAGCGTTGAGGATCTACTGATGACCTCGAAGACCTGCGGATGGTCTCGAAGACCTGCTGATGGCCTCGAAGACCAAGCTTTAGGTATTCCTCTATCTTCAATTCGACAGGTCATGACCTTTGAATCATGAACTGTCGTAGTTCTTTTCATTTCCTGTATCAGAAAATCATGTACATTTATTTCATACAAACTAACACTTGAATCTATACTTTTTTTCTTTTTTTTTCTTTTTTTTTTAAGAAAATTAAAAAAACGTTTAAGTATAAGTGAATGTTTGTCAATTTATTGATAATAAAATTGCTTTTAACGAAAAAGCATAACGTTTCATATAATAAATCTTACTTTTGTCAGTGAAAGCATAACGTTCACCACTTTTAGAGATAAAGTGTAACTTTTTCGGGTTTGAGGGCTTATACTCAGGGGCCTCAATTACTTTTATAATTTATTAAAGTTGAAAGTATAACTTTTTAGGTCTGAGGGCTTATAGTCAAGTGCCTCATTCATTCACTTTTGATGATAAAGTGTAACACTCGGGTGCCTCGTCACTTGGGTCATCCAATTTCTTGGCAAGTGCAGTCTACAAGGACTTGAAAATGGGTGCCTCGTCACTTGGGTCGTCCAATATTTTGGCAAGTGCAGTCTACAAGGACTTGAAATCGGGTGCCTCGTCACTTAGGTCGTCTAATTTCTTGGCAAGTGCAGTCTACGAGGACTTGACCACCGTTTAGAGTGGACCACCATCTTGGGTGTTTTTTTTTTTTAGTCGTCAATTCTTGTGCCTCCTCCCTTGGTCATCCAATTTAGTTGACAAGGGATATTCCTGATGACTTAAACCACCATTTTTGGTGGACCACCATCTTGGGTGATTTTTTAATTCATCTATAATTCAAAGTTTGTTCGATGGTACGTAGAGCCAATATTTGAGTTCTTGACTTCCGGGACTGCACCATGGGTGATGGTGTTGCCGCTTTCTTCCTAGTTCAATCTCCCCATTGCTAGTTTCTCATGGTATATCCTCCGTAGATCGTAATGATCCATGGTGGAATACCTACGCGTATTGGTGGTATACACAGAAGTCCGATCTTCTTTTCATTTCTTCAGTTACAACCGACCGAGACCTTGGAGGTTTCACCACTCCGTGCTCGACCCATTGTTCGTACAGGCTCCTGAACGCCTTCTCGCTGCATGTGATAGCCTCCGAAACTGGCATTGTGGTATACTTGTCCCCATGTTTTTCTCTGCTTCGTTCAAATTTCTCATTCTTCTCCCTCTTGCCCCCCTGTGGTTTTGACTGAGAATTCACCAAAGTCTTGTGCAAAAAATGAGAGGGTCGCAAATGAATCGCACGCCTTGGTAATGAGGTGGGGCTTGAAGGCGTCTAAAGCACCAACGTTGCATATGCTAACCAAGTTCTTTTCTTTAATTGGTTCTACACACTTCTGTGCTTGGGCCCTGAACTCATCAACGTAATCTCGACAACTCCTCATTCGAACTTCGCTTAAACCGCATGAGCTCTACAATGGTTACATGTTTACTTCGCATTAGAAAAACTTCTTAAAAAATTATAATTTTAGGTCATCCCAATCATGGACTGACCCCTTCTCCAAATTATAGTACCAACTGAAGGTACTATCTGTCAAAGTCTTGTTGAATTCCCACATCAACAAGTTGTGGTTGTTCACTTCATCATATCCCAACCACGGAGACATCGACTTTACAAAACTCAGCAATATGTTCCTCGCATATCTTTTCTCCCAGTATTTTAGAAATTATGGGGATGTTTCAATATACCCCGGCTTGTAAGGTTGTGTCTTGGGTAAGGTGGAGTAAAGTCTAACTCCGAGGGTCGGGATGTCTGCACTGCCAAAGTTGATTGATCACATCGATCATATCATCCTTCGCCACGCATTGGCTCGTGGCATGAACTCTCTCGGGTGTTGTGATATCTTTGTTGTCTGCGGCGCGGTGTGTATGATTGATGCACACTTGCATCGTACAAAGTTGGCACTAGTGGCAGTTGCTGGCTCACTCGCTGGACATGGATTGGGATGGTTGGCATCTGCACCTGTGAAAATACTGGGAGAGCAGTTGGGATGATGTTTGTCTGAGGTTGGCTTGCTTCCAAAATAGGTTGTGGCATGTCACCACTGTTCTGGGTCTCCAAGTTGATTATTGGAACCGATTGACTTTCTGTCAATGGAGGTACAATCTGGTTCTCTTTGTTGTTGCTCCCATTGTTGTTGTCCTCCACTCCTGCTTGTTCTCTCTGTGAACCGCTCGGACACATGGCCTTGAAGGTAGGGATCTGCATCAATCTAACGCGAAAATTCCCATTTCTCTCTTACTTCCTCTGCATTTCCAAAGATCATGGTCATCATCATCCTTTGTCCTTCTCTCGTCTTCCTTCAACGCCTTGAAAGCATCTCCAGTTTACAACATTTGTTTGCTTCTCCACTTACATCCTCACCTTGCCTTCCCTACGTTGGTTTGTTGTTGATTGGCCATATGTGGTGATGTTGAACTTCCTTCTCGGCGTCTTGATAAGTGGTTGGTCAAAATCCAGATTACGCTTTAGAAAGCTTGAGTTCTTTGCCTTGGAATCGGATCCGGATGAGGTAATGCTATTTGTTGGTGAAGCAACTCTTCCTGTAGTTCTCCCACTTCGAGTTGTGGGCATACCTTCATTTAATTCTACACCTCCCAGTAGAGTCGCCCAGTTAATGTGGGCAAGAAATCGTACCTTCTTGGGGTTAGGGTTTCATGTTGGTGAGGAGGAGAGAAATCCACGAAGAAAGACGAAATTGATTGATTGATTAAAGAGGGAGAACGACAATTGGGGCGATTACTCAAACGACGACGCGGCGAACCCCTAGAATCTGAAACCGGGTTAGGGTTATTGGGATTCCAAGAGCCTTCTTGTTGAGTCCTTGAGTTGAGAAGCAGTGTCCCAAACCCTTTTAGTGCTTTTAGGTGGAATATCCAAGTCTTAAGTCACCAAAAGAGTCTGAGTCCTGTGTCTGGAGAGAGGTCTAAAGTGAGGTCCTCTTCCCAATGGAGTGAAAGGGTTATTTATAGGGTTTTCTGGAGAGTGGTCATGTGCTAGGCACATGATCTCGGGGAAATCCCAAATTTACTCTTAGTCATTAGAGTAATGCCCAGATCGTCCTGCCCTTCTAGCCACCAATCCAATCCCTCAATCAATTCCAAAAATGAGACGCCTCCACGTGTCTTCTGCCTCGGGACACGTGGAAGATTCTCTCAGGTCTTGCTTCTTTATTTTCGGCTCTTCCGTCTTTTCATTTGATTATAATGTAAAATCCTAATTTGTGCATTTAATTCAATTAGGTCAAGAGAACCCTAATTTGCACTTGAGCCCACATGGAGGAGGGATGCATGCAGTGCTAAATAAACTTTTGAGTAGGATAAAAACTTGATAAAATGATTACTGTGTCGTCCTTGATCGAGTTAAGCAAGTAATCGTGCTTCATTAATGATCAATTCAATTAATCTCATCTATCTTTATATACTTATCTTTTTTATAAAGCTGCTCTACAACACAAATCATGCACGTTTACTTTGAGGTCATCATATCGTATAGTACTGCATGTATATATATATATATACTTGGTCAATACATATGAAAACTCATTTTTTAAGCGCTAGCTAGCTTCAACTTTACTGTACAGAACAAAGGTTAAGGGTTGATGGGAAGGTCACGTGAGGCAGATGTAAGGTCACGTGAACGTAAGGGAGAGGATGCATTTATTCATGCAAATTACATTTGTAAATTAATAATGAGATCAAGTTTGTTTTGTTATGGAATGGAGGGGAGGAGAGGGGATATATGTTTTTTTGTTTGTGTAGAAAATACTCCTCCTGTGGGGTCTCAAATTTTGTAGCAATGTGATTGGGTCACCACTAACCTAACCTACACCACTGTTTTAAGCTTTATATAGAAGAAGACTTGCCTCAACCTTACCTGCTCTCTAGCTAGGTGGGGGTCAATGAAAGAAAGTTCATTGAAAAATAAATAAATAAAAAGCTTAAAAGAAAGCTGACTGCTTAAAGCAGCAACTCCCTTTTTCTTCTTCCTTTTTTCCTTCATCTAGCTACCATTATATCTTCTCTCTCTCTCCTCTTTCTCTCTCTACCATTAGTGCCTGGTATGAATAAAGCTGAAAGAAAAAACTCCCCCACTTCCCCAGCTGTACTAATTACAAGTAAATAAAGATTTTATTGTTCTTTGATCCATCAGCTTCTAGCTAGGTATTGTAAGACATATACATATAATTCAAAAAAAAGCATCAAAAAAATCCAACCCCATGTTAGAAAATATTAATACTACAGCTTCAACTGGTCCATCTTCTTCTTCTGATGGGATTTGTAACAAAAGAAAAAGAAGACCAGCTGGTACTCCAGGTATGTAAATAGTACAAATATAGCATTAAATTCAGCTCCTGCTTTAATTTTATATGACATATAGTAGTATGTGATTATGGGAAATTGCTTATGTTAATTGGTACAGATCCGGATGCGGAGGTGGTTTCGCTATCACCAAAGACGTTATTGGAATCGGACCGATACGTGTGTGAGATCTGCAACCAAGGATTTCAGAGGGACCAGAACCTTCAGATGCACCGCCGGCGACACAAGGTGCCGTGGAAGTTGCTCAAGAGGGAGTCGCCGGAGGTGAGGAAGCGGGTTTTTGTGTGCCCCGAACCCAGTTGCCTACACCATGACCCGTGCCACGCCCTCGGAGATCTTGTTGGAATTAAGAAACACTTTAGGAGGAAACACAGCAATAACAAACAGTGGGTGTGCGAGAAATGCTCAAAAGGTTATGCGGTTCAGTCAGATTATAAGGCCCATCTCAAAACTTGTGGCACCAGAGGCCATTCTTGTGACTGTGGTCGAGTGTTTTCCAGGTTATTACTAATTTTTAATTAATTAATTGCCATATATATAATTGCTAGCTTTTCTCTCTCTTAATTGATTCTATCTCACAAAAATTTAAACACATTCACTAAAACCCAAAGTATCTGGCCAATTATAAAAACTAGTAACATATATAAGTATATTTTTGGCATTTAATTTTTTCTACTTTCTCGAGTTTCTGATGATCCTTGTATTATCTTCAAATAAACCCAAGAACAGATTCCAATACTAGTACTAACATGACCTCATTCTATATGATTAATTTACAACAGTCAATGAAGAGGGTATGCCCACCAATCCACCATATCCTATATCCCATATTAATTACCTAAAATACATACAAACTCAACGCTTTACTTTAATTGGTTAGCTAGATTTTGTTGGGTTATTTGTTAATAGTAGTATATTATAATAAATTAACCAAGTCATAATCCGAATCCCACCTTGATCTATACTAATATTTTATTTAGTTATATCTTTTGATTGATTTCTTGACTAAGTTAAGTTGCTTGCTACTACGTACTAACATACTACTACTCCATCTTCATCATTAAAGACAACATAGATCATCAATCCATATATATGAGCTAGCTAGCTATATCACCATAATAATCTATTGACATGTTAAATTCAAGCTTTGAATAATTCATTGTGTATATACTTTTTTTTCTGTTTAATTCTTTCAGAGTTGAGAGTTTCATTGAGCACCAAGATGCTTGCACTATCCGGCAAGTTCGACCTGATCACTTACAGGCAAGGTTGCAGCAACAGCAGCCGACCTGCTCGTCTCGTACAGCTTCCAGCACCAGCCCTTCTAGTGATACCAACTTCAGTACTATGGCCCCATTGCCAAGATCATTCTCAATGCCTAAAACTACTATTGCTCTTGATCATCAGCCACTACTTTTTACACGATCCGAGCGCTATAATATAAATTCCCCAACTAATCATCATCATCATCAGCATCAGCAACAACACAACTTAGAGCTTCAACTATTACCATCATCATCAAACACAACATATTCATTACACAACCGCAACGAAAATCATGCAACCCATTTGAGGCTCTCCATTGGGACATCCTCATGCAGTAACAGAAACGAAACGAATGAGATTGACGCAAATGAGAAGCTGCTAAAGATGGCTATGGCTGAGAAGGCGTATGCAGAAGAAGCACGACAACAAGGGAAGAGACAGATTGAAATGGCGGAAATGGAGCTTGCTAATGCAAAAAGAATTAGGCAACAAGCACAGGCTGAGCTTGAGAAGGCTCAGATTCTAAAGGAACAAGCTACAAAGAAGATGAGCTCCACCATGCTTGAAATCACTTGCCATGCCTGCAAGCAACATTTTCATGCAGCAGCTCCTAATGTTGCTGATCTTGAGGCTTCCCTTGCCATGAGTTATATGTCATCAGCTATTACACAAGGCGAAGGAGACTAGTAGTACGTATTACACTATTACTTAAAAAAGCTTTTAATTATCATGATATTATGTTCTAATTAAATAAAGAAAAAAAAAATCTCTCATTCTGAATCTTTTTGTTTATATGTGTATGTATAATCCCTTGCCTATGAAAGCTATATATATAATCTGGGATTTTAGTTATTTTGCTAATTGCTGATTGTTGGAATGCACGTTATAATTTCTTTTTTTAATTTTGTTACATTTTTTGGCTAATGGAAATATGGCCATGGGTTAAGGTTTGGTTTTTATCGTTGTCATGATCAGTAAGATTCTGATCAACAGTTTTCTAACATCAAACTAGTAATTTCTTTCCTTTTTCCAAACAAAAGAAACAAAAAGAGGATATCAACTATGAAACTCATTTTTCACTAACAGGTATTGTTTATTCTCTCTCTTTCTCTCTCTCTCTCTATATATATATATATTTGTCATTACATATATTGTTGCTAAAGAAAATAAGTGTAGAGCTTGAAATCTTCTGCAGTACGTACTCATACATATGATTAAAGTGAAGGCGTAATTATGTCGTATGGAACAGTACTCATGTGATATGAAATAATACTACCATGCAGTTGCAGTGTGTTTAAACGATTCGGAGTATGGGGGTTCGGGCCCTGCCTAATAATTTTCCTTTTCCTTTCTTTTACTTGACCCTGGCCAGCTTCCAATATTTCAAATAAAATTTAGGTTAATTTTACCAATAAAATGAAAAGGAGAAATTTCTAGCTTCCATAATTTTCAAAATCTCAATTGTAATGATATTTCTGTATATTAAATTTGCCGAATTTCAATTTGAATCTGTTGTTATCAAAAGTAACATTATTGTCATATTCAAGAACTAGTGTTAATATAATTTTTTTTTTGTGAAAAAATCTTACATTTTGAAACAAGTTTTCCCTGCTAAATATATATGTACTGAAATGTTGTATTGAAAGTTGCTTCAAAAAATTTATAATTGCACGAAACTTAATTAATAACAAGAAATCAAACTTAGATATTATTGGGAAGAACGTACGTTCACAAACTTAATTTAGATATGCAAACACGTGATAATTAATATATATGAATATACATGCAGTAACTAACACTATTGAATTGTCCTCAAATAGTTAGGTTTTTTTCTCCTAGGAGTAGTAGCTTTTTAGTTGGAGATCTATAAAAGAGGTGTTGTAATAATTCAGGACCAGAATACCGGTAATATGACTATACACAACTGTGTATGTTTTATTTGTGTATTGTATGTCAAAACTACGTCGTTCTAACAGATTTATTTTTAAAAAAAAATACAGTTTTCCCTCCATTTAAATGAGAAATCAAAAACAAATATGTCAAAACGAAATAGTTTTAATAGATTGTGAATAAATAAAACATACACAGCAGCTGTGTGTATGGTCATTATTCTTTATATATATATATATATATATATATATATATATATATAAAAAGTAAGATGCGGGAATGATTTTATTTAGAAAATATATAAAAAGCAAGCAAGGAAGCGAACATCCTCATGTGGAATCTGAAATCTACTTTTGTCATCCTAAATAAGGATAATAATGAAGAAAAAAATGAGAGTGCTTGAATGCAACTGAACCTATAAATATATATATATATATATATATATATATATATATATATAAGAATATGTGTTCGAGTAAACAAGCTTCTGTGTCCTATAGTTTAAGAGATTAATTTCATTTGTATAATAGCATTTCACCTTTTAATTAATTTTTTTTTGATATTTCATATTTTTATCTATTTAAATTAAGTTGTATCAAGTCATGGAGAAATTTATGTACATCTAAAACACATATTCTTGTTTATTTTATATTTTAACATATATTTTAATATTATTACATAAAACCCACTGTATACTCAAACTACCGTTTTTATTTAAAAATACTAAAAGTTTCCTATCTTAATTCTATGTACAGAGACTATCATGTATCATTATAAGGATAGGTAAATAAAGGGAGAGGGGAGGAGAGAGAAAGTAAGAGATGGATATTTGTCATTGCAATACATATATATCTGATCCTTATGAATGCTTATAATTAAAACGCCATGATTTTCAGTGCCACAGTTGAATGGTTAAAAGGCAGGCACTCGTCCCTCTCAATGGAAAAAAACAACACACACCAAAACAAAATAAACACACACACACACTCTTCACTTTTCCATCATCAGAATCAGGAGAGGGAGCGAACCACAGGCCCAGCGTCAGCAGCCAGTAGCTGACACTGTTCCCCTTTCATTTATTTAGAGAAACAAACACAATACAACACTCCCAGTTTTTATGACCCTTACAAGTGTAAATTAAAACTCGTACGTACTAAATGGTTAACCAAGCAAGTAAAGTGAAATAAAAAAGGAGTACTGATAGATATTAATTTCGAAACACAATTCAAACCAAATCAAAAAGCCAACAGAGAGCTAGGACCATGGGGCTCCATCTGCTGCTGGGCTTTCCATTTTCTTTGGGACCACGTGCACCCATTTGACACCTTTGCCTCCAGTGGATGATCGATCGAGAGAGACTCAGACTACCCACTAGTACCGTTTCGGATAAAATTAAAGAATTGCTAGTTTAATTTTTTATAATAAAATCATAACTTTTAGTTGTGGAATTCACAACATGAATTCAAAAGAATTGGATGGATTTAATTTTAACAACTCTAGTCGATCTAACACCGAATTTAGAATATATTTCATCTATTCAAAAGAGTATCAGTCATGTCATATTAGACTACTAGCTAGACCACAAAGCATCTCATAAATAAAATAAAATTAAGATTTATATACACCCACATATTTGGATGTGAAATTGAAATATTACGTACGTACATTGATCATGTCATGTGACAAACCCTAATAAAATTAGTAGTGGTACTCGCTTAGGAGGACGGGGTTGGATATATGCATCTCTCTCTCTCTACCACCTTTTATCATATATTTTCATGCCGATGTAAGCCAAAGCACTGTTTAATTCTTTGGGTTTGGCCAACCGCATGGTCAGAACAGATGATAGATAGTTAAAAAGTTAGTAAGGGAAAAAGTGGATATGTATGGCCAAATCTTTATATATAGGTGCCAAGAGAGAATCAATTTCTTAAATATATATTGGGAGAAAGAATGCAAGAAGAAATAAAGTTATAGAAAGACCTCGAAAAGTTGGTGTTGAATTATATGTTCATCACATGTAATGTTGGGATCGAAAAAATAACTAATAATTAATTATCTACCACACCTCTATAATAATAAAAGTGTAGACTAAGGAACCACTTAGCTTTTAGTAATTGTTTTTGCCTACAAATATTCGGTTTGGTACGCTAGCTAGCTAGCTTGTATTATTAATTATTCATTCATTCGGTAAGGCACTGAGGCCATGCAGTTAATGAAAAAGTCGGGCCACCATGTAGGATCATTATTTGGCATTTTGTAACGGGAACAAATTACCATCTTAATTTCCCCATATATATTCCTAACACCTATATATATATATATATATATATATACACCAATTAATTGTGGCCAGAGGGCTGCTGAATTCTTTGGAGTACGTTTTAATACAAATATCAACGGCTCGATCTTAAAGAAATTATTATAATCTACTACTTCCCGCCCCCTTCCAAATTACCGGTACATTTTTTTCAAGTCTTAAGTAGCAAAATTCTAAAATTTAAAAATTAATATGCATGAATTTTTATTTTTTTAGTTTCTGTACAAATTATTGTAAATTCAATAGTACTTTGATGACAAAAGAATATTACAAAAAGTTGCTTATAAAATTATGTGGCTGGTTGTTATCCCTAAGCCCACATATGCATGGTGGATTATCCACTAATTATACTCTGTCACACCGGTTTATAATCTAATTTTTGTAAACCTTTTTTTTTGTCACCTTAGCAACACTCTTGAAAATTAACTAAAAAATTGTACTAATTATTTTATGCTTCTTTCAAAACTTAAATGAATTGATTCTAAATTATTAAATTTCAGAAATTGATTCAATCGATCCAAAATGCATAATTAATTTTGGAATGGAAGGAATATAACTTCTTTTGCAGTAACTCACATCATGTCAAGAAAAGTTCAAGACATTCTTACTAAACAATTGACCTTTTACCCAATAATAATATTCCTAGTGCTTTTTTATGCTTTGGGGGGGTTGTGCTAGTCTTTGGGGTTGGGGTGGGGTGGGAGTGGGGTGCAGGGGTGCAGGGGTGTGGAGGGGGGGGGAGGGTTTGTACTAGTCTTTTGGCTTTTGTAGCCAAAAGTTGAAACAAACATTAGTCGTGTAGTTTTTTAGAACTAAAAGTTAGAAGTAGTTAAAAAAAAACAAAAACAAATGGGGCTATATATAACAATCTAAGAAAGTCCAATATTTAATCAAACTATGTTAAAGCCCAAATGGAAACTGCCTGTATTGTTTGCACCCGCACTAAATGGAATTATTTTGAAATATGGGCTGAAATTGTTGGGGCTTGGCATAGCAAAAGATACAAATGGTTTGGGTTTTCTATTGTCGGGTATTATTCTTATGTTGAATTAAAATGATAAATACGTTACAATTTTTTATTATTATTTGGACTCTATTACAAAATTAAAGTGATGAATTTTATTTTACATTGGAGAATAAATAAAAAAATTGAAATAAAAATATCATTTACAATTTTAAATATGTATGTTTGAATAAATTTGAACTAGTGAACCTTGAATATTTGATAAAAAATTATTTCTCTTTACATGATAATTAATACGTGAAATAAATATAAAAATAAATACAGATAAAGTAGAGATTAGTTTAACATAAATTATAATATTATTATATATTATTCATTACATACTCAAGGACAAAAAAACATAAATTCCTGTCCATTTATACTTGTGAATTATGAATTGATCGAAATTTTTTTAAATACATACAAGACTGAAATTTCTCAAAGGAAAAAAATAAAAGAAAACCTTTTATTTTCTTTTTCAAGAAAATAAAAGTTTTTTTTTCACAAATAATTTCTAATATTTTTGAATTTAAAATTATCACAAACTCATTAATCATAATCAATATTAACACCTGACATACAAGCGCTTTAATAATAGAGATAAGAATGTTATTACAAATATTATTATTATTATTATTATTATTATTATTATTATAAATTTGTTATTTTCAAAATTCTAAAAAAATTGGCCAACGAACGACACAAAATAAAATTTTAAAATCTGAGACTTTTTTATGGGCGAATGGAGTATATTTTTCTCAAAAGAATAAATTGGGGCCGAAATAAATACCACAACCGAAAGATTGTCGGATTTTCGTGCAACAACCAAAATGCCAAACATTATCTTCCATCTTTTTAGGTCACAGTGTTAGCTAAATCACAGAACGCAAGCTCCGAAAAACACAGAAGAAGAAGAAGAAGAAGAAGAAGAAAAGAAGGCTACAGTGACAACTCCAAAATCTCAACATCGTTTTGTTCTGCAGTCAGCCAGTCAGTCCCACCCAAATGGATTTGTGAGTAATTCTCTCTCCTCTTTGTTTGTTTCCCTACAGCTAGCCACCTTATTCTATGTTTAAACTTTGCTTTCAATTTATTGTCCTTTTGAGCAGGAGTAGAGTAGTAATCTAAACTTATGATTTCACGCTTACAAATTCAACCACAACTGTTTGCTACCTATAGCATTACGACTTCAGCTCGCGAACCTAAAAACTGATTTTACAAATTTGGAAATTTAAGTTTACGGAATGGAGTTGAATTAGGTTTCAGTAATGAAGTTGCTTAGCCAATTATGCTATGGGGATTGAAACGTTATCGGATTTCCTAGTGAAGATTTGGAGGGGTTATATTATCCAAAATTTTACCTATGATATATTTTTTCAATTTTTGTATTGTGATATTTAATTTATGGTACTAAATATCTGTTGGGAGAAAAAAATGTTTCCTTGTGTAGTATGTTAGTGGTCTTTAGCTTTGTACTTTGTATTTTTGCCATTGTTTCTGTTAGCAAACAGACCCCAAATGGTAGTTATGTCTAACTACTTCCGTAAATTAATCACATGATATATCATGTGATTAGATTCCAAATGGTAGTTATGCATTACTATTTCTGAAATTACTCACATATGTCATGTTGTTTAGACCTTGTGCCAATATTTTGTGATCATAACTAATTTCTTAAGAGAGAAGATTGGATACCTGACTTGCATATTCTCTTTAAATAACAGAATAGATGGATAGATGAATATTGTTTCATCAATATTCCATGAATAGACCTTATGCGAGGAATATTGTTTGAATAACATGGTTGTGTATTTTGTGTGTGATACAGTGAATGGAATTTAATGTATGTCTGTTATCTCACAGGTTATTGCCGCGGAAAATGTGCTCTTCTCAAATGATATCCCATTGCTCTGGGATTAAAATGGAACCTTTTGTTAATACTATTAACTCCTCAAAAACTTTTCTAGTTCCCAGATACCCCTTGGGATGGTCCGGAACACAATTTTTATCTTTAAAGCAACCACTCAGCAAGTCCTCATTGCCATTGGGGGCAATATTGACTTCTCAAAATAAATCCACATCCACTTCACCTCTTCTTGATGATGGAAAAATAGGAGTACTGTTGTTGAACCTCGGAGGTCCAGAGACTCTTGAAGACGTGCAACCATTTTTGTTTAACCTTTTTGCTGACCCGGTAAATTGCTCTTTCTTGTGTTATTGAATGCATAATGGAATGAAGATGCCGATACTTCTTTATTGTATTCATTCATTGCCTCTTGTTGATTCTATAATAGGTGTCTGGCACTTAATATGTTTTTAATGTGACTCAATTTTCGCCATGTAGTGCTGTAGCTTCTGTAATATTGAAGGAAAGGTTCTCTAATGTACGATTTTAATCTTTTGGTCTTATGAGTTAATGCTTCAGTGAGAGGTCTGATTTTGTCAGCCAAAGTTGAGGGCATGATTTCAGCATACTCAAAAAAAAAAGAAGAAAAATACAGCAATTAAAATGCATGAATTGAATTGCCATTTGCTGAGGAAATTTTAAATATATGGAAACATGCGAATAAGAGGAACATTATATATAAGATAAGGTTTGTGAAGAAGAGGAGCATAATAGAACAAAGAAGCCGAGAAAGATTAAGAAGGAAGAAGAAGCAGAAGAGAGAAAACTGAAAAGTAAAAATGAAGGAGGGAAGGAAGGAGGAAGGCTCTTTCTCGAACAAGTAAAAGAAACGGGGGAAAATGGGAGATTTATGTGTGCATGTGTGTGTGTGAGAGAGAGAGAGAGTTGGAATAACATATTAGAAGAAAGAAAAGGAAGAAGAATACTTATCTGTTGAAGAGAATTTTCAAACAATATACAAAATAGAAGAGGGTGGCATGGAGTTGGCAAAACATATTAAGGTAAGAATTCTAAGGCATAGAAGAGAGAGGAAGTAATCTATCTAATTTTAAGATTCTTTGTTCATTACCTTCTTTTCTTTTTCCTCATTCACCCCATCTTTTTCATAGTGCAAATGACCAATTGCTTCCCTCAGATGTGTTGTAGAAGCCTGATGACATTTAGAATAGCTAACTTAATGGCTCATAAGTAAAACATCCAGCATGTAAGTGATAAATATTAAGTATAAGGAGGCACACTTCTGGACGCTATATGCGTTGGCTAGAGGACTTGTACCTGTTAAATGTCACCTTGTAGCTTGTGCTTACATATGTGTGTGAGCATTCGTTTAACAACTAAGACAATCTTCAATTAAGGCTTATAGGTTTCTTCCCAATCATGATTTGTTACTTACATCAAACTTTAGTTCTTTGTAGTGTTTTGTATGTTTTTGTTTGAGTTGTTATATTTGAACAGGATATTATTCGATTGCCAAGATTGTTTCGTTTTCTTCAAAAGCCTTTGGCACAATTTATATCTATTGCCAGAGCCCCGAAGAGCAAGGAAGGCTATGCTTCAATTGGGGGTGGTTCTCCTCTTCGAAAGATAACTGATGCGCAGGCATGTTTTTTTAATAATATGTCTTGCAGCTAATAATTCAAATATCTTAATATGCTGTTAGATTTTATTGAACCTTAATGCATGTATATTTCACAAGACTATTGCTCTGAAAATATTGGAATGTGAAATCATGAAAGCTGAATTAAGAAATAGTAATCAAATGTGATGAGAGTCCAGGTCTATACATGTACATGTACATATATATACATGTACATGTACATATATATACATATACATGTACATATATATATATATATATTATTGGGTTCTTTCAACAAAATGAAAAAAAGAAGGAACAAACAAATAAAATACAATCCAGAATGTGTGTTTAGGTACATGTTATATAGAGCTCCAAACATCTTCGGTTCCTTTGGTATTTATAATACTTTTTGTTTGGCTGTGTCCTTGTTTCCATATCTATCCTTGTTATTAATTCCTTCACAGTTAAACTAGGTATAGGTAGAGAGACATAATATTGACAGTCAGCCTAGTGAGAATGCTCCTTACTAAAGTAAATCTTTTGCCTTTTCAACAGGCACCCAAAGGACGCCCCAAGTTAGGTCATGAGCAATTCCTATATATCCTCCTTGAAGAATAAGCTCACTTATGCTCAAATAAACCTTAAGCCCTGATTCTACCTATGATGTAGAACAACATTTACTACCCTTTAGCTCTAAATAAGAATTGGTCAAGGTTCATAAAACGATCAAAGCCTTTTACTCCCCCTTTTATGATTGCTACAAGTGACAAACAATACATGTAATATGTTCGTGTAATATGTCTTTATCGCTTTTGACATGTAAACTTTCTTCTCTTCTTAACATTTTGATATACTCGTTCCCTGTTTTTCAGTTTATTTTTTTCTCCTTATGTTAGTCAGAGACATCTTCCAGATAACATCGAAATAATAAATTGTCCTGTATAATAAAATGAAAAGAGAAAGGTTGTTGGAGTAGTTTCATTATTTTATTCATTTTTCATTTAGAGGCTAAAGAGTGCAGTGTGGAATTTTGTTTGTAACAATCTAATTGCACAAGAATTACAATAATGTTAAATGGCTTATTTGGGGAGTCTATACTGTGATATGAGACATATTAGGCTTTGACAAGTTTTGCCGTGAAGAATGGTCTTCTTTCAATTCATAGGCCTTGGTATGCATATGTTGTCCTTTTATCAAGTGATATTTTCTTTATTCAGGCTGAAGAGTTGAGAAAGGCACTCTGCGCAAAGGATGTTCCAGCAAAGGTGTATGTCGGTATGCGTTATTGGCATCCATTCACTGAGGAAGCTATTGAACAGGTTCCTGAACTATATAATTTTGTTCCA
Source organism: Panax ginseng (assembly GCA_020205605.1). Lineage (NCBI taxonomy): Eukaryota > Viridiplantae > Streptophyta > Magnoliopsida > Apiales > Araliaceae > Panax > Panax ginseng. The sequence goes on from CM035127.1 coordinate 7,767,389, forward strand.
TTGTTGCTGATATTAGTATAAAATTTAGCTACAACCTTTTTTTGATTCTGTTTCCCGTAACTGGATGATTCTCAAGTCAAAATAGAAGCTAGTTATCTTTTTGATTTCGCTAGGTAGTGTTAGTGTCATCACCCAAATTGTTTCTGCTGATTAACAGGAGATTTCTTGGTACTTATAAAAAGAGAACATTATATAAATTTCAAAAGAGTAGCCAAATAAACATAAAGAGAAAACATATCATGTATAAAAAGTAAAAAAATAAAAGAGTATAGGGTTGTTACTATTTTGATACTAATTTATCTCGGAAGTAAGTTAGATTCCATTTGAAAACACTTTTTAAAGTAGCCTTTTAACTTTGACTTTTTTCTTTTGCTATTTTGAGCAAACGTTCTTCTATATGTAAAATAGAAAAAGATAAGAAAATTAATAAAGTTTTCAAAAAGACTTGACAAATATTACGTGTGTATATATATATATTCCCTCCTATCCTAAATAAATGACGTTTTAGGGACTTTAATTTTATTCTATATAAGTGTCGTTTTGGAATTTCTATGTAATATTGCACTATTTTTTCCTAATTTACCCCTCTATTTAATATGCTTAGTAAATGCAATTCCATGAACCATTTTACCACATATACAACCAAAGTTTCAATAACCCATTAATTGCCTTCATCTTTGACCATTACCTTTTTTATTCATTTAAATACGTTGATGTAAAACTGAACATAAGCATACAAAAAATATGGACAACCAAAAACCTCTCCATCCCACTTCTAACTCTACACTCCACCAAGTTGGGAAGCAAGAAAATGCTCCACCAAATTCTGCAGTAAGTTCCGAACGTGACTTTGATTTGAACAAGTTTTATTATGATGAGGAAGGAACGTCGAAGGGAATGTAATAATGGGGAGAATAATGGAAATAATTAAAAGGGAATAACTATGCAGAGAATGAGAAGAGAAAATTGTGGAGAGAGAAATAATTAATTAGGGATACAAAAGACATTTTGTGTTATTTCTTAATAAGTGTGTTTAACTCTAAAACGTCATTTATTTTGGATAGGAGGGAGTATATTTTATTTATTTTTTCTTGCATAAAACCTGATCTATTTTGAGCAAAGCCTATTAGTATTTTTGAGATTGGCCATCCTTTCTTCCCCTTATTTTCTAATCCATGATGCATATGTAATATCAAAATTTGTTTAAACATATCACTTGACTCACACTTAACTGACTTAATAGTGTTGGTTGTCTAATCTGTTATTTTGAATAACAATCCTCTTGTTCTACATTTGAGTGAATGATGATTCTAGCTGGTTATGCAAAACTACTTTCTTTCTGTTTGATTTTTTAATATAGAAATTATCTGTATAACATATTTTGTTATGTAACCATTGATCTTTTGGTTGGTTGGTACTTGCACAACTCCGCAGCTTGAAATTATAAGCAAACTCTCTGCTACCAAGACTTGCTGTTGATTTCATTATCATTTAAAATTTCCATCTATGCAGATTAAAAAGGACGGAATTGCGAAGCTTGTTGTGCTTCCTCTATATCCACAGTTCTCAATATCTACCAGTGGATCAAGCCTTCGGCTATTGGAGAGTATATTTCGGTGATGAACAGGTCACTTTTACATTATGCATTCACAGAATTACAACCCCAAAGCTAATAAATTCTGAAAATATTGAATTCTTAGGGAGGATGAATATCTAGTAAATATGCAGCACACAGTGATACCTTCCTGGTATCAGCGTGAAGGATATATAAAAGCCATGGGAGATTTGATTGAAAAGGAGTTGGGAAATTTTGATCGTCCTGAAAAGGTACTATTTTTCATGCAAATATCATGTTATGCTTGTTATATTAAGAAAATTGCATTTATTTGCTCTTTTTCCTTCTAAATATTATGAGACTCTAAAATTGCACATAATTAGATGTTCTGGGAATTTGGTCATAGTGTATTCCCACTCTTATTGGTTCCTCGACATAGTTGAGGCTTCAACTCTAATTAATTCTAACTTCTTAGTTAGGTTTATTCCAGTCGCTTTCTTTAATATTGCTATGGCTTCATGATGAGACACAATATTAGTTGCATGCCAGGACGCCTAAACGATAAGGCGCCTGCCATGATGCCCGTATGACGACAAATCGTTAGCAATATGTAATTTATACATTATTTATTTTACTTCAAAATTATTGTTATCCTATTTCACAATCAACAATTAGGTGCAAGTATACACGGTCAACCAGTAATAAAGTGATAAGAAAAGTATCGTTCCCACGAGGAATTATTTAATAAAAATTACCAAGTATTAACCCTTAACCAAATTAATTTTATTTAAACAATTGATTTAAGATTGTGAATTTATGAAATTAAAATAGTTAATTAAACTAATTCTAAATATCACTATATTAAAACCAGGTAATGAAGACTTAAGATTACAATTTCACTTAGACCAATACACTTGCTGTTAAATTAAGCTAACTATTCTGAATTGTTAATCAAGAACACTTCAATATTTATGACCATCTCCCAATATATCATAAACAAATCAACTTAAATCCACAGAAGATAGAATTAAGGTGAACACCCTAGTTAATTAATTCACTATATTCCTATGTGCATTGCAATTAAAAAGGATTTAAAGCACAAGTTCCCTATCAGATTACATACAGCGTAATGTATATCCTTATCCTAAACACAAATCATGAATTTCATCGTCATGCAGAAAATACAATCACATGCTATTATGAATTTATGATCAAATCTAAATCTATACTTCATCTCTCGAATTCATATAAATTATCACGGTAATTGTTGATCAAACAATTAAACAATTATGCACAAATCATAATAGACAATCCCATAATAATTAACAAAACTAACAAGGAAGTATATCAATAAAAGCTACGCAATAAGATCCATTGTAATTTCAAATAGAAATTAGTTCATGATTGAATTAAAATCCATAATCCGCATTCAAAATACAAAGTAAAAGATAAGGAAGAGAATAGAATCTATAGACCTACCCTGAATCCTTCGTGCTAGCCAATTGCTTCAAATCTCCAAATCTGAATATCAAACTAGGGTTTTGAATCCTAAATCTAATGGAGTATCTCTCTATTCTCTTGTATCTTAGTCTCCCAATCTATTTATAGCTTTAAGTCTCTTCAAAGTCAGCCCCTTAGCAGAATCCTATTCAAAATAGAAATTAGTTTCCTTTCCTTTTATAGATATAAGTCTTCTCCAAGTCAACTTCTCATAGAATCCAATTCTGATTAGAATTTTGCCTTACAACTCTCATCACAATTAGGCTTAACGTCTCCAAAATCTAGTAGAAATCACAAATCCTTGTTTCAATCGGAAAGAAATTTCGTCCACTTCCTGCCTCCCAATGCCCCAGCATTCAAATCCTTCACAAAATAAATGTCCCAGCATTCAACTTCCACTTATTTACGAAACTGCCACCACTCTTTTTGACTCCCAATACCCCAACATTCAAATCCTTCACAAAATGAATGCCCCAACATTCAACTTCCACTTATTTACGAAACTGCCACTGCTTTGCCCAAACTTGTTAGATTTGCCCTTTCAGCTGCATTAACCTACAACATACATACTAAACAAATAAAATGTCCTAAAATGCTTAAAAACAAACAAAATATTATGTCTAAAAATACTTAATGAATGGGTATATTACCCACTCATCAAGTATATTGAACAATAAAATTTTATATACATTAAAATCCAAAAACAAAATAACTAACAATATAAAATACAATTAAAAACATAATTATATGAATACTTCACAATCAAAATTCAAAAGTAAAATATTTGATATCAAAAACTAATATAATAAGTCAACAAACACCGCGTAAAAAATAAAGAATCAAACCAAATCATCAACTATCACACAGTCTAATAAGTAATAAAATAACACTACATAGCAAGTCCATGGGTTATGATGAGTCATGGGCAAAAATATCTTAATCTCTTAACTTGGGCAGCCTTGGCAGCATGGCGTCCTAGGCGTCACCTTGCCGTAGGCGACGCCTTGACAACTAATTAGAAGTTAGATTGTCCGGAACACAATCTGTACCATACAATGTTTACTTCTAGTGAGAACTGAGAACTGTGCGATCTACAATTTCTTTAAGAACATCATCTATTCTTCAAGTTCAAGGGACTTTTTGAGAGCCAGAATATAGAGATTAGAGAATATGAGGCTTCTTGAAAAAGATTGTCTAATGGATTGCACAGATTTTATAAGATTGAGAACTTGCTTACCTGTGAAAACAAGCAAAATTAATAAATGCTTAATACTTTTAGAGTAAAGCATGGTCAAGAACTTGTGTAAGTTGTGTACGATACTTAAGAACTGTTTTGATAATATGTTATTTGTTCCCCCCCCCTCCCTCCCTCCCTCCCTCCCTCCCTCCCCATTTTGCTACCTAGAATATCTTATTAATTGATCCTTATGAATGCTTCAAATATTAACTAGATTCATTGTAAACAAGTTTAATGGAACAAACCTTATAGGTGATGATATTTTTTAGTGCTCATGGGGTGCCACTTGCCTATGTGGAAGAAGCTGGTGACCCATACAAGGCTGAGATGGAGGAATGTGTAGATTTGGTTATGGAAGAACTAGAAAAGCGAGGGTTTACTAATCCATATACTCTTGCTTATCAGGTATTTCATGCTTGTATGTGTCTATATTGATTTAAAGCTACTAATTGACCAACTACAAAAGAAGTTGCACATTGATAGTATAAACTTAAACTGAAGGAATTGAAGGGCATAAAATTTGGATTAATATGCTATAGCGGAAGCTGAAATACCCGGGTTATGTTTGGAACTCAGAATGCAAGGGAAAGGAAAGGAAAAGAAAATTAAATCTAGAAAATAATAACAGATGTATGGAGGTCCCTTATGCTATATTTTAACTTGATACTTGAAATTAGATTTTTTAGAAGTATATAAAATCAGAATTATATTTAGTAGGAAGGTTTTTCCTTCCCCCCCCCTTTTGCTTTTTTCATTTCCTATTCATTTCCTTTCCCTCGTGCTTTTCGAGTTCCAAACACAACCTTATAAAGCTTCGCACATATGTTTTTAATCTTGTGGATCTGATAAAAGTTACCATAGATGAATCATGGCTATAATTTAGCATATTATCAGAATCAAAACCCGTTGTGATATGTCTATTGATCCATATCAATATATTATCTTTGTAGTAGTGTCTGTGCTTCCTACGGGACCTTGGGGCTTAATTATATAGGCAAATACCTTAAAGGTGATTTCATAGTGATTGCTGAATCACGTATACATGAAAAAAGTGATTATCCACCTTCAGTGACACATTACTTCATGAATTGTCATTTTTATGTAGCCTAGTGATGTAAGGCGGCACTAACACTATGTTTGAGTTTTAAAGGGGAGAAAAGAAAGGAAGTGGAGGATTTAAAGGCTTTCTTTCCAAATAAGTGAAATCACTTTCTTACTTTTTATGCAATTGTTTCATTTTCTACCAAACCATTGATAATGCCTCTCAAGTCTCCCATCAATTATCTACATTTGTTTGTTTTTCCTTTTATTTGAAGACAAATTTATGTTTCCCTTTTCTTTCGCGTCACATCTTTGTCTATCATGCACCTTAAACAATTATGACAGTCACACTCGGTTGGTGGGTTGGTTGTTTCTGACGCAGAGTAGAGTTGGACCTGTGGAATGGTTGAGACCCTATACTGATGAAACAATCATTGAGCTTGGGAAGGGAGGAGTTAAAAGTCTTCTAGCTGTCCCAATTAGGTATTCAATACTGGCAAGTGGTCATTATTGGAACCATGCTTGTCAAGTTCATTACTTCTACTCTTTCAGAGGCCTGTATTACCATGACATGTTACTTCGGCATAGTTACTTGTACTGTGTGGTTGAATTAAGTTTCTTTGGTACAATTGACTCTCAGCTTTGTCAGTGAACATATTGAAACTTTAGAGGAGATCGATGTTGAGTACAAGGAGTTGGCTCTGAAATCTGGCATAGAAAAATGGGGACGAGTGCCTGCGCTAGGGTGTCAGCCTACCTTCATTTTGGATCTGGCAGATGCAGTGATAGAAAGTCTTCCATATGTAGGGGCAATGGCAGTCTCAAATCTTGAAGCTCGACAGGTATCATACGAACTTTGCCTTGTTACTATTGCACCAAAGCGCAACTTGGTGATTAAAAGTATATTTGTGAATTAATATAAATTTATCATTGACTTGGTCTAATTTGAGGTTGGGCTGTGCAGTCTCTTGTTCCACTAGGCAGCGTAGAAGAACTATTGGCAGCATATGATTCACAGCGTAGGGAGCTACCACCACCTGTGACAGTCTGGGAATGGGGATGGACAAAAAGTGCAGAAACATGGAATGGAAGAGCAGCTATGTTGGCAGTGCTTGTTCTACTTTTCCTTGAAGTGAGCACTGGAGAGGGTTTTCTGCATCAGTGGAGTATATTGCCATTGTTCCACTGATGCTCTCTCAGTCTCTCTCCCACCACCTCTCTCTTACACATTAGTGCTTCCTTTGGTCGTTGGGACTTCAGGATAAAAGATGGAAATCAAAATTTTGAATCTCCCAAGTCATTTGAATTCTGGAAAAAGTTTAAAATAAAAATAAAATCACATCAGGAAGCCTAATACAGAATGCTTTCTATGTCTATTGGGCTGGTGTGATTTTTATTTTGCGAAAATTAAGATAATGTTAGAAGTAATATTCGAAAAGTTCATTTCCATTTGGTTATCCTATTTTCTCAGCGAACAAAGGCCGACTGTAAAGTTCTTAGTCCTCCCCCTAGCCCTAGCCCTAGCCCTCTCCCTGTTTTCAGATACTACTTAACGTTCTTTTGTAGTTTTAGGCACCCCATGAACACCATTCGCATATACCTCTGTACATGGGTCACGCAGATATTAGTGGGGATATCAATGTTAAATGAGACTGCTATGAAAAGAAATATACATCATCTTGTGGATGTTCAATGTTTATGTATCCCTGTCCCTGCCTGGAATTGATTATTTTTCTAAGCATCCTGTGCAGCTGAATGCGGTTGGCACTTTGTAAAATGAGCTATCTAGTGAATTTATTCATCAGTTCAAAGCTTGTGAGCTGAGCAGCAGCATTCAGCATTGACCGGAGGGAGAGTGAGATAAAGCCTTAGTAAAAAAAAAAAAAAAAAAAGGCAGCTCAATGTACAAATTTTGATACCTATAGTACAAATTCACACTGCATAAATCACGATTCTTGCAGTACTGATATATCTCTGTAAATTACTACACTTGTTGTAAAGGTAGAAAATCCCTTGAATGTCGACTCTCTGTTTCCAATTACTTATTCCCAAAAGACATACAAATTACTAGTATTTATCTTGCTCGTATGTATCGCCTCTTAGTCCATTTCAACATCACATCACTTAATTAGCTGCTGAGCTTAATTCTGCATTCGATCGTATACGTAAATAAACAACAAGAAGAAATTGACAAACCATGGTCTCTCTCAGTCTCTCTCTCAAGTCTCAACTAGTGAATTAAGATTAAACCAAATGAATGCCGGCAAAATAATATTGTATTTTTATTTATTATAATTATGTTCTGAAGGCATAATTAAGAACTGGTCGCAAGATTTGCCTGATTAAGGAACTTTTCAGTCTTGGATTTTTCTAAATCAAAGCCCACCCGTTCCTAATGCTGCATGTCAAGGCATTGATAAAATCTTTAAGTAGTCTCTTGAACTCAAAGCTAATTGCAAAACCAGCACCAACACCATGTAGGCGAAAGGAAGGAAGGCAATTATCCGCATGCAATATACATTAATTAATTACTTATTTCACTTCAAATTAATGTTTCTGTTTCGGCCAAACATATATAATTAAAATGCTTTTCAGGAAATACAATGTAATATTGACGTTATATAGTTGTTGTAAAGCTGTCTTATTAATTTTATTTAGCAATTACTGTAGCACGCACAACAAAAAAGAAAGAAAAACAATGACGACAATTTTGTAAACTTAATTTGGGATCCCACCAAAACAAGGGACTTGAAAGTAATAATTTTTAAAAAAAAGTCGTCGTGAAAATAGCAATCTTCGTAAAAAATGGTAATGTAATTAATGCAGGACAAATATATTAATATGGATGAGATTAATTAGGACTTCGTGGATTAAACCATGTAATGTGACAACATACGGCCTCGATCTATATATTGCTTGGAAGATGAAATGTAATGTATCCATTTACCCCTTTTATGAAGAAAATTAATTGGTCTAAAAATTTGATACGTTTAATGTAATTTAAGACGACAATGCAACTTGAAATGACAAACAATGAAAGTTGTATCAAGTGGATTCATATTTCCTCCTAGCAAGATATCCAAATTAAATCATAGTTTGAGTATTTCATAAACATATAGAGTTTTCGAACACAACAAGAGCAATTGAGTAGTTTTCATTTCATAATATTGTAACTATCTATCGGACCTGCAGGATTAAACTAATTAGTTTTTTAAAGCCAAATTAACAACAATGATTATAGAAGAAATCAAAATAGAATTAAGTAATATATAAAACAGGGATATGTATTTTCGAAACTCTCCACCTTTTGAGAAAAAAAGTGCTACACCTCTATATACTAGTATGAAAATTTCTAAAGTGATCGATCGGGTATCTTTGTTGGGTGGAAGCTAGGAACCTCTCCATTATTGCTCAAGCTCCTCAATTTCTCCCAATGTAATAATGGGTAAGTGCTCTACCAGCAATCATCAATTACCACATTGAGAAGAATTGGGAGATTAAGCAATGGACAAGTAATTCTTGCAGGCGCACCCATTTTGTAGGGAAACTATTAGCTAGGCCATGCATATATTATCTCATGCACATATATATAATCTGTTACTAGCTAGTATTTATCTTGTATTCTAAATTAATTCTCAACCTTTCATGAACCCTAGCTAACTGCTAATTTTTGATCTAATTAATAAATATATATACTTCATACAAATAATAATATTCTTGAAATATTTCAATACCTTGTCACCATAGAAATCAAACTCGGACAGACATTGGTGTTTGATGAGCCTCTTTAATTTTCTTTGGAAGCGTAGTATATATATTGCAAACGGTATTTGGATTAAGGTGTATATAAACCCGATAATGGCAGTGGAAACAACATATCTGCAGCATGCCATTAATATATGTCAAGAAGTAATTAACCATGATATTTGAACTAAATTAAAACATGCATTAATATCACATATATATTGTAAATTAAGTGAAGAAATCATGGCGGCCGGCGGGCCTAGTGATTTCATTACCTATATCCATGTACATCTTTGAAACTGGTTTTGGTACCGTCACTTATAAATGAGTTTGTAACCATGCATAATACTTAACAATGGAAGCAACTAATAATGAGAGTGCTAAAAATTAACCTCAGAACAACCACTGAAATTAATGCTGATTTATGAGCCATTATTAATTGTTGCTGTTTCACCACAAAAATTACAATGTATGTATGTTTAATTGCGGATCTTCTATTTATATTGAAAAGATAATCATATATATCCCAAAAATTCTATTAGCTAGCTAGCGGCCGTACTTTGGAGTACATTTGACCTAGCAATATATATATATATATATATATATATATATATATATATATATATATGCAAATTATTCAAACTTACGATTTCAAGGGCCAAAAGAAGACGGACACGAATAATAAGCTGTGGAAACACTGCCTTCCCTGCTAATCAAAACAAAAAAACAGGCTGCTTGCACAGTTTTTTTGCTGATCAGAATCCAAACAAGTGAGACAAGATTCGAATCTTTTTTCACGAAATCATTCATGCATGCATCATGCATGGTTGATTGACGACGACAAAGATAGAATGAATGATTCCATAACCATAACTGGTAATTGCAAGATGTTAATGTTGTTGGAAGGATGGAAACATATATAGGAGGAAATTAGTTTGGAGACGGGGAGAAAATGCAAAGTAACTATATCTAATTTTATACGTACTGCGGTACTGATACTTTTTATTTAGAATAGAAGTAAAAATAAAACAAATTAAGAATATATATATATACTCCATCTGTCCTTATAAAAGAGGGTCTTATTTTTTTACGTAATACTTTTTTTGGGGGGGTACGTACATTAAAGTTTAATAAGGAGAGAATTGAACATAATGTTTTCAATAATTAATTTGCTTTCACACCTTAATTAATATATATATATATATATATATATATATATAAAACAAATAATTAATTAAAAAAAACTAAATATAAATTTCCCAAGAAGACAGATGGAATCCTCCTATGCTTTGAAATTTGAATGGATCCTTATTTCTTAATTATTCTACAAGCTAAGTTCCAAGCTTAGATAGAATATTCTCAAACGTTAATTGATTGAGGTAGATGTGGCAGCAAATAGAAACGTACGTGAAGAGTTGCCGCTTCTGTCCGTCCACTTGTCATAAAATTTACAATTAATTTAATGCCGTTTAGGTCATTCTAGATAAGGGATGTTCAAATCCTTAGAGCATCTCCGGCCGTAGACTATATTTAGGGAGTGTTTGATAAAAATTGAAAAAATTTGAATTTGAATAAAAAAAATTGTATGATAATTAATGTCTGAAACATCTAAATGACATAAATTTATTATTTTACCACTTTGAAAAAATTTAAAGTTGTTGTAAATTTATTTAGTATTACTTAATATAATAGTTAAATTTTTTTTACTTTATTCGGCTGTCATCTCAATCATATGACTGATTCAGTCATTCAGACGATTTTTTCCAAAACAAACGCATTTAATGGCTGACCGATTCAGCCATTCAAATGTATTCAGTCCTAAACAAACAATCCCTTCTTCCTTTTTGTGTTGTTTATGTTGAGCTTGGCTACCTATTCACCAGTGTCTGGGATCACAGGATTTGCACTGTATATAGTATCCTTTTTATCGTGTTCATTAATCTTATGATTGAAACTGCTCTTGTGACTGTGGCTTTGACATACATTCAACTTGCTGGCTAAAATCATGAATGGTGGTGGAGGTGCAGTTCTTTCATGTTTATCTTTACAGTATCTGTTTACATAAGTTTCAAAGTGCCTTTTTTTCCCCTCGTACGTTGACTCGTCCATTTGTAAGACTTGCATGCATTGTTTAAAACAACAATCCCCTATATGTTACACCTACAATAAATTTAAATTCCCCTCCTTAGTGCAATATATATATGAGGCTGTTATTCTTGGTTTAAGTCTCTAGCAATTGATACAGAACAAGAAGCTCATTTATACAATCTTTTACCATCTAAAATGAAGTGTGACATCCATAAAACTTGATTCCTAGGAATTGGGGAACTATACATGATTATCATTCTATTTAATTTCCCATTGAACAATTTGTTTGAAACTGATCTATGTGCCCATGCATTTGACAGGTCTTTTGTTTGCGGTGGATCAACTGGCTTCTTCATTTATGGCTACTGCTTGTATGATTAGTTTGCACGTACTATCATACATGTATGGTTTCTTGCAAGCCTCATTCTTCTTGGGCTACTTGGTGTGCATCTGCTATGGTACATTCCTCGTGCTAGGAACAGTGGGTTTTTATATATGGATCTATCAAAAGCGAATAGCATGCTCTTCTTGTCAGTATATTACTTCAAAATTTGATTGTTTCAAACCTTACAAGTGAATGGAGCATAAGTCAATATACATAAATTTTTATGTGGCTTATATTGATGGGAGATATTAGTCAATACACTAACCAGAAATGCAGCAGGGAACATTGCACTTTTCATGGGTCATTGACTCATTGTATTAACCTTAAGACTTACTCCCTCTTCAGTTCCAAAATTAAAAATACGATTTGAATTTTAAGATCAAACAACAATATATATATATTAAATTTTAAATTGATATGAATATATTTAATAATTTTGTTGATACAAATATTTAATTTTTGTTGATACAAATATTATAATTGTACAGTATATAATAAAAACTATAAATCAAAAAATTTATTTCATTCTAAACTTTTAAGAGTTATACCAATTTTGAAATTTAATATACCGTCGTTGTTTGACCTCAAAAGTCAAATTATATCTCTAATTTTTTTACGGAGGAAGTTGTTGGGATATTTCACATTAATCCCTATTGAGACTAAAAATTTGTGTACAAAATTAACTTTTAACTTTATTTAAGAAGACCGTTGTATCTTATCATATCTTTCTATACTTAAATGAATGAAAATTTGATATCTTTATTATTAGTAGTAAGGGTGATATAATATTGGGATTATAATAATTGCAAACAACCGTGGGTCGGAGTATTATATATCCAAAAAACGTTGGTCCACGACTAAACGTTTTGTTTTGAAAACTGATATTTTTACATGTTAAATGATATGAAATTTTTTATGTGGAAATATCAATTCCCTTTATTTTTACTACCCTGTCTCATTCCTTTGAAAAGTTTGTCTAGAGAAATTTCCTTTTTATAAAAAATAATCAATTAATTAAACTTAATAATATATTTCTGTCCATATAAAATTCACTTTTCTTCTTCCCACATTTACTTAATAAAACATCTATATATACTTCTTCAATTTCAAAAATAAATATTCATTGTAAAACACAATTTTTAAGAATAATTTTATATATTCAAATATAGCCATAGTACGTATTAGTTAGAAATTCGATTTGTGGTATTGAAAATAATAGTAAAAAAATAATAACAAATTAAAAGTATTATGTTTTTATAGTATTAAAATAAAAAATAGATTAAAATATATATATATATATATATATATATATATATAATTTTAGAATAGAGGGAGTAAGAACTTGTAGGCCAAATGGAATAGGTAACCATAGAAAGAATGAAAACAAAGTTTGGAGGCTCTAAAGTCAAAATCAATATACTTATAATTGTGCACTAAATATGGAAATTTGATCAAATGTCAGTTTTTTCAAGCTAAAATATGTTATATTTTCTCTGTATTCAAAAAAGTCAAAATTTTGTTTAGGAATTGTCAATAATTTATAAACAATTTAAGGTTTATATTACTTGTGAAGAAGAAATGAAAAATGCATCATTTTAAAAATTCTCATTGAATTACAAATTTAACATATTTGAGTTTAGGTCGGTAATTAAGTTAACCTATTATTCGGAAGAAGGACGGTGGCCCCACTAATGACTGATATGGACCACGTGTCCTACACTCTGAGTAAGAAACAGGCTATGTGGACTACGCAAGCAGTTTAGGATTATTGTCCGGTTTGTATTTTGTAAGATTGCCCTGCTATCCAATCCTCGATTGTATATGATCCTCCTCACGTGGCGTATGTGTGCTCTTTCTTTCTTTCTCTCTGTGTGTCTCCGTGTTGTTCTACCATTTCCAAATCTGTGTGTAAGCAAATTAAGCATGGCGCCTCTTGCTGTGAAGACGATGATGATGATGATTGTGATAATGTTAGTAATAATAAGGGAAGTGAGATCAGACGCCTCCAATCATCGTTACAGAGCTGGTGACTCTGTCCCTCTCTACTCCAACAAGGTTGGTCCCTTCCACAACCCCAGGTACCTACCCTACACCATTAATTTCTCCCCATTCATTCCACATTCCATACATTACATATCTACAGTCAATGTCCATATATATTCCATATCAATCTTGAATTGAAAATCCTTTTTTTTTGTGTTTTTACTTCTTTCTTATTCCTGCTGTTTGTGGGATCAATGATTTCTAAAGATCTTGTCTTGGATCTGTGATATCGAATTTCGGGTGTTATGTTTATATCTATACATTGCTAGGCAACAATTTTTGTACCTATATAATACTATAATTCATTAATGTATAACGTTTTAGTAAATTTATGAATAGTTATTCTCAAGTTTGGACAGTATCTATACATTCTTAGTATACTCACTCACAAAATTACAAAGAAAATGGTGCTCTTTTTTTAGGCAGGGAGTATCACATGTTTAGTTACTGCTTGATATATATGCTGATTATGTTGCATGTCTTGTTTTGGTTACAGTGAGACGTACAGATTTTTCGACCTACCATTCTGTTTACCAGGTTTTCTTCTTCATTTATGTTTTATTTATTATTTTAGCCGTGGGCCTCTGTGGCTCTTGATTTGTGCTTTGTTTTTCCTTTTGATGGCAATCAGAATACATTGGAATATTATTTTACTCTGAACATGTGTTCATTTTTTTTTTGTTATGATACCATCTTTACCTATTGGACAACAATCACCTCACAATTGGACCCTTTTTTTTTTATTCTCTGGAAACTTCTACACTAAACTGGAATATCTTCCGAAGTAATTTGACTATGGGAGTTCCAGAGATATGTTGAATTTAATGGAGATTAATTACTATATGTATCATTTCCTTAATACTGTTTGATCGTTTTGACAGATGATGTGAAAGAAAAGAAGGAAGCTCTGGGAGAGGTGTTGAATGGGGACCGTCTTGTAAGTGCTCCATATACACTTGATTTCTTGACGGATAAAGAGTCTGAAGTTGTATGCCGAAAGAGGCTGACAGAGAAAGAAGTTGTTCAGTTTCGCAGTGCAGTTAATAAAGACTATTACTTCCAAATGTATTACGATGACTTGCCCATTTGGGGTTTTATAGGAAAGGCCGATAGAGAAGGCAAAGTCGACCCAAACGAGTATAAATATTATCTCTACAAGCATATTCATTTTGATGTCCTCTACAATAAGGATCATGTGATTGAGGTCAATGCCCGGATGGACCCTCATTCAGTTATTGACTTAACGGAGGACAAGGAAGTTGATGCTGAGTTCACATACAGTGTAAAATGGAAGGAAACAGACATTGCGTTTGAGAATAGGATGGATAAGTTCTCACAGACTTCTTCTTTGCCTCATCACTTGGAGATTCATTGGTTTTCAATCATAAACTCTTGCGTTACAGTTCTCCTCCTAACTGGTTTTCTTGCAACAATCCTCATGCGAGTCCTTAAGAATGATTTTATCAAGTAAGAAACATTTTAACCATCCATAGTTATACAATTATATGCCATTTGTTTGAATTTTTCCTTACATCTTCATATCTTGTAATACAAATAACTGAAATTACTCAAAGGTATGCACATGATGAGGAATCAGCTGATGACCAAGAGGAGACAGGATGGAAGTACATCCATGGTGATGTATTCCGCTTTCCAAAGCACAAATCATTGTTTGCTGCAGCCCTCGGTTCTGGAACCCAACTATTTGCTCTGTAAGTATCGACTAAGCCTTAAATTGCCAATATTGTGAAGCCAGTTTGTCAGGTTGATTGCTCATTGATTGTTATTAGTTTATCTGACCTTTTTGTCGCATTCATTTCCAGTACGGTGTTCATATTTGTACTTGCACTAGTGGGCGTATTTTATCCATACAACCGAGGAGCTCTGTTCACTGCGCTGGTGGTCATGTATGCACTTACTTCTGGGTTTGCAGGATATACAGCAACCTCTTTCTATTGCCAGCTTGAAGGAACTAACTGGGTAAGTGTTAATGGTACTTTCATGTAGTGATTATCATTCTCAGATATATGATTTGTTAAGTGAAACTTGATAAACTAATATTTCTCTTGATAGGTGAGGAACTTGTTGCTTACAGGTTGCCTTTTCTGTGGACCTCTATTTCTCACATTTGGCTTCCTTAATACTGTTGCCATAGTTTATAGCTCTACTGCAGCATTGCCATTTGGCACAATTATGGTTATAGTGCTTATATGGACTTTAGTAACATCGCCATTGCTTGTATTGGGTGGGGTTGCCGGGAAAAACAGCAAAACTGAGTTCCAAGCTCCGTGCCGCACCACAAAGTATCCTAGAGAGATTCCAGAACTGCCTTGGTACAGGAGTACTCTTCCACAGATGGCAATGGCAGGGTTTTTGCCGTTCAGTGCCATCTACATTGAACTTTACTACATCTTTGCTAGTGTATGGGGTCACAGGATCTATACAATATACAGCATCCTGTTTATTGTATTCCTCATTCTTCTTATTGTGACTGCATTCATTACTGTGGCATTGACATATTTTCAACTTGCTGCTGAAGATCATGAATGGTGGTGGAGGTACACAATTTTCTTGTTAGATCAATGCTTTTGTTCCTCTCGTTTTCTTCAAATATGATAACGTTGATTAATAATTTTAATGAATGTCATTTTATGGTCAGATTATAGGTATAGAATTCTTCCCGCAACCCTGACCTTCCTTTTTCTATATGTTCAAATGCAGCATGATTTGTTTAGTAGAAACTCAGTACCACAGTTTCTTGTTTTTTCAATTAGAAGAAACTGTTAGTGAGGTTAATAAATATGTTAAGGAGCTGATATTAGTGCCTAATCTGTGTTTTTGGTTTGGCACAGGTCGTTTCTTTGTGGTGGATCAACTGGCATATTTATTTATGGCTACTGCTTGTACTACTACTATGCAAGATCTGATATGTCTGGTTTCATGCAAATCTCATTCTTTTTTGGGTACATGGCTTGCATCTGCTATGGCTTCTTTCTCATGCTTGGGGCTATTGGTTTTCGGGCAGCTTTGGTTTTTGTTCGTCACATATATAGATCTATCAAGTGTGAGTAATTGGCGGTCATTAAGGTGTATTTTCCCCTTTTGATTCTCACTTTTTGTTATAGAGAAGAGGCATGTGCCTCCTTTTTGTTAATGGTAGTTTAGAGAGAGTGTGAAATTCTTTTGCTAAAGAATCAAGCTTGTCATACCTTACCGAACTTGTTCCAGTGTCTCAGACTTTAGGAAGCTTTTCAGCATTAGGTTATTTTTTGACAAGGTCATCTGTTGATTTTTTTTAGGACTAAGGAGATAGAATTACGTCGGGAAAGAAAGCAGTAGTTATCCAACTCTATAGACACCAATTTATTTATTCATTTATATAAAACCTTTGAAGTCTCATGATTCAAAGAGCAAACACTTTTCTCCTAGCTAGCTACTCTTACAACTTGTTTATTTCATTCAACTTTAAGAACTTTCTCATACATTAGCTATAAATGTCAACTTCATTGAATCCAAATTCACTCTTTACATGCATATATGTGATAAGCAAGACGCCTTTGCGCTGAGGAATCCGACTGATATTGCTCAACTCTTCCTCGGTTAGTGACCAATCAAAGATATCGAGGTTCTCCCTCATTCTCTCCTTGTTGAAGCTCTTAACAATAATACTCACCCCTTGCTCATACAGCCACCTTATAGATACCTACATGCCGTTTATATAATATTTCATCGATCAGGGGTTCCATCATAATTAGGCAGGCACTTTAATCCACAATGCACTCATTTATATGGCACAAATATAAACACACCCACACACACACACACACACACACACACATATATAGCAGCATGGTGAAATGTCTAAACAGACATTAATGAAAATGATGAAATGTGTAGAGGAAGAAAAACAAACCTGAGCAACAGTCTTCCCTTTATGTTTGGCAATATCTTCCAAAACATGACAACCCATTACTCTATTGTCTCCCCAGGCACTACCCACTGCACCCAAGGGGCAGTAAGCAGTAAGATGTATGCAGTTCTCCTTGCAGAAATCCTTCAGCTGTTTATGCTGCCAAACCGGGTTCATCTCCACCTTAATTTCAACCGATGAATTAACACAGTAGGCCATTCATTTCCATTAGAGCTAGCTAGATGCCTAGATCAATTCATTGCCAAAAGAAGATAAATTTTCTATGCCGTAGAATTTGACATAAACCCTCTAAATTCAAATGAAGCAAAATTAGCGGACATAATCAGAACCAAACAAATCACGTCTAATCCAAAATTTACATTCCTGGAGTGGATTTTCACCCCTGTTGGCATTAACCCACAACAGAAGCATCAGTCTCACTCTCATTTGTAACCTTTTTATTTAAACTCTCTGCATGAGGGATACGTATGTTTCTTTTCACGTTGAATAATTTAGAAAATTGATTTTAATGCACTGTACGTCCACCTTTATGACGCGCAAGTAAATGCCCCCCCAGTGTAACCCTCTACTTTGTTCATTTTCATAAGCATGTATTGTTGAAACTTGAAAGTAAGGGCAAAGAAATAATTAGTAGATGCCTCTCTCTCTCTCCATTTGAATATTGAACTAAAATACGTAAGGAATGATTACGTATACTATTAGTTATTCTATATAATATGCTTAAAATTTAAAGTTAATTATTAATTCAAGTGGACAAGTACTAGTCATTATTGATTAATAAGTTGAATATATAATAGAGACAAATGAGGAATCTAAACAAGAGGGCACTTAATTTGTACTCCTCGCTCAAATAGCAAGTCAACGACAGCTAATCAACTTTTAGAGATTAGTTCAAGTGATAATGAATTAATGATTCTATTTATAAAATTAAGAATAGATGACTAATAAGATGTTCGTAGGAATTGAGTATAAATTTCTTATTTTTGAATTTGGTGGGGACGGGGAGTTGGAACGACCGTCTTCATACATGACCATTTCGTAAAAGAGTGACACAAAAGTATTATGTATAAAAGTATATTATTTGTCTTTGAATGTGACTCTTAATATACGCACGTACACGCACATAGATATATTTTTATTATTTTATTTTAATTGGACGGCTGAAAATGTAAAATTAAATTGTAGTTTATTTGAAGTCATACATTCAATAGTTGGGTGCTTTAAAAAACAAAAAGGTGTCGTCTAATTGGGACCTCACCTGGTTAACGGCAGGAGGAATTTTGGCGAATGAAAGAATATGATCTAGCCTTTTTGGCGAGAAATTACTGACGCCAATGGCTTTGGTGAGACCAAGAGTTTGACACTCTTCCATGGCTTCCCACACCGACTTTATGTCTATTGGGAATATGCACTCCTTTGGAATTGGCCTGTCCTTGAACTCCTCTTGCCTCACCAGCATGGGCCAATGTATCAGATACAAATCAATATACTCCAACCCAAGATTCCTATACAACTCAAAACATATTTTAAAATATGGGGGAATGCTGTTAGTTAAAAATACATATAAATGTTTGTTAATTTGCGCGTAAGATTATAGACATCGATTTTTTAATATATATATATATATATATATATATATATATGACAAATGAAACTATGGATCGATTAGTATAGTACTGGAGAGTTTTGTTGATGGCGGGTAGAACAAGGTGGCGCTCGGTGGAGTTGCACCATAGCTTGGAAGTGATGAAGACTTGGTCTCGTGATTTGATGAGACCGAGACCAACGGCTTCTACTATGGCTTCGCCAAGAGCCTGTTCTGATCCATAGATAGCTGCCGTATCAAAGTGGCGGTAACCGCCCTTTATAGCTTCTAATATACCTGGTTTTGCGGATTCTTGGCGCCCCGTTGCCGTGCCCATGCCGATCACGGGCATGGTTTTTCCGCCGGAGCTTAATTCAATCTGTGGAATATTATTAATTGTTGCCATCTCTCTTTTCTGCTCAAATAAATGACGCACTCTATTACTTGTGTCTATATACTGAGTCAGGACGGCCAATATATGTCACAAGTGATGCTTATTGTACTCCCCGCTTCATAATTTGAGATGCCTTTTTGTTTGATTACCTAGTCCTCTTGTTTACAAAATTTGTAAATATTAAAATTTTCATGTATATTTTAAAAAGTAAAAATGTTATTAATTTAATTTTGATGTATAAAATTTCGAAATTATAATGATTAATTTAAGGAAATAGTTCATCTAAAAAATTGACTCAATAGTCCTTTTAAAAATGGAAATATAGATTTATTCCAACAATTGTGAACATAATGATAAGTGATGATCTCAGTAACTATTTTACCCAAGAAAATTACTCATTTTGTGTCTGGAAATAACTATTTTTAATTATCATAGACACTATAATGATTGATGGTTAAAAAAATTTAGTATTACGATATATGAAGTCAAAGATTTCATGGAATAAAATAAAAAATATTATGATCGTGTACAATTTTTCCACGAAAAAAGCATTTTGGATAGAGCAATCACCATTCATATCGGCATATTTAGACCATTACCATTCATATAAGCATATTTAGACCATCAATGTTCTAAGGAATGTGAATAGAATAGACCCTACTTACTAATTCAGGAGGCAAGATATTCTTTCTCACCTATTTACTCATATGAAACTAATAATTTTTTTATAAATTTCTCTCGCATAGAGGTGAGACCCATTTACTAAACACCACGTGAAATATTGTTAATGTAAATGTAAATTTTTTGGCAAATGTGTTTTGTAAGAAAATTTAAATAATATTTAGGTACGTAATTGTAAAAGTATTTTTGAAAATATTTATAACAGATTTAAGGTAATTGTGTGGTATGAGATTTTTTTTAAAAGAATTTTAAGATACTTTTGTACTTTGTTCTTTAATAAAAAAATTATTTAGCTAAAAAACAAATTTTTTTTGTTTTACTTAAATGTGTTTTAGAACCCAAATCTGTATTATTATTTTTTTTTAAAGTGTTTTTTGAGAGTTGGCAACCATCAAAAAAATAATTTTAAAGTGCTTTTAGTTCATCTAAAAACTTTGCTCAAGTTAAGGTATTCGTAAAAGATAATTGAAGTATAAATATATTGTCTCCAAAGCACATAATTTAAATACTTAATAAGGATCCACAAATTTTAATATTTTTTTAAAATGTACGTTATACATTTATAGTCTCTTTTAACTTTTTTTTATTTTTTAAATGATTTGAAAATATTTGGTTAACACCCCGTGTAGACGATTGAAGTAAAGTTGTAAATGAACTGAGTCGAGCTGAGTATTAAGTTATTTAAATTTGATTTATAAAATTTAACGAGTATAAAATAAGGTTTGATTAAAGTTCGTTTAGCTACCGAGTTGAGTACGATCTCGAAATAGTTTGAACTTTTCAAACGAATATGATCGGAATATCAATATAAAATTATAATTTAAAGAGGTTCGAATAAATTATCAAACTTTAAAATTTATTTATATTTGACTCATTTATATTTTTAGTTGGGCTCGAATCGACTAAAAATTGAAAAAACTTAGTAAGATTTGCCAAAGTGATTCTCATAGCCTTCTCTGTCCAAGGCCATACCAGAAATCAATTTGAGACGCAAATCTGGAACGTGTCTAACATCCCTCAAAGTAACAATGCAACCAACACCTGTCTGAATGCAAACATCACCAATTCCAATAATCTTGGACTGATCAGTATTTTCCATTCTCACGTACCCAAAGTCTCCAGCTTTGTAAGTTGTGAAAAATTCTCTCTTAGGTGTAGCATGATACGAGGCACCAGTATCAACCACCCAATCAACTTTCTGATTATCAACATGTAAGCATTCTTCTTCCCCAAATGAAAGAATAACAACATCTTCGGTAACTGTGGCTGCAGTGTTCTTCTCCTCAACCTTTCCATGCTCACTATTTTTCTGCTTGTCTAACCAGATTCTGCAATTTCTTTTGTAATGACCTTCCTTATTACAATGGAAGCATCTATACGTTTCACCTTGTCTGGTCTTTGACTTGCTCCTGTAGCTTTTGCTTTTGTTGCGACTTGTATCTCCTTTGTGAGATCCTCTAAAATTGCTTCTGCCCCTGTTCTCTATGACAATAGCATGTGTCTCAAAATTTACGCCTTTGCTCCTTTCGCTTGTCTCCTCATTATGAAGGACCGCCCTCGACCATCTGCGTAGTCATTTTTCCTTCGGAGTCAATTACTTAGAGACACCACTAAAGTCTCCCAATTTGTTTGGCAACGAATCGAGAAGCAAAAGAGCTGAATCTCATCATCAAGATTCAACTTCATGGTAGGCAATTTGGTTCACTAAACCTTGGAACTCACTCATATGCTTCCGATACTGCTAACCCGTCCTTTGTACTTTAGATTCACAATTTTCCAAATGACAAAAGTTTTATTTTGTGCATTCTTCTTCTCGTACATAGACTCTAGTGTTGTCCATAAAGTGTGAGCATCCGCCTCTCTATGAAAAACATGGTGGAATACACTTTGATCAATCCAACTTCTTAGAATGTGACCAATAGTCTTCCTGTTCATTTTATTCCAATCAGCCTCAGACTTTCCGCTGGCTTCTTTCCCTCGAGCTCCAACTGATCATATAAATCCTTGCAATAAAGGATATCCTCCATTCTAGGCTTCCAGATCGAAAAATTTAAAGAGGTCAATTTAATCATGGCTCCGACTGATTCCTCCATAAAATTTATCAAAAAACAACCGAGCAAATAACCTTAGCTCTGATACCAATTGTTGGGAAAAATCACCACCTAAATACTGTTGTCTTTGATAAATTAGACGGATAATAATATCAGTATAAGCCAAACAGAATAAATCTGCAACTCCACCGAAATAATAACCACTGCAGGAAATAAAAAGTAAAAAATATCAAACCACGAGACACCAAGAATTTTACGTGAAAAACCCTCTAAAACTAAGAGGTAAAAACCACGGGACAAACTCCAAAGAATTCACTAGAATAATATGAGAGAATACAAAGATATCTTAATTTGAGTACAAACCCAAATTACTTCTTCACAATAGCTATGTGATAGAATCCAAATAAAACTCCCTTTTATTTGAACTACCTTTCTCTCTCTATTATCTAAAGCTTCACAGAAGCTTTTCTTTCTCTCCTTCTCTCCTTAAACTCTCGAATGAAGTATGAAATTTTGGTGTGTTTTCTTCTTCCATTTGTTGCCCCTTTTATAGCAGAATGAAGGAGGAGAGTAATAATGAGTTGGGCAAACAATTCAAAAAATTGGCAGACAAGATGAAGTGGGTGGGAATAAAAAAACACAAGGGTGGTGAAGTAGAGTTGGTGAAAGAAAAATAATTAGTAGTAAAATGGGTGGGTGAAGACCTTTTTGACTAACAGTCCATTCAATGATTCAAATACAAGTACATATATACTTCTACAATAATAATAATAATAAAAATAAAAGAGTTACATTTGTAAAAACAATCCGTTCCACCAAATGACGCAATCTTTTTTAATTCAACATCACAATATACTAAACTAAACACTTACATTTTAGAATAGAGAGTATATTTTGGCAGGTAAGAAGTATATATATATATATATATATATATATATATATATATATATATATATATATTAGTATCGGATCAATCTACTTTTGTTCATTAAACTAATATCGTCTTTTAATAAAAAAAAAAAAAGTAGCGTATACAATCACACGTTTTACTTTTAATACATTTTCTTTATCATTCAACTAATTGAGTTTATAAAAAGTTCTAAAATATATACAACTCATTTGACTTTTAACACGAGTAACGTATACAGTCACGCGAGAGAGTTTATGTATCTTCTCAAGGTCGCGAAAGTTATAAAATTTTTATTTTTATTCTAATTAAAATATGTGATAAAAAAAATATAATAAATTAAAAATCTATTAAAATAAATATGCTAAAAATTAGAAGCTTTTAATAATAAAATCTTGTTGGCTTATTTATACATAGTTAACTTGTTTGATAAAATTATTGTGTTTGTGTCGGGCAGAAAAGTTAAAAAAAACAACAAAAAAAACAGAAACACCACATTGATTCAGAATCAAAGATTCTTGCTTCCATGCATATCTCTATATAATTTTGTACAAGATTTAATGGCGCGATTAGTTATTGGTTTCGACTTACCAATTTGTGTTTTGGGTTTCGATTTAGATTTTCATTGTAATTACAGACCAACCCAGCCTTTATTGTGGTGGTGGTGGTGGCGGCGGCGGGAGAGGAGGAAAGAGTATAAAATCTGTGAAAATTTTAAACTAATTTCATAAATTTAAGTAAAATATGTTCAATTCCATTTTGTTTCGTTAATCTATCCAACTCCTAATCAGGTTGAGTTTAATGAGTAAATGCAAAATAACGTCAGTTTGATGGGTATATATATAGGCCGGATCCTGTCCGGACTCTCAGACAGGTTTAAAATCCGAACCTTTTTTTTTTTTTTTTTAAACAACTAAAAAAAAATAAATAAAAAATTATGGAATAGAAATTTTTTCGTGTTTTGGGTGTGATTTGGGTACGTATAACAAAACATGTATGTACAGTCTGTACAGACTGTACCACCATTTTTGGTATAGATATTCAAATCACCCCCAAAACATTGTATTATGAAAAAATTTCAGTTTCAAAAAATATTAAATATTTTTTTTTAGTTATTTTGAAAAAAAAAAAGCAAAAAAAAAATTAAAATTTTGGGGTCCGTTTTTTATCAGGTCCGGGAGTCCGGACCTGATATATATATATATATATATATATATAAAGATCAAGAGCATAATTCTTAAATAGCAGAACGCCTTAAATAGCAGAATTTTATCAAAACGACGTCATTTTGATAAGACGCGTTGGCATTTTTATAAATACGCGGTGGCGTGGTATTTACAAAAATGTCATCGCATCCCTATAAAACGGCGTCGTTTTGATAAAATTATGCTACTTAAGGCATTATACTATTTAAGGATTATGCTCTTGTATATATATAGCGACCATTTCCTGAGGCAAAGGTTAAAATTAAATTATTCCAGTTCTTAAGAGGCCAATGACCACGAGAGGGAGGGTATAGAGAAGTTTTCAGCAACAAAACTAAACTAATATTGACCACGTCTCCCCCAGCTCTTAAACATTTCCTGTTAGACAAGAAGGAATCATTTCCAGAGCATATTTCTCCATTCTATATTTGAAACGCGGATCACTATAACATCCAAAAACTTGCATCACTTTTTCATGCTTGATTTCACTTGGGTACAACTGTGACGGCCAAGGCAGATGAAGCTGGAAATAGGGTTAATATTTCAAGCCTCATAGAGCATTCCAACCTCAATACGCTGCGGTATGGGAACCCCCAAGGCAGGCAGCGCAGACCTACAATTACTGTGCAGAACTTCATAAAAAGCAAGCACGCTCCTATCAAACCAACCACAATTTTGGCCTATATAAAACCTTATCTTCCCTCGAATATGAACCACACCGGTGCACTTTGACTCTTCCAAATAGAGTAGTTCATAATCTAGAGGAACTGATGCTTCATTATCTATGCAATTTTGTATGTGAGCTCGCAAGCTCTCAGTAACTTGAGTAACCAAATCCCCTTCAAGACTTAGAGAATCTGCATAGCCATACTGGATCACACATCCATATACCCCTTTAAGGCCCAGTTTTTTTACAACCACCCTATCATGTGGTGCGACTTTAGGAACCAACAAGTATCGTAGTGTTGTGAAAATAGTAACCTGGTGAAGAGATCTCACGTTTTTTATGTAATGACCTAGGATTGGGGTTAGTCCATCTTGGATATTTGTGTAGAAGAAGCATAGTCCAGGAACCCTCTGAACACCTGGATCAGATAGCAGCACTCCAAGTCTGTCCAAGTCTATCTTGTGCGTCAACTCATACTCTATCTTTCTCTGCCTCCCATAAAACCAGCCAAACATAATGAAAGCAAGGATAAAAGAGATTGCAAATGGGATCCATCCACCTTCTGGAATTTTGGTTAAAACAGCGCTCACATAGACACCTTCCATCACAAAGAATACAACGAAGTAAAGAGCAACCAGAACTGGTGGAGTTCTCCATATTGTGATCATGACTAATGTCAGTAGTATGGTGGTGATGAGCATGACCAGACTAACAACAACGCCTGCAAGCGATTTATAATTCATATGTAAATGCAACAAAGTACGAAAGCCTGATAACACAAGTCAAATGTATCTCACCACTATCAACAAACGAACAGTCAAGAATCAGCTACTCAACTTTGTTACTTAGAAACAATAACGAGTACTACTAGAACAGCTGTTGCAATTCTTTTTTATTTATTCAATTGTTCCTTATATTAAAGTTATACTAGGAAAACTACATCTAAGAAAAGAAACCTAACCCTAACAACAATTATACTGAAGACATTTCAAAAATAAAACTAATGACTCGTATTCCTATAACTGTCAAAGTACTAGGTCAACAATATGTTACTGCTGATATGTCAAGACACCATAAGAAACAAGAATTTTGCAATAATTAAAACCATTGTGATTGACAACTAAATATCTGTAAAATTGACTCCAAACTTTGTAGGCGTTCTACATATCAAAAATAAATTTGCAGGCATTCCACTTATAAAAAGTAAATAAATTTGTCGGCATTCTATTCAATCTTAGAAAGGAGGTGCAGAGCTTTAGAGAATCTTACCAAAGGCATTTCCGATATCTTTTCCGTCTCCAAAAATAAGTATGACAGCAACACAAAGAACCATGAGGATGTAGTTGATTTCTGGAGAGTAAACCTCGCCTTCTTTGCTGGAGGATGTGTGAACAACCTTTACCCGCGGGAAATAATCCAAAACAACAGATTGCTTGATAACAGAGAAAGTTGCTGATATCAGTGACTGACTTGCAACTATTGCAGCTGACGTGGCTATTACAAAAATAGGCCAGTACACTTTGGTTGGTATAAACTTGTAAAACCCATCATCATGATCGTTTGGGTTCTTGATCAAGTATGCCGTTTGTCCGGCATAAGTCAAAACCAGCGATGGATATATAGTACATAAAAAGGCTATCTGATGGGAGCAAAAGTGTCAGAAAACAGTATGTAAAAACACAATATTCAAAAGATAATTTGTTTAGTACGTCACCTGAATGGAGCTTCGGTTGAAGTGACCAAGATCAGCAAACATTGCTTCGGAACCTGCATAGGACAATGATAACAAACTCAAAATGGTCACATGGTGTTAATCAACTTTTTACTGTGTCATAGTGAACTAAAAGAAAAATTTTGAAAGAAAAAGGAAAATTTAAAAGGTATATAATAATCAAAAAAGAAGAAAGACAACTGTGACACTGAAAGGCAAGGAGGTAGGGTTGGGGCATTAAATGTTGTACCAGAGGTACTGGTATCCTTTACCTCCTTATCTGATGTTCCTAAGATGTATAGCTCTCAAAATAGTTTCTACGTCAATTTCGTATGATCTCTCCTTTCTTTTCTTTTTTTTGACAAGTTGTATGAGACATCCATTAATTGAGTAGCAACAAATTTGGGAGCTTACAACCTTCCAACATTTGTGGACTTGCGTTTTGTGAACTCTTCTAAATGTGTGAATTTACTGTGTTAGACACTTGACACCTGGGCAAGTTTTAGACAAATGTTTGACATGATAAAAAGGATATACATGAAGCAAATTTATCCACTTCGATATGGATCAGCAATTATGCACAAAAATTAAAATTTGATGTGATAGTTACATAAAACTCTCATAACACGGATATTTAACTTCTGCACTCGATGAAAGAAGCTTACCTGTGATGCAAAGAATGGTACCACCAAGCAATAGCCATCCTTCTTTTCCATTTCTCCAAAAAAAACGGAAGATATAAAATGGTGATACTGCCTTAAATATACTCGGGTAGTGATGCACAATACTATATATTCCTACAAGGGGAGTAGTGAAGGTCCATGCAGCCATGATGGGTGAGAAAACAAAACTCACTCGTGAAGTACCATATTTTTGCATCAGGAACAGAACAATAAGAATTATTGCAGAAAGAGTTTCAACCAAGGCTGCAATTTCAAAAACCAGAAAAATTGTAATCAAGAAATGAACTATAAAAATAATGAAGCAATAATTTTTAACTCACTAAAGTCTATAAAAACCTGAATGAAAGATTAATAGAGTCAGTGAAACCAGAAGTTCATTACTGTGGCATTTTGATTTTTAGTTATTTCCTTCTCCTCACATGTGATCCAGTTGGCCAATTACTTTTAATTACGCCGCAGCTACTACCCTTGGGATGTGCACGGAATAAATATTGGGTGCACACAATACCCACCAACCACGTTCACCGAGTAATTCCATAGTAAACTATGTGTGGGGCGCTCCAAAGTGATCATTGTCCCACGTCTAAGGCATTTGGATGTCGAAGTCGATGAAAGTTAATTTGGTAATGTATATAGCATGTTTCTTTTATGTCCTACATAGAGCGTTAGATAAATTGAATGAATCTTCTAAAAGGAAAACACACCGGTTCTAACACTGAGCTTGAACAATTAATATTTAATTGATAGAGGTATCTCTTGTTCTTGTGGGGCTAATGTGCTACAATTCTATTAAAGAAGAATCTACTGATAGATTACCATCTATTAAAGAAAATGAAGTACAACATGTTTTCAATGAGAAAGCCTACTGTGGTAACTGAAAAGCAACTGAATTTTTACTTACACTTGCTTATAGAAGGAAAAGGTGCTCTGATCCCATCCATTGCTGACAACACTGAAAAATTGAATAACAATGAAGATAGTAATGGTTATGGATACCTTGGGGGAAAGGAGGGAGAAATACAAATGTACAGGTAGGTCACACTAACAAACCTGAGATTGCGGGAGTAAGTATACCATCACCAATTAGCATGCACATGCCTAGAATTGCAATAAAAAGCAGCAGCCGTCTTGCAACCATGCTCTTCTCAAAAAATATACCGAGTTTACTTTGCTTTTCAGATCTCTCATAAAGGCTATCATGAAAAAAGGTCGAGTTCGAATTGACGTGTTTGGAAGAAATAATTCCAATATTCATATACCTACACAGTAACGAATACAGAGCAAATGTTCCACCTGCAACAAGAATTCTCCCAAGGTCAAAACTTCAGGCACAAAAAGTATCTGGATAAATGTAAAGTTGCAATGTTTTAGACCTAAAATAAAAATATTTTAGCATGTTTACTTAATTACTTTAGTTTCTTACTCTTAAGCACTAAACGCCTGTCCAACCTACAAGGCCAAACATGTCTATCACCCAAAAAAATGATACATGTATGTGTGTGCATTTAGCTCCAATCACAGTATTAAAATATGAAAAATCATACAACCATATTTTAAATTTTTCTATTATTTCACCTAACAAATTGCAAACTTGTGCCCTCAAGCATATACCCATTTGCAATGATTTCCCTCATGTTTCAATCCTGCGATTCCCTTCATGTTTCCAAATTTTGAAAATGTTGGGCCAATTTGACCTTTTATTTGGAGGAAAGAGATCTTATGCAATATGGACCGAACATGCTATGCAGGCAAGCTGAAGGGATAAACACCAAAAAGAACAAAGTAGAGGTTGTTTCAAATGACACAAGGCCCTATGTTCTCGCAGACATAGTCAAGATTTAAGAATAGTGCGAAAGATAAGAGAGGATTTACTCTAAAAGCTCCACATAAAGAGTACACACTGTGTAATATGAATACAAGAAGTTGAAACCCTTCAAACATGAAAGGACAGACAATCCAGAAACTTCCGCAACTAGCACAGGCAAAATGACCATAAAGGTTCACACGTACCTTCACCCTGATCATCAGCTTTTAGAGCTATGCTTGCATACTTGACAACTCCAATTAGACTAAGAGTCCAGAACATGATGCTATAGATCCCCAAATAGTCATCTTCCGTTGGAGATTTCAAAAAATGCATTGAAGGATAAACATAAAGTGGGGAAGTAACAAGCCCACCAAACACAACTCCTAGTGTCCTGTAAGCAAGTACTAGAGTTGCCCAATGACCTGTATCCTGAACCAATGATTTAGAACAAAGATATCAACAACAATTTAACTTCACACGACTCGATGGTTAAAACAAACAAACAAACAAAAAAATGTACGTAAGCTTTTATGAATTTCATAAAGCCTTCTTAAATTCATATTGTTTTGGCTTGTGACACTGGCAGAACATGAGCTGGTTATACTAACTGCTTAGAAATTTGAGTTTTGACATTTGGCAAGAGTGAAGTTAACACAGCAGCCGTTTGAACACCCTGAGGGGAAAAAAAATAATCGAAATACTTTGTTTTGATTTTCTTTGTATTTTAGGTAAACCTTTTCTCCTCTTAAAATTATACTATGAAGAAAGGCAAAGAGTACTTTAGAAAAGCGTTCTCATACTGAGCCTAGACTACAACTGCAGTTCAGAAAAATAAAATTCAAACCTCGTGTAAAACGTCGGTGTAAAAAGTACCTTGTGGTCCAGTGAGGAAGGGACTAAATGGTTAGGACCACCGCTAAGGGTGGTGGCGTCAGATTCATATTCAGTATCAGCCACCACCACTTCCGACAGAGTTGCTGCCGAGTCACGTATCCCGAGTTGCCGATCCATTGACGTCTCTCTCCCGATACACGCAGACTCGTCCTTCACTCTTGAGTCCTCTTTCATTGCCGGGGAATGCCATATTTATAGTCATACAGTTCGAATTTTGAGGTACATATTATACTTTAAATGTATTTAAATTTTAATTTGATTCATACAATTGTTATAATTATATATATTATAACAAAAAATAAAAAACAAATAATTTATTTCATTCAAAATTTTTATAAGTTATACTAATTTTAAATTTTAATATATCGCTATTAAACTTTAAAAATTAAATTTTATTTTTAATTTTGAAAAGAATTGAGTATTAATTTTCAAAAAAATTAAATGTTATATAATTAATGGAAAATTGGGAGGTCATTTGTATAATTAAATATATTTTTTCATATGTTATGTACAAAGATTAATATTATGGTGACAATAGAAAATTATAAAAAATTTAATACAAAATAATGAATAGAATTATAACTAATTTGTGTTCCATCATAAAAAGATAAATTTGATAATTATAATCAATTATTATCATACATATTATTTTTCATGAAATAACACTGTAAAATGAGCAAACAGTTCGGGCTTGATTCGTACTTGCTCGACTAAAAGTTCAATTCGAAATATAAATGAGTCAAATATGAGCACATTTTAAAGTTCGATAAATTACTCGAACCTCCTCAAATTATAATTTCTAATTGATACTCGGATCATATTCGTTGGAAAGTCCAAACTGCTCGGGCTCGATTCGGAATCGTGCTCGACTCGGTAACTAAATGAGCCTCAATCAAACCTTATTTTATACTCGATAAAATATTGTGAATCAAATCTGAGCAACTCAATACTCGGATCCACTCGATTCGTTTACACCCTTAATTGTTACTATGAAAGGCAACTCACGCAAGAGATGTCCATCAGGCCTCATCTCTCGTGCACTTTATAAAATATTTATAGATATATATATATAATTCATTTTAAAGGTTCATCATCTTAATTTACATATCATGTTCACTCCTTTTAGCGACGGACCGGGCGATGGTTCGGTCTATCGCTATATCAGAGAACCGTCGTCTTAACTTTTAACGACAGACCAAACCTATAGCGACGGATCGAACCGTCGCTCGGTCCGTCATTAAAAAAGGTGAGCATGGTATATAAAATAAGGGGATGAGCCATTGATCCTTTTCGTGTGTGTGTATGTGTGTGTGTGTGTGTGTATATATATATATATATATATATATACACGGAAAGGATCAAGAGCATACCCCTTGATTCTACATACCTTGCATACCCCCTTTAGCGACGGACCGGACGACGGTTCGATCCGTCACTAAAAATTAAGACAACGGTTTTTTGATATTGCGACGGACCGAACCGTCGCTAAAGGGGGTGAACATGGTATGTAAAATAAGAGGATAAGCCGTTGAAATGAACTTTATATACATATATATATATATATATAGTTCGTGTGGACCACCTTTAACGATAGACAAAATCGTCACTAAACACGTTCGTTGCCGTAGGTCCAACCAGGACTATAGCGACGGTTACGGTATCGTAATGCTTTAGACCTATGATTTACAGGTTTAGCGAGGATTTTGTCCGTCGCTACTAAAGGTGGTTCACATACGGACCACCCACATAGGAAGCTGTCTATATCTCTTTCCATATATATATATATATACATATATATTGGATCAGGTGCGGGAGTCCGCATTTTCCTAAAATGCGATTTTTTTTGCTTCTTTTTTTTTGTTTTTTTTTAAACAACTAAAAAAAAGTTTAATATTTTATAGAACTTGAATTTTTATATAATACAGTATTTTTGGTGTTATTTGGATACATATAACAAAACAGGTCTGAGGTGGAGACTTGATTTGGGGTTTTGGGTTAAGGTAGGCAAATAGTGAGACGCGATTTGGTTTGCCTATCTAATTGTAACATCTGTGCAAACCATAGTTTCAGAACGGGGAAAGGGGGGTTTGAGAGAGAATCGGCAGAGTTTGTAATGTTTTGTTACACTGAAAGTGAAAGTTCTGTGATTGCACATGGGTTTTTGACCCGGGTCTTTGTGACCCGCTTGAATTTTTGCTTCAGTTTGTTTTTTTCCCTTTTTTTTGGCTTTGTGACCTGCGTGTTTTTCCCTTTGGTCCGTTGCTTGTCCGTTCCCTCAATCCGTTCCTGAAAGGTTTCGTATATATATATATTACGGATCTAAAGTATACCTCTTAAATAGCATACTCCCTTAAATAACATACATTTAATAAAACTACGTCGTTTTGGAGATTCTTTAAAAAAATAAGTGGAGTCACGAGTAGCATTTTTATAAATAAAAGGAAAGCAAGTGGGACCACTCTCTTTTAATATTATTTTATTTTTTAACAGAATCTCTAAAACGACGTAGTTTTAATAAATGTATGATATTTAAGAGGTATGCTTTAGATCCGTTGTGTTTGTATATATATATATATATATATAGTAATGATCCATATTATGTATTTGTTATGGATCTTTATAGGACATACACTACCTATAATGAAAAAAAAAATGAACGATCAGGATTATAAATTGAAAATCGATATCCGCTATTATTAGTAGCGGATGGTAAAAAAAAATATATCATTTGTTACTAATAGTAGTGAACGCTAATCAGGTTTGACTTTATTCTAAGATTTAGTGTTTATTAATTAGAATTTAGCGTTTATTAACCAATGTTTAGGGTTTATTGACTAAGAATTAATAAGGTTAATAAACCTTAAACCTAGTTAAAAAGGAATTAATAAATTATAAACCTTAGTTAATAAATTTTAAACCCTAAAATAAAGTAAAACTTTTATCGTGATTAACGTCTCATACTATTAGTAGTGGATGATATGTGTTTTTTTTTTACCATCCACTACTAATAGTAAGGACGTCGATTTTCAATTTCTAATTATACTTGTTATTTTTTTCAATGGTATAGATGGTGTATATCATATACGGATACATAGCAAATACATACTATGAATCATTACCCATATACATATATATATATATATATATATATATAGGTGTGCATCCGTGGCAACTAGTTGCCAAGAGAACTATTTCAGCAACCATGATCTCAATCGTTAATCAATATAATTATTGGTTGAGATAGAATAGAAAAAATACCCTACCGCAACACCATGTAGCGGCAATAACATTACTTTTAATATTACAACATTTAATATACTACCCCTCATTATAAAATATTGTAATAATCAAATTGGAAATGTAATATTGATTACAGTGTCTGCCGCTATTGGTTGTAGCGACAGTGTCACAATTTATAGACATGCTCCTCCATTCCTTTAATTCACCAAACAAAAAAGCAAGCATAATAGTACTCCATCTGTTCTTAAAAGATTGTCGTTTTAGGAAGTAATTTTTGTTCCTAAAAGATTATCGTTTTGAGTTTATCAATACAAATTAACCTTTTTTTTCCTACTTTACCCTTATTTAAAATTTTCTCTTTTTTAATCATTTTCCTCAAAAAATAAAAAAACCCTTCTTGATCAGACAAACAGCCTTCAAAATTCCTTCCCTTCCCAATGCTTCTTATTCATATAATCATGGCGTCTTTTCTATTCCCTTTTAAAAACATATACAATCTTATTCATATAATCATTGGTAAGAGAACAGTAAACGTTTAAGAAGCAATTTTTGGGTAAAAAACTCAGTCTGTCTATTGTACAGACTTTTTTTGGCGCATGAAGTATAAGTTTCATGTGGGAAAAAGTTTTGGCATTAATTGAATAGTATACTCCCTTTTGAAATCTACGAAGGTAATAATTGATTCAAACTATTAAATAAGGGTAGTATAGTATTTTTCATAGGTATTAATTATATTCTTTAATCTGTGTGTATTAACCTAAACGACAATCTTTTAGGAACAGAGAGAATAATTAACAAGGAAAAATTTAATGCCCCTCCATTCCTTTAATTCACCAAACAAAATCATCAATGTTGCCGCTATAACCTGACTTGACAATGTAGCCTAATTACCTCATCACCCCTACTTTATTAAAGTTAATTTAACAACAACAACAATAATAATAACAATATTATAATTTTTTTATTATTATTAATTAATAATAATAATAATAAACAATAATAGTAATAGTAATAATAATAAATAATAATAATAAAATAATAACAACAACAACAACAATAATAATAATATAAATATAAAATAATAACAATAATAATATTATTAACAACAACAACAATATCAATATCAATAATAATAAATAAATAATAACAACAACAATAACAATAACAACAACAACAACAATAATAATAATAATATTAATAATAATATTAATAATAATAACAACAACAATAACCATAATAATAATAATAATAATAATGGTAATAAATTTCATCATGTCGCAAACCACGTTGTTTGTCTCAGTGGTTTAAAGGAGAACTTGAGTCCAGCTGTAAACTCGGAGGTCTTGAATTTTGACTCCCACTTAAAGCAACATAGAAGAAACGGACCGCATGCGTAATGTGACGCCCCCAAAATAGGTATACAACACTCATTCTGAGTCGTCAAAATACATGGTATAGAAACAACTACAACTTTATTAATACAACATAAAAATTGTGAGTTTAAATACAAATATTGTCATCTAGACAATATCCACACTCAAATAAGTCCTCGGACAATTATTGATACATTATTTTACAAAAATAGTGAGGACTACTAAAACGACTTTCTAAAACCTTCAATCCATACCCCACTAAGACTTACATACATTCTCGCCTCCCCGAGAAGAAAAAATGGAACAAAAGGAAAAGGGTGAGCTCAACTAGCCCAATAAAGAATATTATGACTAAGATAATACAGAACAAATTATCGTTAGTCTTCAACAGGAAAAAATCTAATAGAATACAATAGACAACAAGTTTTAAATCAATATTCGCAGCAGAAATAATAATTCATTAGAAGAGTTAAGTAGAGAATGAAATCTACTATCTTCTATATATGGATATAAAAGTTCATCGTCTATCTTTTATCCCTGTAACATCAATCAATATATATCTGGAATCAAATATTCATCTTTTTGCTACAGTGCCAAAGATATTCATCGATTAATCATGTTCATCTAAACATCTGCTTATCTTTTGCACTACATGTGCCAAAGATATTCATCGAAATCATTCATCTTTTGCACTACTGCCAAAGATATTCATAGAATATCATCATTTAGGATCGAGAATGATGAAAAATATTTTAAAGGAAACGAATCCAAAGAAACAAAATAATAAATATTAAGGATTCGTATTTCAGCTATTCCATGTCCAAAAATATCTCATAAATAATCATAGTGGAGTAAAATTCAAGAATGATCAAAACATGGATACAATCAAAGCTAATATCCAGAATAGATATTTTGGACAAAAAGAAGAAATTTTAATTTTTCAAATTGAATAGTCTTAGATTCGTGAATAGTCATAGTATACATGAATAGTCTTAGTATCGTGAATAAGAACTCCGACACTTAAAAGATAGAAATTTCATAAAAAATCATCATCATGCTTCGTGAATAAGAACTCATGAATAAGAACCCCACATGAAAAAAGTTCCAAATTTGATAAAGAGTTCCAACCAATATTTCGGCATAATGATATTGAAGAAATAATATCATTTACTGAAGAAAATAACATCCTTACCTCAAAAGGATAAGATTTTACATTGGAATCTCGAATATAGTCTTTGAAAGAACTTGCACCGTATAACAATACTCAAAGTACTAAAATACTCACAAGAATACGCTTGATAATATAGAGAGAGAAAGAGAGAGAAGATTTCAGTTTCTGGTGTGATTTTTAATTTAACCTAAGCACCCTATTTATAAAAAAATGCTTAGAACACCAAAGCAGAAAATTTAATATAATATTAATATATATATACAAAATTTCTACGCCCACATCTTGA
Source organism: Panax ginseng (assembly GCA_020205605.1). NCBI lineage: Eukaryota > Viridiplantae > Streptophyta > Magnoliopsida > Apiales > Araliaceae > Panax > Panax ginseng. The sequence goes on from CM035127.1 coordinate 7,803,568, forward strand.
ATCTGAATACAGCCACCTTGCACATGTTAATGATGCCCACAAAATATAAAAAACGTTTTTATTAATAAAAATAAATAAAACTTTCAAAAATCAATTATTTCGAAACTTTAGAATTTTAATAATTCATAATAAATAGCCTTTTTATCAGAAAATTCTAATCTTGCGAATTTATATAGGAAATTCAATTCTCTACAACTTTACAGAAGAAAGTTTTTCCAAATTCTAAACAAAAATTGACCTAAATCCACAAACGGACGATTTTACAAGCGATAATCAAATTTCAGTCAAGAAATGGGCCCACAAACATGTTTAACATGTTTTAAACAACTTTTGTAACAAAAATACTCTTTCTCCTCATATACTCATATATTCCACATTCATTGTAAAAATATCATCATTATTATATTATAATAATATAATAAAATATTATTTTATCAGAAAAGATAAAATATCAATTTTCAACAATTGTCACTTTAAAAATTTTCTCCATCTATATCCACATAAAAAAGAATATTTTTCTTATCATATAAATTAATAATTAATTATTCATAAATAATATTACAGAATCACAATCATCGACAACCGTGCGGTTCCTGGAAAGAGGGGGCTTTCAATAAGAATTTCTCCTTACTTGGCACATGATTAGGTGACCAAACCTCTCCTTGATATGTAACTTTCTAGACATTGCCAATAATGTTATCTAATAATATTATTCAGATAATATGAATTATTGTCTCGATAATGAAAAATACCGTGTAGTGACAATTATTGAAATAACAATAATATAAAATATCAACGTAGCAATTATTGAATCAATAAAATAAAATCTTGAATAAGATTAATTCTTTGTAATAATTATTGAAAGCGATGCCTTCTTACGCAAGAATCAATAATTGGTGCAATATCTGGTGTCTTCTTGTAACAACGGCGACATTACGTGTCTTAACCAATCGGAATTCCAACAAAGGTAATAAAGAATAACTACGCTGAATTATTTATAAACAACTTATACTTGTCGTTTTCTTTATCCAATCGCTTTCAGTTATGGGGCCCACAAAAGATCGTGGTCGTCGCATTTAATATTCCTAACAAAGAAGAATATTCCACACCAAACGAATATTCCCGACAACAATGAATATTTTATAACCACCGCTTATTTAAAATATTTGCGCATTTTACCCATAACTAATCACATTAATCAATTCAACCCTTACTATTTCAAAATAATAAATAGAGGAAATTAAATTTCATTAATAAAAAGTTGGGGTCTTACACGTAAGCCTATTTTGGAAGTCTTGTTCGGGGTGAAAAGATTAGTCCGACGCAAGTCAGGATACTCCACATATCAAAAAATAAAAATTCATCATTGCGCTTCATTTTTCCTTCGCCCCTTCACTCAATTGTCGTTTCTTATTCCCTTAACTTGTCATATTCTCTTAACCTGCAACTAAATCACCCACATTCAACCAACATTTGAGAATTTTTTTTTGTTATACCTATTGACTTGCCGCTTCATTTTTCCTTCGCCCCTTCACTCCACTACCGCTTCATATTCCCTAAACTTATCATATTTTCTTAACCTATTATGACAACCCCAAAATAGGTCCATTCCATCCAACCCATTCTGAGTCGCCAAATACATGGTACAGAAAACAACTACAACTTTATTACAACAATTTTCGTGCAAAATACAACAACATAAATGCTATGAGTTTTGATACAAATATATACCAACTGTGACTCATGTCCCAACCTTTGATAGCACGTCACAATGACACCTTACATAAAGGTATAGTCAAAACTGTTTTAGAAATTAGAATCTTTGGGAAGTGCTCAAGAAAACTTTCGTATACTGGGAGGCCATGCTTCTAGGTTATGATATATATCATATGGCCACGCAATTATCCTTGGTTGACCCAATAGACCCCAAAGAAAAACGAAAGATTACTATCATGTTCTTCCCAATGGTGAGTCTTCTCTTGACATATAACTATCTCCACTGTCTCCAATTGAGAATTATACTTCAAATAAACTCCAAGATCATATAGTAGTACTCAGAGATATACTCAACAAGTGGATGAGTACAACCATGCCTTATGATGACACGAGTCAGTATGTCATTAGACATCTTGTATGATAGTGACAAAACACCCTTCCAACGTTGGGTTCGCCTCATCATAGTTGATTCACCAAATATAACTACTAAATGATGATCACCGCTTCTATTCCCTCATTTACCCGCTCGACCCAAATTTACACTCTTATTACGAAAGGAATTGTGAAGCAAAAGGGTGAAACACAACTAGCCCAAAGAAAAGAATATCATGACTAAAGATAATTAAATTATCAATAGCCTTCATCGGTAATAAATCGTAGATTTAGAACATATGGTAGATGATAAAATTTTTTCAACCATAGTTGCGATTGGAACGAAGCGATCCATTAGAAGAGTCAAATAGACCATAAAATCTATTATCTTCTTTATGTTAAAAGTCCACCAACAATGTTTTATCCTCAGAACATCAATCAACAATTCCTCATCCACAATCACATGTATAACTCATAATCGTAATTGTAGTTCTAAATTCCTTTTCTCATCCAGACAAAGATAATTTTCATCACCAAAACATCAAAGATCATGGTTATACCAAATCACGATTCATGTTCATAATCATACTAATAAATTTATCTTTGCGCACTACGGGCCAAAGATATTCATCAACAAGTCATCTTTGCACTACTGAGCCAAAGATATTCAACAACAAAATCTTTGAATTACGAGCCAAAGATATTCAACAATAATTCATCTTTGCACTACGGGCCAAAGATATTCACATCTCAAAGAAATATATAATCATTTCAAATTCTATATAAACCATAATTATAACCATGTTGATCAATTCACCTTTGCACTTAAGCTAAAAAATATTCAATTGTAAATTCAATGGTCATGATCATACTAGTCACAATTCATCTTTGCACTACAGGCCAAAGAGAACCCATAGTCATGATCATACCAATAATCTACCCATCTTTACACTCAAGTCAAAGAGAAATTTCTTCACCAGGATTATAAAAATGTTATATATGATAATAAAAACAATATCATCAAAACATGGATTTAATTTTAAGAGTAAGATTCATAAATTAACGATAATTTGGTTAGAAAAAGAAAGCAATTTTTTTTTGTCGTGAATAGTACCCGTGAATAGTAACTCGTGAATAGTAAATTATGAATGGTACTCTATATTAAATACATAAGATCAAGTATCGTAAATAATGTCATATATCGTAAATAGTGCCATATACGTGAATAGTCTTGAGTATCGTGAATAGTAACCCAGACTCAAAAAAGGTATAAATTCCACAATAAGATCCATACCAATATGTCAAGATAATGATATTGAAAGAATAACATCATTATGAAGAATATAACATCCCTTAATATCCCTTACTATCCCTTACCTCAAAAAGAAGAAAGACTTTTGACCGGATATCTGGATATACGTTTGAAGGAAACTTGCGATGAATAAGAACTCACCAAGTATCTAAATACTCACAAAATACACTCGATAATCTAGAGAGAAAAGAGAAAACTTATGAATTACGGTGTGATTTTCAATTTTAACTTAGCCTCTATTTATAGGAAAATGTTAAGACGCCAAGCAAAAGGCGACTTGACTGCTACTCCGATGGCTTTACCTACTACTATTCCACCCACCAAAAATCAGCCATCTTTCCCAACAACCAAAAGCGGGGCCCACCAATTTTAGAATTTTCCACCAAAATCATTTATAACCTAATTTCCGAATCAGTCACCTCTTAAAATTCATAACAAATTATACGCTCATTTTTTACGGTTTAAAATTTGTGGACATATACTCAACTTATATATGTATAACATATCCAAAAATTACAACGATCCAACGGTCGGATTAAATATTATAACTCACACAATAAAGTTGTAATAACACCGATTTGATCTTTTAATACCTCCAATCCGATAAAATACTGATAAAATACCTCAACATTAATTCCTTCATTTATAACCACATAAATAAATCCATCATTTATATCCACATCAAATAAATATTTCCTTATCATATAAATCAATAATTAATTATTCACAAATAATATTACAAAATCACAATTATGACAACCAGTGCTCCGGAAAGGGGGGGCTTTCCAATATGGATTTCTCCTTCACGCAGCATTAGGTGACCAAACCTCTCCTTGATGAACTTTCTAGACATTGCCAATAATGCTATCTAATAATATTATTCCAAATAATATGAATTATTGATCCGATAATGGAAAATACATGCGATGACAATTATTGAAACAACAATAATATAAAATATCGTCACAAAGAATTATTGAATCAATAAAATAAAATATTGAACATAGAATTACTTGTAACAATTATTGAGTAGTGCCTTCTACGTAAGGATCAATAATTCAACAATCTCGTGTAATATATCGTGTCTTCTTGTCTAACCACGCAGCGTATTCTTGTATTTTAACCACCGGGTATTCCAACAATACTAATGATAATAACTACGCCAGTTATTCAATTTTGTCATTTTTTCTTCCGCGGTTATTTGTTATGGGGCCCACAAATGGTTTGCCAATCAGTACAAAAAACCCTAAGAGAGAAGAATATTCCACGACCAAACGAATATTCCCAACAAAAATGAATATTTTATAACCACTTGCTTATTTTGAAAAAAAATTCATATAGCACCCTTAACTTTGCTTTTTATCAATTTAATCATTTATTGAATAGAAAAATTGAATACTTTTATTTCATAAAATTCGGGGTCTTACACTTATAACTAAATCTCCCACATGCCGGTTCATTTTTCCTTCGCCCCTTCATTCCACTGTCGCTTCCTATTCTCTTAACTTTTCATATTTTCTTAATTCAACTAAATCTACCACATTCAACCAACAATTGAGAGAACATTTTTGTTATACTTATTGGCTTGCCGCTTCATTTTTCCTTCGCTCATTCCCTATATTGTCGCTTCATATTTCCCCTACTTTTCATATTCTCTTAACCTGTAACTAAATTTCCTATATTCAACCAACATTTGAGAGAAAAAATTTGTTATACCTATTGGTTTGCCGCTTCATTTTTCATTCGCCCCTTCACTCCACTATCACTCCATATTCCCTCAACTTTTCATATTCTCTTAACCTGCAATTAAATCTCCCATATTCAACCAACATTTGAGAGTAAATTTAGAGAAAGAAGAGGAAATTTTTCCAGCATCACATTCATATACAAGTTTTCAAATCCAAGTAAATTTTTTGTAAGATTTCTTCTATTAATTTTTTTTTAAAAATAAATAAATATTATAGTTGTTTTTGAAAAATTTATTACATATTGAATGTATTCATGTGAACTTATATGCATGTTAATTTTGGGGGAAATTAATGAGATATGTGTTTGGAGAAATATATTATTATGTGGTGAATTAGTTATTATTATTATTTTAATTAATTGTTAAATAGTTGTGCATAATAATTAGAAGAAATTAGTGTTTTATTATGAATGTTAATTAATATTAAAATTAATAAGTTATGTGTTTGGAAAAATATATTATTATGCGATGAACTAGTTATTATATTAATCACATGAATAATGAATTAATCTTTTTCGTTAAAAAAGAAGATGTTCTTCGATGGATCAGTCTCACTCTCTCATGAGAATCTTATAAAAGTGGAACGAAGATGTTTACAATGCGATTTTTTATTTATTGAGCTATCAATTTTGTTTCTCTCTTTACAATGCGAATATTTTTTTACTTTAAAAAATATCTCTCTCTGTATCAAAATATAAAAACAACATTGACGCTTGAAAGTTAATTAAAAATATTTATAAATTTATAAATTTTAATTAATATAATTATAAATATTTTGTATTGTCTAAAAATATTATTAATCAAAAAATTTATTCTTTTCAAACTTAAATGACTATATCAACTTTGTATTGATAATTTTTTCAAATTAATTTTTAAAATATTAATATTAATTTTATATTTTAAAACCAATAAAATCTATGTTTATAATTATAATATTTTTAAGTATTTGTCAAGATAATAATTACCTTTGCGGATACGATGGGTATATACAATGCAAATAAAGAGAGGAGTGACCTTTTTGGTCCACGGCACCACTCCCCTTAGGCCCTTACCTATATTGAGCAATATAGGCCTTTTCCTCTATGCGGTCTTACGTGGAGTACTTTTTAATTAATTATTACGAATTTTTTAATTGGTGCGAGACACGAATCTATCTAGCTAATTTGGTGTGACTCGATATAACACATCATCAATCATTCAAACAGCTCTAATAATATTGTATCGGGTTATGATAAAGTTAATTTTATGATAAGTTGGTTAATTGATTAATACAGTATTGACATGCAGATAGAAAAATTACTTTTCGATCCGTATTTGACATTAGATATTCAATCGATTAAAATTAAATTCATATCTTAACCACTCATAAAAAGTATTACTACCCAACATTTAATTTCAAATATATGTGAAATATCCTAAATTCTTAAATATACAAACAAAATAATCGTTGCATCAAACTCAATAAATAAATAAAAATAGTAGACAACTTATATTATAAAATAATAATAAAAAAAGTAGCAATTCATAGTAATGCAAAACTCGAAAAATATCTCATTCAAAAGTAAAATCTTTTTCTGAAAGTTGAGTAAATTCACTACTCCTAAACAATTAATCAAACAAGAATAATAATAAGAATATCCCTTTCAAAACATACAAGTATGATCGATGCACAAAATAAGGATGAGATTATTGACTAATTTCTAAGAGAAATATTGAATTATGTTTCTCTAATCGTTATTGTTATTAAAGCTACACATTGATTTTAAGTAATAAAAGCTTATCTATCAAAAGCTATTTATAGGATATAGTTATTATATTGAAAAGTCGAATTATCTCCTGCAGAAAGAGTATAATTTTTATCTTCCTTTGTGACAAATTAATGTTCATATGCTAATTTTCTAAAATCTTTAAAGTGCAAAATAATTAATATAAGATTTTATTATACTGAGATTGTTAATCAATTTGAATTTTTTTTCTAATTGATTCTAAAAAAATCACAATGATCTTATATATTGAATAGAGGACATATTATTGATATAAATTAGTGATATATATATATTCTTTAAATTTCTAAAGTGCATAGTAATATAAATTTTAAAATTATTAATTAATTTATATAAAACATAATTATATATGATACTAGTTAACAATTTTTAGTATTATTAAAATTGATAATTAATAAGTGAAAAAATGGTCCCTACTTTACGGAGGCGCTGCATAATAATAATAATATTTCAGTTGTTGGTCGGCTTTGAATGACTTAAGGGCTCTGACGTACGACTTTTACGTAAGCATATTCAAAATCAGATTCAATGAATCCACAATTTTAGGTTAATTTTTAATTTAATGGTCCACAAACCTGATATGTATTGTATTGTATTGTTGATACGTATCGTAATACTTTTGAATATATTATTGATATGTTATGTAATACTTTTAAATGTAAGGATAATTATGTCATAAATTCCTTATGATTTTGATTTTTTAGTATTAACACTTAAATTAGCTACTATCATGCTCGACAAGTCATGCATAAGAAGAATATTATGTTATCGACATTTTAATTTTATATTAGATAGATAGTACTTTATTTATACCGAGTAATAATAATAATGTTGAATTTCTATATTTAATTAATATATTTTAATGCATTACGGTTAAAACAGATATTTGCAAACCGATATTAATTAGAGAAAATTATGTATGTGTGTTCATATGTCAAATTAACTTTCAAAATCCTTTTCAATAAATCTTATTCTGTTAGGACTTGGTCTGCATGTTTTATGATAAAGTTTAAATGACTATATATATATATATATATATATATATATATATATATATATATATATATATATATATATTCCATCCACAACAATTCGGTTGTTGGGAAAGAATCCTTTTAGTAAATGCCAACAACCTCAGGCGGCTTATATAAAAAAAAAAAAAAAAAATGAATGCTCGCTACAAGAGGTTATAGCGTAATTTTGAAATTTAAAGGGTTCTTTCACGACAATGACCTTCTTTGTGAATAAAATCCCATATATATATATATAAATTATTATCTAAATTAAATTATCTATTGGTTAACTCATTCCACCCACAATTTATCACTAATTTCATTTCTTTCTCCTACTCAGTATCCCTATTTTCTCTCATTTCTCTTATCATCCATAGTTTTCAAGTTTTATTCAAATATTTTACTTTTTTTCCTCTTAATTGTACACGTATAGTGTTTGCCACATAAACTAGTATATATAAGCAGGTTTAGTTCCATAATGTCGACTTGATCACTTTAAGAGTTTAATCTTAAATGAGCTCAGCCTTGCTGTATTAAAGGTAGATTTTGGTGGTTAATGGCGAAAAATGAAAATGAGGTCCTCTTCAAAACATTGTCTTCACTTAAAAAAATATAAAAATAAATAAATAAAAAGTACAAGTTGTATCTAAAAAAATATCTTTCCGGATCTTAAAACATAATAATTCAACTACAACAAAATGTATGAGAACTTTGACTACACCAAAATATATAAGAAGTTCGACTACAACAAAATATATGAGAATACATTTATTGAAAGGTACTTCTTTTAGTATTTTTACAGCCAAAATCTTCAATCAAATGTTCAAATTTGGGGCCCTTCTGATCAGGGACCCAGGACGGTCGACCCTCCCGCCCGTGCTCAAGAACGACTATAAGTGTATTCCACTTTGTTAGTTATATATATATATAGGCCGGATCAGGTCCGGACTCCCGGACCGGACTAAAATCCAGACTTTTTTTTTGTTTTTTTTTAAAAACAACTAAAAATAAATAAATAAAAAATTATGGAATTGAAATTTTTTCATAATACAGTGTTTTGGGTACGTATAACAAAATATGTATGTACAATCTGTGCAGACTGTACCACCATTTTTTGATATAAATATTCAAAACACGCCCAAAATATTGTATTATGAAAAAATTTCAGTTCCATCAAATATTAATTTTTTTTTTAGTTGTTTTAAAAAAAAAGCAAAAAATAAAAATAAAAATATGAGGTCCGGATTTGATCAGATCCGGGAGTCCGAACCTAATCCGCTACGTGTGTATATATATATATATATATATATATATATATATATATCTGAGATGGTGAAGTTGACATTAACTTCACTCTCTCTAATAAGTTCATATAAGTTTTTATTAATTGTATGAGTTATAGAAAATATTGTATCAATCAATGTAATAAAAAAGTTATAGAATTTAATAATACAACATTTTCTATAACTAAAAATTTATAGAATTTATGAAGGTGAAGTTAGTGTCAAATTCGCCGGGGAGTGTTGATTAGCTTAACCTTTGGATGGACTTGAGAGATTCTAAGCTGAAAACTTAATTTCAAAAGATTGACCCAATCAAAACAAGTTGATTTCGCCTAAATATTTTAAGTAATTTTAAATTCATGTTCTCTTCTTTTTAAGATAAGTGTCAATTTTAGATTTTCTATCTAAAAACGAATGAGAGTTTTCATTGATTTTTTTAATGCCCCCAATTTGGAGGGATAATATAATTACAAAATACAATAATTAAATTTCATAATCAATATTAGTAATATTTCAATAAACTCAAATTTTATGAATGAGAATATCACAAATACATTTAACCGAGGAAATAAAATTTCACAATAACATTTACTAGTTTTTGCGTAACAATAAAACTAATCTAAACATACACAGAAAAAGATTATGCGGAAGTACACCCACCCCATGAACCAGAAGCGGTGGGGCGATTGCCCGATGGCCAGGACACCTGGACGCCAGTAGAGAGAGGCGATCACCATCTAGGAGGCGAGGCGAGGCGAGCAGCGGATTGGTGCATGCATGAGGAATATGAACATGACGGAGATTGGTGCATTCTTGAAAATGACCATTTCTTTTTTCATGTTTAAAAAGCTTGGTTCTTTAAAACAAACCTTCTTATTTCTCGCAAAAAAAAAAAACATCAATGGTTGCTTCCGATTTTAGGCTTCTCTTCCTCTTATATTTTCCTTGTCCTTTCTTCATCGTCTCATTCGGATTCTCTACATAACTTGTTTACGAAAAAAGCAGGCCTCAATTCTAGTTTACATTAAACAATCATTTGAAATCACTTCTTGATCCTTTTGTAAATAAGCTGGAATTTTACAAATTATATGTCTCTATGTTCTTGGGCTTATATCAAATGTGACACAAAAAAGCGGATCGGAAGATTGGTGCAACCAAAGTGGGAAAAATCGGTAAGAAATGGTGGGGAATATGAACATGACAGAAATTGAAATTCACTATTCGCAATCATGACACAAATTGTAATATTTTTTTTCGCAATATATAGAAGAACTCCGCGACCAAATTCGATAGTTTTTCATGCTTTGTCGGCCGCCGTCATGCATTTTACCGTAGTCTGTCATTTACCACACCGTCACCGCTTGGTTTAAAAATTTTGCCTCCCCTATAAAAAAGGTTACGGTTTCCACAATTGCAGTACACCATAAGCAATTAATTAACAAGATAGGACTAGTTCAAAAGTCAAGCGATAGTAGAATGATTCTTGTAAATAAAAAATTAATTAATAATATTTTCGTAATAAAAGATTGGATACGAAAAAAAGAATACTAAATAATATATATAATAATGATAAATTATAATCATTGAATTTATCTATATACGATAGAACATCAATTAATTATAATACACCACTTAATTTTGTATCTAGTTTTATTGTGTCTTTCTTTAATCAACTTAGAACTTTACTTTTTTTAAACAAATAGAGCCAAATGAAAGAAAAAAATAAAACAGCACCTATAATTGAAGGGGTGGTTAATATGAAAATAATTTTGGTCAATTGATCAATACAGTGGTCTCTATATGATTATGGTTTAAGATTTTGGCACATAAATTAAAGAAGTATCATTTATCAAGTAAAATTTGTTTGAAATTATATCACTACCCTTTTATGAGAAATTGAAAACTATTAATACAAGGAAGAAAATTTCTTGGGACAATGAGAGAATGTAGGGGTAATATAGGGAATTAAATAATTTATTCTTCTTGAAAGTTGTAAACGACAAACTTTTTAGAACATATTTTTTCTCCTAAAACGATAATCTTTTAGAAAGAGAAGAAGTATTTGTTAATTTCATGATAACCGGATCCATAATTGATCAATAGAAATAGGAATATACAACAACACGCTTATTTACTCGTGAACGCGGTTGCAAAATTAGTCCATATATCTAACTAACTAACTAAATTCTCTCTCTTCACCACTGCATAACCACTGCATAACCACTGCCGGATCCTTCCGCGACCTGCCGTTTGCTTTCATTTCCGTTCAAACCTTCACTCACTTCACTACCTCTCTTTTCTACTACACTATATATTTAACACACACAAATGGCTGCTACCACCATATCCAGCTTACCTCCCCCGTCGCCGCCCCCCCGAAGGCTCCGGGTAACCACCGCGGCCACAGCACCTCGCTTGATTCCAAAAAGGGGCCAAGTTCTTAGAAACGTACTCAAATTGGCTTTTCAGTGCCTCTGTTTCAGACCACGGAGACGGCACCCTTGTAAGAAGTTATCTGCCGTTAGCCCTGCTTCTTGATTATATCACTGCGGCGTTTTAAGGGTCTGGTTCTTGTTTGATTATACTTAGGATATGGGGATGGGGGCTATACATAGAGGTGATTGGGTAATCGGGTGTTTCCTATTTGTTGTATGATAAGTTTGATTTAGTTATTCTTTTCTTCTTTAGAATTTCTATTCAAGTTGGAAACTATGAAACACTTTGAAACTTAACCGTAAATGCTTATTTGTTCATCCTACGTTTTGTTTGATAGAAAAATGCAACATGAAGATGAAGGACTCTGTTTCATCTTTCCTACTCATCCTTTTTTTTATTATTATTATTTTTAGAAAATTGATATTTTTATATGATTTTTTGATATTTTTATATAAAAGGTGTCATTATAAATATATAGCGACGATTTTTAAATAAAAATATTAAAAAATTATGTAAAAATATCAATTTCTTAAAAGTAATAATAAAATTGCTCGCTCTAAATAATTGTTTTAGCCTGTCAAAAAAAGAAGAAGAAAAGTTAATGTGTTTTTTTGTTAATCATATAATGAGTAGTCAGTGATGATGTGTATCTCAATTAATGACTTTTTGACCCAAAAAATTGGTAACATATCATGTCATTCCTTAAGTTATTCAGTTTAAACAAGTAGCAAATTTGAACTGGTTAAGAAACAACATAAAATCACGTCTATTCAGCAAAGTTCCATTTTCAGAATAAAAACAAGAAATATTAATTCCTTATTTTTATTATTATATATTTTTATGAATCATAAGAAGATGATAGAACGTAGTTTATACTGTGTATTGCAATCTATGCAAACCTAAATATTTTGTAAAGTTGTTTTTACAACCGGACAATGGAGAGAGAAAGAAATGAATATATAATAAAAAGAAGATGAACGATATTTATAAACTCTCTATTCCACTAAAAAAAAAAAAAAAATGTTCTGCAAAAGAAATTCACTTTTTATTGGTACATGTAGGTAGAAAATGACTTAATGTCTTCATATTTAACCGTTCAAATTTACTATAAAGTCATCACTACTAGATTTTTATTTAGATATTAACATGAAATAAATTATTATATCCTTAAAAGGAGTTACCTTAATTAGGGATGAGGAGATACTAGATACAAGGTTGTACTCAATGTAAAGACCGCGCGCGCGGTTCCTTAAAATGTAGACATATTTGTTTAGACTGCACAAAAACTCAATAGGGGAGTTGATTTGGTGGAAGAAGTATGGACTTGGTCACTTATGTTATGTACCTCTCAATACATTCCTACAACCAGCTATCCTTTATATTTCCAAAGTTGTTGAAAAGATTGTTCTAAGGAGTTGTTTAATAAAAAAAAATTAGTAGATGACACTGAATGATTCTTGATGCATCTAATTCCGTTTATGGGGACACTTTTCATGTGTAAATAAATATATTAAATTTTTAAGGTCAAATGACGACATATTAAACTTCAAATTGATGTAAATATATTTATTTTTTGTTTATACAATTATTATAACAAAAACTATAAATAAAAAAATTTATTTCATTCTAAACTTTTATGAGTTATACAAAATTTGAAGTTTAATACGTCATTGTTTGACCTCAAAAATCAAATTGTATATTTAATTTTAAAATAGAGACAGTAATATATATATATATATATATATATTATATTATATTTACGGTACAAGCAAAAAATACACTTGTTATTATAAAAGAATATGTATGTTTGATGAATTTGCTATTTCTGTGTAATAGAGAGAGTATAACTTTTTCATTTTCCAAAATCTAATCTTAAAAATTTAGTACACCGAATGCTTTCCATTTTCTTTGGTTCGATCTTTGCCTGGATACCCTTTTTAGGGGCCATGTCTATAAAGGGTCTTTTGAGGTTTGGGCCTGTTTCTTGGGTCGATATTGTTTTAGCTGTATTACCTCGGGCTTCATTTTGGGCTTTAGAGATTGTGTGTTATATTATGCTGTCCATATAAAAGTTCAACTCAAGTTGTTTTCTTAAGCAATTTTTTTATAAAAAAACAGAAAGAAAGAAAAAAAAAGTAAAAGTTTTCCTTCCCACTGACAAAATAAAAAAATAGAAACATTTTTCATATATCAACAAGGCCCATAACTGCCAGTTTCCAATTTTTCACCGTGATAGCACGAACTGACTTTGCATAGATTAAACATACAGATATTCCGACTTGTGCTATTTGTTTATATACATTAGTTGGTAAAGGATTGAAGAGGCCAAATTTGAGTCCGAATTGAGTATAAATAGCAGCATACTTGTCAATTTCTTTCCAACTTTTCCTTGGGGTTAAGTTTATTTAATAGTGCTGGTCCATAGACAAAGTGTCAAGCTCCTTAAAGCTTAATACCCCACGATGATAAATAAATGAAATTGAAGCTTTACATGATAAAATTGTATACTTCCAGGATAAAAGTCCTGGTGGACTTTTTACGCATATTAAGAAGAGGAATAAAATGATAAAATTGCCCATAATAATGTCATTAAATATGGAGAGAGAATTAGAATAAAAAAAGTATGAGATGTTTAATGATACGGGTATAATATAAAAAAAATGTGTAAAAATTTGGTTATTAAAAAAAAGATGATATTTAACATGGAACAACCCAAAATAGTAATAACAACTTTTATCGTGGGTGGGACGGAGGGAGTATTTAGTAGGCTCATAGCTCATGGCTATACTAGTAATAAACTTGAAAAGGCAAATAATACACTCTAATGATCTTCCTATGTAAAAGTTGTAAAATCCCAAACACAACACCATTTGGAAAAGCAAAATATTCTCTCATTATTTTTTTATTTTATTATATGTTTGACTGATATATACCTGCATGTCATTCTACTGATTTGCAACGTGTAAGCACATGTCTTCACGGGATCGATCGAGCTAATACAATATACTAGTATATTCTTTCCATTGTATGATTAATTTATTAATTAAACAAGTACAAAATGGAAAAATACTCAACATTACATTGAGTTTGTATTCAATTTAGTTGGTAAAGTTTTAAAATTTTACAAGTTAATTTCAAAAATGAAAAATGAAAATTTTTGTGATTTTTGTAATTAATTAAGTACAAACTTATAATAGTAATATTCTATAATTGTATTAATACTCACAACAAAAGTGCAATATTAATATTAGTTTTCATAGTAATTAAGAATTAATGCTGATCATTAAGACAGATGAAGACATAAGCCAATGCCATGTGTTTCGTACGTACTGTCTAAATTGAAATTTATATATATGCATTTACTACAAGAAGAAAACAAATGCGGCCACATGTTTTCAGTTTTTCCTTACTTTCTTATTTTCTCTTTAATCAAGCAATTCCCGTGGCATACCAACTTCTTCTTAATTAAATTTAATTTTTCATTCTTCAATTTGTTACATGCATGCATGTGACGCATACCTGATACCACTACTATTAACATCATCAGCCTTTGTCATTAATTATACCTGCCTGCTGCCTCAATCAATTAATTTGCTTATATATATATATATATTCACCAATTAACACCTATATATCTTTATTTTAAAACTCTGTTTTTTTTTCTTTCAAATTTGAAATGAATTAAGTTTTTTTTGTTTCCAGAAAGCAAATCTAATCACTGTCCCAAAGAGACAAAAAACCCAAATGGACCATATCTAGCTTCATCACTTGCACTTAACCCCCACAATATATATATATATATATATATATATATATATATATATATATATATATATATTGAATGGGTTTTGGCATACAGCTGCGCCACATAGTTTAGGTCTCAAGGTGTTGGTCTACCTTAAACACCAACCGTTGATTGTTATGAGAACATTGATCAGTAAGGAGTTGAAAGAGGTTTCAAGGGCTGATGATGATAAAAGATGGACGACGACAGGAAAACAACACAAGAGGGCTTTTGAATGGGTCCCACTTGCTAGATTCTGTCTCGAGACAGGTGATGCTTGGATTTGGTGGTGTATCAACTCATATTGACCTGTGAAGAAGAAGACATACTAGCTCTTGTAGAATTTCAGCAGTGACAACCAATAATAATAATAAATAAAGATTCGATGGAGCTAGCTTGCTAGCTACAATATTCTCTTGTGTTTTCTTCCATATATTAATTATTCAAAACTTTAGATTAATGATTGGTCCATATGCATGATTTTGATTAGTAGCTTTATGATTAGTGGATTTAGACCTTTTCCTAATATCATGTTCTCTCCAGTATATAAAGCTGATCGAGCTAGGTTGATTTATTTGTTTAGTTTTGATAATTGTGAGAGTGGTGAAGATCGTAAATCCTACTCCTGCCTGTCCCATTTTCTATTATATAGTCACTTCAAATGAAAAAATTAAAATAAAAAAAGAAAGAGATTTTAAGATATTTTTTTTTTAAAAATGGAACCATTATATAGTATGATATATCGTCAGTGACCAGCATTTTAATTGTAGATGTTTGAAAAGGTAAGGCAATCATATATATATATATATATATGTTTCTTTAATGTTATGCAGAGCTGGCCTTGGGCCAGTCTACTAAGCGTTCACTTTAGGTCCAAAATGAGAAGGCCCAATTTTTAAAAAAATTATATATATATGTGTATAAAAAAATAAAAAAATAATTATAAAATATAATATAAAATAAATCAATAAATATGGAGAATCAAAATAGACTCTTAGCCACAAAAAGAAGAAAAACCCTGACCTCTCCTCATTCATAACGCATAGCGCAAGTAATTTTGTTTAGATGATTCTCTTTCTTCCAACAAAATTGAAAAATAAATCATCCGCTAGTTAGACCAGTGTCTTTCTTTGAAGGTAATTTTTTTTAAAGATACATATAGAATCTAAATATATAAATTTTGTAAATTGTAATATATATTTTTGTTAATTTTTTCTTATTTATTATTTCATTCAACAGAAAACTTGGCTGAGATTCTTGTTCTTCGTTTTTAATACAATGTTTACAATTCGGGGTACTCTTTTTTCTTCGTTTGGGGTTTTGTCCCATTAGATTTTTCCCAAACAAATTTTTTAACAAGGCCCCAAAGTGTTCTTACTGATCTTTTATAAATTCTTATAATTTTAATAAAATTAATTAATTGATAATTTATTTTTATTTTTTATTTAATTTGTATAAAGGGGCACATTAAATTTTTGGTCCAGGACCGACGCTGATGTTATGTATATATGAGATGGAACGTACAATTATATAAATATGTGACTCAATCTTCAAATAAATTAATCATTACAGTTGGTACAAATAATAATAAATTTTGGACCCTCTAGCCACGGACGGACTACGCTAGAAATATGAATGCAGGCATGTGAGAAGATATCATGATCATCCACCCAGTCACCAACCAGGCAACCACCAACTACCGTCACCCCCATAACATATACTCACAATGGAAGAGGATTAGTTTAGAATAAACATTCATCATTTTTCACGTTTTTCTTGTAAAAAGGGCATGGCCACTTTGTCTTTTGAAACAAAATTTATGGACTTTATTTTAAAACATTTAAAGTAGTGAGAAAAATAATATATCTCGCCATACAAAAATTTGTTATTGTTATTGCAAATAAACATATTTATAAATTATTCATATATTTACATTAATTTATATATAATGCGTCACTGTATCTAATTACCACATATATATATATATATATATATATGTATATATATATAGAGAGAGAGAGAGAGAGAGAAAGATCTAGAGAGAGAGAGCATGCACTACTCAATTCTCAAGTAATAAAAGCAGAATTAGAATAGTACGTACATTTTCATTGAAGAGAAATCAGATCGATTAACATGCATGATCACAGTACTGTTTGAAGTTAGTGGCTATATATAATATATATATGTATGTCCTGGTGCAGAGACTTACTTTAATTTTGTTACATATATTCCAAAAAGGCGGACGTGGTCTGTGTTATTGTACTTGGAAGGCTTTTTCCCTTGTTTCCAGTCAGATTATGAATAGAAAAGTTACAGATATAGCATAACACAAGGAAGGAACACCTATTTTCAATGTCTGGAAAGTATTCTTAAATCTCAATGCATGAAAAAGCTGCATCTATGGAAAATGCATGCTTAATCCCAATTATAAGTATCTTGCAAATGTTGTAGACAGCTAGGTCCACCTGCAGCTGCACCCAATTTGACTTTAATATGTCTACTCCTTCCATATATACTTCTTAATTATCAGCACCAGGCTTGATTATAACAAGTTTTGTGCGTACTTCCTATAATTTTATGAGATTTTATCAATTTTGTGTAAATTTTTGAACAAGCCGGATCGATAGCCTAAAGGTGGTCAGTTGTGGTGGTCAGCTGGACGTTTTTTGGGAGGCCACCAAGGTGCAGGATGATCCACCCGCACTATGATGAGAATTTTTAGGTTTTCCAAATTTATTTTAATTAAATCATCAATGATGGGTAAGTATTAAAAGATAATTTTGCAAAAGTCAATCATTAGAATGCCATACCTAATCACATGTATAAATTCGTGTAGTTAGGTTAATTTAGTGAGAAATCGCAATCATAATCATGATATGTGTGTACAATATATATATGTCATTGACAAATTTCCCAACTTCAATTATATATATTTAGTACGTACGTATTTGCAAATCATTGTATTATTATGATATTATCAAATATCCATTTCCAGACAAACGGTAATTGATCGAACTGAGACCATAGCTAGCTAGCTAGGCTCCAATATTCTAATCATGAATAGCAATGCCAATATTATGAGCTATGATGAGGCCCATGATATGTAAAAATATATAAGCAACTTACAATTTTGGCTCGCACATATCAATACATATACATCTGTCTATATATACATTTAAGCAAACAAATTAAACTTAAATTTAATTTAGCTAAACAAGCACTCGATCTTTTCTTTTAATTTACTAGTACTACGTACATATATTGACATAAAATAATTCTCAACCTTTAGTCCTAATTATCGTAATTGTGCCTCTCCCATGTGTTTGAATTCTGGTAAGAGCCACCACAGCCTTACCGGACAAGCCCGGTCCATGGGGAGATACAAGCGGTCGGCACGCAAAGTCCCCCACCGGATGCCTTACCGGTCTCGTTGGTGGCATTAGGATTCTCTCATTTATGTCATTTAACGTCACGTCGCCTTCTATTCCTCCCGGTTTGACCACCGCAAATGGATAAACCACCCTCGTGATTACCTTCTTCTTTTTCTTCTCACCAGCACCTAATACAACCCCACCAAATAATTAAAGTTATTTGACTAATGATCATAGATATTTTCATATAAAAAAATCTTCACAAATACAAAAGTTGTTATATTATTACATGTAGAATGATGTACCTATGATCCTAATATTGTCAAGGAATTCAAGGAAAAAGAGAGAGAGAGATCATGATAGGTATGCTTTCGTCTTTACAGTTGCTAGATATATCTCTTTTTCTTTTCTTTTTTTCTTTTGGAAGGTTCCTTACACTTTGTATATGATCATCTCATTCTAAGAGAAAATTACTAAAAAAAATTAATATAGAATTTTGTATTTGTTAATTTTAAGAAATTTATGTCAAAGAAATCATGTGAAAATATAGTATTTAAACGTAAAAATATCAATTTACTGATTTTATAGTCAAATACTCAAAATAATTTGAACTTAATTTGGTGAAAATTAAATAATTAGAGAGTGGGAGAATAAAACATGTACCAGCAGGCGACGGAGATATGGCATCTAGGGTTAATTCCGAAATGGAGGGGATGTTGTTTATGGGAGGTGAATCTTTGCTCTGTGAAGAAGAGGAAGAATCTAAAGGGCCTTCAAAAGCTGTTCCATTTCCCTCTTCTGATGTTTTCGTGTCTTCTTCTGTGACAATAATCTCCCCCTCACTGCTGGTTTCGCTCGCTGATCTATTATTATTATTATTATTATTATTATTATTATTATTATTATTATTATTATTATTATTCATCGTTTTCCCTGCATGTAAGGGGCAATTATAATAATGTTTCATTTTCTTAATAAAAAAACATTTGTGTTTTATGTAAAACAAAATTCAAATTGTACATGTAAATATGACATGCATATGACGCATGCATGTCATATATATAAACACAATAACTAATAAAGAAATTAAGAAAAACCATAAGGTAAAAAAAAAACTACATAATACATATATATATATATACACATATATAATGTATATAATCAAGGCTTGTAATTAACTAATCACCTGCAGCAATGCAATCCATCTCATTTATCTGGTTTAGATAACCAAAATTCTCAGGATAAGTATCGGTGAAATTCTCCTTCCAGCAACTCTGCATAGAGTTAGATTCAAATTCTATATATATCAACCTAGCTATGTATGAGTTTGAATATTTATATACAGATTAATTAACACACATGCAACTATATACTGTAACATATTATATAGAAAGCAGCTAAAAGTACCTCAATTGGGCAGGTAGAGTAGTTAGTTTGATCATCGGAGAACAAAAGTAACCGCCTTCGTTTAGAGCTAAATTCAAACAAAGCGTCTTGCAGATAGCCGGTGGAATAATCCGAATCAAGAGATGAGAGATCATATGGTGGAGTACTGCTACTCATCGCTACTAGTTAATTATAAATTATACACAAATGGTTACAGTTATTATATATAATAATTAAGCTAAAAGAAAGAACACTGAACACACACACATATACAGTACTCCAAGAAAGTAAAGAGAGACAAAAGAAGAAAGGAGAAAGAATAGAACTGTTACAGTGAGACATGTCTGCGTTGAAAACTCCAAGGTTGTGAAATTCCCAAGCAAAGGAATTAGAGGTGGTGCAGCGGCCACTGTAAGCAATGGAGTGAAGGTCACCCATTTCCATTTTCTCAATGATAGGGAAATGGCTGTATTTAAATAGTAGAAGCAGAGTTGTTAATTTTTTTTTAAATAAAGTGAGGAAAATTGGAAGAAGAATTCCAAGTCACTCAGTCAACGGCAAGGAAATGAGACAGATAAGAGAGAGAGAAGGAAAAGAAGAAAAAAAAAAGTTTGATTCATTGTTTTTCTTGGGATTCGGGAAATGGTTTAATTTTAACTTTAAATTTTAGGGATTTAGTAAGAAGATGGGTTGTGTGGGGGACTAAATAATTGCAGTGGTTATGATATCATGTTGGTTTGGTTTCATATAAGGCTAAGTATGAAAGAACAAAGAGTACATGTTGAAGAGACATAATTCAAATTCAGCTTTTTCTCTCTATTTTTCTTTCCTTCTGGATTCTGATGTGGTGAACCAACTGTTTTACTTTTTCTGTGTTTGGGGTGTGGGAACTTTTCCTCACATTCTTGAAATTGTAGTTTTATGGGTCATATATATATATATATATATATATATATCACTTAATTAATCTCTCCCACAAACACGTACCAGTATGAATGTATTATCACCAAAATCTTTTGATACTACTTCCATGAATCTTTTTTATTTAAAATGAAATGAGTACTCTCCCTTGTTTGTATATTTTTTATAATCATTTTTCTCTTATTATCATAATGTTATATTTTAACATATTTTAAATTTAAATTATGAACTATTTCATTTGAAACGGAGAAGTTCCTAATTAAGTTATCATGCGGGTAGATTTGTCATTTAGCTAGTGGGACCACCCGTTGGCATGCTGGCTTTGGGACATATGGGACAGGGTGGGTCCACTGCAAGGATTGGGTGAATTGATGGTTTTTAGGTGGGACCAAATGCTGATGGGATTTTGAATGATCCCAGTTTGTGTGATGACATTGAATTTTATGTGGAAATTGACTGCTTTTGTATCCTAGGGTTGGGGTAACATTGCCATTTTCACACTGGAAATGCTGTGTTAATTAGACTGATTTTACCTGCAGCAGCATAATCTTTAGTTTGAATTTTAGTTGTTCGATGAGGAGCAATAGAGTGTAGCTGTGTAGGGAACATAGAGACTTTATAACATGCCCTGATGCATGCTCACATAATAAATTAACTAGACTAGTTTGGTATCTTATATATTTTCGCATGTCCTAATGGTCATAAATAAATTTCAAAATATTGTGTTATTTTATATTATTATTAATATAAAAAATCACAAATAAAAGAATTTATTTGAAATCATTTAATGGAAGTAACGTTCATGATGTTCAAATGTTTTTTTCAGTTTACGGAAGGGTGATGATCAAATGGTGTAGTACAATAGGTATGTTTGTTTATAAGTATTATACTTGAGATAAGATTATTAATTTTAAATGTTTTGTTTGTTTTTAAATTTGAACTCGATACTATTAGTTTAAAAATTATAAAATAGTTTAATATGAGAGATTATTTAATATCATGTTCAACTAGATATTATAATTCCATTATTTAGAACTAAAAATTTTTAGACAAAATTAACCTCAATTTTTTTTTAAAATGACTATAATATCAGGTGATTCAACTCTTGTAGTACGTGAACGGTGTCTCTTGCTCACCGTCCAAAAACATGTTGTACACTGCTCGGGGATCTGTTTGCAATCTATATTACCCTTTTTTTTTTGCTAAATAATTATATTACCCTTTATTTACGAGCATAATAAAATCGCCTAAAATGATAATCTAAATTTTAAAAAAAAAAATCGTAAACATACACAAAAAGGAAAATTATAATTTAATTTAACGAAATAAATGATAATTAGTATAAAAAATTTGTTAGTTTATTTCAATATATATAATTGATTGTACTAATATTTTTAAAAAATCAAATTAATATTAAATTTAAAATTCTATACATTGGCAAAAAAAAAAAAAAATACCAACTATACACAAAAAAGTCGTGCACACACGATATATAAAAAATAGAGAAAATATCACGTATGATTCAACTCTAAACTTTAAATTATTATTTAATTTAATCTTAGTTAATTTACTGTTAGTTAATTCAACTCTAAACTTTAAATTGTTATTTAATTTAATCTTAGTTAATTTTAATTTATATTAGTAAATTTACTGTTAGTTAATTTAATATTATTTTTTATCTTAGTTAATTTACTGTTAGTTAATTTGTAGTATAACTTTATTTAAGAGCATAACTAACTGATTTAACCAATATTTAAAAGTTTATAATTAATTGTTTATTATTTTTGATGTCTAAACAAGTTTAAATTATAGTTTAAAATATGTTCTTATTGGTAAGGGTATAATAGTTCAAACGATAATTTTTTATCCAATTATTTAATTAATCCTAAAAAAACAAACATAACATGAGATTATTTTAAGTTATCACATGAATAATCTCATAAAAAATAAACACGTGATTAAGACTATTTAATCTTAGGGTTAATAGTTTTAGAATTATAATCATTACAAACAAACATGACATATGTGTAATTTCGTGTAAGTGTACACCTAAAGGTGTGGTGAATATGTGTTTAAGCTATAAAGTGATTAACAATTATTAATTTTAATTTTTTTACTACTGAACTTAAAACAGAAAAATGAAAGTGTCTGCTTTAGACTAATTTTTATTTTTGTTATAATGTAGACAGAAGATAGTGCATGTATGAATTAGTAAACTTTATATATCAGCAATATACTTTTATGTGAATGTCTAGATGCAAGTTTGAATTAAATGTCCAAATCATAAGAAATAACAAATCACAGACATAAGGATTTTTACGTGATTTAACACTTATTATCTAGTCTAGTAACTTAATCCACGTCCAATATCAATCGATATTGAAGACTCTTTAATTTTATTAATATTAAAACTCAATTAAATACAATAAAAAAACTCCATGTTTAAATAAAGTTTTTCACTGTGATGGACAACGATGTCCCTTTTACACATCTTTAACATTTCTCACCACTAAGGTGGTGTTTGTTTGAGTCTTAAAGCCTCTTAATATGTGTGCCTCTGATTCGGTCAGAGGCACAACTTGTTTGATAAAAAAATTTATGGCTCTTAATGCCTCTTAATCGGTAAGATTCAAAAATAATGCTAAATCATTCAGAGCCACGTCTGAACGAGATTATATTTTTTTGGGACAAAAATAACCTCAATAAATAAATGAAACAATCCAAATGCCAACAAGAAAAGGAAAGGACCCGATAGATCAGCATATATATTTCGCTTGAAGATCTGTAGGTTCAATCAAAAAATTAAGACTTTTGAAGAGATCGAATGAGATTTGATCATCTGAAGGGTGATGATGAGGGATCTGCCAGAGGACATGGTGGGATTTTGATACCGAAGGAGAGTGATAGGAGGCTTTCGACTTGTGGGCAAGGAAATCGTACCTTGCTAGGGTTAGGGTTTCGTGTTGGCTGAGGAGGAGAGAAATCCACGAAAAGTACGGAATTGATTGATTGATTGAATAGGGGAGAATGACAGGTGGGCGATTACTCCAACGACGCGTGGCAGAACTCCTAGAATCCGGGAACCGTGTTAGGGTAACAGGGATTCCAAGAGCCTTCTTGAGTCCTTCAAGTTGAGAGAATGTCCAAACCCCTTTGGTGCTTTTAGGTGGAATCTCCAAGCCTTTAAGTCACCAAAAGGGTCTCTTTAATCTTCCAAGAGTCCAAGTCTTGAGTCTGAAGAGAAGTCTCAACTCTTTAGTGCTTTTAGGTGGAAAAATCCAAGCCTTTAAGTCACCAAAAGGGTCCAAGTCTTGTGTATCTCTTTTCCAATGGAATAGAAGGGGTATTTATAGGGTTCTTTGGAAAGTAGTCATGTGCAAAGCACATGATTTCGAGGAAATTCGAAAATACCCTTTAGTCCTTAGAATAATGCTCATATTGCCATCGTCCTTCTGTACCACCAATCCAATCCCTCAATCAATTCCCAAAACGAGCGCCTCCACGAGTCTTCTCGCCTCGGGACACGTGGAGGCTTATCCGAGTCTAGCACATTTATTTACGACTTTTCCATCTTCATTCCATTAGGTTATCGCGAACCCTAATTTGCACATTTAATGAGGTCGTGGAACCCTAATTGTGCATTTAATTCAATTAGGTCATATGAACCCTAATTTTGCACTTGGGCCCACATTTGCCCCTATGCATGAGAGTCGCGTTCCCAAATAGACGATCGTGCAAGAAAATTATAAGCCTTTGAGTGATTTTGCGGGGGCTCTTTTTTAGACAAATTGGGAACTTCTCCAAAAATCTTTCCATATCTTATCGATATTTGTTTCCTTATTTTTTCCAGCAATGGAAGCGAGGAAATATAATCAAATATAAATAAATTTTAATCTAATAAAATCCTTCTTTTGGTAAATCAGACCTTAATTAATATTATTTTTTTCGAAAATAAAATCAAATCTTAATCTTATGTTGGAAAATACAATCAAAGCTTTCTTTGTTTTGGAAATAAATCAAATCTTAATCTTATTTTGGAAATAAAATCAAAGCTTTCTTTGTTTTGGAAATAAATCAAATCTTTCTATATTTTGGAAATAAACCAAATCTTTCTTTATTTGAAAGCAAAAGATTTTACTTATTTATACATATATATATATATATATAAATATATATATGCATATAAATAATCTATTTTCGAAAATTACCCCTTATTGGGAATAAAACTAAATCTTCTTTATATTTAGCAAATAATATCTTTATATATTTTATTTAGAAATGAATTCAAAGATACTTATCTTTTGGAAAATCTTAGCATGAAGGAGCATTCATTTCAAGCAGTTGATTGATAGAAACAACAGGACCTCAAAGGTATGAAGGGTAACAGCCCCTAGATAATCGAGGCTTACATGGTCGAAGACTACATGGCCGAAGCCTACATAGATTTTTTTTAAGGGGTGAAAAGAACGACCCCTAGGTGGCCTAAGGCAACATGGCCGCCCCCTAGGTGGCCTAAGGCAACATGGTCGCATACTAGGTGGCCTAAAGCAACATGGCCTAGGGAACAATGAAGTTTTGGAGGAGCAATTACTATTTTAATCATAAATTTTGACTCGTTTGGAGTTTCGGGGCCCATAATATATCAAAACGAAGATATTGACGAGCCCTACAAAGCCAACATGGCCGAAACCTAGGTAGCCTAAGGCAACATGGCCGAACCCTATGGGGAAAATAAAGTTTTTGGAAGAGCAGTTACTATTTTGATCATAACTTTTGACTCGTTTGAAGTTTTGGGGCCCATAATATATCAAAATGAAGATATCGACAAGCCCTACAAAGCCAACATGACCGAACCCTAGGTGGCCTAAGGCAACATGGCCGAACCCTATGGGAAAAATGAAGTTTTAATGAAAAAATGAAGTTTTGGAGGAGCGACTACTATTTTGATCATAACTTTTGACTCGTTTGGAGTTTGAGCCCATAATATATCAAAAGCGAAGCTAGCGAGGAGACCTACAAAGCCAACATGGTCGAACCCTAGAAGGGCGGCTGAAACCTACAATTTTTTTTAGGACTCCCAATCTTTCTTTTTGTCTTGAGCCCCATTACCTTGATTACATCTTGGTTTTTCCTTCGGATAATAAAGAAAGACTTGACGTTTAGTCCACGAAGAACACGAAGGAAGAAAAAATGCTCTAGATCTTGGTGAAACCGCTCCAGGGGAGCCGAACCTGAGGGAGCTAACCTGAGGGTGAACCCTAACTCTTTCGACATTGTTTCATCTTCTTTTCGGTGTTTTGAAGCTTTACTCTCTGGATATTCCTCTTTGGCATGGTGAGCATTTCGAGCTCAAGTACTTTATTTGGCGTCCCTTCCTTGCTTCTTTAGATCCCTTATCTTTGAACTCTTTTTTTTTTTTTTTCTTGCAGGCCTCCCCTGTTGAACATTCTGCAGACTTGGGAACAACCAAGAGGCCCGTTTCTCAATGATTGGGAAAGGGTTCCCTCCTTTGGTCTTTTAAATGCCTCTTTTGGAAGCAAGTCCAAACTTATGCCCGTCTGACTTTTCCTCCACCATAGAAGGAAGGCTTTTTCTATATCCAACGGCTTGTGGAAGTTGGGATGACTTCTTATCTGATTCATCTAACCACCTTGAGAATAACAACATTGGATTGACTAACTACTTAGGAATCTTGATTATGTGGATAACTTTGCATCCAAATATGTAGGAACATTCATATCCATAGGACCTACATATTCATCAACTGCTTTGGGGTGAATGCACCTTTACTCTGGAGGATGTCTATGCCCTCTTTCGGTAAGTATTTGCCCCCTGCAGCGTGAGTCACGCCTTTGGTGAGATGATCGCATAAAATATTATAAGTGTTGAAGTCTTGATTCCGATTATCAAAAAACTTGGCGGGGCTTGATGTTTTGCAATCCTCAAAAGCGAAAGTCTGGGAGAGGAACCTCTGAGAGCAAACCCTAGAAGGGCAAGCCTTAGAGGAGCTCTCTTGGGATATTTTGAAAATCTTCGATCTAATCTTTCTTACCATCTCTTGAAATTTCTCTTTCTTTTGGAATCGAAAGTCATTGAGAACCAAACATTTTGTGAAGGCTGATAAATTTGAAGGCTGATAGCCTCAAATCCTGGCGATAGTGTTGAAGACTCTGCGATAGCTTGAAGGCTGATAGCATCGAAGGCTGATAATAGCCTTGAAGATCTCTTGATAGCATCGAAGACTGCTTGATGGCCTCGAAGACCAAGATTTAGGTATTCCTCTATCTTGATTCGACAGTCGTGACCTTTGGATCATGAACTGTCAGTAGTTCTTCATTTCTTGTATCGAGAAAATCATGTACATTTATTTCATACAAACTAACACTTGAATCTATACTTTTCTTTTCTTTTCCTTTTTTTTTTTTTAAGAAATTTTTTAAAAAAGCGTTCAAGTATAAGTGAAAGTTTGTCAATTTATTGATAATAAAATTGCTTTTAACGAAAAGCATAACATTTCATATATAATAAATCTTGCTTTTGTCGGTGAAAGCATAACGTTCACCACTTTTAGAGATAAAGTGTAACTTTTTGAATTCCGAGGGCTTATAATCAAAAGTGCCTCATTCACTTTTGATGATAAAGTGTAACACTCGGGTGCCTCGTCACTTGGGTCGTCGATATTTTGGCAAGTCACGATCTACGAGGACTTAAAATCGGTGCCTCGTCACTTGGGTCATCTAATTTCTTCGCAAAGTCTGATCTACGAGGACTTGAAATTGGGTGCCTCGTCACTGGGTCGTCCAATTTCTTGTCAAGTCACGATCTACGAGGACTTGACCACTGCTTTAGAGTGGACCACCATCTTGGGTGGGTTTTTTTTTTCACATTCTTGTGCCTCCTCCTTGGTCATCCAATTTACTTGGCAAAGGATATTCTGAGGACTTAAACCACCATTTTGGTGGACCACCATCTTAGTGGATTTTAATTCATTTGTAGTTCGAGTTTTTTTTTCGATGGTAGAACCAGATTTGGGTTCTTGACTTTCGGGCTGCACTACATGGGTGATAGCATTGCACGTTTCTTCTCTAGTTCAATCTCTCGGCCGCCAACTTCTCATGGTATATCCTCATGAGACTATAACGATCCATAGTGGAATGTCCTGCGTATTGGTGGTATACACAAAAGTCGATCTTCTTTTCATTTCTTGATTCTAACCGGCCGGGCCTTGGAGGTTTCACTTTACTCCGTACTCGATCCATTGTTAAATCAGACTCTGAACGCATCTCGCCATTGCATGTGATAGCCTCCGGGCGGCATTCTAGTATACTTGTCCTGTCTTTTCTCTTTGCGTTCAAATTTCTCATTCTTCTCCCTCTTGCCCCCTTGTGATTTTGGTGAGAATCCACTAAAGCCACGATTCTTTGTTCTCTTGCTCTTCCATGTATCCATCGCATGGTGGTGGGAAATGTCATGATTCCCCAAGTCTTGTGCAAAAGATGAGAGATTTGCGAAGGAATCACAAGCCTTGGTGATGAGGTGGGGCTTGAAGGCGTCTAAAGCACCATTGTTGCATATCTTAACCAAGTTCTTTTCTTCATTGGCTCTGCACACTTACGTGCTTGGGCCTGAACTATCCACATAATCGGCGACTCCTCGTTTGGCTTCTGCTTGAATCGCATGAGCTCTCTGATGGTTACTGTTTCCATACATAGAAGAATTTCTTAAAAATTGCAATTTTGATCATCCCAATCATGGATGATCCTTTCTCCAAATTGTAGTACCAAATGCAAGGCCTTATCCGTCAAAGTCTTGTTGAATTCCTCATCAACAAGTTGTGGTTGTTTACTTCATCATATCCTAACCATAGAGACATCGACTCTACGAACACAGCAACGTGTTCTCTGGCATCTCCTTTCTCCCCATTGTATTTTGGAAAGCTGCGGTGGGTGCTCAATATACCTGTTGGGTAAGGTTGCCTCCGAATGTGTGCGGGGTAAGGAGGGAGTAAAGTCTAACTCAGAGGGTCGATGTCCGCATCTGCGAAGTTGATTGATCACGTCGATCATATCATCCTTCGTCACGTCTTGGCTTGTGGCGTGAACTCTGCGGGTGTTGTGATATCTTTCTTTGCATCGGCAATGTGTATGGTAGAGAGGTTGGTTGATGCACGCCAGCATCATACACAACCGGCACCGTGGAAGTTCTTTGGCTCACTCATTTGGACATTGCTTGAAATGTTTGGCATTTGCACTGTGAAAATGATGGGATGATGTTCGTTTGAGGTTGGCTTGCTTCCAACCTAGGTTGTAGCCCATCACCACCGCTACGGAGCTCCAAGTTGATTCTTCGGAATCGATTGACTTTTCGTCAATGGAGGTGCAATCTGGTTCTCTTTGTTGTTCTTTGCCATTGTTGTTGTCCTCCACTCCTACTTGTTCTCCATGCGAATTGCACAGGAACATGGCCTTGAAGGTATGGATCTGCATCAATTCTTTGGCGAAAATTCCACATCTCTTCTTGCTTCCTTTTCATCTCCAAAGATCATGGCCATCATCATACCTTGTCCTTCTCGTGCTTCCTTCATGCTTTTGAGCATCTCCAATTACCACAACATTCATTTGTTCTCCACTTGCATCCTCGTCTTGCCTTTCTGCGTTGGTTTGTTGTTGATTGGCCATGTATAGTGATGTTGAACTCCCTTCCAAAGCGTCTTTAATAAGTGATTGGTCAAAATCCAGTTTACGCTTTGGAAAGCTTGAGTTACTTGCTTGAACTGGATCCGGAAGTAATGCTATTTGTTGGTGAAGCAACTCTTCCTGTAGTTCTCCCACTTGAGTTGTGGGCATACCTTCACGAATTCTACACCTCCCCAAAGAGTCGCCGCCAAAGAATGTGGGCAAGAAATCGTACCTTCTTAGGGTTAGGGTTTCGTGTTGGTGAGGAGGAGAAAATCCACGAAAATCTGGAATTGATTGATTGATTGAATAGGGAGAATGACGGTGGGCGATTACTCCAACGACGCGCGCGGCGAACTCCTAGAATCCGGAACCGTGTTAGGGTAACGAGGATTCCAAGAGCCTTCTTGAGTCCTTCAAGTTGAGAGAATGTCCAAACCCCTTTGGTGCTTTTAGGTGGAATCTCCAAGTCTTTAAATCACCAAAAGGGTCTCTTTGATCTTCCAAGAGTCCAAGTCTTGAGTCTGAAGAGAAGTCTCAACTCTTTAGTGCTTTTAGGTGGAAAAATCCAAGCCTTTAAGTCACCAAAAGGGTCCAAGTCTTGTGTATCTCTTTTCCAATGGAATAGAAGGGGTATTTATAGGGTTCTTTGGAAAGTAGTCATGTCTGAGGCACATGATTTGAAAAAAATTCGAAAATACCCTTTAGTCCTTAGAATAATGCTCATATTGCCTCGTCCCTTCAGCCCACCAATCCAATCCTCAATCAATTCCCAAAACGAGCAGCCTCCACGAGTCTTACGCCTCGGGACACGTGGAGGCTTATCCCGGTCTCTAGCATTTATTTACGACTTTTCCATCTTCATTCCATTAGGTTATCTGAACCTAATTTGCACATTTAATGAGGTCGTGGAACCCTAATTGTGCATTTAATTCAATTAGGTCATGAACCCTAATTTTGCACTTGGGCCCTACACACATGAAAAAGCGATGAGAATTCGGACCAAAGTCCCCCTTCTCTAATAAATCCTCTGTTTAAAAATAAAAATGAGTTAATCATACCCAAAATAGCATGTTGTTAAGTGAGATCCTTAATTAACCAACATAAAATCTTTCACTGTTGAACGAATCGCAATTTTATCAACTCTTTCATTCACTAGTACTCCATAAAGGGAGCAAAACTCTTTCTGTTGGGACAAATTTTTATATCATACGATTCTTCCACACCCCAATAGTTGTAGGAGACTTTTTTTAATGCATCCAGAACAAGATGAGAGAGAAAGGGGTTTGAGAGAGTCTCCACACTGTTGAGACTTGTTTCAGAAGGGAGAGAGGAGAAAAGAGTGAAGAGAGAGAAAATAATGAGAGAAAGGGGTGAGAAGCAGTGATAGTTAAAATGAAAGCAGAGAATGAAAAAAAAGACATTTTAAATATAGGGTTAAAATGGTAAAATAATATTATTCAGACACTTTGAAAAATTAATTATCAAACAATATTTTTTTCATTTAGACACAATTCTGGACAGATACTCTATATTATTCAGATATCTAAACTGTTCAGGTCTTAACACTCAATTTTATCAAACACCACCTAAGACCTTTGTACCTCTGCAACCTTAAAAATTTTGTTAATACAAAAAATTTTTTATACAATATTCTGTGATTTTTCAGCCAATAAAAGATTAACAATATAAAACAAACACTTACTAGAAATAAACTTTAATAACTCTCTATGAAGGTATATAGCAAGACTGATATTAGTTTTAAATTTTCTGAAAGTGATATATGCTTCCTAGTATTTTGTACAATAATTAGCCGAGTAGGAGTAATATATAGGAAAAACAACGACTACAAAATTTGTTAGCAATAAAGTCCCATGAATTTAACCACTAATAATGTCCAACGGATACAAGATCAACTATCAAGATATGATTTTTAAAATAGACTGAAAAGCTTATTTAAAAGAGAGAAAGAGTATATATGATAAGGTTTGAAATATTCCAAATTATAAACAAATTGTTATTAGACTCCTTTTTAAATTGGAAATAATTTAACAGCTAAACAAATTCCTTAAAAAGTATATTCTAATTCAAAAACTTATTTGACAAAATATATTAAAGAGAGAATTTCCAACAATAATAATAATAATAATGCATGGTACTTATATTCAAATTGGGTAAAAATATACTGTATCATTTTCAATAAATCATTATTAAATTAGCCCAAATAAAATCAATACAGTTCATTAAATAATTTACATTCGCAAACATATTGTTATCATTAAAACCACCAATAATAAAAACTAACACCAGGAGTATATATTGGCAGTTTCTGACAAACATTATCCAAGATATTCATGCAACCTAATTATGTAGAAGGCAGGTAATTAATACTCTCTATCTTCCCAAAGAAATAAAGTCTTATTTTTCACAAAATTTGTCCGGCAAGAGTTTTATTTTTGTGAAATATAGTATAAAATGATGTAATATTTTCAACTTTATTATTATTATGACCGCTAAAGTGTTTACTCAATAATTTTAAAATAAACATGAAGTAAAAGTATATTCTTAATTTATTTATTTTGGTGGTAACTTTTTAATTTAATTATGTTTACTTATCAAATATAGCTCAAACCAAAATTAGGACACGTGGTACATAAAATTACGAAAATATAGAGATCAGAGATCATTACTGCAACCTTTTGAGTTTTGTCTAACAGGAAATCTCATAAATCATACATACCCGCTTTCTATTTCTTCATTAATAATTAGTCCAGCTGTGAGCCCATCTTATGACTAGCAGCCCATGGGAGTATATCCCTAAGGCCCAATTATGCTCTTGGGTACTTTAAGAAACATTTCCACAACGTTATCACATAAGTAATGTAATGTAGACTCAAAATTTTTCTTTAAGAATATAATTAATAGTCTCGTAAAAGACTCTTCCATAAAATTACTAGTAGCTGGCTAGCAAGGTTAAACATACCAATTAAATTTGTAAACAAACAAACGACCCAAGAAACAAAAATGAAACATAATAATTAAAAGCCTATATATATATATATATATATATATATATATATATATATATATAGCATCTAGCAAACTACTTTTGATGCTTTGTTAGCCATCACAAGCTTCTTCCAAGCATTAGTGATTTCCCTCTGCGTCTCGACATCAGTTTTCTTGGCCAAGGTTCCATTTTTCACATTGTCTTCACTTTTGGCACTCAATTTAGCAGGAAGTGTATCCAAATGATTGAGTACCTTTGTGATGTCCAGCACAAGGCGCTCTGCAAGTGTTCGGGAGAAATCTTCCCTTATGACAACACGAAGAACAGTAACATGTTGTGCATCTGCTGGCATGGTGTATGCGGGCACAATCCAACCAAAACGCTTAAGCATAGCCGAAATCTCAAACTCATCGTGACGATTGTTATCTTTTAAAGAGAAGGCCACTAGGGGAACCCCATTCTCCTTGGACACAATGTTAAAGCGCCCTGTTTTCTCCAAACCTTCTTTTAGTACCATAGCGTTCTCGTGACAATTCTCCATTATATTTCGATAACCCTTGTAAACAAAATTCATTAGTTAGTTAGTTAAGGTGACAAGAACTATAGATTGGTAATTAATAATTGATTGGAAAATGGAAGTTGAACACTTTTTTTTTTTTTGGGTTCACACCTCATAACCCAAGCGAATTAGCTGATAATACTGAGCAATGATTTGACTTGAACCTACAAATGAGGGGAAATAAAAAAAAATCAGATAATTTTTATGATTATGGCTAAAACATATAAAAAATTGACATTTTTTTAAGGTGAGTACCTTTAGAGAAATTGAGGGTGAAGGTAGGTTGATCAGCTCCAAGGTAGTTAATGTGGAAGATAAGTTCTTCAGGCAAGTCTTCTTTGGTCCTCCAGATAACCCAACCAATACCAGCATAAACAAGTCCATATTTATGGCCGCTAACATTAATGCTCTTTACCAGTGGTAGACGGAAGTCCCACTCGAGTTCTGGGTAAATGAAGGGTGCGATGAATCCACCACTGGCTGCATCCACATGAATTGGTGTGTCCCATCTGCAAAAAATCATAAAGATTGAATGAAAAATTGAGGTGATAGAGTTTTTAAGAAAAAGTACTTTAAAAAAAAGTGTATGAAAAAAGAAAAAAGAAAAAGAAGCTAAGTGATTGATTTGCGTAAGCAATTAAGTACCCAGTTTGCTTGTTCTTTTCTAGCAGTAGATCATTCAAGAGCTTGACGTCTTCGAATTCTCCATTAAGGGTTGAGCCCAAGATAGCAGCAACACAGATGGTATTTTCATCGACCATCTCGGCAGCTTTGACGGGGTCCATCACATAGTAACCCTCCCTCAGCTTCACCTCCTTCAACTCTACCTCAAAGTAATTTGCAAATTTCTCCCAGCATACCTTTATTTGTCGTATGTACATCATATCATTAGGTCAAATAATATCAATGTCAAATATACTCCCTCCGTCCAAAAATAAGAGCACTACATTAATATTTAGGTAATCTTTGTAAAACTGATCATCTCCTAAGTTGATGAAATTAAAGATGCTACTATGAGTTCAGAAATAATTTGAATTAGTTAAAGTGTGAACCTGAACATTGGCTCCTGTGACTATGTTTGGCTTGTCGCAAGGTTTGCCCTCGGCTCTGCGCCTGTTCTGCCACTTTCTCTTGAAAGCAAGGCCGGCAAGCATTATAGCCTCTGATGAACCAACGGTTCCAACTCCAACAGCAGCTTCAGATTCCCCCAAAGGAGCATTGAACAAATGTGCTATTATATTTACACAACGATTCTGCATCCATAAATTAATGTTAGATGATTAACCAACCAGTCTACTGGCAGCTACATATACATATACATATACATATATATATATATATATATATTAATTACAAGCCATTTCTTTTTGGACCAAAAAGACCAAAGATGCCTCACCTAACGGGTTTGCTCACACATACTTCTGTGATTTGACCAGAAAAACTTGAAATCTTAAAATTTATTTATTTTGTTGGTGAGGGCTCTTGAATAACAGTTAACATATCATCAGTATGTAGTAAATAGATATATACGTACGTACACAATAAGTATATGTTAATTTGTAGTTCATATTAATTAATATATATAAAGCAACGTGTATGCATGTTTAATTAAGTATATATATATAATGGTGTACGTAGAAGTGCCAACAATGATCTAGCTAGAGATCTGTTGCACGTTTTATAGATATACCTGAAGTTCGGTGGTAACGGGGTACTCATCCATATCAACATAGTTCTTGTTAATGGAGGCCATCATAAGCTTATCACACTCTGGCTCCATCCATGTTGTCACAAAGGAAGCCAAGTTCAGCCTAGGGTTTCCATCCAGCATCAGCTCATCGTTTATTATCTGGTACGCCGCGTCTTTCGGTATCGAGTTATCTGGCATCTTGAACCTGCACCAGTAGCATATATATATGCATGCATACACCATCATCAACCACAACGTACGTACATACACTCCATCATTAATTTTCAATCTTTCATATATTAAAACATACATGCACATATATAAATGTGCATGGAATTAATATTTGTGTACGTACCTTGGAAGTGAAGATCGAACATAGCGAGAAGCGAAAGTGGAATGGACTGAAACATCTGATTCTGAAGCAGTTTTTGAGAGAACCATGGTTGACGATCCAAAAGACTATATAATATGTATTCTAATGAGATTAGTTAAGAGGAGAATATATATATATAATATTAATAGAGTTTGGTTTGCTTGGGGAAGAAGAGAAAGCTCGCCATGGTATTTATACCCATAAAAATGGAATGGTATATATGGTATGTTTGCTGCGTTGAATGGTATAGCCAGAAGGAGCTACGAAACATGCATTTTCCTTGCAAAGCTTTACTCTAGAATAAACTACACAGAAGGGAAGAACTTTATTTTTGGTCAAACATATAGAAAGACCTCAAAATACCAAAATTGAGAAAGTCAAAATAATATGGTCGGATTTTTTTTTCTCATTATTGCACCAGTCAATCAACTAAATTGACAATTATAACCAATAAGTGCGTAACACCCGTTAACCATATGGGCCCAACTTGAACGGCCTCCTTATTAGCATATTGTTTCCAACTTTACTTTTTGCAGCCCACCGAAATTGCAAGACGGGAGGAATTAGGATGCACTACATTTTAAATAAATGGACACTCTCTATTTAAGTATATTTTTTATTATTATTTTTATATTTTATTATCATGATGTTACATATTTTAATATATTTTAAATTTAGATCACGTCTTTATTTTATTTAAAATAAAGAGGATCTTAATTTTCACCTACCCACCTTTTTGACTTTTTAGGTATATCTAATTTAATAATTTGTTTTCCATATAAAATGACCTTAGTTGAATATAAATATATATTAAAATTAAAAGAAGACCTAATAATTTTGGCACAATTTCTGTTGGTCTCACCAAACCCAGCATCCAAACATTCAAAGGAAAATTGGACTTGAGATTTTAAAATACAAAAAATTTTAGTTTTGTGGGTAGCCTAGAATGGAATTAGTCAAACAGGCTTTGGAGCACCTTCAGGGAAAAGTAAAGAACACAAATTAAAGGGAATTTAAACTTTTTTCCATTAATTTTAATTTTTAAATTGATGGCCCTGGTCTTGTACAGTCCTTGTTTCCTATGGAGAATCACCACGACAGTCAAATCCTTGCAGCACTTTCAATGTGAAATTAATTAAGCTTGAGAAAAAATTCAAAGAGTTTTTGTTATATATATATATATATATATACAGACAGATCAAGAGTAGACCTCTTAAGTAGTAGAACTCTTTTAAATAATAGAACTTTATCAAAACGATATAGTTTTGATAAGACGCAGTGACATTTTTGTAAATACCATGCCACCGCGTATTTACAAAAATGTCATCGCGTCTTATCAAAACTATGTCATTTTGATAAAATTCTATTATTTAAGACATTCTATTATTTAAGAATTCTATTCTTGATCCTTTCTATATATATATATATATATATATATATATATATATATATATATATATATATATTGTAAACGGGTGGTCGGGCTTAGAGATTGATGTATTGGTTCGTACATACAAGTTTATGTTGTTCCACTATATAATTATAATTATATTCTGATTTTGAAAAAATATTTCATATACTAATTTAATTATCTTTCCTAGTCAAATAACTTCATTTCATTTGATGATAATATTTTCAAATAATCATGTTATCATTTATAGATTAAACACTACATAAATTTAGGGTTAAATATGTGTTAATATATCATAATTAATATGATCACCAATGAGATAACACCAAGTATCACTCTTTGTAAGGGTAGTTTAAAATTTTATTCGAAGGAAAAGTATTTTCTATATTTTACAAATAGATGATTTTTAGATAGCGAAAGGAAGAATAAGCAAGAAAATTATGAAATTCTATATGGTGTAAGCCTATATTTATAGTCAAAACTTAACCAATATTTACCACACATCAATTAACCACACTTTTTTTATATTTCAAGATTATATTTAATCTATTACATGTTAATTATTCATATTTTTCACATTTCGATATTACATTTTCTTTATTATTTATAATTATTATATTATTCATCTTATGTATTATTGACTTAATGTGTTAATATTGCAAATGTTTAAGTATACAGTATTCTTTAAATAATGAGTTTGTCTAACTATTTAATATTCGTGACTTTTAATTACGTAACTTTTCATTACTACTTTTGCTACAGTGACGATTATCGGTTCAATAATGTGTATTTGCTACTATGACAATTATTGGTTCAATAATTTAAAATATTATACATTTGTTAATGTGACAATTGTTGGTTCAATAACATAAAATATTGTACATTTGATACTGTAACAATTATTAGTTCAATAATATGAAATATTGTGCATTTTCTACAGTGACAAATATTATTAGTTCAATAATATGAAATATTGTGGAACAATATTGTGTGCTACTGTAAAACACAATGTGCTATATATTGTGGAATCTTTGCGTATTCTTTGTTCTTTTTTCATCAATGAGTTTAATGAGTTAAAAGGTAACTTATTTATTTTTTATTTTTTTACTAAAAATGTTATTTACGTCGTTTTTTGTATCCGATAATTAATTTTTTTTGGGGTACACCAATAATTGATTATTTCGACACTGTCGTATTTTACCAAATATTCTCTAACATTCTTTTTATTTCTTATAATTTGCACATATCATTCTTAACTTTAATATTTTATCAATTTAACACTTACTGTTTAAAATAATATTTATAAAGAAAATTAAGTTTTTTTTTATTAAAAGTTAGGGTCTTACAATAATAAAATAATATTATAATTAATTATAATATATGTTATTAATTAAAATTAAATAATTTATAGTTCTAAATTGAAACTTAAAAATATCTCAAAAAGTTAATAATAATTTTAGTCTATAATCTCCATTTTTTGGTGTTTTATTATTTATACTAATATATAAAGAGACAAATTCAAAATGAGAGTAATCAATGGTTTAGTAGAATTTGTCTTAATAAATGAGAGTAATCAACGGATCAAAGAAACGTACCAAAAACGGACTAAGTAAAAACACGCGGACAAACCAAAAAAAAAAAATCGTGGGTCAAAAATTCCGGGTCGAAAAACCCTCATTCTCTCTTACTCTCCCAATTCGTATTGATTTTCTCTACCATTCGCGTCCATTTGAGATCCCTCTCTCTCCCATGAAGCGTCCATTTGAGATCCCTCTCTCTCCCTCTCTGCCATGAAGCAATCGATTCTCTCTCGTAAGGTCAACGAAATCGAAAGCGTTGATTCTCTCTCGTAAGGTCAACGATTCTTTCTCGTAAGGTCAACGAAATCGAAATCCCTCTCTGTCAATTCGGCCAACAGAAGGTGATGCTCTCTAAATTTTTTTTGTCGCGAAAGAAATCTAGGGTTTGTTCTTTATGATTTTTCCCCAAATTTTATCTAATTTTTGATCCCTTCTTCCCTATGTTTGATTTATCCTTGTTCTCTTGGGTGTAC
The DNA here is from genome assembly GCA_020205605.1 of Panax ginseng. Classification (NCBI taxonomy): domain Eukaryota; kingdom Viridiplantae; phylum Streptophyta; class Magnoliopsida; order Apiales; family Araliaceae; genus Panax; species Panax ginseng. The sequence goes on from CM035127.1 coordinate 7,842,464, forward strand.
TATTTTATCCCTTTCTCTTTGTTCTCAGTTTTCTTGGTCCTACCTTGTGATTCTCATGCAATTCTACCACTTCTGTTTGTATTGTTAGAGGTCCATTGGTGCGGCGATTGATTCTTTCTTCATAACAGAGGCGAGCTTTGTAGGTATTGTGAATTAGGTGACCAAGCAGATGATAATAAGACCTTAGGATTTAATTCTGAGGAGGAATTTGAAAACTTGCGTGTTTGACTTCCATTGATCCAACTATTTTCCTCATGTAATGTTTTTGTGTCAAGAAATCCTCTCTTTGAACCAGTTGTGTTTTTGACTGTAATGTTCAGTATCTTGTTCCTTTGGTTCATTCAGTATAATGTATTACACAAAAAATTAATAATTTATAATGTATAAACTATGAAACAAAATTATTATTGAAAACATCTAATACATCTATTAAGTGTGTTTATGTTAATTAAAAAGGTATTATTAGTCAAATTTACAATGAATATATTTTTCCTTTCTTTCTTTCGGATTTCTTAACTGAACTCTACTGAATCAATGAGTCACTTATTTAGTTCTTTTAAGATTTTATTTTGTTCCTTGTGGAAAATAAATTTTCTTATCAGTTAAATGTATTACCACATTGTTGAGGTAATTTTGTGGAATATGTATTGCACACAACCAGTTATACCTATTTAGACCATGGAACTTGTCATGGATAATGTATGATTTGTTTTATGCCTGATTTTATCGTGCTTGCTTGGTGTTCAGTGCAATTTCATTTTCTTTCTTGTAAAGAGTTATTCAAATGAGAAAAAAAAGCTTAAGGAAAATACTTGTGAGAACTATGAAAGTAGTTGATAAGAAAAAAAAATAAAAAAATTGATTATTTGTCCTTTGGATTTGTTATTATGGTATTTCACTATTTCTTATTCCAGTTTTTAATGCATTTTTGTTCGATAAATAAGTTGTGCGATAATTCAATTCTTTCCAGATTACATGTGCCTTTGGGCTCTATAGATGGTGTCTGAGTCGATCCAGAGTTTTCAAGTCCAAAAGTATCTCAAACATCCGCACCACAAAAAACATGGCCTATTCCAAGAATCTAAACTTGGTGGGGAATCGTCATCAATAAATGATGCAAATGATGCAACGAATTTGAGAGAAACCTATGGATAAAGACATGAAGAACATGGATACAACAACAGAAGATCATACTAGTAAGATTGACAAGATTGGTCCAGATGGTCATATCAAGGGAATCACTATGTAAATGTAGTTGTTTATTTTCTTACGGATTACACAAGGGAGTCACTATGTGATGTGATGTATTCACTCTTTTTTAAGGACCTGTTTGATGTAAGAACCTGTTTTGATGTAAGGATTCTTAGAATCGCAGACATCTTGATTACTTTTATTGGCTACAAGTGAGCTCTTGAGGCATGTATGTTATTTGCTTTATGAGGATGCAAGTGAGCTCATATGCACCTTCCTGGAATCATGATACCAGTTCCAAAAAGTGCAATATATATCTAATGCAATCTGGTATATCTAATGATACTAATTCACAAAGATGATATAGAAAATGGTGAGGAGAATATTTCATATATCAAATCTCTCTCTTTTTTGACAAGTCTATATATCTAATGCAATCTGGTTTAGCAATGTAATTCTTGTCAAAAATAAGATGAAAAGTCCATGCGTAATAGCATTGAAAAAACTAATTTACTCCAATGAATCCTCAAAAGTTCAAGAGGAGAAATTTTTTAAAAGAACATTATAAATTAATTTTTATAAGTAAATAATTTCATTAGAAGTACCAGTAAGTGGTGAAACCACTTACAAGTATACAAAGCACCCAGAATACAAGTAAAAAGGCTCCACATAATAAAAGGAACCACCCATAATATATCTTCATTAGCCCAAAAATTCACAATGGAACCCATACATCTCAAACAACCAAAGGAAAATAAGGCTCAAAAAATGGAGAACCAAATATCAAGAAAACTGACGCAGCTTCGTCATGCTTCTTCTTTGAATTTAAAGCTCATCCTTAATTTGACAAATCTCAACCCATCCGCATTTGTTGTCAACCAGATCAAGAGTTGCAGTTATTTGTAAGTATACAAAAATGATGCCTCCTATGAAAGTTGAATTACAGGGAATAACCTTTCCTTCCATTTCAAGTCGTAACCAGAAGATATAAAAAACCCTTAAAATACTCCACTATTTCTGATCCGCCGAGCTTTGAACTCACATACACTCTGTCAACGAAAGTGATGAGAACCTATGAACAACAATAAAATCAAAGTTGGATATCTATGGCCAGAATAAACTAACAATAATCAAGGTGAGATTAATTTGTTTTGATAAAAGTTCTACCAGCTCTGAAGAAGCTAGAAATCAGATAACATTTTTGTATTATCATGACCGCTAATTGACAAAGTACAAGTGTAATGCTACCTCTTCAATATGGTACCCTTTTCTTGAAGCCCGAACAATCATTTCCATCTGAAAAACATATCCCTTACTAACACAAGAACTTATGATGTCCTTTAGCACAGATTTCTGATAAAACCTTTGACAAACAAATTTTCAGCATCTAAAAGTTAAAATATAAGAGGAGGGTGAACAAATATGGGCTACAAATAGGGTGCTCTACTTTAAAACTATTGTTCAAAGGCTCATAGGCTTTTAAGTTGCTGCAAAATATACTAAAGGGTAGACGAGTGTCAGCATGAAGCATGAAGGGGAACAAGGACTTTGGAAAGCTTTACATAGAATTTTATATAAGATGTCAAGATAATAAAGGTTGTTGAAACCAAATTTTGAGTGCAAACACCATCCCGTAATTAAACAAAAAATACAAATTGTTAAGAAACCCATCAAGTAAAGTCTATAATGATCGTCTTTTCCCAAATGATGTATCAAGTAACAAGTGTCATACAAAATCGAGAACATTTTATGTGCATGCACGAGAGATGAAAATTACAATATGAAAAATTTCATTGAGAGCATTTTTGTCAATCCAGAGAGAATCAGTAATCACAGAGCTATAAAAGCAGAAATTCTTGAATCAAGAGAATCTTCACATCATTAATGTATGAACATAAATTAAACAACTACAGACTAAATAGAAAACCAGTTTGATTCCAAATTATAATTTAAAATTAGAAATTTTAGACAATGAATTTAAATCCAAATGGGAAAAAAATAATTAAAAAAACTGTCTGGGAAAAACTAATATTTTAAAAAGAACACTGAAGCAAACCCAAAGCTACCAAAATCATATTCAAAATTAATAAAGCCATTAAAGGTAATCCAGAAATAGAAAAGAAGATCTATGAGGTGAATATCACCAACAAATGAGATATTTATATTAAAAACAAACAGAAACAAAATCAAAGTAAAGAAATCCGTACATCCAGATTCTGAGTTTGTACGAATTAGGCAACGATTAAAGAAATTGTGACATCCAGTTCGAGTTTTGTACGCAATTAGGCAACGATTAAAGAAATTAGGCCACGAGAAAGTAAAGAAATTGCATGCGCGACCAACGGAACCAATGAAGAAATTACGACGAGAAACCGCGGAAAAAGACGGATGTTTAAAAGAAACAAACCCTAGATTTTCAAATGCACGAAAAAAAAGTTATGGAGCTTTACCTTGATCCGCTTTTCCTCTCGCTTCGTCGCGAGACCTTCCGATGAGGGATTCCGTCCCGCTACTTTATCAAAGAGAGGGAGCGAAGAGGTTGGAGAGAGAAAGGAGTATCGGTATGATTTGAGCTCGTTTTAGTCATCGAGGCGCGAGTAGTGAAACCTGCGTGTTTTTTCCAAAATTGACCCGTCGCCAACCCGTGGTGGTTTTTAACCCAATTCGTCTTTAGTCCATCAGTTTAGTTCGCACGAGAAGGAAATCCTATATATATATATATATATATATACATGATCAAGAGTAGACCTCTTAAGTAGTAGAACTCTCTTAAATAATAGAACTTTATCAAAACGATGTAGTTTTGATAAGACGCGGTGACATTTTTGTAAATATCATGCCACCGCGTATTTACAAATATGCTACCGCGTCTTATCAAAACTACGTGATTTTGATAAAATTCTATTATTTAAGGCATTCTGCTATTTAAGAATTCTACTCTTGATCCTTTCTCTATATATATATATATATATATATATATATATATATATATATATATATATATATATATATATATATCGAAAACTAGTGGTCGGGTTTAGATTGATGTATTGGTTCGTACGTACAAGTTTACGTTTGTTCCACTATATAATTATAATTATATTCTGATTTTGAAAAAATATTTCATATGCTAATTTAATTATCTTTCCTAGTCAAATAACTTCATTTCATTTGATGATAATATTTTCAAATAATCATGTTATCATTTATAGATTAAACACTACATAAATTTAGGGTTAAATATGTGTTAATATATCATAATTAATATGATCACCAATGAGATAACACCAAGTATCACTCTTTGTAAGGGTAGTTTAAAATTTTATTCGAAGGAAAAGTATTTTCTATATTTTACTAATGGATGATTTTTAGATAGCGAAAGGAAGAATAAGCAAGAAAATTATGAAATTCTATATGGTGTAAGCTTTATATTTATAGTCAAAACTTAACCAATATTTACCACACATCAATTAACTACACTTTTTTATATTTCAAGATTATATTTAATCTATTACATGTTAATTATTCATATTTTTCACATTTCGATATTACATTTTCTTTATTATTTATAATTATTATATTATTCATCTTATGTATTATTGACTTAATGTGTTAATATTGCAAATGTTTAAGTATACAGTATTCTTTAAATAATGAGTTTGTCTAACTATTTAATATTCGTGACTTTTAATTACGTAACTTTTCATTACTACTTTTGCTACAAAGGATTTATTATCGGTTCAATAATGTGTATTTGCTACTATGACAATTATTGGTTCAATAATTTAAAATATTATACATTTGTTAATGTGACAATTGTTGGTTCAATAACATGAAATGTTGTACATTTGATACTGTAACAATTATTAGTTCAATAATATGAAATATTGTGCATTTTCTACGGTGACAAATATTATTAGTTCAATAATATGAAATACTGTAAAACACAATGTGCTATATATTGTGGAATACTGCATGTTACTGTTCTTTTATCACCGAGTTTAACAGTTAAAGGTAACTGTTTCGCCCTTATTTTTTTTTACTAAAAATGTTATTTACGTCGTTTTTTGTATCCGATAATTAATTTTTTTTGGGGTACACCAATAATTGATTATTTCGACACTGTCGTATTTTACCAAATATTCTCTAACATTCTTTTTATTTCTTATAATTTGCACATATCATTCTTAACTTTAATATTTTATCAATTTAACACTTCTTTGTTAAAAATAATATTTATAAAGAAAATTAAGTTTTTTTATTAAAAGTTAGGGTCTTACAATAATAAAATAATATTATAATTAATTATAATATATATTATTAATTAAAATTAAATAACTTATAGTTCTAAATTGAAACTTAAAAATATCTCAAAAAGTTAATAATAATTTTAGTCTATAATCTCCATTTTTGGTGTTTTATTATTTATACTAATATATAAAGAGACAAATTCAAAATGAGAGTAATCAATGGTTTAGTATAGTTTGTCTTAATAAATTTTTTTGGATAATATTATTATATAAAGTACTGTCGGTTATGATTAATATACTATATTATGTGTATTTAAATAAAATAAAAAATAATATACATATTTATCACAATTAAATAATAATAAAAATTAATGTAATATAAAATTAAAATTATACTCCTATTAATTTTACGGTACCCACTGCCCACTAATTTAGTGATTTGCACCGGTTAAAGGGGTAGTTATGGATGAAACTTGAAAGTAAAAAAGGTCAGGCCTTATTTTAGTTGGATGGATGACGTATGAGTATGGTTCATCTCCAGCGATGCTGATGGAGGAATAAATATTTCATTGGTACAAATCTTGTTCATATTGGAATCCATCTGCATCTTTATTATATCAAGTATTTTCACATAAATTTAGATTCCAATTAAGAAAGAGCTTATAGATAGATCATCCATTAGTTTGGTGATGGGTAATAGTCAGGAAGAAGAGAGATTGCTCTTAGAAGATGGACGTCCTCAGGTTTTTACCTATCTCTAACCTCTATTTCTCTAGCTATACGTTTACCTTGTGATTATATCTACCTTTTATGTGCTCGTTCTGTATCAAAATTCAATTTTTAATATTCAGATTCAGGTGATTTAATCATTAGCTTCTTACAACTGCTGAATTGGGTATTGGGATATTATTCTTAAGTTCTCAGTTTTGAAATTTCAACTTTTGACTGAAGTTCTACTATTTAGATTACTTTTTTTTCGCTTACATATGGGAATATAATTAATCAGTTGAAAGTGTTGGTAGAGTTTCATTCTTTGATTTTTATATGGTGGGATTGAATAAGAAAATAATACGAGTTTAATCAAGCTTTTTGGTGCATATGCTTGCTCTTTTTGGTTTCCCGAATATTTTAAAAACTAAACTCTGATCATGTATTGTACAAGGATTTATTTTTTAAAAGTTATTGTAAGAGGATTTTCCTGATCTGGTACCTGAAATCCGAGTTTTTTTTGGATCAAAGCAAAGATTCTACCTCCATTAACTTGATGTTCTGAATACTAGTTTCACAGTGATTTAGAGCTTATTGCTATAAGTGTAGAAGATCATTGAGATGGTAGGATCTGGAATCCATGTTGAAATATGGCAAATAGTGCCACATAAGTAAGAGTTATCTATATTCTAGTTTGTTTGATAGAAGGATGGGTGGTAAAGAGATACTTGTTTAATTTTTCTCTTCTGCTTTGTTTATACAAATAGACGTTGTGTTATTATCGATCATTTATTCTGTTTGCTTTCTTATCTATTACCTGTTGGATGTTATTAGTTATAGTCTAAGTTACATGGTCTCAGATGAAGTGTCAGGTTGAAAGCAGGTTGCAATTCTGCGCAAAATCAAGTTAAGGCGCTGATTGATTTGACTAAATCAGCGACCTATTAGACACTCTCCAGTCTAGTGACTAAATATAACACCATGTCTACATACTTAATGAGCTGTGAAGCACATAAGCAAACCTGTAACGCTGACATGGTTATATTTCAACATGGCTGCTGCATTACACCTATTGATGTGCCTCATAAGTTACTATTTTGGTATATGCATGGAATAATGCTGTATATAAATTGATTATATTTTTATTTAAATGACTAAATAAAATTATTTAAATAGGCGCTTTCAAGGGTTTGAGTTTTCAGATTAAGCACTTCCGTGTTCTCACTCTCACTCTGTGAATTGGTGACTTGTGTTCAGACCAGTTTGCCAAGTGTACACAAATCTCTTCTATAAGATACTCGAAAAGGGTCACAGGAAGTAATTATATGAATCTCCTTATTGCCACAATGATACTATTAATGACATGCAAATTATGACATGTTTTGTTTTACAAGTCAATGATTCTCTTTAAACGGCTATATATGTGCTAGTCTCTTCGTCTTGTGGATTATTGACTCTGAGATGTCAGTGTTTAGACCATATGGTACTGTACTTCACCTTAAACATATTTGCACTTTAGGACAAAAGCAACGGACTTTATACTGGAGATGGGTCAGTTGACATCAAGGGAAACCCTGTATTGAAAAGCAACACTGGAAATTGGAGAGCATGCCCTTTCATTCTTGGTAGCCTTTCGTCATTGTTGCATTTCTTTAATTTATTGAACATTCATTTACTTTTCTAACAGTTTAGAATTGATGAACAGGTACTGAATGCTGTGAGGGGTTAGCCTACTATGGAATTGCTACGAATCTTGTTAGTTATCTCACCAAAAAGTTACATGAAGGAAATGTTTCTGCTGCAAGAAATGTTACAACTTGGCAGGGAACTTGTTACCTGACTCCCCTAATAGGAGCTATCTTGGCAGATGCTTTCTTGGGAAGATACTGGACGATTGCTGCGTTCTCTACTATTTATTTCATTGTAAGTATCATATAAAATTATCATTTCTTTCTATGTAGTAGTTGCTTTGTGAAGATTTGAATGGTGTCATACCGTTATTCCTTCAATTTTGGGCACACAGCATATCAGTTGATGACTATAATGCATTCCATGATTAATCTTGAATAAAGAATAAAAAGGGGTGAATGAAGTTCTAGGGTGCAAGGATCTGATCTGATCTCCTACAACTCCATCATCAGGGGTCTACTGCTTTATATGGGCACCTCATCAAATTATTGTATTAGAAGGAATTGGACGATTTATAGAATTGAAGATGAGTCATTCATGTATTATAGTTTGTAAAATACCAGCTAGATTTTTAATACCTGTTTGAAGTATAGGTTGGTTATCCATGAGAGGTACTCACTCGCAATATTTTATTGACAAGGTCATGGACTTACTCTAGAACCATAAATAGCTCCAAATTTTCACTGATATGTTCTACATGAGTAATTTCATATTGATTATCCTATAAAAAAGGGGCATGCAAATTTATTTTCTTTTTTTATTAATTGTTTCCTTCATTTTGTGTATAGAAATTCTAATATTGCAATAGAGTCGAGAACTAATATTCCATAAACCTAAGTTCTAGTTTTTGAATAGGAGGATTTTTGGTATTCTGGTGGTTTGATTATGGTGTATCCTAGGGCATTATAATTTTATGATAACTCGGAGGTTTTCCAACTTAGTTAATATATATGCGCTTATGCAGAATTAGATAGTTTCTAGGCACATTGGGTATATCAGTAAGGGACTCCAACCACAATCTGACATATTCTGTTTTGATCTTTAAATTGATGTATTTGACTTGATGCATTTGTACATCTATTTTTTATCTACTTTTTAATCCGTGCACTTTTTCTTACATTGGGTAGGGAATGTGCACATTGACTCTCTCAGCCTCAGTTCATGCTTTTATTCCTGCTGAATGTGTTGATGGTATATGTCCTATAGCGACTCCTGCTCAGTATGCAGTGTTCTTCTTTGGGCTATATTTGATCGCACTAGGAACTGGAGGGATCAAACCATGTGTTTCATCCTTTGGTGCAGATCAGTTTGATGATACAGATGATAAAGAGAGCGTAAAGAAGGGTTCCTTCTTTAGTTGGTTTTATTTCTCTATCAATATTGGGGCTTTTGTATCAAGTAGTTTGATAGTGTGGATTCAAGACAATGCTGGTTGGGGCCTAGGTTTTGGCGTTCCCGCATTATTTATGGGCATTGCTATTGCAAGTTTTTTTGCAGGAACGCCTCTCTATAGATTTCAGAAACCAGGGAGAAGCCCTATCACTAGAATGTGTCAAGTTTTTGTTGCATCATTCCACAAGTGGAATTTGGCAGTTCCTAGTGACAGTAGTCTTCTGTATGAAACACAAAATAAGGCCTCAGCAATTGAAGGAAGTCGGAAACTGGGGCATACTGATGAGCTGAAGTAATCTTCTCAACTTTAAGCATTATTAGTTTTGAATAGGGAATTATTATTTTTTGCAACGTATTTTTTGGATATTTCTATAGGTCTCCTCTCACATGAGTGTGGGCCCAATTATATTCATATGAGGAAGACCTGGTGGAAATATTAATTCCTTTTTATATTATATATGATAACCTGTTTTTTGTGCTCTTTAGGCATCTCAATTCTCAGTAGCAGGTTCACTAATTTGTATGTTGTTTTAAGTCACATATAATGTAAAAAAAAGATTATACTCTGTTTTTGATTTATATTGGCCCTCCTTAAGTTAAAACCATTTTAGGTTTGATCTTCCTAGGTCTTTTTGAAAAGTATGAAATTGTATGTAAAACTTTCCACATTACTTTTTAGATTCCTTTTCACCACTTGAAATCCTTGCAGGTGCCTTGATAAAGCTGCTATAGTCACGGATGATGAAAACAACAGTGGGGACTACTCTAATCCTTGGAGGCTTTGCACAGTGACACAGGTGGAAGAATTAAAGATTTTAATCCGCATATTTCCCATCTGGGCCACCGGAATTCTCTTCTCGGCTGTTTATGCACAAATGTCTACAATGTTTGTGGAACAAGGGATGATGATGGACACGAGAATCGGTTCATTCACAATTCCTGCTGCTTCTCTTTCAACTTTTGATGTTATCAGTGTTATTTTCTGGGTCCCAGTCTACGATGCGGTCCTTGTCCCAATTGCAAGGAAATTTACGGGCAATGGAAGGGGTTTCTCAGAGTTGCAAAGGATGGGAATTGGCCTTTTTATTTCAGTCTTGTGCATGTCAGCTGCAGCTTTGGTGGAGATCAAGCGGCTGCAACTTGCAAGAGACCTTAACTTGGTAGATGAAGTGGTCGCAGTACCACTTAGTATTTTGTGGCAAATACCCCAATATTTCTTGTTAGGGGCAGCAGAGGTATTCACTTTTATTGGACAGGTAGAATTCTTCTACGATCAGTCTCCAGATGCAATGCGCAGCCTCTGTAGTGCATTGTCACTTTTGACAACTTCCTTGGGGAACTATTTGAGTTCTTTTATATTGACTGTAGTGACATCTTTAACTACTCGAGGGGGGAATGCAGGGTGGATACCGGATAACTTGAATAAGGGACATCTTGATTATTTCTCTGGCTGTTGGCTGGACTTAGCTGGACGAACATGGTGGTGTATATATTATGCGCCAAAATATACAAGTCCAAGGCAAGATGACGGTATAAGTTTCCCATGGAAGGATTACTTCACAAATTTTGAAGATACTATACTCTTTTTATGTTAATCTTCAACCCTTTTAGTCGTCATTTAAAGAAAATGTCTGTATCATAAATGGTTACAGGATAACTCAAGTCATTATCGGATCAGTAAGGCCGACTTGCTTGCGACAGTTATCTTACATTGAAACAACTAAGAAACTCTTGAATTTACTTCTTCTATTAATGTATATATTTCAAATAGAAGGTGTTGGTCATAATGCGTTACTTTGAGAGGCTATTCCTCCCAAAACAAAAGGATCAAAAACTTCCACGTCCAACGCTGAGAGATACTTAAAACTGGAATCAAGAGAAAAATCATAACAAAACTGACCGACTCCATATTTGTAATGAGCCCTTATATGTTACCCATATCACCCGTCTTCCAGTCACAGATACTATGATTTGTCAGCTTTAAACTTATATAGAGGTGCAAAATTTGGACCTAACAGACATTGGTTCATATTCCCACCTAGATTCTACTAAACTTGCGGCAAATTACGGGTTCCCAAAAAACAAAAAAAAACAAAACAGAACAAAGTGTTAAACATTACTTAATTTTACATGATAGCTTTTAAAATTTAGTAACAAATGCATTTATTTGCTTTCTTCTTAATCAATTTCATTTCTAGCCTTGATAGATGAAATTCATTTGGCTGCAACCAGAAGTATAACCTCCATCAATGACAAGATTATGGCCCGTTATGAACCCCGACTCCTCATCACTAGCCAGAAACAGCACAGCATATGCAACATCCTCAACTCTTCCAGCTCTCCCGCGCAGTAAACTCGCCCTTTCGCCCACAGTCTTGCTCACTTCTTCGGCTTCAATATCAGTCCTCCCTAAGGCCTTTCTGTAGGCGTCCACCAGCATCTCCGTGGGAACGCCATGTGGCACAACGCAATTTACCCGAATCCCATGGACCCCCAACTCACAAGCACTGCTCCTGGCCACTCCAATAATAGCCTCTTTTGACAATGTGTATGGATGTGATCCCAGGCCTCCCAGTATGGCTGCGGAGCTTGAGGTGCATATTATGGATCCCCCTTTCCCAGCAGCAATCATAGCCCGTGAGGCGTACTTTATTCCGTGTACAACTCCATTTAGATTGACAGATAATTGGGCTGCCATATCTTCCATTTTTAGCTTGGATATGCTTCCCACGTTGCCCGGTACGCCTGCATTGTTGAACATGATGTCTAGTTTTCCTTTCCATGTTAGTGCCAGCTGGACAGCGGATTCCACGTCACTTTCCTTGGACACGTCACAATGTATGTAACGACCTCCTATGGATTCTGCTAGGCTTGTTCCCAGGTCATCCAGTACATCTGCGATGACGACATGGGCCCCGTGTTCCGCGAATAGCTTTGCTGTGGCACCTCCAATTCCTCTTGCGGCACCAGTTATGACAGCAACTTTGCCGTTCAGCCTGGAAAACATCAGCTAGCTATCAAAAGTAAAAAGTATAATGATATGCTAAAAACTCCAAGTCGATCACTTTATTAAAAATGTATGTCTGATTTGAAATTTTAAGGGGATGGGGATGAAAGAAAGCATTGGTTTAATTATTTCTTTTGGTTTGGTCAGCCAAGAAAACAATATACCTAGCTAGCATCTAAACTAACCTCTTCTTAGCTGAGCTTTGTGCTTTGTCATCCATTTGAGCAGCTGAATTCATCATTTTGTCTGTATGAGTAATGTTATATATATGATACATGGCTCCATGGCATCATTACATATGCTTTGAGATTGTTAGGGAAAGGGTGGTCTTTGCGAGGTCTATTTCTTTTCTCTCACACACAAACTTCATTTTCTACAACCACTTTCAAACTATTAGCGTCAATACTTTTTACTTGGTTTCCTTTTCATGACCACTCTAATGTTAACCAAACAAATTAAGTTTCTCCATATGTAAATGGGGAATTAAGAAATCGATTTGACTGCTCTCAATCAATCAAATGACAGAAAAAACTTAAAATCATTTTTGTCCAATGAGTGATGCAAGAACACAAATCAAATGAGAGAGTTTTATGATGTAAAACCTTTTGATATTTAATAAATATATTTCTTTTAATATTTTTCATTAGTCTGTCTAGTTGGTTTGGTTGTTAATCATCTTCAATTCGATCACTTAATTAATTGTAAAAATTAAAAAAACAATCAACAATCACCCAACTAAAAAAAGTCAATAGTTAAGAATAATAATTTTTATTTAAACTTATAAATAATTATGATATCCCGTGCGATGCACGTGATCATATAATTGATTTTGGTAATACTAGAACATTTCGAAGCGAGAGACGAGCAACGAGAGAGAAATACAAGTGAAGAAAATCGAAATCAATCATCGAATCTGAATGGAGGAGGTAGCAGTGGGATCATCGAAGAAGATGATAGCGACACAGGAGGAAATGGTGGAGGCGAGAGTCCCAATTCCTTACAGGGACCAGTGCGCCCATTTACTCATTCCGCTCAACAAGTGCCGCCAGGCCGAGCTTTACCTTCCCTGGAAGTGCGAGAACGAGCGCCACTCTTACGAGAAGTGCGAGTACGAGCTCGTCATGGAGAGGATGCTTCAAATGCAGAAGATCCGAGAGAACCAAGACTCTCGGGCCAAGTTGAAACAAGGGATTCCTCTTATCCCCAAGACTGCCAACGCTTGAAAATTCTCCTCCGGTTAATAATCAGAGGTCAGTTCTTTATGCTCGAATGGTATATTATCTGAGTTTAATTTTAGATTTAGTCAATGGATTTCTCTATTTATGTCTATTTGTCTACATGGGTGTTTAGGGCTTTTTTTTTGCTGGTGGTTTGTTTGTTTTAGGGTTGATAATTTTATCATTTTTGCAAAGCCTAAATAAATAATCTGAAGTCAGTCCTTAGAGAAACCATGCTGTTACTTTAATTTCATTTTTAACTGATGTGTATTGATTTGCTATGCAAATTGATAGTAGCTCGAAAGTAAGGGTTTAGTTTAGATTTTTGAGGATTTTTGCTGGTGTTTTTGTTGATCACTTCATTCTTATTTTATGCCTAATTTGTGTTTGGACAACTGATGACTTCAATTGGCGTTTTAGTCAAGGGTTTGTTTATATATATGGGGTTCCTGTTGGTGTTGGGTGTCCGGAGGTTTTTGCGGTCTATTTCTTTTGGGATGTTTGGTTGCAAAATCTAAAGAGACCCTCTAGCTTACATGATTTAGTATTTTCATAATGTAACCTTTAGCTAATGGGAAATTGCTTGTTTAGATGTGATATTTCACAAGTTGTTGGAAATTGTAGGATTTATTATATGTTTTTTGGAGGGATTTGTGTTGGTGAGTTTGTGATTACTTTAAATCTGTGATCAATACCCAGTGAGAAGGTTTGATATTGAGATTTTGGTAGGTTATGTTGTGTTTTTGTTTATAATGAGTTTTGGTACTTCATCGAGGTTATATGCATAAGAGGGTTTATCTTGTGTTTTCTCATAATTCCGAATTATGTGGTCCAACAAAACATTAAATCTACTGTATGGGCACTCATACATGCTCAAAATTTAGGATAAAGAAAATCTCATGTTTCGGTAGTGGATACAGTATTCTGGTAGCAAGAGCTTTAAGTCCTTACGTTAGTTGGGTCAAGGTGTCATATATTGAGTTAAGTTGTGAGAGACAGTGTCATTACTCTTACTTCTGTACTACTACTATGGATTTGGGGCTTCCTTTCAAAGTTTCAGACTTGAACTGCAATGCCACTTTGTTACTCTCTTTTCTTGTTAACACACTCCTCTTAAGTGGAATATGCAAGATAATATGAAGCCACACTTTATAGCAGACCGATTTACAATGACTCTGATTGTATTGGCTTGATACCAAGTTAATAGCGTCTCATTTATATAGTTTCTGGTTGTTATTATATCGTACCAGCAAAATTTGTTATTCACTGTAATAATATTCATTAAAGTGGATACTAATTAGGAACTGTGTCGTAGTTTTTATACATATCTTTCTTACTAGAAATAAAAAGGAACTGTGTTGAGCTATACTGAGAGTGGAACGTATTTCAAAATGTAGCAAATTGTTTTCTGATGTGTACTCTGGTTACTTGGCAATTCGATGTTGTCTCTCCATTGAACAATGAAAATTTTAAAATTCACAATAAGGAAAGTTGACATTATCCCAAGGACAGAGGGTGCATTACATGTCATTTATTTTGTATATAATCTTCTCTTTCCTTGAAGCTTTTTTTTTCTGTCATGACATCAATTATTCTCCCGTATAATAATTGAGTAAATAACTTGCAAAAACTTGTCATATACTAATAATTATTCTCCTTCTGAGTTCATGTATGTTGGCTTTTGGAATTCCCTTCTTAGGGTATTGTATCTCAAATAATTCAAACTATGTGCACACACTGTTCTTTTACACCTACTGTTTTCTTCATATTTAAAGTCTGATGTTGATGACGCTGCTGACTCTATAACAGGAACCACAGGGCTGCTGAATTGGAGCGAGTACTCAACTCATGAGTATGATTGGTAACCAATGTTGGTGTGGAATTCATTTGAAAATTTGTTTCTGACTTTACTCTATTTCCTTGAGCTCATTTAGTTCTGAATGACATGAATCTTGTGTTTTACTTGGGTCTAGTTGGTTTGTAAAATAATCAAAGGTTAAACTCTGAATTTGGTCTTTTTCATCCTGCAAGTCCAAAAGTTGGATACTCAAATACAAAAAAGCTAAATAATTTTTGTTCTTACCTAATTCCAATCATCAAATCTGGAAAGTCAACAAAAGTTGGTCCTGTTTTCTTCAACCTTCTAGGGCAAAATCATTAAATTAAATCTTATTCCATATCCCTCCCCACCCTATGCATCTAATCTATGTTAAAGAATGTCTAATATCTTGGTTTAGTTTAAATATAATCGATTCCCATTTGTCGTATTCCTCCCCACCCTATGCTTCAATTGTTTAAATTTATATCTACCCATTGTCAAAGGGAAATAAAGTATGGACGTTAAGTACGTATACGCGAATGAATTAACATTAATGTCATTGGAATTATTAAGCTCGTATATGTAATTACATATAGCCGAGATGTTTGACTAGTTTTTTGAGTTGGAAATAAGACGGACAGACGTATGATCATAGTAAGTTTTAAGCACAATAATTTTTACGTGCTCTTGCTAACATACTCCCTACCTACCTACCTACCTACCTAATTCAATTCATTTGTTTTGGCTAGTTTGTATAAGAAAGGGGCTGCAGCTTGATTTTTTTTTTCAAAACGTGCATTTTGTCTTCTTTTAGTAGTGTTTTTAAGTTGCATCCATCCATGAGAAGGAATCTAAGACTACGATTCTTAACGCCTACTACTCTCTTTCGTAGAAAAGAAAAACAATTTTTTGGACAGAAAGATATACTACTATAATTTGTCACTTGTCACTCAATCAATCAAAAGTAGTAGGAGTAACATATACACTACTACTAGTAGTAGTATTATCATGTGCGTCTCTATTTAAATAACCTGGACACAAGAATTAAAATAATAATTAAAAAGTATTAAATATAGTACTCAATTATCTATAATACCCTTAGTTCATTAATTTATCATAGTACAAGAGTTTAAAGTACCAAAAAAATAGGTAGAGTAATGAGGGGTAATTTTAAAAAAATTATCATTAATTCTCCTAGATTTGAACAAAAGCCGATTAATTAGAGATAAATAAAAAATTCTAAAATATCATTTAAACAGGGACGGAGAGATTATTATTATTATACTATACTATAATAAATGTCAAATAATACATGCATCTTCCTAATCCTATCTACCGAATTCAATTCCTACTGGATGGACGAATGAGTCATCAGAAATATAGAGGAGAGGAGAGGAGCATGAGTCTTCAATCATTGTTCAATCCGTAGATCGTTAATAAAATTACAAATATACTCGAAGCATATATATATAAAAAATAAAGTTAAACATAGACGACAGGCAAGAGATAATGAAGGTACGCAAGTGCATCAGTTTTAGAAGTTTTGAGGGGTGAGTAGCTAGCTATTACGTAATAGCCAAATTGGTCACATACATGCAGCTAGCTGCACGGCTACCGATACCAACTTTGACGTCCTAATCTACTTGTAGGTCACACGCACATGGGATAAATATAGAGAACAGAAGATTATTCAATTATGTGGTCAAGAGGAATAGTTTAGTTTGGACTATTAATTGTTGCCCAATAGGGGAAATAAATCAAAAAATTAAAGACTTTATTTTCTGAAATTACAAATTTTATCTGCCTTGTGTAAAATAACTCTGACCTTCTTGATCTCAAGCCCTTTTCTCTACCAAAGGTTTTAATTTAAACCCCTTTTTATCCTACCTATTACCTCTATTTTCAAAAAATAAATAAATTCTCATTTATAAAATTTAACTTAACATTGTCTCATTTTGATTTAAACTAACCATGTCCTGTCCATTTAACTAAATATGATGCGATTATTCTAACAAACATGCAATTATTTACTCCCCCGATCCCTCTCCAAAAAGATGCAAACAATGTTTACACACAAATATAAATTTCCTTTCCGATCTACTCCTTATTGAGTTATAAACGTGACGTGAGTGATTCAAAAGTAGTTGAACGCCAAAGTATTTGAATTTACAACCCTAGCTAGATCCATTTCTCCAAATTAACTATGGGGTTGTGAATGATATATGTTATATAAAGATGGGACAGGCAGAGTAACAGAAAAACTAAACAAGTTGCATGTATATATATATACAGTTACACACACGTCATAATTGCACTTAGATCGGCGATATGATTGACAAGACCGATCATACTCTGGTAGCACAAGATCTATATATAGATTTGTGTGCAATTTTAATTAATACACGACGACTAGTAGAAGTTGGTAGATGTAGATGGAGAATTGAGAAATGGCGTGTAGGTTTCTCTCTCAATGTCATGTCATGATATAGTACTAGTTTCATTCCTACCTAGTCCTTAGTTTTCATATATATTTTAAATTGTACTCTTAATTTTATATACGAATTTAATTATAATGGTGTAATACTACTACTACTAATAATAAACATCATAATTTTTGTTTTTTGGAATGTAAAAATCATAATTTTATACTCTTAATAAATAGTATTGATATATATATATATATAAAAAAAATTTAAAAAAGTAGTACTGTACACTGAAGCTGTACTAGCTAGTAGTATAATCAAGGGGCAGCGGACGGAGAGGATCAGAAAGAAAGAAAAGACATTTATGGATGAGTGGAAAAGATCCATATATATTCATGTATATAGCAAGCGAAGGTGCATGCATGTTCTAATTACTCAATAGTTTCTCAACTACAGACCAGCAGATGATATTAGAGGAGTAATAAATTAATTAATAGTTGGTTGATTCGGACGCATTAGAAATAGTACGAGTATATTGTAGTCCAGTAGGCAAAGAGATGTAGCTACCTAAGCTTATTAGTTAGTCTGTGTGATTAATGTTTGTATTCCATGCATGGCATCATTCCATTCATTCTGATTTCTGCTGCAGAAATTCCATCATTCCTTTTGTGCAGTGTGCTTTCTCTATCTCTGCCATCATCTTAATTACTCTCTCTCTATTTTGCCTCCCGATGAATGGATGGATGCCAAATTGCCAATATATCCCTACCTAGCTACCCTCTCGGGTACCCCCATAATTCTAAAAATAATTAGAGAAATTTTTTAAGTGGCTGTATCTTACCGATATATTTTTTAATTTATCTTAATAATTCATATTTTTATATTAAATTTTTTTTTGAATAATTTAAACTCATATTTATATCTTAACTATTCAAAAATTTTTTAATACAGATTAAGATGCGAGTCGTTAAAATACATTAAAAGATAAATTGTTAAGATGCATTGATATACAATCAAACACCACCTTAGACCGTAGAAGGATCACCTAGCGTCACTTCGGCATTTTTTGAAGCGGATTAGGTTCTTTTTTAGAGATCTCATTTATTTCTTTTATTTTTTATATTTATTTATTATACTATAAAAGGATATATATATTTTTTTATAAATTTACATATAAAAATTAATCTTTTTAGAGTTTCAAAGTAGATTTTTAATTTTACCTAGATAACCTAGGCTACTAGTTAAATTAAAGCGGTAGAGGAACGAAATTAATTGAACTTAATTAGGTTTTGATCTTTAGAACATTGCATGTACCCTCTCCTCTCTGTCTATGCTCCCTCCCCACCTTATATCTTTATATCTACTATTTCTACCCCTCTTTATACAAAAGTGTAAGCAAATATGATAGTTTAATTACTACATTTATATTATTTACACTGTTAATATTTAATGGGTTTCAATCTTTAAATCCACTACATCAATTTAATGTATTTTGAGTCCTAGACATTAAACTTGTGTACTCAAATATTACGTCTGTGAATATATAACTTAATTATTAAAATAAATTATTTGTAAGCAAATAAAATTCTCAAAAACATAGATTTCAAACATTGTATAAACTACCATGATATGTCTACGGACATTGGATCATTTTTGACGGACTTATAACTAGCTTTTTTGTAATGTATCAAAAACAAAATTCCTATCAAACAAATGGACTTGCCTCAAATAAAAACCAACAATGTATTCTTTTCAGCCTAGCAGATCCCTTCATTAATTACATTTCCTCCGCCTTACACGGATCTAAAAGAGTACCTAAGACGTATTAGTGGTTTATTTTCAAAAGTGTTAGAATATAAGATCACACACGCACACAAACGATAAAAAATTAAGAATAACACAAGAGATTTACGTGATTCTCCAATTTAGGTACTCTACAGGCGGCTAGTTGTTTATTGATGATTCATTGGTTATATAGAACTTTTACAATAGATAGTATATATAACTACTAATCCTATTACAACTCTACTTCACATTATATCAATCAATTACCGCTCACAGGATTCCGTGGCGCGCCCCGCACCACTCCAAGCCTTCACACAACACGTCCCACGCCACCATAACAGAAATTGCTTGTATGTAATGAGTCACAAGTTCCAATAAGAAAGGATTTAAATGACTATGAAACATTTTTAGTATTCTCTAGCTTCACCTAATCTGTGTGACCACTTTATTACAAAATATATATTTAAATTAAAAGATAAATTAAAAAATTAAAAAAATAATATATTTAAATAATAGGGGCAAAAAAGTAGAAAAAATAAAAAATAAACATGGCACAAAATTACCACAACCTCTATAGAAACTTTATAATATAGATTAGTTATATAATACTCTCTTTCTACATACTCGAGTATAAAAAAATTATACTCCACGAAAAGCTTATGATTAGAACAAATTGATAGGAATGGGTAGTAATATTTTTAACCAATATGAATTCTAGAAGCTTCTACTAGTTTTTGTAGTTTTTCAAAATTCATACTTTTCACATAATTTAAGTTTCCACGATATTTTATTTTTTGGGCACCTAAAATAAACCAATAAATGCAGTATTTTCCACGAAAAGCATGCAGTGCAGTGCCTAAGTACATAACATCTTTTTTCTCACATTAATTCTTGTTCTATAGTCTTTATTTATGTTGTTGACATATATGGAAGGGCATGAATTTGGGTATGGTTTTACAGACTATGTAATTTATTCGTGTACACAAAGTAACTATTTCCTACGTTTCTAAATTAATTAAAAATGTAATTTGATTTTGGGATCAAATTACAATATATTAAAATTCAAATTAATGTGATTTTTTTTAATTTTAATTGATACAATTATTATAATTATATAGTATATAACAAAAATTATTAATCACAAAATTTATTTAAATCTAAATTTTTATGAGTCAATGACCCCGTTGTCAATGACACCATTCCCGACGGCGGGCGATAGGAGATAGGGATGTTTAAAAAATTCGATTTTTTTTGGTTTTTTACCGAACCGATATCGGCGGTATGGGGTTTTTTCGGTACCGATTTTTTGATTTTTTAATACTTTTTAGTACCGATAGCGGTAATGAAAATTTTGAATTCGGCAAATATCAAAAAAATGGAAAAATCGAAATATAGAAAAACCAAAAATTTTGATATTCTTTCTTATCTAGCTTTTGGAGATAACTCCCTTGGGGCTTGGACCCTTATTATTGGACCGAAAAAATCAGTCTTATTAAATGTATAAAAAAAACATTTCATTTCATTTCATGTATATACAACAATTAATCTCAGCCACTTAACATCAATTACAACGTTATGTTTATTTACTTAAGTAAATTAACGTTATTAATTCTCACAAATTAATTAGTGAGGATTAGATCGAATTACCATCAAAAGGTACTAACCACAACAAAACAAAATAATACTAATTCTTTTCTTTCCTGCTTTATTAATTTAGTTTTGATAATTACTTTTAGCACGAAACTAATCATAATAACTGTTATTATCAGTTATCAATGCAATTTAAATTGATTTTTGCTATGATTTTAAATATGAGCGTATATATCAACCAATTATTATACTATATATTTTTTCTCGATATATTCCAGAAAAAAATAATGCATATAATATAACCCGAAAATAATATTATCATAGAGGAAAAATATATTCTTTGTAGTTACAACATGAGGGTTATACACTAAAGTTTAATTATTTATTGTTGTATAGAATGAGTACAATTTCTTTTGATGACACACAATATCAATAAGTTTATTATTATAATATCATTAATTAATTATTATACTATATATCATCATTATTAAACTAAACTAAATTAATTTAATATATAGCATGACCTATTAAGAAATTCTTAAAATTATTTAATTATTGCGGTATAACCGAAAATCGAACCAAAAAAATCGGTACCGACTTTGTACAGAACCGATTATTCAGTACCGGTACCGGTTCTTGATTTTCCGGGTTTTACGGTTCGGTTTTTCGGTACCGATTTGGTTTTTTTACCGATGAGCACCCCTAATAGGAGCCAGGGCGATGGGCGTTGCCATCGCCAATGACCTCAGTCGACAGCAGGGGAGTCATTGACGACGGCAAAGTCCGTCGGCAATGACCAAATTTTTTGTAGTGTAATTTTAGAACGGATATAATAATTTTTATTTTGTTTCACAAAAAGCACTTTCCTTTTGTTTCACTCGAATTATTTTATTAACAAAATTTATAAAGAATGCATTTTTCTTTATATTTATTCTTAAATATAATGAGTATTTAATTTAATAGTTGTAGTATAATAATGAAATTGTGATGTTAAACCTATAAATAATGTGTCATTTATATTATCATCAATATAAAGAGGTCTATTTTGTATAACATTTTTTTATACAAATGGAACAGTTTTTGTAGACATATCTAGATAGTACTTAAAATTTATTTTGTTCCAGAAGAAGAAGAGTTTTTTTCTTCTTTCATATGAATAGATAATAATATAAAATGACATAATATCTTCAAGTTTGTTATCATATTTTCATTATCATACTATCACAACTGACCTCAATATTTTTATAAGAATAAGCAAGAAAAATACATTTTTTCTTTTTTCTGGTGAATAGAATTAAGGAGTATTACGTATAAGTTTGATACTAAAACTTTCGATCGATGATACTTCATAGCAAATATCAATCTGTCGTTCTTATCATCCACTCTTTTTCATCCTAATTTCGTGTTTGATAAGAGGTAAGCTAATGAAGGGAATATATACATTAAACTTTTCGTCTTTTCTGTTATTTTAATTAAAATTTAATTCATATATAGAAACCTACTTGATTTCCATATATTTTAAAAAGACAACTGGCCCTTTATGTTTTAGCATTTTGTAAAATTAATCCCAAAATTTATAATTCATATATAATTCTCTCGCTCTTTTCTAAACTTCCAAAAATCGCAATTTGTTTTTACCTGAAATTTGTCATGTTAATTATAATTCAATATATTTTTTATTCCAATAAGTTTACTATCACATAAAAATTAAAATTATTCACATACATATTGATATGGCCTATGTGCAGAGCAAGTCATGTGGGGCATACTAATATGTATGTGAGCAATTTTATATGATAATAACATTACTCTTTTGATCCGCACTTGATATATAATTTGAGTGAGGAAAAAATTATCAGAAAGAAAGTCAATGAGTTAAGATGACGACTAAGCCTTTGTAGGAATAATATTAGTAGTACATTTAAGGTGAAAGTTTAGTTCCATTAGCTGCGGGGAAGTTGATAAAAGGATCGGCCGGCCGCTTGGGGTTTTCTGCATATCTTGCGAGTATTTCAAACGTCGGCACCGTCGCGCCCCAAAAGCCTACTTTCTGAATTTAAAACGTGATTGATTGATTTTGAAATTTGAAGGAATTTTTAGTTTGACCTGAAAAAGAAAGACCCATAAGAATATTATATTCTCATATTCGCCCAGCATGTCCCCACCTCACCTCTACGTGCGATTTACTCCAATCATTCTTAATTTCAAATATTCCACCCACCCTACTTCTAATTCTCATGCAAATTTAAATGGAGAATTCATATTTTTACTGCAATTATTATTATTATTATTATTGTCTTCATCTGAAATAATTAATACAATAAGTATATAGTTTGTAAATTAATATTTTCCCAATTTATAAGATTATTATTGACTTTAGAAGATAAATTTGAGGTCTCATTAAAAATGTATGAAATAATAAAACTTTTAATGAGTTATATTTTTTAGATTATTTATAATATTTATAAAAATTAAATAATTTTATATCAATCTTAAGTTTAACAATATCTTAAGCCGACTTCAAAAAGTCAATAAAGATATTATGAATAGAACCGAGGGAGTATTATACATTTGTGTTGAAAAATCGAAAATTCATGCTGGAAATAATTAACATATATTCTACTTTAACATTGTGTTTACGAGTTTTAAAAGAGACCGAAAAGAAAACAAATTTGAAAACTTAAAAAATTATTTTATGTTCATTTATCCTAGTTTGTGAGTTCTTAAAGAGACGGAAATTTGAAGAAAAACGAATGATAAGTTTGGTCATTTTTCATACGACAAGTTTTTGTTCAAGAAAAAGACTCCAATTAATAAATATTTTGTAATGCCTAATTAAATAACTCTTAATTTATAAAATACCTAAAAAGAAATTAATACAGGGAAGTGATAACTTATATTTAACAGTTAATTTTTTTTTCTTTTATAAACTTGCTAACAATAATTTTTATTTATTTATTTATAAAATTTAATTCATCAGGATATGAAAAAGCAACTCACTCAAGAAGGAAAAGATTTGAGGAGTTTGACTATTTGTAGAGAAAGTGAGAAAAACAAACTATAGATCTCTAGCGGGAATGTGTGCGTGCATGCATGCATGCAGATAAAGGTCTTTAACAGGCCAGGTCCGGTCCGGTCCGGTCCTATTCGAAACAATTTGGCTTACTTTAATTAACTTCTACGACTATATATATTTATTTTCATTTTTCATTAAAAAAAAATGGTTTATATACTTTCTTACTTTTAATTCATGCAGTTAATTGTAATATGTTACTAGTGTTTTAATTTCCGCTTAAAATTAATATATTATTTCTTTCATAAGTTTTCGTTTAATAAAATAGCGTCAAAACTTTAATGGAATCTGGCACCATTAATTAATATGACTGTGGAAAGTGATGAAAATATGAGCACATAATTTACCTGCTCTCACCAACCACATGAAAGCTGAAGCTGCCTGCCTCTGTAGCCTGTACCTGTAGTCTTTGAATCTAGTAGCTAAGTAATTGCTACATCAAAACTTCTCCTTTTTCAACTTGGCTTAGATACCTAATCAATCAATCCTAAAAAAATATTTAAAAAAAAAATAGAAGGAACCTATTCACAAAATACTCACTCAGCTTGGGAATTGATATTTATAAAGTAAAAATAGAAATACATGGTATTTTTTGAATATTCTTGTAATATTTTATTCTCACATTAAAAGATACAAGAAAAATATGTGTATAAAAATAATTAAGTTAGTAACAATAATACCTTTACTCATGATTATTTGGGTGAACCTATAAAGATGACCCTTACTATCGTGCTAGTTGGTTAAGGCATTGTTTGGATGAATTTGATTTGATTTGAATTTGAAATTTGATCCAAAATTTATTCCGGACTCGAGATTTGACCCGAATTATTTCAATTCTTCTCACATAAATTAAGAATTTGTAGAACTAACACTGTTTACTCGTAAAAATAACACTTCCTTTTAACATTTGAGCAATCTGAACGAAATTAATTAGGACAATACATTTACATTCGCTTATAATTTTATGACACTAAATTTGGTATTTTACAAAATTTCTGTTAATTACATTAGTGTTGGTTTCATTTACTATTAATGTAAAATTGTCATTTTGTATATACTTTATTTTGATTATAATCTCTTCACCTATATTTTAGCAAAAATAATAAAAAAATTAATTTTAAAAATGGTCAATTTGACTTTAAAAAGTCAAAATTAAGTAATTAATTTGGGACGGAGGGAGTATTAATTTAAGTAGTTTAAAACAGAACATATCTTTGTATTCGTAAAAGCTAATGATTAAATGTGAGTGCAATTCAAGTGAAGGATATATGTGTTGGGTAATTTTAATTTTCATATTTCTTCAAAGTGAAATAACTTGCATGAATTTGTATAATACTACTCCCGGGTCCATTCTAAATTTACAAGATTATTATTGAAAATTTGTTTTTCATCCTTGGTACGTTTTACTGTACTTATAAAAGTCGTAACAAAAAAAAAACTAGATAATTGAAAAAGTCAATAATATGTATACGTACATAGGAGTATAAAACTACAAATTCCCAGTCTCCGTACGTAAGTGTGGGATATATATATATAGTCAGCCATTTGGGCACCGCCCGTTAGGAAAATGTAATCGCCTTTGAACAAGTCCTAATCAAATCACCCTATATTTGTAGGGCAGAATATAGCTAGTTTTTATATATATATATATATATATATATATATATATATATATATATATATATATATATATACCTCCAATAATCCAAATGGGAAAGGCCTAACCAGAGTATATTTTATTTTACGTAATTAATTAAACCACGACTAGTTAAAATGGGGCGCCACCATGCTTTACTATTACTACTACGGCCATACATATAAACATACATACGCCACACGATATATATATCCATAAATAAATGGTGTTTAGGGTGTGATGACGAGGACGTGGAAGATTATGATAATACATATATACATATGTAACAGAAGTAGCAGTCCCTTAGCTATTGAGAGAATTTACAAACTCCCTCCTCCCTATTCAGCAACTAGCTTATTCTTCCTTTTCTCCTGATCCTTTTCTCTTTCTCTCTCTAACTTCTCCCTCTCTCTCTCTCTATATATATTTGTTAATTTAAAGCAGCTTCTTGCTAGAGCTCATGATATATATAGCTAGGCTCTGCAAGATCACCCAGGTGGTGAAAGTAATTTTGGAGTGATTCATTTGGATTTCTAAGAATATATATCCTTTTAATTAATTTGGTAGTGATTGGTTGGTGTTATTGTTAAAGAGATCGAGAGGGCAGGAAATTAAATGGGTTCGTGTGGAAGAAATGGGGCGGTAAGACAATATATAAGATCTAAAGTGCCTCGTTTGAGATGGACTCCTGATCTTCATCAATGCTTTATTCATGCCATTCAAAGTCTTGGAGGCCAAGACAGTAAGTTATTTCACCTAGCTTCTCTCTAGATTTTTTTTTTGGGTTCGGTTGGTTTTCCTTTTAATTTCTCGATCATGACTTAATTTCTTCTGATTCTGGTTTACCCAATAATTCCTTTATAACTAGCTAATATATATGCATGGTTTCTTGTTATTTGATGTCCGTTTTGATGATATATGTATACTTTCAGAGGCAACCCCTAAGCTTGTTCTTCAGTTGATGGACGTGAGAGGACTCACTATCTCACATGTCAAAAGCCACCTCCAGGTTTCTTTCTTTTTATTTAATTTGTTCTCCATCACTTCTTATTACTTTTTCCCTTCTCCTCTATCTTTATAATCTTGTTTTTTTTATTAATTTTTCTACTCTGCTTCCCTTTGTTCAAACAGATGTATAGAAGCATGAAGAGTGATGACACCAGAGAAGGTACTTATATATATATATATATATATATATATATTGATTATATATGCACATGTATATATTTTTAATACGTACATTCTTTCCAAGAACGGTTCTTACTCCAACCACCACATATAAATTCTAGTCCTATAATATATTTCATTTCTGGATAATTTTGACTCAAACTTCAGAGCTTCATTAAACCTAGCTACCAGATGTGTGTGCTTATAATATGCTACTATATGCTTTTAGAACCAGATTTCTACTCATACTTACCTCAACTGCTACTACTTATTGCCCCAGATCAAACTTCATCATCTTACATCTTGTTTTATAAGTATATCTTTTGGCAATGAGTGAGACAACCCTACTTCATTTATTCTTTATTTCCCAATAAAGTTGTTCCCTAACCAAAATACACGGACACAGAATCAAACTACTATCCCTTTGAATCTTCTACTATTGGCATTTCTGATGAAACCCACAAATCCCACTTAAACTGCTGGGTTTTTGTTACAAGAGTGTTGCAGCCAAACAAAAATTAGAGATGCATATTTGATAGTATTTCTTTAAAATTAGAGATACCTATTTCTTTTTAATCCGTTTTAAAATTAGACTATAAAGTCACGAAGTTTCTGACATGCCATTCGACTATACTTATAATATTCTTAATTAGGTAAATATAGTTCTACCATACTGCCAATACTACATTTTTAATAAATGTTAAAGAGAGATGTCTGGAATAGTAAAAAAAAACTTCACTTAAACTCGGTTGTTTTAAAATATATCTCTAATTTTCCCCCCTCTTAACACTTCTTTATAGTCTCTTTTTGTGTTGTGTTACTAATTAACAACAGAGAGGAGTTTCGTGGAACGAAGCAGAAAACACTCTCTTGAAGAAGATCATCATGATGGGTGTATAGATCAAGAAACAAGTGTGGGTTATCATTCATCATTATTAAATCCCTCCATTGAAGCATCAGATTCTCATGATCAGCAGTTCATCTTCGTGCCTCCTACCCCACCCACAAAGAGGTAAATCTCAAAAAAGTTTATGCAAAAAGTAACAAAAAAGGATTTCACATTTACATGTATTAACTGCATCATCATCATTGTTTTCTTTTATCTTCTGTCTTCTGGTCTTGTTTTATGTATATAATGTTCTTTTTGTTTTGCTTACCCTCAGAGCTAGAATCGAGACAAAGAGTTTTATCTCAGATGATCAGATCCTTCAGCTGCAATGCAGCCAAAGAAAAATAAATCCGTACTGTTTTGGTAATTATAATATGCTGCTGCCTGACAAAAATAAAGCAGCAGCTCCAATATCCACACCCTTCTCTCTGCCACTTAATTTCTTCCACAACCTCAATCCCTTTGCCCATGCAGATGCAGTGCTGCAAAAATCTGATTTCCTTGAGGTACATATTTATTATCTCTCTCTCTCTCTCTCTCTCTCTCTCTCTCTCTCCCTCCCTCCCTCTTTTTAAAAAATTTTTGTTGCAGCTTTTTGAGTGGGATGATGGAGTATAATGTTGGGTTTATAGTACAGCTTTTTAAGTTCAACTCTAGTCAATGTAGCATGCTTTCTTTGTTTATGTATTATGTATATATCAGATGATGCCTACTTGACCAGTGGATGTATGAATATTAATCATGCATTTTGGGACAAGCAGTATCAATTGCCTTTGTGTGTTACTGCACCTCTATTAGAGAATAATACTATGATACTGTATTTACACACCCACCCTTTTCGATTCCAGTGTTATAATGAGAAATGTGATAATAAAAAAAAATGGTTTTGAAAAGGTGGTGATAAAAAATGGTTTTGAAAGGGTGATGCTACTGACAGTACTCCAACTAATGCTATACCCACTCCAAGAAAAGAAAAATAAATAAAATTGCCTATCAAGGTCCCCTTTGGTCAAATTGCTTTTACACATTAAATATTTAACAAGCGAAAAGGATTTATAATGAAATGCAGTTAATATTTTGCATTTTAGATTATTTTCTTTCTCCCCTAAAGTGTGTAGTGGTTAAGGAGATTTGACTGGCAAAAACTTATGCAAATTGTGGTCCAGTACTATCCTTGATGAGGCCATTACTTGGGATTCAAAACTGGCCAACACTTAAATGCAATAGTGCAGTACTGTACTTATGTAGAAACAACAATGTCATAGTATGCATAGTCAATTCAAATATAAGCTAGTACTTTTTTAGTTACTAGCTAAAAGCTGGAGTAATTAACTTTAGAAGACTAATGTGCGCTACCAGGCCTGTAAATTCGCTTATTCTGTACATTCTTCTTTTGCATTTTTCTGTCTTTCCTTTCTTTTGTTGATACATTTTGCGGAGTATTGATTTCTAAAATAATTTGATGGCTAAATAGATGATAATAATTTTTCATGCCGAGAGGAAGGAACATGGCTAGGTGAAAACCTAATTTACTAATCTAATCTTGATAGAAAAGATCGGGTTTTTTTTTCCCCAACGGATCATATATATATATGTCCCTTCAACACAACATAGGTCATCGAAGGACTTTTTGGTAACAAAGTACCATGCAATTAATAGTCACGAAAATATTCTTTAACCAGCCCTTGCAATATGCTTCCTTGTTTTTAACAGAAAGTTGTGGCCATGCATTAATTACAATTAATTCTTCATGTGTATCATTATTGTGTTTAATTTTTGCCACAAGCCCCG
Source organism: Panax ginseng (assembly GCA_020205605.1). Taxonomy (NCBI): domain Eukaryota; kingdom Viridiplantae; phylum Streptophyta; class Magnoliopsida; order Apiales; family Araliaceae; genus Panax; species Panax ginseng. Next base: position 7,872,091 of record CM035127.1, read on the forward strand.
AAAGAAATTTCCATAAACATTGAGAATACAATTTTGTAATCACCAACTATGTTTCATTCTGCAGGTTGCTAAACATGAAGATAAAACATGCATAGCATCAAACAGCTGGAAACGCGAAGATGATGATGATGAAGAAGCTCGGGGTTTTGGGTTATCATTGTCACTCTCATTGCAGCATCCCTCCACTCAGAGAAGCAATGCTTCTTCTACCAGCGGTATCAGCGAAACAATTTCTTCATATTTTAGGCCCGACTTGAACCATTGCTCCGGCTCTTCATCAGACCAGCGTCACATTAATTTAGATCTATCTATTTCTCAATGTGGTACCTAAATTTTTCCTAGCTCGGCAAACATTCATATTTGTTAGTTATGTATTTTCCACTCTAGGATTTTCAATCTATTAATTATTATGGCTAAATTCTCTATGATGTTGATTTTTACCTTTATAAGAGTTCCAATTGTGAAAGCAAGGCTGCTTATATTAGTTTGAACGTGCATAGAGTATATATTGATGACTTTATTGAATGAGAGTGATCTTATTCACCTACTTCTGGATTGTCTGAATCTTTACCTGATATATCCATCGAACTGTAGCAGCAATTAATGTTGTTCCTGATCTGGGTAATGATTCATGTTCAGAAATTATTCAAAACTCTGTTTCTCAAAGCCAACTTGCTTCAGCCTCTAGCTGATTGCATTGATTGAATGAAAACAAAAAGTGTAAAAAAGGAACTTTAGTCAATTTAATAACTTACTATCCCAAACAAATACTCAAAAATAAAAATGTACTAAATATCTTGACCATTGACCAAGTTCAAATCAAAATTATTTTAAAACATTGATTTTACAAAAATTTAATTCCTAACCATTTTGTATTGTTCATGCAAACAACATTAATTTTCCAGAATGTATATACCTAACTACATTTTTAAAGCTGAAACTTGACATTGTATAGTTGACATTTGCTTGTAAATACAACCGAACCATAAATATAAGCACGAAAAGGCACATGTCTATTAGGAATAGATCAAGTGTCGCACTCAATTCTCACCAAATTTCTTGGACAAAAGGGGATGATGCCTTAATCCCTAACCCAAGTTTCAATTCAACAGCGTGACTATCTCAACTCCCAACTAGGACTTTCGTTTGTGGTCCATTACATATATCTCTTCATCGAACCACAATGAGTGACCAAAAAATGAATCAATTCCTCATAGTTCGCCGGAAAAAGCCGGACTATAATGATGTATATATTAACATAATTAAGTAACATAATTATATGTATATTTTAAATTTTGAATTTTTTTAATTTTAAATTTTGAATCAATGTTGCGTTAAATTTCAAATTAGAATAAATAATTTTAATTTGAAAATTTGAAATTAATATAAATTTATTTGATCTTTAAAAACTATAAATTTATGTTGATGGATAACACTGCATGGAATAAATGCTCATTGACAACACTTTCATGGCACATGTACTCCTTGTCTTCTTCCCTAATAAATAATTAACTGCGCAGGAGAAAAAATGAAACTAATATGAACAATTCAATATTAAGATCAAGGGCTAGGATTATGGGGTTACAACGAATGATATATATATATATATATATATACACACGGTTCGGCTCTAAAGCGAACTTTAAAGAGTGAACCAAAGACGAACCGTTGTCTTTGATGTCTATGGCGACAATTCGATCCGTTGCCATAGTTATGTAGTCTTTAGCGACGGGTCAAACCGTCATTACCATAGACACCAAAACAACAGTTAAATCTTTTTGATTCATTTTTTAAAGTTCGCTTTAGAACCTCTCATAATATATATATATATATATATATATATATATATATATATATATATATATATAAAAATATAAATAATTCTGAATTTTCTGCTTTATCCTAATAAATCATTTGGATCGTCCATAGTGCCGGTTCGATCAAAAATACTACGTTATATCTTTGGGTTTCCTCTTCCAATATGCCACAAGTACAATGTTTTTTTATCAATAGACAACCTTTTCTTCCATATGAATAAGTGACTCTACACACTACCCATTAAATCATCGAGTACAATCATCTCTTCTTCTATTATACTGCTACCAACATCAATGATATATAGTATCAAAAGAAGTATACATTTAATGGACTTCAGCTTAAAAGTCCAAGCCATGACAACAAACAAAAAAAAAATGCTAAAAGTTATACAAACCAATTAGCAGGGAACAAGTTAAGTCTGCACAAGCTTTAGTATCAACAGCTTGGTAGAGCAAAGCTACAATCATTTTGAATTTTCAACCATTGATTTTCTCATGGTAGCAAGATAATGGCCCTACACCCTAGGCAACAACTAGCTTCATTAACTTTGACGTTTGGTTCCGACTTACTGTTGCAAGTTCAGAAAAATCATTCACCAACTGTAGAGTCCTTGCCATTCTTCTTTCCGTTGCTTGTCTTCATAATATCAGAAACCAAAGCCTTGACGCAGAGTTTTGGCTTGGTACTCACAAGGTTGAACGGGAGAACAGAGACCCCAACCACTAGTGACCCATTCGGTACTCTAGAAAGGGGTAACATCTCAACAAGAATTGAAAGCTGTAAATTTAATTATTCTGGTTATCACAGGCATCAAAAAATACACAAGGAAATTATTTATGAACAATGTTTTAATTACTCAAAAAATTGAGATTTGTACCTCCGGGCATTTCAGGTCCACAACTGAATCAGCTATAACATCTTTTACTGCTGCAGCTACAATTGTAAAGCATTTGTTGCGGTCTAACAAAGCTACTGCATCAGAATCACTTGATGTTGCTTTTGAACCCTTCATCTCGGTCTCCTCAATTCCTCTTCTATTATATCCAACTGCAAACTATGATGCTGTATAAGAGCTCTATTCAAGTATTATCTAAAATAGTCACCACACATGAAAACAAACTCTGGTCAATTGCAGAGAGGAAGATTAAATATTATCGTTAGAGAGTTATACTTGAGTATTTCTATACAATCACATACATGAAATATAATCCGATTACTTGTAAGGGGTTGAGAACTGAAAACTTTGTTGGACAAAGAAATTAATGATAATACTTATTTCCAAATTAAGGTTTGCATAGTAAACTGAAAAAGTTGGCAGGATGACTTTATGCAACAATTAGTAATTTGAATCTCACGTATAATATGAAGAAAGAATGGCGGAAAGTAACAGAATTCATCAGGAATTCTGAGTCAGTTACAGCGAATATTAAAATTTAATCAGCCCCCTGAAGAAGAAAGTTTACACGAAAATCTATTTCTTGTACTTTGACTTGATGATTATTTACGTGTGTATACAGCTTATTACAGCTATTCATCATCATATTAGACAGACCAATCACGACGACCACAAATAGTAAGTAAGCTAAAAAGTCCTGGCACATGGAACTGCAACAGAAGTTAGAAACCAGGGATGTTTTTAGTTTTACTAATAGGTGTATGAAGATACTCGTAATGTCTCTCTTTTGAACCTCTCATACACATGTATGCTCATCAGTCCATTGAACAACTGGCTACCTTTACAATTGTTGGTTTATATATTATGTTTTATGTTTTAATGATGATGATAATATGTTTTGTATGGAGTTAATATGTTGCATGGAAATAATAAATATGCTTTGTATGGAAATAATATATTTTGCATGAGAATAATATTCTGTGCAAGTAAATAATATGCTTTGCATGAAGATTTCCTAGTCCAAAGGCTTTTAATTGGAAAGCATATTTATTGTTAGAAATTCGTTTCATAATATATTCTCTCTAAATATGAATTTCTGTTTTGAATAAGAGTGAGTCAAGGAATCTGTTTTAACCATACAAGTTGACTTGAAATTGGTTACTAAACAACCTTATCTCACAGTATCCTTTTACTCCTTTAATTAAGCCTTTCAGTCTACTTTGGAAATCATATCTTTTGACTAATTGATTTGATGTATATCTCATATCCGTTGGAATAAATAAGTTCCTAAAATTATGTTTCTTTTCCAACTATGATACGAGGCTTTTATGCTAACAATTTTATAGCCATTGCTACTCTCTTTATATATACTCCTCTTCGGCTTAACAGAGGAGCAGACTTGAAGTTTATCAAGCCATATTACACAGATTAATCAAGAGCCTTTCAAAGTTATTTTCAGCTACTCATTGTATTGTTAATTTCTTTCAGCTGGAAATTAAGAGCCTATTGTAATCAATATTCATTGTATTAAATTCTAGTTCAAGCCTTGTTTGGCTTGATCGTACTGGATAGTCTGTTCAAAGAAAGCTTTCAAGGTTGCAGAGGTGCAAAGGTCTCAGTGGTGAGAAAGGTTACAGATGTGCAAAAGGGAACAGAGGTGTTCATCGCAATGGAAAGTTTTATTTGAACAGGGAGTTCTTTTTATTGTATTTAATTGAGTTTTAAAGTTAATAAAAAGAGTCTCCAATACTAGTTGGTATTGGACGTGAATTAGACCACTAGATTAGAGGATAGGGGTTGAACTACGTAAAAATCTTGGCATAATTTTTATTCTATTCTCTTCCTTAATCTGCATTTTATTAATTCTGCATTTTTAGTTCTGACTTGTGCTTGAAAATATACTAATCCAGACAGGGTATCCTGTCCGATTATCATTAACGAAGAACATATAGTAAAACAAACAAGGTTACCTGTTCGATTATAACTAAAACAGACAGGGTTACTTGTCCGATTAGAAATCTTAAAAATTAACCACTGTAATCACTTTTGGTATTTACAACTATTCACCCCTCTAAATGTGCTTATTTACAAAATTTCATTTGGTATCAAAACAAGGCTCTACTAATATTGATCTTTGCAGGTAGTAGGAAAAAGATCTTATGGCACACCTCAATTTTCAAGAAGATCAATCCACAAGCCGACCAACTCTGTTTCTCGGAAGTGAGAACTTCAACTTCTGAAAGTTCAGAATGAAAATCTATCTCAACCGAGACCCATGGGAATGGTAGGTTGTTGAAAATGAACCTATCATTCCTAGACATGATGATGGTAGACCCAAGACTCTTATGGAAATGAATGCAAACGAAAGCTACATGTTTTTCTACAACTCAAGAGCCATGAACACCTTACTAAGCGGAATGGTCCAAGTTGAAATTGATAAAGTTTCAGCATGTAACACATCAAAAGAAATCTGGGATACTAACTTGACAAGCCACGAAGGTACTTCCAAAGTAAGGAGGTGAAGTTGAGTATGCTATTGCAAGACTAAGAGCTATTCAAGTTAGAAAAGGATGAAACAATGGCAAAAAGCACTTTTACCTCACTGTGTTCGTCGAATTGTAAGCATTACATCACTGTACTTTTAAAAAATACAATTAGCCCACTGTGCTTTTTAAAAATTCTTAATCAGGTCATTCCGTCCAATTTTGCTCACAGACGTTAAGAAATCAGACCAATTTTCCTACGTGGCTTTTTAAAAACAAAACAAAACACGTATTAAGCTTTAAGGAGATGAGCTGGAACAACAAACAACATGACTACTCATGACTACATGAGTAGGAGTGATAGATATAGATATATAGAGAGAAACAAATACACACAGAGCTGTATAGAAAGGAGGGAAAACTTTAAGCTTGTTTATCTCTTTCTTTATAAATCGGTAAAAAACACTTTTATCCCGCTGTGATTGTAGTGTTTTAATCAATTAGCGACTGTGCTTTTAAAATATTCAATTAGCCCACTGTATTTTTTAAAAATGTTCAATCAACCAATTTTGTCCAATTTGAGTAACTGACATTAACAAATCTGCTTGGGTTGCTTACGTGGCTTTTTGAAAAAAAATAAATATTACGTGTATTTGCTAACTGGGCGGGAGGAAGCTTGGTTATCCTACGTGGCTTTTTTCTTTTCCTTTTATCTCTTTTCCAAATAATACAAATAATATATCAAAAAATTTGTATCAATGAGATCTATTACAATATTATATTAATTTCTACAAAAATTAAAAATAAAAATCATTAATTACGTGGCAAAAAAATAATTAAAATAATAATACAATTAAAATAAATATTTTAATTACTTTTCTTTATTTGTATTCTTTTCCTTATCTCTTTTCCTTTCTTTTAATACTTTTGCTTTTTCCCCAAAATATTCCATAACAAAATATTCATTCCTCTGTTAGTAAGATTCAAAGCTGAAAGAGAGAGAGAGAGATAAATGATCTGCTGAAGAACTGAATAAACTAAACAACACTAACACCGCTTGGATTTTTGGAAAAAGCAGCTTTGGTTCATCCCCACAGGAAATCGATTGTCCATGGCTCTTTCAATAATACACCGACACCGACTTATTAAGCGTTGCCATCATTTGGCTTCCTGCTTCCTTCCCAAGCACTCTATCAAGCGCCGGTTGCCGATAATAAATCCACCATTTTTATACTAGATGGAGTATAATTTTATTCACTGTAGTTTTTATGTAGATCTGAAGAATTAAAGCAAAGAAATGGAGGAAGCAAGTTTATTTTTTAAACTCCTATGTTAGCAAGATTCAAAGCTGAAAGAGGAGTTTGACCCCTTTGAAGCCGCCAAGATTTGGACCCAATTGGTAAAGCAGATTAATGTTGTAATTTGGTGTTTCATTGGATGATATTGTGAATCGGCATGGTATGGTGGTGAGATTTAATTTGTGTGTGATGGTGGCTTGGAAGCTTTTGATCAAAAACTATGGATGTTCCGATCGAGTTCTGGCGACTGCGATATGTTATTCTTCTTCTAATTTTCTCTTTATCACTCATGTTGGGTTTGTTCAAAATGACATCTGATGATTGGTAAAATGATCTAGGCTATTGATGATGCTTGCAGGGTGAAGTACTCTTCATCTGAATTTATAAAGAAGAGAGCAAATTTTTTTAAGGATAAAGAATCAGTTTTTTTTGGAATGAAGAAGCAATTTTTTTTGGAATGAAGAAGTAAATTTTTTTAGGAAAATGAATTAAAATATTTATTTTAATTTTATTATTTTAATTATTTTTTTGCCACATAATTAATGATTTTTTATTTTTTTTGTTGAAATTAATGTAATGTTGTAATAGATCTCATTGATACAAAAACTTTGATATATTATTTGTATTATTTGGAATTAATTTTTAAAATAAAATAATTATTAAAAGAAAGGAAAGAGAAAAAGGAAAAGAAAAATTATAAAAAAATGAATTAAAATATTTATTTTAATTTTATTATTCCCTCCGTCCCAGGATAAAAGTCCTTATTACTATTTTGGGTTGTCCCATGTTAAATGTCCACTTTCTTTTAATAACCAAACTTTTACACATTTTTTCCTATTATGCCCGTAGCATTAAATATCTTATATTTTTCTTATTCTAATTCTCTCTCCATATTTAATGACATTATTATGGGCAATTTTGTCATTTTATTCCTCTTCTTAATAAGCGTGAAAAGTCCACCAGGACTTTTATCCTGGAACGGAGGGAGTATTATTTTAATTATTTTTTTTTACCACAATGATTTTATTATTTTATTTTTTTATTATTATAAAGAAAATCCATTAAACAATCATATACCACATAATATTTTTTTTTTTAAAAGCCACATAAGCAACCCAAACAGATTTGTTAACGTCGATTACTCAAATTGGACGGAATTGGTTGATTGAACATTTTAAAAAGTACAGTGGGCTAATTGAATATTTTAAAACCACAGTCGCTAATTGCTTAAAACACTACAACCACAGTGAGGTAAAAGTGTTTTTTGCCTTTATAAATCTATATCTCTAACTACAACTCTATAATGATCATCTCTTCAAAGTTCCTTACTTTCTCAAATTATTAACCGCTTTAGATTCTCTGTATTTACTTTTTTGCTCGGGGGTTCATTTTCTTTTTCCTTTTCCTCTTTTTCCCACTCTGTAATCATCACTTTTTGATTTTTAGCTCATGATGATGATTTAAACTGAATAGTAAGCTAAAGATTTTTTTTATCCAATAACTTCCCCCCTTTTGTTTTTTTGCCTCTAATTCTTTCTTTTAGATCAGTGGTGTTTTCAATCTACTCTGAAGTCAAACCCATGTAAGAATTTTACAATTTTTTCACTAAATTTTTAGATCTCGTGAGATTTCAAGTGAGTCCATCAAGATCTGGTGATAGATCTAAGTCAAAGTTATCATTTTTTTAAGCTTTGGTAGTTGAATAAAATCGAAGCTTTAATGTGTTTTTGTTGAGTATTACATGATGAATTACTTTCCTGAAGAGGTGCTAGAGCACGTCTTTGTCGATATAGACGTAAATACATACAGGTAGTATGTATGTATTTTAGAGAGAGAAATGCAAAAACTGTAATATATATCTTCTTCGTTCACCATGCGGATTGCGGACAGAGGATGTACATCTCAATATCTCATCCAACTTAGCAAAGTATTAACAACAAGAGGCAACCAACAAGACGCCCAGATCTGCACGATCTCATATCTGAATCGTGTGATTGAGATTTAGCATGGTGTAAAAAATCAATTGTTTGTTCACTTATTTGAATCAACAAGAAGCTCAGATCAACAAGAGGCCTAAAAATCCTTACAATCATCAGGAAACCCTCAACTTTAATTTCCCATTTCTCTTCAAGGAAGTCTCATTATCCAATAAATTTATCGAAACCCTTAGCTTTGATTTCAAAAAAAATTGCTGCTTAGATAGCTGGGATGCAAGGGACCAAATGAAGAACTTAGAAAGAGAGAAATAATAAGAAAATGAAAGAAAATCAGTTTGGTGTTTTGGTCAGCTCTGGGTTAAAGATGAATAAGAGGAAAGAGAAAATATCCGAAATGGCCCAATTAAAAATTTTTAAAAGGCACAATGGGTCAATGTGTTTTTTGCCATGAAACAATCAATGAAACAAAGTGTGATAAATGTGTTTTTTGCCATGAAACAATCAATGAAACAAAGTGTGATAAATGTGTTTTTTGCCATGAAACAATCAATGAAGCTCAAGCGAGGTTCCTCACAATAATGAACTCTCTCAGCATGTTACGGGGAAAAATTATCAAAAGAAAATCAATAGAAAGCTATTGAGAATCATGCCAAAAAGATTCGCACCGAAAGTCACAACTCTCCAAGACTCACCAACAATTAGTACCTTGGAAACTCTTGCCTTATTTGGAGAGCTTGAAGATTTTGAAAATCAACTAAAAATGTATGATGAAGAAGATAAAGCTCCAATAAAGAAGACATTGACATTTCAAGTCGAGAGCAACAATGAAGGTGATCACGAAGATTTTGATGAAGAAATTGAAATGCTCTCATTAAAACTTGAGAGACTACTTCAAATGAAGAAACAAAGGAAGAATAAAAAAGGTAACTCAACTCCAATGAGTAAGTCCAAAACAGAATATGAAGAAGAAATTGGTTAACTCTGTTTCATGTGACTAGAAGATGATGATCAACTTGAGGTAAACAAATTTTATTTTAATGAAGCTTTTGAAATATCTACGTCTGATTATATTGCTTTTACAAAATGAAAATCAATTGCTCAAAAAGAAAAATGCCTATTTTAAGAATTATGTAAATGAGCTAATGAATGAAGTTGAGTCACTTATTGAACAGAGAAAAAAATGAATATCTCAAAAATGAAAATGAAATTTTTAAAGAAAGTTCGAAAATCAGAAATGCATGCATAGATGCTTTTAATGATGAACATGATAATAATGAAGAAATTATATATTTGAAAAAGGACATTGCAAAATTTGTACAATGAGAAGAAAATTTAAATATAATGTTATGCGCTCAAAGATCTAGCATTGATAAGCAAGGGATTGGGTATAATCCTATTAAAAATGTGAAAAATAGGACTAATGATAATATTAGAATGATTAATAGTAAACCAAGATTTAAGCCACTCTATTGTTCACCGTTTGTTACTTGTAAAAAATGTGATTTTAAAGATAGAGACTATTTGTTTGTTTTGTAGATGTCTTAAGGTTAAAAAGGAGACAGAGAGATAATTCAGATGGGACTGTCATTTGGCATCTGTTTTTGGTACCTTGTTGCTTTAATATGTTATAAATGTCTGCCGGTACTATATTGCTTCTGGTATTCTATTTTGATGATGGGCATGACTATATGTACATAAAATGTTTTCACTACATAATGCATTTGATACTTTATATTTGCATGTGGTTAGTATTGTTATTCATGCCTTGGTCAAACATAATCAAATAAGGGTTATCTCGATAATTTTATTTCCACAAAGGATATGTTTGGGATTTACACTAAAATGTTTTTAGCGGTATCTAAAAAGCCCAAGGGAATGGACAATAAGCTTGATGAAGTTTGTTTTGAAACTGATATTGATGAAGTAGCATAATTGGTCTTTCTTTCATGTTTGATAATGCCCAAGGGGGAGAGATTTGATGGTTTTATGAACTATTTATGGAAATTATTATAATGACTTAATTAGTTTTGATGTTAGTATGATTTGCTGGTAATATCTATTTGGTTTTGAAATGCTCATTACTTATGGTTCTGTGATATTATCATACATGCATGGTGTTTATGATGGGCATGTTGTGATGTCGATTTGTATGCTTACAGTATTGCTCATTAATATGCATAATCTTAAGGGGAGTATGTTAATTAAAAAGTATAATATATTGTCATTATCAAAAGGGGAGAATGTTGATTTATATATATATATATATATATATATATATATATATATATATATATTTGTTTTAATAATGACAATATATTTATGAAAAGAATTTCTGCTTGTGTTTAATAATAAATTGCATGGTTTTAGGGGGAGCCATATATTTAGGGTGAGTTATATATATTATCATCATCAAAAAGGGGGAGAATGTTGGTTTATATATTATGTTTTATGTTTTAATGATGATAATATGCTTTGTATGGAGTTAATATGTTGCATGGAAATAATAAATATGCTTTGTATGGAAATAATATATTTTGCATGAGAATAATATTTTGTGCATGTAAATAATAAGTTTTGCATGAAGATTTCCTAGTCCAAAGGCTTTTAATTGGAAAGCATATTTATTGTTGGAAATTATTTTCATAATACATTCTCTCTAGATATGAATTCTGTTTTGAATAGGAGTGAGTTAAGGAATCTGTTTTAGCCATACAAGTTAACTTGAAATTGGTTACTAAACAACCTTATCTCACAGTATCCTTTTACTCCTTTAATTAAGCCTTTCAGTCTACTTTGGAAATCATATCTTTTGAATAACTGATTTGATGTATATCTCATATCAGTTGGACAAAATAAGTTGCTAAAATTATGTTTCTTTTCCAACTATGATATGAGGCTTTTATTCTAACAATTTTATATTTGTTGCTACTCTCTTTATATATACTCCTCTTCGGCTTAACAGACGAGCAGACTTGAAGTTTATCAAGCCATATTACACAGATTAATGAAGAGCTTTTCAAAGTTATTTTCAGCTACTCATTGTATTGTTAATTTCTTTCAGCTGGAAATTAAGAGCCTATTGTAATCAATATTCATTGTATTAAATTCTAGTTCAAGCCTTGTTTGGCTTGATCGATCAAGTAGTGGATAGAGTCTGTTCAAAGAGAGCTTTCAAGGTTATAGAGGTGCAAAGGTCTCAGTGATGAGAAAAGTTGCAGAAGTGCAAAAGGGGGACAGAGGTGTCCATCGCAGTGGAAAACTTTATTTGAACAAGGAGTTCTTTTTATTGTCTTTAATTGAGTTTTAAAGTTAATAAAAAATGTCTTTAATACTAGTTGGTATTGGACGTGGATTAGGCCACTAGATTAGATATTAGAGGATAGGGGCTTAATCACGTAAAAATCTTGGTGTGATTTTTATTCTATTCTCTTCCTTAATCTGCATTTTATTAATTCTGCATTTTAGTAATTCTGACATGTGCTTAGAGATATACTAATCCAGACAGAGTATCATGTCCGATAACGAAGAACATTTACTAAAACAGACAAGGTTACCTGTCTGATTATAACATGTAGCATAAAATCTTAAAAATTGACCAATGTAGATCATTTTTGGTATTTACACCTATCCACCCCCCTCTAAGTGCACTTATTTACAGAATTTCAACAACGACGTTAAGTAATACCTTTGTAGGTCGCACAAGTTTGTTCCCTTCATCATTCACAAACCGAATAACAAGCTTTGACACAATTGTGCTCAGCTCTTTCTCATTCAAAGTACAAGTAGCTTGGATAGGGAAAATGCGGTAACACCAACTGCACCATAGAAATACCTTTTGATGGTCATTATTGTAAAATTGCTAAGCTACCAATACCTACAGCTTGGATAAATTTGACAGTGACAAACCAGTCATATCAGTCGAAAAGTGTCCAATCGCAAACAATTACAGTATATCTATATGCATTATTGAACCAAATATAAATGCAACCTTATTAGTTATAATGGAATTAAAATTTACAATCATAAAGGTTACTGCATGCAATCAGGAAAATAAGTGGTTGGGGATTTTGTTCCAAAATGCATTCACATCGAATAATACTATAAAGAAATAGAACAAGGGGAATCTAACAATTAGGAAAATATGAAGCAAGTACCACTTACAGTGGTGATTTTAAACTTCCAGACTCCAGAGACTGAATGATGTTTGCCACAGTGTCAACAACATTATGAGAATGGTCCTTCGGAAAGATGAAGAGAAGTAAGCCGCTTCTAATCAGCTTAACGAGAGAAAGAACATTACTACTACCTATATTTGCATCTGATTTCATGGAGGACAAACAAGAACTTTCTGAAAGTTTATCTGCTATGAATAAGTTTGGTCAGTTATCTCCAGAAATTTTTTAACCACTAGCATTACTTGATCAATAGAATTGTTAGTTTTGTTGTTTAAACTTGAAAGAAATACTACCGTCAGCAGAGATTAATGCAGTACTACTCTTGCTTTCTACACAGTTGATGGATTCCACATCAATTTCCCCCGTGCAGACCTTCCTTCTCTTAGCATCGGTAATTTCATCAGAGATTTTAAGACCTTCAGAGTTGCAGCTTTTAGAGGACCCAATAAACTGTAATGATATTTGCCATGATATTAGCACACACATAAAAGAACAACTCCAACGTTAATGCTTATTTCGACACATTACAAAATAATGTGTGCAAGAAATTAACAGAATTGACATAGAAGCAATTGAAGATCATTTCAATTAAACAAAAACACTACATACATAAAACATTCTTATTTCAACTTGTGGAAACCCAGTCTTGAATGTGCTGCTTCACACACACACACACACACACATACTTGAGGAATACTTGAAACTTCAAGAGGAACCATATCAACAGCCTAAGTATGACAGCATACTTTCTAATCAAGCACATACAAGCCTAACATCATACCAAATGAACTAACTAGGGTTGAGTAACCCTCAATTTTGATGTCTGCATAACTTCAGTTTCGGCTCTGTGTTGGCTTGTTACAAGATTTAAGCCTTTTGTTTAATGCCAGGATTGTTACAAGCTTAAAGCCTTTTGTACAAGTCCAGAGTGATTGTACCTTAGAAGGATCACAAACTAAGTGCCTCATTTTTTGCACACTCCATCCCGCATAAAGGTCAAAGTGTCTAACAAACCAGATTTGTTTGTATCATTTGGAGTAAGAACGACCCAACAGCAAAAGTGCAAAACACACACACAAAGAAAAAAAGAAAATATTGATACCAAAAAGCCACAAGATCCAACAAGAGAGCTTCTTTCCTAGAAATTATGTAATGTATGTTCGAAATAACCACACAACAACACATAGTTCATGTGAATTCATATGTGCCTCCAACCTCTGTAACAATGTAAGAAGGCAAGACATGAAACTTACTCTTGATAAATAAAAAAATGCTAAGAATAGAAACAATGCTCCAGTGGCACAAGTTCTAACTTTGACATTGGAACATCAGTGAATTATTTCATTAGGAGAAACATAGTAATGGATGAACCAAGATAAACAAGTGAAAGCTTATTGACAATGGATGCTCATAGAATTCTAAAATTACCATAGTGGCAGTACAAGTATGTTAATTCCACAGTATTAAAGAGGAGAATCAACCCACACCACTGAAACTTGAACCAATACTACATTACTTCTTGTATTCAAAGGCAAAGCAAAAAATTTCAAATTTTATATGCAGTGGAGATCCATTTTTAAAATATGCCTCTGTTTTTATTTAATACATAAATTACAATCATTGTAGCAATCAGCTAAAATCCGTAAAAGACGGGCGTTGATATAAACCTGTTCAAGAATAGACATGACTTCTTTTGTAGCACTTTTCTCCCTCTCTGCAAGACCATGAAACTTTTTCAAATCTATTTTTCCAATAAACCAAAACAAGAACATTCGAATTTCATAAATAAAATTAATATTCAACATAACAATTTCTCTCCGAATAGAAATAAGTCAATAGTAAAGGGGTTTTGGTGACAAGTTCAAATTTTTAATTAAGGTATTGAACGAATCAAGTCTCCGTAAACAATTGAAAATGCTATATTATTCCCATTTTACAGAAATTTAAAATCTTTCCATCCGAAAAGCAGTAACATAATAAGATATATATAGACATATAGACATATATATATATATATATATATATATATATATATATATATATATATATATACAGAGAGAGAAGAGTAAGTTACTGATGGGGCAGGTAACGAGGAAACCAGAAAAGGAGTGGTGGAGTAAGGAAGAAGGGGCGTTGTAATCGAAGCGAGGGATGGTGATCACAGCTGAGTGCTGCTCCCATGGCTTCATCATCGTCGCTTCTTTTTCTTCTTCTAGTTGTAGTGATTCTTCATTCTTCTCAGCCATTGGGTTTGGGTCTCTCTGTCTTCCTCCCTGCAAAGCTGCTTTTAGTATCCCTATCGGCTTCCAGTGAATCAAAACATCGGCCTCAAATGATGCGCCGAGTGCAGCCGTAGTTTAAACAAGTGGAAATCCAAAATACGCCCCAAGCCCAAATAAAAAGAGCCTGGCCTGGTTCTCTATAGGCCCGATCAGTTGATATGGTTTGGTCTTCTTATCGCCTTAGTATGTAAGGCTGTAAACGAGCCAACACAGTTCGGGTTCGACTCAAAAAAATACGAATGAGACTCGGATTCGTTAATAATATGATCCAAATCTGAGCATTAAAAATAGTTCGAATAAAAATATGAGTAGAATCTGAGCAAGGTAATACTCAACTCGTTTAAGATTTAAATTACTCGAATTTTTTATTGTGATTCGATACATGCTCGGTTAATACATATTCGATTAGATGTTCGATACATTCTCTTATAATATATACAAATTTAAATCAAATTAGGATAATTAGTTATTATTTTGTTTTGTTTTTAATTTTTATTGTGATTTTATATTTGTAAAGTGTAATAATAAATATATTTTCTCATTTTTAAGTAAAATAACAAATTTAATTTATAATTATATTTATTATAAAACTAGTTATTATGTGGAGACTCGAATTCGAGCTTGAATTTGAAGCTCGCGAGTAGTTTGAATAAATATTCGAGTCGAGTCGAATCTGAGTAGGATTTTTCAAATATAATTCGAATTCGAGCCGAATTCGAGTACGAATTTATTTTTTCGAGTCGAATTCGAGTAACTCTCTGTTCGCTCCGGTTCGACTCGTTTCCACCCTTAGTAGTAAGTAGTAACATATTTTTCGGCCTATTTTTTTTAAGAATAATGCTACACACAAACTATTTTACAAACATTTTACAAATTGATGATGTGGCATACTCCACCTCAGCATATTGTGTGGGGTCGAAGACTATATTGGAACAATTTATTTATCAATACGTTGAGGTAGAGTATGTCACATCAACAATTTGTAAAATGTCTGTAAAATAGTTTGTGTCTCTAGCATTACTCTTTTTTTTTATCTGCCAAAAAAAATTACTCTTTCCGATATCAAACCAATGATTATAGGTATAAATTTTTCTGTGTTCAAAAAAATTAGATAAAATACATAATATGTCATTTAGTTAGGTCTTTTAGTATAAAAAAATATTTATCACTTTATATAATCTTGTGGAATCACAGATACATTTGAAACGTTTACTCTCTCCTCTCTATTTTTTTTCTTTTCCTAATATGTACGAGTACAAATTATATTTCGCTTATCTTTTGAGGACGTAGGGAGTATATTACAATCCGAAATCCTACAAATGTATCAAATCTAAAGGATTATGAATAAGGCCATAGCTGAATTACATAACATCATACATTAAAATCAGAAAATCTATACATTTTTTCTACATGATATAGTATTATCAAAACCTGATTTAAAAGTCGAAATCTTGGTCATACCCCAATCTTTAATTGGTCTTTGGGGGGTATATTTGGTTTGTCTGGCTAAATCAGTCCTTGTAAATAACTACTAAATATAAATAACCGTGGTTATATATAAAACCAATTGGAGTAATATATACTAGCTGGTGTACGTTTCATATAAATAAGGACACTAGGGATAAAGAAACCTGGTAGCTGAAGAAGTAAAAAAAATAGACTTGAGTAGTTATCAGCAGCGATTCTATTTCTAATAATTCTACTGACCCTCAGATCAACAAAGGGCAGCAGAAGCAGCAAACGGCGGCCACCAGGATGGCCCTTGTTCGGCAACATGTGTTTGATCTCGGAAAAGAGCCGCACAAGAACTTATTCAAACTCAAATCCCAGTACGGTCCAGTAGTTTGGCTCAAACTCGGCACGATAGACACAGTGGTTATATCATCATGAGGACTCCCCGGTTTCCATCTTGTCTACAATGGATATATTGTCAATAACCAGCTTCCTGATGGTTCCTAGGGGTTTCAACTATTTTTTTAGCCTAATTAATACATGGGCTAAATACAGTTTACTACATGAAGTACCTTTATATTTATGATTAGGCCTCCAAAAAATTTGGGATTATACTTTACTACATCAAATATCTAATTTGATACAATTTAGTCCCCAATTTCATAATCCGGCCAAAATTGGCCGGAATACCTAATTTTCCTGTCAAATAAGAATTGTATACGGTTTTAACGTATAGAATACGGGTTAATAACACTTATGTTACATCAAGTACCACCAAATTTACAACAATTTACTATATCAAGTACCTAATTCGTATAAATACTTATTTTGATGTATTAAATTTGTATAAATCCTTATAAATAATTATTATATGTTAAATTATTAAAATTAAATTTTTAATACAAAGATTACCAAATATAATTTTTTTTCATTTTAAAATTTAAAAAAAAAAGACTTCATTACCAAAAAATCAATAAACTTTTAAGCATACAAATTATATTTTTAACACAAATAACATTAAACTTTTAATTAATTGACAAAAGTGCCTAAAATTTAATTAATTAATTAATACCCTTTTTATATTGGAAGAGCATACAAAAGGAGGAGGAAAAATTGAAAGAAAGAAAAAAGACCCATTTGCTCTCTCTCTTTCTTCCCTAATCCTTCAAATTATTTTGTTTCTTCAAATTTGGAAATTTTAACAAATTATATGTATAAATTTTACAACTTAAATCTTGCAAATTATAAATTTTACGTCTTAAAATTTACAAATTATATGTATAAAATTTACAACTTAAATATTGAAAATTATAAATTATAAATTTTACGTCTTAAATTTAACAAATTGTTTCACAACTTAAATTTTACAAATTGTATTTATAATTTTATAATTTTATTTATAATTATTTATAATTTTAAATTGTATAAATTGAAAAAGAAAAACGTAAAAAAATGACACATTTGCTATCTCTCCTCTCTCCCTCTTCCTAATCCTTCAAATTGTTTTGTTCCTTTAAATTTGGAAATTTTAACAAGTTGTATGTATAAAATTTTCAAATTATATCACAACTTAAATTTTATAAATTGTATTTATAATTTTTATAAATTTATTTATAAATATTTATATTTTTAATTTTATAAATTAAAAAAAATGACCCATTTGCTCTCTCTTCTCTCTCTCCCCTTCTTCCCTAATGCTTCAAATTGTTTTGTTCCTTCAAATTTGGAAATTTTAACAAATTGTATGTATAAATTTTACAACTTATAAAATCTTCCAAATTATACATTATAAATTTTACATCTTAAATTTAATAAATTATATGTATAAATTTTACAACTTAAATCTTGCAAATTATAAATTATATCGTAAATTATAGATTTTACGTCTTAAATTTTACAAATTGTATGCATAAATTTTACAACTTAAATCTTGCAAATTATAAATTATATCATAAATTATTAATTTTACGTCTTAAATTTAACAAATTATATCGCAACTTAAATTTTATAAATTGTATTTTATAATTTTTATAATTTTATTTATAAATATTTATAATTTTAAATTGTATTTATAATTTTATATTGTATTTCTACGGTATTAGTTACTTTTTTAAAGGGCTAAAAATTATTATATTTATAATATTTTTTTCTTTGAGGGCCGAATAATGAATATGGTGGTACTTGATATTATGAAACTGTAAATAGCCGCCCTTTTTAAAATTAAGTCAACCCGTATATTTATATGGTCAATTTGTATTAAATACACGAAAACTAAATTGAATTCTTGGACGGGTGTGTATTCCGACCAATTTTGGCCGGATTCAGAAATTAGAGGTTAAATTGTATTAAATTAGACACTTGATATAGTAAATTGTAAGCTCAAATTTTTTGAGAGCCGAATTATGAATTTGATGATAATTCATATAAGAGAAGTGTAATTAGCGCTTAATACATTAGCTTGTGTAGTTGCACTAAACCATATGGAATATTCACCCTGACAAAACACAAAAAGGTACATAAATTATATTACTAGTTATTATTATTATTAAGGATCATTCATGGAGTCTCCATCCGTCACTGCTTATGCATTAAAGCATGGAAACTAAAGACCCCGACTGTATCAAATATCTAGCTCAAGTTGTTGAAATATTTGATGGGGGAGGTAGCTAGCTAGCTAGCTTGGTTAATTAAACACCACTTTTTTTTTCTTTTTTATAAATATTATATATATGCTTCTATATATTATGATCACTAAATATCTTGCTTCATTAATTTGTATGCATGCAACTAATGATCATGAACTAGTTTTTTTTATACTAATTTGATACTCCACAGTCCACACTATATATATAGTAGTATAATATAAGCATATGGTAGGTCAGTTCCGCATGCATGGATGCCCGCGCGGTTGATATATTTGCGCGGTCTTGGGCTGTTGATCGATTGCAGCGCCTTGGAATATCATATCATATCCCGCTATTTTCAGACGCAGATTAAAGAGTACATTAGTTATGTCTACAGGTACAAATCAAAATTTTATTTAATCTTATATCAGTATATGTAGAACTTTTCTTTCTCCTAAAGCTAGCTTCATATGCCATATATATATTGTTATCTGTAATATATAATATTATTTAATATATATATATATATATATCACAGAAAATATTAATAAATAAATTCAGTCCTTTGAATTCACAAAGTCTCCTTAAAGCAAATTTTTTCCCTCACAAGTGCTAAGGATTAATGAATAATTGCTTCCCAAGATAAAACGAATTTCAATTCTTAATTAGTAGCACTACAAAATTAAGAATTAAATCGAACGCAAATTCTATGTTATGTACTCGAACTTTACTATTAATAATAATGATGCATGAAGAAAATGAAGAAAACTTATCGCACAATTTCATCTGCGAGAAACGGGATTTTGCAAAGTGCGAGCGGGATTTTTGCGGTGTAGAAGGAACGGAATTACTACGTAATCGAGTCCGCCAGAACGGAACGGAAACCATCTGCGAAAACGGATTTTTGCGGAAGGAAGGAACGAGATTTTTCGAAGGGAAGGAACTAATCGACGGCGTAAATGCGAATCTGTGTAATCAAACTTATGCAGTAAAATATAATCCCACATAGTTTATTTATAGAATAATTAGCGCTTTATTACTGTTAGACGCCACAACCCGCCCACGACCCATGAACCCGACTTCGAATTCCTACCGTCCATTCAATTTTCTCATTTAATTCTTAATGGATTTGAACACATAAATATATATTTTATCAAACTCATTTCCAACATATATATCCATCAAACTATCAAATTATATAGCCTTCTCTGTATCTAAGAGTAAAATAAAAATAATTAAGACTGAATTTCACATATGTACGTACGGAAATAGAATGAGGCATGCATGCAGGAAGTTGTGCAAAAGAATTGGTGGTGGGAATATATATAGATGATCGATCATAATATCAAGCAAACGTAGTTTCACATTGGAGTAATAATAGCGATGTGAAGCAGATTAACAAGACTAATAAAGAACAAAATTGGAACAACTTAGTCAAGATATTAAACTAAACCGAGGCGTAGCAAAGCTACTGTCCTAAAAAGTGATTCCGCCCTCATTGGTTAGAAACCTTAGTACAGTTGAGTTCCAATGGCGTTCACTCTCCAGGATTCAACGGCAAGCCTTCGATCGCATGTACTCGCAGAAGAAGACTATGGACTGTCTTTGTGGATTGCCCGTAATGTAGTATATACGAATGTAGATAAGGAAGAGAGGACTGCATAAATGTATTATATATGTGTATGTGAAGAGCATGATTTTGTTGTGTACTTTCTCTCGCATAATGTGATCGGTATTTATAGGATGAGAAGAGAAAACGAAGAACCGATAATCTGGGAAGAATAACGTTGGACCATAAATATTGTTTACGTTGGATTGGAGTTACAGAAAAACGCAAATAAGGTTTACGCTGAGAATTAATATGAGAAATGACTAGGGTATTAAAATCTGGCTTAGTATAAAAGGGGATTAAAATAGCAAAACAGTGGGTCTCCTGGGTGCACCCGCAAGGCATAATTGCTCGGATCGGACCCCACATGCAATGCGTATCAAGCATTACACACACACTAAGGTTTTCTGATCGAAAGTCCGAGAACCAAGCTTGGCCTCGCCCAATTCCTTAGCCGTCCTCATGTGCGCGAGCCCAACCCTTTACACAACCAAGTTATTAAGCCCATAAAGAAAGTCTTAATATGTACCATGAGAGTTCCAAAATAGCCAATGTGGGACTTTGACAAAACTATGAATTTTGGAGCATCACACCAACAATCCCCACATAGTCCAAAATTATCAAAGAGATAGAAAAATTAAAAGGAAGTAAGAAGGCAATGGTTTTTAGATACATAAAGTCGATACCTTGTGGGTTTGAATCGACACTTAGTGGAAACAGCTCATGATTGTAGATTATAGTGAACTAAATTCTTGAACCCATTATTTATGATAAAACCAATTGAACTTGCACACATATCTAAAAACTCGAATCCACACAAGTCCGCTATTGGTAGCGCGTTTCTGTGCCACGCGCCATATCCCGTGATTTTCATAAAGGCTCTAGAGAGTTTGCCAAGGACTCTCATAGAAAGTCACTTCTACACTTCCACCTTTATATAGGTGAACCCATCAAGTGTATATCGACATACACCACACCACCCTTAGGGGCTATGAGTTTCATTAAGAATCTAAACGATTCATCCTTTCACAATTTGTCAAGAAACACCACATGCACACGTGAAGGGATATAAATAATTGTAGTGCTTTATAATTAAATAATTACATGACTTGTTATTACCCATTGAACCCAATTCATGGGATCTCCAATCACATGGGTTGGGTTTCCATCACATATTATTTACTCAAAATAATGGCAATAATCACATCCCTCTGGATGATTCTTGGACTACCTTTTTATTCAATCCCTTAGTAAATGGATCCGCTTGAGGTTCTTTTCGACTCTTACAAATTCCATGGAAATAACCCCATTACCGATCACCCTCGTGACAATGTTATGCCTCGTTTAATGTGTCTCTGCTTTTCCATTACAAACATGGTTCATCGCTCGCTAGTACCGCTGAGAATCACAATGCAGAGAAATAGAAGGAATTGGCTTATACCACAATGGTATATCACCAACAAATTCCTTATCCACTCGCTTCAGACCGCCAATTCTAAAGCAATAAATTTAGATTCCATAAGAGATCTAAGAAGACAAGTTTGTTTAGCAGATTTCCAAGAAATGTACTTCTCCACCTAAAGTAAACACATAACCACTAAAGTGGAGTTTGTTTCATCATTATCGACACACCAATTAAGATCACAATATCCTTCTAAAACACTAGGATGACCAAAAAATGTATACCTACATTAACTGCTCCTTTTAAATACCTCATTAGTCGTGATAATGCATTCCAATGTTCTCATGAAGGATTATGTGTATATCTGCTAAGTTTACTAATGGCATATGCAATATCGTGTCTAAGATAGCTTCATTAAATACATTACACTACCAATGATTTTAGCATATTCAACTCAGGCAATACCATTCCCTTTATTTTTCTTTAAATGCACACTAGAGTCATAAGGGGTTCCTAATGGCTCTTCATTAAAGAAATCAAATTTCTTAAGAATATTTTCCACATAATGAGACTGTGATAAAACTAAACCATTTGCATGTTTATTTATTTTCATGCCAAGAATCAAATCTGCTTTCTCCTAAATCTTTCATATCAAATTTAGAAGATAAAAATCTTTAGTAGTTTTCACAACTTTCTCATCAAGCACCAAATATTAGCAAGTCATCCACATATAAACAAATAATCACACCACAATTTCCATCAATCTACTATAGACACAACTATCGATTCATTTGTCACAAAATTATTAGACAAGAGAGTTCTATTAAATTTGTCATTCCAATTGTTTTTGCGCTTGTTTCAAACCATATAAAGGTTTTACAAGTCTACACACTTTTATGTTTCTTCACCTGTAACAACAAAACCTTCAGGTTAACACATATATTTCTTCATTTAACTCTCCATTCAAAAAGGCGCTTTTAACGTCCATTTGGTGGATTATCAATTTATGAATAGAAGCCAAAGCAATTAAAATTTTATAGTTGCTAATTTAGTCACCGTGAGTAAGTATCAAAATAATCAAAACCTTCCTTTTGAGTAAACCCTTTTCTACAAGTCTTGCCTTAAATTTATCAATGTACCCATCGCCTTTTAACTTCTTTTTAACACCCATTTACATCCAATAGGTTTACATCCTCTAGGCAAATTAACTAGTTCCCATGTATGGTTGTAGACATAATAGATTCTAGTTCACTATTAATAAGATCCTTCCAAAAAATTGCATCAATAGATTTCATCGCTTCTTCATAAGTTTTGTGGTCATCTTCATTATAAAAGCAGGTTATAAAATATGGACCAAAAGTTTTTTCAAAACATTGTCTTTTTACTTCTAAGTAGATGCAGTATGTGTTCTTTATCTTTCCTTTTAAGAGGTTTACTAGAAAAGGATTGCTCTCATCTCTAATTTTCATTGATATATATTTTCAAAAAATTCTGCATCCTTTGTTTCCAAAATTGAATTATTTTGATAATTATTAGTTGCATCTTTAATTACCAAAAATCTATAAGCAGCACTATTAGAAGCATACCCAATAAAAATGCAATCCATTGTTTTAGGTCCAATTTTATTCCTTTTAAATTTCGGTATAGCTACTTTAGCTGTATTAATTCCACACTTTTAAGATACCTCAAATTAGGTGCATATTTTTTTCATAAATGATATGGTGTAGAGTCTAACTTTTTATGTGGAACTCTATTTAAAATATGAGTTGCAGAAAGACAAGCTTTTCCCCACATGTTAGAAGGTAATCCTGAACTAATTAGCATAGCATTCATCATATCTTTAAGTGTTCTATTTTTCCTTTCTGCAACTCCATTGGACTGTGGAGAATAAGGAGGAGAAGTTTCATGTATTATTCCATTTAGTTTATAAAATTTTTTAAGACTTCCCGAATCATATTCACCTCCACGATCAGATCTAAGTCTTTTAATTTTCCTTTCTAACTGATTTTCAACTTCTGCTTTATATTTAATAAACATTTCTTTCGCTTCATCTTTTGAGGAAAGTAGATAAATTCGAGTATATCTAGACATATCATCTACAAAAGAAATATAATATTTTTACCACCTCTACTCATAGTATTTTTAAAATCACCAGTCAATTTGTGAATTAACTCAAGTAGCTTTCATTTGTCTTTTGCAACACTTTTAAAAGGTTTCTTAGAATGTTTTGCTTCTACACAAATTTCACATTTGTTAAACTCGGTATTTGCAAGATTAGGTATAAGTTCAAGTTGTTTCAATTTTTAATAGAAGCTTACATTCACATGTCCTAATCTAGCATGCCAAATATCCAAAGATTCAACGATATAAAGCAAAAGAAGCATTCTTATTATTCAATTCAGCAGAAGCATCAAGTACAAATAAACCCCCATTACAAAAACCTTTCCCAACAAATTCCCCATTACGAGTAAGTAAGACAAGTTTATCGACTCAAACACAAGCTTAATGCCGCCTTTATTCAACAAAGACCCGCATACAAGATTCCTACGAATATCGGGCACATGAAGTACATCTTGTAGGGCAATTGTTTTCCCATAAGTTAATTTTAGTAAGACTTTCCCTTTTTCCTGCAACGCTGGTGGCTCGAGAATCCCCCATAAAAACCTTCTCTCCATTAGTCATATTTTCGTAGTTGAGAATTACGTCTCTATTCGCGCAAATGTGTCTAGTGGCTCCAGTATCTACTACCCATTCTGTGAAGTTGTCAACTAGATTTACTTCCGAGACAACAACAACAATTACATCATCGGATTCAACTAAGTTTACTTGGGGCTTAGGCTGAGAGGTATTATTTTTGTTATCTTGTCCCTTGCGAAAGTGACACTTCATAGCAATATGGCCAGGTCTGTCACATACGAAGCAAGGACCTTTAGTGAAAGGTAAAGGTTTCTGAATTTGATTGGAATTGTTGAACCTATTATCCTTTCTTCCCATTGATTTTTGATTTTTCCCTTTGTAGTTTTTGGACTAATAATTTTGGCTCTTCCACTGTGGCTTTTGTTCTACGAGATTAGCTTTGACAGTATGAGTTGGAACTACGTCTCCCCTTTCTTTAGCCCTGTTTTGTTCTTCAATATGGATGTGTGCCACTAATTCCTGCATAGTGAAATCTTTAGTTTCATGTTTGAGGTTCATCTTATAATTTTTCCACGAGGGTGGTAATTTTTCGATAAGTACAGCAACTTAGAAATTCTCGCATATTTTCATTCCTTCCCCAATGACTTCCCCCACAATTGTTTGATATGTATGAACTTGATCTATAACAGATTTTCCATCTTGCATCTTAAAATCTAGAAATTTTGACGCAACATATTTCTTAGTCCAGAGTTTTCAACCGCATACTTAGATTTTAAAGCTTCCCAAATCTTCTTAGCACTTTCATACGGATAATATATCTCAAACAGAGAATTAGACAAATAGTATAACAAATATCGACGACACGTACGATTATCCTTAACATAATCTCTTTTTTCATATTTATCAGAATCAGACTTTTCAACCATTTCAATAGCAGCAGGAGTAACATCATTAATAGTAACAGCAGGAGCATCCACATACAACACATATTCTAAGTTCATGGTTTCCAAATAAAATAGTATGTCTTCAGACCATCGCTTAAAATTAGTACCATCAAAGCGTTCAATTTTAGACAAGTCTAAGGCAGATTTCATCATCTTGTTAATAACCGAATCACTTTTTAGATTGTTGGAGTAATAAAGCGATTAGCAAAGAAGCAAAGATTAACAAGACTAATAAAGGCGAACAAAATTGGAACAACTTAGTTGTTATATGAAACGGGTTTAGGTATGTAGCAAAACCACTGTCTAAAAAAGTGATTCCGCCTCACCGGTTAGAAACCTTGCACAGTTGAGCTCCAATGGCGCTTCACTCTCCATTCAACTAAGCCCTTCGATCAGGTGTACTGCGCAGGAAGAGAAGACTATGGACTGTCTTTGTGGATTGCCTAGAACAAAGTATATATAAACAGAGATAAGGAAGAGAGGGACTGTACAAATAGATTATATATGTGTATGTGAAGAACAGATTTTGTTGTGTAAATGCGGAGCATCAAGTGCCAAATGGTCCATTACAACCACTTGAGATTCCCAAATGGAAGTGGGAACTATTAGAGTTTATGCCCTAGAGGCCAATTATTTGATATAATTGCTTAACGTTTTGATATTATATTTGATTGAATAAATATATGATTTTATTATGGTTTTATTTACTGCGTAATATAATTGTTAACATAATAAAATTCCTTAGAATAGTGATACAAATTATATAGTTTCAAGTATGTGACTTGAACATGAGATTATATATTACCATTAGTATCGTTGTTCTTAAATGTCCTTTAATCGAGTATCATTGTTGATGGGACAACAATGATGCATTGAGACTAAAGATGTGGATCGACCGATGACCAAATCTCATTGGTCATAAATATATGAGATATTAAGTCAATGCATAGAGTACATGTTGAGAACGATGTCTTCGGATGCACCCACCATGAGAATTCTATATGGAGCATTATGCGAAGTGTCATTAAGTAATTCTCATAGTGACAATGATGTAATGGTCCTCCGACCGAAATCGCTATATTACTACACGATAATTTATGTACTTTGATATCATCAAATGTCACCTTTAATAGGGTGGACTATAAAGGTGATTATTGGGTTCATCATTAATCGTGTGAGAAATATGAGTGATCTAGATGGAATTTAACCATCCTATATATTATGGGTGATATCCATAGGCCTCTTGATTGAAAGTAGACTATGAAATGCATGGCCATGCTCAAATAGTGATTTGTTTCATATAGTCTACTCATTGATCAAGAAAACTCAGATTAAATTATGAAGAATATGACACATTCCATGACTCGAGTTTAATCTAGGATATTAAGGTTAAAAGGATTAAATTACATTGAACATTGGTCACGAAAAAGGTTGCATCGAATCATCGATCTTATTATTACTTGCGGTAGCGAAAGTGATGCATTACTAGATGTCATTTCAATCGCTTATAATTTTATAATATGATTTTAAAATTATTGCCAACGTAATAATAACATATAGGTCACACACATGTAACGTTATTTAAAGGGAATTAATTTAAATTTTAAGGATTTAAATATATTAATATGATTAATAGTATTTAAATCACGAATTTAAATTAAAAGGATAATTAGATATATGTATATTAATTAAGTAAGACTTAATTAAGAGATATATATATATATATATATATATATAAATTGAATTTTATAAAATTAGGTTTTGATTTGATTAATTCCTTTTAACTACTATATATATGATATATAGCAGCCTACTTAGGTAAGATATCATAATTGAAAAACCCTAGTGCTTCTTAGAGAGAGACTGTAGAGAACGAGCTTCGTAAAATCCATTCCTTTTGGTGGCTAAGACATGCAAGTCCTTCTTATTGCAGAATCGTCAATCGTTAGATGCGGCGTTTGTGTGATACCGTAGAGGCGCAATAACTTGGCTTGTATTGAGTTGGAGATTCGAGGCGCAATGGCTTCGATTCTCATTTTTGTTTATATTTGGTATAATCTTTAAACCTCCTCAATTAATTAATTTTTCGCATGGATCCTGCTTTTGGGGTTTCTAAATTGCTTTTAAAATTTTAATTTCATTTGTGCTTTTCGTGTCAAGCCCAACAAAGGTATCAAAGCTACTTGCGAAAAGATTAATTCAGATTATGTGTTTTAATTGTATTCGATATATATGATATATGATGATGCATGTTTACCGATATAAAATTGAATATATGATATTCCGTTGTATGTGTATTCTGGTAATATATATGATGATACCGTTAATCGTATCTTTAATCTATGGAATAACAATATAACTATTCTAATCGATTAGAAGCATGAAGAATCGCTTTTAATATGATTAATCAAATGAAATATATGATAAATTCGGTGTAATGTTATTCGCTTTTAATATGATTAAATCTAAACCGAAATATATGATAAATTCGGATTGTCTTGTTATTCGCTTTTAGTATGATTCTCAAACTGCTTTTAGAGATTCGTGACGAAAAATTCTCGCAATACAAAATGTAGTTCAATTTTTTTCGGTATTTGCCGCTTCAATTTCGCCACGACCGGTTAATGAGACCACCACTGGCCGACGGTCGGTTGACCATCGCTGTGGGGAGACCCTCCCTCGGACCCCGTCAGTAGCAAGACGATGGTCGTGTCCCCCTATATTATATATATAGTTTTCTTTAATTATATATAAATTGTTATGTGCTTATTGTGATATGCATGGTGCGATTATGGCCTTTTGACCCATAGGTTGGTGGTTTTGGTTTTGAAATACTAACTTTGCGTATGTCGTGGCTTTCTATAAATTCTAATGTAATATTCTCTTCATCTAAATCCTCGAATGTAACTCGAGGTTTCTTTATGTCATGTAATAATCAGAATTGATGAAGATGTCAAGATGGAGAACACAATGGAAAGATGATGATGGAGAGAGAGGCGATCTTTGAGGAAGATCCAAGGAAGTTATTTATTTTAAGATCTTTTACCACCTTAGATTGACCTTCAATCTTTCATTAACGAAAAGATTGACAAAGGGATTGGGCCATAATCATGACACATTTAATTTTGCACTTTATTTATGCTTGTATGTGATATGATATGATATGATTAATAATGTGCATGCTTAACAAGATTAAAATTGGTGAGATCTAAATTAATAAAATCCTCATTAAATTATTAAGTCTAAATCGATGCCTTCCAATGAATAACACTTCATCAAGACCTTGATCAATAGATGTAGGTTTGCCAAAAGCAAGTACCCTATTTATCTAGGTAAGATGCGATAGGATAATTGTGATATCCAAACTATTAAAATCATTGGGCCCGACTTAACTAAGTTATCTCAATAGGATTGTGGACTTAGAGGCATGTAGTTTGGTTGGTACCATTAGATGGACTAGAAACAAATGTTGTTTACCAAACTATCCAGAGTTATATATGATATAATTGACAAAGGGTTGTCTACCTAAATAATTATGTTTTGAGAGAATAGCCAAAGCTAACTTAAGGCATAATGAAATATGGATCTTGGCTCACTAGAAAGATTTAATAGAAAATGTTTTCCTAATTAATGGTGAGGGCTATTAATTTGAATAAAATAGTGGGAGGTATATTTTGAATGTACTATTATCAATTATATAATATCAACTCAGAATTTTGACTTATTATTATTGCACTTATAAATTGTAGATATCAAATGGCAAACAACAACAACACAAATAGTCTTTCATTACGATCACCCTTGAAAAGGACAAGCTAAGTGGAATTAATTTCCTCGACCGGCATAGAACTTGAGGATTGTCCTCAAACAAGAAAGATAAGCTATATGTCCTCGATGGGCCCATTCCTGCAAAGACCACCGTCATCGCACCACGCGTCGAAAGCACAATGTTACAAGAAGCATCAAAATGATGCTTTGGATGTGAGTTGTGTCATGCTAAGAACCATGAACGCCGAGCTTCGTAAGCAACACGAGTTGATGGATGCTTATGAGATGATCGAGCATCTCAAGAAATTGTTCGAAGGCATGCTCGACAGAGAGAGGTATGATACAAGCAAGGCGTTGTATCAACGCAAAAATGGGTGAACGTGATCCAGTTGGTCCACATGTGTTTAAAAATGATTGGGTATATTGAGTACCTTGATAGGTTGGGTTTTCCAATCACTCCTAAGCCCAAACTCGACCTTGTTTTTGCAATCTTTGAACAAAGAAGCATACTCTCAATTTGTTATGAACTATCTTATAAATGAAATTGAGAAACCCTTATCGAAGTTGTTGAAAGCATGTTAAGAATCGCCGAGAACAACATGAAAAAGGCAGACCCACTCCCATAATGATGGTGCAAAAGGGAATGCTAAGGAAATTGGAAAGGCAAGAAGAAGATAGATCTAAATCTTTTGCCAAACCCAATTCCAAAACCAAACAGCTTTAAAACCTAAAGGTGGGGTGGCTAAAGAGGTGAATGTCACTTCCATGGAAAACCCGGACACCGGAAAAGGAACCGCTATGCTTATCTCGGAAGAAGTGAAGAAAAGAAAAGGAAGTACGACTTCGATTCGTAGTATATATGTTATAAAGTCAATTTATCTACTTCTACATCATGGGTATTGGATATCGGATGTGGTTCTCACATTTGTTTAATGCGCAGGACTCAAGGAGTAGAACTTTAAAGCGAAAGGAGAGGTTGACCTACGAGTTGAAATAGAGCAAAAGTAACAGACCGCCGTAGGAACTTATCATTTATCTTTGCCCACCGGCTAGTTTTAGAATTAGAAGATTGTTATTTTGTGTCCGCTATAAGCAAAAACATTATTTCGCTTTCTTGTTTGACAAGAAAGGTTTTTCATTTATAATAAAGAACAATCGTTGTTTGTTTTACTTAAATGATATTTGTTATGGTGTTTGCACAATTGTTTAATGGTCTCTATATTCTTGATTTAGAAATGCCTATCTATAACATAAATACAAAACGATTTAAATCAAATGATTCAAATCCGACATATCTCCTGCATCGCTCGCTTAGGCCATATAAATGAGAAACGATATCCAAACTCCATAAAGATGGGTTCTTGGATTCATTTGATTTTGAATCATATGAGAAATGCGAGTCTTGTTTATTAGGCAAGATGACTAAAGCCCCTTTCATCGGACATGAGCGAATTTAAGCAATATGTATTGGGACTTATACATAGTGATGTATGTGGACCCATGAGTTCGTTAGCAAGAGGTAGGTTTTATTACTTCATTACATTTATCGATGACTTTAGTAGATATGGATATATGTATCTTATGAGACACAAATCCAATCCTTTGAAAAGTTCAAAGAATTCAAGAACGAAGTTCAAAACCAATTGGAAAAAGCATAAAAGCCCTTCGATCCGATCGAGGAGGTGAATACTTAAGCCAAGACTTTGATGACCTTCTAAAGGAGTGTGGTATTATATCACAAATTACTCCACCGGAACACCGCAATGGAATGGTGTATCGGTAGAGGAATCGAACCTTGTTGGACATAGTACGATCAATGATGAGTCACGCAGATCTTCCAATAAGCTTCGAGGTCATGCCTGTAGACAACAGATTCACACTTAACCGTGTTCCTACAAAGATGGTTCAAGACACCATATAAAATGTGGACTGGAAACGTCCTAAGATGTCGCTTCATGAAGATTTGGGGTTGCGAGGCGTTCAGTAAAAGCGTCTCAATTCGACAAGCTCTGACCCAAATCGACAAATGTAATTTTGTGGGATACCCAAAGGAAACAAAAGGGTATTATTTCTACAAACCTTCCGAGAACAAAGTGGTTGTTGCTCGAATCGGTATTTTTCTAGAAAGAGAATTTGTCTCTAAAGGAAATAGTGGGAGGAAAGTAGAACTCAAAGAAATTCGAGAACCACAAAATATCATTGAACTCGAGTTGGAACATGAAAGCAGAAACCACAGAAATTGTGGAAAGTGAACTCGCTTAAATTACACAAGTCATTCAGAGATCCGGTAGGACACGCCAAGAGCCCGAGAGATATTATGGATATCTTGTGACTCAAAACTGCGATGTGATGCTCATAGATCAAGATGAGCCCGCTTCCTACCAAGAAGCTATGAATGGACCAGATTCTCGAGAAATGGCTTGAAGCCATGAAATCGAGATGGACTCCATGTATACTAACCAAGTATGGACTGGTTGATCCACCCAAGGGTAAAACCAATCGGTGCAAGTGGGTTTTCAAGAAGAAAACCGATACGGATGGTAATGTACAAACCTATAAAGGCCGATCGGTAAAGAAAAGGTTTCAAACAAATTCAAGGTGTTGACTATGATGAAACCTTCTCTCCAAAGGGCAATGGTTAAATCCATCGATCTTACTTGCTATCGCAGCCTTTTTATGATTACGAAATCCGCGGATGGATGTCAAAACCGCTTCCTTAATCTGAAATCTCCTCGAGGATGTGTATATAACACAACCCGAGGGTTTTGTCACCCAAAGGATGCCGAAAGGTATGTAAGTCGCAATGATCCATTTATAGATTGAAGCAAGCCTCTCTGAGTTGGAATCTTCGATTTGATGAAGCAACCAAAGAATTTGGCTTTATTAAAAATGAAGATGAACCTTGTGTATATAAGAAGGTTAGTGGGAGTCACATTGTATTCCTAGTATTATATGTTGATGACATATTAATTATTGGGAATGACATTCCTTCCTTACAGTCAGAAAAACATGGTTAGAAAATGTTTCTCCATGAAAGATTTGGGCGATCTCATTTGCACATTTTAGGTATCAAGATCTATAGAGATAGATCAAGAAAAATGCTCTACTTAAGTCAAAGTACATATATTGATAAAGTGTTGAAACGGTTCAAAGACGCAAGAAAGCGAAAAGAGGAAACTTACCCGTGACTCATGGTGTAAAGATCTCTAAGGCCCAATGTCCTAAATCACAAGATGATGAGGAGGCAGATGAGAAAGATCCCTTATGCTTCTAAGAATTGGATCTATTATGTATGCAATGATATGTACTCGTCTGGATGTCTCCTCAGTATGCTTTGAGTATGATTTAGCAGATACCAAATCGAATCCAAAGAAGGTCATCGATGTTAGCCAAGAATATCCTCAAGTACCGAAAAGGACTAAGGATTCATTCTTGGTATATGGAGGTGAAGACATTTAACTAGCGAAAGAAAGGGTTACACAGATGTTAGTTTCAGATCGACAATGATGACTATAAGTCTCATCAGTTTTGTGTTTTTGCCTTAATGATGGTGTTGTTAATGGAAAAGTTCAAGCGAGAGACAAGAATGATTCTACAACAGAGGTCGAAGTATATTGTCAAGTTTCTAAGGCAAATGCAAGGAGGTCAGATGGATTAAAAAGTTCATCATCGAACTTGGTGTTGTTCCAACTATTGTTGATCCCATTGTTTCATATCTTGTGATAATAATAGAGCCATTGACAAAGCTAAGGAACCCAGATCTCACCAACGATCCAAGATATATACTTAAAGCGGTACCATCTCATCCGTGAAATCATTGATAGAGGAGATGTACATATAGGAAGAGTGCCAACAGATGATAATGTCAGCAGATCCACTAACCAAGGCTTTGTCGCAGCAGAAGCATTTACGGTCACACTAGTTCCATGGGTATTAGATACATGAGTGATTGGCTCTAGTGCAAGTGGGAGATCATTAGAGTTTATGCCCAGAGGCCAATTATTTGATATAATTGCTTAACGCTTTTGATATTATATTTGATTGAATAAATATATGATTTTATTATGGTTTTATTTATCGCGTAATATAATTGTTAACATAATAAAATTCCTTAGAATAGTGATACAAATTATATAGTTTCAAGTATGTGACTTGAACATGAGATTATATATTACCATTAGTATCGGTGTTCTTAAATGTCCCTAGTCGAGTATCATTGTTGATGGGACAACAATGATGCATTGAGACTAGATGTGGATCGATCCGATGACCAATCTCATTGGTCATAAATATATGAGATATTAAGTCAATGCATAGGTGCACATGTTAGAAACGATGTCTTCGGCGGACCCTAACAATGAGAATTCTATATGGAGCATTATGCGAAGTGTCATTAAGAATTCTCATAGTGATAATGATGTAATGGTCCTCCGACACGAAATCGCTATATTACTACACGAGAATTTATGTACTTTGATATCATCAAATGTCACCTTTAATAGGGTGGATTATAAAGGTGATTATTGGGTTCATCATTAATCGTGTGAGAAATATGAGTGATCTAGATGGAATTTAACCATTCTATATATTATGGGTGATATCCATAGGCCTTCTTGATTGAGTAGGACTATGAAATGCATGGCCATGCTCAAATAGTGATTTGTTTCATATAGTCTACTCATTGATCAAGAAAACTCAGATTAAATTATGAAGAGTATGACACATTCCATGACTCGAGTTTAATCTAGGATATTAAGGTTAAAAGGATTAAATTACATTGAAACATTGGTCACGAAAAGGTTGCATCGAATCATCGATCTTATTATTACTTGGGTAGCGATGATGCATTACTAGATGTCATTTCAATGCTTATAATTTTATAATATGATTTTAAAATTATTGCCAACGTAATAATAACCTATAGGGTCACACACATAGTAACGTTATTTAAAGGGAATTAATTTAAATTTTAAGGATTTAAATATATTAATATGATTAATAGTATTTAAATCACGAATTTAAATTAAAAGGATAATTTGTATATATGTATATTAATTAAGTAAGACTTAATTAAGAGATATATATATATATATATATATAAATTCAATTTTATAAAATTAGGTTTTGATTTGATTAATTCCTTTTAACTACTATATATATGATATATATAGCCTACTTAGGGTAAGATATCATAATTGAAAAACCTAGCCGCTTCTGTAGAGAGACTGTAGAAAACAGCTTCGTAAAATCCATTCCTTTTGGTGGCTAAGACACAAGTCCTTCTTATCAGTAATCGTTCATTTGTTCGTAAGCATGCGTTATGTGGATACCGTAGAGGCTTAATCGGTTTGTATTGAGTTGAGATTCGAGGCGCAATCGGTTTGATTCTCGCTTTTGTTTATATCCGTATAATCTTTAAACCTCTCAATTAATTGATTTTTCGCATGGATCCTGCTTTTAGGTTTCTAAATTGCTTTAAAATTTTAATTTCATTGTGCGCTTTCTATGTCAAGCCCAACAGAACACATTACTATGGATTTCAAGCATGTGTCTTCCCAAAGTTTTTCAAGGCATTGATGCGATTTGGGTTATTGTTGATAGATTAACCAAGTTTGCCCATTTCTTCGACACGTGAGACTTATTCCTTGAACGCCTTGCTTCGCGTATGCGTGAATGAGATTGTGAGATTGCATGGCATGCCAAGATCCATAGTTTCGGATCGTGACCCAAGATTCACTTCACAATTTTGGGTTACCAAGAAAAGCTATGGGCACGGATTCTGATTCTGATTCGGCGCATACCATCCTCAAACGGACGGACAATCGAGAGGACTATTCAAACCCTCAAGTCCTATTAAGACTTTGTGTCCTAGATTTTAAAGGAAGTTGGGATAAGTATTTGCTATTTGTGGAATTCTCCTACAACAACAATGCTTATCGTTAAAGTATAGACATGGTTCCATTTGAGGCGTTGTATGGATTTAAAGTGTCGCTTCTCCAAAGATCTTTGGGACGAGGTGGGAGAAGCAACGTTGTTGGGACCAGAATTAGTATGCATGACTATAGAAAAGATCCAAATGATTCGACAACATATACAAACGGCACAAGATCGACAAAAGAGTTATGCGGATCTTCATCGAAAAAACGTGGAATTTAATATTGGGGATCATGTATTGTTATGTGTTGCACCATGGAAGGGAGTTACAAGATTTGGGAAGAGAGGAAAGCTCAATCCACGATTTATTGGTCCATTTGATATTCTTGACCGAATAGGAAATGTGGCCTATAGACTCGCATTACCTCCAAGTATGTCTCGTGTTCATAATGTTTTTTACATATCCATGCTTCGTAAATATGTGAAAGACTCGAACCATATTATTGCGTTAGAACCAGACGAGATAGCCGAAGATTTAACGTACGAAGAAGTACCTGTTAAGATTTTGGATAGGAAAGAGCATGTCCTACGCACCAAGGTTATACCACAAGTTAAGGTTTTATGGAGAAACCATGCTATCAAAGAAATGACCGGGAGTTGGAATCAGAAACGAAAGCGAGGTATCCTCACCTTTTCGAAACACCAGTACGTATATCAATTTCGAGGACGAAATTTCATAAGGAGGGGAGGTTGTAAGACCCTAACTTATTATAAATAAAATCAATTTCCTCTAATTATATTTGTGAATAATAAGGTATTAATTTGATATAATTCTCCGGTTATGGGTGAAATGTGCAAATTTTACAAAATATGCAAGTGGTTATAAAATAATCATTGTTGTCGGAATATTCGTTTGGTCGTGGAATATTCTTGTTGTTTGGGAATATTCGCATGCACCAAGGCCATCATTCAGGGCCCCATAATGTAATAATTGTTTGATGAAGAAAACGACAAGTTTGAGTTTTTATAAATAATTCTAGAGTAGTTATTCACTGCTAACAATTGTTAGAATACCCGGTGGTTAAAATACAAAGAATACGCTGGCGTGGATGCACAAGAGATTGATGAATTATTGATTCTTACGTAAAGAAGGCACTACTCAATAATTGTTACGAAGAGTTATTGCTTCAATATTTTATTTTATTGATTCAATAATTGTTGCGTTGATATTTTATATTATTGTTGTTTCAATAATTGTCATTGACAAGATTTCTCATTATCGGATCAATAATTCATATTATTTGAATAATATTATTAGATAGCATTATTGGCAATGTCTAGAAAGTTCTCACAAGGAGAGGTTTGGTCACCTAATTGCGCGCGCCAATAAGGAGAAATTCTTATTGAAAGCCCCTCTTTCTTTGAGAACTACCGTCATCATAAATGTGATTCTGTAATATTATTTGTAAATAATTAATTATTGATTCATATGATAAGGAAATATTTATTTTATGTGGATATAAATGTTGGATATATTTATTATGGTTAAAAATGAAGGAGTTAATGTTGAGGTGTTTTATCGAGATTTTTGTCGGAATGAAGGTATTAAAAATTAAACCAAAGTGTTTTGAGATATATTGTGTGAGTTATAATTTTTAATCCGACCGTTGGATCGTTGTAATTTTTGGATATGTTATACATATATAAGTTGAGTATATGTCCATAAATTTTGAACCGTTAAAAATGAATGTATGATTTGTTATGAATTTTAAGAGGTGACTGATTCAGAAATTAGGTTTATAAATGATTTTGGTGGAAAATTCTAGAATTGAGTGGGCCCCACTTGTGGTTGGTGAAGAAATGTGCTGAATTTATTTCAAATGTAATGGGTGGGAATGGTAGCAGGTAAAGCCATCAGGTTGCAGGTCAAGTCTGCTAACATTTTTCTATAAATAGAGGGATAAGTTAGAATTGAAAATCACACCAGAAACAAGTTTTCTCTCTTTCTCTCTAGATTATTAAGTGTATTTTGTGAGTATTTAGATACTTTGTGAGTTTCTATTCATCAGTGCAAGTTTCCTTCAACCTTATACCGATATTTCGATCAGAAGTACTGATATTTTGAGGTAAGGGATGTTATTTTCTTCATATATGATATTATTTCTTCAATATCATTACGCCAAGTATTGATCTCAATTTTTATCAAATTTGGAACTTTTTGTGTTGGGGTTATTATTCACGATATCTGACTATTCACGATTACTGACTATTCACCGAAAAATAAAATTTTCTCTTTTGTCCAAGATGTCTATTATGGTTACTATCTTTGATCAGTATCCATGTTTTGATCTTTATTCTTGAATTACGCTTCAAAATTGGTATTTATGAAGTATTACCGATCTTGGATAAACTGTTATACTTAATTCCTACTATTTGTCCTTCCGCTTCAATTGGATTCGCTTTTCTTTAAAATATTTTTCATCATCCTCATCCTAAATGATGATATTACTAAATATCTTCTACCAGAAGGCAAAGATAAATGATTAACTCGATGAATATCTTTGACCAATTTGGACGCCCTAAAATAGATCCATTCCATCCAACCCATTCGAGTCGCCAAATACATGGTACGTAAATAACTACAACTTTATTATTACAACATATAAACTGTGAGTTTAAATACGAGATATTGCCATCTGTACAATATCCACACACAAATAAATCCCCATCATAATTATTGATACATTATTTTATAAAAATGGTGAGGACTACTAAACAACTCTCTCTGAACCTTCATTCCATACCCCATAAGACTCGCTACATTCTCGCCTCCCGAGAAGAAAAAATGGAACAACAAGGAAAAGGGTGAGCTCAATTAGCCCAAGAAAGAATATTATGACTAAGATAATATACAACAAATTATCGTTAGTCTCCAACAGAAAAATCTAATAGAATACAATAGACAACCGCTTTTAAATCAATCTTCAAGCAATGAAACAACAATTCATTAGAAGAGTTAAGTAGAGAATGCAAACTACTATCTTCTATATATGAATTTAAAAGTTCACCGTCGATATTTTATCCTCAATAATATCAATCAATATATATCTGAATCAAATATTCATCTTTGCACTGAGTGCCAAAGATATTCATCATTGGTCATGTTCATCTAAACACTGCTCATCTTTGCACTATGGGCCAAAGATATTAATCGATCGATATGTTCATCTCAACACTGCTCATCTTTGCACTACGGCCAAAGATATTCATCAAGAAATCATTCATCTTTTGCACTACAGGGCCAAAGATATTCAAGAATATCATCATTTAGGGTCGAGGATGATGAAATTTTTTTTAAAGGAAACGAATTCAGTGAAATAAAAGAACAAATATTAAGGATTCGTATTTTAAACAATCCAAGTTCAAAAATACTTCATAAGTAATCAGAGTGGAGTAAAATTCAAGAATGATCAAAACATGGATACAATCAAAGCTAGTATCCGTATTACATATTTTGACAAAAAGAAGAAATTTCATTTTTCTAAATAAAGGTCGTATTCGTTCGTGAATAGTGTCGATATCGTGAATAAAGGCAGTATACTTGAATAAGAACTCCACAACAAAAGATAGAAATTTCACAAAAAAAAACATCTTCACGCTTCGTGAATAGTACTTTCGTGAATAAGAATCATGCGAAAGAACTCATGAATAAGAACTTCGTGAATAAGAATCATTTAATAAGAAACCCCGATATGAAAAAAGTTCTAAATTTGATAAAAATTTCCAACCAATATTTAGGCATAATGATATTGAAGAAATAATATCATTTTCGAATAAAATAACATCCCTTACCTCGAAAGACAGTACTTCCCCAGGTTTTTTTTTTTCAAGAGTGGAAACCCCAGAACCTGAAGTAGTAGGATGTCTAGTTGAAACACCGGATATAGGCTATGACTTGAACTTGCACCGTATAGCAATACTCAAAGTATATTCAAAATACTCACAAGAATATGCTCGATAATATAGAGAAAAACTTCAGCTTTACGTGTGATTTTCAATTCTACCTAAAGACCTATTTATAGAAAATGCTAGAACACCAAAGCGTAAAATTTAATATAATAATAATATATATATTAAAATTCTCTACGCACACCTTCTAAGATCTGAACTCATCCATCTTGCACATGCTAATGATGCCAACTAAGTATAAAAAATGTTTTTATTATTTAAAATAATTTAAACTTCCAAAAATTAATTATTTCGGAACTTCGGAACTTTAATAATTCACAATAAATAGCCATTTTGTCAGAAAATTCAAATCTTGCGAGTTTTTATAGGAAATTCAAATCTCTACAACTTTGCAGAAGAAAGTTTTTTCCAAATTCCAAACAAAAATTGACTGAAATCCACAAACGGGCGATTTTACAGGCTATAATCAAATTTCAGTCAATAATTGTGTCCACCAACACACAAAATATGGGTTAAACATTTAATGCCACAAAAATACTCTTCCTCCTCATATACTCATATATCCCACATTCATTATAAAATATCACCGTTAATATATTATTAAAATAATATATTTAAATGAATTATTTTATCGTAAAAAAAGATAAAATATTAATTTTTAACAATTGTCACATTAAAAATTTTCTCCATCTATATCCACATAAAACCAATATTTTCCTCATCATATAAATCAATAATTAATTATTCACAAATAATATTACAGAATCACAAGATCGCA
Source organism: Panax ginseng (assembly GCA_020205605.1). Lineage (NCBI taxonomy): Eukaryota > Viridiplantae > Streptophyta > Magnoliopsida > Apiales > Araliaceae > Panax > Panax ginseng. Next base: position 7,912,036 of record CM035127.1, read on the forward strand.
ACCGTGTAGCTTTCAGGAAAGAAGGGCTTTCCAATAAGGATTTCTCCTTCTCGACGCCAAGAATTAGGTGACCAAACCTCTCCTTAGGCATGTAAACTTTCTAGACATTGCCAATAATGTTATCCAATAATATTATTCAGATAATATGAATTATTGTTCGATAATGGAAAATAATTGTGTAATGACAATTTATCAAACAACAAGAATATAAAATATCAATGCAAAGAATTATTGAATCAATAAAATAAAATAATCGAACAAATAATTACCGTAATAATTATTGAGTAAAGGCCTTCACGTAAGAATTAATAATTGGTGCAATACTGGTGCCTTCTGCTCAACAACGCGTATTACAATGTGTTTTAACCAATTTGGTATTCCAACAAGATAATTCAGAATAACTACTACCGTGCTATTATAAACAACTTATATTTGTCATTTTCTTCATCCAATCGCTTTCCTTATGGGGCCCATAAAAAGACTCGTGTCAGTCGAATATTTAATATTCCCCGACAAAGACAAATATTCCACGACCAAACGAATACCCCTAATAATAATGAATATTTTATAACCACTTGCTTATTCAAATATTTGCGTATTTTACCCATAACTATCCACATTAATCAAATCAACCCTTACTATTTCAAAATAATAAATAGAGAAAAATAAATTTCATTTATTAATAATTTGGGGTCTTACAACCTCCCTCCTTATGAAATTTCGCCCTCTCGAAATTGACGTGCGTACCGGTGTTTTCAAAAGATGAGAATACCTCACTTTCATTTCCGCTTCCAACTCCCGTGTCATTTCCTCAATAAAGCATGGTTTCTCCACAAAACTTTAACTTGTGGTATAACCTCGAGACATAAGACATGTTCTTTCATATCCAAGCTCTTGACAATTGCACTCCTCGTGCGTTAAGTCTTCTACTATCTTGTCCGGTTCTAACTCAATGACGTGGTTTGGGTCATCCACATATTTACGTAACATCGATACGTGAAAAACGTTATGAACACGCATCATACTTGGCGGTAAAAACTAGTCTATAGGCCACGCCCTATATTCGATCGAGAATTTCAAATGGATTAATAAATCGAAGGTTTGAGCTTTCCTCACCTCACCGATTCTCGCTTTTGAAATAACAACTTCTTACTCCTCCTTCTTCAAATTCATTAGCTCTGGTGTGTAGCTTGAACAGCTTTAACTTTATCGATTAAAGTTGATTATACTCCTATATCATCACGTGGGTACCTAGAGTTTTCATCTCCATCTCTAATATTTGTAAGTTATACGAAATGAGTCTTTGACAATATCGTACTCATACTCGTATACGATCTTCTACTCAACACGTCAGCTACCACGTTCGCTTTTCCAAGACGGTATGGTCAGAACATGTGCCGAAATGAGTCTCCTATTGAGTTCTTCGAAGCTCTTCCCACATTCCTTGCTCCATTCGAATTTTGTATCTCTACGAGTCAGCTGCGTTAATGGAATAGCGATTCGAGAATATCCTTCAACGAATCTCCGATAATAACCAACTAAGCTTCTGAAAGCTACGTATTTCGATTACCGACTTAGGTTGTTCTCAATCGTGACTCATATCCCAACCTTGATAAGACGTTACAATGACACCTATCGCTTTACTATCGCATCGAATATGGTGTCCCCTACGGAGAGTTCGGCTTTGCATTCCACAAAAGGAAGTCACCAGATAAAGGCTTAGTACCAAATTCTATAGTTGAATTTTTAACTCCTGAAGTTCAATAGGAGCCATTCGATATGAGATTTTAGAAATGAGTTTTGTACCGGGTTCAAAGTCGATACAAAATTTAATATCATGCTTTGGGAGTAAGCCAAGAAATTCTTCAGGAAATACGTCAGGAAACTCAATAACAACAGGAATATTATTCAAATCTGACGTGTCTTTATTCAAATCCATAACATGGACTAAGAAAACTTGACATCCGTAATAAACGAATGACTTCATGGCTTGATATGAAAATGTTTGACTACAATGGTTTGATTGCTTGAATTCGAATAACAGGTTGCTTAGAATATGAAAACTAACAACCTTACAAAAGTAATCAATTTCGGCATGATGAGTAGTTAACCTTAAAATCACATTAAAAGCAAATATCTCTATAGAAATAAGGTTAACAGGTAATGTGATAGTGCCAACTGAAATCGTAAGATTTCTAAACAACGGATGTAATGAAAGTTTCTCTTAATGAGTTCCATAAATAAGTCAAAGTCTAATTTCTCCGTAGTCAAGTTCAAACATTGAGCGCAAAGCAAGAGAGATAAAAGAATGGGTAGAATCGGTATCTAGTAAAGGTATAAACTTCGCAAGAATTTATAATTAACTAACTTCGTATAACTTCGCTCGTTTCCTCGCATTTTGACCGGCCACGACAAACGCTCTTCCAGAACCGCTGACTTTGACTTTTTGGGACATCCTTTTGAGTCACCATTCCCACTGGATCGGGTTTTGATACCGCATAATCTCGGCGATATGTCCTTCTTTTCCACAATTATAGCATACCTTAAACTGTTGTGGGCGCTTGGTGATATGTCCCTCTTCCCGCATTTGTAATATACGACCGGGGTGGTCTTTCTCCTCCTCGAACCGCTTTCATCAAGGCCGACGCCTTTCACACGGTCGTTGTTGAATCTCCTCTTTTAAATCTCCTCCCGACTCGCTTTTCTATTTTCATGGCCACGATTACCACCGTAGTGGTTACACGCCTTTGTCCGTGTTCTTCTTTCTCCGCCGGTTATCGTTATTCGATGATCGCTATCTTGATATGATCCTCGTTATGGTCCTCGGTTGAACGTATTTCGTTATCTCGCCTAACAACCGAGCCTCGCTGACAACATCCGAATAGAGAGAAAATTTATGAGAAATGAGATATCGACGTATCGCCGGTTTCAAACCTCTCGAAACATCCGCGTCATACGCTTCCTCATTCTCCACCAAATGAGGTGCAAACTCGATAACTCCGCGAACTTCGACTCGTCTTCGGGACACCGCCATGTTATTCTCGCTCCAGCCTAATAAACTCCACTTCCTTCATATAGACGAATACTTTCGTGGAAGTACTTGTCATTGAATCTGCTTCAAAACGCCTCCCATCTTGAGTGCGGTTTGGATGGAGTACGCTTCACGATTCCCACCAAAGAATCGCGCCTCGTTACGGAATATAAAAGTAGCGAATGGAACTTTCTGTTCCTCCGTGCATCCCAAGACATCGAATATCTTGGTAATTTGTTTGACCCACGCCTCCGCTTTTAATCGAATCCGGCTTTCCCTGCACTCGTGGTCCCAACTCTTTGAATCGCTTGATTGTGACAAACCGCGTGTTGCTATCATTTCCACCCATATTCTCGTATACGAGTCTCCTCGTCGGTTTTGCATGAATCGCAAAAAGCTCATAAACATCCCGGCGTTCATCGTCGCTTTCGGTGGTGTTGTTCACAGAGGTACATTCTTGCTTTGTTGCACGCTCTCCTCGTTGGTAAAGATGCGCATCTCCACTGGTCCTCATCTACTCCATCATATTCTCGATCGACATTCTCAAATCTTGTCATAAAACAAGGGTTAATTAAGGAAATCAATATATCACATAATAGCCCTATATACTAAACCAACTAACAAATAAGCTTAGGTAGGACACACTAACGAAGGATTTATTCGCTCTCCCTCCTAGTTCTATTCCCCGATCTCCGCCAGAGATCATATCCCTAAGCTCGATATACAACCGTGACGCCCCAAAATAGGTCCATTCCATCCAACCCATTCTCGAGTCGCCAAATACATGGTACGTAAATAACTACAACTTTATTATTACAACATATAAACCGTGAGTTTAAATACGAGATATTGCCATCTGTATAATATCCACACGCAAATAAATCCCCATCATAATTATTGATACATTATTTTACAAAATGGTGAGGACTACTAAACAACTCTCTCTAGAACCTTCATTCCATACCCCGACTAAGATTTCGCACATTCTCGCCACCGAGAAGAAAAAATGAAACAAAAAGGAAAAGGGTGAGCTCAACTAGCCCAAAGAAGAGAATATTATGACTAAGATAATATACAACAAATTATCGTTAGTCTCCAACAGAAAAAAATCTAATAGAATACAATAGACAACCGCTTTTAAATCAATCTTCGCAATGAAACAACAATTCATTAGAAGATTTAAGTAGAGAATGCAAACTACTATCTTCTATATATGAATTTAAAAGTTCATCGTCGATATTTTATCCCAGTAACATCAATCAATATATATCTGGAATCAAATATTCATCTTTGCACTACAGGCCAAAGATATTCATCAGTTGGTCATGTTCATCTAAACACCTGTTCATCTTTGCACTACGGGCCAAAGATATTAATCAGTCGGTCATGTTCATCTCAACACATGTTCATCTTTGCACTACGGGCCAAAGATATTCATCAAGAAATCATTCATCTTTGCACTACAGGCCAAAGATATTCAGTAATATCATCATTTAGGACTGAGGATGATGAAAAATATTTTAAAGAAAACGAATACAGTGAAACAAAAGAACAAATATTAGGAATTCGTATTTTAAACAATTCAAGTTCAAAAATACTTCATAAGTAATCAGAGTGGAGTAAAATTCAAGAATGATCAAAACATGGATACAATCAAAGCTAGTATCAGAATAGATATTTTGGACAAAAAGAAGAAATTTTATTTTTCTATTGAATAAAGGTCGTATTCGTGAATAGTCAGATATCGTCGTAATAATTGTCGTATACTTGAATAAGAACTCAGACACCAAAAGATAAAATTTCACAAAAAAAACATCTTCACGCTTCGTGAATAAATACTACTAAATGAATAAGAACTCATGAATAAGAACTCGTGAATAAGAACTCATAAATAAGAACTTAGTGAATAAGAACTCATGAATAAGAACTCCAACATGAAAAAGTTCCAAATTTGATAAAAATTTCCAACCAATATTTCGGCATAATGATATTGAAGAAATAATATCATTTTCGAATAAAATAACATCCCTTACCTCGAAAAAGACAAAAGATTTCTAAATAAACACCTGATATAAAGGCTATGACTTGAACTTGCACCAGATAAAGCAATACTCAAAGTATACTCAAAATACTCACAAGAATACGCCGATAATATAGAGAGAAAAACTTGAGCCAGTGTGATTTTCAATTCTAACCTAAACACCCTATTTATGAAAAATGCTTGAACACCAAAGCGAAAATTTAATATAATAATAATATATATATTAAAATTCTCTACGCACACCTTCTAAGATCTGAACTCAGCCATCTTGCACATGCTAATGATGCCAACTAAGTATAAAAAACGTTTTTATTATTTAAAATAATTTAAACTTTCAAAAATCAATTATTTCGGAGCTTCGGAACTTCAATAATTCACAATAAATAGCCCTTTTGTCAGAAAATTCAAATCTCGCGAGTTTTTATAGGAAATTCAATTCTCTACAACTTTGCGGAAGAAAGTTTTTTCCAAATTCCAAACAGAAATTGACCAAAATCCACAAACGGACGATTTTACAGGCTATAATCAAATTTCAGTCAATAATTGTGTCCACCAACATACAAAATATGTGTTAAATATTTAATGCCACAAAAATACTCTTCCTCCTCATATACTCATATATCCCACATTCATTATAAAAATATCACCGTTAATATATTATTAAAATAATATATTTAAATGAATTATTTTATCAGAAAAAGATAAAATATTAATTTTCAACAATTGTCACATTAAAAATTTTCTCCATCTATATCCACATAAAATCAATATTTTCCTCATCATATAAATCAATAATTAATTATTCATAAATAATATTACGAATCACAATCTTGTGACCAGTGCCGCTCCAAGAAAGAGGGGGCTTTTCAATAAGGATTTCTCCTCATCGGCTCGCAATTAGGTGACCAAACCTCTTCTTAGATGTAACTTTCTAGACATTGCCAATAATGTTATCCAATAATATTATTCAGATAATATGAATTATTGCTCTGATAATAAAAAATCTTGTGTAATGACAATTTATTGAAACAACAATAATATAAAATATCAATGCAAAGAATTATTGAATCAATAAAATAAAATCTTCGAATAAGAATTCATCGTAACAATTATTGAGTAGTGCCTTCTTACGTAAGAATCAATAATTGGTGCAATACCGCGCGCTATCTTCTTGTTCGGCGCGATTAATGTGTTTTAACCAATTTTATTCCAACAAAGATAATTGGTAATAACTACTGTAGCTTATTTATAAACAACTTATATTTGTCGTTTTCTTTATCCAATCGCTTTTTAGTTATGGGGCCCACAAAAGAGCTCGCACATTATGCGAATATTCCCCGACAAAGACAAATATTCCACGATCAAATGAATATTCCCCGACAATAATGAATATTTTATAACCACTTGCTTATTCGAAATATTTGTGTATTTTACCCATAACAATCCACATTAATCAAATCAACCCTTACTATTTCAAAATAATAAATAGAGGAAAATAAATTTTATTTATTAATAATTTGGGGTCTTACACCTGTAGTGCAAAGATGAGCAGTGTGTTGAGATGAACATGACCAACTCAGTGATACTGAAATGAATATCTTTGGCACGTAGTGCAAAGATGAATATTTGATTAAAGATGTATATTGATTGTTATTACAGGGATAATATATTGATGATGGACTTTAAAATCTTAGAAGATAGTAGAACTCATTCTCTACTGACTCTTCTAATGGATTCTTTATTTCATTGCAGCTTGTTGATCTAAAAACTTGTTGGCTATTATATTTTATCGATTTTTTTTCATTGAAGACTAACGATAATTTGTTGTATATTATCTTAGTCATAATATTCTTTACTGGGCTAGTTGAGCTCACCCTTTTTCTTTTTATTCCATTTTTCTCAGGAGGTGAGAACATAGCAGGAACTAGTCGAAAGATGTTTTAGCAGTCCTCACTATTTCTGTAAAATAGTGTTTGAATAATTGTAACGAGGACTTATTTGAGTGTGGATATTGTCTAGAAGACAATATTTGTATTTAAACTCACAGTATGTGTTGTCGTATTTTGCACGACAATTGTATTATTGAAGTTTTAGTTTGCTTTCTATACCATGTATTTGACGACTCAGAATGGGTGTTGTATATCTATTTTGGGGGCGTCACACGTATCGCGCGCACTAAGGTTTTCTGATCGAAAGTCCGAGAACCAAGTTTGGCCTCGTCCAATTCCTTAATCGTCCTCATGTGTGCGAGTCCAACTCTTTTACACAACCAAGTTACTAAGCCCATAACAACAATTACTAATATGTACCATGAGAACTTCAAAAATAATCAATATGAAACTTTGACAAAACTATGAATTTTGGAGAATAACACTAACAGTTTTTTACCGTAGCAAAGACTTTTTACTACGTACACCGCTCATTGTTCACCCTCCACTATTAACTTCCACATTTCTATAAACTACTCTTTCAAAGGCCACGGTACGTACGTAGTTAATTTGATTAATTCTTCTCTCTTTGTTTCAGTTTAATTTGCATGCATGCAGCTGTACGTACGTATTACCATCTTTAATTTCTCACGTCCATGAATGAATTAAAGGGAATGAATTAAGAAAATTTCATTAACAATATATATATATACTATTCCATTCTAGGAAACATTTCATGATCTTCTAGGAACCAAATCTTCTATAGCATCTGCTATGAAAAAATTCCAGATAGCGCCCTCCCACATCATCACTAGCTACTACTTTAATTATGTACTCGGGTATTACAACACAATACAATATCTTTTAAGTTTTACATGCAAATTTTGGTTAAATATATTGAAATTTATTTATGAAATACTTTTTAATTAAAATTTTCTTTCCATGCATGTTAGAATTAAAACACATAAAAATTTTGGCAAAAAACACTTTTACCCCACTGTGGTTGTATTGTTTTAAGCAATTAGCCACTGTGCTTTAAAAATATTCAATTGACTCACTGTGATTTTTAAAAATATATAATCAAGTCATTCCGTCCAATTTGACTAACAGACGTCTAAAAATTTCCTACGTGGCTTTTTTGAAAAAAAATAAATATCCTACGTGGCTTTTTCTTTTCCTTTTATCTCTTTTCCAAATAATATATCAAAATTTTTGTATTAATGAGATTTATTACAACATTATATTAATTTCTACAAAAATAAAAAATAAAAAATCATTAATTACGTGGCAAAAATAATTAAAATAATAATGAAATTAAAATAAATATTTTAATTCATTTTCTTTATTTGTATTCTTTTCCTTATCTCTTTTCCTTTCTTTTAATAATTATTTTTATTTTAAAATTAATACTAATATATATTTTAATGATATAAAAAGGTAAGTACATAATTAGCATAAAATATAAAATTAGTTTTAAAAATAAAAATAAAATATTAGTTTGATTGAGACGGCCATGGTTATAATTTTAAAGATAAAATAAAACATTAATTTTTTTTTAAAAATAATTAATTTTAAAATAAAATAATTAATTTTAAAAATAAAAATAAAAAATTAATTTTAAAATAAAATAATTAAAATAAATATAATTAGAATTAATGATTAATAATTAATCATTAACTTGTAAAATGATTATTTTATTTTATTTTTAAAATTTATTATTTTATTTTAATTATTAATCATTCCGGTTAAAAAAAATCATGGCCCCCTCGGAAATATTTTCCGCTGTGAGGTAAAATTAATTAATTATTTTTAAAAATAATATTTTATTTGTATTTTTAAAATTAATTATTTTTAAAATAAAATAAAATATCCTACGTTATTTTTAAACATAATTTGCAGCTTGTGGAATCTAAGGTAATTTAGTTTCTAATTTTTTTAATTTTTAATATCTTTGGAGAAGGAATTATATAAGCAGTAATATACATGAAAAATTAATATTTTATTTTTATTTTTAAAATTATCACCATGGCCGTCTTAATCAAACTAATATTTTATTTTTATTTTAAAAACTAATTTTCTATTTTATGTTAATTATGTACTTACCTTTTTTATATCATTAAAATATATATTAGTATTAATTTTTAAAATAAAAATAATTATTAAAAGAAAGGAAAAGAGATAAGGAAAAGAATACAACTAAAGAAAATGAATTAAAATATTTATTTTAATTTTATTATTATTTTAATTATTTTTTGACACATAATTAATGATTTTTTATTTTTATTTTTTATTTTGTAGAAATCAATATAATATTGTAATAGATCTTATTGATACAAAAATTTTGATATATTATTTATATTATTTGGAAAAGAGATAAAAAGAAAAGAAAAAGTTACGTATGATATTTTTAGACGTCTGTTAGTCAAATTGGACGAAATGACTTGATTGTACATTTTTAAAAACTACAGTGGGTCAATTGAATATTTTTAAAACACAATGACTAATTACTTAAAACACTACAACCACAGTAGGATAAAAGTGTTTTTTGCCTAAAAAATTTCAATTTTATGAGCAATGTTGAGGCCAGGTCTTATTTTTTTTTTTTATCTTAAAAGATGTCATTATTATATTAATTGAGTACCTCTTTTCTGATTAGTTATAAGTTATTGATAATACCATAGTAATTAATAATTTTATTGTCAAATTCATAAGTGTCACTCAAAATATAAAATATTGTTGAAATAAATATAAAAATGTAATTAAATTCATATTTTCTCTACAACATAAATATTATTAAAACATTATCAACCTTCAACCATCTTAATTTACTATAAATATTTATTAAAATGTACAATAGATTACATCATTTTAAATCCGACTAAAAATTTAAGAGCCGCAATATATATATATTACTCATTTTCGTTATATTAAATTTTAAAATTAGTATAACTCATTAAAATTTAGATAGAAATAAATTTTAAAATTAATAGTTTTTATTATATATTATATAATTATAATTATTATATCTATTAAAATAAAATAAATTGATAAATTCCCATCAATTTATTTAATTTTGAAAGGGAAGGGAGGGAGTACATTATTTAAATCCGACCAAAAAATTAAGATTATGTTTGTTTGTAAGAATTATAATCCCAAGATTATAATTATAATGTTAAAACTATTAAATTATTTTATAATTTAGAGATTAATAGTCTCAAGTATAAATTTGAAAACAAACAATACACTTCAGATTAATAGTCTTATTCTAAATATAATTTTTGCAAATAAACATATCCTAAGAGTCATAATATCCTATACTAGTTGTGTCCCGTGCCTCCGGCACTACATGAACGGTGAGATTTATCTCAAATTTTGGACGACCCAGATAATTTATTAGGATGAGTGAAAAATTCAAAATCAGTTCTATTTTGTTAGATAGATATAATTATTGCAAACAAACATAGCCTAAGAGTCATAATATCATATACTAGTTGTGTCCCGTGCCTTCGGCACTATATGAACGGTGAGATTTATCCCAAATTTTAGACGACCTAGATAATTTATTAGGATGAGCGGAAAATTCAAAATCAGTTCTATTTTATTAGATATATTTAAACATAATCTAGATAAGTTTTTAAATGCACTATAATTTAAATTAAAAAAACGAAATACTAGCATGATTGCAGAGTAGATAAATGAAGTAATTACTACTACTAATCACGGTAATACTGAACACTAATAACGGACATGACCCACCAACTGCCCCTAATTTCAGTTACGTGAATCGACCAACAAAACCCACTCTCTCTCTCTCTCTCTCTCTTCTATTTATAATTAGAGTGAGAGTATATAATGCCTCGTTCATGAAATTGAACTTGAATCTGAATCCCCGGGCAAATCACAATAGACCAGGTGGCGTTGCCTTCCACCAAAGAAGATCACCGGCGACCTTGTCGGCATTCCGTCCTTTCGCAGCCGCTAATTCCTTTAGAGAAATGCTGCTACCCGACTCCATATCCTCTTCCCTCCTCCTCCGCCGCATTCTGATCGCCACTGTATTCTTATTTGGCGTTTCTCTCTCCTGCTGCGTTCTCTTCAGAGCTGCTGATTCTGTCGGATTCCGCCTCCCCGACTCTCTCGACCCCTCCTCCTCTGACTTCTTTTATGTATTCCCCTCCTCCGCCACCGACATTATTCCTCCGTCATTGGTGAGTTCTCGATCAATTGAGCATCTGAATCACATTGGACCACTTTGTTTTGTTCAATTAGTTTATGAATTACTCTTTTTTGTATGTTTTTATCTTAAAATTTGTAGAAGAAATTATTATTACTATTTCCTTTACTGAAAGTTTGATATTGGGTCTTCTCCATCGAGTTTTTGTTCATCTGAACAACGGTATTGGCTCATTTTAGCATAAACTGCATTACTAATTTCAGAAATCTCTTGTAATTATAAACACAATTCTGAAAGTTAGACAGCTGTAGAAATGAAAAACTTTACTCTTTGATGCACTGACGACAAATTAAATAATAATATTTCTTTGTAGTTCTTGCTCATTTTATTTTGTTATTTTGTGATTAAGATAATTGGTTATATATGATTTAGATGATTGTATATTTGCATTAGTTTAAGGTAATGGAACCAATACTTTTTTTTTGGCACTTATTTTATCTAACTACTGTAGGACAGTGATGAAATTAGGCTTGAAAGAGTTTTGAAGGATGCAGCTATGCCAGACAGAACTGTTATCTTAACTACTTTGAATGAAGCATGGGCAGCTCCTAATTCTGTTGTAGATCTCTTCCTTGAAAGCTTTAGAAATGGAGATGGCACTCGTGGACTTTTGGATCATTTGGTGATTATTGCTCTAGATCAAAAAGCTTTTTCTCGCTGCAAGGATTTACACTCCCACTGCTTTGCCCTTGGTACCAAAGGAGTTGATTTCTCTCAGGAGGCCTATTTTATGACTCCTGATTACTTGAAGATGATGTGGAGAAGGATTGATTTCCTGCGCTATGTTCTTGAGATGGGATATAACTTCGTTTTCACGGTACTCTCTGTTTATCTCTCAATAAGCATGCATCCAATCATATGCATAAACACATACCCACTCGTAACTCTTAACCAGTTTGTGGATGTTATTTTGGTTTTCCTTTTGTTCAGCACAAATTATTCTCCTGTTCTACTACTTTTATAGTAAACTGAGTTCGTAGCAATCTTCATGATTGATTATGACTCGGTGATCATAATAGTTTATTCTCTTACACGGTAACTTTGTTGACGAATTTCCATTTTTGTAAAAGTTGATTGTGGAGTGTTAGCATGATATACAGCCTTCTATCTAATAGTTTATGCTTTTAGATAAGATGATTACTTAACATGGTATCAAAGTTTTGGATTTGTAAGGTCTTGGGCTCAAATCTTCCCAACCCTTCATATTTATTTGATAGTGCAAATGTACTTTAGTTTGTTCATTCTCCACATACAAGTTGCATGTGAGGAGTGATAGCATGATATACATTCAGTGTTCTAAAAATCCACGCCTAGGCGTTAGGCGGTCCTCTACCGCTTTTATTTGACTAGACGCCTACTAGGACCCCACCTAGGCAGAATCAAACCTCTACTTTGAAACTCCACAATAGGTAAATAAATTTGTTAAGGCTTAAAAGATTGTTTTTTTGTTAATGTTTCATGTAAAATTTAAACAAATTACATATACTATATGTTTTGTATAATATAACAAGTATATACAATAGATAAATGAGATTGTCTAAGAAAACGCCTAGTCCGCCTAAACACCGCCTAGGCACCCCCTCATCCGCCTAGGTCCGCCTAACGATTTTTAGAACACTGTATACATCAACTTAAACTACTGAAAAAACTCCACCAAATCAAGGTGGATTTGCCCCTGTTCCTCAAGCACAATACAGACTATCTTGTGAATATTGAAATATCCAAAGATACTCTAGGTCACAACACCATAAGATCAAGCCCCTGTACTTAGAAGTCATTTTTAACGACATTTTCATATAAAAGGAAAAGTAACCCCATCTTATTGAACAATCTGACTGATTGGCAGAGCTCTTTCTTGGTCTCACTTGATCACCTTGATCTTGGTTTATTTTGTTATATTTGCTTACTAATCTAATTTTAGGCCTTTTCTTCTTTACCTTTTTCCCTTCATTTTCAGTTCTTTTTTTTGAGAGTTTGAAGTAGTGGAGGGAGAGAAAGTGGAAGGAAGTGTAGCGGTTCTATACACAGTCACGACCCTCAAAAGGTGTGGTGGACGACATAATCACTATACTTTTGGTGGAGCTTGTCCACCACACTTTTTGCGAATGGGTTTAAAATTTTCAAGAGAATCTTTTAATCAAGGGTAAAGTTGTAAAAAACACATTTTAAAACTGGTTTGCCGCCAAGTATAGCATCATCCACCACACTTTTTTGCAAGCACATTTGAAATATTCTAAATTGTGTCCGTCCACTATCTTCATGGATAGACACAGATGATAGGTATATAACCAACGCTGCTATCATTCAGTTCCCTATACATTCCCTGTTATTATCCTTCTCATAGTTCCCTGCTTGTCATGACTTTATACATCCTCCTTCCTGTGTTCCTTGTAACCTCTTAGTTTTCTCACTTTCAGTTACCGAGAGTTGTCTTCCGAGATGGACTCTTAGCTCTGTATTTTGTAGAGTATCTGTTAATTATTGCTGCTGTTTGACATTGTTTCAACCTTGTCTATGCACCCTTTAGGAGTCATGTAACATGTTTGATTATCAATTTTAAACTTTATGAACTAGGCTACAGAAATTTGTGCTTCTATTTTATTTACAATAATGTATCATGTTTGCTGCCAGCCTTGTTCAAATGTTCTTATGAATATTCATTCCTCTTTGGTTGGTTTTCCTCCTACAGGATGCTGATATCATGTGGTTCAGGGATCCATTTCCACACTTCAATTTGGATGCTGATTTTCAGATTGCATGTGATCATTTTTCTGGCAACTCATCTGATGTAGACAGCAATAAACCTAACGGAGGATTTAATTTTGTAAGGTCTAACAACCGCTCCATAGAGTTTTACAAGTTCTGGTACTCCTCCCGAGAGACCTATCCTGGATTGCATGATCAGGATGTCCTTAATCGCATCAAATATGACTCTTTCATTATTGATATCGGACTGAAGATCAGATTTTTGAATACTGCTTACTTTGGTGGGTTTTGTGAACCTAGCAAAGATTTGAACCAAGTTTGTACAATGCATGCAAATTGTTGTTTTGGCCTAGAGAGTAAAGTCCATGATCTCCGAATCTTGCTTCTGGATTGGAGAGTGTTCATGTCTTTGCCCCCAACCTTGAAGAGGTCATCAATATTATCATGGAGGGCTCCTCAGAATTGCAGGTAATGTGGTTACTTTTGCTGCAAGTTGGTCTTAAATTAGACTTGAAGGTTAATTAGGCACCAATCTTTACTATTTTACGTATTTATCTTGTTATCTCTAACATTGTATTCTTTTTCATTATTCTTCCAGTCTTCACAACCTTCGCCATTTTGATCCGCCACAGGATGAAGATGTAGCAGATCAAGGGTAAGAAGATTTGCAGAGGTGTGTAAATAATGATAGGTTTTTTCATAAGCAATGATTATGTAAAATCAATTTTGAGTACATTGCTTTTGATTCTCTGCTATTGATGCCAGTAGGATGTTCACGGCCATATCTTTGCTTCTCCCCCATTAGAAAATAGACTCACCACCTTAACCTTATAGAGATAATATAGAAGACAGAATGTTCTATTAATAAGAGGAGAAATTTCTGGACTCACTTTTCATTTCATGTATTACTGTTGTAGTTCAAGATTTTGTACGTTCTCCTTAAATAAATTAAAGCCAAGCCAAATCCTGTATACGGAGTAGTATCTCTCTCGTGTCCACAAATGGAAAGAATTAAAAGGGCGAGACATTCTGGGCTAAATTAAAGCCAAGCCAAGTCTGTATCTCTCTTCTGTCCACAAATGGAAAGAATTAAAAGGGCCTGGGCTTTGTTGTAACAGTTTTGTAGTTTGATATAGAATAACAATATTATGGAAAGAATTTGAATGATTATGAATTTATGATTTTGAGTAAACTAACAACCCATTTATAAGTTTCCAAATACCCTTTTAAATTGATTCACCCCTTAATGACCTAATTAATTAATTAATACTCCCACCCTAAAGTTTGTCGTTTACAACTTTTGAAAAAAATAAATTATTTACTTTCCTATATTATCCCTACTTTCTCCTCATTGTCCCAAAAAATTCTCTTCCTTGTATTAATAATTTTCAACTTTCCATAAAAGAATAGTGATGAAATTTCAAACAAATTTTACTTGATAAATAATACTTTCTTAATTATGTACAAAAACCTTAAACGACAATCTTTTAAGAACGGAGATAGTATTAACCATGACTTGAATTCAACATTACAACTCATTTATGTTATCAACTAAATCAATTCATTTGTTGGCTATATGCACAGTATATAATATGTTTATCAAGTACTTTTTAGATTTAAAAATATCCAACAGGCTTCATACAAATTACAGATCTAAATTGAAGTTATAGTAGATACAAATAGAGTGAGTGAGGGAGGGTGGGTGGGTGGGTGGGTGCGTGGGGAATTATATTTCCCAGCGGGGCGGATATGGTTATTACACAGGGAAATTTAACGTGTCCCGTGTTTGTCACCAGCAACTTCATTCAACAGTTCTCTTCTGGACTCACTTGCCCAGAAAAAAGTACAAATGTTACAAATTATAGTACCACCGCTAAAAATGTTTTATTCAGCATCTGCATCAGAGTCCAACTGCTTGCGGCTGACAAGGACACCTTCATCCCAAATCTCAAGACACCTATGAAGCATTGAGATTACATCATCTTCATAAATCATAGTACTAAAACCAAATGTTGCAGAAACAAGGATAAGCAAGATTAATAATTGAATCAATTCCATTTAAACAGGCTTATTGTATTATCCATACAAGTTTATTGTAAAATACACACACACTAAAGAAGAATCAAACTACCAGGATGCAAGAAGTTTGTTTGCACTGGATTACGGAGGAACTCGCAGTCACTACCCATCTGGTGTGCACTGGGTAAACCACCTCGCCCCAGAGTGCTACCATAGAGACTAGAGTTTTGAACCCATGATTATGTACCTCTGCCTGAGGTCATTTATCAAGAGGTTCACTACCACTAGAGCTAACCCTTGGGGTTAGTAATACAACTTTTTGCGACTCAGAATGTTAGTACAAAATGTGTATCTCATTTGGCCAAAGCATAGTTAATGTTATTTGGTTGTGCTGTTCATTGTCATCCGGGGTTGAAAAAGAGTTTAAAAAACCACTGGTAAAATATTTTCTCCCTCATCCATTGATGAATTTATTTTCCTAGAGCAATCTCATTCCTTTTCAAAATCCAAGAGTTAATTAAGGATCATAAACATTTTGAAAGTACTGCTGAAAGACGTTAAACCTGATAATTGTGGACTCCCTCCATTCAAACTCAATATATATATATATATATATATATATATATATATATATATATATATATATAAATTTAATTTTAGTCATCGTAAACTATATAAAAGCCTAGTAATTATAAGATTTATAGTTTTGTAATTTATATGAATCAGAATTTCAAAATGTCTCAAATTGATTTTCAAAAAGTCGATCTTATATTTTGGAACAAGGGAGTATTATTTTTCTCTTTGGACGCCTACAGTAAATTTGTTATTGTGAACCCAAAAAGGATGTGAAATGGAAGACCATGTGACTGCAAAAATTAGGGAACTCGGAGATCCAATCTTCAATGACCACACCTTAATGTAACATATACAGAAATAGCAAAATAGAAGATTTTTTATTATTTAAAGATAAAAAGTAGCACAAAAGAAGAGTAATATATATATATATATATATATATATATATATATATATCTAACCAATAGTTTTGCATGCTTTATGCGGTCATCATATGTGTTTACGGGCACCAATTTAACTGAAGTAACAGAAATGTGTAAAAGTTAAAGGACCGAACACAAACCTTTCCCCGTTGACATTGATACAAAGAAAATGGCCATGTCTCCATCCATCCTTGAAATGACCAAAAAAGATTTCACCATTGCTTGAATAGAAGCGCCCTTCCCCATTGGCCTTCCCCTTCCAGAAGTTCACAAACCATCTATCCCCAGTGCGAAAATATAACCATCCCTACATAATTACACCAACCCAAGAAGCTCAGCCCCATTGAAACCAGCTCAGCAGAGAAGAGTGTTTAGTTAATATAATTATCAAATTTAAAAAGAATGGCTCAAGTAAAAAGTAGAAACAAGTTTCATCAATAATACCCTATACCTTGCCATGCATAACATCATCCCTCCATGATCCCTGGAAAACATCACCATTACTGAAGCAGAATGTACCCAAGCCAGACCTCTTACCATAGCGCCACATTCCATCATATATGCTCCCATCCTCGAGAGCGAGACGGCCCTGCAAAATTGATAAAACTCCTTTTGCATGAGGACAGTGAGGAAAGAAAACCAATAAAGATCTCTGTTTTCCAGGGTAGGCCTATAGAACATTACCTTCCCTTCAGGAAGTCCACCTTGGCAACGGCCCATGTATAAACCTCCTCTGTATTTAATCTCCACTATCGGACTCCACTTTTTGGAAGAATCTCGTTCAGCTTCCTATATATAAACTAGACAATCAGAACTAGAGAGAGCCTTCAGAAAACTTAAATCAACAGTCAAACTTTATGAAGCAACAAATAGTAAATTTTATTTAATCGATTAACCTTCAACTCCAGGTTAATAGTCACACAAGTGAATATAAATTTCTCATAACCTTTTATTAAATTTAGTTTTGGCAGGTCTTGTAACTGTTGTTATCATGTGAAGAGTGTAATGCACTACCTCGATCCCAAAAAAATGAGTCTTTACTTTGTCTATTTTATGTTCTTCACAAATATTAAGGTTCACATAGGACAAAATTACGAATATTCGTTTCAATTATTTTTCAAGAATAAATTAAGTCATTAGAGTTTAATATTGATGAAAAATTATCCCCAAATGTATCTTAGGAAACCTTAATATTCATAAGTAAAAATATATAAATAAAAAGTATCAACAAAAAATATAGGATCATTTTTTTCCCAACAAAGGGAGTTCATCATTTGGTGGGCAGTCATTAAAATACCAAGGGAATGACAGAACGTTTTAAATACCGAGGAATACCTGATATATCAGAAACTATACCTTACAATACATATATTGTCCATTTTGTTGATATGAGTAGGATTTTTTTTATTTAATACAGGTATTCTGTTAATATCAGTAGGTGAACACACAATAATTTTTTATTATCAAGTCCATAACAGTTTACTATTACTGTTAAATTAAAGAAAGAAACATGCTAAGTATGTTATAAGTTATAACTGAAAGTGATCTGCAATGTTAACAAACAGATCTCGGCTCATCAAAAAGACTGTTAATATATACATATAAATTGTATAGTATTTCTTCTAATATTTAATCCATTTCAGTTGAGTGGCAAGTTCTAAATTATTTTCGTGGCTGGGTGATAGTACACTTAAAAATACTCCCTCCATTCCACAAAAGAGTCCTATTTGAGTTTTTGAAGTCAATTCGCAAAATGCTACTCCCTCCGTCCCATGATAAAAATAATTATTACTATTTTGGGTAGTCCCATGTTAAATGTCTATTTTCCTTTAATAAACAAACTTTTACACATAGTTTCCTATTATACCCGTAGCATTAAATATCTCATACTTTTTTTATTCTAATTCTCTCTCCATATTTAATAACATTATTATGGACAATTTTGTCATTTCATTCATCTTCTTAATATGCGTGAAAAGTCCACCAGGACTTTTATCCTGGGACGGAGGGAGTATAATTTAAATTGTATTCGATCATGTAAATTTTGAAAACAATTTTTACTATTATTAGTAGTTTTTAGATAGTTACAATAATTACGATTGTATTAACTAAACTCAAACCAAATGACATCAGTTTTAAAATTTAGGATTTCGCAAATTGACTATATAAGTCATAATGGGACTCTTTTGTTGAATGGAGGTAGTAATATTTGTTATATTTGTTTTTTAAAAAATTTGCACTTTATATGTTAAGGAGTAACTTAGAAAACATTGTACTCCCTCCGTCCTTAAAAAAAAGTAAATTTTTTTTTTGACCTTTTTTTGGAATATTAAGCTTTGCAAATTACATGCAAACGTATAATATTTTCCGATGATAATTTTTTTTCAAATATATTCTTTAAGACTTTGTCGAAGCTTATAAATACATTCTGAAGCTGGAATGTAAAAATCTTTTGGAAGGAAACAAAACATACCAGCATAGATGCTGCACGGGCAGAAAGATTCCCTTGCTTCTTAGAAACATCAGCATTGTTTCCCTTTAATAATGCAGAGGCGTTACTGTAAAATTCTGTTACCACTTCATAACTGGCATCAGTCAAAGCATCCCAAGGTATACTTGGGGTAACCTGAGGCTCTGCCTTCATATCAATGTCAGCTAATTTTTCTGTCTCTAGGTGAGGAACAATGATTGAGCTATCTACTTTCAACTCTTCTGACGATTTTACACCAATTGGAAGTCTGTAGATGCCTAGGTTGTCAAACACTGGAGTAGCTGCAGAATTATTGGCCTCTTCACCGGCCCATTCCTGTGCATATCCTGGCCCTATATTATGTCTGCCGAGTAGCAGTTCCCTTTGGAAAGTAGGTGTTCCTGGCCGTGACAATTTTAATTTAGTAATTGGTTGACTGGGCACAGATGCTTTATATGTGATGCCTTGTTTTCTCAAGTAAAAATGAGTAAAACACAGCTCGTCAAATTGCAATGAATTTTTAAAATGCAAAAAAGGAACCTCAATCTACCTTTTATATTTGGGTCATAAGGCTTGGAAAAATCAGACTCAGAGTCGACCTCTGAAAGTTCACTATCACTTTGTTCAAGACTACTGCCATAACCCCTACAATTATAAAAATTAATATAGACTAAAATAAAATAAAAGACATCTAGCTATGAACTCATGGAAGAGGTAGGAAAGGATATAACCTCAACGAATACATTTCATCACCACTACTGCTCAAAAGTGTCTCGAGTTCTGCAGAGTAAATACCAAAATCCTCAGTTGTACCAATTGCAGGAGTCATATTTGGCATGTCATCAGAGTCTGGTGAATCTATCACTTCAGAGAAATGTCCATTTTCAGAACCACCTTCTTGTCTATTGAAAGATTCTGAATGTTGCTTCCCCAACAAATTGAAAATGAAAGGGAAATAATGGACCAGTCTAGAGAATATGCCGCCTTTGTGAGAAGCCTCATGTCCAGTACAACTAATGATTATACACTATATGAGCTTTCCAAAATCAACACAAGGAAAAGAAAATAAGCCGTCTCTCCTTTTAAGAGAATAGACCTTTTGTTTTCAATTAGTATCCATGATGAAATTTAAAAGAATTTTAAATTTCATCATGGATGTAGGGATATTATCAGGAAAACTAATATACTGTTGATAAATAAAATCATAATGTTGCTTCAAATTTAGTTCGGAGAGTATCAATAATATCAATATCAAGATCTAATAATATAGACATTTCAGAAAAGCAGCAGAAGCAACAGCAGTATAGCCAATTTGGCCAGACAGCTTAATGTAAGTATTCTCATCTGCAAAACAAGAATTCTTACCCTAGAGCAATAACAGTAGTTGCTATTAGGTTTGGCTCCAGATTAGGTTCATGAACTATAGACATTATCATTGCACCCTTGCATTCTGTAGTTTGACGAAAAGCATGCAAAACGGCATGCACATCACTCATGTCAATACCCCCTGAACTTGCAAGGACGCATACAGCGATGGTGCTTAAATCCTGAGTATAATAAAAAGAAAAGAACAAACTAATATATCCTCTATAACAAGGGAAAAACACAGATTGATAGAGGATTAATGCTGCAGCATTGACAAAATGGTTTAATAACGTCAAATTTCAAATAACCCAGATGATAAAGTTAGGCTAATGAAAATTTGAATTATTCAAGGTAAAAACAGTAAGATAAATGTATGAGCGTGAAATCAAGAGAACTGAAAAGTAAATAAGACTAGAAAGTAATTGATGCATCAAATTCCAGATTGCTCATACCTTTACATCCACGCCAAGGAAAGGGCAATCATATATAGCTCGCATAATTGAAGCCTCGATGTTGTAACCAGCTCCAAATCCAATTTTTGCAGCTCTATAGCTCCCCAGAAACTGTGATACATGCATTAATTTTTCGAACATTAATAATTTACAATAAACGAGATTGCTATAACTTACTTTCTTCAGTTCCGAAACATTAATTTCTTTCACAGTATCATTTGGCACATCTAGAAGTTTTATGTGCATCTCCTGTCAACGGCACAATAGAGACAACTGTTAAAGGGCAATAAAATCTTGAGTCAGAGCACAAGAAATGAAAGAAAACTTACAGATACGAGAATAGAGACGGCGTTGACGGCCATCAAAACAGCATTATTAGCAGTTTTTAAAGCCTCATCCAAAGTTAACACATCTTTTTCCAAAAGTGCGTCAGTGTCAACCACTGCAGATTAAAAGAAACAAGTTGGCACTTCTATCAGAAATTATCATGTACTTTATTTTGTGAGTTTAAGAAAGATGGAAAAGGTCATGCTTCAAATGTTGAGTAGTCCTTCCCCGACAAATGTAACACCCCAATCCCACATCGAAAGATATGGGAAAAATTTGTCTGTATATAAGAAATTAAGTTACTAACAATAGTTCCTTTAATCATAACCCAAGAAAATATTATTGGGCTAGTAGTTTAGGGCCTTATTTGGATGGATTTGATTCTATTCGGACTTGGGATTTGACTGAGATTTGTTTCGAACTCGGGATTTGATTGTTATATATGGTATCAGAGTCGATTCTCGAAAACTCGGGTCGGGTTATCTGATCGGGTTGCCGGAGGTGAGAACATGAAAGCTGGTGGTATTATCCACAATGGAGAGAGGTCCTGAGGCGGGGACACGAAGCCAGCCAATATTATCCCACAATGGCTAGAGAGACAAAGATATGTGGGCCATGTGTGATCGATTCTGAAGAGGACATCATAAATTTATCCACAATGACTAGAGAGACAAAGATATGTGAGCCATGTGTGATCGATTCTGAAGAGAACACCATAAATTTAAGTGGGGAAGTATGTAACCCCTCAGTCCCGCATCGAAACATGTGAAAAAATTGTCTTTATACAAGGAATTAAATTACTAACAATAGTACCTTCAATCATGACCTTTTAGGTGAGCCTATGGTGGGCTAAGATAACCCAAGAAGATAATATTGTGCTAGCGGTTTAAGGCTTTTCTATGGACCATGTGATCGGTTCTGACGAGGACTGTGTGTGATCGGTTTTGACGAGGACGTCAGAAATTTAGGTAGAG
The DNA here is from genome assembly GCA_020205605.1 of Panax ginseng. NCBI lineage: Eukaryota > Viridiplantae > Streptophyta > Magnoliopsida > Apiales > Araliaceae > Panax > Panax ginseng. The sequence goes on from CM035127.1 coordinate 7,934,579, forward strand.
GAGTTTGTAACACCTTAGTCCCACATTGAAAGATATGAGAAATTTGTCTATATATAAGAAATTAAGTTACTAACAATATCTTTAGTCATGATCTTTTGGGTGAACCTGCAGTGGACTAAGATGACCCAAGAAGATATTATTGTGCTAGTGATTTAAGGCCTTATTTAGATGGATTATTTGATTCGATTTGGACTTGAAATTTGACCCAACATTTGTTCTGGACTCGGAAATCTCTAATATAGCTAGTGGACAATAGCATCTAGGTACCTCAATAAACAAATTGCAATTGTATCTTTTGACACACACATATATATAAAGGACATACTCCACATCTATAAGGATTTACAATGAAAAGTTCAAAGGTATTCTATATAAACTATCTTTTATTTCTTTTATGAATATGATTTTTTATTTTTATATAGTTCTCCAAAAGGGGGAAACCAAATTGACTAAAGGAACTTCTATTTCCAATCAGAAAGAATGTAAAAGATAATCATATTTTGTTGTTTATTTTAATTATACGCATTAATTGGTTACATTTACCCCAACTATAACAAATCATATATAGATGGTCGGTACAGTTTAATTCCCTTTTATTGCATGTAATAAGGAAAATGGGATATCACATAAGAAAGTAGTAATGGTGCAAAAATGGATAAAAATGGGCAAAGGCAGGTCCTGCCAACTGTTGAGAGCACTTTAGGCTAAATTTCAAGACCTACTTTGAAATATGACAGACTTCTTGCTCTTATAGATAAGTGGGTCGTAGCCAGTCAAGGGGAATCAAAAATTGCCTGAAACTCTATTGGTTGGGCTTATCAGATGAGAGATCTACATACAATTAAGAAATTGTTCACGCGAACGCAATCCTTGACTCACGTCTCTACCCAAGAGAAGAGAAGCTTTGGCGGAAGAATGTCTACAAACTTCACAAGGCCTCACAATGAAGAAGCAAGAGGTCAACAGTCTCTACCTCATTGCAGCACGACACACCGATTGGCAAGACAATATCCAAACTTTAGCAACAATGATGTTGTCCAAGAAAAGAGTGCCATCTTTCAAGGTGCCCCAACCCTCCAATACAACTCCAAGACAAAGATCTGCCATTATCACCTTGCAAAACCTTAAAGTAAGAACTCGCCGAAAATGACCATTAGTGTTCCCCTTCCACTGGACTGTATCCACTTGGTCTGCCAGCATCATCCCCTCAAGGCAAGATAACAGGCCTGCAACCTCCTCCAGCTCCCAAACCTGAAAATTACGTCTAAACAAATGCTGCCATAACCCTCTGTGTCAAACTCCGATCAGTAATTGGCAACTCCAGCTTTCCCATGTACTCGCCATACTTGGGAAGCAATCCCAAGATTGACTTGTTGTAGGAGTTCAAAACTCAATTATTTTCCACTTTAAGCTGAAGTCAAGTGGTTTGCTCTCTAGTTCAGCTTTCAACCATCAAAGTAATGGCTAATTCACCAGAGCCTTAGGTTCTTCTGCACTAGGTAACTTGTAAGTTTCAATTGGCAAGACTAACTAGCTTCATTTTGGTAAAGAAAATGAACTGGTGGTCTAAAATGTCCCATCAGTTGCATCAACTTAGTTCAAGTAAGCATTAAGTTCCAGCCTGCTGCCATAAGAACCTTGACTATCTAATGCCTGCTACTGAAACATACGGGTACCACACCAGACTGCAACTGTGACTATCCTCGTCAACCAATATGTTGAATAAAATTTGTAGCTCAAACATCTAGCAATTGAAGTTTACTTAATAACAATCTTTTAATTATAATAATGCGAGTAATATTCTTTGCATTATCGCTATGTAATTGTTATCCAAGTAAAACTTGTCCTAAATATAACAAGTAAACTGTTTTAGTAAGATAAACAACGGCAAATAATGCAAGGCTACTTACTGATACAGAAATTTGTGAACTCTTTTAGTTTATCCACCAAAGCTTTTACCTGTAAATAGGGTCAACAGAGAATATTACACAAGAAAGCAGATAGCAGAAGAGTAACTCATTTGATTAATGTACTAAAAGAGAAATTACGATTTTCAATAGTAGTTCGCTAAATTCATGCATCAATAAAGAGTGCTTTCTTATGAAACACACAGCAGATAAACCAACATCTCATTATAAAAATTTGAAATTTTCTTATCATGAAAATTGGATGCATGCAAGAGAATATAATTTTTGTGCAAAGCATGGATGAAATTTATGAAGTAATACTATTGACTAAAAAGAATGTAGACAATCCTCAAGAAGGGATATAGCAAGTAGAAGATAACTGAGACCTTTTCCTGTTGAAAGGTTCTTTTCTGTACATACAACTGGCGAGAGCTACAAAGTTTTCCATGCATATAATCACACAATTTAGAGATGTCACCAAGATGACTGAACAAAACTAACAATAGCCTAACCTGTAGCAGTCAAGTGATCCTGATCCATCCACAAGGTTTTATTTTTCATAGAAAGTTGACATAGCGGCATCATATGCTCACAAAAAATAATATGACCTCGCTGAAACTTTCTCCCTTTAGAAGTGAATTATAATTTATTTTTCTCATAGGGTTGCTATAAATGACTTGCTATAGTTTCTTAAAATGCATCCTATACTATATATGAAGCAGAAGATAATGTTGCCCAAGTAATTTGGTACTTCCCTTCTTCCTTGCTGTCTTCATTGTAAAAGAGTTCAAGCAGTTCAATCGTAAGTAACCTACCTCATCTCTGCGCCTTTGACCTTCAAAGCTGAAAGGCTTTAGAATAATACCAACAACTAATCCATTTGCAGACTTTACTTTCTTCAGGATATCAAGTGCCATTATATGTTCCGAGCCATAAGCTGCACCAGCCACCTAGTGAAAATTGAAGGAATAAATAAATTCAAGTCAAATATGTATGCACTTCTTAGATACTTTTAGTTTATATTAAATGCCTTGTCAAAGTATTGTAGCTACCAGCAGCTTCTTCTTTTTTTCCCTTTATTTTGGATAACTATCACAACAATGAGAAACCTGACTTATTTGGGGGAATTGCAAGATATGAAAAAAAATAAAGAAGCCAATAAAACTAATTAAAGTCATGTGGTCAGATAATCATACACTATGCTATGCACTTTTTCAAATATACAGCTTTGTGCATCAAATTTACAATTAATATTCTCAATCAAAGACGAAGAATGCTTAAGATATTAAGACAGTATTTCTGGTGTACTTTTTTTCATTTCTCTGCTACACACAAAAGTACCTGTACTCGTATACTGTATTCCTTATCCATCTTAGCTTATATACTTCAATTACATCAACTCAGTTTCCCAGTAACACATGACTTGCTGCATCACTTAAATTGTGTAGGCTCCAAGGGTTCCTTATCGGTTCAGCAGTACTAGTACCACTGAGAGTAGGTAACTATAAATATTAAGCAGAAACTAAATTCATAACTCTACTGTAGAAGGAAGAAGAGAAAATGGGAAAGACAGAATCAAGATATTTTCCTAAGACATGTTGTGCAATTACCCTGTAGTCTGTGAACCAAGGCATAATCCACATCTTTCTGATACAGAGGATGGATAAAAATAGCACTACAGTGCCTTCACAACTAACGTACCTCCCATACTCTTGATAACAACCAATACAATATTTGACACAATGAGTGAACTCCAATGACACAAAACTAGATTTACATTCAAGAAATCCAGCATGTAGATTTCTTAAGATATACATGAATACATACGTAATGTTTATTTATTTTATTATTATTGGTATTGTTATTATTGATGAAGGTGGAACTTGCATACAAAATGTTTGATTTCATTTTAATGGAGCATTCTCTTACAGGAATCATGCACAAATTGTCACCCATTTACCAGAATTTTCCCAGATAAGCAATACTTTAAAAGAACTATAATTTACAATAACAAGAGCAAGAGGTGAGGAATGTACAAACAAGTATCAGTGCTTTAGAACATGACTGCAAGGCTGATGGAGCTTCCACAACGTTGGGAGGATTGTCTGCCGAAAAACAAAGAGAGCAAGAAGTATTTCGGGGTTTTTGTATGGATAATACTATTACAAGCTACAAAAGGAGAATTTCATCTATACAACATGACTCATAAGACAGCACATGAAAGGTTAAGATCAGGATAACCTGTTAGTGACATCAAGCAAGATCAAGTAATATCAAGTTATAGACTGTCCACGGCAATGCAAGCAAGCAATTCAGCATAGCATCCTTATGATTGATGTGTGGTAAGGTAACACAATGGCTCAGTGCACATCAATGTTTTAGGGTGAAATTGAAGTCTTAATATAAGGTTGGCCTACGACCTATCAGCTTATGATTTTGGACTAAGTTGGGATTAACAATTATATTAAAGTGTTTGTTGGCTCCCTAACAAATTGGAATCAGAGTTGTGATCCATGATCCTAGCAAACTCTCAAGTAATACATGTCATGATGAGTATTGAGAAGTTCTCAAATTCTCAAGCAATTGCTCAAGTAATTCTTAAGCCTTGGTGTGTTGAGAGAAAAAATTCAAACAAGGGGGAGCTTTTGATGGTCATCGGACTCAAATGTGAAGGCGGAGATTTGTTAATGTATCATGTGAATCGACTCAGACTTCCCACATTGGTTTCGAGTGTGAAGTTGAAGGCTTAATATACAGGTTGGCCTAAGACCTATCAGTTTAAGCTTTTGGGCCAATGGTTCAAGAATTATATTAAGGCCCTCATTGCGGACATTCTTGGCTCCCTAACAACTTGGGCCTGTAAAAGGACAAATGACTGATAGACTTGTGCCTTTTTAGATGTTGACAGTTAAGCTAGAATCCATATCCTTAGTGACCCCAACATATTTTCCCAATCTAATACTAATCAAGTTATGAAGCCAACCACGTAGCCTATCGCATATGTATGACTTTTTACATTAAAGAATGTGGCCCTTGAGAAGGCTTAATAACTGGACATGCAAAATTTGGAACTAGACTAAATAAATATTGAATATCGGACTTGAGATGTGGCTAAAGATTATGAGCACAATTGCAGAAGTAAATAGTTTACCTTCTCCAATGAACCTCTGTTGTAACTGCACGTTCACTGACTCTTTCACAGTAATATTCCTGAAATGCATTAACTTGTGACATAAAAACGCTATCAAAACTCAATGGTGTTTAACAATTTTGGACTCAGTAAGGATGAATCTGAAATAAACTTCCAGAACAAACACCACGTCAACCGAAAACAACAAAGTTAAATTGACTTAAACTAGGCTACCAGACAATTTAGTTTAGTTACCAAAAAAAGTATTCCGAATGGCAGATAGAAATCTCCATAAGACTAGCATAAAAAGCTTTGTCACCAAAACCGTCATGCAAAATGAATTCAGGAATGCTGATTTGTGTGCACCACTAAATTCATTATAGCAAGGTTCTATGCTAGGCAGAACCCCATTCATTCATTTACACTTTCTTTCTGTTAAACTTCAGCCACTTGAATCTATAACATGATTCCATGACAAATGGAAAAATATGAGGTAGGTACATGTACAAAACAGATAAAGGTCGTACCAAAATCTTAAAGCCGAAGAATGAAGAGGTGAATCTAAGCAGAAATCAAGTATTGCATCTTTCCTACTCCCAATCCCAATCACTTCAACAAAGTTTGAATCTTCCCAAATATTCCCGACTTTTTGATTCCCATTCGGTGAAGAATTTTGGTCCAAACTCAATTCAACCCGTAAAGGCTTCGAATAACAACTCAATCTTCTCCGATTCTTGTCGAGACGAAATAAGTAGCCCTTGAAGGAACATTCTAAAGCGTTAGGGCACAGTGAGGCACGAGACACTGCGCTTAATAGACTTGTGGAAACCGGAAGTTCCATAAAAATGGAGATTTATAGTGACTTTGTTATCGCGATTAGCTGCCAATCCTATATCATATTTGCCCTAAATTTCAGCGATTAACAGACATAGAAAGTGTTCTACTATGAGAATCAACTGCATCCTGAATCCCGACTAAGAAAAATGAGAATAAAAGTAAATTTATTTACACCCGCTGGAGCTGAATGCTGATATTCGAGAGAGAGAGAGAGGGAGAAAAAGAAATCAATGTAAGGCGGTATTTTGTTATCGGTGATAACTGGACTGTGTCCCTTAAATATCCAATGCGCAGCTTGGATCGCCGCAAAACCCAAATGGATTACTCCTACTCCTACGGTCTTCGGTCTGTCTGAAATCTGCTCCATTAGTTGAAGTTCGGATCAGCATTTTAAATTGGGTTAACTTTAGATCACCACGTGGAGTTGGGTATTTTTCACTTAACCACCTGTAATTAGTAAAGCTACAGGTAACCGAACCAACCATCATCATTATCAATACATGTATACCAAGTAATTCATACCCCCAGAAAAGACAAAAATCTAAACCAGAATATAGTAGAATTCTTCAAAAGTATCAACTAAAAGGAAGAAATCAATTCATATAATAGGATTGATTATTCTGATTTCTCATGGATTGTCAGATTTCTTTTCACACCCCTTTTCAGATTGAGATTCTACCATGTCTATTGTTAAATCCTTCCAATTCTCGGTTATTCTTGCACACTTGTTCTAGCCTTTTACCCTTTTCATCTTCTTTCCATTACTTTTTTGATAGTCAGCAAAACTCATTAATCCTTTCTCATTTCCAAAACCATTTTCAACTCCACAAATAATTTCAATCAGTTCTATATCTTTATCAGTTTCTTGATTTTTCACACTTTCAGCAAAACCCATAAATTTTATCTCTTTGCCCCTGCAATTTCCAATTGAAGCAGTTTCAATCAGTGATGCATCTTCACCGGTTTCTTTCTTCTCCACATTTTCAGCAAATCCCAAAATTACTTTCTCATTTACACGGCCATTCCCAATTGAAGTAGTTCTAATTTGTAAGACTCCGAATTTTATGAAATAAAAGTATTTAATTTTTTTTATAATTACTATTCAGTAAATGGTTAAATTGATAAAAGGTTAAAGTTAAGGGTGATATATGAATTTTTTTTTTCAAAATACACAAGTGGTTATAAAATATTCATTGTTGTTTTAGAATATTCGTTTGGTGCGAATATTCTTTCTGTCGTAATATTCGTATGATGGCGCAAATTATTGTGTGGGCCACATAACGGATAACTGTCGGATGAAGAAAACGACAAATTTGAATTTTTATAAATAACTGCGTAATCGTCACCGTTAATACTGTTGGAATACTCGGTGGGTAAAGTAAAATAATACGCGTTGTTGTTGCAAAGAAGACACGGTTTTGCATATTTTTTGAATTATTGATTCTTACGTGAGAAGGCACTACTCAATAATTGTTACAATAATTACTTGCTCAATATTTTATTTTATTGATTCAATAATTGTCTTTGCGTTGATATTTTATATTATTGTTGTTTCAATAATTGTCATCTGCTAAAGATCTCCATTATCGATTAATAATTCATATTATTTGAATAATATTATTAGATAGCATTATTGGCAATGTCTAGAAAGTTCATCGAGGAGAGATTTGGTCACCTAATCATGCTACGCCAAGTAAGGAGAAATCCTTATCTGAAAGTCCCTCTTTTTACGAGAATCTATGCGGTTGTCATAATTGTGATTCTCGTAATATTATTTGTGAATAATTAATTATTGATTTATATGATAAGGAAATATTTATTTTATGTGGATATAAATGTTGGATATATTTATTGTGGTTAAAAATGAAGGAGTTAATGTTGAGGTGTTTTATCAAGATTTTTGTTTGGAATGGAGGTATTAAAAATTAAATCGGTGTTTTTGAGATATATTGCATGAGTTATAATTTTAATCCGACCATTGGATCGTTAGATTTTTGGATATGTTATACATATATAAGTTGAGTATATGTCCACAAATTTTGAACCGTTAAAATGAACGATAATTTGTTATGAATTTTAAGAGGTGACTGATTCAGAAATTACGTTTATAAATGATTTTGGTGAAAAATTCTAGAATTGGTTGGTGAGAAATGTGCTCAATTGAATTTCAAATGTGGTGGGTGGCAATAGTAGCAGGTAAAACCATCAGGTAGCAGGTCAAGTCTGCTTCGGCGTGCCAACATTTTCCTATAAATAGAGGGCTAAGTTAGAATTGAAAATCACACCAGAAACATAAGCTTTCTCTCTCTATATTATCAAGCATATTTTTGTGAGTATTTAGATATCTTGAGTGTTACTATACGGCGCAAGTTCGTTCAGCATTATATCCGATATTCAAGTCAGAAGTACTGCTCTTTTGAGGTAAGGGATTATAAGGGTTGTTATGTTTTTCAGTTTCGTAATTTTTCTGACCTTCAGAAATTTTGAAAAAATTTGAAATGATAATTTGATGAATTTTCTAGATTGTGTCCAAAAATGGCGATTTTTGGATGTATAGATTAGGAGTTATGAATTTTATGAGAAAATACTATTTTAAAAGTAAACCCTTATAACTCCTTGTGGTTAACTCCAAAATTGGTAAAATTTTTATTGGGAGTACATGTATATAACAGAAGTATATTCTGTAAATTTTGGAATTTTTGCACAAAAGTACAATTTATGATAAATGTCTAAATATTCGGCAGGTTTGACCATATGAAAAATAGTAAATGAATTTTAAAAATTTTGGGAAAAATATTTGTTCAATATGGGACTATATTCTGCTAAATCCCAGAAAAGAAATATTTTTGGGACTGAGTTGGTATTTTTCATGAAAATGGACTAGTTATGAGTAAATGAATTAAATATGTTATGTGAAGTAAGAATTGCTGCGTTGATTAAGTCTTACTCAATAATTGTTAGAGTAATTACTGTTCAATATTTTATTTTTGATTCAATAATTGCTGCGTTGATATTTTATAATTGTCACTACACAGTATTTTTCATTAATTATCAGATCAATAATTTATATTATTTGAATAATATTATTAGATAGCATTATTGGCAATGTCTAGAAAGTTCCGTCAAGGAGAGGTTTGGTCATCTAATTGCTTGCCAAGATGAAGAAATTCTTATTGAAAGCCCTCTTTCCTGAACCCGCTTAAATATCAATAATGTGTTTCGTAATATTATTTGTGAATAATTAATTATTGATATGATGAGGAAAATATTGATTTTATGAGGATATAGATGGAGAAAATTTTTAATGAGACAATTGTTGAAAATTAATATTTTATCTTTTTCTCGATAAAATAATTTAATTAAATATATTATTTTAATAAAATATTAATGATGATATTTTTACAATGAATGTGGGATATATGAGTATATGTGGAGGAGGAGTATTTTGTTACCAAAAATATTTAAAGCATGTTTTATGTGTCGGTGGACCCCATTTCTTGACTGAAATTTGATTATAGCACAGAAAATCATCCGTTTGTGGATTTCGGTCCAATTTTTGTTTGGAATTTGAAAAACTTTCTTCTCAAAAGTTGTAGAAAATTGAATTTCCTATAAAAACTCGTGAGATTCAATTTTCCGCAAAAGGGCTATTTATTATGAATTATTGAAGTTCCAAAGTTCAAAATAATTGATTTTTGGAAGTTTAAAATAATTTAAATAACAAAAACGTTTTTTACATTTTGTTTCCCTCATTTAACATGTTTTAGGGGCTGAGTTCTGATGTTGAGAACATACTTATGAAGTCTTGGAAAAAAATAAATATAATATTATTATTTTAATAAATTTTTTGCTTTGGTGTTCTAAGCAATTTCCTATAAATAGGGTGCTTAGGTTATAATTGAAAATCACACCGTAAACCCAAGTTTTCTTTCTCTATATTATCGGCGTATTCTTGTGAGTATTTTGAGTATACTTTGAGTATTGTTATATACTGTTGCAAGTTCGTTCAACGTTATTCCAAATGTAAGCTTTTTTTGAAGTAAGGGATAATAAGGGATTTTAAGGGTTATTATTTCGAAATTCTTCTGAACCTTCAAAAATTCTGAAAAAATTTGAAATGATAGTTTGATGAGTTTTGTTGAATGTGTCCAAAAATGGCGATTTTTGGATTTATAGATTAAGAGTTATGAATTTTATGAGGAAAGACTATTTTAAAAGAAAACCCTTATAACTCCTTGTGGTTAATTCCAAAATTAATGAAATTTTTATTGGGAGTACATCTATGTAATATCAGTATATCGTGTAAATTTCAGAATTTTTGGATAAAAGTATAATTTATGATAAATTTTTAAATATTTGGTGGTTTTGGCCATGTGAAAAATAGTAAATGACTTTTAAAAATTCTGAGAAAAATATATGTTCAATATAGGACTATATTCTGTTAAATTTCAGAAAAGAAATATTTTTGGAACTGATTTGTTATTTTTCATGATAATGGACTAGTTATGAGTAAATGAATTAAATATGTTATGTGAAGTAAGAAAATTAGAAAATAGGATTTTATGGCTTGAGAATCCTACATGAGGTATATGCAGATTTTTGATGAGTATTTTGGTTATTGGTGATGAAATCTTATGAGTTTGGCATTTTAGAATGATTAAATGTATTATTTAGTAAAGTGTAAACAATTAAAATAAATTGTTTATAAGCTTAAAAAAATATTATTCTTTCAATATCATTATACCGAAATATTGGTATAGATTTTATTGTGGAATTTCTACCTTTTTGAGTCGGGTTTACTATTCATGAGATACTATTCATGAGTTACTATTCATGACAAAATTATTTTTTTTCTAACCAAATTATAGTTGATTTATGAATATTACTCTGGAGATTAAAACTATATATTGATTATATTGATTTTATTATCATATATAACATTTTTATAACCTCGATGTTGAAATTCTCTTTCACCTGGAGTGTAAAGATGGGTAGATTATTGGTATGATCATGACTAGGGTTCTCTTTGGCGAAGAAGGAAAAAATTGAATTGTGACCGGTATGATCATGACCATTGAATTTATAATTGAATATCTTTAACTTAAGTGTAAAGGTGAATTGATCAACATGGTTATAATTATTGTTTATATAAATTCTGAAATAATTATATATTTTTTTGAGATATTAATATATTTGGCCTGTAATGCAAATATGAATTGTTGAGGAATATCTTTGGCCTGTAGTGCAAAGATGAATTATGGTCTAATATCTTTGGCCTATAGTGCAAAGATGAACTGTTGATGAATATCTTTGGCCCGTAGTGCAAAGATAAATTTATTAGTATGATTATGAATGGAGAACCGTGATTTGGTATAACCACGATCTTTGATGTTTCTGTAAAGACAAGTGATGAAAATTATTTTCGTCTCCGAATGAGAAAAGGAATTTAGAATAACAATTACGATTATGAGTTATACATGTGATTGTGGACATGAATTGTTGATTGATGTTACAGGATAAAACATTGTTGGTGGACTTTTTAACATGGAGAAGATAATAGAGACTTTATGGTCTATTTGACTCTTCTAATGGAGTGCTTTCGTTCAATTTAAACTATGGTTGAAATTTTTTTATCATCTACCATATGTTCTAAATCTCGATTTATTATTGATGAAGGCTATTGATAATTTAATTATCTTTAGTCATGATATTTTTTTTTTTATCGAGCTAGTTGTCTTTCACCCTTTGTTCGTAATTCCTTTCGTAATAAAAGTGTAAATTTGGGTCGAAAGGGGAATAACAAGGAATAAAACGGTGGTCTATAGATGTTGAGGTGAGGTGAATTTAACTTGGAAGGGTGTTTTGCCACTATCATACAAGATGTCTAATGACATACAACCTCGTGTCATCATAAAAAGCAGTGGTTGTCTTTCATCCACTTCACGAGTATATCTACCAAGATTACCTATATGATCTTGGAGTCTATTTGAAATTTAACTCTCAATTAGAGACGATGAGAGATAATGATATGTCGAGAAAACTCACCATCGGTAAGAATATGATAAGTAATCTTCTCATTTTTCATTAAGGGTCTATTAGGTCAACCAAGGATAATTCTGTGGCCATATGATATCTATCATAACCTGAAGCATGGCCTCCCATGTATCGGAAGGTTTCTTGAGCACTTCCCAAAGATTCTAATTTTTAAAACAGTTTTCGACTATACCTTTATGTAAAGGTGTCATTATGAGGTGCTGTCCACGGTTGGGACATGAGTCACAGTTGATATATATTTGTATCCAAATTCATAGCATATGTGTTGTTGTATTTTGCACGACAATTATTGTAATAAAGTTGTAGTTATTTTTTGTACCATGTATTTGGCGACTCAGAATGGGTCGGATGGAATGGACCTATTTTGGGGTCGTTACATAAGTGGGAAAGACCCCAAACCCTAGGTGGTGATCTGAACTTTACCCTTTTAAATTTGACTAATTTATGGTTTATCCGTTTTTACTTTTTTCATTTTTTTTCTTTTAAGAGCCTACTCGAGAATGACTTATAAATTGGTTTGATTTGTTACTATTCACATGTTCAGAAATGACTTATTTTTTTATTTATAAATTGAGTTTTAAGTCAAAAAAATAAATAAGTATTTGTAACTTATTTTAAAATAATTTATAAGTCATTTTTGTGGCGACCCCAAATCCAGGTACTTGAAACCCGAACTCGGTTCTCCACGATACCATTTCTTTAAGCTGAATAATACTAAATAATAATATAATTCGAACTTAATTTACATACATCAAAGTTTACTTTTCCAGTGCACGTGACCTTCAAATACATTCCTTATAATACACGACAATAGATTCCATTGTCTTTACTAACTATAACCATTAACTCATACTAAATCTCATTCAATGCTTTTCTTTTCCTTTGTTAGTGTCAGAGCCTTCAGTTCGATCGATCAGACGTGATCGAAAACATTTAGTTTAAGCAAGGATGAGCATTTGAGTGCCCAAAGAAGTAATAGCAATTATATATATAAAAGTGAAAGAATATAAGTATTCTCTTTACATAACACTTCTACAACAAATCGAAAGTTGTGAAGTAATCAGACTTGATAAAAATTCACATAACAACTCTCTTCCAAATTATTTAAATTTGGCTCGCTCTACCCATGAATAGGGTTTAAGAATCATACTATGAACATTCTTTTCATTTTCGAAAAGGTTTAGCGAAATTCATCCGCAAAACCGTCATAACTTACGGCACGGAAGGGTGATCACCAGATTGTACCTGTATCAGATTGATCAATACTACATAACTTGAACGAAATTCATCGCTCACCCTTTGTCCGTGAAGTCACGTAAAAATTTTCCCATTATCGGGATGTTCATACATGCACGGTTCCAAACCCAAGGTTTTAATCTTGCTTTCAACAATAATATATAATTCAACATATATGTATACGGGTAATTGACAAAGGTATATCAACATGTGAATAAATGCCATGATTATCCAAGTGGGGACACTTGTATAACCATTTAGAAATCAACTTAACGTAATATATATCCGAGCTAACATGTTGATAATCAAAGCGTCATAATCTGTGCATGGGGAATAGAACAATTCAAAACTTCTTACTCATGTCCATTGCATAAAAGAAAATGCAAGGGTAGGATACTTTCTCGATTTCTTTGATTACAAATCTCAACTTAGGTTTTATCTCTTTATCACAACCTATCAATAAGTTGGTCATTCGCTCGATTAGAACAATATATCATAACACATAGTCTTCGCCGATTACTGGCCAAGACATAGTCTAATCACGCCATCACATAATCGCAGTTGATCATACTTTCTATTCTATACTTTTATACATTTTTCAAATATCTCATCCATGTTCTTACAAAGAGCCTTTTTCTTTCTATTATAGAATTCGCGGCATTTTTCGGCGATCGGCACTTTATCGGGTAAATACTTGAGTCTAAGACTTTTATTCTATACCTCAACATCTCAAATATCGGACATTTTACTTTTAATCATTTTTGAATTTTCCGTAAATTGAAAAATTTAAAATAAATCAAATCATCACTCAAGGGCTTATAGTGATATAATCATTACTATGGGTGCTCTTCATCAAATCTCGGACTTCATAACCTGGTTTCTGCAATCACTTTAGTTTGGCCAATTTATAACTTTCAAACATCTAATCATAATTAAATGACTTAAACATTAAACAATTCCATTATCATTAATAATTAATTTATATTAAACTATTAATAAAACCATTGCCAAAATATAAAAGTTATTTATAATAACTTAAACTATTTTTAAAACATTTATATTACCCTTAAATGATTTTTAAAACAATTAAAATCATTTTTAAATAATCACCATTAATATATAAATATTAATGTACTATTCATCAAAATATTAAAAGTCATTAATTATAACTTAAAATATTTTTAAATCCTTAATATCCTCTTTAAATGATTTTTAAATAAATAAAACCATTTTTAAACTATTTATTTAATATAAATATTAAATAAACTTAATATCACAAATCATTAACTAAATATCATTAATATATAATTATTAATTAAATTATCTTCTAAATATTAAATTTATATTTTATAACTCAAAATATCTATAAATACTTTATTTTCATTTAAAATGATTTTTAAAATATTAAAATCATTTTTAAACTAATTATTTAATATAATCAATAAATAACTTTAATATCATTAATATATAATTAATTAATGAAATTCATCACAAAATATTAAAAGTCATCACAAATAACTTAAAATATTTTCTTATACCATAATATAATTTTTCATGATTTTCATGAATTAAAACTATTTTTAAAACATTTATTTAATATTATAATTAAATAAATAAATACCTTTATATTCCAAAAATATTAAATATTTATGAAATATACTCAAAATAATTAAAAACTATTTTTCAGACTTTAAAATAATTTTTCATAATTTATTTGGTATTTTTAATAATTAAAATCTAATTTTTCTAATTTTTAAATCATTTTTCGAAAATCGAAATTAAAATAATTAAAACTGTCGCTAAAGGCCCCTATAGTGACGTATGTTGCTATAGGTGTTCTTGAGCCTACCTGATCTTTATAAAGCGAGAGCAACCGAGTAGCTACTTTGACCGTGAATAACTCTCTCATCTTAACGAATTTGGACAATCTATAAATTGGGTCTTGTAGAGGAAATACAAGACTACAAGATCCAACAATCATAACCTCTAAACAAACATTAGATCTGGATAAATCAGCCATCAAAGTAGCTACCAAAGTCGTTTTTCACGAAGAACAGCTTCGAGGTGCCTACTTTGGACCTCTATAACTTGATGATCGTGTAACGCGTTTTGTGATCTATCAATTCCAAAGGTGTAGACAACATGTAGGACTACAACTCTAACACTTAAATCATCATAAAAACAATAAATCAAGCATTTAAAGTATGGTCAAACCTTGTCAGAAAAATTAACACTTAGAAAATTCTCGGCCGCCCGAAATTTTCCTCGGCCAATCCTTAAACAAACCCAGTTTGACCTTAAATAACTCTTAATCCATAATATATATGGACCTGATTCGTTTTGGAGGTTAAATACCACATAACAAGCTACACATAACAACCTTTATAACACAAAACACATTAAAGATAACCGAGATATAAGGCCTGACATTTTCCAAAATAATATTTTCTGGACACTTAGAATATTTTCTAGGTTTGAAGAATAAATAGGTCCAATGCTTGGCCAACCCACTTTGACCGCTTATAAATACCGATCTACAATAGATATGAACTTGATTCCTTTTGGAGATTAAATACCACATATCAGGATACCTATAACAACTTTTAAACAACAAAACTCGAGATCGACCAAAGAGTTATAGCTTCTGACATTTGGTGAAAAATAACAGAATTCGATTTTTTCAACTTGCTCAAATCTTCAAATTCGTGCACTTTGATGTTATGGGTTCATGATTTTACAACCCAGAACATTAATAGACTCCCTATTACACTACTTTAAAGAATCAATTGAATCAATTAACATCGAATCGAAGGATTTCAAAATTAGAGAATTTCATACCTTTTTTAGGTTCGATTTTTGATTTTTTTTGGCTTTGATGCTTCTGATTTGTTGTTTGTGATGGTTGGACTTTGTTTAGGGACTGATATGCTAGATAATTTCGTTGGCTAGAGGTTGAGAGAGTGTAGGATGAGACTTTGGAAAATTTTAGTGTGCAAAATAATGTTAACTTTCCAATCTATTTATAAGCCAAATTAATTGCCTTGGATGCTAAATTGGTTGGTATAATTGAGGTGTAATGGTATAGTAGCATGAGGGAATTCTAGAAGGCATTGATTAGCTAGCATAATTGAAGATTCCATCAACAATGCTACTAATAATACACTAAAAGGGTATTTTGGTAATTTCACATTTTCATGGGCATTTTTGTACAAGGCAATTAAATATAATATTTAATCACTAGATGGTAATTCTTATCATTTACCAATTAATTTCTATCCTTTGGTAAATTAAAACATTTATACAATAACATCGTAATTAAACCCAAAAATTTTAAATTAGGGTTTTCTATAGAAAAAATTAGGGTTCTATATTTAGGGTTTCTTAACGCCATCAATTAGGGTTTTTAATTGACCATTAGGGTTCTCTAATTATCTGTGTATGTTCTAACACAGTCATTACGATCTCTAACTTCAACCGATTAAGGTTATAATAATTAGGGTTTGTCCTAATTTTCAGCGTAAAAATAGTAATTAGGGTTTTCTTCTAATTACCAACATTCGTGTACACACAGAACTTCATATGCATGATCACCACTCTACCATTTCTCATAATCGAAGTTTAATAATTAGGGTTTCACGACAAGATCTTGTCTTTATGACCTAATCAATCGTCATTCTTTCAATATTATCTCGTCACATGCATACACAAATTACATAATTATTGTACTGTAAAATCATTATAACAATAATATAATATTCTTATTCTCATTTCTTGATCACAATCCCAATTCAGAGTTTGGATCTCATATATGACTTATTCTTCGTACACAGCATCGATAATCAAGTTAAAATAATTAACTTAAATATTCTGAACAATTCATATAATAAAATATTTATTATATAATTCTAATTATCACTTCATATATTATTTCCAATCATGTTATCATGGAAAATAATTAATAAAACATTTTCTCGCTACGTAAATTAATTACCATAAAATATAATTTGTAGTAATTAATAATTCCAAAATTATTTCTAATTTTTCAAGTAATAAATATATTCGCATTTATCGTTCACATTACTGAACACTTATTCTCATCATTAAATAAATAAAAAAAAATTTATACGCAAAATTTCTTAATTATTTTATATAGAAAATCTTGGGTTATTACATTCACCTCCTTTATAAAGGATTCCGTCCCTAATCACCGCTTTAAAACTCATACACGTAAGAGTACATAACGCATATAATCCTTTTGATGTAGACCTCGATCAATACTTGATCGAATCGATCTTTAACTATTCTCCATAACGCTTGTCTTTCGATAAATGTAATTTTGATCGAGAGAACCAAAATTCCTCCTTCAAAATTTCTTTATGAAATAATTTACTATCTATATAGCTATATTTTATACAGGAAAATCATATAAAATATTGAAGTTATTCGAATAGAACACGGAGTTCCATTTCCAAATTTGCCACAAAGATCCTCAATCGCTACGATATCTTGAATCGACCATAATGAAGACACTTACGGTTTATTTCGTTGTCGCCTATATCTTGTTGTCATTTCTCGCATTCGCATTCCTTATCTCACTTCTCCTTCTTGAATAATCTTTCACCTTATACTCCATTGATTCACAAATAAAATATTCGCTATACATTCTTGAATTGGGACAATTGGAAGAGATATGTCTCTTCTGCTCACAAACTTTCTCTTTATCTCATTTCCCCTTTATCATATAAGTGATAAAAGTTATCTTTTGCCCTTTCCGTTATCCTAACTATCATAAACGCTTCTACTGAGTCACTTAATCCTCTATACCCTAGCAATAGGATTGCCTTAAAGTCTTTTGCGTTCGACGTTCGATTATCTGGTTGATCTTCCGCGGTTGGTTTTCATTTTCGTCTCGGTGACATAATCATAAATTATTCTTCATTTCCTTACATTCTAAGCCTCATCGTATACGTTCGACATATAACACAAAATTTTCTACTCAAATAATCATGTATTCCAAAATATTAAATTTTGAAACTTGGTTTACTATATTAACCAATATTCGGATAAATATCTCGCTACCTTTATAACAACTTACTTCATTAATCCAACTTGTGACACTCATGGTACTTCCAACCATAAGACCTCACATTAATAGAACTTAACATACCATAAACATATTGCTTTAAACATCGATTATCCCTTTGTGACTACGAAAGTCGGGATTTAAAATCTTGACCAACATAAAAGTTGAAAATAGTTCATCACTCATCATACACATTACATCTACTCAACATAACCTAAATCTTTTTCTTGGACATCTTTTCGACTTGATGGCCTTTCCTCCTACAAACAAAACATGAACACGGTTCTAAATAAGGACAATAATGAGAGGTATGTCCCTCACGTCCGCAAAACATAACATATCTTCTTCCTTTTCTTCTTATCGTTTTCCTACCTCGTGGTCTTCTATCTTTCTTTTCCTTTACCTCTCTGAGTCGCACACCTGGAGTGTTGCTTGAGGCTCCCATCCCGATCAATTTGGATTTTGAGCTTATCCTCGCTTTCTTTCATTGTTTCCAAAGAATGCTTGACGCAGATTGGATATTAAGCAACGCCTCTATCTCCCACGGCCTTTCGGTATAGAAGAACCTTGTTCTCCGGATCCTCGCACCTCCGTTGATGCTTGGCGGCGACTTCAACTTTAATATCTGAATCACTATCTCTGTCAAATCCACCATTTCTCGGATCTCGATACTACGTTTTCCACTATAGCCACCTCGTCCGATTTGGGTTCTTCGTAAGCTTATTTCACCGGTGTTGGCCTCGATATTAGCTTCGGGGTATGGATCCGATCCTTCTTATCCCACATATCTTTTCCACCGGGACATCTACATACATAAGTTACCCCGATCAAGATATAGTATACATACACAAAGAATCAAGAGTTCTATATATGTTGTCTCTTATTTTGTTTGACGATGAATTTATTCAATCCATCTCTATAAACACATCAACGCTTATCTTTCTGCCGAAAAGGCGCTCCATCCACTCAAGATCGAATCGTATGGCGGCGATGTCTAAAGCTCCGCTCCAAGGTATATATCCCGTGTCTTTGGCTTCTATCTCAACCTTCAACCGTCCCTATCTCAGATCTCCTCTGCTCCAACCTCCTCGTAACTCGCTTAACTCCATCCGTGTTCGGTGAGCGGCGTCTCAGATCTTTTGTTACGAAATCCTGAGAAGACGATTACGTGCCTCACTTTTGCTTTCCACTCTAACCTTTAAGTTGTCGCTTCCTAACTATCAAATCTCTTATCATCTCACCGTTATCAGTACTCTCTCGCTAGAGTCCATCGCCTCTTGGGTCAAGGAATTACTATTTTGACTTTCGTCATCCATCCTACGACCACAATAAACGAGACAACATCATTCTTGAAATAAAATATATTCATCATTAAAATGAAGTAATATTTTATTTAGTACCACTAAAACTCGATGAATCTCTTCAACTCATCATATCCTATAACTTCTCACCGTAGTACTTCGTCTCATGGTTCACCTGAATATCTATCTTACTTTCGTCCTCCATTCTACTAAGGTTATAATTCTTCACCGTAGTTCTTCGCTCACCGAATATCTATCTTAACTTTAGTTATCCATTCTACTAAGGTTATAACCTAGGTTTCGCATTCTAACGTTTATAACCTCACGACTTTGATACCAACCTGTATGGCGACCCCAAATCCAGTGCATTGAAACCCAACTCTGGTTCTCCACGATACCATTTCTTTAAAATCAATAATACTAAATAATAATATAATTCAACTTAATTTACATACATCAAAGTTTACTTTCCTGTGCGTGACCTTCAAATACATTCCTTACAATACGACAATAGATTCCATTGTCTTACTAACTATAACCATTAACTCATACTAAATCTCATTCGAATGACTTTTCTTTTCCTTGTTTCGTGCTGAGCCTTCAGTCGTCGATCGTCACGTGAATCGAAAACATTTAGTTTAAGCAAGGATGAGCATTTGAGTGCTCAAAGAAGTAATAACAATTATATATATAAGTTTGAAAGAATATAAGTATTCTCTTTACATAACACTTCTACAACGAATCGAAAGTTGTGAAGTAATCAGATCTTGATAAAAATTCACATAACAACTCTCTTCCAAATTATTTAAATTTGGCTCGCTCTCTACCCATGAATAGGGTTTAAGAATCATACTATGAACATTCTTTTCATTTTCGAAAAGGTTTAGCGAGAAATTCATCCATGACCGTCATAACTTACGGCACGGAGGGTGATCACCCGATTGTACCTCTATTGATCAATACTACATAACTTGAACGAAATTCATCGCTCACCCTTTTGTCCGTAACAAGTCAAGTAAAAATTTTCCCATTATCGGGATGTTCATACATGCTCGATTCCAAACCCAAGGTTTTAATCTTGCTTTCAACAATAATATATAATTCAACATATATGTATACGGGTAATTGACAAAGGTATATCAACACGTGAATAAATGCCGATTATCCAAGTGGGGACACTTGTATAACCATTTAGAAATCAACTTAATGTAATATATATCCGAGCTAACATGTTGATAATCAAAGTGTATATAATCCATAGGTGAATAGAACAATTATGAAACTTCTTACTCATGTCCATTGCATAAAGAAAATGCAAGGGTAGGATACTTGCCTGATTTGCTGATTACAAATCTCAACTTAGGTTTTATCTCTTTATCACAACCTATCAATAAGCAGGTCATTCGTTCGATTAGAACAATATATCATAACACATAAATCTTTGTCGATTACGGTCACAAGACATAGTCTAATCACGTCATCACATAATCGCAGTGATCATACTTTCTATTCTATACTTTTATACATTTTTCAAATATCTCATCCATGTTCTTACAAAGAGCCTTTTCTTTCTATTATAGAATTACGGCATTTGTTTGCGCATCGACAAACTTTTTATCGGGTAAATAATTTAGTCTAAGACTCTTATTCTATACCTCAACATCTCAGAAATATCGGACATTTTACTTTTAATCATTTTCGAATTTTTCGAAATTGAAAAATTTAAAATAAATCAAATCTGTCTTTCGAGGGCTTATAGTGATATAAGCTGTTACTATGGGTGCTCTTCATCAAATCCTCGGACTTCATAACCTTAGGTTCTAAATACTAGTTTGGTAATTTTATAACTTTCAAACATCGGAATCATAATTAAATGACTTAAACATTAAACAATTCCATTATCATTAATAATTAATTTATATTAAACTATTAATGAAACCATTGCCAAAATATAAAAGTTATTTATAATAACTCAAACTATTTTCAAAACATTTATATTGCCACTTAAATGATTTTTAAAACAATTAAAATCATTTTTAAATAATCACCATTAATATATAAATATTAATGTACTATTCATCCAAATATTAAAAGTCATTAATTATAACTTAAAATATTTTTAAATCCTTAATATCCTCTTTAAATGATTTTTAAATAAATAAAACCATTTTTAAACTATTTATTTAATATAAATATTAAATAAACTTAATATCACAAATCATTAACTAAATATCATTAATATATAATTATTAATGAAATTATCTTCTAAATATTAAAAGTTATATTTTATAACTCAAAATATCTATAAATACTTTATTTTCATTTAAAATAATTTTTAAAATATTAAAATCATTTTTAAACTATTTATTTAATATAATCAATAAATAACTTTAATATCATTAATATATAATTAATTAATGAAATTCATCACAAAATATTAAAAGTCATCACAAATAACTTAAAATATTTTCTTATACCATAATATAATTTTTCATGATTTTCATGAATTAAAACTATTTTAAAACATTTATTTAATATTATAATTAAATAAATAAATACCTTTATATTCCAAAAATAATAAATATTTATGAAATATACTCAAAATAATTAAAAACTATTTTTCAAACTTTAAAATAATTTTTCATAATTTATTTGGTATTTTTAATAATTAAAATCTAATTTTTCTAATTTTTAAATCATTTTTCGAAAAATCGAAATTAAAATAATTAAAAGCGTTCAAGCTAAAGGCCCCTATAGTGACAAGTATGTCGCTATAGGTGTTCTTGAGCCTACCCAGAGATCTTCATAAGGCGAGGCGAGGTAGCTACTTTGGCCGTGAATAACTCTCTCATCTTAACGAATTTGGACTATAAATTGGGACTTGTAGAGGAAATACAAGACTACAAGATCCAACAATCATAACCTCTAAACAAACATCGATCTGAATAAATCGCCATCAAAGTAGCTACCAAAGTCGTTTCTTCACGAAGAAGAACATTCGAGGTGCTACTTTGGACCTCTATAACTTGATGATCGTGTAACGTTTTTGTGATCTATCAATTTCAGTGTGTAGACAACATGTGGGACTACAACTCTAACACTTAAAATCATCATAAAAATAATAAATCAAGCATTTAAAGTATGGTCAAACCTTGTCAGAAAAATTAACACTTAAAAATTCAGGTCGCCTAAAATTTTTCTAATAACGATCTTAAGTAACCCAGTTTGACCTTAAATAACTCTTAATCCATAATATATATGGACCTGATTCATTTTGGAGGTTAAATACCACATAACAAGCTACACATAACAACCTTTATAACACAAAACACATTAAAGATAACCGAGATATAAGGCGACATTTTCCAAAATAATATTTTCCGGACACTTAGAATATTTTACGGGTTTGAAGAAACAGTAGGTCGATCTTGGTCAACCCACTTTGACCGCTTATAAATACCGATCTACAATAGATATGAACTTGATTCCTTTTGGAGATTAAATACCACATATCGGGATACCTATAACAACTTTTAAACAACAAAACTTCGAGATCGACCAAAGAGTTATAGCCTCGACATTTGGTGAAAAATAACGAATTCGGTTTTTCACTTGCTCAAATCTTCAAATTGCGTGCACTTGATGTTATGGGTTCATGATTTTACAACCCGAACATTAATAGACTCCCTATTACACTACTTTAAACAATCAATTGCATCAATTAACATCGAATCGAAGGATTTCAAAATTAGAAATTTCATACATTTTCTAGGTTCGATTTTTGATTTTTTTGGCTTTGATGCTTCGATTTGTTGTTTGTGATGGTTGGACTTTGTTTAGGGACCCATATGCTAGATAATTTCGTTGGCTAGAGGTTGAGAGAGTGTAGGATGAGACTTTGGAAAATTTTAGTGTGCAAAATAATGTTAACTTTCCAATCTATTTATAAGCCAAATTAATTGCCTTGGATGCTAAATTGGTTGGTATAATTGAGGTATAATGGTAAAGTAGCATGAGGGAATTCTAGAAGGCATTGATTAGCTAGCATAATTGAAGATTCCATCAACAATGCTACTAATAATACACTAAAAGGGTATTTTGGTAATTTCACATTTTCATGGGCATTTTTGTACAAGGCAATTAAATATAATATTTAATCACTAGATGGTAATTCTTATCATTTACCAATTAATTTCTATCCTTTGGTAAATTAAAACATTTATACAATAACATCGTAATTAAACCCAAAAATTTTAAATTAGGGTTTTCTATAGAAAAAATTAGGGTTCTATAATTAGGGTTTCTTAACGCCATCAATTAGGGTTTTTAATTGACCATTAGGATTCTCTAATTATCTGTGTATGTTCTAACACAGTCATTACGATCTCTAACTTCAACCGATTAAGGTTATAATAATTAGGGTTTGTCACAATTTTCGTAAGTAAAAATAGTAATTAGGGTTTTCTTCAATTACCAACATTCGTGTACACCGATAACTTCATATGCGATAAATCACCACTCGGTCATTTCTCATAATCGAGTTTAATAATTAGGGTTTCACAAAGACAAAGATCTTTGTCTTTGACCTAATCAATGAGTCATTCTTCAATATTATCTGTCATTCATTGTCTATGATACATAATTATTATCTTTGTAAAATCATTATAACAATTATATAATATTCTTATTCTCATCTCTTGATCACAATCCCAATTCAGAGTTTGGATCTCATATATGACTTATTCTTCGTGACACGACGCCGATAATCAAGTTAAAATAATTAACTTAAATATTACGAACAATTCATATAATAAAATATTTATTATATAATTCTAATTATCACTTCATATATTATTTCCAATCATGTTATCATGGAAAATAATTAATAAAAACATTTACGCTACGTAATTAATTACCATAAAATATAATTTGTAGTAATTAATAATTCCAAAATTATTTCTAATTTTTCAAGTAATAAATATATTCGCATTTATCGTTCACATTACTAGACACTTATTCTTAATTATTTTATATAGAAAATCTTGGGTTATTACAATTTTAAATTAAGTTTTGACCAAATGTAATATCTATTTTATCCCTCTTTTATTTTATTCCTCTTTTTATTAATGTTTGTTTTAGTAATTTTTACATTTATTATAACTTATAAGTCATTATGAGCCGAACACATTCATAACTTATTTTAACTTAATTTTTGACTTATAAATTAAATTAATGTCTAACATTTTTATTTATAAATCATAACTTATAAGTCAATTTATATTTTAACTTATAAATTATTTAAAATAAATCATTCCCAAACAAACCTTAATGTCCTAACCTATTTCAATAATTTGTTCTAATTTATGTGGTATAGTCGTATAGACATAACCAGTGGGGCCGCCATCCACACTAATTTTTTTTTCCCTCTTTCTCATATTTACATTTTTATTTATGACCTTCACTTAGATTTATATTTTGTCTGATATTCTCTTGATCTTTTACTCAAATGAATATGAAAATAAAAATGAAAATGAAGTTTACCCACTTTATACAAAGAATAGGCATGATCATTATTTACAAATGATTGAAAAAAATATTTTCATAAGTAAAATTGATATTGTCACAAGACTTTACTCATATAAATAATAAATAGGACTCACATTAATGTGAGTGAAACCATAGAAAATATAAAATTTCTCTCATAGAAATAATAATTCTCTAAAAAAATATATTTTCTGGTTAATGAATTCATGGTCGAATAAGAGAAAAATATTCTTATATTTAGTGGTTAAATTTATACTAATTTTAATTTTTATTTTATTATTTATATTGTACAAAGCCCACACTCGCGATGCTGTCTTGTAGACCTATTATGACAATATTAGTCATCACTAAGAGCCATCATATATACTATTATTTTGTGATTGCTTAAAAAGTCCATCACAAATTACTATCTTTTGTGATTGTTTTTAAAAACTGTTACAAAGTTCTATCACGTATTCTTATTTTTTAGTAGTGTATGTATATGATTAATATAAAATTATTTTTAAGTTGATTTTATACGGTCAAATGTATAAATATACGGAGAAGCCGTACATATTCCTCCTCAACCGGAACACGTGGTAGTTCCGACCACTTTTTGGATCGAAAATTACAAAATGATCAGTAACGATTACTTAATGGTACTTGTAGTGAGATAGGAGCGTTTAAATCTCGGGGTATAAATTGTAAAATGGTGTATATTTCGGAATTCGATATGCAATTAACCCTTAAAGAAATCACTAAACAATCTTGTGGATGATTAAATAAATTTTTAGATCATATAACGTAAGGCTTAAATATAAATTACTACCCTAAAATATATGTTATATTCCACTTCGATGATCCATATTTTAATTTTGTCAATTAAATGATTGAACTATTAATTTTTTCAATTGGATCTGCCACGTCAGAAATTACTGACGTGGCCTCCTAAGTGGGGCCAATATCTAGGAGTGAACAAAAAACGGATAAAATCGAACTACCGAACCGAACCGAAATTTTTTAACCTAATTATTTCGGTTTTTCGGTTTTATTTACAATTTCGGTTATATCCGAATTATATTTCAGTATTCGATTACGGTTTTCAAAAAACTGGTTATTCGGGTATTCGAATAACCGAACCTTAATTCTTAAAAATATTAATTTTATAATATTATCATTATCTAACTCCTAAGCCTAACTCCATATACTAAAGTCCTAAGTCTAACTCCTCCTAAGTGATCGAGTCGGCTTCAGATCTGAGAATTTTGAGAGTGACAGACTTCAGTTGCTTGATGCTTCATGATTGCCTCTCGACTCTCTTACGCCTTCAGACTTCAGTTGAACCACACCTTCAGATCTTCATCTTGCTTCAGACTTCTCGACTCCTCCAAGTGGCCAAAGCCTGGCCGGATCTGAGAATCTTCATCTTCTTGAGACTTGATTACTTGATAATCCTAGTGATCTATAATTGAATAACATATTTGCCTTTGTTGATGACTTAATTCATCAAATATCTAATGTAACTACTTGTTTTGACTTCTTGCGAAGAAGAGTGCGAATCCTAAATCGAGGCATTCACCTTCACGAGAAAATGTCAATGCAAATAGGAACCCTCCACAGGAGAGGGCTTCTTTGAAGTTAAACGAAAAGTTGCGAGGAATAATAGGAAGTAGAAAGATGAAATTTTTTTTCCAATTTTTATATATCTATTTTTGACAAAGTGAGTGAGTGAGAGAGTGTTTATATATAGTAGTTTTTTTTTTCAGTTGTAATTTGTTCTGCATATGTTAATGCAACAATAATTCCAATTGCTTGTATGTTTGTTATATTGCTTTCGAGTAATACCGATACTTTGGAATATGTTATACGACAGTAAACAGGTAACATTTGTTGGACAGTGATTCGATTTTTACCCGATTTACCGAAATTACAATTCGGTAATTCGGTTGTTTTGAAATTTCGGTTATTAGTTCGGATAGTAAAATTAGCATTACTTCGGTTTTCGATTATAACCGAATAGCTTATTCGGTTCAGTTATAACCGAATGATCACTCCTACCAATATCAGTGGATGAGTATTTAAAAAAAAAATAATATTTTCCATTATTTATAAATTTATAATATTTAAGTAAGGGTAAATTTGACAAATCATTTATTAATTTAACTATGAGTTCTCTCTTCTTATTATTCACTCCTAGTTCTTCTCCTTTCTTCCATATGAACTCAAAGTATCCATCATCGTTGCCAAAAATGAATCGTCAAAATCCATAATTATCGCCGACATCCAACCATGCTTTCCTAAAATTCATAATCGCTGACAACCAAAAAAGGAGCAATTTGTTTTAAGAAAAACCTTAAATATCAAATCTCAAATCAAAAAAGAAGAAAAAAAATGAGGAAAACCCTAAAATCTCAAATCTCAAATTAAAACCTCTTCACAAATATCCATATCTCTGTTTGTCCCATAAATCTTTGAAGGTGAATTCCGACAAGTTGGTCAGATTCGAATGTAATCAGATCCGGACGAAGAAAGCGAAGTTGGGGAGAGATCGTGGCTGATAATTTATGTACCGTGATCTTCATAGTCGAAGGATTGGAAGATGGCGTCAGCATATGAAGGGGTTCACGAAAGGATCATTGCCGGTGGGGATTTCAATGAACGACATTGATGAGGAGAGATAATGATGGTGAGGAGATTGATTTTGGCCATTAAATTGTCGTGAAGAACCAGAGATTCCATTTGTTTAGGGGCTGTGAAGAGATGGGATTCTTTTTCTTCATAGCCCTGATTTATTATTTTGATTTGGGTATTTGGTAAAAATCGAAATCTGGAGTGAGAGAGATGATGTGTTTAGTTTTATTTTGTTTATTGTTTTGTTTTATTATTATTTTACTTAATAGTAAAAATTAGTCCATTATATTACTATTTTACCCTTATTACTTGCATATAATGATAAAAAGAAAATTTGAAAAATGACTCAATTTTAACACATAAGCACTAACATGCCATGTATTCAAGTCACGTCAGCAATTTTTGACGTGGCATACCCAATTGAATGGAAGTAAAAAAGATTAATAGTTCAATCATCCAATTGACAAAATTGAAAGGTGAATTATCGAAGTGGAATATGGTCTATAGTTGAAGGTAATAATTTATATTTAAGCCTATAACGTAATTATATTATCCCTCTGTTCCAAAATAAGTGACGTTTTAGAAGAAAAAATTCATTCTAATTTATTTGTCGTTTACAACTTTATAAGATAATAAATTATTTACTTTCCTATATCACCCATATCTTCTCTCATTGTCCCAAGAAATTATCACCCTTAGTATTAATAGTTTTCAATTCCCATAAAGGGAAAGTGATGAAATTTCACACATATTTTAATTATTAAATGATAATATTAAATAATTTTTTAATTTATATGCAAAAATTTATAACGATTCTTATTTAGGAACCGAGAGAGTAACAAAAACACACTATGCGCGTGCACATGGCAATAAAAGATCCCGTTTGAGATAAATAAGACCGTTCAAATTTTTACGTTGACTATATAATCTAATACTTTAATTAATTGCCAAAACTTATCTGTATATACGTTTTATAATAATAATAAAAAATCTTATTAATTATAACCTCGTCACAAAAGTTTTTACTTGCCCATTGACTAAAATAAATAAAAAATATAATTAATTTGTATTGTATAGCACTATCACATTAGTATAAAAGAGAACTAGGACAATACAATTCTTTACCTTGTCAGACGTGCAAAAGATTTTGGACTTCTAGTTGTGGTATGTTAAATCTTTCAATAAGTTGTGGTATGCTAAATCTTTCAATAAGTCTTGGGCGACATGTTTGCACCGACCGGCCGGAATTTTAATTTTATTTTTTGTTTTTTACTTCCAAATAATTAATGTAATTTATTAAAACTGAAATTTTTATAAAATACAGTGATTTCGGTGTCATTTAGATACATGTAAAATAAGATTGTATAGTCTGTGCAACCCTGTTTTTTATATGTATCCAAACGATATTTTATAAAAATTTTAATTCCAATAAATCACATTAATTATTTGGGAGTTAAAAGCAAAATTAAAAAAAAAAAAAAGAGATTCCGGCCGGTCGCCACTCCGATCGGTGCAAACCTGTCGCCGTAGAAGGACGATAAATCTTTGTAAGTTGTTGAGGTTTGGATTAGACATCGTTTAATAGATAATTTTATTACATTTCAAATATTTTTCAGGAAATCGGTGATTTGATTGAGGGTTTTAGCTAGATCGTAAGTGATCTAAAGTGAAAACAAGTTCAATAAGGTATTTTACTTCTTGTATTTTTCTCTCTTTCAATTGACATAATTTTTCCCCTTATAATTAATTAAATTTGTGAGTGGGATTTGATATTAAATGTTAGATTCTTGTGTTCTAGTACGTATTTGCATCTTAATTTTTTTGTTTGAACAAAAGATTTTTCTAATGAATGGTTGAAAATTTCATCTTATTAACTTTATGTCAATCATCATGATAATTCCGATACCGTGGTACTTTGAGAATTTAATTTATCTGACATAAGGTTTGTTCGGCTACAAATGTTTACGGCGTTTGTGCTGACAGCGTTTGGATCTCCAAACGTATTGCACCAATTTTGGTATATTGCATTTGAGGCGCAAAAATTGCGTTTTGAATTAAATAAGTTGTGTTTGAAATAAACTACTACTAAACCGAATAAAATTTTTAAGTGCGTTTAAATTTTGAAATATTCTAAATGCAGCAACGCTGAATAGCTAAATATACACATCGAGCGTTCACTAAGACTTATATTTCTCGAACGCTCATTTTGGCTTTATGGATTTTTTAATACTCCTTAAGTTTTCATATTTTTTATGTCTAGATTTTTGTCTTCAATCAAAGATTTCTTATAAATTTTAAAACTCTTATTGGATTTGTTCAAAGTCGTATCAGCTATAATTATTTTTTATATATTTATTTTAACACTAAATTGTTCAATCTTCAGTGTGATATGCATTATTTCTAAATTCGATCAATTATCGCCAATCCATATAATCATATATGAGCTCATTATTTCTTTATTTTATTTCAATTAGTAGTTTTAATATAATTATGTGCTTATTATATATTGACGTGTGAATTAAGTTTATAAATGTTGGTTCTTTATTTAGAAATATATATATATATATTCATATTCATTTAAATTTAAGGAATGTTAAAACTTATTTATATTGTTTCCCAAGTCGGTGCGTTTGTACGGATTTTATTAAAGTTAACTATCGACTAGTATGAGTTGATTAGTCGTGAGTGATGCAACAATTATTTGTCCCAATTGGAACTCTTAACATCGTTGTTATGAGGCCAAATAGTGTCCTTGTCTTGTCCCGTCCCGTCCCTAATAGATTATAGACGGGTTAGGGCTTAGGCGTACTCATATTATTATAACTAATGTAGTACTTTTTTCGTTCTTAAAAGATTATCGTTTTAAATTTTTTTTTTTGTTTTAAAATGTTTATCGTTTACAACTTTCGAAGAAAATAAATTATTTACTTTTCTATATTACCCCTATTTTCTCTTATTGTCGTTTAAGATTTTTGCACATGAATTAAGAAATTATCATTTACCAAGTAAAATTTGTTTGAAATTCCATCACTACCCCTTTATGGGAAGTTGAAAACTATTAATACAAGAGAGAGAATTTTTTGGAACAATGAGAGAAGGTAGGGTAATATAGAAAAGTAAATAATTTATTCTTCTCGAAATTTATAAACGATAAACATTAACAAATTTTTTCTTTTGAAATGATAATCTTTTAACAACGGAGGGAGTAGTATCATTGTACACTTTTTACTGGATCAGATCGTGTAGCACCCACCTGTGATTAAAATTTAAATAATAAAATCTAATGTTACATATAAAGGAAGATTTCACTTTAGTTGAATTATTTTTATGGAAATTAGTCCAACTCTTACACGAGAAAAAATCACGTGAAACTTGTAAAAAGTGCACAACCCCTCATAAAAATTATGATGTATATTTTGTCAATTAGCAAATTAGTAGTAGTAACAATTTCAACAAAATAAATTAATAATCGATTTTTTATATTATATCGACGATTTTATCCGTCGTTATAACCGAATTCTTTTTTAATTCGTTCTTTTGATTTGTTAAAAAAGCAATTTGAACGGTCCCATTTTTATTTTGTTTCATTTAATGAAATGATTATAATGTTTTTAATGAATAGAAAGGATCTGCTGCTGCTGCTATATTTCCAGTCTTATTTAATGAAATGATTATAATGTTGTCTCTACCATTTGGGGCGTGTATATAATTAATTATATATGACAAACCCAGTTTAATATTTATTTCTTGCAAGACCCTTCTTGTGTATTGTGACATCAATGTTGTACTACGTACTAAATTTCTTGAGGGGTGGGGTGGGGTGAGGTGGGGTGCATACAAATATGCTTGACCAACCTACTCTCTATTGCATTACTTTCTTGTTTTTACCTATAATTCTTGACTGCATGCATATTTGTTCTTTGCTCAAATTTTGGTGGAACACATGTATTTATGTGCTTACTATTCCTTTCCTTCCTGGTAGTAAACCATTTGGGCTTTTCTTTTGTCTTTGTTGGGTTTTTGGTTGTTGACCATGACAAAAACTGTAGTAGTAGTAGTATTAATCTAGCCTGCCCTGTACCCTAGTCCAAATCCAACTACTTGTCCAAATGAAAGATATGGTTTTTATTACAATCTATCTAATAAAATACAAATAATTTTAAATTTTTCGCTCAGTCAATAAATTATCTGGACCGTCCAAAGTTTGGAATAAATTCTACCGTCTATACAGTGCCGGAGACATGGGACACAGCTAGTTTTTAATATTTCTACAAAATCTATCTTATCTTATACTACTATTAGTTAGTGATATTTTTACTTCAATTTTATTTTAAAAAAGTAAAGGAGATAATCGAGAGTATTACTCACAGTGGACCCCCATATAAATACAAAATAATTTTTTTGTCTTTCTAAAATTAATGGAACCTATTTTATTTTACTTTTGAAATTAAAATAATTTTTGTGCTTATGTATTTTGTACGCGGTATATGATTTGTGTACTTTTACATATTTTTTTTGGTGAACACGCAATTACTTTGGAAATTATTACTATTATCTTTTACTTATAGTCCACATAACTAAGCTTAAGTAGGAAATTGCTCATAATTTCTTCTAATAAGTTTTGATTTTCTGAATTCACATTTAGGACACTTTCAAAATTTAAAATTGATATGAATACTATTTTCAACTTAAGTAACTAGCTAGCTATAAATTAGTTTCAATTAATAGCTTGTAACGGCTTCACGCGATAAGATTTGTCCAAATTGAATGCAAGTAAATTTGATAGTTACACAATATCTTCTCTCACATGAGGTGAGGTGGACCCCTCTTACTATTAATGTGAGGAGCTAAGAACGAGATTGTGAAACTATCAAATTTACTTGTAAAATATCAATTCTGTTAATTAATTTTTAAACCAAAGTAGTATTTACTAATGGTGGAGAAATAGAGCTGGAAATATTGGAAGAAGTTAGTTAGGGGTAGGAACAGTCAAAAGGAAAGAAGGAAGATGAAGTCATTGCTGGAAATTAAAAATTGCAGGTGTCCATGTTTGAGCCTTAGTACTGTCTTCGTGTTGCGAGGAGAAGACGTTCTTCTCTCCTTAGGTGACGTTCAAAAACAGTTGTTGCTAACGCTTATTAGTTATTACACTAACAAACAAGCCGTAACAGAAATACTTATTAATTTGTCTAGCAGCACCATGCATAGACAACTAATAAATAATTTTTTCATGTAAAGTATATGTAATTACTAGTATGGATTTGTATTATGTGCATGTATCAAAAACTTTATAAATTATCTTATATACCCTATTAATTAGTACTAGAATATCTTGAAAATTTATTTGACAGCCCAAAAATATACAAAGTGGTAATAAAATAAAACTTAATTTCCAAAGGTTACCAACTTTTCAAGAAATTATTAATTATCGTAATTAATTAATATGAACGTTTAATAGTACGTACTCTCTCTATTCCTTGTTATTTGTCATTTTAGACAATGAAATTTATTCTTTTTTATTTATAATTTGTAAATTTCAAGAAAAACATTAATGACTTAATTTTCATACTATCCATATATTAAATCTAACTTATTACTTTCATCTTTTGGATATATCTATTAGGTACACAACCAAATTGTACATCTAAAGACACACCCAAGTATAAAATAATAATAAAATATTTTCTGCAACACTTGGATGTACAATTAAAGTGTATATATATACATTAATTTTAGAAAGATGCTAATTAATATTGAGATTTTATAATTATTTTATTCAATCAAACAATTAAAATATTAATTATATTTCTTAATTGTTGTATTTTATTTTAAAAAGTCAATTGAAAAGAACGGAGAGATACATCAAACGTAAAAGATTAAGCAATTTCTACGATAATTATATATGGTTATGCGTTTAATTTTGAAAATTGTCAGAGTCAAGTCGTGTTATATATACTACTAGTACTCAGTACTACTAATATATATATATATATATATATATATATATATATATATATAAGCAATTAATGGAGTCAAAGAAGAATTGACTTTATTAGCACTACTACATCTTTTCACATTTAAAAATCAATATTCTAATTTTAGTCCCAAACTATATGCAGTTTTCAAATGATTGGGACTACTATATAATGGTTACGGTTAAGCTGTGAATTACTAGTAATACTTGTATTTAAAAAGCACATAATTTCACACACACTACTTTCTGCTTATCCTTTTCATTCATGGACATGATTAATTTGGTTGTCATTTACTCCCAACTTTATTAATGTCTAAATTTCAGTGAATTAATTGTTTATCCCTAGTGGTTAGTTGGTTGGATTAAGTCTTTCGTAGGTCATGATTGTGATAACTCTTTTTTGGTTGACAGAACTACCCTTTCATTACATTCTTTTGATAGGACCTTCCGCACAAATAACTCACATTTATTTACTACTACCTCGGTTTTAAATTAAATTACTGATTAGATAGTTTACTATTTTTATTTTTTAATTTAAAATAGAGAGAGTATTTTTTTGTAGTACGTATCTGCATGCAGTACTATTGTCTATTGTGATACGCACACATATTTATATACCCCTTCAAAATTCTCATAGTCTGATTTTCTACCAACAGTTACAAACCAAGAGTAATTACCTAGAAAACGTAGGTTCATATATTATATGCATATATATGAAATTAATGTTACATGCATAAAATATTAGAATATGTCAATTAATTCTTTTCAGTTTAGCATATAGTTTTATAAATTATTTTGACTAGGAATTATTTATTTTTATTTTTAATTTTTTACACCGATATTTGGTAGTGAGTAAAACAAAATCCTAATTCTTACCACGGCTCGACTCGGCTGTACGAGAGAAATTATAATTAAGAGAGAATTAATAAAAATAGTTAAGGAGTAGAGGTCGGTGGACCCAATCCTTCGCCGCATAAGGACAGAATATGATGCGTAAGAGCAGAACATCACCACCTTCCTCTCTTTCTCTCTACTAATTTTCCAATTTTCATTTTCGAGGCAAACATTTAAAGGAAATAAAGGGAAATGAGAGAGTAAAAAAAAAAAAAATTCCAAAAAATAAATGCTGTGTATGTGTTAGTGTATTTGCATGACACCGAATCACAGTAGAACACTTCCTATAACAATTTCGTTCAAAACAAGGGATCATAGTAGGACAAAGGCATCGTCAAATTCATACATACCCATGGTTTTGACTCTCTTAACTTTCGATTGGAGAGTTTTTTTCAGGTCTCCTTAATTTTTCCTGTTAAGATTAATTTCTTCATTTAATCTCGTTTTGTAGATTGAGCTTGTGAGGAGAAGGGTACTGTATATCAACAGCAGCAATTAATTAAGCTCGATTGAAGAAACCCTAGAAATGGCAGCATCTTCGTCCACTATCTTCTTCGGTCTGAGTGAGGAGGAGCTACGACAGAGCCACATGAACCAGCAGCAGATTTCAGGTGGACCTTCTTCTGATGTGCAGGCTCCTACTGCACCAGCAGCTCCTCCCCAGAGGAGAAGAAGAAACCAGCCCGGAACTCCAAGCAAGTATCTAACCTAGCTACCTATTATATATATATATATATATATATACCATTTAATTAATTTATATAAAATTCTTTTAATTTCTCGTTTCTGTCTTTATAGATATATCTAAATTTCAATATACGTCTTTTAGCTAATGAACCCCCCCCTCTTTCAAAATTCAATTACATGGGTGGAATTAATTAATCATTTTTAATGAATTTTGCCAATGTTTTAATTTTTTGTGTGGTTGGTTTGGGTTTTGTGATGATGAATGGCTGCAGGTCCGGACGCGGAGGTAATAGCGCTGTCACCAACGACCTTAATGGCAACGAATAGGTTCCTGTGTGAGGTTTGTCACAAAGGATTTCAACGCGAGCAGAACCTGCAGCTCCACAGAAGAGGACACAACCTGCCTTGGAAGTTAAGGCAGAAGACAACAAAGGAAGTGAAGCGAAAGGTGTACCTTTGCCCTGAGCCAACATGCGTCCATCACGACCCCTCGAGGGCTCTCGGAGACCTCACGGGGATCAAGAAGCATTTCTCGAGGAAACATGGAGAGAAGAAATTCAGATGTGACAAGTGTTCTAAAAGGTATGCGGTACAATCCGACTGGAAGGCTCATACCAAGACCTGTGGTACTAGAGAGTATAAATGTGACTGCGGCACTCTTTTCTCCAGGTACGTACGTAACATCATCTTCCTTCCTATGTATATATGTATCTCCTTAATTCACTTTAATTAATTAAGCTCATTTAGTTTTATGCATGCTTATATAATTAATTGTACAAATCAATCATATATATATATAATTAATTTCTTTGGCTAGATAGATAGCTAGTAGTTTAACGGACTGGGATTTTTTTGGAATTCATGGAGTCTGAGACCTCTCCTTCTTGTTCCCTCTGAGGATTCTCTTTTGGGTTTGGGTTGTGTTTGTGTTTGGAATTTTGCTAGGAACTGCATGTGTGAAAGGTTAGAATTAAATAACTGTTTCTTTTTTAAATGACTGTACAGGTCAATTATTAATTAATTACATCTTTAGAAAACACCATGGTTTGTAATAATACTGTTCATCTTTACCCCCTTGGAGTTATATGTCTTTCTTTTTACATTTTGTCTTGTCATATTCACGTGTATTTAATTTATAGCATGAAAAAGTTTTAATATATGGTTGCCAGATTTGTTCTCATATGGGTTGTCTAGATGTGCTCTGGTCTGCCCTACTGCAGTCCCCATTTTCATGATTACATTTGAGGGTGCCGTCCAAACAAAAACTGACCCACCACTCTCTTTCTCTCTCTCAATTATTTGAAGTTCAGTTTCACCATGGATATATGCACTTATGAAGCTGCATACTTGTTCTTGCTGTTTCATAGGTTTGAGAGAGAGAGAGAGAGAGATAATATATAATTGCTCATGGGGTTCAAAAGTACGTGTTTAATTAATTAATGTTTTCCCTTCATGCTTATTGAATTATAGCACACAATATTAATTCAAGGGTACTTTAATTAATTTATACTCCTATATAGCTGGCTTTTACGTACGTACATATATCATGTTGTATTGATTCTCTTTGTTGCATTCAATGGATCTGGCATGGCTGCACTCATATCTATAGTTGCTAGCTCTCAATTGATTGATCAATCATTTTCACCATATATTACTCTGCTAAAATTCTCTTTCATGCACCAACCTTCTTCAATTTTTTACTTTCTTTCCATGTTGAGAAATTTTGGCTATGTATGTAAAATTCCTGAAATTCTGCCCTACCAATTTTATATTTTGGTTTTCCTTTTCTTTTAGTACGTAGTACTCTCCTTGCGATTCCTTTTATTTGCTTTAATTTTTCTGAGAGAAATTATATTATTCCTTTTTATACGTTCTTTATATATTTTAAAAAATGTTAATTTTTTAGTTTTACTTATTATTAATTCCTAAACATGATTAAACAAATTTGTTTCTCTTATTTTTTCAACTAATTTAGTACTGCAATAAGATGATTAATGAGCTTCTCAGTGCAACTGCCGTACGTGCCTACTTTCATCACGACCTTGCTTATTAAGTATAATCAATTAGCGCATTTTAGATTTTTAGTATAATGTTTATTTATATATATTTTTGATTAGACTAGATAATCTCTTGCCATTAAATATTCTACAAAAAGAGGATTTTTTTTCTTCTTTCAAAACCAATTATGTACATTTTGTTTCATGTTTTTTTCTCCTCTCTCATCTTAATTTCTTATGAATTTCATAATTAAGAATAATACTAGTAATATTTTGTATTCAAATTCATTAACTAGACAAATTATTAGTAATTATATTTATTAATTTTTTGTGTTTAACTACTCTCCAAATTTCAATTAATTAATCTTCTGAGCTGCTACCCTAATTAATATGCACAATAATACATATATACACCTTTAAGGCCATGTTTGGAGTTCGGAATGTCTACTTGAGCAACTTTTTGACTAATTTTTATCTCATAATAAGATCACTGCATATATTATGTCATTTTGAAAAATACTCTTAATTTTTTTCCCCGGCTGTCTTTTCATAATTGTTGGTGCAGGCGTGACAGTTTTGTCACTCACCGCGCATTCTGTGATGCACTGGCCCAAGAGACCGCCAAACAAGCACCCCCATCCCTGAGCAGCATCGGCACCCATCTGTTTGGGAGGAGCAGCAGCGTGGTGAGCCTGGGCTCATCATCCCAACTGCTGAATCCTCAAATTGTCCAAGACGATATCCTGACCCAACCATCCACTGCTATATTAGGCCTCGGCGGTGGTGCCCTGACTTTTGGGGGCTTATTGGGCCAGTCCATAGGCTCCGCC
The DNA here is from genome assembly GCA_020205605.1 of Panax ginseng. Taxonomy (NCBI): domain Eukaryota; kingdom Viridiplantae; phylum Streptophyta; class Magnoliopsida; order Apiales; family Araliaceae; genus Panax; species Panax ginseng. The sequence continues at coordinate 7,972,663 of CM035127.1, forward strand.
TTTCGGCCCATCCATGCTCTCAGTGCCTCTGCCCCGCTTTTCTTCAGTGCGGCCGAACCGGAATTTCAGGAAGATAGCAAGCAGTTAATTCATGGAATTAACACCTCATATGGCGGCAGCTTATTCGGTGGTCTCAGCTACCTTTCTGGAGGCGGCGGCGGCATCGACGGCGGGAATAACAACTACAGCGGCCGTCTGTACGGTCATGCAAATGTAACAGCCGGTGATCATAACAGCTCCAACATTTTCTCCGTGGTGAATGACACGCCTCTCTATAGCACGTCCGTTCAAATGTCTGCTACCGCGCTGCTTCAGAAAGCGGCACAGCTAGGGTCAACTTCCAGCATCGGCAGCGCTTCGTTGCTGAACAGCTTCGGAAGCTCATCTTCCAGCGGCGGCACCAAGTCCTGCAATTTGGGGGGAATTTTTGGGGGACTAACCAGCGGAGGCACCAATTTTAATGACCTGATTTACTCTCTTACAGCTGGCGGAAGGTCATCCATATTTGGAACTGGCGGGCTGGAGAATGGGGAACGATATGAAGGTTACAATGGGAAGAGTGTGATGAGCTTGGAGAAACCACCCAGCCACCATGGGCTGGGCTTTGGTAAGGTGGATGGTACTGGAACAGCAGCAGGGCCTGATCGATCAGTACTGACCCGAGACTTTCTCGGGATGGGACAGATAGTAAGAAGCGTTAGTGGTGGGCTGGAGCAGGAGCGGCAGCAGCAGCAGCAGCAGATAAAGATGGGCTTTTTAATGGATTCAGAAGAAAAGGCTGCGGCCAAACTCCAATTTTCTTTTGGAGGTGGCGGGAATGTTCAGGGATGAAGTAAAAAGTTACAGGAACAGGTACGTAAACTTAGGAACATGTTTTCATTAGGGTATGAAAGTAGAGTACTACAAAGTATGAAAGTGGAGTAATTCAGTTAAAAAAAGTAAAGTAGTCGTACTACTCCTTTTTACTGTGATTTTCTGTGCAAATTTTTACTATGACGTACTAATGTTTAAATTTTTCCTTGGGTCTTGGAAAGCTTTCTTTTTCGTTTCTGTGCTTGTCACTCGTCAGTGAGTACAATTAAATGAGCTTTTTTATTGTTGTTTTTATTGTCTTTTACAGTTTTACTCCTGATTTTAACCTTTTAACTGCATGTGTAGCTAAATAATAATGCAAGTCACGGGGTGCTAGATTATATATATATATATATATATATATATATATATATATATATATATATATATATATATATATATATATATATAAAACTTGTTTTTAATTGGCATTTCGTGCCTATGAATAATATTTATCCTGTTTAATTCATCATGCCCGGCCATAACTCTCAAGTTTCGGAATCCCGAAGTAATTCAACTCTAATCATATCTTAAATTTCTATTTATATATGGTGTGTAAATTGATAAGTAAAATTTGGATTTATAAAAGATAAAGACAACTATAACACTATTGAAGTTAACAAGTGAAACTCACATGTATGCCAATCTTTCTTTTTTTTCTTTTCTTGAGGTACAATATTTAATTTAACCCTTATTAGAATTACTTCACTTGATTATAACTAATTAATTACATAGTTTCGGCTTAGCATGCATTGTTGATAAGAATGGAGGTGGTGGGACTGGGATCTTAATTCTTACATATTTCAAATTGAATCCCCTTCAAGAGCTGGCAATTCTAACTAAAATCAAATATCTGAATATGATCATCTATTATATTAAATAAAAGTTATGATCTTAATTTGTTTCCTATTGTGCTTCTAATATTTATTGTGGATCGACTAGCTGCATGTATGATTGAGAGGTTTGTTTAGACATAATTTAAAGTCTAGCTAGGATCCTAATTCTTATTGTAAGGTATTAGGCACATGAATATTTGACTTAAAAAGTAATTACATTTAAAAAGTTTGAATTAATATCTATGATCATCATGAATTCATGATCATATATATAAACCTTCCATATATAGGAGTGAAGTACTAACATTTTTCTGAATTAGGCTAAACGTAATATTTTCGATATATAAGAAAATATGTTTCTGTAAATAACTATGTAAATAAAGGTAAAGCTGCCTGCCTACACACATTTGACCTTTAATCCAATTAGCCTAGCTCTAACATATTTCCTATACCATTATATATGCTTAGATATTAATTTCTACCGGCAGCTTGCTTTCAGTTTCTAATATTCCTTGGTATTTTGTAGGAACTCCAAGTTGGCCAAAGAAGAGGCTTCATTTCCATGTACCTGTTGAACCAAGTTCCATGAATACCGGTGACCGTGGATCTTTTTCGAGAATTAGCAAGAACAGGCAACTAGGCTCTCTTTATGCGACTTAAACTTTAACAAACTCTCCTTTTTTATGCTTGGTATTTTTTTGGTGCTGCTTTAAGTTTTTCATTAGAACAGAAAGAAAAATGACTACAACCAGGTTTTTGAACTTATGGTTTAATTTCTTTTTGGGGTAAAAATTATAAAATATGCTTGAAGACTTAAACCCATGAGTTTTGTAGTTTTATAATTGAGCTCGTTTTGAAACTTCTGCCTATAGAAGTTATATGGAGCTAGGGCACACATGAAAAATGAGATTTGGCTCCTGATCAAATACCGAATATATTTGGTCCCTTTTAGCAATTTTGTTGAATTCATGGAGCTATTCATGCATTAAAGGCCCTCATTATATACTTTCTTCTATTTTTAGAATCATTAATTCTTGCTGGCTTTCATGACTACATATATATATATATATAAAAGTGAACAAGGGCTATGGCGACGGAACGGACCGTCGCGATAGCCTATGTTCGTTTGTTCACGTTCGTTGGAGAACCTCTCTCTATATATATATATGTAACTAGGATCGTATGGATGTGTATGTGTTCTAGCTAGTGTGTAGATAGTCAGATTTGATATGCCTTATTACTAATCAATCCTGCTTCTAAAGAAATAAATATTTTGGTCTTAATATCAAAATGTACTTAGGGATGTCTTAGGAGAAAATATATACATTCCTACGGATGTTTCTTTTATTGCAAAATTTTCTGCGATAGTATCTTCATTAATTTGCCATCTGGTTATCTAATGAATGGATTACGGGTTTTCAATGTGATATGCCTTTTTTGGGCTGGTATAATTGTATATTAATTGCTGTTTAGCTAAATGTTGGCACCGTTTCTGTTTTTTTAATTTTTTAAATCTTTTTGTTTAGCTTTTCTTAATTAGCCTGTGAGAGTAATTAATTAGATTTTTTATTTTTTAAAAGTTTAAGCTGAAGTAAATTTTGTAATAATATTTTGTGTTCTTCCTACATAAAACTAACTGCTTACCAATAGCAGGAGAAACAAAAGTAAGAATTGGTTAGAAGGAAACCACCACCAGCATGGACTGAGGCAACGAGCTTGTAAAGAAAGTGGGGAATTGAACCTGTAGAATTTTAGAGTTTTAGTTTAATTATAGATAGGTCATATATATCTAGGTCATATATATATATATATATATATATATATATATATATTCAGAAGAAAAAATAAAAGTAATTATTTTCTTATTTATTTCTTTCAAGTGGGCATCTGATTGTAAATAAGTTATAAAGTTAAAAGATGTTTGAATTATAATATGAAACTGAAAAAAGAACAGAAGAAATAAATGTAAAAGTTTTTCCAGATCGATCCTTAATTCTTTTGTGGGTGACTGTTTTTAATAGATATAAATGAATGTCTACTAATATTATATATGAGTGTATCACCATGAGATGATCAATACTCCATTAGTTCTGATCTTTCATAATTTTATTTAGGAAACTATTTAATTATAACATTTGTCGCAAATTAAATATAGTAGATAATTAAGATGATATATCCTTATCCTAGCTCTATTAGTATTAGGATAGGATAGGATAGTCGCAAATATTACACTTATTAGAATTTATAGTAACAGTTTGTACATAAGAATTTGAAGATCTAGTGCATCTGTGCATACATACCTATTGATTAATATAATCACGAGATGAACCATCGATCAATTGCATTTAATTTACAAGAAATGAAATATTATATATATATATATATATATTTTCCAGTTAAAAAAAAAGAGTTAAAGACAAATCAACTATAGCGACAATTTTGATCGTCGCTATTAGGATTGATCATTTAGTTATAACCAAACCGAATAGACTTCGATTATAACCGAAAATCGAAATTTATCTGTTTTTTAGTATCCGAAAAGCTACTCGAATTGTGAGATAACCGAACAACCGAATTTACTATTTGGTTATTCGCTAATAACCGAAATTCAGAGTTCTAATAATTTACAATATTCAACATAATCAAATTAGATGTAGATCTTAAAAGGAAACTTTTTAGTCACAGTGAAGGCTCTGCGAACAACGTAGGGTAATAAACAAATCAGATGTAGATCATAAAAGGAAACTTGTGATGTTCAAATCTTACACAACAGACACAGAACAGAGAGGGAGAGAAATGATCTTAATATACGTGGAAATGATCAGAAGTGAAGATGGCACCAATTGATTAAGGAATAAATCTAACCATGGCAATGAAATAAATACTCTAAACTTTTGGACACAGACCAAATTCGGTTGAGTTTCAGTCTCACAAGAGAGAGAGGATCTTAGTCGCATACAGTTGAGTTTCAAAATGTGTATAAATCTTCTTCTCTTAAAGGATACCTCTGTGACAAAATTGTTATTTAGTTCTTATTCGGTTAACCGAATAATCAAATTCGAACTCGAAAATCGAATATTAAAACTAGTATACCCGAATAATCAAAATATTTTAGTTAAAAATATTCGATTCGATACAGTTATTCGATTTTACCAGTTTTTTATTTTAATTCTAGTCGCTGTATCTTAGAAAATCGAACTTTTTATGCTATAACTACTATTCCGTCGTTATAGCCAATTAATTTTTGATTCAATAAACAGATTTTTTGTATATATATATATATATATATATATATATATATATTCCCGGCCGATTAATAATCTAAACACTTAAAGTTGAAAACGTACGTGCTGAGAGATCTTCCATACTTTCAGTGTCACGGACTAGCGGAAATTAGGGAGACATGTACAGACAACCATCACGACAAATTTGTCCGTCACACGAGACTTAATTTCTTAATAATTACCTCTTCCTTCTGCTAGCTAGCTAGCCTTTTACAGGTACAGTACTCAGGAACTACGTACGTACTGACCCCATGCTCATGGCCATGTTATAACTATCAGATTACACACACACACACACACATATATATATATATATATATATAGAGAGAGAGAGGCTGGATCAGGTCCGGACTCCCGGACCGGACCAAGATCCGGATTTTTTTTAAAAAACTAAAAATAAATAAATAAAAAATTATAGAATTGATTTTTTTTTTCATAATACAGTATTTTGGGTTTGATTTGGGTCGTATAACAAAACATGTATATATACGATGCATGCAGACTGTACCACCATTTTTGGTATATGTATTCAAATCACGCCTTTAAAACATTATATTATGAAAAATTTTCAGATTCCATAAAATATTAAATTTTTTTTAGTTGTTTTAAAAAAAAAACAAAAAAAATAAAAAAATGGGGTACGTTTTTGATCAGGTCCGGGAGTCCGGACCTGATTCGCGCTATATATATATAATTTGTTGGTATGTAGTATATATTTTTCCGATTAATCTATGTATTCCATCTCTCTGGAAAGATTTTGTTTTCTTTTTCAAAAAAATAAAGAAATAAGAATAAATTTTGCGTATGGCACATTTAATGTTTTATTTTCTTACATTTAATTATAATGAATAAGATTCATTATTAAAACAGTGAACTAAAAGCGAATCGGTTATAGCGACGATTTTTTGAGCTATAGCTACGATTCGAACTGTCACCATAGCTATATATGTCGTTGGCTTTGTATGCTATAACAACGAAAAAAAGCATGGCTATAAATACATTTATTCGATCTCCAACAAACTTTAAAATAAATGAAATAAAATTTATAATGACGACGATTTTTTGAAATTTATAATTACGATTCGTTGAAAAAGAGAACCGTATATATACACACACAATGAGCGAATATGGAGGGTCATAAATTAACTTAAATTTGCATATCCTACATTAATGTTATATAATTTTAAATATGTAAAATATGAGGAAAACAAGATTAAAGGAGCAACAATTATACAGTAAAACTTTTTTTAGAACAATTTGACAATGAAACTTAAAAGAAGCTAGGTTAATGTGCATGGTAAACAATTTTACACCAAAATGTCAAGTCTAACGATGAAACTTGTAAAGAATGTCAACAAAAAGATCCCCAAATTTGGCAATTTCTTTCTTGTTAGTATTATAAGGTATATTATATATAGCGATAATTAAGAACAAACTAAATACAAGTAGATTAAGGATTAGGTATTAGGTGAGCACACAAATTCTTTGACAGTCATAAAAAAAGCTTTGTGAGTGTGTTAGTTATAGATTGTACTGATGGAATACGAGTATGGACATATACTACACGACACAAAATTCTCACTTGGCACAAGTTGGGACTCGACCAGAATATATATATATATATAGCATTCTTGGAATGGATTCTCCGGTGGTCCTTGTTCTTGACCTTTCAGTATTTTCTTATGAATATCACAACAAACACTAGACCGACAATTAAGCTTCCTAACTCAGAAATCCACTAGTGAAATTCTTACGTCAATAAAAGTCAAACTCCATTTATCTAAACGAATGTATCTTTTGTAGTTTTATCATATATATATATATGAGTTCTCATCCGTGACAACCGATTGTCACAGATACTATTCAACAACCATAATCTCCACCGTTGATCAATAAAATTAAGAGCTGAGATTGAAAATCAACGGTGGAGATTATGGTTTCTTGAAATAATATCCGTGACAAAATCGATTCTTCGATGGGAATAATATATATATATATATATATATATATATATATATATATATATATATATATATATATATATATATATATATATATGTTTTACTCTCTCCGTCCATTTGTAAATGTCGCTTTTAGAGAAGTGTTTTTGACTCTTAATATTTGTCATTTGAGAATTAGTTTCAATTAAGCATTAATTGCTTAGTTTCTAATATTATCCCAAATATTAAATATTTTCTCATTATTTTATGTCTAATAAATAACACACTTTTTTTTCAATATAAAAATAATATAGACAATTAATATTATATTTAATACTATATAATTATTATTTTTAATACTTATACACAATTTTAAAGTGAGATATATTAATAGAGGGAGGGAGTATATATCATGAGACCACATTACGTAAATAAACGGGAACTGCTAATTAGTTAATGCGTTTCAAAAATGTCAAATTAATTAGTGTTCATTTTGGTATTATACTAGCCAGTAGTAGTCCTTGTATGACATGATCAAACGCTAGGGCCCAATTTTTGAATATCAATAATTTATTTACTATGTATTTTAATTAAAAATTAATACGTATATTGATGAATGATTAATACTTAGTAGTATAATATAACAAAATAATAGTATATCAATTCTTCACTTCAAAATATAAAGTTACTTTTGAAATTTTGAAATATTCAATATTCTCAAATTTAAAATAAATGAAATTTATTTAATAAATTATTATAATTATAAATATTTTAATTTATTAAAAAGTTATTACTAATTAAAATATTTATTATTGTCAAGATCCACTAAAATATGCACATCAATATACTAAATATATAAATAATTTTCAATAAATTTAATAAATTAAACTTGCTCTTATTATGTATGTATGTATATAATGATTTTATTTTAGAAAAAAATTAAAGTAGGGTACTATCAAACTTATAGACCCCCAAATCAGTTTACGGATTAACACCACCATTATACTTCAATAAGAAATAGCAAAAGAAGGAAAGATACTCCTTTCTTTTAACAAAAATAATTGCATGCATTTAATTTTTTTCCTAATCAAATTGTAAAATTTTAATTAAAATTTAAAATTAATATAAATGTATTTACAATAGTTAATGTCATAAATTATTTAGAAAGTATTATTAAGTTTAAAATTGTTTTCTTGAAAATTAGAATAAAATCACATGAGACTGAATTTTAAAATCTTGCAAATTAACTTGGATCAAAGTTAAATGAAATTTTTTTTGTTGAATTAAAATTGGTGTGGTGAGTACTTAATTAAACAGGACTTCTAAGCAAAATATTATACCACAAATGAGAAAAAATTATAAAATTTGTGCTTGTGTGAGAGAGATCGAGTGAGATAATAATTAATTAAGCCAATTGAGCAAGAAAAATGATTTAAACCAGATTAAAATACTTGAATATGAATGAGATTATCCCAGTTACTCCCCTACACGCTTACCTTTTCACTATACACGCTTAAAATCAGTGCAATTTCGGACCTCCAAACACATGGCTTGCTTGTGATGAGTTCATTTTGGGATGATCTAAAGAAGTTATGTCAATCCCAGCTGCTGCTGCTGCATGTTGTTGCTGCTCTCTCTGTGATATTAATCCACCTCCCATATTCCTCACTATTCCCCCTCCTCCGACACCAAGAAAATCCAGTGTCAATCTGTCCGACCCTCCAATACTTAAAGAAAAATTCTGATTCATCTTACCTGCAGCCTCTTCCATGTTACCAAAATTCGCGCGATTTGGCTGCTGTTCCAGTCTCATTCCACTCCCATTAAACCCTCCAAAGTTATTATCCTGTTGATCAGTTGTCCCCCCACCGAATATCGAAGAAGAGTTGCCATTTGCAAAAGAATTCATTAGTCCTTGAAGTTGGTTTTCATTTTCACTATTTCCACTACTAAAGCTTCTTCCAAACTTGTTAGCACCACTTAAGGATGAGCTGCTGCTCCCCAGTCCTTTTAGCAAAGTGGCACTTGTGTTGCTTGTGGTTGAGCCCATTTGAGCCGCTTTTTGAAGCAATGCAGTTGCTGACATATGCGGCGCAGCCGCTTGATTTTCATGACTAGTGTTGTAAAGGGAAGATAGGCCTGATCCCACGTGATCATTTCCCGAAAAGATATTCGTTCCTTGACCATCACCATTTCCATTGTTGAACTGATGATGATCAGGCATCAAGAAGCTTGAGGATGATAAGTTGGTGTTATTATTGCTGGCATTGTCACTATTATTCATACTGTTTGTTGCATTACTAGTTGAATAAAACCCGAGATTGAAAAGATTGGCGGCAGTGTTACAGGAGGGGGAGTTGCTAGTGTTACTTTGAAGGTCAGGGAGCTGCATCAAACCATGATGATGAAATGGCTTGTTTTGCATTTCTTGAAACCCTTGGTTTGAATGATCAGGTGGCATGAAAAAAGGCGATGAAGACATGGATTGTGGGGGTTGAGTAGTGAATAATGGAGAAGGATTTGATGAATTGGGAATAAGTTGCTCCAATTTGGCTGCACCAGCAGTGCCAAGCCTTAACATGTTGTTTGAAGGAATTTGGGTGCTAACTTGAGATAGATTCAAATTCATGTGATTGTTTCCAAATAAATGGCTACCAATTGTGCTGAGGCCAGAAGGATGCCTTGCACTTTCCTGAGCCAGTGCGTCGCAAAAGGCTCGGTGTGTGATGAAACTATCGCGCCTGCAAATTAATAATTATTTGAAGGAAAAAAAAGAAAGAAATTAGGCCAATTGGTCACCCGACATTAGAAGGTACACAGACAAATTAAGAGATGGAGATGAATTATGTCACTTGTCTTGGTGAAATAGTTCAAAATGTAAGAATGCTAACTGTAAGGATTGGGAATGGGCCAGTACCGTAAAAACATGTAACCCTAACTTATAGACTATGAATGTACCGTACCAAAAAAAAAAAACAAGTCTTATCTTTATCATGACTCCATCAAAATACATATTATATACATACAGCAATGTGAACTCACTTTCAATTCCTACGTATTATACAGTAATGTGGAGTAGTGAGAAAATTAAAAATCAGGAACATGATATATGAGGGGAAAAAGATGAGGAAATAATTAAGAATTAAAGGATTAATTATGCATAATTAAGTTTAATAAATTAAGAAGGCAATGCAATTTTAAGAAAACCTGAAAATGATAAAACACAAACCACGCACATAAGGTTGATGAAAGATTCTCCATTGAGAAGCAAAAGAAAAAACAAAAGCAAAGGGGTATATGCATATGCAAGTGAGTAGTCTGTTTCTTGGACTAATCAACTTCTTCAACAAATTTCCCAGAAGCAGAAACACTAGTCCGTGTACAACCGAGAGAATATTTTCCAAATACATGTAAATCAACACTAAGCGATCAAACTTTCATAATGATATATATTACATATATATATATATAAATTAACTAATCCCTGCCCCAAGAGGAGAGAGAAAGAAAGAGTACATCGATCCTAGGGTCCCATATATATAAATATAGTACACCCTAACATTTTTCATCACAAGAGATAGATAGATATATAGATAGAGCCTGCAAGTTCACAGCCCTGAGTATATGGAGCCAACCCATAAAACAACAAATCCAGTAAACAACATCATCCATACGTTGAAATAAGGGCACGTGAATAGCAAAACATCTATGAATGGCAGGCGACTTTCCCTATGAACTTGCTAGCTAGCTACTAGTATCATTTTCCTTAACCCTTTCATATATACATATATTCATACATGTATACATATATTTGAGTCCTCACGTGGGAGTTAGCAGAGAGATGAATAGATAGATAATATATTGTGAAGAAGAATTATTGTGTAAGAAGAATTATATATAGATAATTAGCTCTGATGATCATATATAATTAATTAACTAAAATTAAGATGCCTAAACAAGAAAACAAACCAAAGGAGAGGCTAGGATCCAAGTAGAAGATATCTAAATTTGAATTGAATGAATTAATATTAATTACCTTGAGAAGAGAGTACCACAATCACATCTGTATTCCCTAGTGCCACATGTTTTAGAATGGGCTTTCCAATCAGATTGAACAGCATATCTCTTTGAGCACTTGTCACACTTGTACTTCTTCTCGCCGTGCTTTCGGGAGTAGTGTTTCTTGATGCCGGTGAGGTCTCCGAGCGCTCGCGAGGGGTCGTGGTGGACGCACGAGGGCTCGGGGCAAAGATAAACCTTCCTCTTAACCTCTTTGTTAGTCTTTTGTTTGAGCTTCCAAGGTAGGTTGTGTCCTCTTCTGTGGAGTTGTAAGTTTTGTTCCCTTTGAAACCCTTTGTTGCATACCTCACATATGAACCGGTTTGTTGCCATTAGGGTCTTGGGAGATAGTGCTATTACCTCCGCATCTGGATCTGTTTTATTATTATTGCAAAAAATGCCAAAAATTAGTAAAAACAAAAAGAACACCAATTAGCTAAAAAAGGTCATAACAATATTTTTTGAGTAGTTAGCTAATTAATAATTACTGAGCTCAAGATCACAAAAAAAAAAGAGTATATATACCCATGTCAATCAGTTTCATCTACGAAACAAGAAACTACATATATAAAAAAGGCTTTCAAAATTAGGGTTTTGGTTAGATCATGTTATCTTGCATAGAATATATTGTCTGGATGCAATAGTAAACAATTAGAGGTACTTGCTTGGAGTTCCCGGAAGATTTCTCTTTTTCTTCTGTGAGGCGGCTGTTGTTGTTGGAGTAGTTGAAGTAGTGGGTGTGGAGGAATGTTGTTGTTGTTGTTTCATCAGGTTTTGATCATCTTCTCTTGCTCCGAAGAACAACGGATTGGATGAAGAAGAGGCAGCCATATTCATCCACTAACTAGCTGCTTATTTCTCTTAATTTCTTGTACTACTCTTCAAGCAAGTGAATGATCTACAAACAACAAACAAACCATAAATCACCATATATCACACCCACATGAAAGTTTCAATTTTCTTCAAACTTAATTTAACTAGCTAGGGAACAAGAAAATAATTGAAAAGAAGGAACATAATTAATTCAAGGTCTTCAGTATGATGATATACTAGTTAGGTATATACCTCCACTTGAGAGTAATTGAGTTGAGAATTAGCAAGCTCTTAAATATAAGGCAGAAGAAACCAAGAGGAAAAAGTATATATCTAATGGGACAGCTAAAATCTGGAGATGAAGATATGGAAGAGAAGAGAGGAGAAGAAAACCAATCAATCTATTAGACAATATACCTATTTAGCTTCACCAATCAATCTATTAGACAATATACCTATTTAGCTTCTTTCTTTCTTTCTTTTTTTTGCCTGAGATAACTTTTTGTAGTTTAATATTATTATACTAGTAATATAAAAATTCGAGGTAGTTGCTGTTCCTTTTCTTCAATTATTTGATGCTAGTTATATATATATATATATATATATATATATATATATACATACTACTACTATATATACTACATACTTAATATATATATATATATATATATATATATATATATATATTTCTTTTTCCCTCTCTCTCTCTCAAATTAATTCCTGATTTTACTCATCAAATTGCAATTTCAAATAATATAATTATCACCAAAAAGAAATAGGAGTGAGAATTGAGGGGAAGCTGGGGGCCGGTGTTGCTGTCCATGCAGCTCACAAGCAGATTAAGAAGGCGTCGTCAAGCGGTGATAGTTTGGGGCCACACGGCCGGCCCACCCTGACTGTAGGCCTCACATTACGATGCCTCTCTCTCACTCATATTTCATGTCTATAAGTTTAATTATTCTTTTTATGCTAAAATTAGAAATATATTTATAAAATATAAAATTTATTTTTAAAAAAATAATCTCTTACATTTACTAAATATAGTAATGCTGACATAAGAGTACTCCATCAATAAAAATAAAGTGATAAAATGTTAAGAATTTTGTTTTATTAATTATAATTATAGTCTATATTGGTAGACATGAAGGCGATACCATAGTGACAAATACTTCTCATTTCACTCTATAAGATTACAAATTTGAGTGCACCTCTTAGCAAGATGATGTCTTAGCTAGGCCCTAGAATAAAATTTATTTATAAATATTAATTGAATTATAATAGTAATATACCCTATGACAAAATATATCCATAAAAATAAATTATATAAGTACCGATAGTGATGAAGAGAGAGAGAGAGAGAGGCATCAAGACAAACCTCCCTTTCGTCACTCTCTTCCTCTTTGCTATCTCTGACATGGGCTCCCCTTCCCCCTTGTATATATATTATTAATTGTCAGTTATCAAACATTTTAATTACCCTCATCATTTTCTGTTAGTAAATTCCTTGCGCCCGTGTTCTTGCCAGATTTGAGATTCCCTAGGCTTTTGCTATACTTGTATGGTAGTTTTATTTATTTCGGTCAGTACTTGCGTGGTAGTTTTATTTATTTCAGTCAGTTCTTCAATTTTTTTGCAAGAGCTTCAATAATTGGAACAAAAAATAGTGCACGTTTGCTGATATCAATAGATTTTGGTTATTTTAGTTGTAGATGTATATATAATTCTCCTTAACTATATAAAAATTTTAATTTTTTTATACTATACACTATACAATTCCAAGTCTAGTTCTTTGGTTCGCTGATGTGCATAATTTCCATTGTAGGTGACCTTCATCAAACTATTTTCTCACAAGTTCATTAATTTAAGCTCAACAAATAAAATCATGAGATCTAATGTGATTTAGAGAAAACTAGAACCACGTACACATAATATTTATATATTTTTTCTGTTCCAAAATATAAGAGTAACATAATAAAAATGTCAAAATTAAGGAGATATAATATAGATTATCCTTTTGAGAAATGAGGCACTCATTTGTATATTAAATTATACTTTCGAGCTTGAGTCAATTTGCCCATTTATTCCGAAAGAAAATTAAAAATTATTTTACTCTTATATTTTAGAAGCTAGCTAGTTCATATATTTAACCATCCTTAATATGGTTTTATATAATTTCATTGCCCAAAAGGTGATGTAATTGCAACTCGGGATTGATACCCACTTCAGTTAAGTACTAGTAAAAGACAGCTTAATGAGATTGCTGTAATTTTGAAATTATCAATAATAAACTTCTTTTTTTCAATATCTTGAAGCTGGCTGTGTTCAAACTGATATCAAAAGAAAAGGAAAATTATTTTATTAAAATTACGACAAATGAGGAACAAATTTTTAGTTTGCTCCTCCCTCGTACGTTGATCACAACTGAAGAATTAAAGGTCAGTCGGTCGGTTTCAAATTTCTAAAATCCAACGTCAGAATGGATCATGCAGTTCAGTGCAGTGCAGCTCAATATATATTGTACTGCATTTCATGCATATATTATTCTCCTCAATGAAGCAGATGAGTGACCTTAGCTTAGCATACAGATTATATTCTTCATGTATACATGCAAAACCATTAACATACTTTTTGACAAAATCATTTAGGGCAAGATTCTTGAAAATGACTTCACCACGTTATATACACGTTACTGCGGAATATATATATATATATATATATATATATATATATATATATATATATATTCCACAACATATGTTAGTTGAGAGCACTATATATTTCAGCTAGTTAATCTCTGGCGGTTCATTGTATGATCTAAGAGGTGAGAACGAATAAGGTAACGGTTCATTGTATGACGCAAGAGCTAAGAGACGAGAATGTGATAGTAGGATCTGCGTCCAGTGTAAACTAGCCGCTAGTAGTACTTGCGATCAGAATACATGAAAACAAAAGCAGTTTGAAGAGCCAAAATATTAACTATTACGCTTAGGATGGAACAGAGGAGTAATATATATATTTAGTGTATTCTAATATCTCAACATATTAATAACAAGAAAGAAATATCAAACAAATAAAGTGCATAAATTCTGAAAATAGTATTTCTCCTTTATTAATTTATACATTTTCTAAGTTTGATATATTTTTTTCTATATTATTATGTTGAGAACACTAAATATATTACTTTTGGTTTTCAAACCGTCGTTAGTAGGATTTGCAGATAGGCTTATCCCCTCTTTTTTTTCCCTGTAGTTTAAAAACTCAAAATAAAGACATAATAATTATTAGTTTAATCACTAATGGGAGTTGTACTGGCCACAAATTCTATTAGCATGCCTTGACTTATTTATTATCACCCATTAAATTTTACAATGGACGATCATAAATATTGAAATAGTGCTCCAAACTATATGATGCGGTCCTTTAAAGTAGGTCCATATATATATATATAGAAATATATAAAATGGATGCATTAATTAATGAATTATATATATTGAAGGTAAATAACAGGAGAATTTTTGTGGATCAACTGGGCCACAGAACCGAATGGTACCTCCTTCAATTCGAGCATTCCCTTCCAGGTGGACCGCAGGTCAATTTCCCATGCATGCCCCAACTGACATATATATATAAGGGTGTAAATGAATACAGTCGAACCGATTATTAAGTTATTTATATTTAGTTTACAAAATTTATTGAGTATAAAATAAAGTTTGATTGAAGCTCGTTTAGTTATTGAGTCGAGCACGATCTCAAATCGAGTCCGAACAGTTTGAACTTTTCGAACGAATATAATCCGAGTTAGTATCAATAGAAAATTATAATTTGAAGAGGTTCGAGTAAATTATCGAACTTTAAAACTTGCTCATATTTGACTCATTTATATTTCAAGTCAAGCTCGAATCGAATTTTTAATCGAAAGTAAAATCGAATCCAACTCAGAAGCGCTTTCGTTTCTGATAGCATTGACATACCATTTCAACTACAGATAGTGCATATTTATATCAACCTGTACACTTTGATTTTTCATTTTTTGTCGTATAAATCTTGATAATTTTGCTTATGACTGCATTTGATAATTATAAATTATGTTGCATCAATATTTACAATTTTTTTGTAGATTATTTCATATTATTTGATCCTTAATTTTTTAAAGTCAATTTAATAGATTTTAAACTCAAATTGACATATTTTTTTAATTTTAATTAATATAAGAGCTAAGTACACTTATGTTAGATTAAATACCACCAAATTCATAATTCGGTCCGTAAAGTACTTGGGCTTACAATTTACTATATAAACTAAATAATTTCAATTATTAAAAGGGTCCTTTACAATAATATACAACATTTAGAAAGTAATTACATTATTAGTGCACTCATAAAATATTTACACAATTAATACACTTTCTATATTTATTTACAATATTAGTGCAATTAGGATTCCTTAATTTAGGGAATTAGTATGCAATTAGGATTCAATTCATAATAATAAAGAAACCTAAAATCAAGGAGAAATAACTACCATAATTAATAATTTAAATTCAAATATCTTGGATCTAACAACAAATTCAAATTCAAAAATAATAATTAAAATTTAAATATTCAAAGTTTGGCAAAGTCATATTTCTCCTCCCCTTCACCGGTCATCTTCCTCCTCCCCTTCGCCGCCGCTTCAACACCATGGACGCCGATCTCCTCATCCATTACGGCCATAGCTGCCATTATGACGAAGGTTGATTTAGTTCAGAAATTAAAATGAGAAAAAGATAAATTTTAGTGCAGTTGGTATCCAAATATTTATACAAAGGTAACCATTTTAGTTTTTGTGGGTAACCAAGAGAAATTTCAGTGCAGTTGGTAACCAAAACTTTCAAAGGTAACAATTTTAGTTTTTGTTAGTTACATTTGTATTAAGGTTTGGCTACCAATTGCCTTATATGAAAAAAAAAATCTATAATAGATTTTTATAATTAATTAGTAACCCAATAAAACCTGAATTGGGTACCTTTTATAAGATTTGGCTACTAATCGCATTATAAAAAAAATCTACAATAGATTTTTTTATAAATTAATTGGTAACCCAATAAAACTGAATTGGTTACATTTGTATAAAGTGTTAGCTACCAACTGCACTATTAAATAAAAAAAAATCTATAATAGATATTTTAAAAATAAATTAAAAATCTAATAACACTGAATTGGTTACTGATAGACCTTTTTCTTGTAGTGTTATGAATATCAGCGACCGTATATGCGGTCGCTGATAGAATTGGTCGCTGATAGACCTTTTTCTTGTAGTGTTAGTATGAATGTTTGGCTACCAATTGTACTATAAAAAAATCGTAGCAATTGTACTATGAAAAAATCGCAGGTGGAGGATAGCGTTAACAAGTTGGGACTGTCTAGGTTAATGGTGGAGGAGGGCGTAGGAGAAGGGCGTTAATGGTGGGGGGCGGAGGAGAAGGGTGGAGGAGAATGGCGTTAATGGTGGAGGAGGGCGGATGATGGGGACTGTCTAGGTTAATGGTGGAGGAGGGCGGAGGAGAATGGCTTTAATGGTGGAGGAGGGCGGAGGATGACGTTAACAAGTTGGGACTGTTAATGGTGGAGGAGGAGAAAACTGACAAGGGTGAAGGAAGTGTGATTTTTATTAAGGAAAGAGAAGGTGTGCTATATAATTTACTTATTAATTACTTAATTTAATAAGTAAATCAATATTAATCCCCTAAATTAAAGAATCTTAATTGCATACTAATTCCCTAAATTAAGGAATCCTAATTGTACTAATATTATAAATAAATATAAAAGTGTATTAATTGTGTAAATATTTTATGAGTGAACTATTGTTGTAATTATTTTAAAAAATGTAATAGAATATGTAATTGTTCCTTATTAAAATACCCAACCCATTCGGCAATCTAATTGGATTCAATTGCTTTTATACAGTTTGATCGTATTTTGATACGGTTGACTTCATTAAAAAGTTAAACTACTTGAATAAAATATTTCTAAATTCAATTAACCTCTAACTAAAATACAACAATTAACCCTAATTAATGTTGATTTTAAAAATATAAAGTTAAAAATTACCGCCATCTCTCCTTACCATTAAGGATGTAAATGAACCGAGTATTGAGTTACTCAGATTTGGTTTACAAAATTTATAAGTATAAAATAAGGTTTGATTGATACTCATTTAACTACTGACTAGAACGTATGATCCCGAATTGAGCATGGACAGTTTGAAATTTTTAAACGAATATGATCCGAGTATCAATAGAAAATTACAATTTGAGAAGGTTTGAGTAATTTATCAAATTTTAAAATTTGATCAAATTGGACTCATTTATATTCTGAGTCGAGCTCGAATCGAACTTTTAATCGAGCGAGTACAAATCGGCTCAAATTATTTGCTCATTTTACAGCCTTACTTACCATCATTGCCCCACGTCATCACCAATGTCACTCCACCACAGTCGGACCACAGCTGCGGCACCACCACCACCATTTTCAACTCCTCTATAACCATTATCAAACATCCAATTCTTTACTAAACCCCAACTTTATCTCAAATTGTACAATCATAAGAAAATTATTAAAATTTTCACATTTAAAACATAGATATGAAAACAAAGTTCTAAAAACATAGATAAATGAAAACAAAATTCAAATATAATTCCATTTAAAAAAATATATAAATATCATTTCAATTGAAAAGATATGAGGGCAGGCCAAAACAAAGGCTAGTTGGGATGAAGGTTGAGAGGTAGGAAATCGAGGTCAGGGGCGGGATTGGGAGCCGAGCAATTGGTGGGGAAAAGGGGAGGGGACGCTGGATGAACGAGGGGAGGGGGACAACCGATAAGGTGAAGAAGAAATGACGGAAGGAAAGTAGAACCGACGGGTGGAAGGAAATTGGCGGTTGGAGGGGGAAGGAGAAGTAAGAAGTGATTTAGATGCATCTGGTTAGCATTAGGGGAGAGCATGATGCGGTTTGAAACCCAAACTGCACACGAAACCGCATTGGTGCAGTTTGATAGATCCAAAACCGCATATGAATCAGCTTATAATTAGTGCGGTGCGGTTTTGAACCATGCGATACGGTTTCGGTTTCAAAATTAATTGAAACAACAAAATTTTATACAATTTAAATTAAAAATTAATTTAGCATCACACAATATTAAATTTTATACAGTTTGATCGTATTTTGATACGGTTGACTTCATTAAAAAGTTAAACTACTTGAATAAAATATTTCTAAATTCAATTAACCTCTAATTAAAATACAACAATTAACCCTAAATAATGTTGATTTTAAAAATATAAAGTTAAAAATTACCGCCATCTCTCTTTACCATCAAGGATGTAAATGAACCGAGTATTGAGTTACTTAGATTTGGTTTACAAAATTTATCAAGTATAAAATAAGGTTTGATTGAGGCTCATTTAACTACTGAGTAGAGCGTACAATCCCGAATCGAGCATGAACATTTTAAAAATTTTAAACGAATATGATCCGAGTATTAATAGAAAATTACAATTTGAGAAGGTTCGAGTAATTTATCAAATTTTAAAATTTGATCAAATTTGACTCATTTATATTTTGAGTTGAGCTCGAATCGAACTTTTAGTCGAGCGAGTACAAATCGGCTCGAATTATTTGCTCATTTTACAGCCTTACTTACCATCATCGCCCCACGTCATCACCGATGTCGCTACACTACAGTCGGACCACGGCTGCGGCACCACCACCACCACCACCACCATTTTCAACTCCTCTATAACCATTATCAAACATCCAATTCTTTACTAAACCCCAACTTTATCTCAAATTGTACAATCATAAGAAAATTATTAAAATTTTCACATTTAAAACATAGATATGAAAACAAAGTTCTAAAAACATAGATAAATGAAAACAAAATTCAAATATAATTCCATTTAAAAAAATATATAAATATCATTTCAATTGAAAAGATATGAGGGCAGGCCAAAACAAAGGCTAGTTGGGATGAAGGTTGAGAGGTAGGAAATCAGAGGCTGTGGGGGCGGGATTGGGAGCGAACAGGTGGTGGGGAAAAGGGGAGGGGACGCTGGATGAACGAGGGGAGGGGGACAACCGATAAGGTGAAGAAGAAATGACGGAAGGAAAGTAGAACCGACGGGTGGAAAGAAATTGGCGGGTGGAGGGGGAAAGAGAAGTAAGAAGTGATTTAGATGCATCTGGTTAGCATTAGGGGTGAGCGTGATGCGATTTGAAATCTAAACTACACACGAAATCGCATTGGTGCGGTTTAATAGATCTAAAACCGCATATGAAACAACTTATAATTAGTGCGGTGCAGTTTTGAACCATGCGATACGGTTTCGATTCCAAAATCAATTGAAACAACAAAATTTTATACAATTTAAATTAAAAATTAATTTAGCATCACACAATATTAAATTTTATACAGTTTGATCGTATTTTGATACGGTTGACTTCATTATATTAAAAAGTTAAACTACTTGAATAAAATATTTTTAAATTCAATTAACCTCTAATTAAAATACAACAATTAACCCTAAATAATTTTGATTTTAAAAATATAAAGTTAAAACATACCGCCATCTCTCCTTACCATTAAGAATGTAAATGAACCGAGTATTGAGTTACTCAGATTTGGTTTACAAAATTTATCAAGTGTATCACCCCGAATTTTATGAAATAAAAGTATTCAATTTTTCTTATAGTTATTATTCAGTCAATGATTAAATTGATAAAAAGTTAAAGTTAAAGGTGATATGTGAAATTTTTTTAAAATAAGCAAGTGGCTATAAAATACTTATTATTGTCGGGAAATATTCGTTTGGTCGTAGAATATTCTTATTGTCGGGGAAAATTAAATGCATGCAATTAGCGATCATTTGTGGGCCCCATAATAGAATAACCGCTTGATGAAGAAAAAGCGACATATTTGAGTTTTTATAAATAACGGCGTAATCATTCTTCAATTAACAATCTTGTTGAATACCCGGTGGTTAAAATACAAGATGTCTGGCGTGGTTCATGATGGCATTACCAGTATTGCGATATTTTTGAATTATTGATTCTTACATGAAGGAACTACTCAATAATTGTTACGATAATTATTTATTCAATATTTTATTTTATTGGTTCAATAATTGCTGCGTTGATATTTTATATTATTGTTGTTTCAATAATTATCAACGCATGATATTTCCCATTATCGGATCAATAATTCATATTATTTGAATAATATTATGAGATAGCATTATTGGCAATGTCTAGAAAGTTTTGTCGAGGAGAGGTTTGGTCATCTAATTGCGCGCATGAAAGAAGGAGAAATCCTTATCGGAAAGCCCTCTCTTTCTTGGGAACGGTCTGGTTGTCATAATTGTGATTCTGTAATATTATTTGTGAATAATTAATATGATAAGAAAATATTTATTTGATGTGGATATAAATGATGGATTTATTTATGTGGTTATACATCACCCATTCTGAGTTGTCAATACATGGTACAGAAACAACTACAACTTTATTATTACAACAGTAAAATTGTGAGTTTGAATACAAATATTATCTTCTAGACAATATCTATACTCAAATAAATCCTCATCACATTTATTGATACATTATTTTACAAAAATGGTGAGGACTACTAAACAACTCTCTCTAAAACTTTCATTCCATACCCCGACTTGTACTCGCTATATTCTTGCCTCCTGAGAAGAAAAATGGAACAAAAAGGAAAAGGGTGAGCTCAATTAGCTCAGTAAAGAATGTGACACCCCCAAAATAGGTCTACATCACCCATTCTGAGTTGTCAATACACTCAGCATGCAAACAACTACAACTTTATTATTACAATAAGAAAAGCGTGAGTTTAAATACGAGATATTGCCATCTGCATAATATCCACATACAAATAAATCCTCATCATAATTATTGATACATTATTTTACAACAATGGTGAGGACTACTAAACAACTCTCCCTAGAACTTTCATTCCATACCCCACTCAAATCTCGCTTATATTCTCGCCTCCCGAGAAGAAAAATGGAACAAAAGGAAAAGGGTGAGCTCGACTAACCAGTAAGAAAGAATATTATGACTAAGATAATATACAACAAAATTATCGTTAGTCTTCAACAGGAAAAAATATAATAGAATACAATAGACAACAAGTTTTAAATCAATATTCGCGTGGTGAAATAATAATTCATTAGAAGAGTTAAGTAGAGAATGCAAACTACTATCTTCTATGTATGAATTTTAAAGTTCATCGCCTATTTTATCCCCGTAACATCAATCAATATATATCTCGGGATCAAATATTCATCCTTTTACTACTGAGCCAAGGACATTCACCAATTGGTCATGTTCATCTAAACACTGCTCATCTTTGCACTACGGGCCAAAGATATTCATCAATAATCATTCATCTTTGCACTACTGTGCCAAAGATATTCATCGAAATCATTCATCTTTGCACCATCTTGGCTAAAGATATTCATCATAAATCATTCATCTTTGCACTACTGCCAAAAGATATTCAATAATATCATCATTTAAGACCGAGGATGATGAAAAATATTTTTAAAAAGCGAATCCAATTGAATCAAAATGACAAGGATTAAGGATTAAGGATTAAATGATTTTGTTTTATCCACGTCCAAAAATACCTCAAAAATAATCATAGTGACGTAAAATTCAAGAATGATCAAAACATGGATACAATCAAAGATAGTATCCACAATAGATATTTTGGACGAAAAGAAAAAATTTATTTTTCGATGAATAGTCTTGAGATTCGTGAATAATCTTAGTATACGTGAATAGTCTTGATATCGTGAATAAGTAACCCGAGCACCAAAAGTTCCAAATTTGATAAAAAACTTGGATCAATATTTCAAAGATAATGATATTGAAGAAATAATATCATTACGAAAAAAAAAATATCCTTTACCTCGAAAGATCAAGATTTAACCTGAATCTTTGGATATAGACTATATCTTGAACTTTCACCGAGTATAGCAATACTCAAAGTATACTCAAAATACTCACAAAAATACGCTCGATAATATAGAGAGAAAAACTTGATTTACGTGTGATTTTCAATTCTAACCCAAGCACTATTTATAGAAATTGCTTAGAACACCAAAGCGAAAATTTAATATAATAATAATATATATAATAAATCTTCTACTTTTACTTGAAATCTGATTTCAGTTCAATAACCACATGCCACCTTCTAGAAAAAGTAATAAAAACGTTTTTCTAATTTAAAATAATTTAAACTTCCAAAAATCAATTATTTTGAGCTTCGAACTTCAATAATTCATAATAAATAGCCCTTTTGTCAGAAAATTCGAATCTACTGAGTTTTATAGGAAATTCAATTCTCTACAACTTTGCGTAAGAAAGTTTTCCAAATTCCAAACAGAAATTGACCGAAATCCATAAACGGGTGATTTTAGAGGCTATAATCAAATTTCTTTACCGATAAATGGGGTCCACAGACATGTTTAACATGTTTTAAACATTTATTGCAACAAAAATACTCTTCCTCCTCGTATACTCATATATCCCACATTCGTTGTAAAAATATCACCATTATTATATTATTAAAATATAATATTATATATATTTAAATGAATTATTTTATCGTAAAAGATAAAATTTCAATTTTCAACAATTGACACATTAAAATTTTCTCCATCTATATCCACATAAAATCAATATTTTCCTCATCATATGAATCAATAATTAATTATTCACAAATAATATTACTGTAATCACAATATCGACAACCTGCGGTTCCTGCGAAGGAAGAGGGCTTTCCAATAAGAATTTCTCCTTCTTGGCAAGCAATTAGGTGACAAAACCTCTCCTTGACGTAACTTTCTAGACATTGCCAATAATGTTATCTAATAATATTATTCGGATAATATGAATTATTGCTTCGATAATGAAAAATAATTGTGTGTAATGACAATTATCAAACAACAAAGAATATAAAATATCAATGCGTGAATTATTGAATCAATAAAATAAAATACTTGAGCAGAATTATCGTAACCATTATTGAGTAGTGCCTTCTTATGTAAGAGTCAATAATTGGTGCAATACCGTGTACTACCTTCTGCAAATGCAACAACGCGACATTCGTGTGTTTTTAACCACCGGGTATTCCAACAAAGTAAATTAGAATAACTAACGCTGTGAATTATTTTTAAACAACTTATATTTGTCGTTTTCTTCCTTCAATCGCTTTCCGTTATGGGGCCCACACATGGTTGCGCCGTCGTACGAATATTCCCCGACAGTACGAATATTCCACGACCAACGAATATTCCCCGACAACAATGAATATTTAATAACCACTTGCTTATTTTGAAATATTTGCGTATTTTATCCATAACTATCCACATTAATCACATCAACCCTTACTATTTCAAAATAATAATTAGAGGAAATTAAATTTCATTTATTAATTATTTGGGGTCTTACAACCTCCCCTCCTTATGAAATTTCGTCCTCGAAATTGACATACGTACCTGGTGTTTCGAAAAGATGCGGATACCTCGCTTTCATTTCCGTTTCCAACTCCCAGGTCATTTCCTCTATAAGATGGTTTCTCCACAAGACTTTAACTTGTGGTATGACCTTCGTCGTAGGACATGCTCCTTCCTATCCAAGATCTTGACAGTACCTCCTCGTCTACGTTAAGTCTTGGTTATCTCGTCCGGTTCTAACTCAATGACGTGGTTCGGGTCTTTCATATATATTGAAGTACGAGATATGTGAAACACATTATGAACACGAGACATACTTGGAGGTAACGCGAGCCTATAGGCTACATTTCCTACTCGGTCAAGAATTTGAAATGGACCAATAAATCGTGGATTGAGCTTTCCTCTCTTCCCGAATCTTGTAACTCCCTTCCATGGGGCAACACACAACAATACATGATCCCCTATACTAAATTCCACATCCTTTCGATGAAGATCCGCATAACTCTTTTGTCGATCTTGTGCTGCTTTAGTATCGTTGTCGAATCATTTGGATCTTTTCGAGTCATCATCGTCTTAACTCGGGTCCCAACAATGTTGTTTCACCCACCTCATCCCAACATATTGGAGAAATGACACTTTCGTCCATATAATGCTTGAATGGGGCCACACCTATACTTGCTCGATAACTATTGTTGTAGGAGAATTCCACCAATGGTAAATACTTATCCCAACGCCCTTGAAGTCTAGGACACGAGTCTTAATAAATCTTCAAGAGTTTGAATAGTCCTCTCGATTGTCCGTCCGTTTGAGGATGGTATGCGAATCCGAATCTTAAATCCATACCCATAGCTTTTTTGCAAGCTAACCCAAAATCTTGAAGTGAATCTTGGGTCACGATCCAAAAACTATGGATCTTTGGCATGCCATGCAATCTCACAATCTCATTTACGTACATTTGAGCAAGACGTTCAAGGAATAAGTCTCCGTGATCGGCAAGAAATGAAGCGGACTTGGTTAATCTATCAACAATAACCCAAATAGCATTTATGCCTTGAGAAACCGTGGGAAGTCCCGTGAACGAAATCCATGGTAATGTGTTCCCACTTCCATTTCGGAATCTCAAGTGGTTGCAATGGTCCCTTAGGCACTTGATGCTCCGCCTTTACACGTTGACAAGTTAAACACGTTGAGATAAACTTTGCAATCTCTCTCTCATATTGTTCCACCAAAATGTATGTCAAGATCACGATACATTTTAGTACTTCCGGATGGATTGCAAATGGTGTATTGTGTGCCTCCATCATGATCTTGTACTTCAAATCGTAATCGTTAGGAACACAAAGTGCTGAATGGGCTCAAGTATTCCTTCTTCATCAATTCTCGCCTTAGGAATAGCTCCTTCTTGTACTTTCTTCTTCATATGCATCGTTTCCTGCCTTCGGTGGCTTGAGCAACCTTAACTTTTCTATTAAAGTTGGCTCTACGCGTATCCTTGACATCATCGCCTCTCGTTCGTGATATGATCTTCTACTCAACGCGTCGGCTACCACGTTCGCTTTTCCGGGATGGTATTGAATAGTGTGGTCGTAGTCTTTCAATAGCTCGAGCCAACGTCATTGCCAGCGTGTTAAGTTCTTTTGAGTGAAGAAATATTTAAGGCTTTTATGGTCCGAATATATCTCCACTTTCTCCCCATATAGATAGTGGCTCCCGGATCTTTAAGCAGCAACGATCATTGCTAACTCTAGATCATGAGTAGGATAATTCCTCTCATATTCTTTAAGTTGTCGCGAGGCGTGAGCTATGACTTTCCCACGTTGCATGAGAACACATCCTAACCCTTTGCCTTCAAGCATCATCAGAGATAACAAATCCATCCGAACCGGATGGTATTGTTAAAACAGTCTTAAAATAAGTCTCTCTTAAGCTCTTGGAAACTCTTTCTCGCATTCTTCGCTCCAAACGAATTTTGTACCCTTCCGAGTTAGATGAGTTAGCTGATGGCGATTCGAGAAAACCCTTCCACGAATCTCCGATAATAACCAAATAAGCCCAAAAACTACGTCTTGATCACCGACTTCTGCTTGGTTGCTAACTTTGTATTGCTTCAATCTTGGCCGGTCAACAGATACTCCATGTTTTGACACCACATGCCCAAGAAATGCTACTTCCTCGAAGCCGAACTCGCATTTCTTTAACTTGTCATAAAGCTTGTTTTCACGAAGCCTTTGGAGTACCGAAATTTCAAATGGTGCTCATGATCTTCACGGCTTTTGGAATATATGAGGATGTCATCAATAAAGACAACAACGAATCGATCCAAATACTCTTTGAATACTTTGGTTCATCATATCCATGAAAGCCGCAGGAGCATTAGTCAATCCGAAAGACATAACTAAGAATTCATAATGCCCGCATGCGGAGTTCTAAAGGCGGGTCTTTTGGAATATCCTCGATTCCTAATCTTCAAATTGATGATATCCGAATCGAAGATCGATTTTGAAAAGAATTGTGCTCTCAATTTCGGTCAAACAAGTCATCAATACGAGGTAGAGGATACCTATTCTTGATAGTGACATGGTTCAATTCCCGATAGTCAATACAAAGTCGCATACTCCGCCTTTTCTTCTTTACAAATAAAACAGGGAGCACCCCAAGGAGATGTACTTGGGATTTAATGAAACCAATGTCCAACAACTCCAGTAGTTGGACCTTTAACTCTGAAGTTAAATAGAGCCATTCGATATGGGGTTTTAGAAATGGGCTTTGTACGGGGTTCAAGGTCAATAAAGAATTCAACTTCACGCCGGGGTGAGGCAGGGAAGTTCTTCAGAAATCGTCGGAAAGTTAATAACAACAGGGAATATTATTCAATTTTGACGTGTCTTTATTCAAATCCATAACATGGGCTAAGAAAGCTTGACATCCGTTTTTAATAAACGAATAGCTTTATGATTAGATATGATGATGATTGATTTTAATGGTTTAGTTGCTTGAATTGAACAACAAAGTTGTTTAGGAATATGAAAGCTAACAACCTTACGAAAACAATCAATTTTGGCATGATGAGTAGTTAACCAATCAATCCTAAAATCACATCAAAAGAAAGTATCTTTAAAGAGATAAGGTCAACAGGGTAAGATAAGGGTGCCAACATGGATTAGACAAGATTTATAAGCAAAGGATGTGATGAAAGTTTCTCCTAACGGAGTTTCCACGAGATAGGTCAAAGTCTAATTTCTCCTGAGTCAAGTTTAAGCGTTGAGCACAAGCGGAGAGAGATAAATGAATGGGTAGCACCTAGATATCAGTAAAGTATAAACTTCACAAGAATTTATAAATAGCTTACCGTGATCACCTCGTTTGGGTTCCTCGCATTTGACCAGATCCACAACAAACGCTCTTCCGAGAACAGATTGACTTTGACTTTTTCCGGGACGGTCTTTTGAGTCACCGTCTCATTGAACTAGGTTTCGCTGCAGTGCAATCTCGAGCGATATGTCCTTCCTTTCCACAATTATAGCATACACGAACTAGCATTGTAGGCGCTTTGGATGATATGTCCTCTTTCCGCATTTATAGCATATAATGGGTGGTGGTTTTCCTCCCTTAGAACCCGATTCTTCTTTGGCTCGCTCATCTTCACATGGTCGTTGTTGAATCTCCTCTTTTTAAAATATCCTCCTAACTCGCTTCTTCTTTTTCATGGCCATGATTACCACCAGAGTGGTTACCATTTTGTCCGTCTTTTTTCTTTCTCCACCGTTGGTTATTGTTGTTTTGTTGATCGCTATCTCCTCGGTATGATCCTCGATTGTGGTACCTCTGTTGGACCGTACTTCGTTATCTCGCTTTCTAACAATTGAGCCTCATTAACAACATCCGAATAGAGAAAAATTTATGAGAGATGAGATCTTGGCGTATCTTGCCGGTTTCAAACCTCTCGAAACATCCGCGTCATCGTTCCTCATTCTCCACCAAATGAGGTGCGAAACACTGGATAACTCTGCAAACTTAGCCTCATCTTTGAGACAAATCGTGTTGTTACGCTCCGGTCTAATAAACTCCACTTCCTTCATATAGCGAACACTTTCGGGAAAGTATTTGTCATTAAATAGTTTCTGAAATGTCTCCCAAGACATGCTTTGAGTCTTGTTTGGATGGGTACGCTTACTACGACTCCCACCGATGATACTTTCTCGCCACGAACATAAAGGTGGCGAATGGAACCTTCTGTTCTCGTGCATCCCAAGACATCGAATATCTTGGTAATTTGCTTGACCCATGTTTACGCCATGATCGGATCTGCTTTCCCTTAAATTCGTGGTCCCACTCTTTGAAGCGCTTGCATTTGTGACAACTCGTGAATTGCTATCATTTCTCCTATGTTTTGAACACGAGTCTCCTCGTCGATTTTTCATGAACTGCAAAAAGCTTCTAAATATCCCTCGTTCATCATCTCGCTTGGTGGTGTGTTGTTCACGGGAGGAACATTGCCACTGTTGCACGTTCTCCTCGTTGGTGAGTATAGGAGTCTCCACTAGTCTCATTTCCATTGTTAATATTCTCAATCGACATTCTCAAATCTTTGTAAATAAAACAAGGGTTAATTAAGAAATCAATATATCACATAATATCCTATATCTTGACCAACTATCAAATAAGCTTAGGTAGGACACACTAAATGAAGGATTTACTCGCCTATCCCTCCTAGTTTACTATTCCCCGATCTCCGCCAGAGATCATATCCCTAAGCTCGATACCAACCGTGACACCCCCAAAATAGGTCTACATCACCCATTCCGAGTTGTCAATACACTCGGTAAAAGAAACAACTACAACTTTATTATTACAATAGTAAAGCTGTGAGTTTAAATACGAGATATTGCCATCTGCATAATATCCACATACAAATAAATCCTCATCATAATTATTGATACATTATTTTACAACAATGGTGAGGAATTCTACTAAACAACTCTCCTAGAACTTTCATTCCATACCCCTCACTGCATCTCGCTTATATTCTCGCCTCCCTAGAAGAAAAATGGAACAAAAAGGAAAAGGGTGAGCTCATTAACCAAATAAAGAATATTATGACTAAGATAATATACAACAAAATTATCGTTAGTCTTCAACAGGAAAAAAATATAATAGAATACAATAGACAACAAGTTTTAAATCAATATTCGCAATGAAATAATAATTCATTAGAAGAGTTAAGTAGAGAATGCAAACTACTATCTTCTATGTATGAATTTTAAAGTTCATCGTCTATTTTTATCCTCAGAACATCAATCAATATATATCCGGGATCAAATATTCATCCTTGCACTACAAAGCCGAGGACATTCACCAGATTGGTCATGTTCATCTAAACACTGCTCATCTTTGCACTACGGGCCAAAGATATTCATCAATAATCATTCATCTTTTGCACTACAGTGCCAAAGATATTCATCGAAAATCATTCATCTTCGCATCTTGGCTAAAGATATTCATCATAAATCATTCATCTTTTTGCACTACTGGGCCAAAGATATTCAATAATATCATCATTTAAGACCGAGGATGATGAAAATATTTTTAAAAAAAACGAATCCAATGAATCAAAATGACAAGGATTAAGGATTAAGGATTCGTATTTTGTTTTATCCACGTCGAAAAAATACCTCAAAAATAATCATAGTGGACGTAAAATTCAAGAATGATCAAAACATGGATACAATCAAAGATAGTATCCACAATAGATATTTTGAACGAAAAGAAAAAATTTATTTTTTTAGATGAATAGTCTTATTCGTAATAATAATCAGATATCGTGAATAATAGTCAGAGTATCGTGAATAAGAACCCCCACACCAAAAGTTCCAAATTTGATAAAAAACTTCAGATCAATATTTCAAAGATAATGATATTGAAGAAATAATATCATTACGAAAAAAAAATAATATCCTTTACCTCGAAAGATCAAGATTTAACCTGGAATCTTGGATATAGGTATATCTTGAACTTTCACCGTATAGCAATACTCAAAGTATACTCAAAATACTCACAAAAATACGCCGATAATATAGAGAGAAAAACTTGAGTTAAGTGTGATTTTCAATTCTAACCCAAGACCTATTTATAGAAATTGCTTAGAACACCAAAAGCGAAAATTTAATATAATAATAATATATATAATAAATCTTCTACTTTTACTTGAAATCTGATTTCAGTTCAATAACCACATGCCACCTTCTAGAAAAAGTAATAAAAAACGTTTTTCTAATTTAAAATAATTTAAACTTCCAAAAATCAATTATTTCGGAGCTTCAGAACTTCAATAATTCATAATAAATAGCCCTTTTGTCAGAAAATTCGAATCTCGCGAGTTTTTATAGGAAATTCAATTCTCTACAACTTTGCAAAAGAAAGTTTTCCAAATTCCAAACAGAAATTGACCGAAATCCATAAACGGGTGATTTTAGAGGCTATAATCAAATTTCAAATAATAAATGGGGTCCAAGCATATTTTAACATGTTTTAAACATTTATTGCAACAAAATACTCTTCCTCCTCGTATACTCATATATCCCACATTCGTTGTAAAAATATCACCATTATTATATTATTAAAATATAATATTATATATATTTAAATGAATTATTTTATCAGAAAAAGATAAAATTTCAATTTTCAACAATTGACACATTAAAAATTTTCTCCATCTATATCCACATAAAATCAATATTTTCCTCATCATATGAATCAATAATTAATTATTCACAAATAATATTACGAGAATCACAATATTGATGACCGTGCGCCTCAGGAAAGAGGGGCTTTCCAATAAGAATTTCTCCTTCTTGGCGCAATTATTAGGTGACCAAACCTCTCCTTAGATGTAAACTTTCTAGACATTGCCAATAATGTTATCTAATAATATTATTCAGATAATATGAATTATTGCTTTGATAATGAAAAATCTTGTGTAATGACAATTATTGAAACAACAACAATATAAAATATCAATGCAAAGAATTATTGAATCAATAAAATAAAATCTTGAATAAAGAATTCATCGTAACCATTATTGAGTAGTGCCTTCTTATGTAAGAGTCAATAATTGGTGCAATCTGTATATCTTCTTAGTGCAACAACGCCAGATTATCGTGTTTTTTAACCACCGGGTATTCCAACAAAGGTAAATAGCCAGAATAACTACTGCCTGTTATTTTTAAACAACTTATATTTGTCGCTTTCTTCCTTCATCGCTTTCAGTTATGGGGCCCACATGGTCGCTACCAGTCGCATTTAATATTCCCTGACAAAGATTTAATATTCCACGACCAACGAATATTCCCAAACAACAATGAATATTTAATAACCACTTGCTTATTTTGAAATATTTGCGTATTTTATCCATAACTATCCACATTAATCACATCAACCCTTACTATTTCAAAATAATAATTAGAGGAAATTAAATTTCATTTATTAATTATTTGGGGTCTTACAAAGAATATTATGACTAAGATAATATACAACAAATTATCGTTAGTCTTCAACAGGGAAAAATCTAATAGAATACAATAGATAACAAGTTTTAAATCAATATTCGCAGCAGAAATAATAATTCATTAGAAGAGTTAAGTAGAGAATGCAAACTACTATCTTCTATGTATGAATTTAAAAGTTCATCGTCTACTTTTATCCCTGTAACATCAATCAATATATATCGGAATCAAATATTCATCTTTTTGCACTACAGAGCCAAAAGATATTCATCGATTAGTCATGTTCATCTAAACACCTGTTCATCTTTGCACTACAGGCCAAAGATATTCATCAGAAATCATTCATCTTTGCACTACAAGCCAAAGATATTTAATAATATCATCATTTTAAGACTGAGGATGATGAAAAATATTTTTAAAGAAACGAATCCAGTGAAACAAAATGACAATGATTAAGGATTAAGGATTCGTACTTTGTTTTATCCATGTCCAAAAATACCTCAAAAATAATCATAGTGGTGTAAAATTCAAGAATGATCAAAACATGGATACAATCAAAGCTAGTATCCACAATAGATATTTTAGACGAAAAGAGAAAATTTTCATTTTTCGATGAATAAAGGCCAGTATTAGATTAATAATGTCAGATATCGTGAATAGTGCCGATATCGTGAATAAGAACTCAGACACCAAAAGTTTCAAATTTGATAAAACTTTAGATCAATATTTGACAGATAATGATATTGAAGAAATAATATCATTACTGAAAAATAATATCCCTTACCTCGAAAGACAAGATTTCTAGTTGAAACAGGATATAAAGCATGACTTGAACTTGCCATATAGCAATACTTAAAGTATACTCAAAATACTCACAAGAATACACTCGATAATATAGAGAGAAAGCTTCAATTTCGGTGTGATTTTCAATTCTAACCCAAGCACCTATTTATAGGAAAAATGCTTAGAACACCAAAAGTAGAAAATTTAATAAATTAATAATTATTAACAAATTTTGTCTACGCCCACTTTGAATTCAGATTTTCAGCATGCTTAACAACACATGAGCCCACCAACCCACCATAAAAACGTTTTTATTATTTTAAACAATTAAAACTTCCAAAAATCAATTATTTCGGAACTCCGAAACTTCAATAATTCACAATAAATAGCCCTTTTATCAGAAAATTTGAATCTCGCGATTTGTTATAGGAAATTCAATTCTCTACAACTTTGCAGAAGAAAATTTTTCCAAATTCCAAACAAAAATTGACCGAAATCCATAAACGGACGATTTTACAAAATTTATAATCAAATTTCTAAGCAATAATTGTGTCCACTAACACACAAAATATGTGTTAAACATTTAATGCCACAAAAATACTCTTCCTCCTCATATACTCATATATCCCACATTCAAAATATCACCGTTAATATATTATTAAAATAATATATTTAAATGAATTATTTTATCAGAAAAAGATAAAATATAAATTTTCAACAATTGTCACATTAAACATTTTCTCCATCTATATCCACATAAAATCAATATTTTCCTCATCATATAAATCAATAATTAATTATTCACAAATAATATTACGTAATCACAATATTGACAACCAGTGCGGTTCCTGAAAGAGAGGGGCTTCCAATAAGAATTTCTCCTTCTTGGCGTGCAATTAGGTGACCAAACCTCTCCTTAGACAGTAACTTTCTAGACATTGCCAATAATGTTATCTAATAATATTATTCGAGATAATATGAATTATTGCTTTGATAATGAAAAATCTTGTGTAATGACAATTATTGAAATAACAAAGAATATAAAATATCAACGCAAAGAATTATTAAATCAATAAAATAAAATCTTTGAATAAGAATTCATCAGTAACCATTATTGAGTAATGTCTTCTTACGTAAGAATCAATAATTGGTGCAATACTGCAATATCTTCTTGTATTTTAACCAATTTAGTATTTTAACGATGATAATTCACGTAATAACTACGCCCATTATTTTTAAACAACTTATATTTGTCGCTTTTCTTCATCCAATCGCTTTCAGTTATGGGGCCCACACATGGTCACAGGCTTCGTCGCATTTAATATTCCCCGACGATGCGAATATTCCACGATGAAACAAATATTCCCAAACAATAATGAATATTTTATAACCACTTCTTATTTTGAAATATTTATGATTTTACCCATAACTATCCACATTAATCAAATCAACCCTTACTATTTCAAAATAATAAATAGAGAAAATTAAATTTCATTAATAATAAGTTGGGGTCTTATACACAAATTTTGAACCGTTAAAAATTAACGCATGATTTGTTATGAATTTTAAAATGTGTTAAAAATCATCCATTTGTGGATTTCGGATATTTTTTGTCTGAAATTTGGAAAAACTTAAAGCCACAAAGTTGTAGAGAATTCAATTTCGTGTGGAATGGACAAAAAATTCATTTTTTTCTGATAAACGAGCTATTTTTTATGAATTATTGAAGTTTCGGAAAATAAAATAATTTTTATTAATTTATGGGTGGGACCCACTTTTGGTTGGTGTTGAATACACATAGGCTGCTATTTTTCTTCCATGTTGGCTGGCTTGGTTGATGGAGGATGCATAGAGAAAAAAAAAAGAATAATAATATTTTATTATTTTAGTCTCCTTTGGCGTTCTAGCATTTTCCTATAAATAGACGCTGAAGTTAGAATTGAAAATCACACCAGAAACATAAGTTTTCTCTCTCTATATTATCGAGCGTATTTTTGTGAGTATTTAGATACTTTGAGAGTTGCCATTCGGTCAAGTTTCGTTCAGCTTTTCATCCGATATTCTAGTCAGAAGTACTGCTCTTTTGAGGTAAGGGATTTTAAGGGTTATTATGTTTTTCAGTTTTCGTAATTTTTCCGACCGTCAAAAATTCTGGAAAAATTTGAAATGATAATTTGATGAGTTTTCTAGATTGTGTCCAAAAATGGCGATTTTTGGATGTATATATTAGGATTTATGAATTTTATGAGAAAATACTATTTTAAAAGTAAACCCTTATAACTCCTTGTCGTTAACTCCAAAATTGGTGAAATTTTTATTGAGAGTAGATGTATATAATAGCAGTGTACTCTGTAAATTTTGAAATTTTTGGACAAAAGTATAATTTATGATAAATATCTAAATATTCGGTTGTTTTGGCCATATGAAAATAGTAAATGAATTTTAAAAATTCTGAGAAAAATATATGTTCAATATGAAACTATATTCTGCGAAATCCCAGAAAAGAAAATTTGTTTGTACTGATTTGGTATTTTTCATGAAAATGGACTAGTTATGAGTAAATGAATTAAATATGTTATGTGAGGTAAAAAAATTGGAAAGTAGGATTTTATGGCTTAAGAATCCTATATGAGGTATATGCAGATTTTTGATGAGGGTTTTGGTTATTGGTGATGAAATCTTATGAGTTTGGCATTTTAGGATGATTAAATGCTTTATTTAGTAAAGTGTAAACAATTAAAATAAATTATTTATAAGTTTAAGAAATGTTATTCTTTCAATATCATTATATCGAAATATTGGTATGAATTTTATTGTGAAATTTTTACCTTTTTTATGTCGGGGTTACTATTCATGAATTACTATTCATGAGTTACTATTCATGGGGTACTATTCACGACAAAATTGGTTTATTTTACCGACCAAATTATCATTGATTTATGAATCTTACTCTTGAAATTAAATCCATGTTTTGATCATATTGTTTTTATTATCATATATAACATTTTTATAATCCTGGTGATGAAATTTCTCTTTGACTTGAGTGTAAAGATCGGTAGATTATCGGTATGATCGTTGTGACGCCCCCAAAATAGGTATATATCACCTATTCTGAGTCGCCAAATACATGGTACAAAATATAAATATAATCTTAATTATACAACAAGAGAGCTGTGAGTTTTAATACAAATATTGTCTTCTAGACAATATCCACTCTCAGAATAAGTCCTCATTACATTTATTGTCACACTATTTAACGTAATAGTGAGGACTACTAATACTATATCATCTGTTCATCACTCTCGTTTCCCAAGACTCGTCCCAAATTTATATTCTCATGTCCTGAAGAGATCAGTAAAAGAAAGGGTGAGCTCAACTAGCCCAGTAAGAAATATTATAACTAAGATAATGCAGAATAAATTATCATTAGGCTTAAACAATGTTAAACTGATACAATATAACAAATATCAAGTTTAACTGCAGCGGAACAAGTAATCCATTAAAAGAGTCAAGTAGAGAATAAAATCTACTATCTTTTATGATTTAAAAGATTTTTCATTACTTTTATCGCTGGGACTCAGCTTAATAAATAATCAACATCATCGAATTACCCCTCCACTACGGCCAAGGATATTCTTTAGTATCACGACCATAATTATTCATGCACTACGGGCCAAGAATATTTGTGTATTCATTAATGATCATGATCATGCAAACAACTGTCCATCAATGCACTACGGGCTAATGAGGACTTTTACCACATCATTTGTAACATTACGGTCATGATTATACCGAATAATCCCTGGTCATAATCATACTAAGTCCATCTATGCACTATAGGCCACAGATGACTTTCAACAAAATATAAACATAAAGATGATGACAATGATATAAGAATTCAATAAAACAAGTTCAACAATTAATTTATCCAAGAACCAATAACGTCTAAATTGTCAACATGATACTGCTTTGTAGAGTAAAATTCAAGAATGCTCAGAAGAATATTTTCATGAAAAGATACTGGATGAAGCGCAAATATCAAGGATATTACACTAATTTCATGGAGTATAGAAGCCAAAACTTTAATCAACTGAGTATAATAACGAATGGAATAACAAAAGAAATCACCATGCATACGGTGCTTGCAGATGTATATGTTATTCCAATGTAGATAATAAGTAATCTGGAACTGGTCGGTGAAATTAATTGCACCGGCGTGATGTTCCAACGTATAATAAAGATTTTAACCAGTCCCACAGAAACGCATTGCATGTGATATTCCAATGTATAATCATAAAGATGGAACCGTCCGCATGAAAACGCATGCATACATATTCCAACGAATAATAATAAAGACGGGATAATAAAAGAATGTTACCAAGTATAGGGTAGTCCGCAGATCTTTGGTTATTCCAAAGAATAATAAAGAATGGAATAATGTAAGTTCTCTTCATGAATACAAAATAAATAATACCCCTTACGAGTACAACAAATAATATCCCTTACCTTAAGAAGAAAGAATCTTGGATATATGAGTAGTGAAGTAGCGTAATACTTTTCTTCTTTCTCTATATAGTTTATCTCTCAGAGTTTCAAATTGAATTAAATAAAATAATGAAGAAATGAGTTTCATTTATAGGAGAATGGAAAGGCACTGTGTAAGGATTTCTTCACGTATGAAATAATTCAAAGACTCACTGGATGAAAATTTTGATACTACATATTCAAATTGTCAAACCTTCAACCAATCATAACAAAGCAAGACAATATATATATATATATATATATATATATATATATATATATATATCAACCACACATGTTATAAACATATATATATATAATACTCCATTTTTTCCACCAATTTCGTCACCCACCACATACATCACCCATCACACCCATTTTTCTTTCTTCCAACATAACCCCACATGTTCCATCCACCAATATCCACTCACTCATTCAATATATATATATATATATATATATATATATATATATATATATATATATATATATATATATATATATATATATTCACACACTCCACCACTCACATAAACATTTCTTACTTTCCCACCAACATGTCCACATCACACACATCCACATCCACACACATCATTCTCACTTCTTTTCCACCATTTTCCACTCACACACACAACATATACATATATATATATATACACACACACACACATCACATACTTATATATATTAACTCCATCCCCTATACGTAACTCCCTCCCACCCCCATTTCTAAAATCAGTTTTTCAACACATATGGGCCCCACCTTTAAATAATTTCTACCGATTATTTTGAAAAATAGATAAATGGGGGTCAATAAAATAAGCAAAACTGAGTAACTTCTCACATAAACATCAATAATCAATATCGTGTGCTACTATGCAACAATGCCTATTACTGTACTTTTACTACCGAGTAGTTTAATAGTATTAACGGTAAAACTTCCGCCGTTATTTTCAATAAAAATATTTTTGTCGTTTTCTCAATCCGACAATAATTCCGTTATGGGGTCCACTAATGATTAAGTCGTTGCATTTAATATTCCATGCTAAAAACGAATATTCCCCGACCAATCGAATATAATACAACAACTTGCATACTTTGCAAAAATTATAAATACTACCCACAACTATAACATTATATCAAATCCACACCATAATATTCAAAAAAATATTTTGAGAAATTTAAATCTTTATTCATAAAATCTGGGGTCTCACAATCGTGACTGTGGGTTCTCTTTGGCCAGTAGTGCAAAGTTGAATCGTTGACTGGTATGATCATGACCATTGAATTTACAATTGAATATTTTTAGCTTAAGTGCAAAGATAAATTAATCAACATGTTTATAATTATGGTTTATATAAATTTTGAAATGATTATGTATTTCTTTGAGATATGAATATCTTTGGCCTGTAGTGCAAAGATGACATGTTGTTGAATATCTTTGGCTCGTAGTGCAAAGATGACCTGTTGTTGAATATCTTTGGCCTGTAGTGCAAAGATGAACTGTTAATGAATATCTTTGGCCCGTAGTGCAAAGATGAATTTATTAGTATGATTATGAACAAGAACTGTGATTTGGTATAACCATGATCTTTGATGTTTAAGGTAAAGACGGGTGATGAAAATTATCTTCGTCCTGGGTGCGAAGAGGAATTTAGAATCACAATTATGATTATGAGTTACTCATATAATTGTGGAAAAGAACTGTTGATTGATGTTACAGGGATAAAACATTGTTGGTGGACTTTTAATGTGGAGAAGATAATAGACTTTATAGTCTATTTGACTCTTCTAATGGATTGCTCGTTCCACTGCAACTATGGTTGAAAAGTTTTATCATCTACCATATATTCTAAATCTCTGATTTATTACTGACGAAAACTATTGATAATTTATTTATCTTTAGTCGTGATATTTTTACTGGGCTAGTTGTGCTCACCCTTTTGCTTCACAATTCCTTTCAGGTAATAAAAGTGTAGCTGGGTCGAGCGGGGATAACAAGAGAATAGAACGGTGGTCTCTAGCTGTGGAGATTCTCCCTAAACAGTATAAAAAAGTATGTTGCATTTTATACATCATTTAGTAGTTATATTTGGTGAATCAAATAGGGTGAGGCAAACCCAACGTTGGAAGGGTGTTTTGCCACTATCATACAAGATGTCTAATGACATACAACCTCGTGTTATCATAAGACAGGGTTGTGCACATCCACTTGCTGAGTATATCTACGAGCACTACCTATATGATATTGGAGTTTATTTGAAATATAATTTTCAACTAGAGACAGTGGAGCTAGTTATATGTCAAGAGAAGACTCACCATTAGAAAGAACATGATAGTAATCTTCTCGTTTTTCTTTGGGGTCTATTGGGTCAACCAAGGATAATTCTGTGGACATATGATATCTATAATAACCTAGACGCATGGCCTCCCATGTATGAAGGTTTCCTTGAGCACTTCCCAAAGGTTTTAATTTCTAAAACAGTTTTTAATTGTACCTTTATGCAAGGTGCCATTGTGACGTACTATCCAAGGTTGGGTTGAGAGTCACAGTTGGTATATATTTGTATCAAAACTCACAGCATATGTGTTATTGTATTTTGCACGACAATTGTTGTAATAAAGTTGTAGTTGTTTTCTGTACCATGTATTTGGCGACTCAAAATAGGTTGGATGGATTGAACCTATTTTGGGGGCGTTCCATCAAGTATAAGCATTGTACAATCAATTATCAAACATCCAATTCTTTACTAAACCCCAACTTTATCTCAAATTGTACAATCACAAGAAAATTATTAAAATTTTCACATTTAAAACATAGATATGAAAACAAAGTTCTAAAAACATAGATCTATGAAAACAAAATTCATATATAATTCCATATTAAAAAAATATAAATATCATTTCAATTGAAAAGATATGAGGGCAGGCCAAGGCCAAGGCTAGTTGGGATGAAAGTTGGGAGGTAGGAAATCAGAGGCTGTGGGAGCGGGATTGGGAGCGAACGGGTGGTGGGGGAAAGGGGAGGGGACGCTAGATGAACGAGGAGAGGGGGACAGCTGATAAGGTGAAGAAGAAATGACGGAAGGAATGTAGAACCGATGGGTGGAAGGAAATTGGCGGGTGGAGGGGGAAGGAGAAGTAAGAAGTGATTTAGATGCATCTGGTTAGCATTAGGGGTGAGCATGTGCGTTTTGAAACCCAAACTGTACACGAAACCGCATTGGTTCAGTTTGATAGATCCAAAATCGCATATGAAACAGCTTATGATTAGTGCGGTGCGGTTTTGAACCGTGCGATACGGTTTCGGTTCCAAAATCAATTGAAACAACAAAATTTTATACAATTTAAATTAAAAATTAATTTAACATCACACAATATTAAATATCACTTTGATAACACACACAACCTTACTTATAATGTTTTGTCTAAACAAAAGTTAAATATAATAGAGTAATATGATGTAAATTATTAGAGTAGAATATAGTAGAGTAAATAAAAGTTAAATACAATCTTTACTACTCTAGTCTTAGTAACAATATGTTGTAATATTCTTAGTAACAATATGTTGTAATAATTTACAGGTTACTCTACCATATTACATCATATTGTTACTAAGAGTAGCTCAATCATATTACAACATATTGTTAACAAAGATCATATTACAGTAATATTACAATCATAATACAAAGAGTCAGAAACATTATAGGTTACTCTACCAATATAATGCGGTTTCAATTTTATGCGTGCGGTTTTGACTAGTAATCAAACTGGAACCGTAAATTTAGTTTTTCAACCCACCTAAAACCGTCACATACACCAGAACCGTTGGTGCAGTTTGTGCAATTTTTGGTGTGGTTTCGGTTCCAATTTGGTTCTCAGATACTCCATTTCTAGTTAGATGAAGTGAACTTACATGTACTTATCTGATCTTGACACACATGCGGGAGGGTGATCTCTCCGCCTACGTGTCAACACTTTATTGAGCATGAAGTGAACTTACCATGAAGTTCAGTTCATGCTAACCACTCCCGATCTAGATTCCTTTATCATTTTTCTTTTTCTTTCTTTATTATTTTTTTTAAAAAAAAAACTATAGTTTAAAACTTTAGATAAATACTCCTTTTTCATTTAACTTGTATTTTATTTAATTTGTAAAATTTTAAACATTTAAATTTTGCTATTATAAAGTTTTAATAATGGTTTAATATTTGCTAAGATGGCTCTTTTTTTCTTTTTTCTATAATTAATTATTTTTTAATTAAGATGTCGAAGTTTTTTCTGTCGCTATAACATAAAAACCCGGCTTTCTATGTTATAACGACGGAAAAAACTGTCGCTATAGCCGGTTCGTTCTTAGTTTGCTCCTTCCAGTTCGCTGGATAAGCGGACTATATATATATATATACGGTCTGGATCTTAAGTTCACCCCTTATCTAATATACATTGCATACCCCCCTTTAGCGACGGACCGGACGACGATTCGGTCTGTCGCTATATATAGAACCGTTGTCTTAACTTTTAGCGACGGACAACATATATATAGCGACAAACCGAATCGTCGCCCGGTCCATCGCTAAAAGGAGTATGCAAGGTATGTTAGATAAAAGGGTGAACTTAAGATCCGGACCATAATATAAGTGTGTGTGTGTTTATATATATATATATATATATATATATATATATATATATATAATTCGAATCAAGGGCATACCCCTTATTTTACAACCCAACATACCTATTTAAATCCCCTTTATTTCTTCTCTCTCCTCACAATTTATCAGCCAAAACAAAAACCGAGCTCTCTCTCGTCGATTTGAAAAATCTTATCACAATCCCGTAAGAGTTCGGCGCCCGCCCATCTCGTTGATTCACTACAAGCCATGTCTAGATTCGTCGATTCACAGCTCTCCCGTCACAATCTTATTGTCTGTGCTCGTAAAAATTCGTCGCCCATTTCGAAAAATTACTTCGCCCATCTCGTCGACTGCAAGGTAACAAAATTTGAAGTGGGTTTCTGGATTTTCTTGCTGTTAATGTTGAATTAGGCTTAAATTTTTAAATTTTGTGTTTTGATTTCCAATAATTGCTTTTTTTAGGTGTTTGACCTAGTTCAATTTATGAAAGTTTGATTGAGTTTTTAATTAGGAATTTTCCTGTAATCTTGGGTAGAGTAAACTGAGATGTTCAGAGGTCCAATTGGATATTATTGACAAATTTGACAAAACTTTTATTAAGTGTAAAATATTTTCAACGTTGTTTCAGAAAGAATAATCAGATTTATATTTATTGGAAATGTGTTCTTAGCTTTTCACTATGATTCTTTTAGTTAACTTATATTGTAGGTTTATTTGGTGAAAGATGCAAGCTTTTATTTTGTTTCCTATGTGTACCAACATGTTTTAGTGGTAGTTTTATTGTTCACTTTCCATTTCTGTTCATAAGTGTTTAAGATGACATGATTTGCAATGTTTTCACTTGTACATATGGTATACAATTGAGTGTGCACCTGATCATTCTTTTAAATTTATTATTTGCAGGGTTTTAAAAAATGAATGACATGAACTATTAAATAAAAAGTTATAGGGATAATGTACAAATAAATTTAGACGGCATATACAATTTTAAAGTAGAAATGCAGAGGGATGACTTGAGTGAAGAGGACAAATACAAATATATATACAAGTGAGCAGTAGTGTCTCCTTTATCAAGAATATTATGTTTTTGGTTTTTACATTTTTAGTAAGTTAGCACTTATATTTTGGAAAGTATATGTTATCATTCCAACCTTGACCATCCACGCTGATGGCCTGGGGAACTATATAAACATGGAAATTAAGCTAACAAATTTCGAAGTAAAAATTACTTGTTGTAGGAAATATTAATTTAATTTGCTATATTAATTCAAAATGAATAGATTGATTTAGTCTAAATATATATATATATATATATATATATATATATATATATATATATATCACAAATTTAAAAAAGAGAATTGGAAGTTTGTGGCTATGAATCGTTTGTTGGATTTCTTGATATCAACACCAGATAAGATGACAATTACAGGGAAAGAATATTTCATTTAACGGAAAAGGAATCTTGCAGTACATGTACATCCCAGTGAATTTAAATTCTTCAACACTGGAAAACTTTGAAAAATCAACTTAAGTTATCGATCAAAGCAACCACGTACTTGTAAGTTGTATATATATATATATATATATCACTCTTCTCCGACCAAGTTTGGCAAATTCTCGAATTCATACGTATTTTCAAAATTTATATAAAAGAGTCTAATTTACAAAGTTTACACTGGTATTTTAATTTATTTCCGTGTTTCTTTAAATTTGTTTACTCTAATAGTGATAAAATATATTGTGGGAATTAATAAAGGTACGGATAAAAAGACATTTTTGTTATTTTATATTAACATAAAAAATAAAATAAAAACTGAAGTCTTTTTTTCGTGGTCTTATTGAGAGAATATTTAATTTTGACACCAATAAAAATAAAAAACAGGTAGAACTATACAAAATAGCGGATATAGAAACATGCACTGGCCAAAATTAATATATGT
Source organism: Panax ginseng (assembly GCA_020205605.1). Lineage (NCBI taxonomy): Eukaryota > Viridiplantae > Streptophyta > Magnoliopsida > Apiales > Araliaceae > Panax > Panax ginseng. Next base: position 8,016,357 of record CM035127.1, read on the forward strand.
TTCAACTCACGATTACAAGTCAATTGAAACAATACATACTACATCCTAAAATTAATCCTGGCTAGCATTAGCATAATAGCATGCATGTAAATATAGTATTTTGATTTAGGTTGAAATTAATAAGGATCGATATTCAATTAAATACTTGACGTACTTTTGAGTCATTGAAAGACAGACACTTTGCACATGCAGTTGTCTTTACCCATCATGATCAAATCTAATACTCTCTCTCGGAGTATTTTAATTGCTCATAATTCATATATCTCAACATATATATTTAATATTGAATTTTTCTATATATATATATATATATATATATATATATATATATATATATATATATATATATATAACCTTTGTTTCAGCTTTTTCTTCACCGCTTTTAGTTTCTGACTATTGAAAAGCTACATCAATGGTGTTTATTTCAACTTTTGGGTCTAAAAACTATCAAATATTAAAAATTAAGTACAAGCTAGCTAGTACCTTAATGCATATTATTATATACTACATATTATATAATATATATATACATAAATATTTATATTAATATAATAATATTTATATTATATTTATATATATGTTAATATATATATATATTAATAAATAAATTACATATATATTAGAACCATTTTCTTAGAATCAGAAGTAGAAGCCGAAACTAAAAATATATGGAAAAGTGGAGACAAATATATATATATATATATATATATATATATATATATATATATATATATACTCTCCGGTCCTTTTTAATTAACGTTTTAGGAGAGAATAAAATTAATAAATACAGTTAATACTTTGTATGATTGATTAAAATGAATATAAAATTTCAATATTATTCTTCAAAATTCATTAAAAAGATGAAAGTTAAATAAATTAATATTTAACGTAGGGATAACATATATAGTAATTAAGTCATTAATATTTTCTTGAAATCTACAAACGTCAAATAAAAAAGAACAAATATAACTCTCTACAAAAACGCAGGGTGTACAAAATATCATTAATATTACATATCGGGATTGTTGCATTACAGTTTAGTTTATTACTACTAATACAGAGAGAAGAGAACTCCAATTAGCTAGCTAAAGCCTAAAGACCTGGAGAAATGAGACAGGAAATTAAATCAACATTTAAGGAATGTTCGAAACAACAAATTAAATTTTCCATATTAATATTGACAAGTAGGAGTATAGTATATTTAGAATTTCATTCGGTTGATGTTTACTCGTTCTTATGTATATATTGACTACTTCAGTACTAGAGTGATGACCCTCTCTTGCTTGTTGGTATGTGCATGAGTGTTGAATTCTCCTAGGGTCCTTTCTCTGTCAACCTCATCAGCCCACATAAAACACAAAAACAAAACAAAGAGAAACATCCCACGAACTTCTATCTGTATGAACATGTTTATCTTCCTTGTTTTATACACATTAATTTCTTTTTTTATTACTCCTACTCCAATTAACCAATTTCTTTTATTGCAACGAAAAGTTCAATTTATATGTGTAATAGCATAAAAGGATGTTATTTACTCAAGTTTATCATCACAATTTCATTATTACGCTTACTAGTTCTATCAGACTAAACACTCAATAATAAGTTTAAATGTTAAAATATATAAAATTTTCAATATAAGATTCTTTTTGTGGAAATTAGGGAATTTTATTTACAAATTAATATTAAAGTTAATATAAGACATTTAGGCATAATTGTTCAATAATAAATCAATTTACTATTAAATCATTCGAAAAATATAATGCCGATTGTTATTTTTGTAAATTTTTATGTGTATATGCTCTCTATATGCGCATATACACACACACACACACATATATATATATATATATATATATATATATATATATATATATATATATATATATATGTTGAAGAGCAAGGTAAGCTGCATGCCATGTGAATCCTTCGGCAGGTGTACGTTCATCATGGCTGAAATGGGCGCCACCACCTGAACATGATGGGTAAAAACGTACGTATTTGATGTATCAAACGGTCAAAATTCAGTCTTGGATGATAAATTCTATTAATGTTCCACTTGATGATGGCCGATGGGAAGTTGATATACATAAATACATTTACATAGAGCTAAGTCAGAGTTTGTGTGTAAGTGTAACCACCAGATCTAGGTGATGGGCACCTACTCCATACTGCTGATCAAAAGTTGTTGCCCTAAGAATAGCCATCATGTCGGCCCAGACAGCATATATGTGTATGGATTTTGCGTTTCTTGGTCTAGGGGCCATGTCCCAATTCATATTTACATTTTTCATATGCATACATATTAATTGTTATTAGATTTACATCGGACAATTAATATATATATATAAGATCCTACCCTGGTAGATTACTATTTACTCCACTAAGATCGAGTAATGTTAGGATCAAATGTATTTAAAAAAGAAAAATTAAATCACCATCGCCTACATAATTAATGATGGTTCATAAGCAATATTCGATTCATATATTACAAACTAATGTAATGATAGTATGCGTAGACAATTTTGCAAGTCAAAATTCGAAACTTTTAACATTATTTCTTACTAATTAGCATCAGAGCATATATATATATATATATATATATATATATATATATATATATAATATATAATTGGCTTAAAATTATATACCCCAATATATAAAATGCAATTTCATTATTAATTATTTTGTGTATGCCCTTTTTTATTGAAATTAAAGTACTCTAATGTTGGAAAAGATAAGTTGGAGTAGATCTGGCTGAAATTAAAATTACAGAACAGCTCGTACGTACGTTCACTTTTACGTACAATATATCTATCTAACAAAATACAACTGATTTTGAATTTTCCGTTCACCTTAATAAATTATTTGGGCCGTCCAAAGTTTGAGATAAATCTCACAAATCCATATAATACTGGAGACACGGGATGTGAAAGTGCCTACTGATCAGTTGTGGTAGCTAGAAGTAAATTTAGGTCTGTCAAGCAAGCAAGCCAATTTTGAGCTCTAGTACTCGACACAGTTAAACGTACTTTAAAGTTTGAATGACCACCATTATATTCTATTTCCACACAAAGCATAAAATGAGTAGACAGCTTGAGACGACGACGTCATGTTGCTATAGCTAGTGATTTAATTAGCCTTTTGAGCTTGAGCTGAATGAAATACGTACGTACGTACATTATCTTCATTCTAATGATAAAGCCAGCCTAGCCCTCCATCGAAAACCCTGATATATATATATATATATATATATATATATATATATACCCCGCCCTCTCCTCCCTCCCTCCCCTCCCCTCCAAATTAAAATTTCTATTTTAGAGTTAAAATATCCTCAATAATCTGATGAAAATATATATCATTTAGTTGATATCACATGACCACTGGATTTCTAAGTTTATAACAAAATACAATATGATTCATGGTCTAGGAAATTAAGTTTGGATGCTGGAACTTGGAAGAGTAGCTAGGAAGCCTATCCCATGTAAAATAAAATAAAATAAAGAATATTTAAATTATATAATTATTAGTACGTATTCACAATTATAGCCATTAAATTTCGATATTAAATATAGATATATCTTTAAAAAATTGCAACAAAAAGTCAAAGTGAATTGAGGGAGTAACCGCAAGTAAAATTGACATCAGACGGTGAATAAAAATATTTTTGAAAAATAAATAAATAAGAGTTCTTCTACGCCGATCGCTTTTTACCGATTGGATTAGTGATCGGTCAGAAATTTTATTTTATTTTAAATTTTATTTTTGTTTTTGACTACTAAATAATTAATGTGATTTATTAAAACTGAAATTTTTATAAAATACAGTGATTTAGGTATCATTTGGATACATGTAAAAAATAGGATTGTATAGACTGACGACTGTATAATTTTATTTTTTACATGTATCCAAATGACACTTAAATCATTGCATTTTATAAAAATTTCAGCTCCAATAAATTACATTAATTATTTAATAGTCAAAAGCCAAAAAAAAATTAAAATTAAAATTCCGACAGGTCACTAATCCGGTCGAAAGAAAGCTGTCGGCGTAGACTTATTGAATAAATAAAGGAGTTGTGGATGGAGTGAGTTGTCTAATCAATTAATCCGGAGAAAGGATATTTTGCGGTTGGAAAAGATGAGGGTTCGGAATGCGGGCCCACAAGCTGATGGGAAAAAAATATGAGGCCCACCAGAACATCTTCCTGGTCCAGGAATGAGAAGTTGGATTGTGGCCCACGACCGTACCCTGAAAAAACGACATCCTAAACGACAAGGCGGTATTGCTCCCCTTCTCTTCTCTCTCTCTCTCTCTCTCTCTCTCTCTCATCATTCCATTTCCATTTGTTTAACACTATTTTAAAATTCTTATTCACTCATTTACATATTTTTATATGGTGCAGATTCTTTTAAAAAAAATTGTTTACCTAACCCAATTTGTGGTGTATTTTTTATATTATATATCATGTCCTCACGAACTAACTAAGAAACACTTTAATTGAAATATATATATATATATATATATATATATATATATATATATATATATCGGAAGAGATATTATCAAATTAATAATTAATGCATGGCCCCGATATATCATTAGGAAATTAGTAGTGTACATGTACCGCCGATGGAGTCATTGGTACTGCTTCATTTTTATTTTATAAAATGTAGGCAAAAATTGATTGAAAGTTTTGTAATGCATTCATTATTTGAATAAATGATAAATAGATGCATGCATGTATAATTCATTTGTGAAATATGAAAGACTATTCAAGCTCTAAAACTTTTCATCTCTCGCGATTGAATCCAATGACCACTTTTTTGTTGGATTACAAAACAGGGAGTAGTGATATATATATATATATATATATATATATATATAGAGGTCAGATAATGATTCCAAAGATCTGTTGCATGCATTGTTAGAGTACTTCTAGGGTGACCGGGCTTTTTCGATCGGAGTAGTGACCGGCCGGAAATTTATTTATTTTTATTTTTATTTTTTATTTTTGACTACAAAATAATTAATGTGATTTATTGGAACTGAAATTTTTACAAAATACAGTGATTTAGGTGTCATTTAGATACACGTAAAAAACAGGGTTGTTCAGACTGTATAACCTTGTTTGTTGTGTGTATCCAAAAGACACTTAAATCACTGTATTTTATAAAAATTTTAGTTTCAATAAATCACATTAATTATTTTGTAGTCAAGCAAAAAAAATATAAAAAAATCCGACCGGTCACTACCCCGGTTGAAAAATCCCGGTCCCCCTAGACTTTCTGGCATTGTTAATAGTTATCCTCCTTTAACAAGGAATATTGGTCTTTAAATTTGATCTCTAAGCTAATCAATATAGTTTCGTGTTAAGATTGAAGTTTCGGGAGTCTGGGATGAGGATTTTAGACTAGATTTTCACCAGATTAATGAGTTTGTATTAAATAAATAAAAAATCTTAATTTCTTATATGTTAAAAAATAAAATCTCTCTTTATTCTGAGACTTGTATTTGAACTCATTAAGTGTCAGGTTTTGATTAATTTATACAAGCATTACATATATAAATTATGTGGGGATAAAATATGAATTTTATAATATTTAAAGGATCGTACATAGAACAATAAAATAAGACAAAATAGGAATTTTAAAAAAATCGAAGGGCAATTTCAATAATGCCAAAAAACTTTATTTTTTTTGTTTACGGCCGAACTCCTTCGACTTTATATATTACATTTAAATGGTGAGGGTTTTCAATGGAATCACTAATTCATTTATATTAAACAAGCTTATTTTAAAATTCCTTCGACTTTATATATGACTTTTACTTAAAACCACTAATTCATTTATATTAAACAAGCTTATTTTAAAATATATATTAAAAACCCATGGACCGGCCCAGCCCATTGTACTTTGAGCTATGAGCCTATGAGTCTATAGCCCAATAAAAATCAGGCCTTTTTAACCCAGCCGATTTTTAGCACAACTCAGGACCAGCCCATTTGAGCCGGCCCAGCCCAAACGGTTGTTTGTAAATAAAGAAAAGATTCTAGCATTTAAAACAAGTCAACAAATAGCCTTCTCTCTATTTTTTTGCAATTATCTTTATCAAAATGTAGAGACTGATTTACAAATGCATATTCTACATAACCATTATGTCACCATGTGTGAAGCCTAACTAATACAACAATGGGGACTTTCCAGCAAAGAAAAAAAAAACTTACTCGTTACAACTCCCCACCAAAAAACCCAAAAAACAATTAAAAAAATACTGTAAACACCACCCCCCAAAAAATTAAATAAAAATAAAAAATTCTGATCAGAATGTTATATCAGCAAAATTTTTGACAATATCTCCCCCATAGTCTGGTCAGGAAAATTCCCTTCTTTCTCAGCTTCCTGCCCAGACTCCAGGACGGCAGCATCCAGTACTAGTTTGCGTTTTGCAATCTCGTACACATTCTCATCAACGGTGTCCTTGGTCACCAGCCTGGGAAAAATTATGCCAAATATAGAAGAGTTCTAATGTTGACAATAATAAAAATAAGTGCATACATATGAGCGTGTGTGTGTGTATATATATATATAGAGAGAGAGAGAGAGTAGAGGGAGAAACCTGTATACTGTAACTGGTTTTGTTTGACCAATACGATGGCAGCGATCTTCAGCTTGCCGGTCAATCTGAGGATTGAAATCCATGTCGTGTATTATGACAGTATCAGCCGCAATCAAGTTCAAACCCTGCCCTCCAGCCCTCGTGGACAGTAAGCATGCAAATATTGAAGTATCATTGTTGTACATATCTACAATTGTTTGTCTATCTGTCACCTGAGTACTGATTCAAAGGGGTCAAAAGAAAAAAAAATAGAAATGATTATTGATAGCTTACAAAATATCAAAGCAAGCTTACGGTCTGCTCCTTAAGGTCAAAAATTACCACCAGACCAAATCATCAATGGATTAGTTAATACAGCCTTAAGTTGACATGATGGAATTCAAATAAATTGATCACCAAACCATATCCAGCGCTCCCCCAATAAAATGAATATATTGATCCTTTAACATGTCGCAATCATGAAGAACTCACTAAAGATATACAAGTACCATGAGGATTGGATACAGAACTCTATGAAGTAACTAGAAATTCAAAGTCCTGTTCTACTAAGTTCATGCATTTCCTAACAAGGTAAATCACAACATGCTTCATATAGGAAACCCAGTTGATATGCTTTTCCAATATAATTTGGCAAATCACACTTCAACATCAGATTCTTCATAAAGGAAATTCAATTGATAACACATACATACCAAAATACCATAATATTTTTGGCCGAAAGAAGAAAATGAAGCTACTAAAGTTGCAGTGATACCTTCCATCAAGGCGTCTATAAGTAACCCCAATTACATCTAACATCCACTCCAAGATATCAAGCATTGATGTCCATTGACTAAAAATTAGAACTCGATGCCCACCTTGCTTTAGTGTAGGAAGAAGTCTAGATAATTCCTACACCATGTACATGAGACCAAAAATATTTAAGTGAGAGAAAGATTATAGATGCAATCACCTTTAATTAACTTTTAACAACATGAATTACAAGAAATTTTATTGAAATTGTAGTACCCGACATTTTGCTGAACACATAACGTGTTGATCTGAAAGAACTCCCTTTTTATCGATGACATCATGATAAAGCAAAAGCTGCAAAAGGGCAGACAAGCACGTATATCAACAGAAATATACTACAACAGATGACTCTTGTCATTATTAAACAATCCTTTAAGCCTACCTTGGAAATATTAACTGTGACGCCCCCAAATTCAGACACTCGTATCTCGAATTTGGTTCGCCACGTGCTAATTCTAACATCACATTAAAATCATTAACAACGGAAATAATAGAATAATTTACATTGATATAATATAAATATTCGCGTCCCAAGGTTCCGTAACCATTACTACAACAATCCAGTGATTAAACTTAAACATAATTAATCATCCTTAGTACATCATAATACGCATAGAAATAATAATACTAATATTCTTAAAGAACTAAGCTACTCCGTAGCCTTGCCCTTCCCCTTGTCCTTTCCCAAGGTACCGCCTTGCTCTGCCTTAACTGTAATATTTTTAGGGAAGCAAGAATGAGCAACAAGTTTGCCCAGCAAGTAATATAGCAAAGAGAATGAACAGTTATAGCATTTGAATCTTTAAGGGTATAATAGTAAATGGTAGTTCAAGGACAAGAAATATCAAAAGTGTTTGATAAATGTCACTAAAGATTGAGGGATATCAATAATATTTCAAGGTTTAATTATTTCGAGGTTCAATAAGAATGATCACTGAGCAGTCATTAAAGACTATGAACTCTTACTAGAATCTGCAATCCAAGATAGACGAGTACAACATGTGATCAGCCTAAGGTACCCTACGTTATGCATAACATTTAATCATACTTGTGTGCGCACGTCGGTTCCCCGACAATATAGAATTTCCCCTTTTTAAGAGGGTTGTTCATCTCAGTAGATTTTCAAGAGTTCGCACCAAGTCAATTGGTTTGGATAGCTTTCTAACATATGATAACATCTATAACTTAGAATCAAAGGTTTAGACAACTTTTATAATGCACTTTAAGAACAATAAGTCTAATGCTTGCAATAATGTCAAAGTAATTGATTTTCGTATAGTAATAGTCATTTGCTTAATATAAATATATCAATAATTCGGATTCATACAATATACAATGTAGGAATTTAGATAACTTGTATTCGATATGTGAATCAATGGAAGTTAGAGAACTCGCACAAAATCCAAAGTTGTGAGAGATAGGAAACTTGCCTTTAGCGTTGATTACCACTTAAAGCGTAATACCACTTCAATGAACTACGTTATCCTATATATGTATGTATATGTATTCATTAGTCATATATCTTAATATGACTTGATATGCATTTTCACATACTTCCATCACACATACCTAAATTCATGTAGGCTACACACATTCAAACTTATAGATGCGTAACTCACATTGATTTTACCTTTAAAGTCTTTTATACCATATGCTCATCCTTTGTATTTTCAAAATATCTCTTACTCTACATATTTTTAAGTTGTTTCACATATTAAGAACCTTTAAGCTAGTTTTGACCCTTTATTAAAGTTATTCATATATTTCCATCTTTCAAAGTTAAAAGAGTTCATTACATAATTCAACTAGCCATAGTATTCATTATACTACATAATATTGTCAAACAACTTCTTTCTACACATGCTTGCATAATTTATCACAATGTTTAACTAGATGCGTGAACATGTCGAATATCTCTAGAGGTATATGCATCCTATTCTAATTGTTCCTAAGTTCACAATATAATTCATAGAGTTTGACATCTCAATTGGTTTTCAATTACTAAGATGTCATGACTATCAATATATACATGCAAGGTACATTGAGTCCACACCTCATATGTATTTATCAAACCAATTAGGCTATAAACATATGCTCACAAGGCTAGATTCAAAAAGGCTTAAGGTTTTATAAACATGTTTTTCGTCTTTTAACTTTTCTTTAAAAAGGTTATGATTCAATTCCAAATCTACTAAACACCTTGTAAAATACATTGATATATGTTTAGGGAGTATGTATGTTCTTGAAATAAAGTGGAGTGTAAGACTTCTTGCATCAAATAAGCAAACCAAACTCATTTCTATTCTGACACCCGTACGGAAATGTATTTGCTTCTTCAGGACCCCCATAAAGTAAGGCCCCCTCTTAAAACACTGACAGTGTGTGTCCCTGTTCAGATTTTTGAGAAATTTTCGATCCAATTCTCATCTAAGCAACAATGTAATCATGTATAATTGTTATAAACTTGCTACATAACCTTCCTAGCATGCTTCTAACATTCCCACACATACAAACAATAAATTTCAAAGATCAATTCAAGGTTTTTGGCCATTTTTCCAAAGTTTAACACCCATAGCAATTTTCTTCCTTACGAATTCGTTACTAGATCATTTTACTTCGTTTAACTTTCATTGGATTCGTTTTTGATCACATTAACAATATCTAGCATCAATTGATACATTCTAGCAAGTTTCAACTATAAACATTTCAACTCAACAAGTGTTTTTCTAAGAACTTTGCAAGGCTTGAGTGTATGAACATTTAGAGGAGTTTACCTTTTACGAAGTTGAATTACTACTCTAGCTTCAATTTGCGAGATTATATAAGCTCTCAATACTTACACTCCTACTAGAAATCTCGGAGAATTTAGCAACATACTTATGAATGAGAAGGGCTCTGTTTATAAAAGAAGCTTGTGACCAATTTGATTTTGTGCGATGAATCAACCCATTGGAATGGAGAAGAAGCTAATGATTATGAAGGATTTGGTGAAGAGTACAATTTAGCCCACTCCCTTCTCCATGATTTCCTAGCTATGGAGTTGGTGTTGGAGGACTAGGCCATGGCCATAACGTGAGAAAAGAAGAGTGACTCTCATTTTGGGACACTAGCAATTCTCGGCATTAGTAGTACACTTAGGTCCATTTGCCCTTGTTCTCAATAGAGCATACAATTACACCCACTCATATATTACACATAAAATCATATAATCCATGTACATTGATTTATTTCAAATAATATTTATCCTAGACTAGGATATAATTTAATTGTGTACTAATGCTACTTATTATTAATTTATTTATTTAATCAAGTTACTTTCTCTCATAGGTTTAAAATACCCATTTAATTATTCCCACACACATCAATATGTCACATAAGACTTTATACAACTTGGTCAATTACCTAAGTCAAGCTTACTTTTATCACAGTGTTATATAATAATTATTTCCATTACAATGTCACCCCTCACTTTATATTAAATGAAAAACCTTATAATATATGATTTCTCTTCACACACTACTATTTATGATAATTAACAAATAACAAATAAATCAACCTCCTTATGAAATTATTTACTTATTAGTAATACTAATTAATTCCATCATTAGTTAAATTAGTATTTTCTCAATTCATCATCTTGCCACACTAGGCATAACTCCACAAGTTTAAACTAAGCTTCTCATCGCTTTTGCTTCATTGTTTAATTATCACTTAGCTTAATCAATTAAAATGCTCATCACAACACATGTCGATGCTATATATATATTTATATTCAAATAAATATGCAAACAAATCTTTATTCTCAATATTATAATTTATTAAAATTCGTGGGTATTACATTAACACTAACAACTGTAATCATACTTACCTGATAGCATACCTTCTCTTTTGAAAAAATTGTTTGTGGTGATCATTTTCAATTTTGAGAAGCTTAATACAACTCAAAAATTTAAACTAAAACTAATTTTAAGTAAAATGTAACAAGACAACTACAAAATGCACCAAAGCTTAGAAGAATTATGAGTATACAGATGAACATACATGCTCAAACCAAAGGAATTTCAATGGCACAGATTTACAAATTTTCTTGATTTTTAATGAGAGGGTCTTACATCATAGAAGTTCCTATAAAACGACAATGTCACTTATTTTTCCATGTTATTATCAGCAATTTGGATTTGCAAGAAAACATTAAAAATGGGATTTAAGAGTGCTTTGTAGCCAAGCTTGGCTAAGGCATGCCTTAGATTCCCTTTCCCCTATATATATAAAGCTTACAAAGAGTAAAATCAAATTAAAAGAGCCATGTTCATGCACTCATCTCCTAATCTAAGCCATATCGCACACTTCAAGATAAACAAGAGGTCAACTTGTAAGAAACTATACACAGACACATTATTAGAAAATTACCCGGTGAATAGAGAAGTCATTATAACTCTTGAGCTCCTCAATTACTCTGTCCACCGTGCATTCAAAGCCAAAGACGCCTTTGGGATGTAACTTTTTAGCAAATCGTATAACATCGTCATCAGTGTAAATACGCCTCACAAGTAAAGGATGATTAGCAATCTGTACCGAGAAAAAACGTAAGCATTATGCAAAAATCATTTTTTCAAGGGGACAAATCTAAAATTAAGTAACTATATTGGGGGGGAAGCAGCACCTTGCGAAATTGAACAAAATAATTGTTAATCTGGCGTTGAGGAAGAACAACAACATTATTAGAGCTAACAAGTGAAGATTTGGATATACGAGCATGTGAAGCAGCACGATACTCCTCAATAGCTTCTTTATAAGCATCAACCTGTTGCTTTTCCATACGAACATACTCAACCTGTAACAATTCTTATGCCTTGAAATTTGGAGAAATGTAGATCACAACTTAAAGCAGCAACATGCAATTTGCAACTTAACCAGCAAACAGATGTCTCATACCTTCTGTATCTTTGGGACTAATTGCTGCATCACATCTGATTTTAGTCGCCTGAGAATAAATGGTCCCAAAATTGACTTCATTCGAGTAATCAAGTCTCTATCTTCTGCATTCAAAAGCTTTTTCAAGTCAACATCTCCAGTTTCAAAAAGATCAGGCAGCATGAACTCCAACAGTGACCACAACTCCTGCAATGGTAACCAATAGAGTTAAATTTCACTTTTGTTAGGCCTAGATAATTTTGCAAATAAACAATAGCAACAATCTCCATATGACGGTAATTTTCCACTGCTCATTTATTTATAATATATAGGAAGTCTTCACAAATCCTGTAACATTGACACAATCAGACCACATGATCTACTGACAACTCCTTGGGTCTTCTAAATAGACACATGATTTAACAAGTAGATACGATACAATCAGACACTGAAAGACAAAACATGTTTCAAACCACTTATAAGGAAGTCAAATTACAGCGGTATGAAAATACGATAGGATGACAATGCTGCAGTTGTCATAGATTTCAAATTTTTAACTTTACGAAGCTTTGCCCCAATCTTTTGGGTTGAATCATGTGTTCTCATAATGCTCATTTGGTTGGATCGATTAATAGACATCTACAGGTGGCGCCACGTTACAATCATATAATCACTTCACAAATCATATACTAAATAATATGGATCTATGCACAAGCGCAACTGTTTTGCCAGCTGCCACGGGAAAAAGTAATAAATAATAATTAATATAAGAAATAAAACATTTGAGCACTAAAACGTGGGACAAACTAGAAAATTTGTCCTACTAAGAATTCAAGCAACCCGATGCATATAACTGAAGGCACTGCACCCATCCTACAGAGCTAATCGAAGAATCTTTAAATATGATTCCGAACTCCAAAGACTGAAACAAATAGTTGGGAACTGTGAATACGATTGTACTGCAGGCACTAATTTTATCTCAAGAAACTGCTTAATAATGATATCAAAGACAAAGTCTAGTATGTGGGCACCACAATCAAATCATTAGTTACAAGAACATATCACGCCTCTCAAGAACTGTTTCTCTTTTAATAGAAAATTTTGGCCTAAGTTTGGGGATTAGAACCACCGACTTTAGGTTATTCTTCAAGGCCTCTACCATTTCTCCCACCACTTGATGTTGCCACAAATCTCAGGAAAACATTTTAAAAATAACAAGAAAACATCAAGAAGTTACTTTTACCTTTCAGCTTTTCTCGATGATGATAATTTTATACACATCACACAGATAGCTTCATGTCAGTGCAGTGCAGTGTAGTATTGGAATTTGCAAAGCAATCAGTTATTCTATTACATAATGCACCATCCATTTCAATGTAATTAAAACAAAGCTAGTAACAATTTGCATACATGCAAGTCATTTTGTAACGGTGTCCCTGTAAGCATTAGACGCTGGTTTGCATTTCGTGCAACAGACATGAGGTTTTTCCACCTATAGCTGTTTTTATCCTTCAAAGCATGAGCCTCGTCCATCAGCACACAACTCCATCGCCAACGTTTTAAAATTTTACGGTCATCTTTCTGCTGTGCACTGTAGATAGAGCATTAAAGAACAAACAATTAGATTCACATGAAACAGAAAAAGTAATTTTGGACTCATAAACATTATAAAGCTAACCTGTGGCGCTCAAAAAGTGAGTAACACACAAGAATGACATTAAAAGGTGTAGCCGATCCATTCTTGGCTATAGAGCTCAGCTCTTTTGAATAAACTGATCGCGCAGCTCCATGATACTGGAGCACATTAAATGTTGGACACCATTTTTTCAGCTCCCTTTCCCAGTTTTCCAACACAGAAGCAGGGCATACAATCAAATGGGGACCAGGATCATGTTCCAAGTGGTTCAGCAAGGTTAAATATGTTATAGCCTAATAAATGTAATCAGTGTCATTATTTCAGCTTTTCAAAGAATAATGCTCATATCCCTCAGAATCAGCATTAAGGTACAGATTAAAAAAAAAATCTAAGACCAAACAGCAATATACCTGAATGGTCTTACCAAGACCCATCTCATCTGCCAATATTGCTGCAAAAAATATAAAAAAGGAATCAATTAACTTCAGTAACAATACCAACTATGTAATGATGCATTCACCTAGTAGTTCAGTAGTTGTCATCCACCGTTGTAGATAGATTGGCTCAAATTAGAGTCATAGCCAACACTTGCTATTAATCACTCCCTAAATATATTTCCCATCATCTAGAGGGCAACATTTTTTGCTTACGACAGGAAGCTTTTGAAAACGCAATGCACCCATGTAAATAAGGAACAGAGATGAATACAGAGCTTAAACGTCCATCCCACACCCGAAAGGTGCCCCACCCGGGAATTTTAATTGCACTCATATTCACCAATATAAGAATTGGGTTCAACCTTTCCCCAGACCCTGCTCATTAATGGACTCCTTACGTATACGAAGGAGTGCAATTCGTTAGAGAAATTCCTACCTCTCTATCTATCTTTGAGATGTTTGGATTTTTCAACTCCATGGACGGCCTCAGTTGATTGGCAAGCTGGCTGACCGTTCCCTTCTCTACCTGCTTTCTCTCGAGAGTATGGAGCTTGCGCTCTTAATTTCCTCATCTCCCATCTTAAATGCAAGGAAAATGAAAAAAATGGAAAAAAAGAAAAAGAAAATACAATCCATCTTCTCCGGGACTCCATTCCCTTGATTGGTCTATGTTATATCAGAAATGAGGCTGCTTTTCTTTTAGGAGTGAGCAGCTCTTCTCTCTTGAAGGAGGTTGTTGATGTAGTTGCAATTCTTTCTTTTTCGAATAGATATTGGGTTGGTGTTCAGTGTAGTTTAAGTTTCAGAGTAAGCGAGCACCGGCAGATCTCAATCTAGCGACAGAACCTGGAGGCTGGAACCACACTGCTGTCCCTGCCCTTCTAGCACACCTACGCTTATCACGCACCTACACTCTTACAGCAGCATGTCCTCTCAGGCCAATACGGCTTTCGTATGCGAAGCAGCTTGATAAAAGCATGAATTGATCTCAAACTATTCCAAATTTCTATCTAAAACACTAAATTCATTCATCCACAATTTTTGCTCAAGTGAGTGTCTTTCTAAAGAACATCACCTCATAGCATAATCTCAAACTATTCCACTTTCTATCTAAGTACTAAATTCATTGATAAAATGTTTTAGACCGTAAAAAAATACAAAGAGTAAAGATGATACGTGTAAATAATTAATAACACAACGAATTGTAATTTTATAGCTTACGCACAAGGCAAGTTCCTTAACTTTTGTTACTTTATTATTCAGCAAGGTTTTCTTTTCACCGTTATTTTATTATACTTATGCAAGTTTTCTAACCCTTAACTTCTTTGAGCAAGTTTCTTATCCTTAACTTATTACAATTACGCAAGTTCCCTAACTATAAACTTTTATTGAGCAAGTTCTTAAACTCTACTTCTACATTATGCAAGTTTCTTGAATCTATTATTCAATTGAGCAAGTTCTTTAACCCTAATCTTTTATTATGCAAGTTTTGAAGCAAGTAACTACCTCCTGCAATTCTCTTTCTGTACAGAAAGAGAAGAAAGTTGACTCCAACAAGCTGGTACGGCTTCAGAAGTGGCTGAAAACCCGAATCCTCTGCCATAGAGGCCTTATATATATCATCCTAAAACCACAAAATTCATAAATAAAATTACAAACCCAGATAAAAAAGGAAAATAAATTCCCATGAAATGCAAACATTCTTATTCATATTTCACCTGAGTAACGATTCTGACCGAGGAACTTTCTACTTCGGCATACCGATCACAGGCAACCCCGGCCGAACCATACAAATCCCTCTTTAGCTCTTCCGATATTTCCCCACACTTCTGCAAAGCCTTACCAACAACATCACTCTCCTCCACGTCTTCTTCTTCTTCATCCTCCTCAAACCCTAATTCGAATTCTTCTTCATTATCTTCCCCAAACCCTAATAATTTTTTACCTTCATCTTCATCAGACTTGACCTCAATAACTTCTGGTGCCCCGCCGCTAGTGTCCCAATCATCCTCATCATCTTCAATGATGAACCTACGGCCACGATTTACATTTGAAGGAGGAGCCTCATCAAAATCATCGTCCTCCAAATTTTCCTTTTGCAAAGCATCTGTAATATCGACACAATCGTCGTCGGAGTTGGAATTTTTAGATGTGGAGGTGTAAGTGAAGGATTCGATAGTGGGCGGAGGTGGTTTTGGGATTTTGGAAGAGGGTTTTTTGCTTTTGCTTTTGCTTTTGCTGTTGCTGCTGCGGTTGAGAATTCGAGATGGGTTGAAGGGGAGCTCTGACCATTCATCCTCTGAGATTTCTTCGAATGTTCGCTTCATCTTTCTTCGTTAATTTACTTACGGCAGAATGTATCAACAAGAATTGAATTTTGAGCTCTGTGACAAAAGAATGGAGGATTTGGGAATGATGTGAAATTAGACCGCCATTTTTATTGAGAAAGAGAATACAGAAATGGGCGGTAGTACTATAAAATACTAGTAAAATATTTGCTAGATTCTTTTTACGGTTGCGGGTCGGGTACGTAGGGAGGATGGTTTGATCAAGAGACCGAAGCCCAGCGGCAATTATTAATGGATTTTTTTTAAATATTTAATTAGTTTTTAATATTATAATAATAATGATGTATTATGAAATTATATTATATTTCGTTTCAAAAAGAATAAATAAATCAGAAAACTCATTTTAAGCTAAAATATTTCAATAATTATGAATTTATGATATAGAATTTGGGTTCTCTTTAAAAAAAATCAGTTGAATTGGTCAAAGTAGGATTTCTCATCATGAAATTTTTAGATTTTTGTATATAATGGAAGCACAAAGATAACAACACTAAAACAATTACTAAAACTTGGGCCTCCCATAGGATTGGCCTTCTAAATAATAACAAGTCTAATAGCCCATAGAATTTATTTGGTCTTTGAGTTTTGGGCTCTTATAGATTACTCATGATTTAATTTAGGCACCGAGAGATGATCAATACTTGACTTAATTGCATGGAGAATTAATGGCCACCTTGAAAAGCATCCACAAATTGCCATTCAACCATTTGGTGATCATTTCCAGTATTGAAGGAACATTAATTGAATATCTACTTTTTTGTTGCAAACATATTCATCTGATCTTGAAATGACATTAATTTTTCCACTCATTCATCTTATATATATATATATATATATATATATATATATATATATATATATATATATAAAGGATCAAGTCATCTGTACTGCTTATCTTACTTACTTCACGTCTTCACTCCCTTTTAGACGCACGATTTGATTCATACAATAACCGTAAGACCCCAAATTATTAATAAATGAAATTTATTTTCCTCTATTTATTATTTTGAAATAGTAAGGGTTGATTTGATTAATGTGGATAGTTATGGGTAAAATCACGCAAATATTTTGAATCGTGAAGTGGTTATAAAATATTCATTGTTGTCGGGAATATTCGTTTGGTCGTGGAATATTAAATCTTTGTCGAGGGAACATTAAATGCAACCACCAGCGACCATGTGTGGCCCCATGTGAGAAAGCATTTTTCTATAAATAGGGTCTTGGGTTAGAATTGAAAATCACACCGAATCTGAAGTTTTCTCTACTATATTATCGGCGTATTCTTGTGAGTATTTTAAGTATACTTTGAGTATTCTTTATCTGGTTGATTCAAGTCATAGCCTATATCCAGGTGTTTCAACTAGAAGTCTTATCTTTCGAGGTAAGGGATGTTATTTTATTGAAAATGATATTATTTCTTCAATATCATTATCTTAGAAATATTGGTTGAAAATTTTATCAAATTTGGAACTTTTTTATGTCGGGGTTCTTATTCATGAGTTCTTATTCATGAGTTCTTATTCACGAGTCTTATTCATGGCGTGAAGATTTTTTTATGAAATTTCTATCTTTTGGTGTCAGATTCTTATTCACGTATCGACCTTATTCACGATATCTGGAATATTCACGAATACTGCCTTTGTTCATAGAAAAATGAAATTTCTTCTTTTTGTCAAAATATCTATTATGGATCTTAAACTTTGATTGTATCCATGTTTTGATCATTCTTGAATTTTACTCTACTCGATTACTTATGAAGTATTTTTGAACTTGGATTGTTTAAAATACGAATCCTTAATATTGTTCTTTTGTTTCAATTGGATTCGTTTCCTTTAAAATATTTTTCATCATCCTCGATTCTAAATGATGATATTCTTGAATATCTTTGGCTTTGTAGTGCAAAAGATGAGCAGTGTTGAGATGAATATAATGGTCGATTAATATCTTTGGCGTAGTGCAGAAGATGAGCAGTGTTTAGATGAACATGATCGGTGATGAATATCTTTGGCTGTAGTGCAAAAGATGAATATTTGATTCGGATATATATTGATTGATGTTACGGGGATAAAATTTCGACGATGAACTTTTAAATTCATATATAGAAGATAGTAGTTTGCATTCTCTACTTAACTCTTCTTAAATGAATTGTTGTTTCATTACGATTGTTGATTTAAAAGCGGTTGTCTATTGTATTCTATTAGATTTTTCCTGTTGAAGACTAACGATAATTTGCTCTATGTTATCTTAGTCATAATATTCTTTCTTGGGCTAGTTGAGCTCACCCTTTTTTTTTGTTCCATTTTTCTTCTCGGGGAGGCGAGAATGTAGCGAGTCTTAGTCGGGGTATGGAATGAAGGTTACAGAGGAGTTGTTTAGTAGTCCTCACCATTTTGTAAAATAATGTATCAATAATTATGATAGGGATTTATTTGCGTGTGGATATTGTCAGATGACAATATCGTATTTAAACTCACAGTTTATATATTGTAATAATAAAGTTGTAGTTATTTACATACCATGTATTTGGTGACTCGAGAATGGGTTGGATGGAATGGACTTATTTTGGGGGCATCACAACATATCGTCTCTATACTTTTAGCGACGAGACAACATATAAGCGTCGCTAAAAGTATAGATAGCGGTTGTATGGCCAAAAGCAAATCAGCGCTTAAAGGGGGGTGAGCACGGGTGAGTAAGATAAAGGGGTATATGACTTGATCCGGATAGTATATATATATATATATATATATATATATATATATATATATATATGGGTTCCATCCATAACAACCTATTGTTGTGGAGCAATTCTTTTTTGGCTTGTTATAATTTTCGGTCATAGCAAAAAAATAAAATAAAAAATTACAACAAGCCAAAAAAGGGGTTGCTCCACAGCAACTGATTGCTGTGGATAGAACCCCTATATATTTATATATATGCCCCCTGCATGCAATTGTGTCAACTTGGTGGTGATGTACCGAACTAACGACCGGTACAGTGTTATTTTTTTTTTATTTTTTTTATTTTTTTTTACCACAATTATGAGATAAAAAATAAAAAATAATAGAGCAAGTTTGAACAAAAAATTATACTTTTTACACTGTTTTTTTAATAAAAAATATAATTTTTTTTATAATTTTTTATTCAAACTTACTCTATTATTTTTTATTTTTTATTCTCATAATTGTGATAAAAAAAATTAAAATTTTTTTTTTACACGGTACCGGTACATTTTGTACCGGACCCCTAATGTTGTCCAAATACCAACAAAAGAAGAACCCCCGACTGTTTTGGGATATTGCAAGTATATACTCATTTTAATAAAGATATATTATTGGCTCTTAATTAGTTGTTAATTCCAATTAGGCGATGGCACTTTCAACTGTTCTAAAAAAAGTGTTTCTTCTTAATTTTGATTACTTTTTTCCTTCATTACTGACAACATAAGTCTATACTCCGATCCCTCCATGCATCATTTAATTTCAGTTTGGACTATGCATATTAAATTTTGTTTAAATCTCAATAAGATATGATGATATTTCATTTGTCTCACAAAAAGTATTTTATTTGTAAAGTTTATACACCCGGCCTTAACATAGTAGTTGTTGCACGGATCCGCATGCATGATAATGAAAATATAAATTAAGAATATTGTATTATTTTATATTATTATAAATAAAAAATTATTCTTTTTTGTCAAGTACGTAAAAATATTGACAAATAAGACTCTTTTGAAGTAAATTTTCTTTTCCTATAGCAAGAAGACTAGATATATATATAGAGAATTCCAGAATCTTAAGTGATCACCTTTCTTTATCCACTCACTTTTTAGCGACGGTTCGGTTAATATAACAATCGTAAATATATCTTCTAGCGACGGACAACATATAAGCGTCACTTGAAAGTATAGGCGGCGATTGTATGACCGAAAACCGTCACGGATCCGTCGCTAAAGCGAGTGAGTACTTGAGTGAATAAGGGTGAATAAGGGGTGAGAAAGAAGATCCTGACACGATATATATATATATATATATATATATATATATATATATATATAATATAAAATGATTATCCGCTACGTAGAGGGCTATGACTTTAAATATCTGTAATTTAATTAGGGCTAGAATCCTCACTGTACACTACTTCTTTGTTTTTGGGATATGAGGAAAACATTCGTGATAGTTCTCCACGTTACTGAAATACATATTAATCTACCACAGGCATGCAATTGAATTATCGATCTATAGCCTCTTCCTTGAAGAAATTAAGATATTAATATGGTCACTTCTGCAAACAAATTCGTTGTTCCATTAGAGTTCTTAAAAGAAACCATATACAAATATATATATATATATATATATACATATCGGGGAAGACTGAGCGCATAATCTTTAAATAGCATGTAACTTTTTAATAAGCGTAATTTTATCAAAAGCGACGTAGTTTTGATAAAAGCAGCGATAACATTTTTTAAATACTGGCGGTGGCATGATATTTACAAAAATGCCATCGCTTTTATCAAAAAACTACGTCGTTTTGATAAAATTATCTTATTTAAAGCGTTGCTTATTTAAAAGATTATCTTCTTTTTCCGTATATATATATATATATACACTTGTATATATGTGCATGCATATATGAGTTGGTTTCATCATCTATATAAACATCCTCTATACGCTGGAGTCAAGTAGTCCGGTCCGGTGTTCTCACGATACACTTGAGGAGTACACGTAACCGGAACTAAACAAAGACCTCGGCTCTTGAGATCAACTTTTACTTCTCCTCTATCTTTTCTACCCAATCCTCCCCATGGGTCCAGCTGATCAATATACATTCATGCATCAAATTAATAACATCATTACTTTATATCCACTACTAAGAAACATGATCTGCAAGCAATAAAATTCATAGTATTTCACTTGCTTACCTTAATGGCGTTTGTCTGCGTGTAAGGATTGCTTAATAGCTGCACAATGTAGGAAATTGATAATTATCAGGGCCTTTCAAATAATATTTGGTGCGTGATTTAACCTTATAATATATATATATATATATATATATATATATAATTATGAGGGTTTTGATAAATAAAATTTAAAGATTCAATTATATGCACCACGTCATCCAATATAAAATTTAAATATTAAGATATAAAAGTCTCACGAGTTATTATATACACTTAAAAAGTTGGTTATTAATTCCATATTTATCACCACTACTGGTAGTATTAGTCATTAGATGAAGATGTGACATAATGCTCTTACTAGCTCAAAAGCAATATATATATATATATATATATATATATATATATATATATATATAAACATCACAACTGTGTTGAGTAAAGCTATTACCTGTACTTGCTCTTGTAGAAACTTTATATAACCGATTGAATCCCATAAAACAGATGCCGTATCCGTCTGCCAGGTCACACCAAAGCGCATTAATGTTATAATAAAATTTATATATCATGACATGAAGATTAATTCGTACTAATAGCTAGCTAGCTAGGAATATTTATTATAAGTAGATTTAATTTATTTACAGGAACAAATGACTATATATATATTAATAGCATCTTGTACTAGGACATGGTAAATACCTTTCCAAAGGGTGATACAATCTGCTGAAGGGCTGTGATTTTGTCT
The DNA here is from genome assembly GCA_020205605.1 of Panax ginseng. NCBI lineage: Eukaryota > Viridiplantae > Streptophyta > Magnoliopsida > Apiales > Araliaceae > Panax > Panax ginseng. Next base: position 8,038,750 of record CM035127.1, read on the forward strand.
CCGAGCTTGGCTTTTAGTACCTGTACCTATAAATTAATTACAAACCAAAAAATTAATATATTAGGACTATTATATAAGAACAAGCTTGAGGCCTTTTTAGCGATATAAAAAATTTTAGTTAATATTTTAACATGACTATATACATACCTTTGCAGATGAGACTGTAGAACTCTCATGCTTAGGTTTCTTCAAAACTGTGTCTGAGTTTTGTTCAGATCTTTTCTTCTTCCCCTCATTTGCAAGCACTTGTCCCCTTTTATTGTTTCTTGTCAATGTGTTGCACGTTGATATTTTTGGCTGAAACATGTGTTACGAATTTAAGAAACATGCATGTTAAAAATAGCAAAATACTAGGTGGCGAATATTTGATTTCACAGTACTTGGTCCATAAAGAAATAATTAAGAGGAATAATTAACTAACTTACGTTGTAAGAAGCTTGCAGTGCCTGCTTCTTACAATCTGCCAAATTCAAGGTCTTCAAGATCGGTTTAGAAGAATGAATATTCATGGAAGGCTTATTGCTGAAAGTTAAAACATCTGCAAAATTTCTTCCATTATTGCATGGAACATCTGGCACAACCTCGTAGAATTTGCCGTTATCTCCTACCATCCCGTTGTTCATTCCCATTTGATATCCAATATTCCCGTTACCATTGAATGGTAAATTCCCGGTTACTTCAGCTTCTCCTCTTTGTTCATTATTTGCTAAAACTTTTAGATCATGATCAGATGAATACGACCCGAGCTTTCTATTAATAGTTGGCTTCATATAACATACATCAGAGGGTGAATATTGGTCTAAGGTAGGATCGAATTGCCCGTTTACTTCTGGATCCGGGGGAGCTATAGACCAGTTGCTGACTAAGTTTGACAACTTGGTTAACCTTTCGGTTTCAAATATGTTATCATTAATGAAGTTCTTTTCAAAATTGTTGAAAGGAGTCGAGCTCGTGAATTCCCAACCGTTGTCCATTTTCTTCAAGTAGTTACAAGCTGGATCGAACAATCCGGTAGATAAATTTTTCTCGGAAAACGTATCGATTAAATTGCCACCAACATCATGATTGTTGTGCAATTCTCCATTATTTCCTACACTTCTGCAAGTTATAATAAAAGTTATTTAAATTTCACACAAATAAATAAAGTAAAATTAAAATATAGCTAGTTGGACCGATATATATATATATATATATATATATATATATATATATATATATATATATATATATATATATATATATATATATATATATATAGTTGAGTGATTGAACTGTAACACTAATTAAGCTTAAGAATTAGTAACTTCAAATCATTATGATTTTATGTGCTTTATTTTTTTATTTCCTCTTGTTTACATCTTTTCTCCTTAATTATTGGTGTCTGTGCCCTAGGTAGGTTGTGGGCATATGAGCCGGAAAAATGGGTATTTTTTGGTGCTACTTGTTGTTTTCTTAAATAAATGCACCCACTAGAGACATGAACTATGACCTCCCTCGATGTGCGCCTACCCAGTACAACTTTTTTCCTTTTCTCTTTCAGGGAAAAAGATTCTTTCTTCGCACTCAAAAATAATCAAAGATGCATCATATCAAAATGGAATTTAATAGTTGTATGAAAAATAGTACAAGAACAAAAATTAAAGTTGTCTATACAGTAAGAAATATTATCTTGCAACAACATATATAATTAATTATACTTACAAGAAAACATGGTTCCATAAGTGGTTATTGGAAGGAGTGATCTCTCCGATCAGCTCGTTGGTCGATACACTTTCGGAGAGTCGACGAGAGGAGTCCACGGTTAGGCTAGAATGATTGGAGGTATTAGTAAATGATATAGACACGGATACATCTTCATCTCCAGAAGAATTGTTGGAATTAGGGTTTTGAGGGTTCCAAGTGTTGGTGTTGTTACTCCAGGAAGAGAGAGAATTTGCATGAACATGATGATGATCTAGCCACCAGTTGCGTGCGGAGGAAGATGTTGCAGCAGAGTTTTCTGTGCATTCTTCAGCCATAGCTGCACTTCTAATGGCGGAAATATTGTTTTGGATCATACTTTCTTCTTCTTTTTTGGCTGTGGTGGTGTTTGGAATATAAAGGAGGATGGAGGATATAAATGTGAGGAGTGACGTATTATTAGGAATGTTATAAAGGTTAATTGTAGGGTAGACAATAAAATATTCAGCCTAAATTTTCCACTAAAGTTTGTGGGGGCAATTATTATATTAGGTCCTGGCCAGCCAGAGACCTTAGCTTAAGGTGTCTCTCTTCCTTAATTTCCTTGATGTATGCGTTTTTTCCACAGCTCGATTACTATATATATGGATAAAAGAAGCACATGTAGCAACTTAAAGAACCCTGTACCCTCAATCCAACAAAAAAATAAGGGAAGAAAAAAAGGAAAAGGAAACACCATGGCTTGCTGCTACTTTACTTACTATATACCATATGGCTTAGGCGTGAGACTAGTGTCAAATTAAGTTAGTAGATCATTCTAAAGCAAATGTTACTGTGGGTGGTGGTTCTTTCTAATACGGAAACTGCATGCTTTTATAATTATAATTTAGGGTTTGTTAAATTTGTATTCGGATTCTAGTTATAAATAAATAATTAAAGGTGTTTGCCTCTATACATATTTAATTTCTCTATATATGTGCATGCATGCAGGTAGCATTTAGATGTTAGTTTATATTTTTTGTGGTTTATATGTTTTGTGATTTTAATGATGATAATATATTTGGATAAATTTGATAATGGGTTGTTGTGATATGATTTGGCTTAAATTAAAATGATATAAGTTGATTTCATGATATCTAATTTGAATAAGGTTTATTGAAGGCAGGTCATTTATATTGCTGGAAAAATATTTTAATATAACTTGTTAAGGAATAAAGTAATGATATTATGAAAACAGAATGGGAGTCTATTATGGAAAAACAACTAGTAAGAGTCCTTTATGAGAACAATATGTCAGGCAATTTATTTTATGCTTCACTCTAACTTCCTTAATTGTTGTTCCTTTAACTAAGTTATTTCAGTTTGTTTTGTGTGGGACTATGTGCAAAATTAAGGTTCACATGATCTAATTAAATGCACAATTAGGGTTCTACGGCCTCATTAAATATGCAAATTAAGGTTCGCATAACTTAATTAAACGGATAAGTCAGAAATAAAGGGACTAGACCCGGGAGAAGCCTCGACGGGTCCCGAGGCAGAAGGCTTGTGGAGGCGGCTCGTTTTGGAAATTGATTGAAGGATTGGATTGGTGGCTAGAAGGACAGGGCGATATGGGCATTATTCTAATGACTAAAGGGTATTTCTGGAATTTCCCTGAAGACATGTGCTTGGCATGTGATTACTTAAATTCCAGAAAGCTCTATAAATAGCCCTTCCATTCTATGAAAGAGGGGACCTCTCTATAGACACATGACTCAGACTCTTTTGGTGACTTAAGGCTTGGATATTCCACCTAAAAACACTAAAAGGGTTTGGGACACTCGCTCTCGACTCAAAGGACTCTTTTGGTAGCTTAAGGCTTGGATATTCCACTAAAAGCACTAACAAGATTGAACACTCTCTCGACTCGAAGAAGCGAAGAAGGCTCTTGGAATCCCAATAACCTAACACGGTTTCCGGATCCTGGGGGTTCTTCCACGCGTTGTTAGATGTCGCCCACTGTCGTTCTCCCTCTACAATCAATCAATCAATTCCAGTATTCTTCGTGGATTTCTCTCCTCCTCGGCCAACCACGAAACCCTAAACAAGCAAGGTAGCGATTTTCTTGCCCACATTTATTTGGCGACTTCTGCTTTGGGGAGTGTAGAATTCTTGAAGGTATGCCCACACTTCGAAGTGGGAGAACTACAAGAAGAGTTGCTTCACCAACAGATAGCATTACCTCACCGAATCCAGTTCCAAGCCAAGCAACTCAAGCTTTCCAAAGCGCAATCTGGATTTTGACCAACCCACTTATTGAAGGCGGCTTGGAAGGAAGTTCGACATCACCACATATAGCGATCAACAACAAACCAGCGTAGGAAGGCAAGGTGAGGATGCAAGTGGAAGCAAGCAAATCTTGTGCAGTTGGAGATGCTCAAGGCGTTGAAGGAAGCACGAGAAGGACAAGGATGATGATGACCATGATCTTTGGAAATCAGAGAGAAAGCGAAGAGGAAATGGGAATTTTCGCGGCCATTGATCTGAGATCCCTACCTTGAGGCCATGTTCCCGAGCGATTCGCGAGAGAGAGCGAGGAGTGGAGACAACAACAATGAGGACAACAACAAAGAGAACAGATTGTACCTCCATTGGCGGAAAAGTCAATCGGTTCCAATAATCAACTTAGAGCCCGAGAAAAGTGGTGACATACCACACCTATGTTGGAAGCAAGCCCGACCTCGAGACAAACATCATCCCAACTGCTCTCCCGTATTTTTCACGAGTCTGGATGCCAACCGTCCCAATCCATGTCCGGTGAGTGAGCCAATGACTTACCACTAGTGCGGACTTTGCGCGATGCAAGTGTGCATCACCATACACACCGCCGGGACAACAAAGATATCACAACACCCCGGAGAGTTCATGCCTGAGCGATGCATGGAAAGAATGATATGATCGATGTGATCAATCAACTTCGCGGCGAGACATCCCGACCCTCGGAGTTAGACTTTACTCCACCTTACGCACACATTCGGAGGCAACCTTGCAGAACGGGGTATATTGAAACATCCCTCACAATTTCCAAAATACAACGGAGAGAAAGGAAATGTCAGGGAACATATTATCATGTTTGTAGAGTCGATGTCTCCGTGGCTAGGATATGATGAAGTGAACAACCACAACTTGTTAATGCGGGAATTCAACAAGACTTTGACGGATAGTGCCTTTAGTTGGTACTATAATTTGGAGAAGAATTCGATCCATGATTGGGATGACCTAAAATTACAATTTTTAAGAAGTTTTTCTATAATGCGAAAACAGTAACCATTGTAGAGCTCATGCGGTTTAAGCAGAAGCCGAATGAGGAGCTGTCAGATTACGTTGACAGGTTCAGGGCCCAAGCACAGAAGTGTGTAGAACCAATTAAAGAAAAGAACTTGGTTAGCATATGCAACAATGGTGCTTTAGACTCCTTCAAGCCCCACCTCATTACCAAGGCGTGTGATTCATTTGCGACCCTCTCATCTTTTGCACAAGACTTGGGGAATCATGACATTCCCCACCAGTCATGCGATGGATACATGGAAGAAGCAAGGGACAACAAGCTGTGGCTTTGGTGGATTCTCGATCAAAACCACAAGGGCAAGAGGGAGAAGAATGAGAAATTTGAACGAAGTAGAAAAAAGCATGGGGACAAGTATACCACAATGCCCGATTCAAGAGGCTATCACATCTGGCGAAAAGGCGTTCGAGGAGCTGTGTCTGAACAATGGGTCGAAACGGAGTGGTGAAACCTCGAGGCCCGATCGGTTATGGCTAAAGAAATGAAAAGAAAATCGGACTTACGTGTATACCACCAATCGCGAGGCATTCCACTATGGTATTTACGATCTCACGGAGGATATACCATGAGAAATTGGCGGCGGAGAGAGATTGAACTAGGAGAAAAAAAGCGTGCAACACCATCACTCGTAGTGCGATCCGGAAGTCGAGAACTCAAATATTGGCTCTACGTACCATCGAACAAACTACGAACTACTGAGATGAATTAAAAATCCACCCAAGATGGTGGTCCACCAAAAATGGTGGTTTAAGTCCTCAGGAATATCCCTTGCCAAGTAAATTGGATGACCAAGGGAGGAGGCACAAGAATTGACGACTAAAAAAAAAAAAAAAACAAGATGGTGGTCCACTCTAAGCAGTGGTCAAGTCCTCGTATGAAGCGCACTTGCCAAGAAATTGGGCGACCAGTGACGAGGCACCCGATTTTAAGTCCTCGTGAATCTGCATTTGCCAAAATATTGGATGACCCAGTGACGAGGCACCCATTTTAAGTCCTCGTAGGCGCTTGTCAAGAAATTGGACGACCCAGTGACGAGGCACCGAGTGTTACACTTTATCATTAAAAGTGAATGAGGCACTTGTTATAAGCCCTCGGACCCAAAAGTTATACTTTCAACTTTAATAAAAGTAATTGAGGCACTGAGTATAAGCCCTCAACCCCAAAAAAAGTTATACTTTATCTCTAAAAGTGGTGAGCGTTATGCTTTCACCGAAACAAAAGCAAGATTTATTATATGAAACGTTATTCTTTTTAGATTTAAAAGCAATTTTATTATCAATAAATTGACAAACTTTCACTTATACTTGAGCGTTTTTTACAATTTCTTAAAAAAAAAAAAAAAAAAAAAAAAATATAGATTCAAGTGTTAGTTTGTATGAAATAAATGTACATGATTTCTGATCGAAATAAAAAGAACTACGAAAAGTTCATGATCGAAAAGGAATGACTGTCGAATTGAAGATAGAGAATACCTAAAGCTTAATCTTGAGGCTATCAATGGTCTTGAGGCCCTCAGCAGTCTTGAGGCTATCGGTAGATCTTGAAGACTATTATCATGTCCTCGATTCTATCGGGCCTTGAAGCTATCAACAGTCTTGAGGATATCAACGAGACTTGAGGCCCTCGGCGGGTCTTGAGGCTATCGGTAGATCTTGAGGCTATTATCGGTCTTGATCTTATCGGGCCTTGAAGCTATCGGCCAGTCTTGAGGCTATCGTCAGGTCTTGAGGCTATGAGGACTTGAAGCTATTAGGCCTTCAAGAAATGTTTGGTTCTCAATGACTTCTTGATTCCAAACGAAGAAATTTCAAGAGATGGTAAAAAGATTAGATCGAAGATTTACAAAAATATCCCGGAGAACTCCTCTAAGGCACACCTACTAGGGTCTTCTCCTATAGAGTTCCTCTCCTAGGACTTTCGTTTTTGAGGATTGCAAAACATCGAGCCCCTCGAAGTGTTGGACCTTTGAATCAAGACTTCAACACTTAATGATATTTTGCGATCATCTCACTAAAGGCGTGACTCACGCGTGGGGGGAAAATACTTAGATAGATGACATAGACATCCTCCGGAGTAAAAGTGCATTCACCCCAGCGGTGATGAATATTTAGATAGAAGAACACCATGGTCTATTGGATACGAATGTTCTACATGCATTTGGATCACGAAGAAGAATGTCGGTATCCACATAATCGGCATTCTCAGTAGCTAGTCGATCCAATGTTGTTATTCTTGAAGGTGGTTAGATGAATCGACAAGAAGTCATCCCAACTTCCACAAGGCCGTTGGATATAGAAACAAGCCTTCCTTACATGGTGGAGGAAAAGTTATGCGGGCATAAGTTTGGACTTGCTTCCAAAAGATGACGAAAAAGACGAATGGAGGGGAGCCTTTTTCCCAATCATTGAAAAAGGGGCCTCCTTGGTTGTTCCCAATCTGCGAATGTTCAATGGTAGGGCTGCTATTCTTGAAGGTGGTTAGATGAATCGGACAAAAGTCATCCCAACTTCCATGTAGTTGTTGGATATAGAAACAAGTCTTCCTTCTATGGTGGAGGAAAAGTTATGCAGGCATAAGTTTGGACTTGCTTCAAAAGAGGCAATGAAAAGACCAAAGGAGGAAAGCCTTTCCCAATAATTGAGAAGCGGGGCCTCCTTGGTTGTTCCCCAAAGTCTGCGAGAATGTTCAACGGTAGGCCTGCTATTCTTGAAGGTGGTTAGATGAATCGAGACAAGAAAGTCATCCCAACTTCCACAAAGCCGTTGGATATAGAAACAAGCCTTCCTTCATGGTGGAGGAAAAGTTATGCGGGCATAAGTTTGGACTTGCTTCTAAAAGGCGATGAAAAAGACCAATGGAGGAGAGCCTTTCCCAATCATTGAAAGCAGGGCCTCCTTGGTTGTTCCCAATCTGCGAGAATGTTCAACGAGGAGGGCTGCGAAAAAAAAAAAAAGTTCACATAAAGGGATCTAAAGAAGCAAGGAAGGGATGTCAAATAAAGTGCTTGAGCTCAAAGTGCTCACTATGGCTAAGAGGAATGTCCGAGAGTAAAGCTTCAAAACACCTAAAAAGAAGATGAAACAATGTCAGAAAGAGTTAGGGAGTACATTTATGCAAGGAGAAAATTCCCAAAAATTTTCAAAAAAACTTCGGACGGCCAAAAGGCATCCTTCGGAGCCTTTTTGGACTTATAATGGCATATGTCATGGCGTAGTGATAACGTTTGTAGGGCTCATCGATACGGTCGTTTTGATATATTATGGACCCCGAAACTCCAAACGAGTCAAAAGTTATGATCAAAATAGTAACTGCTCTTCTAAAAAAACCCCTAGGGTTCGGCCATGTTGGCTTTCAGTAGGGCTCTCGCTAACCGCTTTTTTGATATATTATGGGTCCCAAACTCTAAACGAGTCAAAAGTTATGATTAAAATAGTAATCTTCTTCTTCCAAAACCCCCTAGGGTTCGACCACCTAGGGTTCGACCATGATGACTTTGTAGGGCTCTCGCTAGCCGTTTTGATATATTATGGGCCCCAAACTCCAAGCGAGTGAAAAATTATGATCAAAATAGTAGTTCTTCCTCCAAAACTTTATTTGTTGCATTTAAACTTCATTTTCCCATAGGGTTCGGCCATGTTGCCTTAGGCCACCTAGGGTTCAGCTATGTTGGCTTTGTAGGGCTCTTCGCTAACCGTTTTGATATATTATGGGTCCCGAAAACTCCAAATGAGTGAAAAGTTATGATCAAAATAGTAGTTGATCCTCCAAAAACTTTATTTTTTTCATTTAAACTTCATTTTTCCCATAGGGTTCGGCCATGTTGCCTTAGGCCACCTAGGGTTCGACCATGTTGGCTTGGGAGATGCATACATACGAATACATGTATAGCCCCAAAGTATGCTTACAACGGAAAAGGAAGCGATCACTCTTTTTCCATTAAGGGAAGGATTCAAGCTGATTTCCAAAAAGATAAGTATCTTTGAATTTATTTCTAAATGGAAACATATAAAAATATTATTTCCTAAATATAGAATAGATTTGATTTTTGATTTTATTCCCAACAAAGGAAATTTGAAATATATGTTTGATTTTCCTTCTTAATGATAATAAGGAAGGGTCTTATCTTCAAAATCAAATATAAAGAAGATTTAATTTTATTCCCAACAAGGGTAATTTTTGAAAATGGATTATTTATATATATATAGATGATAATATATATATATATATATATATATATATATATATATATATATATATATAAATAAATAAAATCTTTATTTCAAATAAAATTAAGATTTGATCTTATTTTCAAAAATAAAATTAAGATTTGATCTTATTTTCAAAATAAAATTATGATTTGATCATATTTCCAAAATAAAATTATGATTTAATTTCATTTGGTAAAAAGGAAAGATTTGGTTTACGAAAAGAAGGATTTTATTAAATTAAATTTTATTTGGTAATATTTGATGATCTTCCTTGTCTTAATTTTCAGAAAAAAATAAGGAAGCAAATATTGGGCAAACTATGGAAAGATTTTGGAAGATTTTTTCGATATGGAAATATTCTTGCGATCGTCTATTTGGGAATGCGACTCTCGCCATGCGAGGGGGCAATGTGGGCCCATGTGCAAAATTAGGGTTCACGTGACCTAATTAAATGCACAATTAGGGTTTCACGACCTCATTAAATGTGCAAATTAGGGTTCGCATAACCTAATTAAACGGATAAGTCAGAAATAAAGGGACTAGACCCGGGAGAAGTCTCGACGGGTCCCGAGGCAGAAGGCTCGTGGAGGCGGCTCGTTTTGAGAATTGATTGAGGGATTGGATTGGTGGCTAGAAGGACAAGGCGATATGAGCATTATTCTAATGACTAAAGGGTATTTCTGGAATTTCCCTGAAGACATGTGCTTGGCATGTGATTACTTAAATTCCAGAAAGCTCTATAAATAGCCCTTCCATTCTATGAAGGAGGGGACCTTTCTCCAGACACATGACTCGGACTCTTTTGGTGACTTAAGGCTTGGATATTCCACCTAAAAGCACTAAAAGGGTTTGGGACACTCGCTCTCGACTCAAAGGACTCTTTTGGTAGCTTAAGGCTTGGATATTCCACCTAAAAGCACTAACAAGATTCGAACACTCTCTCAACTCGAAGAACTGAAGAAGGCTCTTGGAATCCCAATAACCCTAACACGGTTTAGGATCCTGGGGTTCTTCCACGCGTCGTTGAGATGTCGTCCACATGTCGTTCTTCCCTCTCTACATCAATCAATCAATTCCGTATTCTTCGTGGATTTCTCTCCTCCTCAGCCAACACGAAACCCTAAACAAGCAAGACGCGATTTCCTTGCCCATATTTTGAAAATCATATCTTTGTCTAAACTAATTTGAGAAAGTCATTATATCCGTTGGACTTAACTGTTTCTAAAATCAAGTCTTTTTCCAATTATGATCTGAGCTTTTCATGCTAACAAATTTTTTAGCCATTGAACTTCATATTATTTATACTCACATATTTCAACAAAAAAGAGTTAGAACTCAAGAAGAATTCTTCATGCTTCATTCTACTATTATAGATATTTTTCATTGTGTGCTTTCATAGAAAATTTTCAGCAGTCCTTTGTATTGTTATTAATTCTATTTGGGTTGGAAAATAATAGACAAACATCTTCCTTGTATTAAATTTGAGTTTAAGTCTTGTTTGACTTGGTTGATCTAGTAATGGATAAATATTGTAGAAAAGAAGCTCTAAAGGTCTCAATGGTGAGAAAGTTACAATGATGCAAAAGTTGTAGAGTGTAAAGAGGTCAGTTGTGTCCAACAAAGAACAACGCTTATTTGTAAAGGGAGTAATTTTGTACTTATTTGAATATTATTTTTATAAAAAGAGTCTGTAATACCAATTGGTATTGGAGGTTAGGGGTTGAAACACGTAAAACTCTTGGTACTGTGGTTTCTGTTATACTCATTTCTGTTATACTCATTTCTTTAATATGCATGTTTAGTTCAGGTTTGTACTTCAAGATACACTAAAACAGACAGGATATCCTGTCCGATTATATCTGACGAAGAACATATACTAAAACAAACAGGGTTATCTATCTGATTATAACATGTAGCAATAAAAAATTGACCATTATAGATCACTTTTGGCAATTATACACCTATTCACCCCATTCTAGGTGTGCTTATTTATATAATTACGTTTGATATCAGAGCAAGACTCTACTTATAATATTGATCTTTGCAAATCGTAGAGAAAGATGTTATGGTACATCTCAATTTTGAAGAAGGTCAATCCACAAGTCGGCCACCTTTGTTGCTCGGAAGTAAGAACTTCAACTTCTAAAAGTTCAGAATGAAAATTTATCTCAAAGTTATCATAAAATATTCGTTTGGTCGGGGAATATTCGTTTTATCAGAAAATATTCGTACGACGGCACAATCATCGGTGGACCCCACAATAGAATTACTATCGGAGTTAGAAAACGACAGAAATAACTTTTTATAAAAATAACGGCAAAAGTTTTACCGTTACCTGTTGAAATACCCGGTGGTAAAAGTACAAAATACGATGTCTGCATTGGTTGCACGATGTAAGACATAGTATTGTACAATATTTTTGATTATTGATGCTTACGTGAGAAGTCACTCAGTTTTATTCAATTATTACCACAGTAATTACTGCATAGTATCTCACATTATTGATTCAATTATTATCATAATATTTTATATTATTAAATCAATAATTGAGACGACAAAGTTATTCATATTATTATTTGCATCATTGACAATGTCTAGAAAGTTTTGTCGATGAAAGAGGTTTGGTCACCTAATTGCGCGCTAATAAAGAGAAGTCCTTATCGGAAAACTCTCTATTTCCTGGGAATGACCTAGTTGTTAATATTGTGAGTTATAATATTAATGATGAATAAATGTTATTAAAAATGAGTTTAGTGAAACCAAGTGAATTGAGATAAATAGAGGGGTTTTTTATGAAGTATGTGTTGTAAATTTGGCTTATTATATGGACCCCCACTTACTCATTTTTCAAAATCGTCAATAGAAAATTATCTCAGTTTTGTTTTATTATATATATATATATATATATATATATATATTATTATGTGTAAAGTAGTGTGTGGTGTGTGTGTGTGTATATATATATATATATATATATATATATATATATATATATATATAAAATAGAATATATTATATTTTATTGTTCAGTATAGTACTACTGCATAGTATTCGCATAGTGCTACATAGTGCAACATAGTAAAATTAAATTTTTTTTAAAAAATTTCAACCGATATTTTTCATTTATTTTATAAGTTTGTAGTATATAAAAAATAAAAAAAATTATTTTAAATTGCATTCATAATGTAATTCATATAAACTAAACACTTAAAATAAAATAATAATTTTAATTTTAAAAAAATAAATAAACAAACCAAACATAAAAATAAGAATAACCATAAGTCACTACTAGTTACTATAAGTCAGATAGTCAATTGGACATGGAGGACGAAAATGATTTTACTAGGTGAGTTATTACTATTTACTTAATTGTCTATATATCAGCCGTACTCTTTTCTTTTGATGCTTAACACACACACATACATATATATATATATATATATATATATATATATATATATATTGATAATATACTCTATATAGTCGAACTAGCTAGTAGCTAGCTGTATAAGTCGTGTGGGTTCGTGTATGTTAACCGAATTAAGCAGAGTTACACATGCATGTCAATTAGCTAGTTTAGTTTCAATGAGAAAGAAATTAAAGGACAAGAAAAGAAATGGTAGTGTTGTTCATGTCGTTGAAGTGATATTTAAATTCAAGAAAACAAATGATGATGTTATTTGTGTGCAATTCCTAATGATTTCTCTTTGAAACCTACCTAGCTATTGCGCACACTCGTGCAGGTGCATGCCTTTTCTTATATATTCAAACCTTTTTCTTCTTCTCGTTTCTTTTTTTATTGGTTAATTGCAGGAGCTGAGGGAGCCACCACCGCGCGTGTTGACTTAATTCGACTGTTAATTAAGACGTACACTTTAACGGATAGGATAAATTCATAAAAGAGGTTGACACCAACAGTTAAAAGCCATATATACAAACCGTACGTGCAGCATGATATATATATATATATATATATATATATATATATATATAACTGATGCAAATGATAAAGCTAGCACCAAAAAAAATACTGGTTTATATTCATGAGTCGCTTTAGCGAGGGCCGGCCCTGAGTTTTTCAGGACTTAACTATTAAGATAGCTATAAAAAAAAATTAAAAACTCTCTGAACAAAAGAACCTAAATATAAAAGAATACCAAATATAATAATCGACTATTTCAATATTTTCAAAGCATCATTCAGATATCACATTATCACTAATTCAAAAAAGTAATCGGTTCAAAGATATAATATCATCAACAGAGGGGTGAATGATATCATAAACAGCTCCTCTTGAATAACACTCACTTATAATGGGCAAATTATAAATAAAGAAGCATAAAATTTTATAGTTCAAGTAATGGAATGTAACTCATCGAATTTCAAATAGTTTCTGAGAGATCAATCGAGGGGTGATATATCCAAGCTATGACAAGAGTTAACTTTGTTTGGTTATTCTTCAAATAAGTACCCATGGTAGATAGTGTAAAACTCAAAATCTTCCCAGCAAGAGTTTACCTATTTTCTTTTGTATTATATTGGCTATATTATGACCTCAGTCTTTAACTGTCAAATTTAATACCAATAAGTAAAGTACGCATGACCCATAGACTATTAATAGAGATAATCGTAAAGTCTGCACTAGCCAGATTAAGAGAAAAAAATAAAAAATAAATAAAAAAAGGTCTTGGGAGCAGCTAACAGAAGATATTGTCGATTTACTTCTTGTTCATTAACATCAATCAAGTGTTCCCACTTGCAATTTGTTTCCTCTAATATTGTTAGTTAAACTGCACTCGTGTATTTGGTTCTAATTAAGGACTTGCTTGCCTCTATCTATTAAATGGTAGTTCTAATTAAACAATTGTACGTCTAGTTGGTGGGGTGTTATTATATATATATTGCGACATTCTACAATATTCAACGTCATTTCCACTAAGATCTACTCCTTTTTTTTTGTCCTCCTCTATCTATTTCAGTGTCATTGTCCCAACTAACAAGTAACCCTTGTCCATGTGGTAATTATTCTTTAACTAACAGATTAATATAAGAGTAGTACTCCCCAAATTAATTAAGCAGCCCCTGGAAACCTCATGATTCATGTATGCTTGCTTTAATATAACTTTTTCATATCTATATAATTAATTCACTAATAAAATATTGAGTGTCTAATTACCTAGCTCTAATTTGCTAGTAGAGAGTACTGGATCAGATAGGGGCCAGTAATATACCCTCCCATAGGTTAGGCGACTAAAATTAACCTCAATATATATAAAGTGTTATATATATACTTTCGTTTTTTTAGTCTGAAAGCACACTACTATTCGTTATATCCAGTAGTTTTCTATGTGGCTTAATTTAAACAATCACCACGTATGTAAAGTGGTTGTTTAAGTAGTCAAGTTATCGTGTTTGTTAGGTTTTGAACTGAACAAGAAACATGGAAATTAAAAATATATAATTGTAGCCATTAACGTCTGGGTGGTATCGTTTGTAAATTCCGTGTGCTTTAGTTTGTTTGAATATTAAAATAAATATTCTCACAAAAGGTTATTCAATTTAACAAGCTATATATTACAGGCATCATAGCAGGAGACATTTAATTTATTCCTGAAAATGGCTTCAAATATATAGGTACTGGATTCTGTACATGTTCCCATAAACAGCGACATTGACTCTAGTTGTGTGTCTAATTTCATCAAATATACATACACATGAACTACATAGTGTGGGTCCAAGTGCAAATTAGGGTTCATTTGACCTAATTGAATTAAATGCACAATTAAAATTTTACGATCTCATTAAATGTGCAAATTAGGGTTCGCATAACCTAATGGAATAAAGACGAAAAAGTCAGAAATAAGTAGGCGAGACCCGAGAGAAGCCTCCACGGGTCCCGAAGCAGAAGGCTCGTGGAGGCAGCTCGTTTTGGAAATTGATTGAGGGATTGGATTGGTGGCTAGAAGGACAGGGCAACATGGGCATTATTTTAATGATTAAAGGGTATTTCTGAAATTTTCCTGAAAGCATGTGCCTTGCACATGACTACTTTCTAGAAAACCCTATAAATACCCCTTCCATTCCATTGAGAAGGGGACCTCTCTTCAGACACAAGACTTGGACTCTTGGAAGATCAAAGTACCCTTTCTGGTGACTTAAAGGCTCGGAGATTCTACCTAAAAGCACTAGAAAGGGGTTTGAACATTCTCTCAACTCGAAGGACTCAAGAAGGCTCTTGGAATCCCTGTTACCCTAACACGGTTCCCGGATTCTAGGGGTTCTACCATGCGTCGTTGGAGTAATCGCCCACCTGTCGTTCTCCCCTCTTCAATCAACCAATCAATTCTATACTCTTCGTGGATTTCTCTCCTCCTCAGCCAACACGAAACCCTAACTCTAAAGAAGTCACGATTTTCTTGCCCACATTTCTTTGGCGACTCTGCTTTGGGAGGTGTAGAATTCGTGAAGGGTATACTGAACTCGAAGTGGGAGAACTACGGAAAGAGCTGCTTCACCAACAAACAAAGATTACCTCACCGGATCCAGCCCAAGGCAAGCCACTCAAGCTTTCCAAAGCGCAAAACTGGATTTTGAACAACCACTTATCAAGACGCTTGAAGGAAGTTCAACATCACCACATATATAGCGATCAACAACACACAAGTCAGAGGAAGGCAAGGCGAGGATGCGGTGGAGACCCGACGAATGTTGTGCAACTGGAGATGCTCAAGGCATTGAAGGAAGCACGAGAAGGGCAAGGAATGATGATGGCCATGATGCTGGAAATGCAGAGGAAGCAAGAGGAGATGAGGAATTTCCGCCAGCAGTTGATGCAGATTCCCACTTTCAAGGCCATGTTCCCAGGAAGTTCGCATGGGGAACAAACAGGAGTGGAGGACAACAACAACGATAACAATAATAAGGAGAATCAGACTGCACCTCCATTGACGGAGACTCAGTCTGTTCCAATCATCCACTTGGAACCTCAGAATAGTGGTGACGTACCTGACCCAGATGGAAGTCGGCCGACTTAAGACAAACGTCATTCACCACCACTATCCCCGCATTTTCACAAGTGCGAGATATTAACCATCCCAAGCCACGTCCAACGAACGAGCCAACAAGCACAACCAATGCAGCTTTACAAAGATGCAAGTGTGTGCATCAACCAATTTTTTACCATACACACCGCCAATGCAAAGAATACATCACAACACCACAAAGAGTCCACGCCATGAAGCCAATACGTGGCGAAGGATGATATGATCAATGTGATCAATCAACTTCACGGAAGACATCCCGACCTTCGAGTTAGACTTTACTCCACCTTACCCAAAGACACATTTGGAGGCAACCTTGCCCGAGCGTATATTGAAAAGATCCCCCGCAATTTCCAAAATACAACGGAGAGAAAGGAAATGTCGTGGAACATATTGCCAGTTCGTGAAATCGATGTCTCCGTGGCTGAGATATAATGAAGTGAGCACCCACAACTTGTTGATGCGAGAATTCAACAAGACTTTGACTGATAGTGCCTTCATTGATGGTACTATAATTTGAGAAGAAATTCCCATGATTGGGATGACCTAAAATTACAATTTTTAAGAAGTTTTTCTATGTATGTAAACAGTAACCATTGTAGAGCTCGTGCGGTTTAAGCGAAGCCGGATGAGGAGTCGTCGATTCGCTGACAGTTCAGGCCCAGTACGTAAGCGTGCCGATTGAAGAAAAAAAGAACTTGGTTAGCATGTATATGCAACAATCTGTGCTTTAGACGCCTTCAAGCCCCACCTCATTACCAAAGCTTGTGATTCATTTGCAACCCTCTCATCTTTTGCACAAGACTTGGGAGGAATCATGACATTTCCCACCACCCATGCGATGGTTACATGGAAGAAGGCAAGAGGGCGAAGAATCGTGGCTTTGGCGGATTCTCACCAAAAACCACAAGGGGGCAAGAGGGAAAAGAATGAGAAATTTGAGCGAAGCAAAGAAAGGCATGGGGGTAAGTATACCAGGATGCCAGTTCTGGAGGCTATTACATGTAGCGAGAAGGCATTCAGGAACCTATATGAACAATGGGTTGAACATGGAGTGGTGAAGCCTCCAAGGGTTGGTTGTAACGGAAGAGATGAAAAGAAGACCGGACTTCTGTGTATACCACCAATACGCAAGACATTCCACTATGGACTGTTACAGTCTGCGAAGAATATACCATGAGAAGCTGGCAGTCGGGGAGATAGAACTAAGAGAAGAAACGTGCAACACTATTACCCATGGTGCAGTCCCGGAAGTCAAGAACCCAAATACTGGCTCTACCATCGAAAAACTCTGAAATACAGATGAATTAAAAATCCACCCAAGATGGTGGTCCACCAAAAATGGTGGTTTAAGTCTTCAGGAGTATCTCTTGCCAAGTAATTGGAGGACCAAGGGAGGAGGCACAAGAATTGACGAATTAAAAAAAAAAAATCCACCCAAGATGGTGGTTCACTCTAAATGGTGGTCAAGTCCTCGTAGACTGCACTTGCCAAGAAATTGGACGACCCAAGTAACGAGGCACCCGATTTCAAGTCCTCGTAGACTGCACTTGCTAAGAAATTGGACGACCCAAGTGACGAGGCACCCAATTTCAAGTCCTCGTAGACTGCACTTGCCAAAAAATTGGACGACCCAAGTGACGAGGCACCCAAGTGTTACACTTTATCATCAAAAGTGAACGAGGCACCTGACTATAAGTCCTCGTAAGTTATACTTTTACCTTCAAAAGTAATCGAGGCACCTAACTAACTGTGACGCCCCCAAAATAGGTATACACCACCCATTCTGAGTTGTCAATACACGGTACAGAAACAACTACAACTTTATTATTACAACAGTAGAACTGTGAATTTAAATACAGATATTGCCATCTAAACAATATCCACATACAAATAAATCCTCATCATAATTATTGATACATTATTTTACAAAAATGGTGAGGACTACTAAACAACTCTCTAAAACCACCATTCCATACCCCGACTCGTAGTCGCTACATTCTCGCCTCCCGAGAAAAAAAATGGAACAAAAAGGAAAAGGGTGAGCTCAACTAGCCCGAAGAAGAATATTATGACTAAGATAATATACAACAAATTATCGTTAGTCTTCAACAGGAAAAATTTAATAGAATAAAATAGACAACAAGTTTTAAATCAATACTCATAGCCGAAAAAATATTAATTCATGTAAGAGTTACGTAGAGGATGAAATCTACTAATATCTATGAATTTAATGATCCATCATCAATATTTTTATCCTCAGAACATCAATCAATATATATCCGAATCATATATTCATCCTTGCACTACTGAGGCCAAGGACATTCACCAATTAGGTCATGTTCATCTAAACACTGCTCATCTCATTTTGCACTACGGGGCAAAGATATTCATCGAAATCATTCATCTTTTGCACCGCAGCCAAAGATATTCATCGAAATCAATCATCTTTGCACTACAGGCCAAAGATATTCAATAATATCATCATTTAAGACTGAGGATGATGAATTTTTTTTTTATTATTAAAGAAACGAATCCAGTGAAACAAAATGACAAGGATTAAGGATTAAGGATTCGTACTTTATTTTATCCACGTCCAAAAATACCTCAAAAATAATCATAGTGGTGTAAAATTCAAGAATGATCAAAACATGGATACAATCAAAGCTAGTATCTAGAATAGATATTTCTAAGAAAAGAAAAATTTTTATTTTTCGATGAATAAAGTCTTATGATTCGTGAATAAAGGTCGATATCGTGAATAAAGTCCAGTATACGTGAATAAGAATCTCACACACCAAAAGTTCCAAATTTGATAAAACTTGGATCAATATTTCAAAGATAATGATATTGAAGAAATAATATCATTACGAAAAAAATAATATCTCTTACCTCTAAGACAAAGATTTAACCTGAATATTGATATAAAGCTATAACTTGAACTTTCACCGTATAGCAATACTCAAAGTATACTCAAAATACTCACAAGAATACGCCGATAATATAGAGAGAAAACTTGAGCTTCGTGTGATTTTCAATTCTAACCTAAGCACCTTATTTATAGAAAAATGCTTGTAACACACAAAAAGCGTAAAATTTAATATAATATTAATATATATAAACAAAATTTTACGCCCACTTTTGGCAACCTGAACTCACCCACCAATGTTGCCCACAATAATGACAAAAACAAAAAAACGTTTTTGTTATTAAAAACAATTAAAACTTCCAAAAATCAATTATTTCGGAGCTTCGGAACTTCAATAATTCACAATAAATAGCCCTTTTGTCAGAAAATTCGAATCTCGCTAGTTTTTATAGGAAATTCAATTCTCTACAACTTTGAAGAAGAAAGTTTTTTCAAATTCCAAACAGAAATTGACCGAAATCCACAAACGGGCGATTTTACAGGCTATAATTAAATTTTAGTCAATACATGGGGTCCACCGACATGTTTAACATGTTTTAAATATTTATTGCAACAAAAATACTCTTCCTCCTCGTATACTCATATATCCCACATTCGTTGTAAAAATATCACCATTATTATATTATATAATATATATATATATATATATATTTAAATGAATTATTTTATCAGAAAAAGATAAAATTTCAATTTTCAACAATTGTCAAATTAAAAATTTTCTCCATCTATATCCACATAAAATCAATATTTTCCTCATCATATGAATCAATAATTAATTATTCACAAATAATATTACAGAATCACATTATTGACAACCAGTGCGGCCTCCTGTGAAAGAGGGGCTTTCCAATAAGAATTTCTCCTTATGGCCTAGCAATTTAGGTGACCAAACCTCTCCTTAGATGTAACTTTCTAGACATTGCCAATAATGTTATCTAATAATATTATTCAGATAATATGAATTATTGCTTCGATAATGAAAAATCTTGTGTAATGACAATTAATGAAACAACAACAATATAAAATATCAACGCAACAATTATTGAACCAATAAAATAAAATCTTTCGAGCAATTAATTCAGTAACCATTATTGAGTAGTGCCTTCTCACGTAAAGAGTCAATAATTGGTGCAATACTGAAGTGTCTTCTTGTCTGAACAACGCGTTATTCTTGTGTTTTAACCAACGGTATTCCAACAATGTAAATCTGTAAATAACTACTGCCGTTATTTTTAAACAACTTATATTTGTCGCTTTCTTCCTCCAATCGCTTTTTCGTTATGGGGCCCACACATGGTTAAGCCAAACGTCATTTAATATATTCTTGAAAGCGATCTGAATATTCCACAACCAAACGAATATTCTCCGACAACAATGAATATTTTATAACCACTTGTTTATTTTGAAATATTTGCGTATTTTACCCATAACTATCCACATTAATCACATCAACCCTTACTATTTCAAAATAATAAATAAAGGAAATTAAATTTCATTTATTAATTATTTGGGGTCTTACAACCTCCCCTCCTTATGAAATTTCGTCCTCGAAATTGACATACGTACCTTCTGTGTTTGAAAAGATGAGGATACCTCGCTTTCATTTCCGCTTTCCAATTCCCAGTCATTTCTTCTATAACATGGTTCCTCCACAAGACTTTAACTTGTGGTATGACCTTCGTCGTGTAGGGACATGCTCCTTCCTATCCAAGATCTTGACAGTACCTCCTCATACGTTAAGTCTTCTGGATATCTCGTCCTGATTCTAACTCAATAACGTGGTTCGTGTCTTTCACATATTTACGAAGTACGAGATATGAAACACATTATGAACACGAGACATACTGGAGGTAACGCGAGTCTATAGGCTACATTTCCTACTCGGTCAAGAATTTGAAATGGACCAATAAATCGTGGATTGAGCTTTTCTCTCTTCCCAAATCTTATAACTCCTTCCATGGGGCAACACGCAACAATACATGATCCCCTATACTAAACTCCACGCCCTTTCGATGAAGATCCGCATTACTTTTTTATACGATCTTGTATGTCGTTTGTATCGTTGTCTAATCATTTGGATCTTTTACGTGGTCATACGTACCAACTCGGGTTCCAACAATGTTGCTTCACCCACCTCGTCCCCAACATACCTGGAGAGCATTTTTTTCGTCCATATAATGCTTGAATGGGGCCACACCTATACTTGCTCGATAATCATTATTGTAGGAGAATTCCACCAATGGTAAATACTTATCCCAATCGCCTTTGAAGTCTAGGACACGAGTCTTAATAAATCTTCAAGAGTTTGAATAGTCCTCTCGATCATTGTCCGTCTGTTTGAGGATGGTATGCCGAATCGAATCGATAAAATCCGTACCCCATAGCTTTTTGCAAGCTAACCCAAAATCTTGAAGTGAATCTTGGGTCACGATCCAAACTATAGATACCGGCATGCCATGCAACCTCACAATCTCATTTACATACATACTAGCAAGACGTTCGAGAGAATAAGTCTCCGATTCGGCAAGAAATGTGCGGACTTGACTTCTGAGAAAAGGTCTATCGGCGACCAATTATATCGGCGATCGACATCCGGTCACCGATATTCTTAATAATTGACCGATATCGTGACCAACCTATATTCTAGTCATTAATCAATATCAATGACCATGCGTCATAGGATCGGTCGCTCGAACAAATTTCCCCAAAATTTGGCGGGAAAAGTTGGTAGCGTAGTTTTATCATGACCATTTCAAAAATGACCGTGCGATCATTGATAAAATCCATGTCATTAAAAAGTCACGATCAGATACGGTCATGCAGATAGCGATCATTGATCAAACTAAATGAATTCATGAATTAGTTATTTCCTGACGAACACGGAAGGGAAAAAAAAGAGGGAGGTCACCGAAATAGAGATAAGAGGGAGAAAGGGGGGAGAAGAGAAGAAGGAGAAGCAGTTTTCGTTCATTCTTCTTCAAATTAGAGACTAATTGTAGAGGTAAGAGCTACTTTTTAAGTTCTTCTTCTTTAATTTTTTTGGTTGTTTGTTATTTTTGTTCGTAATTCTCCAAATCAGTATGTTTGCTACGAATTTGTGTTTTAAGAGTTAATTTATTGCAAAGAGTTGAATGAATGAATATGGATAGCATGCTTAAATCATATTTTGGGTAATATGATTATGATTTTATTAGTATTTGAAGTCGATTTGGGTAATATGATTATGTTTGGTTTATAAGTTTTGATTAGTGTAAAATTTATTTGGGTAATACGCAGTACTTTGGGTAATTTGATTTTGTTAATTTATGTCAGTTTGGTTAACTTGATTAGTGATAGGATGGAGTTAGTATAAAATTTATATTTTGGGTAACTTGATTTGGGTAATAGGATGAATGTATTAAATTGTAGTTAGTATAAAATTTATATTTTGGGATTCTTTTTGTGCAATAGAGGTAGTAACAGTTTGGTTATTATAGGAAGTCATGCACGTGAATCCCCTGTTTATGTTTGTAGTTTAACCAATTATATTGGTCATTGTGAAAAAATCATTTGTAGACTGAGAACTTGACATTGACATCATAACTTGAATCAAAACGTGAATAATTGCTCCCACAAAAAATGATTGGGTTTCAAAGTTTGCAAGTTTGATCCTCACATGCTGCGGATACCTGCAAAACTCTTTTGTAGTAAATCTCTAGATTAAAACTATTTGCGGATAGTAATAATTTTTATGAGCATTGGGATTCCGATAAGTTCATAATTTCCATCCAATTCCTATGGTATCTCATATAGACTGTTGGTTTATGTCTTGGGTTCCTAGAAATGACCTTATATACATGTCGTCGTGCATGTGGCTAGTCCATATTACAGTGGAGACTCTGGCAAAAAAATTTTATTGGTCGGGTTAGTTGCGAACATTTATACTATTAAACTATCATTTACTTGTTATTGAATCTTTGAATACTTGATTGGATGTATCTATTGGACATATATCCAAAAATTTTAAGTTCACAGTTCACCTAATTGGTTAATGCATTTCATTTTTCACCCAAATAAAATAGTAGAATCTAATTGTACAATGTTTTGATGATGCATTACACTATTACAAGAGAACATGTGTATTTATGAGAAAAGAGCTTGGGTATTAGAAAGACAACTAAATGTTACGAGTAAGTAATGTTTTGAATCATTGTGGGTATCAAATGACTTTATAGGACTAATAGTCCCACATTAAGGGACTATTAGTATGCCTTCTTCTCGCAATCTTGATATACACAACGTTATAGTTTCTAGAACACATTGCAAAGTCCATTGGCTATTCTTCAAACTTGACCATCAAGATATTTTCATCACCTACTTGTCTCTATGTAGAAGAGTTTTGTTGTGTTCGATATGGACCAAGAACATGATGTAATAATAATCTACTATGAAAGTACAACATGAGGCAATATGGTCGGGTAGTTGCGGTCATTTATAATATTAACGAGCTAATCATATGCTTACAAGTATGCTCAAGTTATAAATGTATGTTTAGTTATAATTATACAAAATGTACAAAATGATTCTGACTCATCAGACAATGATTTTCATTAAAATGTATGTTTAGTTATAATTGTACAAAATGTATGTTTATGTTCATGTTCATGTTCATGTTTAGTTCATAATTATGTACCTTTCATTTATGTTCTCTATATAGGAATGTTCTCTATATCCTTAACTATATCATTTGTAGTTGTTGTAGTTAACTATTTTGCAGTCATGTTTATGTATATTTCACTTATGATAATCGTAGTTAACTATTTCATACAATTAATTGTCATTCATAATTTCATACTAACATCCTAATTTTTTATTTATAGATGTCTTACGAACTCGCAAAGACAAAAAGCCTTGGGTTGGGGTGAGAACCTAATCATGTCTTGAAGGCCCTGCTAATCCGGGATGATCGCATTCTTATACAGATCCGTCCTCCTCCAGAAAGCACGTAAGTTAAACATCGTGTATGTATAAGGGTTTAATATTTCCATTGTTATAAATATATTTTAATGTAAATTACTGTATATTGTAGTGATTTTCAAGATAGTAAAATTGTGAAGTGCATTTCACAATTATAAGCATGTAATCGCCTACGCTGATTACGTAAGGCGAGCACACCTCTCGCCCATAAGGATCTGATTTGAATTTGAATTTTAGGTATATTTTTTTATCACTCTGATAGGTAATACATAGTTAATCAAATAATATTGTTTAGTAATATAACGCTTTTTAATATTATTATTGTTGTTTTATTTGCAGAAACGGTATAGATGGGATGACGCACAAGCATCAGTTATTCAGACACTATTCTGGCAGAAATGCGCCATCCGAACTAAAGATAATTTGAACAAGGAATGACAAAAAGCCCTGCACAATGCTGAGAATGACCATCCAGGACAAGGTGAGCAATATATGCATGAGCATAGCCCCTGGTGGTGCGCATAACCCATATGGGTGCGGATGTGTGACCAAAGGAGAGAGAGAGAAATTTGGGTCAAGAGGCGCAAGATCGTCGCCTCGCAGATCCTCGTGTTAGATATAGGCGGCAAAAGGCAAAGGCGCGTGTCGGCGGCGGTATATCACAATTTACGACAGACATTCTTTGCCGTGGTACGTATGTTATGTTTACGATAATCTTTTGTGGCTAAAATATCATATGTTTACATAATAATATGAGAAAATGAATTGTAGGAGTCTCGGTCTCAAGGTCAACCTATCAATTGGTTGGATGTGTATGTACACCCGTGATGAGTCCCGCCTCGAAATTTTATTCGGATAATGCGGTAATAAGTTCACTTTATCCTAATATGTTGTTTATAAATTGTGACGACCTTTTTAGTATTTTTTTAAATTTATTTTAAACTATTTAATTATTCATCTTCCGACAGACACTTATAAGGGCTTAATGAACGAAGCGATATCCTCAAGGCACCCCGCGTCCATCGATTGATCAAGATTTATGGGAGAGGCGTCCATCGTGAAGAAAAAAATTATGTTAAAGGCCAAGGACAAAAGACGGCGCCCACCATCATGGTGCAGCAGCCGGCTTCACCACCAGTCTACGATCATCAAGTTATCCACCCTATCATACTCCTCACTTGATGTGTGAGAAGCGATCTGTCGAGATCGTGATCTTCTTCAAATATCTTGGGCGGGCATCTGCGATCTCTGAGTCCTGATGAGTTATGAGCGGGGCGATGGCGGCAACAGGAGGCGAGAGGCGAGGAAGCGACCACGACAAATAGGAATGTATATATATATATATATATGTATCGTTTATTGTATAGCTACATTGTCATATATGTTTATAGTCTCTGTCAATGTCTTACTTATATGTAACATATATGTTTTATTACTTTGTTAATTATAGGATCCTAATTTGGATGATCCATGAAGCGCTTTAGACTTGTTTTTTTTAGATTTTAAAGCCTTGTACTCTTTTAGATTCATTATTTGGACAATTGTATTGGTTTATATGGATGTTTATGATATCGATTGTATTGTGTTGGATGAATGTTTTGTATTGTATTTGATGAATGTTTATTCATGGATGAATGTTTTGTATTGTATTGGATGGATGTTAATACGGATGCTTGTTTATATATATTCTTTGTGTTGGGATTGAAAAGCAGTACAAAGCGAAAAGTTATTTTGGGAAATCAATAAAACAGCAAAAAATTATTATAAAAAAAAAAACATCGATCATTGACGCGGGTCATACCATATATCGACATCAAGATAATCTAGCGACCGCGACGCGGTCGCTATTATCCGTCATCGCCACGCGCAGTTACGTCACACCGACGAAATGACTCAAAGATATCGTCGAATAGCGACGCAGATATCGGCAGAGTCACGATTCTTAATTAATTGGTCATTATTGTTGGTCGTTGATGTCCTCCCAACACCAGGATTATCTCATGATTAGTATCGGCCGATCGCGACGGTCATTGATATTTCATCTCATGATCGTGACGCGATCACCCGATAAGCTTTTTGTTGTAGTGTTGGTTAATCTATCAACAATAACCCAAATAGCATTTATGCCTTGAGAAACCATGGGAAGACCCGTAATCGAAATCCATGGTAATGTGTTCCCACTTCCATTTCGTAATCTCAAGTGGTTGCAATGGTCCTTGGGCACTTGATGCTCCGCCTTTACACGCTGAAAAGTTAAACATGTTGAGATAAACTTTGCAATCTCTCTCTTCATATTGTTCCACCAAAATGTATGTCAAGATCACGATACATTTTAGTACTTCCAGATGGATTGCAAATGGTGTATTGTGTGCCTCCATCACGATCTTGTACTTCAAATCGAATCGTTAGGAACACAAAGTGCGGAGGTGGACTCAAGTATTCCTTCTTCATCAATTCTCGCCTTAATAATAGCACCTTCTTGTACTTTCTTCTTCATATGCATCATTTCCGGCCTGGTGGCTTGAGCAACCTTAACTTTTTCTATTAAAGTTGGCTCTGTCGTATACTTGACATCATCGCACTCGTTCCTTCATATAATCTTCTACTTAACGCGTCAATTTACGTTCACTTTTCCAGGATGGCATGGTCAGAACATGTGCTGAAATGAGTCTCTTCTTGAGTTCTTCGAAGCTCTTCCCACATTTCTTGTTCCATTCGAATTTTGTATCTCTACGAGTCAGCTGCGTTAATGGAATAGCAATTCGAGAATATCCTTCAACGAATCTCCGATAATAACCAACTAAGCCTAGAAAGCTACGTATTTCGATTCTGAACTTAGGTTGTTCTCAATCGTGACTCATATCCCAACCTTGATAAGACGTTACAATGACACCTATCGGTTCTTATCGCATCGACGATATGGTGTCCCCTACGAATTCGGCTTCTGCATTCCACAAAGGAATTCACCGATAAAGGCTCAGTACCAAATTTATAGTTGAATTTTTAACTCACGAAGTTCAATAGAGCCATTCGATATGAGATTTTAGAAATGAGTTTTGTACCGGGTTCAAAGTTGATACAAATTTAATATCACACTTTGGGAGTAAGCCAAGAAATTCTTCAGGAAATACGTCAGGAAAAATCAATAACAACAGGAATATTATTCAAATCTGACGTGTCTTTATTCAAATCCATAATATGGACTAAGAAAACTTGACATCTGTTTTTCAATAAACAAATGGCTTTATAATTTAATCTGAAAGAGTTTGACTTCAATGGTTTGATTACTTGAATTCGAATAACAGGTTGCTTAAGAATATGAAAACTAACAACCTTACGAAAGCAATCAATTTTGGCATGATGAGTAGTTAACCTTAAAATCACATCAAAACAAATATCTCTATAGAAATAAGGTTAACAGGTAATGTGATAGTGCCAACCTGAACCAAGCAAGATTTCTAAACAGTCGATGTAATGAAAATTTCTCCTAATGGAGTCTCCACAGATAGGTCAAAGTCTAATTTCTCCGGAGTCAAGTTCAAACGTTGAATGCAAGCAACAGAGATAAAAGAATGGGTAGAATCCCAGATTCAAGTAAGGTATAAACTTCGCAAGAATTTATAATTAACTAACCCGTCTTAACTTCGTTCGGGTTCCTCGCATTCGACCGGCCACGACAAACGCCTTTCGAGAACCGCTGACTTTGACTTTTCTCGACATCCTTTTGAGTCACCGTCCCCATTGAACTAGGTTTCGCCACTGTGCAATCTCGAGCAATATGTCCTTCCTTTCCACAATTATAAGCATACCGAACTCATATGGGCGCTTTGATCGATATGTCCTCTTTCCCATTTATAGCGATAGCATATACGACCGGTGGTCGCTTCTCCTACCTTGGAACTCGTTGTTCTTTAATCGCTGTCGTCTTCACATGGTTGTTGTTGAATCTCCTCTTTTAAAATCTCCTCCCGACTCGCTTCTTCTATTTTCATGGCCATGATTACCACCAAAAGTGGTTACCGCTTTTGTCCGTATTCTTCTTTCTCCATTGGTTATCGTTATTCGATGACGACTATCTTGATATGATCCTCGGTTATGGTCCCTCGGTTGAACGTGCATCGTTATCTCGCTTCTAACAACTCGAGCCCTCGTTAACAACATCTGAATAGAGAGAAAATTTATGAGAAATGAGATATCGACGTATGCTAGGGTTTCAAACCTCTTAGAAACATCCGCGTCATACGTTCCTCATTCTCCACCAAATGAGGTTCAAACTCGATAACTCATGAACTTCGCCCGCGTCTTTGGGACACCGTCATGTTATTCTCGCTCCGCCTAATAAACTCCACTTCCTTCATATAGATTTAATACTTTCGAGGAAGTACTTGTCATTGAACTGCTTTTGAAACGCCTCCCATGACATGCCGAAAAGTCAATTGGATGTTCAATAATATCATCATTTAAGACCGAGGATGATGAAAATATTTTTTTAAAGAAACGAATCCAAAGGAAACAAAATGACAAGGATTAAGGATTAAGGATTCGTACTTTGTTTTATCCACATCCAAAAATACCTCAAAAATAATCATAGTGGTGTAAAATTCAAGAATGATCAAAACATGGATACAATCAAAGCTAGTATCCGAATAGATATTTTTGGACGAAAAAGAAAAAAATTTTATTTTTCAATGAATAAAGTCTTCGTATTCGTGAATAAGTGTCGATACGTGAATAAAGTCTAGATATCGTGAATAAGAATCTCACACCAAAAGTTCCAAATTTGATAAAAACTTGAGCAATATTTCAAAGATAATGATATTGAAGAAATAATATCATTACGAAAAAAATAATATCCCTTACCTCGGAAGACAAGATTTAAATCGAAATCTCGGATATAGGCTATAACTTGAACTTTCACCGTATAGCAATACTCAAAGTATACTCAAAATACTCACAAGAATACGCCGATAATATAGAGAGAAAACTTCAGCTAAATTGTGATTTTCAATTCTAACCCAAAACCACCATATTTATAAAAATGCTTAGAACACCAAAGCGTAAAATTTAATATAATATTAATATATAAAAATAAAATTTTACGCCCACTTTTGGCAACTGAACTCAGCCACCAATGTTGCCTAATAATAATGACAAAAACAAAAAAAAATGTTTTTGTTATTAAAACAATTAAAACTTCCAAAATCAATTATTTTGGAGCTTGAACTTCAATAATTCACAATAAATAGCCCTTTTGTCGAAAAATTCAATCTCGCTAGTTTTTATAGGAAATTCAATTCTCTACAACTTTGAAGAAGAAAGTTTTTCAAATTCCAAATGAAATTGACCAAATCCACAAACCAGGCGATTTTACATGCTATAATCAAATTTTAGTCAATAAATGGGGTCCAATTTACATGTTTAACATGTTTTAAACATTTATTGCAACAAAATACTCTTCCTCCTCGTATACTCATATATCCCACATTAGTGTAAAAATATCACCATTATTATATTATATAATATATATATATATATATATATATTTAAATGAATTATTTTATCGTAAAAAGATAAAATTTCAATTTTCAATAATTGTCAAATTAAAATTTTCTCCATCTATATCCACATAAAATCAATATTTTCCTCATCATATGAATCAATAATTAATTATTCACAAATAATATTACAGAATCACATTATCGACAAACGTGCGCTTCCTGGGAAAGAGGGGCTTTCCAATAAGAATTTCTCCTCATCGTCACAAGCAATTAGGTGACCAAACCTCTCCTTAGATGTAACTTTCTAGACATTGCCAATAATGTTATCTAATAATATTATTCAGATAATATGAATTATTGCTTCGATAATGAAAAATAATGTGTAATGACAATTATCAAACAACAAAATATAAAATATCAACGCAACAATTATTGAACCAATAAAATAAAATAATTTGAATAAAGAATTACTATAACCATTATTGAGTAGTGCCTTCTTACGTAAGAGTCAATAATTGGTGCAATACAATGCCTTCTTGTCTAACAACGCGTATTCTTGTGTTTTAACCAAAGGGTATTCCAACAAATGTAATCCCAGAATAACTATTTGTTATTTTTAAACAACTTATATTTGTCGCTTTTCTTCCTCCAATCACTTTCCGTTATGGGGCCCACACATGGTCATACTGTCAAATTTAATATTCTCTTGACAAAGATTTAATATTCCACAACCAAATGAATATTCTCCAACAACAATGAATATTTTATAACCACTTGCTTATTTTGAAATATTTGCGTATTTTACCCATAACTATCCACATTAATCACATCAACTCTTACTATTTCAAAATAATAAATAAAGGAAATTAAATTTCATTTATTAATTATTTGGGGTCTTACACTAACAGCCCTCGGAAGTTACACTTTCAACTTCAAAAGTGATTGAGGCACCTGAGTATAAGCCCTCAACCCCGAAAGTTACACTTTATCTTTAAAAGTGGCGAACGTTATGCTTTATTCGACAAAAGCAAGAAAGTTGCACTTTATCTCTAAAAGTGGTGAACGTTATGCTTTCTTCGATAAAAACAAGATTTATTATATGAAACGTTATGCTTTTCGTTAAAAGCAATTTGATTATCAATAAATTTGTCAAACTTTCATTTATACTTGATTATTTCTTCTGATTTATTAAAAAGAAAAAAAAAGTATGGATTCAAGTGTTAGTTTGCATGAAATATATGTACATGAATTTTCTGATACAGGAAAAAAAAAATATGAAAGCCATGATCTAAAAGCCATGACCTGTCGAATTGAAGAGAGCGGAATAACTAAAGCCTCCAAGTCGACAATAGTGGTGCCCTGAGCCTTCGTATTGGAGGCTATCGAGCCTTCAAGGTCTTGGGTAGCTGACTCAATTTTTCAAAAGCTTGGTCTTCAATTTATCTATGGCATCTTGAAGCTCCTAAAGTTTACTTAAAGTAAGTCATTCTCATGGAGACGTGAAGTGACTTCCCAACGGCGTGCAACAACAACATGGTGATTGAAAATAAAGAGACCCAACCTAGCATGGAAGGAGACATGTCTAAGGAAAGCTAGGAGATACCTAGATGCCCTTGAAGAGCTCCTCTAGGGCTTGCCCTCCTAGGGTTTGTTCCTCTAGAGGTTCGCTCTCTTAGGACTTTCGTTTTCAAGGCTTGCAAAACATCAAGCTTCAAGAAGTGAAGACTTCAACACTTAAAAATGTTCTGCGCGATCATCTCACCAAAGGCGTGACTCACGCCAGGGGGCAAATGCTTATCGGTAGATGACATAGACATCCTCCAGAAGTAAAGGTGCATTCCTCCCCAGTGCAAAGGATTTAATGTGCGAGTAGAGGAGCACCATCGCGAGATCAATACAGTAAGGGCGTTATGGTCCTGTTGGATATATATGTAGATCTCTGCATAGTTGAACACAACAAAAAATGCCCGCACTTTTGAGTATATCTACGTAATCAGTGTTTCCAAAGATCTCGTCGGTTCAATCCTGCCATTCTTGAAGGTGACCAGATGAATCAGACAAGAAGCGAAGGGGACTGAAAGGGTATTCTTGCTTCTCTATGCATATGCGGGGAATGCAATAAGAATGAGAGAAGTCATCTCAACCTCCACAAGTCACTGCATACGAACAAGCCTTCTTCTTCTTCTGGCGGAGGAAGAGTTGTACATTCATAAGTCCGGACTCGCTCCCAAAAGACGTTGGAAAGACCAAAGAGGGAGCCCTTCCTCAATCATCGAGAAACGGGGCCTCCTTGGTTGTTCCCAAGTCTGCGCAGAATGTTCAACGGGAAGGCCTGCAAGAAAAAGAATTGAAAGATAAAGGAATCTAAAGAAAGACAAGCATTAGGATCCATTCAAATAAAAAATAGGGTAGAGGAAGAACGGAAAAATGTAAAAAAGAAGGCCATTAGGTTGGTCCCCCTAGGGGTTAACCTTCCCCAAGGGTTAGCTCATAGGGTTTAGCCGCCTAAGGAGCTCTCCCCTCTTATATTTAACTTCTCCTTGTTCGTTGAATCAACTGATCGGAATAAATTCTTCCTCCTTGCGGTGTTGTCCTTTCTTTCAGAATATCTGAGCCAAGGACCTTGTTAAGGTGAAATGGCTCGGAATAAATTCTTCCTCCTTGCGGTGTTGTCCTTTCTTTCAGAATATCCGAGCCAATGACCTTGTTAAGGTGAAATGGCTCGAAATAGATACTTCCTCGTTGCGGTGTTGTCCATTCTTTTAGAATATCCAAACCAAGGACCTTGTTAAGGTGAAATGGCTCAGAATGGATGCTTCCTCATTATGGTGTGATTTTTTCTTTCAGAATATCCGAGCCAAGGATCCCTGTTAAGGTGAAATGGCTCGAAATAGATGCCTCCTCCTTGCGGTGTTGCTTTCCCTTTGAGACTATCCGAGCCAAGATCCTTGTTAAGGTGAAATGGCTCGGAATGGATGCTTCCTTGCTATGGTGTTATTTTTTTCTTTGAGAATATCTGAGCCAAGATCCTTATTAAGGTGAAGTGGCCCGGAATTGATGCTTCCTCTTTATGGTGTTGATTTTTCTTAGAATATTCGAGCCAAGATCCTTATTAAGGTGAAATGGTCCGGAATGAATGCTTCCTCGTTGTGGTGTTGCCTTTCCTTTGAGACTATTCGAGCCAAGGTCCTTGTTAAGGTGAAATGGCCCGGAATAGGTGTTTCCTCGTGGTGTTGTGGTTCGAAAAAAAAATATTACAGTTACCTGAAAAGAGAAGTCGATGAAGCAATCACAAAGAATTAACCAAACGAAAAATAAACACGACTAAAGGTTCACGGTTAAGTTATAAACATGGCACAACAGGTGTAGCATTTCAAAATCTACGATCTTCGAAAACCAATTTTTTGGGGAGATTCCGATGGAATTTGGAGACCTTAAGTTTCTTCAAAAAATTTCTCTTTACACCAACAAGTTCAATGGCTCTTTGCCACAAAAGATTGGATATTAATGATTTTCAAGCTATTTCTTTTCCTCCCGATATCCTCGATATGTGCGAAAAGGTACGCATGATTTTTATTTGTCTTTGCAAAATAAATTCACTAAGTGGAATACACGAAAATTATGCAAATTGTTTAACTTTAGAAGCGATTTCGGGTAAATAATAATTCTCTCTCGGTTCGATCCTCCTAAAGCGTATAGGGTTTGCCAAATTTAGAAATTATTGATCTTACTTTCAATCAATTTGAAGGTCAAGTAGCCCAATATTGGACAAGCTAAAAAACTATCCCAAATTTTTCAGCCAATAATCAATTTTTTGGAGAATTACCTATGAACATATCAGAAGCTTCTTTATTGGTAGGAATTGAATTGAATTCAAATCAATTTTCCGGTAAATAAAATTAACCGAACATACAATCAATAAAGGTGTACAATCACTTTAAAAAAAATATTAAAAAAAAAATTAAATTAACCGTAGGATTATATGCTTGTTTTTCTATCAAACAAATTGTTAAAAAGTTTAAAACCATACACCTAAGATTGAAATAATTAATCACCTAAAAAGATGAAATTGATGACATTTTTTTATTAGATCTTCCAAGTCATCATAAGATATCAAGAGACTTTTTGATATTTGTGTCCAATTAATCTAGGAAACAAACATAAGAAAAAGAAACTTACTGCAAACAGTGATATAATTGGCCCGGGCAAGCATTAGTGCAATTTTATTTCATCAAGAAGACTGGGGTAGGAACTGTTCTTGCAATAGGCCTCGGGTGGAGAAGTTGAAGATTGTGGCGGTGATGGTAGTGGAATAGCCTGACAAACAAGTTGGCATGAAGCACAATTAACTACGCATGTTTCGTTATTCGAGGCTAATTTCAAGGATTTTATTTTATAAACTGATGAACCAATTACATTATCAAATTATTAGTTTATAAAATCAAATCATCTTTTATTTTATTATATATAATTATATCTTTTTGAGTATATATATAATTATCTTTAAAAAAACGGAATTAATTTTTAAGTTTCCAAATTTATCATGATTTGATCTTGTTTCCAAATAAAAGATGATTTGATCTTATTTACAAAATAAAATAAGATTTGATTTTAGTTGACAAATATGTGATTTATTTTGATTTAGTTTTAATATATGTATATATACATACAAAAAAAAATAAAATTTTTTTTATTAAGGAAGCAAGATTGTGCAAGTATGCAGAGGTAATCCTATCTCTTTAGAAATCAAGTATACAGAGGTAATCCTTTTAGCTTGGCTTAATATATTTAATACCATCCTTTTAGATGGTTAAGTTTATATCAGATGGTTAATATATTTGTCAAAACTTTCCTTATTGCCATATTAGTTATGCCACAAGGATGGAATAAGTTGGGGTTGAGTGAACCCGGATCATGGACTTTGAGGTAATCTTTGTAGATGTTAAAAATAAAAATAAAATATATAATATATATATATATATATAATAATATTATTATTCCTATTTAAAAAAAAATATTTCTCAACTTTCAAAAAATATTTTTCAAATTCCTTCTTAATTTGATGATTTGATTTTTTTTTGAAGGATTTGATTTCATATAAAAAAAAAAGTGATTTTATTTTCCAAAATAAAACAAGATTTTATTTACTTAGTAATGACGTACTGGATTTGCAAGAATTTATGAGAGGCTAATTGGATGATTATTTTATGATATAAATTGATAGTGGCGTTAAAGGAGGGATATGTGTATTACCATACATGATTCATATCCTAATATGGGGGATTTGATTTGATTTATTAGGAATTCAAATGAGGGATATGTAGTAGTGACATATCATGCACCAATTTCTCTATCTGTGTCCAAGAATTTTGTCCACTATACCCTATTATACGTATATCCCCACATAATTTTCATGTGATATTAAGAATTCTTGGGGATCAAGCTATTAATTAATTAATATTTAATATACAATACCAAAGCTATAATATATATATATATATATATATATATATATATATATATATATATATATTATTGAAAGATTTGATCTTGTTTTTAAAATAAAATGAGGAAATATTTTATTTATAAAAAAAAAAGAAAAAAAAAAGAGATTTTATTTTATTTGAAGAGCAGGATTTGGGGAAGATTTTCAAGGTATTTTGGGAGAGCTCCCATAGGTTCTCTCTCTCCTATGATTTTTTGTTTTCAGGACTTGCAGCATTCATGATTTTTCGAAAATTGAAGCAGATTCACATAGCTTAAGTGATTTTTGCACGATCGTCACTCCAAAGGCTCGACTCTCCATAGGGGGCAAATGTGGGCCCAAGTGCAAATTAGGGTTCACTTGACCTAATTGAATTAAATGCACAATTAGGGTTCCACGACCTCATTAAATGTGCAAATTAGGGTTCGTGATAACCTAATGGAATAAAGACGAAAAAGTCATAAATAAGTAAGCGAGACAGAGAGAAGCCTCCACACGTCCCGAGGCGGAAGGCTCGTGGAGGCAAATGCGTTTTTGGGAATTGATTGAGGATTGGATTGGTGGCTGAAGACGAGTAAGCAACATGGGCATTATTTTAATGACTAAAGGGTATTTAAATTTTTCACAAAGCATGTGCCTTGCACATGACTACTTTCTAGAAAACCCTATAAATACCCCTTCCATTCCATTGGGAAGGGACCTCACTTCGCACACAAGAAGACTTGGATTCTTGGAAGATCAAAGGACCCTTCTCAGTGACTTAAAGGCTCTTGAGATTCCACCTAAAAGCACTAGAAAGGGGTTTGAACATTCTCTCAACTCAAGGACTCAAGAAGGCTCTTGGAATCCTCATTATCCTAACACGGTTCCTTGGATTCTAGGGTTCTCGCCACGCCATTGCGTTGTTGGAGTAATCGCCCACCGTTTCTCCCCTCTTCAATCAACCGCTCAATTCTATATTCTTCGTGGATTTCTCTTCTCCTCAGCCAACACGAAACCCTAACTCCTAGCAAGGTACGATTTCCTTGCCCACACATAGTAATGAGATTTAAAGTCAGAGAAGAATTGAATAATTATAACATCCCTTCTCATTGATATGAACGACGTATATATAAGTTACAACAGCAAAAGAAAAGGTCGAAACAAATCAAATTAAGTAACTACCTAAGAGTTAAAAGACATAATTACATAATATACAAATGAATGTAAAAATCCCTTGATTTTCTAAACTAGATTCGGTGTTATCTTTTTTTATATTTATTACATAGCATGAACATAAAATTTCGATAATTTAGATATCCTGATTCAAGAACTATATATATATATATATATATGATCGTTACTGTATAATAACATAGATGAATTAATTAAATTACAATGTAGTTACATATATTTTCTTCACATTCTCTTCAAATATATCGAGTATATATGTTTCCTGACATATATAAAACTTAGACGAAAAGCATAAAGCATTAGTTAAAGCTCATCAATTAATTGTATTCCCTTTAAGTAGTATATATATATATATATATATATATATATATATATATATATACTAATTACTACCTACGCGTATAGTCTCATTTAAATTTCTTATTTATTTTTACCATATGTAGTCTCATCAGTTAAAGCTCATCGATCAATATAATTAGTAGTGTTACTGTTTTACTAATACTAGTTCTAGTGCTGGTTATATGGTGATGGATGATCATTAGTGCAGGTTTTGTTTTTTGTTTAATTAGAGCAGATTGTTTGTACGTGCAGTTTTTATTTATTTATTTTTATGTGTGAGCAAACCATGAAGCAAGTTATTTTTTTTTATTTGAGGATTAGATTTGGTTTCTGCTTTGTAATACTAGCCAGCCTATAATCTAAGTCTTGAAATGAACTCTGCTAGGTACTCTAAATTGGGAAAGAAATTTTTGTATCTCAGCCACGATCGAATATATATATATATATATATTAAACTAAAGCATATAATTTTAAGTACTTTATCAAAGTTAGGTGAATTAGCTAGATACACATCAGTGCCTAATAAGCCCAATGAGATTAATAAAATAAAAACTCCATTATGGATCATAATGGAAGCCATTGTCATGTTTTAGACATGCTTTTTAGTTTTTAATTAACTTTGATTCTCTGTTGATAGCTCTTCCAAAGACGACCGCTGTTCAACACGTGTCAAAAGGAAGCGCATATAGAAATGGGATTGGATGAGACAAGTTGAGATCGTTCAATGGGATGAGACTTTTTCAATAAATAAATAAAATTTTTGTATCCTGCATTGAAAATTTTGAAGTGAAATGATGACTAATATATAAAATTATTACTCTTAAGTGGTGCCTGCTAATTTTTCATGAATATGCAGCTAGCTAACTCATGAACAGATAAAGTAATACAAGTTGACCCAGCTAGTTCAGTTCCACCAGAAATTTTCCCGGTGTAGAAAATTCTTTACACTTTTGTCCTAGTTCAGCTCCACTTGAACTTGTCGTCCCCTTAGTGGAAGACCTAATTAAAAGTTTTATGTAAATATGGTTGTTTTGACTAGTTTCGGATTTTCATGGAGTCTTATTTTTGTGTTACTAAAAAGGAAAAGGAAGAAAGAAGAACAGAATTTAATTTAATGTCTGCTCGAGTTTAATTAAGTGGATACATGCATGTTCTTGGGTTCAAGGAATTTTAGTCCCCATTCGGCAATGGATGAATAATGATATGATTATGAAATTCTTCCACTCGTTCCGTTCAAATCTATGTTGATGATATATAATTGTGATTATATTTGATGTGGTGAAATTTGATATATATATATATTAGTAGAGTGAAATTTGAACCATAATTTTACTACTCCCTCGGTTTTGTTTTATTTGTGGTTGGAGGCCAAATGCACTGTTATTAAAGAAAGTAATGATATTATATGATCATGTGTAAAATTAAACTCAAAAGTATTAAATTGTCTATTTATTTTTTTTGTTTTTTGTAATTAGTAAGAGTTCATTATTTTTTGTATGTAATTGGTTTCGTTCTATTGTTATTAACTCCAGCCGGCAACTTTTGCTCTTCTTCATGAATTTTTTTTTCAACTTGAACAAGCTCACTTTAATCTCCCTCTTCTTTTTTATCATCCTACCTTCCTTCTCCATAAAAATTAAGTTTAAATTTACTCTTTTAAAAAAAATTAAAATGTTGCCTTTACTTTTGAATTGATTTGTTATTTTGTTATACTTCCCTCCATTTTTCATTCTATAAAATTAAGTGTATTATTGTTCATGACATCTCATAAAAAAGATTAATAGGCTTAAGTTTAACAATAATACATTATGGTTACTATACGAGAATTCGATTTGAATATTTCGGTAAATATTGAAGAATTTTCGATGAATGAAATCAACTTAAATATAAATTTGAATGTTCCGACAAGCAATGGAGAGATTTCGACGCACACTAATGACTATAACATCGATTTAAATGATCCTGATCAATTATTGGATCCAAATATTAGTTTGTTAATGTTTATTTTACAATCCCGTTTTTACTTGATTTTTTTAGTGTTTGAGATGTCGATATTGTTGTGATTGATATGAATTATAGTTAATACGCATCTCTTGATTCTCAATCATACGCTTTGAATGTTAGTAAAACAACGTTGTTAGAAATCTCAAGTTAAGTAACATTAGACATCACTCAAATGATATTAAACCATTTTTGAAAGAAGAGAACAAGAGAATGAGATTACAGTTTTGTATGTCAATGCTTGAGAAAAATACTTTACCACATGATCAACATTTGTTGATATGTACAACGTCGTTCATATTGATGAGAAGTGGATTTACATGACAAAAAAAAAAATCAGAGACTTATTATCTTCTTTTAGATGAAGAAAATTATTTGTGTACGTGTAAAAGTAAAAAATTTATTGAAAAAATTATGTTTATAGCTGTTATAGCTCGTTCGAGGTTCGATGCACAAAGAAATGAATCTTTTAGGAAAAAATGGTATATTTCCTAATTTCGTCACTAGGGAGGCAACTAATTAAGAGAAGTAGTGTGAATCGGATCGCTGAAACATTAGAAACAAAAGTAATCGACTCAGTTGGAAAAAACATATATATCAAGATCATTTTTGATAGAAAATGTGCTACCGTCTATTCGAGAGAAATGACCAAGTAGAGACTCCAAAAATCCAATTTTTATTCAACAAGATACAAGAACACATGTCGATCCCAATGATACAAAATTTCGTCAAGTTGTAATAGAAGATGGTTTTGACATTCGTTTAATGTGCCAACCTGCAAACTCCCCATATTTAAATGTTTTGGACCTTGGTTTTTTTAATA
The DNA here is from genome assembly GCA_020205605.1 of Panax ginseng. NCBI lineage: Eukaryota > Viridiplantae > Streptophyta > Magnoliopsida > Apiales > Araliaceae > Panax > Panax ginseng. The sequence goes on from CM035127.1 coordinate 8,078,207, forward strand.
CCGTTCAATCATTACAGCGCAGAGAATCTCCCAAAACCATAGATTGAGAAAACACTTGACATATTTTCGACTATAAAATCGAATCATATATTTCTGACGTTATAAATATGTATGATAGAAATTATGAAATCACAATATTCTAATAGATAAAAAATTCCCCATATTAAGAAATCCATCTTAAAAAGAGAATGTCGACTTTCTCGTCGAATGAAGTATGATTCAAAGCTCATACAAGATGTGCTTGATCGAGTAAGTACTCAAGTGGGATCCAAATTTCAAATTTTGTTTGGAACATTTGTTCTTATTTGAAAGATGAAGCTAAGTATGTTAATATGAATGCATCACTTTTTTATATATAAATTTAATGTGTTAATTTAATTTTAATATTACTCTATTTCTTTAAAAATTCATTTTTGATTGGTGTAAAATTTATAATATAAAAGTTAATCTTAAAACATAATTCACATTATATATATATATATATATATATATATATATATATATATATATATATATATATATATATATCAATTGCGATTAATTTCAATAAGGTGAACTATTACAGTTGAGAGCAATTACAAAATTAAATAATTAAAAGAAAAATCCATTAAAGTCTACCTCCAAGTGATCTCTTTTTCTAATCATCCATTGCTTAATCAATCATCAAAGTCTCAATCTTTTTTCTTTTCTATAACAAAAACACCCACAAAAGTTAACTCAACAACGACAACAATTTCCTCCATATATATGATTGCACATACTTACAATCATATATATATATATATATACAGAATGGATCAGGTCCGGGAGTCCGGACCTGATAAAAAATGAACCATTTTTATTTTTATTTTTGTTTTTTTTAAAACAACTAAATTTTTTTTTAATATTTTATGGAACTGAAATTTTTTCATAATACAATGTTTAGGCGTGATTTGGATACCTATACCAAAAAAATGGTGGTACAGTCTGCACAGACTGTACATACATGTTTTGTTATACGTACCCAAATCACGCCCAAAACACTGCATTATGAAAAATTTTCAATTTTATAATTTTTTATTTATTTATTTTTAACTGTTTTAAAAAAAAACAAAAAAAAAAAATAGGTCCGAATTTTGGTCCGGTCTGAAAGTCCGGACCTGATCCGACCTCTCTCTCTATATATATGTATGGACTTTCGTTTACCTTTTATTTCATTCATAATCAATTTATTAACATAACTTCCAAAATGTTTCTACAAATTTCAAAAAAAAACAAAAAAAACTTTTACATTAGAAAATGCTGAACATGAAAAGTTGAAGTTAATAAATTAAATTTTGGGAGAAAAATTCTTAACATCTATCTTCCATAGAAATTTCTTCTTCATCATTTGATTCGGTACTGTGTTTAAATCCGGTATCCACCGGCAAATTCAAATTAATATATCGTACAAGTTACAACCTTCTCAAACTCCTGGTTTGATTCCTGTTTTAAATCAAAAGAATACTTATTTTTCTCATTGCCATGGAGTTATTCTTTATTTTTCATGGAGTTTTTTTTTAGAAAACATGTATATATAGATGAAGAGAGAGCATATAAAGAATCTAGGAAAGAGAACATATGAAAAAGTTGAATCAATCCTGAGCAATGTTTAGAAATCTGAGAAAGAAGAAAAAAATGGGAATGTAAGTATTGTAAAAGAAAATGTTAAAATTAATTAAATAAGAGTATTACATTTGAAAAGATAAAATATTTTAAGGGTAATATAAAAAAATAAGAGAAACATTCTTCTGCAAATCTGGAAATGACAATTAATTAGGAATCACTTTTTTTTCTTCCTAAAACGACTGATAAAACAGTACCGAGGTAGTACTACATATATTGGTGGAGGGAAATTTGATGTAATCACAAGTGACAAAAATATGGGTAATAATAATTTAAGGCTTGCATGCCTTAATCAAGTTGGACTATGGTTACTTATTACTCATTCCAATATAGTGTTCATCCCTTTATTTATATATCATGTTCACCCTCTTTAGCGACGGATCGGACGACGTCTTAATTTTTAGCGACGGACAACATATAGCGACAGACCGAATCTATAATAACGGACTGAACCGTCGCCTGGTTCGTCGCTAAAGGAGTATGCAAGGTATATTAATTTTGAAGGTACAATACAAGTTAGTGTCTCATTTTTAATAGTATAAAATATCAACATGGGGTAGGCTTGAATCTCCCTTCTTGGATAGTTAATTTTTTTATTAAGAAATAGTTAAGAGTTTGAGACTATAGTACGAAGGGTGATACCGACTAAGCAGATATGACTAATAAGTGCAAAGGGTGACACCGACTAATGTAACGGAAAGGATTGGTAGCTAGGTGCAAATGGTGACACCGACTAAGCGAAAAGTACTACCTAGAGGCCAGATGCACCAATTAAGCGGAAAATATTATCTAGAGGTCAGATTAAAATACTGATATATAGATACAAATGGTATCAGGTCAATATCACAAGAGTGAAGCCGTCGTGGACGTTGGTAAGAAAACGTGATAGAATGTTATGAGCAAAGGGCCTATGGGTTTGAGCATATCGTAACTCTAGAGAAGTTGAGCCTTATATCGTAACAAATTATTGATATGTAATTCTAACAATTTTAATAAATTACTCTTGAAATGGACCGAATAAAAAAAAATAAAAAATTAAAGAGGAGAGAAGTCTCCTTTTCTCAACATTTGAACTTGTAGATGCAACTGCATGTTTAATTTAATTTCGCAATCGAAAGAAGTGTAAAATTTGCAAATGAAGCAACATTGCAGAAAAATATATTAATGTAATTAAACATTGATCTTAGGATACAATTAATTTTTATTATTATTAAAATAAAATATTTTGTAAACTTTTTACTAAAATAATTATTATAAAATATTTTTAATAGTATTGCATAGGACACACACTAACCTCAATATGTGTAAATATAAATTAAATAAAAATTTTGTTGTGACTTGTGAGTATGAATATTTATGTTTTAGTGTCGATTTGAAAGAAATTAAAACTTTATAAAGCCCATACTCACCAATGGGCCTTTTGTTATACGTTCATATTTTCAATGCTTAAGTTAAGTTTAACAAAGAAAACAATGAAAGTTAAATGGATTTCACACTGCTCATGAGCCCTTTAGGCATGTTCGGGAATGACTTATTTTAAATAATTTATAAATTAAAATATAAGTTGATTTATAAGTTATTTTAAGTTGGGACTTATAAGTAAAAGCGTCCGGCATTAATTTGACTTAAAAGTCAAAAATTAAGTTAAAATAAGTAATGAAGATGTTCGGCTCATAATGACTTAAAAGTTAAAATAAATGTAAAGATTACTGAAAAAAGACATTAATAAAAAGAGGGACAAAATAAAAGAGGGGTAAATTAGACATTATATTTGGCAAACTAACTTATTTTAAAATGACTTATAAGTTATGTTAAAATAAGTTATAAATACTTACTTAATTTTTTTGAATTAAACCTCAACTTATAAGTAGAAAAATAAGTCATACCCGAACAGTTGAATGGTAACAAAAGACTTATAAGTTAATTTGACCAACTTATAAGTCATTCCAGAACAGACTCTAAATCATTCCCGAATATGTTCGAAGAAAGATTTAAATATCAATAAAATATTAATACCCTAAATGAAAACTGTATATAAATAACTCATTTAATTTATAAAAGGTCAACACCATAATTCAAATTCAAATATAATTGATTTTCAATAAAAGTTCTAATAAGACTCGAAAAAGAAAAAGAAATATAATCTTGGCTTGTATAAATATAATATTAGTACATCATTATTATACTACTACATCTCTCAAAATCACAGCTAGAGGTGAGCATTCGGTTATAACCGAACCGAAATGCCTATTTGGTTATAACCGAAAATCGAAATGTCGACAAAACAACTATCCAAAAATCTTTAACCTAATTTTTAGAACTAATAGAATTATCGAATACTTAATTACTCAATGCATAATTGGTGAATTAGGATAATAATAACCAAACTCAATGCTTGACTTGATTAAAATTAAGCATAAAGCAACATCCATTCATCCAACATAAACATTAAACAGTTGACGATTATTACATCCAACATCCAACAACATGAAAGCAACAAACCAACAAATACAAAGAAGAAATTAAGTTAATTAATCATTACAAATTAACCGTCCGATAAATTAAACAAATTAAACCAACAAGTAACAAGCCAACAAGAAGAAGCCAACATGACTCCATGAGATATCCCAAGTTCCCAAATCCCAACAACAAAGAAAGTTTATCGGTAATGAATGCAGACAGAAAACGACAAGTCGACAACAAACAAGCAAGCCCGGTAGTGCAAGCGATCGCTACGATCAACACAGTTGAGTATGGATCGGAGATGATATTGACACGGTCTGACATAAAGAGAAACTAAGCGAAACTCAAAACTCGGATGAATTGAACCCCAAAACTCATCTTTTAAGTTCCATATTAAGCATCAAGATACATAGTAGTAACATTGGATTCTTTGAACGAGAACAAAGAGACACACTGGATGTATGGAAAATAAAAGAATTTACATTTCATGGAGTATTGAATTAAAGGTTATAGTTACGTTTAGAGTATGCTTATTGGCAACAAAATTAAACGATACATAAAAGAAGAGACATTATTTGGGACAGTGGCATAAAAATTCACACAGCTTTTCCAAGTTCATGTTATCATTGAATCTTAAAGAAAGACATAAGAGGATCATAAATGACTTTGCTTAGCATACAAAGCTCAACTGCAAAATCTTGGCTATTAAGTTTTTAGCTAAATACATGGCTGTTTTTATCTTTCTAGGTCAAGGAAATACATGGTTGTTTGTAACCTCTACCTCATATGATCAAATTTCAACACCATAAGATCATATTTCTGAATTTATCGACCAAAAAAATAAATAAGAAACAGTTGTATATGATGAATCGAGAGACGAATTTACCTCATTAATCAAGTTGAGTCACGGAAACATTGGCATCATTAGTAACTTCGCTCAAGTTGGATATTCTTTGACAAAATAAACAAAAACAATAATTAGAAGACAATGAACTCAAATTGGATAACAATAGTTTTATTAGTTCAATAATATAAACAAAAAACAATAATTATTACCACACTCAAGTTTAGAAGCAAAGTCGATATCTTCCTCCACATCAATGCGATTCTTCACTTTAACCCAATCTTGAGAACATATGAGAGCTTCAACCATATTAGAGACAATGAACTCCTAAATGCATCAAGAATGCATCCCCCGTGCTAAATCGGACTCAAGCAACAGCGGTAGAAATGGGAATAACCAACACATCACGGCAATACGATACGTGCGAGGATAGGGAATCTTGCACTATTAGCTTTCCACCACCCCAAAATATCGAAAAGTATCAATATCTTCTTCCACATCTTCACTTAAATACTTGTCCAATTCAGATTTGTCTCCAAGTACAACTCCGGTCCGACACCTTTTGAACTCTTCTGTAATTCTATTTGTATTTTGGGATTCCATTGAACTAGAACCTTGGGATGACATTGACATATTACTTGCAGACGATTTTTCACTTTCTTGAGTTGAATACTTTTCTTGTACTCATTAAACAAATCTTCCATTGATCTCTTCACACTATCGGCAATCTCCATCCCAGTGGCCTTATTACTTGATTGATATTCTAAATTCCTATATTCATTATCAATATCAAAGTGAAGATCTATTTCCAAACCCTCCAACGGATTTTCAACTTCAATTTCACCCTTTCCATACATTCTTTCTAAACCAAATTGAACAAAACTTAACTTATACCGAGGATCAAGACACTGTGGGAATATATAACAACATATTCATTTTTGTAACATTTCCCCAATACTTATCATATTTCATTTTCATTGCCTTTAGCCATTCTTTTGTAATTCTATATCATCGCTTCTTTCCAAATCATTCAAAATAATATAAGTGTCACATATTTCAAGAAATGCATTATTTGATGTGACATAAGATGAGCTGAAATTTTCACGGTGAGATTATAAAATGTTCTAAGCCAACCAACAAACAATTTGGCCCTATTCCAATCCGAGTCCGTTGGAATATTTTTGCCCCCATCTCTTTTTTCAAAGCCCCGATCTTTAAACCCAAATCGATCAAAAGCTTCCTTGTATTTTAAGTAGAGCTTAACATCAAGTAAGTTGAGTTCCATCTAGTTGGACAATTTAGACTCAAGCCTTTCTTATCTTCAAGACCACAATACTCAATATAGTCCTTAAATGACTTAACCCTAAATTTGAGATTGTTTTGCATACTTCAATCGCATACACCTAATTGTCTCAATAGATTTCTCAATCAACTTCAACCCATCATTCACAACAAGATTAATAATGTGAGCTATACATCTCATGTGAATGAATTTACCATCTAAGACATTAGTTTTCCAAGATGTATCTCTATCTCTCAAGTAAGTTCACAGCAGATCATTTGAGCTAGCATTATCTACGATGAGTGTCATAACTTAAGAAAGTCGCCACTCAATTAGACAAGACTCAACCATTTCCCCAATGTCCTTCCCTTATGACTTGTGATAGTTCAAAATTCAAGATTTTCTTATGCAATTTCCGGTTTTCATCAATAAAATGAAAGCGATAATACACATATAATTCAAGCGTTGATTAGAAGTCCGAGTCAGTTGTGAGGCAAACACGTTCACAATGTTTTCTAAGGATTGTTTTCAACTTACTCTTCTCATTCTCATACAAACGAATACAATCTCTAGCAAATGTAAAACGTGAAGGCAATTGAAACCTAGGACAAACAACTTGCATAAGTTTTTTAAAACCCTCCTTCTCAACATGTTTGAAAGAAAGTTCATCTACAATAAAATAGTGAACTACGGCTGCCCTAACCGCTTCTTGATCAAACCTCCAAGAAGTGAGTGTACCCTCACTTGCCCCTCCCTCTCCCTCTCTCTCTCCCTCACCCTCTTTAATCCCTACAAGTTGGGGTTGAGCTTTGTCCATGTTGATAGGATTTTTTTACAAGTTCTAAAGTGATTTCTTAAAGAAGTAGTGCCATTTGAAGATGAGTCAGCAGCTAATTCTTTTTCATAATAAGTACACTTACCTTTGATGACATTACCATCCTTATCTTTAACGAGAATGAAGTGCCCCTCAGTCCACACCTTGGATCTAGGTGCCATCCTTTTTCTTGGCATTTTTACACTTTCCGAGTGTCCCGTAGTTTTTGTACTTGTCGTGGGTTCTTTTGACCCGGGCTCTATATTGGTGGGACCACTGTCGTTTATCTCTCTCCCATGTCCAATTGGATCAAGGTCATCAAGGTTAGGCTCATCCGTATCATCCACCATGTGCAAATCATTTAAAATACTTCTTGACATCATCTACAAATGTCAAACAAATCAAATTATTATGTCAATCCCTATTAACTATCAACAATTCAACATAGGTGTAATTTTGAAACAAAAGGAAACAAATTCGTTGAATGACCAAGAACAAGAACAATTCTCTTTTTAAGTTTATATAATCCATTAGTTACGATATTGAAAAATGAAACAAAAGATTATTATGTGAGTTGAAATCTTAAGTACGTTCTTACTCCATTCCAACTTAATTCATGCACTGAATTAACATGTGTGTGTATATAGAAAAGGAGACAGAAAATCGCTAGCATTCATACCAAAAGTTAAATTAGGGGGAAGAAAGGCTAATCATTAGATTGATATTGCTATCTACTCCATCTAATAGAAGAAGCAATGATCAAATGATCCCACCTGCAGATCAATCATCACTTTATTAGATCCCGGAGGCACAATAGATCTGTAAGGGGGGGGGTGAATAGATTCTTTTCTTTCAAAATACTTTTCTGGTTTATGATGTATTGTTCATATTAGATTATATGACAAACATAGAATCTTTTCAAGCATAGCGGAATAAGTAAAAGATTCCCTCCTTCATTGATATATTCATAATCATACAAACATTGTTCGTTGGGTTAGTTTAGTTGTAGCGATTAAAACATACATAGCGAGCTTATAGCGATTATAGACATAATGTAAATGACATAATATAAAAGACACAAGGGTTTTAAGTGGTTCGAGACTCAAGCTCCTAATCCACTCTTCTTTCCTTTTTCAACCAGCGAATTTCCACTAAGGAAGGCGGCACCACGAATCTCTACGATTCCTTCAAGCCGCCAAGCAGCCTTGGGACTTGATTCACTAAGAACTCTTCAAGGCCAAAGACCTTGGGACTCTCTAGTTCCCTAGAACTCTTCAAGCCCAATGAAGCTTGGAACTTCGCTTAGTCCTCCGACAAGGACCCTTTGGCCTGCTTTTGTTTAGTCCCTCCTGACAAGGACCCTCAGTCAGCCCAGCTTCTTTGAGTTGTTATTGTTGTTGTTGGAGTCGGTCTTTGAAGTACATAAGATGTCTTCATGCTCTAAACATCTTCTATCTTTAGCGACTTGACTTGATCATCCTTGAAGAAGCGGTTGAGTGTTGCATGATGCTCACTTTTAGGTTGCTCAACTACTCCTGGATGACCCTCGATGAACCGCCTTGAAGATCATTCTCCTTGGTACTTGATGGGTCGCATGAGAGGCTTCTAGGATGACCGTAAGCTCTTCCGCAAGGTACCTGAAGCTTTCTCAAGCTTGACACTAAGATGGCTTTTGTGATCTCCCTTCTTTGCTACTCGATGCCTTCCATGATGGACTTGCATAAGATGACCGTAAGCTCTTCTCTATTGTACTTAGAGTCTTCCCATGATGGACATCCGGATGGCATGATGCTCTTCTTTCTCTCGGCGCCTGTAACACTCTTCATGTAGTAGAACTCTCACTTCTACATAGTAGAACTCACACTTCTACTTCTTGCTTGATCGACTTTTTTGAGTGTTCTTGGTGGATCATAGAGTGAGTCTCCGAACTCACTATTACTTGATTCGATCGGTCCACCTTCTCTCTCCAAAACTCAACTACTCCAAAGAACCTTTGATCTTTGAAGCTCTTCTTCATTTATACACCTTCCCAATCCTTCCGCTGGAAAGTAGCTGTTTAAGCTATTCAAATGTCTTCACAGATCTCAAGTTGCTTGATGTAGATCGCTTGATGTGACATGACATACTTTTTTTCTCGACTCTGCGATCTACTTTTCACCTACCCCCGCGGATGTATCACTTTCTTCTCCAAGCGTGTCGAAGACTTTATTTCTTCCGATTTCTTGATCGAGGTTGTCCTTTTGCATCGATGCTCTCAATAAGCACTTGTCCGAATTACCCTTCAGATTGAACCGCTGCCAATGCCTCAATCTTCGTGTCCGAGCTCTACGATTCTCGATGCGCGTCTTGTGGACTGATCGTAGTGTCTTGTTGATGAGTGGAGACAACACTACGATCTTGAAGAGTGTTGATTGGATCTTCAATGTAAACACCTCTTCCTCAGATTGTGCGATTACTTGAATACTTACATTTGTTTTTGATTTCTCGACATCGATGGCCTAATTCCTTGCTTTCGGTTCCTTCCGAATATCAAGACACTTTGGATTCAGGGCGCGTCCCAAATTTGCTTTCTCCTGGTGATCTTCCGCTCACTTATCATCAATGAACCGACCTCGCACTTAATCACTTTAGCCTTGCTTTCTTGGTGACCAAAGATCTCGGTTCACCTTCCATCGCTTCTTTCTTTGTCGACAAACACTACGATCCCGGTTGCTTCCAAGATCGTTGTCTTCTGCTTTCTTGATAAAGAATCGCATTAGTGACTTTTCCTTAGTCAATCAAGTCTTCTTTGAATCATCTTGTGGAAGACTTCATCACGAACGACCTTCTTTCAACTCAATCTTGATCTTTGATTGGTTTGGTGCTTACTTCTTCCTTAGCATGCATGCCATTCGTTGAGTGCTTTCTCGTTCCCTTCGTGGATTACATCTTTGCAAAGCAACCAGGAGGCTTCGTACCATTGGATATTCTGGAGTGCTCATTCGTTGAGAACCGTGATCTGCTTTCTACGATTCGACTTAGCATTGTGAGCATTCTTCGTTGGAGTCGTGTTCTGCGACTCTACGATTCACTTTTCTACTGCGCAGACACTACGATCCCAAGATCGATCTTGACACTCTACGATTTCTGCAGACTCTACGATTCGGGCCTTACCGCAGACTTCTACGTTCCCGAGATGCTTGGCGGTCAGAGACACTACGATCCCGAGATGCTTGGCGGTCAGAGACACTACAATCCCGATCGAGATCTTGACACTCTACGACTTACGCCTTGAGCTTGTTGTCTTCATCCGATCTTGTCCGACTCTGATCTCTCGATTTGTTCGATGGACTCTACGATCGCAGAGTGTGGTCTACGATCCTTGTCTTTGACTTCCCAGATCGCTAGACTTTTACGACTCTGAGCGTAGAAGTGCATTTCATATTTAGATTCGCAGATTGTCGCTCGGCTTATAGGCGTTTGTCTCTCCCCTACGATTCGTAACTTGACTTCCTCAAGACACTACGATCCCGGAGGAGGCTCTTCTCGACACACTACGATCCTTCTTCATTTCTCCCGGAAGTCTACGAACTCCGAGATCTCACTATCTTGCAGATACTCCTATTCTCGCCTCGATAGCTCCAGAGTTGACTCGACTCTCCGCAGCGATTACGACTTTTCAGTGCGAGGTTTCGACGATCGAACAAGCTTATCTCTATTACATCATAAGATCAACCTAACAAGCTTGATCTTTCTATATTTATAGTCCTTGTACATCATTTCTTTTTAAGGACTTTACAAAGCTGTTTTGCTTATGTAGGATCAACCTAACATTTTTGATCAATTCATTCTAAGTCCTTGTACATATATTTCTATTATCTATCAAAGGACTTAACCGCTTTTCTTCATGCAAACATACTTGCATATTCATTCATATATATATCATAATCAAATCATATATAAATAGGAATATCATTCACATGTTTATTCTTGACAATCTCCCCCTATTTGATTATGACAAAAACAATAAGTGCATATGCATGTTATGAATGAATCTTAGATACAATGAAAGCATTTGTATTTCTAAATGATTAATCATGAATGTCATTTATATTAATATGGCAATTATATATTCGGACATTCTAAATCCTCGGATCCGAACATACTATCGATTAGAGATATACCTCCTTGGCTCCACGTATGGTTCCAGGATGCTTTGTTGATCACCTCTTTCATCTCTGCTGCTTCTTCGCTCCCCGATGATGGCCTTCTATCTTTGCTTGATTCCCTTCATCACCTTTCGATCCGGCTCCCCTTCACCTTCTGAACTTGGTATCATCATCTTGAGGCTCCCCCTCGGATGATGATTCTCTATCTCTTCTTCTTTCTTCTTTTTGACTTTTTCTCCTTAACCTCTCGCTTCTTCTTTTGGTGCCTCTTGCTCTCTTTTCTTTCTTCGCCTCTCTTCTCCCCCTTTTTGTCATCAATCATTTGAGAGAGCTGCTCCATGTTGGACATAAAATCGCTCCATCGTAGTGAGGAGTTTGCAACTTCAAACTTTAGCTCTTCTTTGTCCGAGTTTAGGTCGCAGAGAGGCGACTGCTTTTAGATCGTCAATCTTGTCGGAGAGGCTTCGATCCGCTTTGCATTGGCCTCCGAACTTGTAGAGCTTCTTTCGATCTTGGATGGCCTTCCGATAGATGTTATCTCTCTCTTGGAGTTTGAGAGATATCATCACCAAGATAACTTAAAGCTTGTCTTTGGAAAGAATCATCTCCTCATGGCATTGCTGCTTGTGTTTTCTTCATGAGCATAGATATCTTCTTCGCTTAAATCATCGTAGCTCTTCAAGAGTTCCCGCCCCAAGCGCTTTGATCCTCTTGATTGGTAGCTTCAAGATGGGCAATGGATTGGACTTCTACGATTGTCATTTTTGACATGATTTTCAAAGGTGTGGATAATCCGAACAATTGTGGAGATACCAATTGCTGTGGAGGATGATGGAGTGTCTCATTAGCGGTCTTGATCATAAAGAGACTTACGAGATTGGATTTGAACATCATAAGCAATAGAGTGATCGACTCTCACGATCGCCTTCTTGGGCGTGGTTCTTCTTCCTTCAGAGTCCACCCCACGATCGTGGGGATGTAGAGATTTCAAAGATGTCGATAGATCTTGAAGTGAATGGTTTGTGATCGAACTGGTGGCAAACTTCTTCACTCTTGGAAAGTTACGAGCCACCGCCTTGCTTGAAACCGCTTATAACACCAATCAAGTAGCTTCCATCTTTTTCAAGAATGGCCTTTAGCCATGGCATCCAATCGGAAGAACCATCTCATTAGCGGATCATCGTATTATAGAGAATGGCCATTTCCATGTTGTTCCAGATTCTTGACCAAGTCAAAGGAGGTCATTCTTACTATTACGATCTGTTCACCTCCATGGTTTATCCATCCGTCGAGTAGTCTCTCGATGGTTCATTAGAACTTCTACTACTATTCTCCTAATAAATCTTGCGGTGAGAGAAACAGGTGTGGAGTTCGAGTTTTACGATTCTGATCTTCATAGTTGGAATCATTTCCTGCTTCTTCCTTCTCGAAACCGTAACCATTTAGATCGAAACTTCATGAGAGGGATCATCTTCATGTTGCATTTCATGTTTAGACTCTTCTTGATCATCTCCAATGGAGAATCCTTCTTCTTTAATTTCATTATCCGAACTTTCTTCATCAAGACTTTCCTTGATACTTCTTCTTCATCACCGCTTCTTCTTCAAAGATCTTCTCCCGGGATACTGATTCATCATCACTTAATTCAATGATGGCATTTGATTGGCCATCGTTCTTTTGGAGGCAAACCGGGCTTCAAATCGTAGCTCTTTTCTTCTTTGTGGAGGTTCAACTATTGGAGAGACAGATTCTTCTTCTTCCTCGCTTCGACTCCACTTCCTTATCAGATAAACTTCTTTGAATATTAGCACTGGCAGGGGCAGATTCTTCTTCCTTGTCCTCATCACTTTCTGAGTCATCATGAAAGCTCTCTTGGATTGATGGGACATGATCTTCTTCTTCTTCTTGGTTAGCATTTTCCCATTCTTCTTCCGGGTTTGGTTGGGGCGATTGCATTTGGGGATGCACTTTGATCGAAATTTCTTTTTTCTTCATCGAGTTCTTCTCCGAGTATTAGCCATAGTAGGGCTAGAGCACCTTTCCTTATCAATGAGATGTATTGATTTGAGAAGCTTAAAATTTGGTTTGTCCTCCACCTTAGCTTTCTTCTTGACCGCCCTCAAGCAACTTCGCTTCTTCTTCTTTTTGTGGTCTCAGCAGTTTGGGCCTTTTCTTCTTTACTCTTGTTCAAGGAGGAGACTCTCCTTGGTGGGGCCTGGGCTTTCTTCACATCACCATCTCTTTTCACCACTTTTGATTTCTTCCTAGCTGGTGTGATTTCAATTTCTTGAGTCACTTTGGACTCGAGCTCTCTCTTTTTACCTTCTTCTTCTTCTTCTTTGCAGAGGCTCTCTACCGCTCCCAATCACGACCTTTTGTTCTCCTTAGGTTCTTCTTTCAGGTTTCAAATAGTTGTGGAGACATCACCTTGTGCACATTCGTGGCTTCTCCCTCATCATCCTTGATCTTTCCCCTAGCTTTTTCTTGATGATGATACTTATGACCTTCCATGATATACCTTGGTCGAGGGCTTCTTCTCGGCTTCTACCCATTTGGAGATCTAATCAATCAAGATAGATCCAAAGTCGATTTATTTCTTCAAAACTATTGCGAGACATGATTTTCAACTCACTGGTCGATCAACGTGTCATGTGTGGTGTTCTTACATAGTATGCACTTTCCAACTATTTCATTGAGGAACTCATATTGCTTCGGGAACTCCTTCTTCTTCGTGTCCTTGAAACTAGGGTTTCTTTGATACCCCATAATTTCCTTACCAATTCAATTCGGTGTGACATTATCAAGGTTCTTTAGGCCTTGGTTAGAAATCTAGGCATTGGTTTAGGTCAGAAGATTTTAACTTGAGAGACTGACCTTTAACCTTGGTAGTAAGGGTTTCCGAATTTATAGAGACGTTTGAGTAGAATTCTTTAACCAGGTTGCAGTAGACTCGAGTATTTTCTTCAAGGCATTCAGAAAATCCAGACTTCTTTACAAGCTCGAGAATATCTCTGAACTTCTTTTCAGATTTCTCAAACGATTTGGTTCCAAGTTGAATACCAGTGATCACTTTTGCTTTTCCATTTTGAGTAGTTTGAAGAATGTGGGTATTAAATATAGAAAGGTTTATGCGAGATGGTATCTGCGGTTGGTAAGGCTCCGGAGGTTAACCGATTTTTCTCTTGAAAAGCTTTCTAGGGTTTTGAAAATGGGAGGAGAAAGGTTCGATATCTTTTAGTAATCGTCTGCAGATTTGAACTTGTCTTTATGGCGCTTCTTCTAACTCTGCGATACTCAAATGATGTGTCAATTGTCCATTGGTTGCACGTTGCCCAGTAATGAGCTATAATTCCCCACAACTTTTTAGTTATTAGAGGAGTGAACGTTTAATTGACGTGGCTTTGACCGTTGACCTTTTGATTCGTAGTGTAACATGATGAGATAATTATAGACTCTACGATTTCATTTGTTTACTCAACGATCAATTTTTGAGAGATGCTGCAGTGTATGGCTTCGTCTTTCCTCCTTACTTCGATGCAGCATAGCTCAATCACTGATGTATTCGAACTTATCTCCTCAACTTGAATGTATTAGCAGATGTCTCATTCTTCATGCTCCTTGTGAGCTGGAGTACCCTTTGGTAGAACTACGATCGTTGAGTTGTCTTCACGATCGCCGCAGATTCTACTTCTGATCGTTTAGTCCTTTTCAAACTCAACTCTACAATCGTTGATCGACTTGATTCTTCTTGAGATGAACTAGATCAAGTATTCCTTCCGGGATAAGGTAGCTTTCGGGAAGGGCCAACCTCTTAGAGAGAGCTAAGGGTCGAGTTTGTCCCCGAGGCGCTTTCCGGATGAAATACTATGTCGATGGTTTGCAATGACATCTCATTAGACCTTTTCCGATGGGAAGATCTTCTATCATCTTTAAGTATCTGCATTCTTTGAAATCGTGGTGTCCTTCTCTACTCTTACTCTACGATCATGTGTTTGATCGTGAGGCACTTCACGATTATGGATTAGGTGGTGAAGGGTTATCGGTGAGTTCGTTTTGAGACGATCCCACCGACTATGGATCTTCATTTGGTTCATCGACCACAAGGTTTTGGGACTTTGTAGAATGGGTACATCTCTTCCGGTTAATGATGCGATTATTCCTTAATGAGATCACTTTGCTCCCCCATTGTTGATGCCGCCATCTCGAGATAGATGTGATTCCTTCTTCATGTTCATTTGAGGGCTGCCCAGCACTTCTACTTCTGACTGGAATCATCATCGTTGCTTAATCTTTCTTGTATCGTAGAGATGAGTATTTTCAGGATTGATCACTCTACGATTATTTGACAGCACTACGAACGTAGTCTTCTTTGACAGTCCTTAGTTTTGAGAAGTTCTGCTTCGTAGAGAACTCCTTTTGTCTCAAGCTCAAAGATCTTCTATTGTGAGCTTCCTCTTGAGGATCCTTTCCATAAAGCGTATCTCTTTTGACACGGGCACATAGAATCCTTTTTATCTTCTCTTTTGGCATGCTCCATATACGATTTGCGACCATATGAGCTCCATTCAGGTTAGCTCAGAGGGTCTTCAAGGACAGGCTTGGACATATATGAACTTTATCAGACTTTTCTCTGAATAGTCCTTAGCCTTCTGCTGGTTGAATCCTTTTGAATGAAGTCTTCTGCTTGAAAGATTCCTTAGTGTGGTCGACCGACCAAGTACTGCAGAGTTCAAGTAATTTCTACTTTTGGTCCCCATTGTTGAATGGGTCCTGCTAGGTTAGTTTTCTAAACCCCTATTCCTCTTATCTGGATAATCATCATGTTTATCACCAACAGACATTCATGCATGCAACTATCTTGGGATAATACATTTTAGATGCATGACGGTGAGTGTGTGTAGGATTTGACAATTAATGACACACTTTCTTTATCTATGATGGTTTCATCATTTACTGGGTTATGTTCACAATGTTTAAGTGTTCACATAGTGTGAATCAACTCTGCGATTTATGAGTATCTAGTTGATTTATGGATGTGATCAGTTTCTACAAATCAACAAGATCCTCTTGTAGAACTGATCATTCTCCGTGTGTTGTTAAACACTTAGAACATAGGCTTGTACACACATACTCTTAGCAACAAAGAATGATTACTTAACATAAGATTCATTTGATGCAGTGATACTCTTGTGATCCATTTCAGATTTTCTTCAAGATGTCATCTTCAGCCTAAAACTTGGTTAAAGAGAAAGTTTGTAGACATTTGAATTTTCCATCTTTAGACTACTTTCTCTATTCACTTTTTTTAGGAAGATTATGACTTGTTGACATAATACTGTCATAGTTCATAAGATGGTGCAACTATGATATATACATTAATGATGGTGAGGAACCGTACCTTTTTACTGTCAGTTTCTTAACAGTCATTTACTTTAGATACACTTTAGTTCGGTATTGATGTGCATAGCTTTTACTTTTGCCCTTTTCAAATTTATAATGCTCTTTGTCGGCCTTTCATCAATCGGTCGTGGTCTTGAAGATGTAGATCAAGAGAATCGTGGCATTAAGATCTTTGACATCTTTGAGTTTTCGAGACAAAGACTTTTCGGTTGTTGGTTGGTCACTTCATAAGATTGAGAGGATCTTCTATCTCCACTTGATCGGCATTTCTTCGTCGCTGCGTGACCTCTTCATCTTTCGGTGATGAATGCTTTACTCCTTATTCTTGATGTCTCTTGCTTCTCGTCGATCTTGAGACTACAAGATTATTGCAGCTAGGATTAGTCTTGTTGATATAGCAATCGAGGATATGAACCAATCTGAGCGACTTTCTGTGTATACACATTTTTTACCTATACACATATTTTCAACGTGTGAGCTCTTACGCATATAACAGTTACTTTACTACTAAACTAAGTTTAGAACAATGTTGGTGCCTTGGATCGGACTCAAAGCGATTAGCTTTAGAATCTGACATGAGTACCTGCTTCCGATACCAATTGTTAGATCCCGGAGGCACAATAGATCTGAAGAAGGGGTTGAATAGATTCTTTTCTTTCAAAATACTTTTACGGTTTATGATGTATTGTTCATATTAGATTATATGACAAACATAGAATCTTTTTAAGCACACAATGGAATAAGTAAAAGATTCCCTCCTTCATTGATATATTCATAATCATACAAACATTGTTAGTTGGGTTAGTTTAGTTATAGCGGTTAAAAACATACATAGTAGTTATAGCGAGCTTATAGACATAATGTAAATGACATAATGTAAAAGACACAAGGGTTTTAAGTGGTTCGGAGA
Organism: Panax ginseng; assembly: GCA_020205605.1. Taxonomy (NCBI): domain Eukaryota; kingdom Viridiplantae; phylum Streptophyta; class Magnoliopsida; order Apiales; family Araliaceae; genus Panax; species Panax ginseng. The sequence goes on from CM035127.1 coordinate 8,095,712, forward strand.
CTCAAGCTTCTAATCCAATCTTCTGCTTTCAACTAGTAGGATTTTCACTTAAGGAAGGCGGCACCACGAATCTCTACGATTCCTTCAAGCCCGGCAGACCTTGGGACTTGATTCACTAAGAACTCTTCAAGGCCAAGATGTTTTGGGACTCCTCTAGTTCCTAGGAACTCTTCAAGCCCAAAGCAGGCTTGGAACTTCGTTTAGTCCTTTGGACAAGGACCCTTTATTTTCGCTTTGTTTAGTCCCTCCCCGACAAGGACCCTCGAGCCCAGCTTCTTTGAGTTGTTGTTGTTGTTGTTGGAGTCGGTCTTTGAAATTGCTAAGATGTCTTCATGCTCTAAACATCTTCTATCTTTAGCGAATTTCACAGATCATCCTTGAAGAAGCGGTTGAGTGTTGCGTGATGCTCGAACTTCTTAGGTTGCTTCAACTACTCCTGATGACCCTTGATGAACTCGCCTTGAAGATCATTCTCCTTGGTACTTGATGGTCGCATACGAGAGGCTTCTAGGATGACCGTAAGCTCTTACGCAAGGTACCTGAAGCTTTCTCAAGCTTGACACCAAGATGGCTTTTGTGATCTCCTTCTTGCTACTACTCGATGCCTTCCCACGATGGACTTGCTAAGATGACCAGTAAGCTCTTCTCTATTGTATTTAGAGTCTTTCCATGATGGACATCCAGATGGCATGATGCTCTTCTTTCTCTCGGGAGTTCAGAACACTCTTCATGTAGTAGAACTCTCACTTCTACATAGTAGAACTCACACTTCTACTTCTTGCTTGATCTGACTTTTGAGTGTTCTTGGTGGATCGTAGAGTGAGTCTTTGGACTCACTATTACTTGATTCGATCAGTCCACCTTCTCTCCAAAACTCAACTGCTCCAGCAACCTTTGATCTTTGAAGCTCTTCTTCATTTATACACCTTCCTAATCCTTCCGTTGGAAAGTAGCCGTTGGAAGCTATTCAAATGTCTTCACGGATCTCAAGTTGCTTGATTGATGTAGGCCTTGATGTGACATGACATACTTTTTCCCGACTCTGCGGTCTACTTTTTCACCTACCCGTCGGATGTATCACTTTCTTTGTCTCCGGGCGGTCGAAGACTTTATTTCTTCCGATTGATCGAGGGTTGTCCTTTTGCATCGATGCTCTCAATAAGCACTTGTCAAGAATTACCTTCAGATTGAACCGTTGTCAATGCCTCAATCTTGGTGTCCGAGGCTCTACGATTCGATGCGTCTTGAGGACTGATCGTAGTGTCTTGTTGGTGGTGGAGACAACACTACGATCTTGAAGAGTGTTGATTGGATCTTCAATGTAGAACACCTCTTTCCTTGTATTGTGCGGTCTTGATACTTTTGTTTGCTTCGACCGCTCTCGGATCATGATGGCCTAATTCCTTGCTTCCTGGTTCCCTTCGAATATCAAGACACTTGAGATTTGTGGCGCGTCCAAATTTTGCTTTCTCCCGGTGATCTTCCGCCACTTTATCATCAATGAACCGACCACCTGCACTTAATTACTTTAGCCTTGCTTCTTGGTGACGATATCTCTGGTTCACCTTCCATCGCTTCTTTTCTTTGTCGACAAACACTACGATCCCGGTTGCTTCCAAGATCGTTGTCTTCTGCTTTCTTGATAAGAATCGCATTAGTGACTTTTCCTTAGTCAATCTTTGAAGTCTTCTTTGAATCATCTTGTGGAAGACTTCATCACGAACGACCTTTCAACTCAATCTTGATCTTGATTGGTTTGGTGCTTACTTCTTCTGCTAGCTGCGTACGCCATTCGTTGAGTGCTTCCTGCGGTTTCCTTCATGGATTACATCTTTGCGATTACAACCCGGAGGCTTCAGTACCTTTGGATATTCAGGGAGTGCTCATTCTTTGAGAACCGTGATCTCGCTTCTACGATTTTGACTTAGCATTGTGAACATTCTTTCGTTGGAGTCGTAGTTCTGCACTCTCTGATTCACTTTCTACCGTCGCGAGACACTTCACGATCCCAAGATCGATCTTGACACTCTACGATTTACGCGACTCTACGATTGACTTTCTACCGCGCAGACTCTACGTTCCCCGAGATGCTTGGCGGTCTGAGACACTACGATCCCGAGATGCTTGGCGGTCTGGAGACCATTCTGAATCCGAGATCGATCTTGACACTCTACGACTTACGCGCCTTGAGCTTGTTGTCTTCATCCGATCTTGTCCGACTACGATCTCTGCATTTGTTCGATGGACTCTACGATCGCAGAGTGTGGTCTACGATCCTTGTCTTTGACTTCGCAGATCGCTTGAGACTTCTACGACTCGAGCGTAGAGTGCATTTCATACTCAAATTTCCTGCAGATTGTCGTTCGGCTTATAAAGTGCGGTATCTCTACGATTGAACATGACTTCCTCAAGACACTACGATCCCGGGAGGCTCTTACCGACACACTACGATCCTTCTTCGCTTCTCCCGGAAGTCTACGAACTCGAGATCTCACTAACTTGCATACTCTGATTCCGCCTCGATAGCTCCAGAGTTGACTCGACTCTCTGACAGACTACGACTTACGGTGCGATGCTCGCGATCGATCGATGCTTTATCTATTACATCATAAGATCAACCTAACAAGCTTGATCTTTCTATATTTATAGTCCTTGTACATCATTTCTTTTTAAGGACTTTACAAAAAGTCATTTTCTTTATGTAGGATCAACTCTAACATTTTTGATCAATTCATTCTAAGTCCTTGTATATATATTTCTATTATCTATCAAAGGACTTAACAGCTTTTCTTCATGCAAACATACTTACATATTCATTCATATATATATCATAATCAAATCATATATAAATAGGAATATCATTCACATGTTTATTCCTGACAATCACTGCTTCCTTTTCTTCATTGACTGATTTCCAGTATTTCATAAGCAAAGTAAAATATAAAAATAAAAATATTACAATCCTAATAATTGCAACCAAATACGAGGAAGAGCATACACAACTATTCCAAAACCAAACTTCAAAGAAATCATAAAAGAAAGGTAATTTTATAGATAGTACAACAAGTCAACAAATTGAGAAACTTGCAAAATAATTGCTACCCAAACAGAGTCACTGTCACAGAGACGAGATACACAGATTTATACCCTAACAAATACACAGATAAATAGGTATCATAATACCCTACCATAAATCAGTCATAATATCATAATAAATCAGTCATAATATCATAATAATAAGGAAACAAAATAATTCGGCATTCACAAATCACAAACAGAGTCACAGTCACAGAGACGAGATACACAGATTTATACCCTAACAAAGACGACGATCGGGGCGATGGCGAGAGGCAGCGATCGAGAGAGGCCATGAGGCGAGCAGAGCAGATTAGCTTAGTGAGGGTCGAGATCGAGACGCGAGACGACTCACGACAGTCAGACGTCAGTGAGGTCCGTCGAGACGAGACTCGAGAGGGTCGAGACGAGAGTCGATCGAGAGTGACTGAGTGAGGAATCGAGAATGAAAGTCTTTGAGATCTAAGATCTGGGCGAGAATGACTGGTTAGGGGCTTAGGGCAATCGAGAATGACTGGTTACTGGTTAGGGCAAAATGGGATTGGGGATTTGGGAGAAAACTTAGAAAACAAAATGGGGGAGGGAATACTGAATTACTGATGTCTGAATTATGAATCTCTGATGCATGTCGAATAAAACTAAAAACAAGTTAATAGATAATAATATAATTAATAATTATTTTTTTTAAATATTACAATTCGGTTATTCGGATACCCGAATAGATACATTTTTTGAAAACCAAATCGGGCTGAATCTTGAATAATAATTCGGATATAACCGAAATTCCAAAAAAAAACTAAAAATCGAAATAATTCGGTTAAAATAGTTCGATTCAATTCGGTAATTCGATTTTATCCGTTTTTTGTTCACTCCTAATCACAGCCTTGAAATTTTAAGGTACCTACTTATTTAACACACAAGTAACTGAGTAAGTATATTACTTCTGTTATGTTCTGCTTCTCCATACAAATTCAGCAAATTAATTTTAGTATCAAGTTTTTGAGTATTCATTTAACTACTAGATCTCTACCTGCATGGAGAAAAAGAAAACGAATAATACTTTACTTCTCCATTTAAATGATTTATTCTAATATTTTATAATTTATCATATATATATATTAGAAAATAGAAATTCCCACGAACAATAACTGAACAGAGAAGTCTGTTTGTCTGTCATATGTTCTAGGGTTTCCGTCAGTTGATTGTTGAAGAAAGAGAAGATGGAGAGCAGCGTACTATCTGCGACCGACCAGCAGATGATGATTTCTACTTTTCTAGAAATCGCCGTTGGCCAGACCGCCGATACGGCTAGACAATTCTTACAGGTCTCCCCCGTCCCTCCTATGTATTGTGTCTACAATTTCGTCAACTTTTTAGTGAAAGACGTGTAATTTAATGATCCAAGCTTCATGGCTACTTGATTTCATGAATAATTTCAGTTAATTTGATTAGCTGATGTGTAATTGTGTAATGTTTTTTAATCTTATTTATCTACATTTTGGGAGATTTCTGTTAGTGATTCCATTATTCTATTTGCTCAAATCAAATACTGATTTTGTGATAAGGATCAGAATGTTGGCATCAGACGAATTTGGTGCTTGGAGAATATACAAATGAGAAAAAGAATGTATTTTTATGCTTATTTGAGAATCCCCATCCCTTCCGGACTCAAGCCCCCAATTTCATCCAATACTTCTAACATAAAAGAGCCAGCTCCATTCGATTTCCTTTGTTCTTTAGATTCACTACAAACCCCTAAAAGATCCATCTTTCCCACAAATTTCTAATACATTGAATCCAAGTTTGGTGTAATTAGGATAATCCTCACCTATATGAGTAGCTAATAAATGAGCTAATACAGCATGTGCTATCTATTTCAACCCCATAACTGGCAGGGTTCCGGAATGTATCCCTAACAGATGGATCAATAAATCTTGATTTTTTGTCTGTTACTTCAGAGGGGCCAGTCCAGTTCGTATGCCAATTTAGCTTGTAGAATAATGTAGGGTTCTGTTGTTCAACCCCAATTCAACTGCTTGAACCATTATCTAATAAATAACTAAATATCGTACTAAATAAATATACGAACTAGAAGAAATTGTTTTATAAGCAGTCCAACCTACAGAAGAAAGTATCTCCTCATCTGAATGGTCTAATAGGGTGGTACATTACTGTTGAACTTGGCAGGTCTTTTTCACCTCGTGGATTAATTGTCATGTCATTTTAGAATAGGAGATGTTTTACGATGCGCACCAACTTAAATACTTGATATAACAAAAAAATTCACTACCAAATTTCCGTAAATATATCAATATCCGTCTGGCAGATCTCACTTAAAATAACAGTATTTGTTGAAAGCATTATGCTTATTATAACGTTCTGTGTTCCATATATATATATATATATAAATTGTTTCTTTAAGTAGATCTGTGTATGCATATTCTATGATTCCTAGACTTGTGGAAAGTGGTTTCCTTTTATGTAATATGTTAACAAACTATATTGTTATCTTAAAAGCTGATGGTTGTATCTTATGGGTCCAGGCCACAAGTTGGAAACTTGAGGAAGCTATTCAACTCTTCTATGTAGGAAATGAAAGTGGGGTAGCCGCATCATCTTCACATTTTCCACCACTAAAAAATGAGAGGCCGGACGTTGATGAAAGTTTAGGGTATGTTAAAAGGAAATTACTATTAATATGTAGCTTGCTGTTACCCTGATTTACTGACTTATTCCATCTGTATCTTTTCAAACACATGCTCTTATTCTTGTATTAGTGGATCAGAAAAGCTTTTGGAACATGAACATTCATGGCTCGACAATGAGAATGAAGTACGAGCCCCTTTACCAGTGAAGAGGGAGGTTCTCTATGATAGTGGCATGCTTTATGGGTATGTAATTCCCGTCTTACTTGAAGTTCGAAATCCGCTACTTCTTCAAGTTATAGTTATTGACTTCTTTCTTTTCTTCTTATCTCTTTGTGCATTGCCACGTGCATATATTATTTGAATCTTTGCTTGGGCAGATGTTGCTATATGTTTAGTTTTGGTTCTTCTCCTTAATAAGTGAAAACAAGGTTAATGCATAACAGGATTTAAATAAATAAAAAGGAAAACTGTAAAGGGTGAAGCTCCGCACTGCATTACCCCTCTTCACCCGCATAAGCGTAATAATTGATCACAATCAATGAATAAAACCTCAATATCAATAATAATGTGTTTGTAAAGAATTTGTGGGGATTACATTGTTATTTAAGAATAATAAAAATCCTATATTAATTGGGAAATAAGAAAAGTATTGAGGACTAAATACCTAAACTAAATATTAAAATTTCTTAATCAATATTAAATACCCTAAATTCTCACTATTAAATCAAATAACCACTATTAATTCTTTTTCTCTCTTTAAGTGCAAGATAGTGCACACTTGAGATATTTTGGTCAATTTATTTTACCTTTTCAATGTCATTTGACTTTTGAGCGTTAATTTGATTACTTCAGTCGTTTTTAGGTTGTTTTCCCCTTAATCTATTTCTCTCTCTCTCTAAGTTCGTGTGTGTATATATGTATATAATGCATCTGTGGTGTGTGCTTGTATGTGTACATAAGTTAAACATACACAAGTTAGTTCTGGTGGCAACAAATTTTATTTGATATTTTTCTTATTCTTTTAGTTTTTTGTGTGCTTTCTATTCTGGTTTCATAAATCATGTTTGAAAGTACTTGATGAGTCTGAATTGGTCCTAGCTCTGACATCTACTTTTGTGACTGCAATTTTTACTCTTTTTTTTTATTTGGACGTCTTTACTTGGTGTAATACTCGGGGAAGATCGAATTTTGACTCCTTTTTCCTCTTTCCCCTTTCACTTTATGATTCCTCAGAGCAACAAGAATGGGTAATCCGTCTCATGAAGCTCGTTCGGTTGTACCCTTCCGCAATTTTGATGAGGAATTGAAACGTCCTGGGATCTGGGAATCAGACCAAGCAGCTGCTTCCATAACAGATAATTCTCGAGATAATCTTGCTTCTTTATATCGTCCTCCTTTCGCTTTGATGCTCCAAGGGCCCTTTGAGAAGGTAAATGAGATTTATCTTCTTCCCTTATTTTTTTCAAGAGAGGGTTTGGAGGGGAGGGGAGTGGGTATCTATACGTTTATTGAGAAACTTGACGAGGATTGCTAAACAATGAATAGTAAAGATTGGGACTTGGTATAAGAGAGTGCTAAGTTTATATGAAGGGGTTGGTAAGCTGGCATTTAGTTTGTTTAAAATTTAACTCATGGAAACTGCATTTCTCATAATGCAGGCAAAAGACGCAGCTAAAGCCACAGACAAATGGCTTCTGATTAACTTACAATCCACAAGGGAATTCAGCTCCCATATGGTATTGTTGGCTCAGCTCTATCTCAAGTTCATTGGAATAACTCTTTTTTGTTCTTTTTAGCCTCGACTTATGGTATTATGTCTATTGCTCATGAAGCTTAACCGTGATACCTGGGCAAATGAAGCTGTTGCTCAAACTATAATTTCAAATTTCATCTTCTGGCAGGTTCGTACTATGCTTTCGTTAGCAATGTTTTCTATGTTAGTGGTTCCTTCCCAACCCAATTTCCTTTTCTCCCCACCTTTCTGAACTTTTTTCCCTTATAATATTTTATCTGTGGGCCCCTATCAAATATTCACTGCAGCATATGTTTATCTATGGTGTTGTAGTCTTATTTCAGTGTTTTGTTTTAACCTGAATATGATTTGGTAGATGTTCTACGGAACACATTATAATAAATTTTAGTGGTAATATTTGTTGATCGATGTTCACAAATCCTAGGTTAAAGTTTATAAAATAATTGAGAAAAAATGTTGAAAGGGTACTCGACACAATTTACATGATAGTTTTCAGTCCTTGTATGAGACTGCAAAATACAGATGACAGCCTACTAAAATTGCATTTTTGGTCAAACAACTTGGTAACCTAATACATCTCCCTTGGTCATTTAACTTTTACGGTATGTGAAATCACTGAAATGTCACCATGGAACTCATCATGTGACATTCTCTCTCATCACGTAATAAGAGAAACACTTTATGGTAACTACTAAGGATGTTATCGTGCTCTTTAGATATTTAGGAGGGAAGTCAGTGGCTGGAATGGTTTATATTCACATTGATAAAAGACAGATAAAAGAGGAGGGAGTTGAAGAAGAGGTAGTGAAGTTTGTAGAGAGAGGTTGGTATTTAATTAGGAAAACATTTCCATTGGTCTAATGAGTGGATACACAAACTAAGGAGAGTGTATTCAATTAAGACTTTTAAAGACTTTAAAAGTTTGGTTGTATTCAATCAAGACATTTAAAGAGTTTATAAAAGTTTACTGGTATTCAATTACAAATTTTGTAATGTCTTTAAAAGGTAGGTGGTATTGAATTGAGACTTTTATAAAGTCTATAAAAGTATTTTGGTATTCAAAAAGTCATTGATTTTTCAGATTTCTATCAAATGGTAGAGTTTGACAGACTTTAGAAGAAAAGTTATAACTATCAACCCATATTCAAAGTCTGACCTCATCTCTAAAGACTTTCAAATATTAAACACAAAGGTAGAAATTCAAATCGCCAGTAAAAAAACTGCAGAGAGATTTTATGGAAAATTCAAGTCTCAAAACTCTTCGGTAAATTTTTAACTTAAAAATGAATATAAATTAATATAATTTTAGAAAATATAATTATTAAAATTATAAACCGTTTATATTTTTTTACTAAATTTATTAAAAATTAGATAAGTTACACAAACTTTTATTATAGGAATATCTCGTTATGATTTTGAAAAATCAAACAAGAAATTTTGATTTTTAATATTATATTATATAGATATAGTATATGATATATACTGAATCTTGATAAATTCTAAAACTCGTCAAAAATTAAAAAAATAGTTAAAAGATGACAACGATTTAATCGTTAAAAAATTAATTATGTAGCATTTTAATTAATTAATTTCTAACATCATAAATAAATTAAAAAGTCGCATAATTATTTTTTTAACGGTCAATTTTGGTTCACTAACAACTATTAATAATTTTAAGAAAAATAAAATCTCTCCGGCAATTTTATGCATGGCTTATCGATTTACTAAAAATCTCTCTCGTAATTTTTTATAACTTGGTGGCAATTTACTCACATGTATGAAGTTTTGCGATCATATAGATTTTTATTGTCATATTATTTTGTGAAAAACAGAGCTTGGTACTCCTACTAAAAAATTGTATGCATATATAGTATATATAGTTCAAATTTTTGTGTTGCGTCTGTAGCTTATAAAGTTTTATTTGTATTCGAGTATCCAAATTTATCATGAAATGAGTAGAATAATATGAATGCTTTCAACATATATAAAATCTCATGCCACAATAATTTAATGAAATAATGAGATTTCCTGTAGTTCATGAAAAAAGAGAAAGAGAGTGTACACATGGGCTAATTAACAATTAATATAAGCTACAAGATATATGAGAAGTATACAAAAGTTTATCAAAATCTTGGTAAAAAGTCTATTAAAGTCTGTCACTTATTTCATGGAGTCTATAAAAGTCATTTTAAAAAAGTTTTTAAAGTTATTAAAAGTCATTAAAATCCACAAACTCTACAAAAGTTTGTCACTTAAAAAAAACTTTAAAAATCTTAATTGAATACACCCCCCTAAACTTCTGCCAGGTGATTTGCAGCTTGTCATTTCACGTGTGATGATATTATGGCCTACTATTTCTTTATTTTTGATCAAAATTTTATGTATATGACCATTTACTTTCTTGTTCCCTTCTGATCTGTTTCATTCTTTTTTGCGATTGTAGGTATATGATGATACAGAGGAGGGAAGTAAGGTCTGTACGTACTACAAATTGGATTCAATTCCTGTAGTTCTTGTGATTGACCCTGTCACGGGTCAGAAAATGCGGTCATGGCGTGGAATGATTCAACCAGAGACATTGCTGGAGGTACGTGCTTTACAAATCATGTAGTTGAAACACACACTTGGACTTGGGACATATAAATGGCACGATATAATTAAATTTGTAACATTAGCACCTGCAGACATGTCACTAAGAAATATGTTTCCTATGTATGAAGAAGTTAATTTTTACATAAAAGTATATTCTTCTAAAACTCAAAATAAGTTATGAAATTTTGATTTTAATCCATGCATTTGTGAACATAGTAAACTATCTAAAAAGTACAAGTAATTATGATATTTGTTGTTTTCAAAATTGAAATGAATTCACATCAATTTTAAATTTAGGATTTCATGAACCGACTCCAAAAAGCAAAAATGATACACTTTTTGTGGAACAGAGGGAGTATCTTATAGCAACTTTAAAGTATTTTACCATGTAGATCACAAGGATCATTGATTAGCATGTAATGCAAATTGAAGGACTATATGTATGAATGCAATATAAATGTATACATATTTAACTAATAAAATGTGTATGGGATGCAGGTAATTGAGATTATTATTCTTTCCGACTCGTGAAAGTTATATAAATTAATTTTCTCTCATCTTACTTTTGTTACGTCAAACATTTCGCCTGTTTCTTTTAACAGTTATGCTTTCTTGACATAATTTGTATCATACATTTTTTTGGAGATGTTTGGACAAGTGCATACTTTCCTAATGAAGAAATTTTTAAGAAATTTTTAAGAAATCATTGTTTCCATATGTAGGATCTCCTACCATTCTTGGATGGTAGTCCCAAGAGTCACCATGCCAGTCTATCTCATAAACGACCTAGAGAAACTTTCCAGGCTCCCCCTCAAAAAGTGCAAGGTAAACCAGGCTCTTATAGTATTCTATTACTGTTTAATATTGTGATCCCCCTTGGTTAATTTTTCATGTGAGCATGCATAGTTGCATACATGACTTTCCATGATTATTATGTCTCCAGAAAAAGGAGCATACAGAATTTTAATTAGCGACTGATGGTTGTGTTGAATTATTGTATCTTCTTCTTTTTTTTTTTCCTGTGTAATTCATATCATGTTACTTGTTATCATTGAATGATTTTTCTGAACTCATTACAAAATAAATTTTCTTAGGGAAAGCGCCTCTTCGGATTTTAATAAAGCCTTTTGTAGAAGGTTAAAGAATGTATGATGTTAATTTCTATTTTGTTCCTTGTTACTCTGTTCATCTAGCCAATTCACAAACTTCCATGCAATCTAGTTTCTTACTAGCATTTCTTTTCATTTTCTTTTTCCTTCATGATTTGCATACTGTTGCTTTTTTGTGTGAGCTGTCTGATCCTCTCATGTTGGTATACTCCATTGTTCTTGTGTGGAATGAGCATTTACTTAAGGTTATAAGTCAATGGAAGATATTCTACGAATATGTTTCATTGTGAAGAACCTTCCCTGAATAGAATTTGTACGTACCAAACCATGTGTTTAGCATGGAGTAGTATCTAATTTGTCTGCCCAATTTGTACTATTCTTGAACTACCCAGTTTACCCTGTAAACACTTGACCTCTAACTTAGGGGGTGTTTGATTAGAGCTGAATGAAGCTGAATTTGAATGGCTGAATCGGTCAGTGCGTTTGTTTTGGTCTGAATGGCTGAATCAGATTTTTTTAGCTGAATGAGCAGTTGAATGAAATAAAAAAATTATAAAAAATATTAACTATTATATTAAGTAATATTAAATAAATTTAATTTTTTTAGAGGGGTAAAATAATAAAAGTTTTGTCATTAAGATGTTTCAAACAATGCAATTATTAAACAATTTTTTTCATTCAGATTCAAATTCATTAAGTTTTTATCAAACACCCCCTTAGTGGCTTCCATGTATTATTTTGGGTTGCTTCAACTTCTCCGATATTTTTAAAATTTGGTTAAAATCTCCATTTTATTTGACAAGCTTTCTCAGCATGTCATAATTGGATATACTCTCTCAAGTTTTCTCAGCAGCATATTTTGATTCGGCAGTGTTTCTTTCTTTCTTTTTATGGTCTGTGAAACATAATATCATTGGCTGTTAGAATTCGTAGTATTACTTGCTCTAGAATCTTCAGTTGCAGCAGATGCATCTAATGAGGAAGATGAGGAAATGCTACTAGCATTGGCAGCTTCGATGGAAGGCATGAAAGATACTAGTGGAGTTGCCTCAAAAGATATGGATGTAATCAATACCGAGGATGAAATGTGCAAAACAAAGAAGCCTGTATATCCACCTTTGCCTGAAGAACCTAAGGCTGATAGGAACCTCCTTTGTAGAGTTGGTGTACGTCTTCCTGATGGACGAAGGCTTCAGAGGAACTTTTTACGTACCGATTCAATACAGGTAATAGTTATCATCCAACGTTCTCTCATTTTATAGTATATAATGATGTGATATCAACTAACGAAATTTCCGGCATATCTTGCCAAAAATATTTCAGCTACTGTGGTCATTCTGCCATTCTCAGCTTGCGGATGCTGACGCTCGGCAGTTCCGCTTGAGTCAGGCAATCCCAGGCGCTTCAAAAATTTTGGAATATGAAACCAACTTGACCTTTGACGAGTCGGGTCTCGCCAACTCTATGATTTCTGTTACTTGGGAGTGAAGGTCATGTTGCTGCTATTACAAGAGTTTCCTCTTGCTGCTACAATCTTGCCTAGAAGAATATTGGTTCCAACCGCCTGAATTTATTTATTTGTATTTATTTAAAGTTTGTTTTGTCAAGTCCAACCTTTTGGAACAGAAGTGTGTTCAGACTAGTGACAAATGACACGTTTATATATATATATATATATATATATATATATATATATATATATATATTCCATGTGAGGGTTTGGGAAGCTCTGCTAGGTATCATGTGTGCATAGTAATCCTTTTCGGAAGTTATTTAGAAAATACTCTATAAAACATTAGTAACATAGTAGTATATATTTTCCTAATGGTACAATATTTTAATTTTCTTCACCATTTTTTATCCTTTCAAGGTATGTCGTCTATAAGCTTGTGGATGGTAGGTAGTTCGTATTACTGTTTGTTCGGTTATATCCAATATAATTGTTTCATTACTTAATTTAACTCGTTAAAAAAAAGTTTCAAATTGCGATGATTTCCAGTTACAATAAGCATAACCTAGGCCTTATCCAATGTATGTAGTTTGAGGTCACCAGAACTATCAATTTGAAATTATATCTCATGTTTATTTATTTATTTTTGATTTTAATGAATTTACGAGTTAATCAAAATTAAAATTTTCCCCAAATAATTTTTTTTTTATTTCAGTTTGGCGCTACTCGAGGAATAATTAATTTTGGGTTGTTAGTTTAAGTTTTTTAGAGCAAAGGGAAAAAAACAATTATGTTACGTTTGGATTGAAGTATTATGTTTGTTTTTTTAGGTGATGGAGAGCATATGGAATAACTCATTTCAGCTAAAATGGACGATTTATTCCATTCTTTCAATCCAATCCAAACTTACTGCAAAGGTGTTGCTCTTCGGATTATTGCAAAGGTGCTTTGGACTTCATATATTTTAGACCCTTGAACCCTTAAAAGTTACTCCTTAATCTTCATTTTACTTCTTTATATTTGAGCAACAAAATTCAATTTAAGTTTATCTTAATATTACTTGAGTTATTATTTTTAGCTGATATAAATACACTTTTTTCTCAATATTTCGTCAATCACTATTCACAGTTATAACTTCAAAAAATAATTATTTTTCAGTAATTTTTTGAAGTTGAAATAAAGGCCCACATTGTATCACAATGCATGATTTATTCTTGTTAGTAAATAATTATATTTTTAATAAAATAAAGAACTTATCTTTGTATTTTTTTTTTTTAAAAATTCTTCTTAATTGTAAAATCCCTTTGTTGTCGTGTAGTATGGGTATTATTTTCCTGATTAAATCATCTGAAAATGAAAAGTGAATCAAAAACGAAGTCGAAAGTCATGTCCCCACCCCCTCTTTTTCTCCCCTTCTCAGAAACACGCACAGAGTTCCTCTGTTCGGTCACTGTAATAAACAAAACACCAAAAAGCCCCCTCCTCCTCCTCCTCCTCCTCCTCCTCCTCCTCCTCCTCTCTCTCTCTCTCTCTCTCTCACACACACACACACACACAATCTCTCTGATGCCAAAACAATGTCGGATCCCCCAAACACGTCAAAGCCAACACCCATTGCGATCTCTTATTCCCAGCACTACCACAACCGTCACCAACACCCCCAACAGCATTTGCCGCCGCTCATCCACGGCGGCAACCCCACCTCCTCCACCATCACCACCACCGCCACCACCTCCTCCACCTCACCCAACTTCCGCGAATACCGCAAAGGCAACTGGACCCTTGAAGAAACCTTAATCCTCATCACCGCCAAAAAGCTCGACGACGAGCGCCGAACCAAACCCACCACCCCAACCACCAACCCGCCCTACCCGATCACTCCTCGAGCCACCGGTGAGCTGAGGTGGAAATGGGTCGAGAATTTCTGCTGGAGCAATGGGTGCCACCGTAGCCAAAATCAATGCAATGACAAATGGGACAATTTACTTAGGGACTACAAAAAGGTACGCGAGTACGAGCTCAAATCTAGTGTTCCTTCTTACTGGGCTATGGACAAACAACAACGGAAGGATCAAAATTTGCCTTCCAATTTAACCCATCAAATTTATGAAGCATTGAAAGAAGTGGTCCAAAAAAGAAGCCCGCAAAAACTACCCGCCTCCATGCAACCGCCGACCCTAACTGCCATCCTGCCACCTCCACCACCTCCTCCTCCTCCCCCTCCCCCGTCTACGGTGGCTCCGGCGACGGTGGTTTCAGGTAAACTAATGATCCAAGTTTTTGGCTTGAGGCGTCGGTTAGTGGCAAAGGGTCCGTCCGTAGATAGATAATGTTTTGGTCAAACCTGCAGGGTTTGAAAACTCTGGACACATTTATTACAAACTCCATTCATTATTTTTGATTTTTGAATGATACCGTACAGTCAAAACCTTTGAATTTACATTTCAATCCCTCTCCTTAATTTTGTTGTATAGTAGCGCAGCGGTAACACTATTTGCTGTGGGCCTTTTTCCCATTTTGAACGGTCGGTAAAAAATATGAGGTCCTAAAGTAAGAAATAAAATTAAACGGTCTCGATTGTAAAATCTGCTTAGGTGATCATGTCCTTGAAAAGTGTGCTGCAGAAAGATTTGTGGTACTAGTTCATCGGGTGGTTCACTTTACAAGATTCTCCTACTAGTAATACCTAGTGAATAATTTTAATTAAAAATATATATTTTTATGTAAATTAATATATAATTTATATATAGAGTCTCTATAGATATAACTATGGAAGATAGTGCATGTTCTTGATTGATGTGGGTTAAGTAGTGAGAGAGTCCATGCGTGATACAATCATGCATACTTGTGTGCATAACGCCTTCCAATGATGCATTATGATTTTGGGGTACTTTTAAGAACAATAACAGTGTTCTTCTTTCAAGCTAGTTTGCCTTGATTTTTTTAATTAATACAAGTCTGGAGGTAATACCAATATGAAAGATCAGAATGCATGGATCTTCAAAAGTAGGTTAGATAATTACTAATAGATTTCATACGTACCCGGCCCCTTTAATTTTAATATTATCTTCTAGTACTACTACTATTTTTCTTTTTTCTTTTTTTAATTTATTTTGATTCTAGTTAATATACTTGCTGCTTGTGCTGTCCAGTTTTCTTTACCAACTCCATGATAGCTTTGACAATATGCCAAATTTTATTTCATCAAAATTGTTCCAGTATTAATTGCAACAACTGTATGCAATGCTAGAAGCCTAAAATCCGGAAACAAGCTAGTGTCTCATTTTAGTATATTTTTTGAATATGTTTAGATTTGTACATATATATAGGAGATATAGACATTAGTTTTAAATATTTTTTTATTATGTTTTCCGGTCTACATGAAATTTGAAGCCCACAATTTGTTACTAAAACATAATTATTGGAAAGAATTATGTTTAATTGTCCAGTCCTGATCAAACTTAAATGAGAGTGAAAAAAAGTCAAGAAGTGACTGTATATAAATCAATAAGTTTGTGGGAGAACTTTGGTCAATTGACCAATATATTATCGACATGCAGGCCGTGATCTCCTTACGTGTCAGCACTTTATCAACCATAAGTTTGTTATTTGGTTTAGGGTTTTGATTATTCATAACATCCATGAAGTAGGAACAAAAAGTAGTACTGATTGTTTTTTAAAACTTATTTTATGGCATAAATACGAGAGTAGAAGCATCAGATTCTTCCGAAACGGAGTGGAGTGGGAAACTGGACCCCAATACAAAACGCAGAAAAGTGCGAGGCATCGGCTCAAGCATTCTTCGTGGCGCTTCAGTCTTGGCACGAACCATTAGTAGCTGCGAGGAGAAGAAAGAGAAACGACACCGAGAAATAATGGAGCTCGAAGAGCGCAGGCTTCAGGCTGATGAAGCTCAAAATGAAGTGCAGCGGCAAGGAATAGCAACTCTTGTTGCTGCTGTTAACAACCTTTCGGGTGCTATTCAATCTCTCATTTCGGACCGACCGGCGTGAGCAGCCTGGACAAACACAAATTGTATGCTCAAGTTAATAATTAACTATTCATTGAAATTGTAACTTAATACTCTGTGCAGGCCGGTTTTAGGGTTAAGAATTGTAATTGTTATTGATGAACTATATATATATTTTCATCTTGAAAACTTTACAAGGCATGCAGGAACCCTAGTTATTTATATATGGACATATGGGTTCCACTGCCTCGTAATCTAAATCCATCTCTTTTATTACTCACTACTCCATCCCTTTTTATTTGTCTTTCTTTTCTAAGGATATTTAATATTGAGATTTTATAATCTGTCAATCAGACAAAACATTAATTATATTTCTTATTTCTCAAAACGTCAAATGGAGTATTTAGTTGTCTGATGAACTTGTTGAACCATTTAAGCGTTTCATTTTTGAACTTATCTGTCGGGAATATCGTATTATTTTAATCTAAACCACAGTCCACAGATGAGAGACATTAGCAACTGACTCACCATCAGTAATGCTAATCGACGGATAATGGCATTGGGCGACAGACATCTGTCACCTATGCTTGATTTTTTAATATACTTTATTTGAGTCATAACAATTCTATGACAGACTGTCTGTCGCCTATATATATATAGCCCCATCGATCCTATCCTATTAACGTTGCTTGCCGACGACAGTTGATGACAAGGGACAATGATACGACCGGCGACGTACTACGGTACTAGTCTGTCGAGAATGACCTTATTTTTGACAGAAATATATAAATAGTCATTCTTGACAGACATGTTTGTCAGCTTTAAACTAGTTTTTTTCTAGTCATGAGGTGAGACTGAGAGATCGTGCATGCTTAATCTTATTTCTTACTACTATCAACACAAGCTTAATTAATTTCTATATAGAAGATAAAAAATTCATTCTTAAACATACAAATATAATATTGAAAAAAAGAAGAAGATTATATATAAAAAGTGAAAACAAGAGCAAAATTCATTGTTACTACTAACATTTAAATTCATTTGACGTGAAAAGGCCATGGAGATAATAGGGATAAATTTGAATTGAAGAAGAGAATCTAAGATATAAACAAATTTTAAATAGCTTAACCAATTCACCAACATCCAGCAGGAATCCCAGTTCAAGCAGTTGAAAACAATGGCGTGATTTGCCTTGCCTAGTTTAAATTAAACTATCTCTGGTTACCAGAATTCAAATAAATTCACTGAGCATTACAAGCTAAACAAATACGCAACAGAATTCAACCAACTGAATCTATCTATCTTCTATCTATCCATCTATTATAAATAGAAATAAGCCCAGCCCACGTTCAGATGATACAAACTGGGTTTGGATCACGATATTTCTTTCATATTTCCAGTGGTCCAGCTTAAATTGCGGATTCCTCACATATCCCTAGATTCATATGCTTCCCTTTCTTCTGAAACAATGGTGGGTTGAACTTTGATTTGGGACAGAAATGGGACTGTTTGCAAGAGGGGTGGTCATAAATTTAGTAGGCCCAGCAAAGTTAACAGGCTATGCCCAATCTCACGGAGGCCCATCTCATGTCCCCCTCAAGCAGGCTAGGGGTATTGAGCTAGGGCCGAATGGAAGTCGAATAATATTCGATGTTGTGTTAAAGAACCCTAATAATATTGGATGTGATAAATTTGTGTAAAAATATTACGTATCTTTCTAAGAAAATTATTACTAATATTTATTTATGTAATTAATAATTAAAACTAATATAAATATTTGTTATATATATATATATATATATATATATATATATATATATATATATATGGATCATTTTCTTTTAAAAAGTATTAAACCAAAGACATTAAATAAATCGCAAATTGAGTATCGGTTTACAATAACTCAATTAAGAAGGCCCTAATATAGTTGCTAAAGTATTGAAGCATCCCCTAGCAGCAGCCTACAACAATAACAAATGCAAATTCTAAATAAGCTATAACATATAGTTGGTAACCAGATACAAACTCGCGCGTTGCGGCTGGATTATTCAATTTTTTAATAATAAATATGTACGTACAATTAATAAATTAAAATATAATAAGAAGATGGTAAATTATTGTGCGATATCAAATTTTACACAGAAAAACAAATGAATATACATTGTACGGGATAATGTTGAGAGTTTATCTGTTTGTGCATTACATCTTTTGCTTTGTTCCAAGGTATTTTTTGTAACAATTGTTTAAGGCCTTTGAGTAATTTTTTGTTTTTTTCCAAGTACATTTACTGCATCAATTATGATTTTAGAACTTATTCTAAAGTCTAAAATCTAAAGATATAAAGCAAGAAAGAAAAAACCATACAAACCTAAATTTGTATAAAAAGTCAACAAAATATTACAAACAAAAAGTAAGGGGACAAAGAAAGGAAAAAACATATCAGACCCAAATCTTTAGTCCCGAATTGATTTTAATGGCCACACAAGATCAATTATCATATTTTCACATTTATATGTACTATATGTTAGTTGTTCAAAAAATAGTTATGGAGAAAGAGATGAGTAGAGGAAGAAATAGTGTAATATATTTCATTAAAGAAGCTAAGCATATTAACCAACTTACAAGCTACATGCAACTATAAAATTAATTGTAACCTTTTAAATCTCTTCATAGCTGACAAAGAAGGCAAAAAAAAAAATATTGAAGGTAGTTTTATAGAATCGAGATTAAAAGAATATACCGACTTAATTGTACAGTATTCAAAAGAAGATATAAAGAACTTGATTTTTATACTCCTTGATACACTAAATCCTTACTGCAATGAATTGAGTTTTCTATCCAAAATTTTGAAATAAACAAATAACTAAAGTAGTATTAAGCTTTTTGTAATCGCCTCGATCAAGCATGTCCACCAAAGTAGTTATTCTTGGGAATCAAGGCAACCTCAAGCAACCAAATCGGTCTATCGATTGATAGAAACCTTGCAAGTTGAAGTGCCCCATGGAGAGCAATCTTGCTTTATCTTTAGTCAATGTTCCAATCTCCATAAGTTCTAGAGCAAGAAGTGACCTTAGCTAACATATTTTCTTACCCACAAAATTCTATTGATAAACAACAGCTTAGCTTATGGGTTAACATAAAAGTCATCCTTCAATGTTGCCTCGCGCTTTAGGCGTGTCAACTACTTTTGCTGGAAAAGGCAACACACAACTTATTGAAATAATCAGCGACTCATACACAGTATTCTGAACAATACTAATATAATCACATATACCTGCTCCTCATATTCTTGTACATATAACTTGGCTCGGTTGAAGATCACCTTCCTATTTTTTGCATTCTTCGTCTTTGTAGCTTTAAATTCATTCTTTTTTGCAAGGCCCACTCTTCCTTTTCTGCTTTTTCAAGAACTACACAGGAGCCACATCAACTCCCTTCAATTCCATTTCACCCAATTTTCTACATAGAATAGACAAAAATTAAATGCTACATTGCCATTACATAAAAAAAACTCAAAGAAACAGCTCAAAATAGTGGTTCTGTTTACTTGAATCAAATAAAGCAACTAACAGAAGAAACATATAAGATTAGTTTGATAGTAATTAATTCTTTATGTTTTTTCTTGTATTCTGACATGTATGGCTTAGGTAGATTTCCCCAATTTCTGGAGTTTTTATTCGAAATATGCTATTCAATATTGTAAACTACCTGGAGGAATATAGGATTCAAAAGTGTAAAAGCACAGTTAGTCACAGCAAACAACAAAAATCAAATAAAGCATCTAAAACATCTAATGAACAACAATGACTTTTACTAGATGTGCTAAACTATGAATATTCATCATAACCATAAATTTAGTGATTTTATGCAGTTTGTAAAGATCTCAGTACAACCTTTAATGAAGTAGATGCCAATCATCCTGAATCATCTATATATATGCTAAATCACAGTACATGACACATTATTTTGACATCTGTCCTTCTACAAATTTAACACCTGTCAATCCTAATTAATGTTTCTATTTATCTTATACAGATACGTATGATATAGTAAATAACCTAAATTTGTTTCTCAAATCCCCTAAATCTGGGATAATATATTCAAAAATGGCAAATTATGAACAGACCCTGGGAACCACGGCTTTTACTGGTCCAGATCGTTATATAGGGCTTTGTTTGATTTGCTTATTTCGTCTACTCACCAAAACCACTATACTTATCAAATTCGTCATCGGAATTGTCATGGCGATTTATGTTGAAGCAGATACAGCGATTACGGCCAAATTTCTGTGTCGGTTGATTCTCAGTAGTCTTTTCTGAACCTTTGTCGCCAAACAAACACAGCTGGGATCAAATAATTCCACATTAGCAACTCCATCCTTGTCATACTGCGCTTCACCGGCTGTGTTTGGTTTCTCCACCGACGAGATCCGCAGAACAATATGAAACTGCCTATCGGATACCATAAGGTTTGTGTGTGTTGCATACATAAATTTTATAATGGTGGTTTGTAATATATTCTGTCAGTTATCTTGAATTTTATTTGGTGTGTAATGTGTTAGCCACTTATTCTACTTCTGAGTTACAATGTAAATTTCTTAATTATTCATTTATGAAATATATTAATTAGCAGTTTTTTTGTCTATCAATATCAGTTTAATAATTTCTTGCATAGAGGTCGAGGTCGAGTTTAGATGGTATCACTTAATTTAATACTAATATATATATATATATATATATATATATATATATGTTTTGTTTAAATGGATTATGCTTATATTCTTCCACTAGTAAAGTAATTTTTTTTTGAGAACACCACTTGTAGTTAATTTTTTTGATAATTTGTTACAAATATCCATTTATTATCATATTTCAGTTTTTATGGACTGTTTAAAAACAAATAAAACTCAAGATTGCGTTTGAAATAATTTAGGTTCCATAATATTTGAATGGCTTGAAAGGAAAGCATAGGAATAATAGAAAAAAAATAATAATTAACCGTATCATTTCCTCATACATATAAGTATTCAAGTGTCATGTATATTAGCCCCACTACAAACTATTTTTCTGCAAGAAACACTTTCCAAATCTAATAATGCATTTTAATAGAAATTTGTTTCATGTCCAAAGGTTTTAGTATTGTAATTAATAATAATTTATTGCATAATCAATCACATGGGATGTATTTAATTACTGTTTGAGATTAAAATGTCTCCCCTGACATCACCCATTTTAATTAAACAAAGCAACTTTGTTTACTTTATTATTTCAAAATTTTTTATTATAATTTAATTTTTGAAAATAAATTTTATCATTCAAACTTCCATGACCTGACATGTAAACAAAATATCAAAGTGATTAACTTGATTCCTCGAGCTCGAATTGAAGGGCCCTATGTCCATCAAGAGAAAAAAAGATTAAAAGCATAAATGAACAAATGCGATTGTTCTTAAAATGGTGTAAATCTCATTTAAGTGGATCATCTCTAGGATAAAAAAAAATTCTATATCAGAAAATTAAGCATATATATATATATATATATATATATATATATATATATATATATATATATATATGCAACAAAATTATTATTATATTTGGTAATTCTTGCTATTTCTTCTATTACTAGTAGGACAAGCGTTTGTGATTTAATTACCTAAGTTCCGAGAAATGTTCGTGGAAAAATTCACACGATATATCGAAAAATTCACTTAATTAGACTTATAATGGTGCTATTATCATTTACTAAAATTACCCAAAGGGGAAAAAATAAAAAATAAAAAACTCCCTTTTTTGTCATAATGGCTAAATAATTGAAGATGGATCTTGATCATATCTTTGCAATTTGTGAGGTTGTGATGGTAACAACGCAGCAACAATTCGTTAGTGAAAAAAAACATCAAGAAATAGTTAAAAAAATTGCCAGAACCTACGGTCCAAATTAACAAAAATTTGAATGGCAGATAGAGAAGATTAAACCACATATTAATTATTATATAAATCACTTGCGAGAGCAAGGTCTTCATTGGACTAGCAACTCTCTTTGTATATATCTATCTCTCTTAAGTGATCGATGGGGCGTTCACTAATTTGGTTTTCATCAGTTGTGCTCATGCTGACACTTCTCGTGGCTACTGGTTCTTCATCTTTCTCTTAAATCTTTACTACATATATATATATATATATATATATATATATATATATATATATATATATATATATATATATATATATATATATAGTTAATTAATTAGCTAGCTAGGTAGCTATATATATCATCATTATATATATATATATATATATATATATATATATATATATATATAGCTTATTTCTTTGCATATATATGCTTTTGTGTGGAAATACAAAGATTTAAACTTAATTTTGTCCTTCATTTCAATTATGAAATTGTACATGCAGTACTATAAATTAATAATAGCACCTTAGAGAAATCCCATATAATCAATCTCAACTGCTGACAAATGCTCAAAAATAGGGTTTAGATTTTGAATACCTTGCAATTTGATATGTAGTACTTTTATATAATTATTTTATTTTATGGATTATTAAAACTAATTTGAATTTATTTCAAAATTTAGAGAAGAGCATGGTGGCGGGGAGGGTATGCGAGTATGAGAACAGAAATTTCGAGGGATTATGCACTGATGATAGAAAGTGTAAGGACCTTTGCGCAGAAGATGGATCTTTTGATGGTCATTGCGTCGGCTTATTACAAAAATGCTATTGCCGCTGGAATTGTCCGCCAAAATCACCCTAATCATTACGTACTCTAATTCACATGCATGATGATCGATCAGTACTTGAATCACCTCTCTCTCTCTCTCTCTCTCTATATATATATATATATATATATATATATATATATATACCTCTCTCTCGCTAATAAATAAATAAATAAAACATTTCTATCGACTGTGCCTCGATGTAATTTCTTAAGTTATGTTTATGTAGTACATTATGCCTACATCTATTATGTGTGGCTAAAACATCACTCTTATGTGTCTATTGCCTACATGCATGTGTGACTAATCATCAATAAATTTGTTTATTATATTTACTTTGTGTAATTAAAACTTTCTATATATATATATATATATATATATATATATATATATATATATATATATATATATATATATATATAGAATGAGGATCCAGTCCGTAAATCTAAATTAACATCAATGTTAAATTGTGATTAAGTGGACTTTTTACCATCTAGATTATTTTATTTCATTTTATTAAAATTTTCATAATAGTATAGATGTCAAGCGCACGTGGATCAATTATTAAGATATTTATATGTAGGGAAAGTCATGAATTTACCTTGCGGGAGGAAAAGAAAGAAAGTCGCGTACGTAATTTAATTATGTACAACGAACGTACAAACAATAGACGCGGAAGTATACCTCTACATCATGCAACATTTATTTTAAAAATTAATTAATTATAGTAAATCAATGCACCCACCCACCCACCCACCCACCCTCCCTCCCTCCCTCCCTCCCTCCCTCCTTTTTATTGTTTATTTGTTTGGAAGAAATAGACTATCCTACTCTTACTCTAGGGTAAGGGGAAATTTACTGCATTTTTGCTGTTGTTAAGCCTCAATCAAGTTATATGTATATATATATTCAAGAGTGATTTACCCTTAAAACTTACATTTTTCAAATAGTAGTTTTTTCTTTCTAAAAATGAAAATCAAAAACTGTTTTT
Source organism: Panax ginseng (assembly GCA_020205605.1). NCBI lineage: Eukaryota > Viridiplantae > Streptophyta > Magnoliopsida > Apiales > Araliaceae > Panax > Panax ginseng. The sequence goes on from CM035127.1 coordinate 8,120,042, forward strand.
AAATGGTTGAATTCAATATATAATAAGCAAGAAGGACGGAATTGCCCTTCTAGCGGTGGAAATGGCAATTTGGCAGCCCTTGATTTGGTGACACCTGCTTCATTTGATAATAACTATTACAAGAACATAATGCAAAAGAACTAAAGAAGGGTCTCTTTTAGCATCTGACCAGATCCTTCTTAGCGGAGGCTCAACCGACACCATCGCGCGTCCAGGACCACATTTAAGACTGATTTTGCAGATGCCATTGTCAAAATGGGAGATCGATCTCCGTCCCCTTACTGGTCACTCCGGGGAGATAAGGAGAATTTGTAGTTAGCTCAACTAACTAGTAGCTAGTTATATATATATATATATATATATATATGTTGGATTTTAAACAGTTTTTGTAGCAGTGCAACAGTCCAACAGCGGCAGCAATAGCAGTGTAGCAGCATTGTATTAACAAGAAGACTCAAAAAATAAAAATTGGAACAACTTAGCTGTAGATGACAGGAGCCGAGGCGTAGCGAATGCTACTGTCCTAAAAAGCGATTTTGACAGTGGAAGAACAGAAGAGAAGGAGAATTTGTAGTTAGCTCAACTAGCTAGTAGCTAGTTATATATATATATATATATATATATATATATATATATATATATATATATATTTGGATTTTAAACAGTTTTTGTAGCAGTGCAACAGTCCAACAGCAGCAGCAATAGCAGTGTAGCAGCATTGTATTAACAAGAAGACTCAAAAAATAAAAATTGAAACAACTTAGCTGTAGATGACAGGAGCCGAGGCGTAGCGAATGCTACTGTCTTAAAAAGCGATTTTGACAGTGGAAGAACAGAAGAGTATATATGACTCGTAAATATATGGAGAAGAAGAAGATGAACGTTGGGGTGAAAGAAAGTACGTTAACGTTGTTGGAGAAATTAGTAACGTAAAACTAAATAAGGTTTACCTGCGAAGCACAATTTACCGGATCGGCACCCCTCTGCCCAGGCATATCGCGCGCACACATGCACTAAGGTTTTCTGATCAAAAGTCCAAGAACCAAGCTTGACCTCACCCAATTCCTTAACCATCCTCATATGCACGAGCCCATCCCTTTTACATAACCAAGTTACAAGCCCAAAGCCAACATTTAGTAATATACACAAAGAATATTTCCAAAATAGACGATATGGGACTATGAAAAAACTATTAATTTTAGAGCATAATCAACAATATATACTCTACTGAAAGTTGTCCTTGACAAAATTAATTAATCTGTATTTTTCAGCCAATTATATTGTTATTTTATGTGTCACAACAATATATAACACTAGTTCATTTATTGTTTGTATCATTTGAAATTTGAATCAATAACAATAAGACGGCAATTGGTCATTTATAATTAATTCATGTGTTTTTTTGGGGGGTTAATTCATTCACTACTTCCCATCAACAAATTAATTAAAATGTTCAGGCAGAGGAGAATTAGAAGGATTGATTAGCTTCAACCCATTAATTGAACAAGTGATTTAGGCAACGGAATATATACCTCTATGCATGCATTATAATGATCAGTTGGTTCTACTATATGTTAGTACTAGTGTACATGTTTGTGGATATGGAGGTTTATGTTTTTTCATGTTTATCATCTTAATTCGTTGGGAACTTTCAAATTAATTTCTTGAAAAATTATGGATAATGTGGAAAAGTAAATAATATAGAGAATTTAGGGACTAATTTATTTCTCCTACAATGTTGCAACAAGTAAATTGAAAATGACTTTTTTTCTTCTAAAAAGTGTTATTATGAAATGGAGCCATGGAGGGAGTAATACATTACATTACATTGAAATTGTGTGCTACTAGGCACCCAATTTGGAAAAATATAAATAAATATGTTTTATTATTCATTTTAAAATAATTAATTTCACCATGAAAGTTAAGTTTATCAAATAAAATAATAAGTGACACAAAAGAATTTCATTAATTTGAAAAAAAATATAAAATAAAATGTATTTTTGTTTTATGTGATAACAACTAAAAACAATAAGTTTTTAGTACGTTCAGATAAATTAAATAGCGTAATTAATGACCAAATGTAAGAATATTTTATTATTTTATATTATTATAAATTAATAAAATGATAAAAAAAACAATTTTTGTAAAATAGAGATCGATGTTGTGTAGCCGTTATTTTAAAAAATCCCAAAGAAGCTAAGGAGGTAGGTAGTGGAAATGATAGTAGTGTAATGCTTAAGCAGTCCTTTTCAGACTTTGAAAAGTTGATTCAATTCAACGCGGAAATGGAATTTAGGAATAAGGAATTAGGAATGGCACATCAATCAATATACTACAAGTATTTGTGGGAACAAACGAACATTTAATAGGAGTAAAGCACAAGGCATATAAATAATTACTAATAAAATTGAGATATATAAATGTTAATGTATTTGTCCTTATTCATAGTATGAATAGAAACAAATTCAACAGGTACAATAATATTCCAATTTTCCAATATAATGTTGGGAGACGAATCCAAAAGTGGAGCTGTCTAAACTACTCTCTCCGCGTGCGATGGCTAAAGTTTTCAGCATATATTATTCTCACCTACCCTACCGTACCCTACTCTATCCTACCCTACCTTATCTTACCCCTCCCTTACTCTCTTATATGGCTTAATATACAATAATTTATATATTTATTTAAGTGTATTTTGTGAGTTTGATTTCATATAACAATACAATTAATTACTCTATAAACTGTTAACGTTGTTTTAACTTACTGTTTTGGTGATTTCGTCAAACGTGACGTTACCAGCTACCCTACCTTACCCTCCCGTACCCTCTTATTATGGCTTAATATACAATCGAGACAACTATTTCCACGTGAATTTTTTGATATTTTCACACGATCTCTTATATAAAGGTGAGACTAACTTTCTTCTCACGTAAAAAAGAACTATATGGGAATATCAAAAACAAATGTAAAAATATGAGTTTCCTATATAATCATTCCCTTCTTTTTTACTTCTTGTTTTAAAAAAACATAAATTTTGGAAATGTAATTAATATTTTTCTAAGTGTTCAAAATAATTATAAATTTATTAAAAAAGATGAAAGAAAAATAAATTAATATTTAATATAGGGATAATATGAAAAAATATTAAATCATTAATGCATGCATATTTAATATTTTCTTGAAATCTACAAATAACAAATAAAAATAAACAAATTTTGTTCTTTAAAATGACAAGTATAAAAGAATGGAGGGAGTACATCATAGTATTACTCTTAGAATTCTACTTTATTTTTCACCTTAATTGTTCGGCATATTAAAATTTGCCAAAAGACTTAATTAAACCTTACATTTTGTTTCGGTATATTTTAATTCTTTATAAAAAAAATTCTAGTTTAGAAGTTCAATTTTGAGAATAAAAAAATATACTTTAACAAAATTTAGTATGCATTATAGTATATACATAAACAAATGATGAGTTTGGAAAAATTAAGTTTAGCTAGGTTTCTCCACTATTAATTAATTATAACGTATGTATAATTGGTTTCTGTACAATTATTTGACTTTACATTTTTCCTAGTATACTAACGTACGTATGCATCTTTATACAATTAATACATGTTTTTGACCTCTTAAATTATTTCAATAAAATGTAGTACATGTGTAATTAAAGGTTCCGATTCCAGAAGAAGCTATAGCTTGCTTGGTGGGGGAGCAGAGAATAAGTCAATGTCAACCTGCATGCAAAATTACTCGGTGCTGGCAACGCGGTCTACAGCAGTAAACAGTGACCAATACAAATTAAGCCTTTGGCAATGCTCGATCTATAAATGGATGCATACATAATACACTCATTCATCATTAATTGTATACTTCACTACAATTAAACCTGTTTTCAGCTTAATTCTCAAGGCCTTTTCTTCTTTACTCGTCTTAAAACTTGGTATATATATATTTCTCTTTATATTAATTTTATCTTGCTCAACTTCAAATGGATTATCGCAATTCATTTGCAGCCATTGCACCTATCATAATATTTCTGTTCTTGCTTTCTAACACGCCATGCAACGTTAATGCGCAATTATCTCCTACATTTTATAACGCTACGTGCCCAAATTTACAAACTACGATTAAAACTGCCGTTAGGAAAGCCATATCGGCTGAGCGTCGGATGGCAGGATCCCTCATTCGCCTCCATTTCCATGATTGCTTTGTTCAGGTTACAGAAAATTCAGATTAAAAAATATATTTTTAATATATATATATATATATATATATTTGTATAATTAATTAACATGTGAATTCATTTTCGTAATAGGGAAGTAACAATATTGATTAATTGTAATTAATTTGCAGGGTTGTGATGCATCAATCTTACTTGATGATTCCTCTAATATCACAAGTGAGAAAAATGTGGGAGCTAATAGGGGTTCCGCAAGAGGTTATGAGGTCATAGACACTGCAAAGAGAGAAGTTGAGAAGATATGCCCCGGTGTTGTTTCTTGTGCTGACATACTTTCAGTAGCCGCTCGAGATGCAACTGTTTTGGTACTTAATTAATTTAATTCCTTTCCAACTTAATTCTATGTATAGAGTTAAATCCTTATTTCTAATGGTATAAGACTGCATGTAAAGGTTTATCTGATAATATCTAAATTAATGGATTAGGCTGGTGGTCCGTCATGGACAGTGAAGCTTGGAAGAAGAGATTCTACCACTACAAACCCTACGCAAGCAGCAAGTGTTCTTCCAGGTTTCAGTGATAGCCTCCAAAAACTCATTTCCGACTTCACAGGCAAGGGTTTCACTATAAGGGAGATGGTTGCTTTGTCAGGTACGTTACTATTAATTTCATGTTTTTCTTTTGTAAAAATTCATTTATGAGTACTTGACTTAAAATCTCACTTACTTGATGCAATCACCGGGTGTCATCTGTATCTAGTTGACATATACATCGGACTCACTAGACACATATAATTAAATAAAGAAAATTGATATTTCACATTATTTTTTGATATTTTCACACATATAGCCCACATATTAACTAATAAAAATTTGATACATAAGCTAGTATGTAGGTCATACGTGTGGAAATATCAAAAAATAATATAAAAATATCAATTTTCATAAATAAAAGACACTTGATACAATCACTACGTATCATCTATATATAACTGACATATGGACTCAATATATATAATGTATATAACTCTGAAAATTTAGTAGTTAAAAGTCATTGAAATTGTAACGCAGGAGCACATTCATTCGGGCAGGCCCAATGTTTCACATTCCGTGACAGAATATATGGCAACGGGACAGACATTGATGCGGGCTTTGCTAGCACTCGTAGACGTGGTTGCCCTAGTACCGGCGGAAACAGTAATTTGGCACCCCTTGATTTGGTGACGCCCACTTCATTTGACAACAACTACTACAAGAATATAATGCAAAAGAAGGGTCTTTTAGCTTCTGACCAGATCCTTCTTAGCGGAGGCCCAACTGACACCATTGTCCAGGATTACAGCAAGAATCCTTCCACATTAAAAAATGATTTTGCAGCTGCCATGGTCAAAATGAGTGAAATTGGTGTCCTCACTGGTCAAGCTGGGGTTGTAAGGAGGATTTGTAGTTCACTTAACTAGTTCTCTACCAAGTCTAAGATTATGCATGTCCTATTCCTGAAAGTTATGGTTGACATACACGTAGACGTAAGTTTATTCAGTTTTCATGAAGCGTAAAATGTGTTAATAATCGCCAAGCTAATCCTCTCCTAGTTTCATTTATATTTATTCGTTGTATCAATAATTTGAAATGTCAAGCAATAAATTGAGTTGGGTTTGTATGTATATTATTGAAAAGATTATGTTTTCAAAAATTTTGTTTCCATGCACCAATATTGAAATTATATTATATTTCTTCAACTTTTATTAATGGAAGACCAAAAAAAAAATTAAAAAAGTTCTTTCATCGAGTAACACCCCTTTCCGAAATAGAAAGAGAGGTTACTCAAAACACAATGTAATCCAAGGAAGATCACAAGGCTCTAAACCACAAAAGAATAATAATCTCATAATAATTCAAGGTCATAAGACAAACCATAATAAATGCCACAATCGGCTCAATCCACAATCTAAAATAATTATTACAACCTTAAATAAATCAATGTATCGAGCCTAACAAAATATATCAAAACTATTGGATTAAAGGAAGCTCTCAATCACACTTTGCCCTTGGTCTCCGACACTACCGGGAAGAAACACAGCATGAGCCAAATGCCCAAAGACGGATATAGAATAAAAGAATAATTAAACGAAATAACTAACACAATTAATTGAATCTGAATCAGAATCTAAAAAAACCAACACAATGAAATGATAATTCAATCAAATGGTTGGGTGTTATTTCATACCGAGCTCGTAATAAATAGTAATATACCTTGCCACATAGTAAGTCAAACAATGCCACACAGCAATCAAAATAATGCCACACGCAAGCACACATCTCGATCACAGCAATCCAGATGCATGCAAAATCGGAAGGCGTGTTTAGCACAAACATCACCAATCTGCGTAATGTAATGCGAGAAAACTAGGGTCGACCCATACGCCTCCCACAACAAAACACCAAATGGCCAACTCCCACCAGAGCACAAAACGGAGACGCCGTGGACTGATCACACCGCCACGGAAGGTGTCATGCCTCGGTGCCAAGAGGACATGCCTATGGTACCCCCACAGGTGGTTATAGCTCAGGTATACCCTACGGTATTCTAACAAAAATATCATGTCACCAACACATGCGACACAATATCAACACAAATGGGTTCTAACATGTACATGTTAAACTGAAACGATATATCAACACCAAGTCTCCAAAAATATTAACATGTACTTTCTACAAATAGCGAAATAAATATTAAATATGATAAACAAGTTCAAAGAGTACAACCATCAGTTCTAAATATCAATGCCCCAAAACGAAACTATCACATGAAATTGAGAAGGAACAAACATGTGAAACAATAACTAACTTCTAAACGAAAACAAAACGAACAAATCAAAATTAAAAGGATTATCGCTGAAGAAGTACGGAATCCGTACCTGGATTAAGCAATGTAATACCCAAAATTTAAATAAGATTATGCTAATCTCCTTCAATCCGATCTAATAAAATAAAATAAAATTTATTACAAATTTACCCATTAACCAAATAATATTGTTAAATTTATTATCAAGTAAATTTTATAATTTTATCAACAAGATTAATGAGTTTAAATTAATATACATAACTTCAATTATATTTATTAATTCTGATTTATAAATTTCATGGTCAAATACTTATTAAAATAATATATATATATATATATAATATAAAAAAATAAATAAATAAATAAAATAAAAATAAAAGCATACTCTGAAAGAAGTATACTGTGCCTTCAACCACCATAATATATATAAATACTATATATATATAAAGAATCATGCATGCAAAACTGTAAAGCTGCAGTCAAAAGTTATATATATATATATATAACCGTAGTACATATATCTATATATATGTATACCATATTCCTGAAACCAACAATCTATTTTTAATTACTATAAATATATAATATAATAATATATTCATCAACAAAGAATTCTTTTTACCCGATCAATTTCTCTCAGACTTTTTTTCTTCTCTCATATCTCAAATTGACCTCTACTTTCTTTCCTTTTTTTTTCCCAATTCGTATAAAGACTTGAAGAGTATGACTTAAATTAGGTTTTAATTATTTATTAATTAATTTAAAATACACAAATTTAAATTTAACCCAATTAATATATGGCCCAAACTAATGTAACCCTCTACTTATTAAAGTCCACATAAATTAATGACTACTTGACCCAAAATAAATGACTAGCTAACCCAAATAAAAGATAAAGTACAATTAATATGTTTTAAAACAAAATGATTTTTTTTTTATCATAAAATTCTTTTTTTTTCGGGTATTACATCACCTACCCCTTAAAAAGGATTCCGTCCCCCGAATCAAAAGAATGGGACGTAATTTTTAAAGAGATGCGAATACTCCGCTCGAATAGACTCCTCAATCTCCCATGTGGCTTCCCGCTCTGAATTATTTCTCCACAAAACCTTAACAAACGGAATAGTCTTCCTCCTCATAATTCGCTCTTGACGATCCAAAATCGCCTCGGCTTGCTCCTCACAAGTGAGGTCCTCCCGAATCTTATCGAACGGATATTGCACCACATACAACGGATGATAATTGTAACTTCTCAACACCGACACATGGAACACATTGTGCACATGAGCTAGCTGTGGAGCCAAAGCTAACCGATACGCAACTTCACCAACCCTCTCCAGAATCTCAAATGGTCCAATATAACGCGGACTAAGTTTTCCTTTCAACCCAAATCGTTGAATGCCCTTCCAAGGAGAAACTTTTACAAACACATGCTCACCAGGTTCAAATTCTAAAGTCCTCCTATGCTTATCAGCATAACACTTTTGTCGTGATCAAGCCGACTTCAATTTCTCCTTAGCCACCACTACCTTCTCCGTAGTGATTTGAACTAACTCAGGCCCTTCTATGGCCCTTTCGCCAACCTCATCCCAACAAGTTGGTGCCCGACACTTCCTGCCATACAGTGCCTCAAACGGAGCCATTTAAATACTTGCATGCCAGCTGTTGTTATAAGCAAACTCAACTAGGCTCAAATAATCATCCCAATTACCCGACCACTCAAGTGCACAAGACCTCAACATGTCCTCCAACGTCTGAATAGTCCTTTCAGATTGCCCATCAATTTGCGGATGAAAAGAAGTACTGAAGTTGAGCCGAGTACCCCAAGCTCGTTGAAACCCTTTCCAAAACCTTGAAGTAAACCGTGGGTCCCGATCTAAAACAATAGATACCGGAGTACCATGAAGTCTAACAATCTCTTGCTGAAAGATATGTGCCAACCTGTCCACTGAGTAACCCTCATGGATAGCCAAAAAGTGTGTCGATTTAGTCAACCGGTCCACCACTACCCATATGGCATCATTCATCCTGAAAGTCTTCGGCAACCCAGTCACAAAATCCATCGTGATATCCTCCCACTTCCACACTAGAATGTCTAACTGTTGCAACAACCCACTAGCTCGTTGATGTTCTATTTTCACTTATTGACAAGTGAGGCACTTTCCAACATATTCAGCCACGTCTCGTTTCATCCCATTCCACCAAAAATTCTTCTTCAAATCCCTATACATCTTCATAGAACCTGGATGAATTGAAAATGGCGAACTATGAGCCTCACCAAAGACAAATTTCTCTCGAATGATTGGATCTCGACGGTACACACAATCGCCACCCAACCAAATCACACCATGGTCATCAATACGAAACTCTTTGATCGCTTGCCTCCTCTAAATTCTCAAGTCATACTCCATAACTCCCCATCTTCCTTTTGAGCTTCTTTGACCATGAGATAAGAGAGGGCTCCACTCTCATACCCGCCAAATGCCCATCCAACCTCGTATATAAAACTCCAACTCGATCCGCTCCATATCTCTGAAATAAGTCGAGGTTATGTAATAAGGGCGCCTACACTCCCCTGAACTCTTTTCGCTACAAGAGCATCTGCAACCACATTTGCCTTCCCGGGTGATCTCAATCCTCGATCATAATCTTTTAGAAGCTCCAACCAACGCCTCACCTCATATTGAGCTCCTTCGAGTGAAAATGTATTTAAAACTTTTGTGATCGGTGAAGATATCACAAGTCTCTCCATACAAATAATGCCTCCAAATCTTTAAGGCAAAGATCACCACCGCTAACTCCAAATCATGTGTGGGGTAATTCACCTCGTAAGGTTTAAGTTTGCTTAGAAGCATAAGAAATCACCTTACCGTGTTGCATCAAAACACACCCCAAGCCCTTCTTAAAGCATCACTATAAATCGATAGCCTCCTCGTCCCAAGATTTAACAATGCAAGTATAGGAGCGTGACACAAGTCGCTTTCTTCAACTCCTCGAAACTCTTCTCACGCTCCTCATTCCACACAAACTTCACGCCTTTTCTCATCAACTGGGTCAATGGTAAGGCAAGCAAAGAAAATCCATCAACAAACCGCCTATAATACCCTGCCAAACTCAAGAAACTCCTAATCTCTGTCACCGTAGTAGGTCTCGGCCATTTAGTGATAGCCTCAACCTTCGCAGGATCCACCTTAATGCCTTCAGCAGAAATAACATGTCGCAAAAATGCAACCTGTTCCAACCAAAACTCGCATTTAAAGAATTTAGCATACAGTTTCTCTTTCTACAAAATCCCCAACACTGTGCGAAGATGCTCCTCATGCTCTTTCTTAGACTTTGAGTAAACCAAAATATCATCAATAAAGACAATGACAAATTGGTCTAGGTACTGTCTGAACACACGATTCATCAAATCCATAAACACTACCGGAGCGTTAGTCACACCAAAAGGCATCACCAGAAACTCGTAATGCCCATATCGAGTACGAAAAGCCGTCTTAGGGATATCTTCATCCCTCACTCTCAACTGAAGATAGCCCGACCTCCAGTCTATCTTCGAAAAATATTTCGCCCCCTGAAGTTGGTCAAACAAGTCATCAATCTTCAGCAATGGATACCGATTCCTGATGGTGATCTTGTTCAACTCTCTGTAGTCTATACATAGCCTCATAGACCCATCCTTCTTCTTCACAAACAAGACTGGAGCACCCCACGGTGAAACACTCGGCCGAATCACACCACGATCCAACAGTTCCTGCAACTGTTCCTTCAACTCTTGTAACTCCAATGGTGCCATCCGATACGGTACCTTAGAGATAGGCTCACACTGAGAACAAGCTCAATAGCAAACTCCACTTCATTGCGGTGGCAACCCCGACAACTCCTCGTGAAATACATCGGAAAGTCACGAACAATAGGAACATCTTCAATACAAGACTCACCCTTAGAGGTATCCTTCACAAATGCTAAATACCCTCACAACCTTTTCATACCAACTTCCCAAATTTCTTCAAAGTCAAATTAACTTCACCACTCTACTCGGCTGTGAACCCTGAAACACGAATTCTGGAGACTTCACATCTCCAAATATAACCTTCTTCGCCTGACAATCGATAGTGGCACGGTGTTTATCTAGCTAGTCCATCCCAAGAATGACATCGAATTCGTGCATACTCATCGGAAGAAGATTAGCCCTACGAATCCTATCCCCAAAACTGATCGAACACCCTCGATACAAATCAAGAATAACAATCAAGTCCCCATCGGGTAGCAATAGACATAATGTAATCCAAAGACCGAGATGGCACACCCAAAATTCTAACAAAAGATCGAACAACAACGAAATGAGTAGAACTCAGATCAAATAAAATAGAAGCCTCACGATTGCCAACTAAAAGAGTACCGTAAATAAAGACTGTGCACTGTCACTGGTTATACATCAAAGCAAACACTCTACCACCCCGACGCGTGACCTCCATTGCCACCATTATCACCACTTCCACCATTTCTGCGTGGGATCGGTACAATCCCTAGCAATATGACCCATCTGTCCACACAAGAAGCATGCACCTGTGAGTCTGTGGCATTGCCTCCCCGGATGATTAGCCCCACAAGTAACACATGGAGCTATTGGAATGAGATTCGGGTTAACCCCACCAGCTGGTCCCGGATAACGACCACGATTTTTCCCTCACGACGATTATTCCCCGCTGACGATTCTGTCCATACCAAGGTAGTTGGTCGACGATTTCGCCTTTGCCGAGGCATCTCGCCGATAACCCCTGCTTCGATTACGCCACGCCATCGCTTCTCTTCGGCCACCACGGCCCTATTCCATCGACCACCCCGATTCTTCCCCGCTAACGGAAGTTTGACCTCGATGGTCATCTCTATCCTCTTTTTCGACTCCTTCCGCTTAGAAGACCGAAAGTCCTGTCGCTCCATCTCAATATTCTTTCACGATTGCACACTTCACGACACGCCCAGTAAACTTGTTATTAATAAGATCTCAAGATACCTATAATGAATCCGCCACTTGAACTTCTCCTTTGCTCATTGCAGGTCCTCGCCGAGGTTCCCGCAAATCCTCGCCAACCTAGTAAACCTCGTCATGAAGTTCGTGAATGGACTCATCATCTTTCTGTCGAATGGATGATAGTCCTAAGATAGGCCTCTTTATCGCCAGCAGAAAATATCACGATAAAAGACCTCACAAAATTCTGCCCAGCTAAGTGTCTCAACATAGCCATCACCATTTGTTGTTTTTATCGCTTTCCACCACCTCTGTGCATCCCCTTCCAGCTTGTAAGCAGCAAGTAACACTTTTTGATTATCCGAGCACCCCAACACATCAAAGATCTTCTCTAGGTGAGCAATCCAATTCTCTTCATCAATTGGAGTTGGAGCTGAACTGAATGAGTGTGGTTTCTGCTTCTGAAACCTTTCCAACCATACATACATTGGAACCACCTGCTGATCATGACCATCTATATTCTCTTCCTCTTCGTTTGTCAATTATTATTTCTTGTGTTCTCCTACTCAGAATTTATGGTGGCAATTTCGCATTGCTTGTACAACCTGTGCCACCAATCGAGGTAAAGCCCGTTCATCGCTGATTCACCAAGGTAGCCAATTGAGCATTAATCTGATCATTAGGTTGCTCATTGAACCGACCTTCACCTCTTCCCCTATTGTTACATCACCTCCCAGCAACTCTAGTTGATCTTCGAGCCATCTAAGAAAGAGATCACGAATATAAACAAAGCAGATTAGAGACAAATTTGAATATAGCTGATATGATAACTAAACGGAAAATCAAACAGAACAAAAACCTAACCCAGAAGTCTACCCATAACTCACAGGTCAAACCTAAATAGGTTCTCTACAAGAAAGAACCTGGCTCTGATACCAACTTTGTAACACCCCCTTTCCGAAATAGAAAGAGAGGTTACTCAAAACACAACAGAACTAAGGAAGATCACAAGGCTCTAAACCACAAAAGAATAATCTCATAATAATTCAAGGTCATAAGACAAACCATAATAAATGCCACACTGGCTCAATCCACAATCTAAAATAATTATTACAACCTTAAATAAATTAATGTATCGAAGCCTAACAAAATATATCAAAACTATTGGATTAAAGGAAGCTCTCGTCACACTTGTCCTTGGTCCCCCTGATTACTGCTTGGGAAGAAAACACAAAGATGAGCCAAATGCCCAGTACGGATATAAAATAAAAGAATAATGAAACGAAATAACTAGCACAATTAATTGAATCAAGAAAGAACGAACAAAACCAACACAATGAAATGATAAATTTGAATCAAATGGTTGGGTGTTATTTCATACCGAGCTCGTAATAAATAGTAATATACCTTGCCACATAGTAAAGTCAAACAATGCTACACACGCAATCAAAATAATGCCACACAGCAAAGACACACATCTGATCATGAAATCCAGATGCATGCAAAATCTAAGGCGTGTTTGGCACAAACATCACCAATCCACGTAATGTAGTATCAGAAAAACTAGGGTCGACCCATACGCCTCCCACAACAAAACACCAAAATGGCCCACTCCCACCGAGAGCACAAAATCGGAGACGCTGTGGATCGATCACACCGCCACTAAGGTGTCATGCCTCGGTGCAAGAGGATATGCCTATGGTACCCCTACATGTGGTTATAGCTCGGTATACCCTACTAGATTCTAACAAAAATATCATGTCACAACACATACGACACAATATCAACACAAATGGGTTCTAACATGTACATGTTAAACTGAAACGATATATCAACACCAAGTCTCCAAAAATATTAACATGTACTTTCTACAAAGAGCGAAATAAATATTAAATATGATAAACAAGTTCAAAGAGTACAACCATGAGTTCTAAATATCAATACCCCAAAACGAAACTATCACATGAAATTGAGAAGGAACAAACATGTGAAACAATAACTAACTTCTAAACGAAAACAAAACGAACAAATCAAAATTAAAAGGATTATCGCTGAAGAAGTACGGAATCCGTACCTGGATTAAGCAATGTAATACCCAAAATTTAAATAAGATTATGCTAATCTCCTTCAATCCGATCTAATAAAATAAAATAAAATTTATTACAAATTTACCCATTAACCAAATAATATTGTTAAATTTATTATCAAGTAAATTTTATAATTTTATCAACAAGATTAACGAGTTTAAATTAATATACATAACTTCAATTATATTTATCAATTTTGATTTATAAATTTCATGGTCAAATACTTATTAAAATAATATATATATATATATATATATATATATATATATAATATAAAAATAAATAAAATAAAAATAAAACGCATACTACAAAGATATAATTAGCAAAGCCTTCAACCACCATAATATATATAAATACTATATATATATAAAGAATCATGCATGCAAAACTCGTGAAAGTCATAAAAAAAAGTTATATATATATATAACTAACCGTAGTACATATATCTATATATATGTATACCATATTCCTGAAACCAACAATCCATTTTTAATTACTATAAATACATAATATAATAATATATTCATCAACAAAGAATTCTTTTTACCTGATCAATTTCTCTGTACTCTTTTTCTTCTCCTCCTATCTCAGTCGACCTTTACTTTCTTTCCTTTTTTTTTCCAATTCGTATGAAGACTTGAAGAGTATGACTTAAATTAGGTTTTAATTGTTTATTAATTAATTTAAAATACACAAATTTAAATTTAACCCAATTAATATATGGCCCAAACTAATGTAACCCTCTACTTATTAAAGCCCACATAAATTAATGACTACTTGACCCAAAATAAATGACTAGCTAACCCAAATAAAAGATAAAGTACAATTAATATGTTTTAAAACAAAATGATTTTTTTTTTATCATAAAATTCTTCTTTTTTTTCGGGTATTACATGTTTCAACTCCTAATGAAATGTATTTGATACATGAATACAGTTGTAGAAAATCTTGGACTTTTCTTTTTGAGCATGACCGAATCTTGAAATCTCCGGGTTAAACCCCAATTCAAACACATTTGCAACTATCATCATGACCTTGTATCATAGAAAAGATCTTCTTTAAATAGTTTCCCTTTGCTATCAGTTAGAATTTATATTGTGTCAAAGCTCTGCTGAAACCATTTTGCTTGAACTTGCAGCCCAGCATCCCTCAAAGCATTCAAAGATGACCTATAAAGCCTCCCATCTAATTGAGTCCATTCTGCATTCAAATCCTGCAGAAGCTTAACCAACTCATCTACTCTACTTGTCTTTGAGAACACACCAACCATAATTCCCGCCATCGCCCTATCAATCCCACCTCCATTAAGCCTGTACTCATGAAAATATTTCACACACATTTCCAACTCTTTTGCCTTATTATAAGCATTTATAATGCTTATATAACTAACCTTGTCCGGCAAAACCATCCTTCGATTCATCTCCTTCCATATTTTTTCCATTTGTCTTAAATTCAAGACTTTTCCATGCATATCCAAGAGAGAATTGTATATCCACACATTCGGCTCGCAGCCTCTTTCTTTCATCCTAGCAACAAGCCTCATCGCATCTCGAAGTCTGCCTGTTTTTCCATACATCGCAACCATGCTCGAATAGGCCACCACACATTTATGTATGCCCTTTCCCTCCATCTCAGAAAACACTTCCTCTGCTTTTGAATATAATCCAAGTCTAAAATAAACATTTAGAATTGAAGCATATGTCACTTGCCCCGGTTCACATCCCTCCACAATAAGCTCTTCAAATACCTTAACTGCAGCTGTTAGCCCTCTCTTCTTAGAGAATCCATTCACAACAGCGCAGAAAATGCGATCAGAAACTCTAACATTCATCCGTTTCATCACTGCAGTAATATCCAGGGTCTTTTCCATCATTCCTAGCTCAACATACATTAGAGTGAGCTTCAAATACGTGGCTGGATCTCTCAACATTTTCTTGCTCTCGGCTTCTTCCAGAAGCTCAAGAGCTCAAGGATCCCCAGCAAAACCCTTTTTATTCATGTCTCTAAAGAACTCAAGAGCTTTAAAAGGTCGCCCGGATTTGCCTAGTGACTCGCATAAAATTTGATAAATCCGAGGCAAAAATGGTGTCCAATCTACTCTCATCTCAAATTCTTTAAATAATGTGATAACTTTCTCATTTTGACCAGTTTTCAGATATGATTCCATTATCTGGCAATAACATCCGGGGTCCAAAACAATGCCAGCAGATTTCATATTTTCGTACATCACAATGGTTGTACTATACATATGAAGCTTGTTATGGCCTTTCATGGCCGTTTCAAATGCCAAAACAACAATTTGTTCATCAGCTTTGAAAACATGAAGCAATTTATTTACAAGTTTGAATTTTCTAGCTTTAATGCAGCTGCTAATTAATCTACAACAAGTGGAACTATCAAGAAATACATGGAATTTCTCAAAATCTTTACATAATGACCAAATTGAGTCCCAATTCTTCAAACGAATCAAATACCTGATCAGATGCTTAAGTGTCGATTTCTGAGGTCTAAAATCTGGCCTTTCTTTGGCTTTTTCATAGAATTCAAGCGCAAGTTCTTGAGTCTTTGGATCTTTAAACATAGTGCAAATGAAACCATTTGAATCCTCTGTATTGGGTTTGGGAGAAGTTTGAAATTCTTGTAAATTCAAGCCCAGTTCGAGTACAGGGGATTTGTCTTCCAAGATTGGTGATGGGCAGCCGGAGGAATGTGAAATAACAAGTAATCGTGAAGTTGAGCTGAGAGGAGAGAGAAATGGGAGGGTAGTTTTGGAATTGGAGGCGAATTTTTGCCTTGTATTTTTACAGCGAATGCATGGTGATGGCCAGTCTGAAGATGTGGGCATGGCCATTGGGACTGATTGAAATTGAAATTGGGAGATGAGGCATGAAAGGATTAATTTTGAGACCATACATACACATATATATGATATATATACCTTATCATTATTTTGGATTGTGGCATGCACACTTTTGAAGTGGACCACTAAATGAGGGACACGTGGGAAGATGATAGATTATGGGACAGAATTCAGATTTTTATGGATAATAATTTTGCCAAGGAGAAGAATTTATTTTTTTTGACGATGATATAAAAGCGATATAATCAAGTTTATCGTATCATTACTATTCGATTCAATATTTAATAAATTTAAAAATAAATATAAAACAAAAATACATTCATAAAATTTATAAATAAAAATATATTTTTTTTGTAAAATGGAGGAAGGGAGTATATACTAAAAATTAAAAATCTAAGTTATCACAAAATTAAGATTGCATCCAAAGTGGCTAGCTAAAAGATTTTTCTTTTGGACCGACTTGTATATCTCCGCTGTTGAATTAATGTGACCTAGCAACCTATTATCATCTGTGAGCTGAGTTGGAAGGTCAAGGCATTGCTTTTGAGCATCAAAATCATTGGCTTTTAGAAAACTCTTCTCTTAATTAATCCTCAAGAATTAATTAAGGTGTTCTTAATTTCTTCTCATCCCAAGTATTCAACCTCTTCCTAGCTTCATCCACCTGTGATTAGTTTAATATTAGTAGTAGTTCGAAATTAACTAGCAATTAGTTTTGACCAGGAAGACTTGAAAAGATTTGTCGTCTGTGTCATGAAACTTAACAACAATGCAACATAAATGTGTACTTTGTAATTGACTCATTGTAATTCAAATGTTTTGGATTGTGGGTTTTCAATTTATAATAATATCATTAATTATTTTTCTTTTTGGTAAAAATAATAATAATTAGTTCACAACTAATGATAAATGCTTAAAGAAATAATTAGTTCACTATATAATTATTTACCAATTTATCTTTGGGAATTAAATGATTTGATTCTATGGCCAAATATTTTATTAGTTATATAAAAAATAAGTGTGGATAATATATACCTCTTTATTCCAGTCTGTTCGAAATGTTACCCACAACAGAATGATAGTTTGTATCATTGTTCCACCGATCATCCCTGACCATATTCCCTGCATCCATTTGAGATAATTTATGAACGATGAATGATTGCAGTTACTGATGGTATTTTTAGACTCATAAGTAGTTAATATATATATATATATATATATATATATATATATATATATATATATATATATATATATATATATATATATATATATATATATATATACCATTTGAATTTTGACTACTTAATTGCAATAGTTTAAACTAGTTGATTTACCTTGGCACCCAGTTTGAAGTAAAATCCGAGTATTGAACCCAATGGGACTCCCACCACATAATAACACCCAACGTTCACGTATGCAACAAAAGTTTGCCATCCGCAACCAACAGCCACGCCTTAATGTTCATATATCACGTACGCCAATTAATTCCAAACAATCAAACAATTATATATATATATATATATATATATATATATATATATATATATATATATATGTGTGTGTGTGTGTGTGTGTGTGTGTGTGTGCCAAATATTTTCTTTACGCTAAAATTTAAAATTAACCCTCCAAATCATCATATGTTGTGACGATATTGTCATTCAATTCTAATTAACAAAACCCAAGATACATTTAGTTGTTCAAATTAACTTGTTTCTAATAAGGATGACAATTGTTGGATTTGAGATTGGTAGATTAATTGTTAGAAAATGGTCTATTTTATATAATTAAATCTAATGTTTACTTCCTAATTACTATTAATTAATTAATTTTTCCCTTTTTTTGTTTCTTATTTATATTAGCTAGAGTATATAATATAAAACCAGTCCATGCAACCATTATTGATACTAACTATACGCATTGTATTTATAAATTATGTGTGACAAAATAAAATTTATAAACTAAATAAAAAGAACAAAATAATAATATCACTAATTAAATTTATAAAGACGAAAAAGGCGAGAAAAAATATTAGTGCGACACAGTTACCAGCGTCGTCAGGGGCTCTTCAATGGCCGAAGAACAGCTTTATAATATAGATAAATCATGCAAACTAGCTAGGGTTTGAGCAGAAAAGGATGAGAATAAATAATTCAAGGGTTGGAAATTATATATTGTTACCGGATAAGACGGGTTGGATTCCGTTGAGAAGGAGGGTAAAGGCAAGGAGAGGACAAAGATCCGAGACAGCTTTTGCGACGGTTTCGCCTTCCGTAAACGCATAGTTGATAACATCCCGCAGTGCAAGTACAATGACCGCCGCGATCACAGAGATGATGAAAGCGATGGAGTTCACTACTACCACCGAGAATGCAGCCGACTTGGGATGTCCAGCTCCCAACTCATTACCCACTCGCACACTGCATATATATATATACATACATATATCAACTTTTCAAATTAAATGTAAATTAATTAAGGAGTATATATAATACTTCTGCATTTCAAATTATAAGATGCATGATCAGTAATATATATTTTGCATTTTACATTTCAAATTTTATAATTAGTAGTACTTTTTAAATAATTTATGATATTCATAATTGTATTAACTTAAATTAAACTCAATTTTGAATTTGAAAATATTTACAATTAATACTAATATTATAATTTAAAACCAAGAAAGTATTTACAAAACATTATGCTGTTCTCGTTATATACTAAAATTAATCAAAGTGTAACTGTGGCGACCCCAAATTCGGATACTTGAAACCCGAACTCGGTTCTCCACGATACCATTTTTTTAAGCTGAATAATACTAAATAATAATAATATAATTCGAACTTAATTTACATACATCAAAGTTTACTTCCCCAGGTACGCGACCTTCAAATACATTCCTTACAATACCTGACAATAGATTACATTGTCTTACTAACTATAACCATTAACTCATACTAAATCTCTAAGCCTCTGTGCAATCGCAAATCCGCATTTAAATCGAGATTAAATAGATCTCTCTCCTTGTTAGGTACTCGAGCCTTGGTCGATCGTCGTATCGAATCGAAAACATTTAGTTTAAGCAAGGATGAGCATTTGAGTGCCAAATGATAATAGCAATTATATATATAAAATTTGAAAGAATATAAGTATTCTCTTTCCATAACACTTCTACAACGAATCGAAAGTTGTGAAGTAATCTGCATCTTGATAAAAGATTCACATAACAACTCTCTTCCAAATTATTTAAATTTGGCTCGCTCTACCCATGAATAGGGTTTAAGAAACATACTATGAACATTGTTTTTCATTTTCAAAAGGTTTAACAGAAATTCATTCATGAACCGTCATAACTTACTACGCACGCGAGGGTGATCAAATTTCATTGTACCTGTATTGATCAATCTACTATAACTTGAACGAAATTCATCGGCTCACCCTTTGTCCGTAAAAGCGCATAAAATTTTTCCCATTATCGGGATGTTCATACATGCACGGTTCCCAAACCCAAGGCTTTTAATCTTTTCAACAATAATATGTAATTCAACATATATGTATACGGGTAATTAAAAAGTGTATCAACATGTGAATAAATGTCATGATTATCCAGTGGGGACACTTGTATAACCATTTAGAAATCAACTTAACGTAATATATATCCGAGCTAACATGTTGATAATCAAAGCGTATAAAAATCATGCAGAGAATAGAATAATTAAAAAACTTCTACTCATGTTCATTGCATAAAGGAAATGCAAAGGTAGGATACTTTTTTCGATTCACGATTACAAATCTCAACTTAGGTTTTATCTCTTTATCACAACTGTATCAATAAGCGGGTCATTAGTTCGATTAGAACAATATATCATAACACATAATCTTGTCGCTAATTACGATTGACACATAGTCTAATCACGCCATCACATAATCGCAGTGATCATACTTTTTATTTTATACTTTTATACATTTTTCAAATATCTCACCCATGCTTCTTTACGTAAGTCTTTTCTTTCTATTATAGAGTTCGACGGGTTGTATTGCTGCATCGACGAACTTTCTTATCGGTAAATACTGAGTCTAAGACTCTTATTCTATACCTCCACATCTGTAAATATCAGACATTTTACTTTTAATCATTTTCGAATTTTCCAGAAATTGAAAAATTTAAAATAAATCAAATCATCACTCGAGGGCTTATAGTGATATAACTCTACTACTATGGGTGCTCTTCATCAAATCTCGACTTCATAACCTAGGTTCTCAAGTCAAATTTGGTTTGGCCATATAACTTTCAAACATCTAATCATAATTAAATGATTTAAACATTAAACAATTCCATTAATTTATATTAAACTATTAATAAAACCATTGCCAAAATATAAAAGTTATTTATAATAACTCAAACTATTTTTAAAACATTTATATTATCCTTAAATGATTTTGAAAACAATTAAAATCATTTTAAATAATCACCATTAATATATAAATATTAATGTATTATTCATCCAAATATTAAAAGTCATTAATTATAACTTAAAATATTTTTAAATCCTTAATATCCTCTTTAAATGATTTTAAATAAATAAAACCATTTTAAACTATTTATTTAATAATAATTATTAAATAAACTAAATATCATTAATATTATCTTAATATCATTAATATTAAATTATTAATGAAATTATCCTTTAAATATTAAAAGTTATATTTTATAACTTAAAATATTTTTAAATACCTTAATTTCATTTAAAATGATTTTTATAATATTAAAATCATTTTTAAACTAAATTATTTAATATAATCATTAAATAACTTTAATATCATTAATATATAATTAATTAATGAAATTCATCACAAAATATTAAAAGTCATGGAAAATAACTTAAAATATTTTCTTATACCATAAAATAATTTTTCATGATTTTTCATGAATTAAAACTATTTTTAAATAATTTATTTAATATTATAATTAAATAAATAAATACCTTTATATATTCCAAAAATACTAAATATTTTTGAAATATACTCAAAATAGTTAAAAACTATTTTTCAGACTTTAAAATAATTTTTCATAATTTATTTGGTATTTTTAATAATTAAAACTAATTTTTAAATTAATTTTTGGAAAATCGTAAATTAAAATAATTAAAACTGTCATAAAGGCCCCTATAGTGACAGTAACTGTCATATAGGTGTTCTTGAGCCTACCAGATCTTCATAAGGCGAACCAGGTGGGCTACTTTGACCGTGCATAACTCTCTCATCTTAACGAATTTGGACAATCTATAAATTGGGTCTTGTAGAGGAATTACAGACTACAATCTCCAATAATCATAACCTCTAAACAAACATCGATCTGGGATAAATCAGCATCAAAGTAGTTACCAAAGTCGTTTCTTCACGAAGAACAGATTCGAGGTGCCTACTTTGGACCTCTATAACTTGATGATCGTGTAACGTTTATGTGATCTATCAATTCCAGTTTGTAGACAACATGTAGGACTACAACGCTAACACTTAACATCATCATAAAAACAATAAATCAAGCATCTAAAGTATGGTCAAACCTTGTCAGAAAAATTAACACTTAGAAAATTACGGTCGCCTGTAAATTTTTCGTCAATCTTAAGTTAACCCACTTTGACCTTAAATAACTCTTAATCCGTAATATATATGGACCTGATTATTTTTGGAGGTTAAATACCACATAACAAGCTACACATATCAACCTTTAGAACACAAAACACATTACAGATGACCGAGATATATAGGCGACATTTGCCAAAAATATTTTACGGACACTTAGAATATTTTCTCGGGTTTGAAAAACAATAATCGATCTTGAATTAACCCACTTTGACCGCTTATAAATCCCGATCTACAATAGATATGAACTTGATTTCTTTTGGAGGTTAAAGACCACATAACAAGCTACACCTAAAAACCTTTAAACAACAAAAACAGTAAATAATCACAGAGATATAAGTCTTGACATTTGCCCAAAAAATCACGTAATTCGGTTTTTCCAACTTGCTCAAATCTTCAAATTCGTGCACTTTGATGTTATGGGTTCATGATTTTACAACCCGCAACATTAATAGACTCTCTATTACACTACTTTAAACAATCAATTGCATCAATTAACATCGAATCAAGGATTTCTAGAATTTAGGATTTCCTACCTTTTCAAGCTTGATTTTTGATTTCGCTTCTTGATGCTTCGATTTGTTGTTTGTGATGGTTGGACTTTGTTTAGGGACCGATATGCTACAATAATTAAGTAGGTTTTAGAGAAAAAAGCTTAAGGATGAGAGTTGGATGAATTTTAGTGTACAAAAATGCTAACTCTCTCCAATCTATTTATAGAATAATTCAAATGTCTTGGATGCTCAATTTGGTTGTATAATTGAGGTGTAATGGTATAGTAGCATGAGGGAATTCTAGAAGGTGGTGGTTGGCTAGCTTTTGCAAAGATTCTAGCAACAATGCTACTAATAATTCACTAAAATGGAAAAAAAGGGTATTTTGGTAATTTCCCATATAATTTCATGGGCATTCTTGTACATAGCAATTAAATGTAATATTTAATCACTAGATGGTAATTCTTATCATTTACCAATTACTTTTCATCCTTTGGTAAATTAAAACATTTATACATTAACATCGTAATTAAACCCAATAATTTTAAATTAGGGTTTTACATAGAAAATTAGGATTTTCTAATTAGGGTTTCTTAACGCCATCAATTAGGGTTTCTAATTGACCATTAGGAGTTCTCTAATTATCATGTATGTATGTTAAACACGGTCATTACGATCTCTAACTTCAAACGATTGTGGTTTGTAATAATTAGGGTTTGTCCTAATTATCGATGAAACAATCGTAATTAGGGTTTTCTTCTAATTACAGACATCTTATACACAATAACCTTCATATACACAAAGAAACTTCATATACACAAATACTACTCGGTCATTTCTCATAACTAAGTTTAATAATTAGGGTTTCACAAAGACATGGTAATATCTTTAATGACCTAATGGATCGTCATTCTTCAATATTATCTCTCATCACATACACACGATTACATAATTATTGTTGTCTTTGTAAAATCATTATAACAATAATATAATATTATTATTCTCATCTCTTGATCACAATCCCAATTCGTGGTTTGGATCTCATATCTGACTTCTCTTTTCGCATATCGAGTTAAAATACTTGATTTAAATATTCTCGAACAATTCATATAATAAAATATATATTATATAAATTCTAATTATCACTTCATATTATTTCCAATCATGTTTTCATGAAAAATAATTAATAAAAACATTTCGCTTCTGTAAATTAATTACCATAAAAATATAATTTGTAGTAATTAATAATTCCAAAATTATTTCTAATTTTTCAAGTAATAAATATATTCGCATTTATCGCTCACATTACTAGACACTTATTCTCGCTCATGAAATAAAAAAAAAATTTATCATTAAATTTCTTATTTATTTTATTTAGAAATCTCGGGTTATTACATTCACCCTCCTTATAAGGATTCCGTCCCCGGAATCACCGCTTTAAAACTCATACACAGAAGAGTACATAACACATATAATCCTTGCATATAGACCTCGATCAATACTTGATCGAACTGTTCTTCTAACTATTCTCCATAACGCATGTCTTTTCGATAAAATGTAATTTTGATTAAGAGAACCAAAATTCCTCCTTCAAAATTTCTTTATGAAATAATTTACTATCTATATAGCTATATTTTATACAGAAAACCATATAAAATATTGAAGTTATTCATAGAACACGGAGTTCCATTTCTAATTTACAAGATCCTCAATCGCTACGATATCTTGAATTCGACCATAATGAAGACACTTACGGTTTATTTTGTTGTCGCCTATATCTTGCTCAATTCTCGTATTCACATTCCTTATCTCACTTCTCCTTCTTGAATAATCTTTCACCTTATACTCCATTGATTCACAAATAAAACATTATTTATACATTCTTGAATTGGGACAATTGGAAGAGATATGTCTCTTACGCCTACTACGAACTTTCTCTTTATCTCATTTCCTTTTATCGTATAGGTGATAAAAGTTATCTTTTACCCCTTCCGTTATCCTAACTATCATAAACGCCTTCTATGAGTCACTTAATCCTCTATACCCTAGCAATAAGATTGCCTTAAAGTCTTTAGGCGTTAGTTGTTCGATTATCCGGTTGATCTTCCGCGGCTGGTTTTCGTTTTCGTCTCGGTGACATAATCATAAATTATTCTTCATTTCCTTAGATTCTAAGCCTCATCGTATACGTTCGACATATAACACAAAATTTTCTACTCAAATAATCATGTATTCCAAAATATTAAATTTTGAAACTTGGTTTACTATATTAACCAATATTCAGATAAATATTTGCTACCTTTATAACAACTTACTTCATTAATCCAACTTGTGTCACTCATGGTACTTCCAACCATAACACCTCACATTAATAGAACTTAACATACCATAACACATATTGCTTTAAACATCAGCTATCCCTTTGTGACTACGAAAAGTCTGAATTAAAACCTTGACCAACATAAAAGTTGAAAATAGTTCATTACTTATCACACACATTACATAACATAACCCATACTACTTATCTACCAAGCCTTTCTTCTCGGACATTCATTCGCTCGATGTCCTTCCATTCCACAATTAAAACATCCACCTTTCTTATAATTGGGGCAACGAGGAGAGGTATGTCCCTCACGGCCGCAAATATAACATATCTTCTTCCCTTTCTTCTTAAGAGGTTTTCCTAAGTCGATCTTCTTATCTTTCTTTTTCCTTACCTCTCTGAGCTGCATTACGATGTGTTGCTTGAGGCTCTATCCCGATCAATTTGGATCTTAAGCTTATCTTGCTTCTTCCATTGTTTCTTTTAATGCCTTGAATAACTTTTCTATCTCCCACAACCTTTCCAGGGAAGAAACCTTGTTCTCCAGATCCTGCACCTCTGTTGATGCTTGAGCAGCTTCAACTTTAGTGTCTGAATCACTATTTGTCAAATCCACCATTTCTGGATCTGATACTACGTTTTCCACTATAGCCACCTCGTTTGATTTGGGTTCTTGGTAAGCTTCTATTTCAGCTGTTGGCCTCGATATTAGCTTGGGGGTATGGATCTGATCCTTCTTATTCCACATATCTTTTCCACCAGACATCTACATACATAAGTTACCCCGATTAGCATATAGTATATATACACAAAGAATCAAGAGTTCTATATATCGTTGTCTCTTATTTTGTTTGACGATGAATTTATTCAATCCATCTCTATAAACACATCAACGCCTATCTTTCTGCCAAAAGGCAGCTCCATCCACTCTGCATCGAATCGTATGAAGGCGATGTCTAAAGCTCCTCCCAAGGTATATATCTTGGTGTCTTTGGCTTCTATCTCAACCTTCAATTATCTGTCTGTATCTCCTCTGCTCCAACCTCCTCGTAACTCTGCTAACTCCATCTCATGTTCATGGTGGCGTCGTCATCTCTCTCATTGTTCCAAAATCTGGAGAAATGCGATTACGTACCTCCGCTTTCAACTTTCTAACCCTTAAGTCGTGCTTCTAACTATCAAATCTCTTATCATCTCACCGTGCATGTACTCCTCGCTAGAGTCCATCGTCTCTTGGGTCAAGGAATTACTATTTTGACTTTCGTCATCCATCCTATGACCACAATAAACGAAATAACATCATTACTGAAATAAAATATATTCATCATTACAATGAAGTAATATTTTATTTAGTACCACTAAAACTCGATGAATCTCTTCAACTCATCACATCCTATAACTTCTCACCAGAGTACTTCGTCTTCTGGTTCACTGAATATTTATCTTAACTTTCGTCCTCCATTCTACTAAGGTTATAACTCTTCACCAGAGTTCTTCGCTCTCTCGAATATCTATCTTAACTTTCGTTATCCATTCTACTAAGGTTATAATTCTTCACCAGAGTTCTTCATCCATTGAATATTTATCTTAACTTTCGTTATCCATTCTACTAAGGTTATAACTCTTCACCGAGTTCTTCGCTCATCGAATATCTATCTTAACTTTCGTTATCCATTCTACTAAGGTTATAACCTAGGTTTCAGATTCTAACGTTTATAACCTACAACTTTGATACCAACCTGTGGCGACCCCAAATCCGGATACTTGAAACCCGAACTCGGTTCTCCACGATACCATTTCTTTAAGCTGAATAATACTAAATAATAATAATATAATTCAAACTTAATTTACATACATCAAAGTTTACTTCCCAGGTACGTGACCTTCAAATACATTCCTTACAATACCGACAATAGATTCCATTGTCTTTACTAACTATAACCATTAACTCATACTAAATCTCATTCAATAGCTTTTCTTTTCCCTTGTTAGTGGTACACGAGCCTTGAATCGATCGTCGTGATCGAAAACATTTAGTTTAAGCAAGGATGAGCATTTGAGTGCCCAAAGAAGTAATAGCAATTATATATATAAAATTTGAAAGAATATAAGTATTCTCTTTCCATAACACTTACAATCGAATCGAAAGTTGTGAAGTAATCATCTTGATAAAAGATTCACATAACAACTCTCTTCCAAATTATTTAAATTTGGCTCGCTCTACCCATGAATAGGGTTTAAGAAACATACTATGAACATTGTTTTTCATTTTCGAAAGGTTTAACGAAATTCATTCATGAAACCAATCATAACTTACGGCACGCGGAGGGTGATCGACCCCAGTTGTACCTGTGATTGATCAATACTACATAACTTGAACGAAATTCATCGCTCACCCTTTGTCCGTAAAGCGCGTAAAATTTTTCCCATTATCGGGATGTTCATACATGCCAGGTTCCAAACCCGAAGGCTTTTAATCTTCTTTCAACAATAATATGTAATTCAACATATATGTATACGGGTAATTGAAAAGTGTATCAACATGTGAATAAATGTCATGATTATCCAAGTGGGGACACTTGTATAACCATTTAGAAATCAACTTAACAGAATATATATCCGAGCTAACATGTTGATAATCAAAGCGTATAAAAATCATGCGAGAATAGAATAATTACGAAACTTCTTACTCATGTTCATTGCGTAAAGGAAATGCAAAGGTAGGATACTTTTGCCGATTCATTCGATTACAAATCTCAACTTAGGTTTTATCTCTTTATCACAACCTATCAATAAGCGGGTCATTCGTTCGATTAGAACAATATATCATAACACATAAATCTTTAATTACTGACAAGACATAGTCTAATCACGTCATCACATAATCGCAGATGATCATACTTTTTATTTTATACTTTTATACATTTTTCAAATATCTCACCCATGCTTTCTTACAGTAAGTCTTTTCTTTCTATTATAGAGATTCATAAATTGTTTGCGTCATCGGCAAACTTTTTTCTAGGAGTAAATACTGAGTCTAAGACTCTTATTCTATACCTCCACATCTCAGAAATATCGGACATTTTACTTTTAATCATTTTCGAATTTTCGAAATTGAAAAATTTAAAATAAATCAAATCATCACTCAAGAGGCTTATAGTGATATATAACTGCTACTATGGGTGCTCTTCATCAAATCTGGACTTCATAACCTTAGGTTCTCAAGTCACTTAGTTTGGTAAATTTATAACTTTCAAACATCGGAATCATAATTAAATGATTTAAACATTAAACAATTCCATTAATTTATATTAAACTATTAATAAAACCATTGCCAAAATATAAAAGTTATTTATAATAACTCAAACTATTTTTAAAACATTTATATTATCCTTAAATGATTTTGAAAACAATTAAAATCATTTTAAATAATCACCATTAATATATAAATATTAATGTATTATTCATCCAAATATTAAAAGTCATTAATTATAACTTAAAATATTTTTAAATCCTTAATATCCTCTTTAAATGATTTTTAAATAAATAAAACCATTTTTAAACTATTTATTTAATAATAATTATTGAATAAACTAAATATCATTAATATTATCTTAATATCATTAATATTAAATTATTAATGAAATTATCCTTTAAATATTAAAAGTTATATTTTATAACTTAAAATATTTTTAAATACCTTAATTTCATTTAAAATGATTTTTATAATATTAAAATCATTTTTAAACTAAATTATTTAATATAATCATTAAATAACTTTAATATCATTAATATATAATTAATTAATGAAATTCATCACAAAATATTAAAAGTCATGGAAAATAACTTAAAATATTTTCTTATACCATAAAATAATTTTTCATGAATTAAAACTATTTTTAAATAATTTATTTAATATTATAATTAAATAAATAAATACCTTTTATATTCCAAAAATACTAAATATTTTTGAAATATACTCAAAATAGTTAAAAACTATTTTTCGGACTTTAAAATAATTTTTCATAATTTATTTGGTATTTTTAATAATTAAAACTAATTTTTCTAATTTTTAAATTAATTTCGAACATCGAAATTAAAATAATTAAAACTATGCCGCTAAAGGCCCCTATAGTGATGAGCACTGTCGTTATAAGTGTTCTTGAGCCTACCTGGATCTTCATAAAGGCGTAACCGAAGGGCTACTTTTGACCAGTGCATAACTCTCTCATCTTAACGAATTTGGACAATCTATAAATTGGGTCTTGTAGAGGAATTACCGACTACAATCTCCAATAATCATAACCTCTAAACAAACATCGATCCGGGATAAATCAGCCATCAAAGTAGTACCAAAGTCGTTCTTCACGAAGAACAGGTTCGAGGTGCCTACTTTGGACCTCTATAACTTGATGATCGTGTAACGCTTTATGTGATCTATCAATTCCAGTTTGTGAACAACATGTAGGACTACAACGCTAACACTTAACATCATCATAAAAACAATAAATCAAGCATCTAAAGTATGGTCAAACCTTGTCGGAAAAATTAACACTTAGAAAATTACGGTTTGCCTGAATTTTTACGTTATCTTATTAACCCACTTTGACCTTAAATAACTCTTAATCCGTAATATATATGGACCTGATTATTTTTGGAGGTTAAATACCACATAACAAGCTACACATATCAACCTTTAGAACACAAAACACATTACAGATGACCGAGATATAAGGCCTGACATTTGCCAAAAAATATTTTCTGGACACTTGGAATATTTTTGGGTTTGAAAAAAATCGGTCAATCTTGGGGTCAACCCACTTTGACCGCTTATAAATCCCGATCTACAATAGATTTGAACTTGATTTCTTTTGGAGGTTAAAGACCACATAACAAGCTACACCTAACAACTTTTAAACAACAAAAACAAAGAAATAATCACGAGAGATATAAGTCTTGACATTTGCCCAAAAATCACAGAATTGAATTTTCCAACTTGCTCAAATCTTCAAATTGCATGCACTTTGATGTTATGGGTTCATGATTTTACAACCCGAAACATTAATAGACTCTCTATTACACTACTTTAAACAATCAATTGCATCAATTAACATCGAATCGAAGGATTTCTAGAATTTAGGATTTCTTACATTTTCAAGCTTGATTTTTGATTTCTGGCTTCTTGATGCTTCTGATTTGTTGTTTGTGATGGTTGGACTTTGTTTAGGGACTGATATGCTACAATAATTCGTAGGTTTTAGAGAGAGAAGCTTAAGGATGAGAGTTGGATGAATTTTAGTGTACAAAAAATGCTAACTCTCTCCAATCTATTTATAGAATAATTCAAATGCCTTGGATGCTCAATTTGGTTGTATAATTGAGGTGTAATGGTATAGTAGCATGAGGGAATTCTAGAAGGTGGTGGTTGGCTAGCTTTTGCAAAGATTCTAGCAACAATGCTACTAATAATACACTAAAATGGACAAAAAGGGTATTTTGGTAATTTCCCATATAATTTCATGGGCATTCTTGTACATAGCAATTAAATGTAATATTTAATCACTAGATGGTAATTCTTATCATTTACCAATTACTTTTCATCCTTTGGTAAATTAAAACATTTATACATTAACATCGTAATTAAACCCAATAATTTTAAATTAGGGTTTTCTATAGAAAATTAGGATTTTCTAATTAGGGTTTCTTAACGCCATCAATTAGGGTTTCTAATTGACCATTAGGGTTCTCTAATTATCTGTGTATGTTCTAACACAGTCATTACGATCTCTAACTTCAACCGATTAGGGTTGTAATAATTGGGTTTGTCTGATTATCGACAAAAAACAATGATAATTAGGGTTTCTTCTAATTACCGAGCATCTTATACACAATGAACCTTCATATACACAATAAACTTCATATACACGATCACTACTACTCGGTCATTTCTCATAACTAAGTTTAATAATTGGGTTTCACAAACATGGTAATATCTTGCTAATGACTAATTAATCGTCATTCTTCGATATTATCTCATTCACACATACGCGTTACATAATTATTGTCTTTGTAAAATCATTATAACAATAATATAATATTATTATTCTCATCTCTTGATCACAATCCCAATTCGGGGTTTGGATCTCATATCCGACTTCTCTTTTCGCATATCAAGTTAAAATACTTGATTTAAATATTCTAAACAATTCATATAATAAAATATATATTATATAAATTCTAATTATCACTTCATATATTATTTCCAATCATGTTTTCATGAAAATAATTAATAAAAACATTTACCTATGTAAATTAATTACCATAAAATATAATTTGTAGTAATTAATAATTCCAAAATTATTTCTAATTTTTCAAGTAATAAATATATTCGCATTTATTGTTCACATTACTAGACACTTATTCTCGTCATGAAATAAAAAAAAATTTATACGCAAATTTCTTATTTATTTTATTTAGAAAATCTCGGGTTATTACAGTAACTATAGGTTCGTTTCAAGAGAGAACAAGATATTTATTTAGCGCAGACGACGAAAACTAAAAGCTTAAATATACCAAATTTATATATTGAATTGTACGTCTTTTCAATATGCAGCTGGAATGGAATATCCCATGCAGTATTGTATGGAAAGATTATACGTACGTACGGTGAAGAATAAATGAAACATATAAAAACTAAAAAGCATGACTTAAACAAATTAAAAGGAAAAGGAAAACAAAAAATAGAAAATGATGACCTTGCGGCTGCATTGAAACCAACTGAGATCATGAATACCCATCCGGAAATTGTCATGCTGCGATTAAAACAACACAAATTAATGTTATACTTCTACAAAACTTACCTCTCTCTCTCTCTCTCTCTCTCTCTCTCTCTATATATATATATATATATATATATATATATATATATATATATATATATATATATATGCTTCAATTAATTTCTAATTAAACTTTTTCAGTGATTTTAATTGTAACATCTCATATGCTACACACTGTTTCACCAACATCGGTCTTATAACAAAGACAAGATCGAAAAGAAAACCACTACTTCTGACCAACTTCTTTTCATTCCAAAATATAAGAATAATATTGTCTTTTTTAAGAGTTATATAATTTAAAATTTAAATTAATGAAAGCATTTTATAACTATTTTTTGTCAATAATTTACATAAAATATTAAGTAGCACAAAATTGTGGGATTTCCTATTTTCAAAATTTAAAGAAATAATGTTAAAAATAAAATTTAAAAGCATCTCAAATTGACTTTTAAATATCTACCTCTCCACTTTTAAGGTGTTTTTTAAAGAATCTCAAGTAAATTAAGACAAGGCAAGGTAATATATAGTTAAAGTAGTTAATTTTCTCTTACCAAACAGAGAGAGAATCCAACGCCAATTCCGGATTATCCAGCAACCCAGCCAGCAAAACCAATATCTGAAAGTACCATGTCTCTAATCACAGCATTACCGCAGAAGCAGCCGATAACTTGAAGAAAGCTGGCAGCCCAGAAAAGGCACCTTTGAGGTTAAATCCAGCCCATGTGTATCTGCACCTTTCACTTTTCACAATATATAAAAACTGGGCCACCACAATTATCCACCACGACAAGCTCAAAATAAGCGATGCTCCCAAAAGCCCAAGCCCAAGCTTGAAAACTACAAGCCAACTTACAATGAGATGTAAAACTAGTGTGGCTGTTGATATGTACGCACTTGGTGCCACTATGCTTTGAGCCAGGACAGAGCCAGTATTTGATCTTGCGGGGGACCAAAATCAAACTTTCAGCCAAAGGCTATGCCATTGAGCTTTCCAAGTCCCAATTCTAGAAAATAATTCCCACTAACCCTAATTCCGGGCATTTTCTTTTAACCATAGGTCCCATCAGATTTATGAAAAGCAAATCTATTATTATCTCCGCCAATCCTAATTCCTAGCATTATTTGAGACTTGGGGAGTGCATATAAATTTCAATAAAAGTAAATCTAACAACGCAAATACGCAATGAAAAATTATAACACATAAACAAATATAGATTGAATTGATAACTCCTCGTATCAACAATTTTAAACCCCAATTTATTTCTGCACAATACATAATATTATCTCACAATTCAAGTGGATGAGCCTTGGTACTTGATAAATTTTAAAATCTTGGGGGGCCATGGCCCCCTCCAAAGAAGCCTAGCTCCGTCCCTGCTTTGAGCTTGTAGAAATTTCTGTATAGGGAAATTAATGGCGTAGGCGAATATTTGAGGAATGAGACCGTATACGAATAATGCCGCTGCCGATGCAATCTCCGGTGATTCGCTCAGCAGTAGGAGAATGGGCTTGGAGAAAATGTAGAGGAAAGTAAGCAGGACACCAGTTGCAACGAGGAGTACAGTTGATCTTTGAAGATAAATGCCTAACATTTCATATTTCTGTGCTCCATATGCTTGCCCACATAGTGTTTCAACCGCGCTTCCCATGCCCAACTGTTTATACCATAAATTAATTATTAAAACATCACTTTTAGTGATACATGTTTGATTGCATCTTAATGTATCTTAACAGCTTACCTCTTAATTCATATTAACAACTCATATTTTTATATTAAAAGACTGTTTACATGCATTAAGATGTAATCAAATACCACTTTAGTTTCAATTTCTTTAATTTGCAATGTAAGGTTTATATAAATAAATTTTAATATTTTAGTCAAACTATTTTATTTTACTTACTTACTGTTGTATGCATACCATGCAATGCAATGCATGCATAGGACAACCCTTTGTAAAACTAAAACGTATATACGTAGGACAAAAAATAAAAACCCTTGACATAATCATTCTAAAATTGTTAGACTAGCTAGGGATTCTCATAAAATTGTTACTTTTGTCCATCTTCTTTAAAACTTTATTAATTAATCGATATTCATAGTTTTCTTTATAAATGAAAGAAACATATATAACATAACATGCTAGTTTGTCATATATAGTTGAAGGTTGAAATAATTTTTCTACAAAGTTTGAAGTTTAAAAAAGAAGCAATTCTCGTGGACCAAGAAAAGTAAAGAGAATTGATATTTTTATATGAAAAATGCTGTTATAGATTTATAATAATAATAAAAATTGTCCTTATGTATCGCTATATTATCAAAAAAGACGAATGAAAGTATCAGTTTGCAAAGTAAATACTCCTCCATAAAAGGGGAATTACAACTGTTCCTTGTTGTATTGTATTGTATGTATATGGAACATTGGAATATATAATGGTAGGCAAGACTGAAGAAAACAAAATACTCACTTTGTTAGGGCGGCATGAGAAATAAGTGTACACAAAGTATGACCCACCATTTAAGATAAGTCAAGTGGGCGGCGAAACAAAGTACGTATCTTCAAATTCTTATTTTCAATAATTACTTTTTGTTATTGTAAATTATTTTAATCTACTACTATTATATATCAGGTAGTGATTAATATAAAGTTTCTTTTGATTAATACAATGTAGACACGTAAGTCGAGAGGTAATGGATCATATATATTAAATGAATTCGGTTAGCATGAAGTTTATTTTTTGGTTAGTTAGTCAATTGATCAATAGAATCTTTGTACACATGTAACCTCGCCTCATTGTCAACACTCTATTGGCCAATTGACCAACTTACCCAAAAATAAACTTCATGCTAACCTATATCAAATGATATGACTTTGAGTATTTTAATAATATTTTATGATATAATTAATCACAAGAAATGCAGTTAATAATATAATGATAATACATCATTTGAGATATTTTTTGAGATCGTTAAAAAATTTGAGACACCTAATATTACCCTTAATTATAAAATTTATTACTTCATAATTTTTATTGAATAATCTCAAATTTAAGTTGAACTATCTCAAATCTACTGGTTATAAAATTTGTCCCTTTTAAGTTAAATAAATTAAATCAATTTCAGTTGTTATGATTTTGTAAATTAACTTTAAGAGCCAAAATAACATTTTTAGAAAATGGAGAGAGAGGATTAAAGTGTTGTTACATGAACTTATGAAGATACGGGAGTGGTTAGTATGAAGTTTATTTTTAGGTAAGTTGGTTAATTGATTAATAAAGTGCTGACACGCAGATCAAACTCTATGTGTGTCAGTATTTTATTAGTCAATTGACCAACTTACTAAAAAAATAAACTTCATGCTAACCGTATACTTTTAAAGTGTTTTTTGGAAAAGTATACCGGTGCAGGTATAAATTTTGCCAAATAAATACCCGACTATTATGATGAGACAGATACGGACATGGGACAGATAGGGAAAATACCATGAGACCATAAGCGAAGACTTGGATACCGGTGTTGCCCAGGGAGGCTGCTGCAAGCTCAAGGTTTCCTAGGTGGCCGGAAAATATTTGTGTGGACATGGACATCAAGTAGTTTATCATGTAAACTGCGACGGCAGGTGCAGCAAGGTAGAATAAGAGCTTCATTTCAATCCATGCCGCCAAACGGTAACGCTGCAAAGGCGAAAAGCTTGCATCTGACAATACGTTTTCGAGCTCGCTGCTGGATTCTTCATGTTTTTCTGATAATTGTGGTGATATAGATGCTTGATCGTTTTGTAGTAAAGGTTGGTACACATCATTCCTTGAAGAACCCATAAAAAAATATAATAAAATTACTAATTAGCTAGTAGGAGATCGATTAGTTATATGGCTACTTAGCAGCAGTCTTGGCCGCTGCGGTGGTGGTTGCCGACGGTGGTGATGGCGGCAGAGATAAGGGTCTTTTGTCAATTCACCAGAGACTGGTAAACTTAGATGTCTAGCTAGTTTGGTTTTGAAATGGTGGTTGGCTAGTGAGAATGATATCATGATATGTAGTGGGCTTACGATGTCTATACAAGTTCATTATTTTCTTGAGGACAAGATTGCTTATCCTATTTTTTTTATTTTTTTTTTATGAATAATGTTAGAGATACAAACTATTCTACAAACATTTTACTAAACTTGATGTGTTGTTTCTTTCACTTAAACTTTTTATGTGGGGTCAAAGACTACATTCAGCGAATTTGTTGATCAATATCTTTGAGGTGGAGTATCTTACATCGGCGATTTGTAAAATATTTTTAGAATAATTTGTGTCTGTAACATTACTCTTTTTTTATTTATATGTATTCATCCCATAGGCCACAGGATAAAATCACTAAACCAAAATACAAAATTATTAATAAATAAAAATTTATTTTTTATTTGGGCCTGAGCAAAAATATCAAATTAGTCGGCCGAATTCGAATTAATAATATCCCGACATGGAAACAAAGTACACTTTTGGAAATTTAACTAACAATTATGGCCAAAATTTCTAATATATCTAGCCTCAATACCAACCAATTATTCTCAGGTAGCCAATCCAAGTTGAAATTTGCTTCTCTAATGACGATGATAACAAAGCCTATTAAGTACTCAATCCGTCCGACACAAATATAAGTCGTTTTAGGATTGTGCACAAGTATTAAAAAAAAATAATGATAGAGACACAAATTATTCTATAAATATTTTATAACTGTTGATGTAACATATTCCACCTCAGCATATTGTGTGGACCGATCGAAGAAGAAACAATTTGTTGATCAATATGCTACGGTGGAGTATGCCACATCAGTAATTTATAAAATAGTTTGTGTCTGTAGCATTATTCATCAAAATGATTGTATAACATTAAATATAATATCAATTGTCTATATTAATTGTCCTTAATTGTATTGGAAAAAGATAGTGTTATTTATTGGACAAAAAATAGTGAGAAAACTAAAGTTGTATTTAATACTTAGGGTAATATTGAAAACTAAGCAATTAATGTTTAGCAAACGACTTGTATTAAGCTTCTCTAAAACGATTTATATTAAAGGACGAGAGAGTAGTATTTTGGGAAAATGGCTTGGATTCCTAAAATTTGTTTTCTGTTTTAACCAAAAAAGAATGGGTAGCTAAGGTTGATCGATCAGTTGGAAATTATTAGTAAAATGAGTCATTATCGATAGCTTATATATTTAATTATTTAAATTTTCAAAAGTTATTTTGGTAATTTAATTCCGTACGTACGTACGTCTATATTCAATCAAATGCTTAGTGAAGACACAAGAAACTTGAACAAACAAGGGCAGCCGGCACCAAGTAATAAAGTCTGTGCTTGGGGTTAGTAAGTAGGAGAGCAGATCCTCTGTCCCCAAATTTTCTGTCTTCCTTAGTGTCCTTCCACTTAAATCTTGACACATGTTCTTTTATTTAATTTTAGAAATAATTAATGTTAAGTAAGAGATTAGGTGTCAAGATTTAAGTGGAGGGACACAAGGGGACAGAGAATTTGGAGACAGATGATCTACTCTCAGTAGACGTGTGCATGCGTAAATATCAATATCAATTTCCTAAACGGGAACAATACCAAATTCATTGGTGAAACTCAGCTTCCTTTCAAAATTTAGTGTTGCTTACAATCAGTTGTCTGGAAGCATCCCTACGGCTACTGGAGGTCAGATTGCTACGTTTGCGGATTCAATCTTTTGAAGGGAATATCCATCTTCGTAAATCCTTGTTAACATCTTGTTTGCTCGAGCCTACAGAAGATCCTGTAAGCAAAATCACCAGAAGGAGAGGAATCCATAATTGGTCTGCCTTTTGCATTTGGAGGTGCAACAAGCTTTATCATAGTTGTCACCATCTTGTTCCTCTTTGGATGGGTACTTCCCAAAGAAAAGGCAAAAAAACGCATTGAAATTGCATGGGATAGAATGAGGTAGCTAGCAGTTTGATGTTCTCAGACCCAGGGGATTCGTTTACTCTTATATCATCATGAAGGCTTGTCATATGTATGAGACTCATTGTCAGCTCGCCTACGCCAACTAGTTTGAGATAAATAAAAGGCTTTGTTGAGATAGAATATGTTGTTAAGTTGGGTAATTATATTATTAATAGGTATGCCAATTGTTCTTGCAAATGAGCAGAGCATATTATGTGGTTTTACTTTCAGGTGAAATCACAAGCACAAGTTATTTCCTTCCATAGGAGTTAAATGAGATTTTTCTCACCAACTTAATTATGTGCAAGTATGTATTGTTCAGATGGTGAAGTTTATAAAAGTTCTGTATCTTACAATCTTACTTTGGGACACCTCGGTAGAAATGCCAGAAATAAATCTATTTTTTCCATGATAATGGGTCAAGTTTCTACACAGAGAATACAAGGACAAGATTACACAAGTCTAGACACAATAATGTGATTTATATGGCAAGAACAGGCATCTAGACTAAATAAATTG
This sequence comes from Panax ginseng, assembly GCA_020205605.1. NCBI lineage: Eukaryota > Viridiplantae > Streptophyta > Magnoliopsida > Apiales > Araliaceae > Panax > Panax ginseng. The sequence goes on from CM035127.1 coordinate 8,158,759, forward strand.
CCTGCATCAGGTAATTCAAATTTCAAGAGCACCACCAACCGCAGCAGGAAAATGAGGAAGGTATTCGGCCAGTTCTGCGAATATACTCTGCTTGTTTCTCTGTTTTTGCAGATTGGCGGTTTCTCTTGGATTCTGCTGCTGCCCGCTTCTCTTCAGCTTTGTGCCTTGCAGCTGCTAGCTTGTTCATAAGCTTATCATGTGCTCGGCCCCTCATCCTTTCGATCTCTACCTGAAAGTGATGAGGGTAAGGTTGTCATTTGTGTGTTTAGTCCAGTGAAGCTGTTATTAGACTTTTTGAGCATTGCAATTTGCAATGTAAAATACTCGGTCATTATGTTTCATATACAAAATAATTGGGGTGTGGATTCAAGCTCATTGGCCTATCATATACAAATAGTTACGTCCAAATTTTATTTTTAACTATAGAAACTATCTTAAATAGAAAGACATGAGAGGGCAGCCTGTACACTTAAGTTGAACTACAACTTCTACAGAACTAGGAGAACAAAAATGATCATGAGAGCAGAATGCAACAAGACATGTAAAATCAATTATCTTTAGAATTAATTCCAAGCATAGTAATAAGCAGCTGAGAACATGTCCAGTAACACAACAGTTAAACTATAGCTGCATTATATTAATAAATGCCCTGAAGAGATTCTAAATGATTAAAAGGTTCCTCCAAGTTCAATCATCATTTTGGGTAACACAAATATTGCAATATCAAAAATACGTTACAAAGGAATAAAAGAATCTCAAAGTGTACAGGTTCCACTGCCCATTACAGCAGAACACTACAAGAGATGCAAGTTTTTGAAAAGCATTCAAATGTAAACAAATTATGCTATTCTACTGCAAGGGATATAGACAAAAACCTATGTGATCCAGTATAAATATAAATTTATCGGTACCGAGCCAAAGAAAAAATAAGAACAATAATTCAAGCCGAGCATCAAAGGATGAGGCTAAATTAAAGGAATCAGAGAAGATTGCTATAACATGCTTAGAACCCTTAGTGGAATTGTTGAAGTGTATACAAATATAAACCAAATGAAGTTGTTTTAGCTTAAATGTTGAACATACAAGTCGAGCAGGTCAACAGAAACTAATAGTTTGGTAGCAAAAGCATACACCTCACCTCAATTTTCCTCATCTCAGCTTCAGTCTTTGCTTTTTGATGGTTTTCCCATGCCTGTATCTTGATCTCCTCACGTTTGAACCTGAGAGTAAAGTAAACATCTATTACTTTCTTTTGCCACACTGAAATAGTAAACAGACATAGCCAACACCTACCTGGTACTTATAAATATGAGGTCCTTAGCTAGCCTTAGAAAAGCATAGACTGACACTACGATTTTAGGCAACACTCAGTTATATACTCCAATACTTAAGATGATGTATTTTAATATGTTGGACTTTCACTCTATGCAAAGTTGACTTGTAACAACATAACACTAATACCTTCTTCCTTTGTTAATATACTTGATATAATTTGTTCATGAAAAAATATCTTACTTCCTACCAATAAAACTATGGTCCAAATTTAAAAACACATGCACCAGAGGTTCTATTTTTCATACATTAGGAATTCAGTCCATTACGGTATAGATTCAGAGCTTTGGACAAAAGTATTATAGTGCGAAGATTAAACCATATTTGGTTGAAATCAATAGAACCACTGAATGAGTTGACAAAGCTACAAGGCGAAAAGACCAAAGAGAATAAAGGTCAAGAGCCAAAACCATATGCAGTGCTGTAAACACTGACAGAATACATGGTCCTAGATCCAGATAAAGCCAAGTGGCAAAAAAATCAATTTGTCTAAGTAATTCCCTGGTAGCTGGGGTTTAAGGCACAAAGTCAATCAAGGGTTGAGTGAAATACCTGGCCATACACTTTGCTTTTTCTGCCTCCTCCCAAGCTGCTGCACGTGTCTCAATCATGCTTTTTGCTCGTTGTTCCTCTCCCAGATTTTTCAGTGAAGTAGATGCATCATTGTCCTCCTCTTCTTTGCTAGCCCAGGCTGCAATATTCATCTTACCCAGCTGAGTTCCAAGAAGCATTATCTCCCTCCTAGTTTTCATCTGCAACTCCTTCTCAGACAACTTCTTTTTAATGGGATCCAACAGGTTGTTTGGATGATCAATGGGAGATAAAGTTGGTGCAGCTCTTTTTGGAGTTGATGGTTGTGAAGAGGTAGGACTACGCATTGGTGTTGTTGCCCTTACAGGAGTTCCGGTCCTGGAAGGCTCCTGGCTAGCAATAGGAGTCATTTCTGTACCCATATCTCTCATTGATACCGACCTAGCTGTTGAAGGGGGTGGAATAAATGTTGTTGCACTATGGATGGACATTGATGAATCATGCCGGCTCATATTAACTGCCAAAAGTACAAATTGCACAAAAGAATTAAGTTACATAAATATTTTCATAGGTCAAAAGGCATTATAATTACTGACCTACAATAGTAAACTCATTCTGCTTATGTCTATAATGCAATAATTAATTAATTTCATCAACACTCAGCAACCACCACTACAACAGCCCAAATTAGTAATGAGTTTTCAGGTCAAGGAAAATAAAGTTATCCATCTTTATAAGTAATTGTAATTTTCATTTTTTTCCCATAGTTTAATCTAAATGTGGAATATATATATAAAAATTATATGAAAAAATCCTCTGAGAATGTATCAAAATAAGTATCATCTGGGATTGCAATCAAATTAACAATAGAAATAGAATGAATGAAGTCTTACTTGCTGATTCTTCAACACTATTTTCAATCATGAGCACCATCTTGTTATACAAATCAGCACTTGTATATGGATCACCCTCCCAGGTAACATGCTTCTGCCCTCCAATTTCCTTGCTTTCTTGGCTTGATTCCATCCGTTTGGTTTCCGGCTCATCATAAGAAACCAATGTTTGATTTGGAACTTCCACAACAACCTTCATTGATGGTAGCCGGCTTCCATAGCCAAAAGTACTATTTCTCCTCGAACCAGCTCCACTCTGCCCCTGAGGCTGTCCATTCTTGGGCCGGTTGGATGTTGGGCTAGCTATCCACTTCTGTGCATCATCCCACTTCGAAGGTGCTGTCTTGGAGAAAGGAGCAAGCGCAACTCTTTGTGGGGCTCGCTCCGCCTTCTGAAACTCAAAGACTGATGACGATAAACTCGTACTGTCAATCCCACTGTCATAATCTAAGTAACTGTCATCTTGAGACCTAAATCTTGAATTGAACAAAGGGTGATCCTTCATTCTACGACTGCCAACCATTTCCATAGCCAAGGAGTCAGCTGTAGTGGATGTTGAGCATTGAGGAAGAACACTTACAACATCTACATCTTTGCAACTCTCGGAACAGCAAACACCTAGTCAGATCAACACATTAACCTTTAAATTTTGTATTAAACTTAAACAACATACACACTACAAAATCATCCTCTAAAAGGAAATATCTTTACCAAGTCCATGGATGTGACCTCAGGAAACTATGCATTACTTTTTTCTTGAGGGAATGAAAAACTTGAATAAAACAAAATCACATCCCATTATAAGTTAAAAATACAAGTGAGATGGCTGATGAAAATGATTCCCAGTTCCCCTAAACTGCAAAATCTAACCCTCCGAAAAAACCAAGCGCTAGCAAATAAAGTAACGTCATTTTTTATTGATTTGTGGAGCACGAATCACTTCATCTAATCTAGAGTCAAACTAACGGATGAGGTCCCACTTTCCTAAATTCCTCCTCTACTTTCTCCCAGAAACCAAACAGAAAACAAGAAGCTTATTGCCCGGAATAGCATTTCCACTGAATATTTTGCAGAAATTATTAAATCATAAAGTGTACAAAATACCCATTACTGCGTAGTATAACAGATACTCCATGAAATCAAATCGTTAAATAAAATAGTACCAGAATCATCGATCTCGGAAACTTGAGATCTCAAGGAAAAAGTGGGGTCGAGATCTTCTTCTTGTAGTGATTTTCCTTGTTTTCTCTTCTTCTCTACTCCCAACAATAGCATACTCCTCAACTTCCCAGGAGATAACCCTCCTCCACTCCCCTGTATCAAGGAAAAGAAAATTATTACAACCAGTCCAACAAAGAGAAAAGAGAAAGATAGGGAAAGAATGTGACGGCTCAAGAGTAAAATTGGGAGTTTACTAAGAATGTAGATTTCACAGATCAAACGTAGATAAAAATAATTTCTTTAAGCGAAACCAAAAGCGCAAAATGAGAAATGAAAATGAAATGTTTTTTTTGCCTTTCTAAAATGTCTTTCTTAATCTCTTGAAAAATGCATTGGGAAAAGAGAAATAAAGACAAACCCACTTGCTTCTGCTGCTGCTGCTGAGATCTCTTCTCGATTCTTTCATAATCCATTTCTATTTCCTTCATCACAAGCAATCTCTCTCCCTCTCTCTCTCTCCTACAGTAATAATACCAACAGTGTTTTGAATTTTGATGCCTTAATCTTTCTCACACACAGACGCACACAGTGAAAGATGGCTCAACTGAATTATTGAAACTCTGTCAGTTTGTATATACACACATGTTTTACTATTAATTTATGTCAATTCTCAAACAGGCAAAAGTGAGACCAGAAAGTCGCTTAGTTTAACCCCCACACTACCTTACCATCTTCATGGGTAGGACTCCTCTGTCTGTCTATAGTCTTCAAACCTGCACTCCATCTAATTATATCGTGCCACGTAATACTAATTATTATGGCAGCCCCATCTTAATACAGACGCACTAATGGACGGTAATGATATCAAGTTACAGAGCACTGAAAATTTGACGGTCCAGATGTTCACTATAAGCTATCACACCACCTCAATATATTTATTTAAAGGATTACTTGTATAATGCACATGAAGCCCAAGCTTTAAGTCATAAGGTTGCTAGGCCCATGTATGGACCTGACTGTTAGATTTATTTATTTATTTTATCTAACTATGAAAAAAACCATACAATTATCAAACTTAAATAAAAAATAATAATAGGAGCTAGCTTAAGATAAATAGTAGGCAAGGCATAATAAATTAATAATAATAATAATAATATTGAGCTCAAAATTTTGCAGACATAATAATAATAATAATAATTTGTGTTGATTTTTGAGCTCAAAAGAGGACATTCTAATGGATCAGGAATCAGGATGACAAATTAAGCAGCAATGAGAATTGGGAATTTCGGATTAGGGGATGGATAAATTATGTTTGATGGCTTATAATGTCAAGTCAAGGGTTGTCAAAGCCCAACATAAACAAAACGTATATCAACTCCCTGGACTACAACACCATGATTATATATTAGATATTTTTTTCATATTTATTTATTTTTTAAAAAAAAAACTAATGAATTACCTATGACGATAAATCTATATTAAAAATAAATAATGGCCGATATTTATACATAAAATGGATAAAAATTAATAACTATCTTAGTAGTACCTTATATTATTCAACTATGTTAATCCATGGGAAGAACATTAAAAATGGGATATATACTTATATCGATAAATTTACAACAAAAAAAAACTCGCATAAAATGTTAAAAGATAAAATATAATGTTTACATATTCTATGTATACATATATATCCACTATCATTATTTAGAAAATTGATAAATTTATAATAAAAATAATATTTTTATATAAAAATTATCCTTATAAATTATATAATAACGAACAATTTATTATACATTTATAAATGCATACTTTTTATATAAAATTATAAAACAAATCATTGTAAAAATATTAATTTTCCATTATTTATTATCAATAAAGATTTGTTGTTACATATAGAGTGACCCCATTATATATTTTATTTTAATAAAATAGTGAGTGGCGACCGAAAGGCAAAACAACACGCGGAAGTGGTAGCGTGTGCCACCAAGTTTTTGGTGGTTTGGTTTCCTATCCATATAAATAAGTAACCACCCCACCCCCACGGCCCACGCACATTACCTGTCTCTCCTTTCTGTCACCGGCCGTTTTTCAAATTTCCATTTTCTGAAAAATATTAAGCAGTAGAGAGAAAATTCAAAAATATTTTTAAAAAAAATACAGCGACGAGATTGAATTGGATTTTTCCTTCTTTTCCTTCAAAGAAAAGGACGTTTCTTAGCGAATTTAAATCGGGAAAATCACCCCAATCTCCGGCGATGGCTTGGACCCTGGTGAGCCCGTCGGCAGTGATGGTGTACGGCCTGAAAAACGCTGCTAATTGGTGGGACCTCGTAAACGAGTCTCAAAAATGGCAGAATCAAATATTTCACGTTCTCGCGGCTCTTTACGGCATCGTAGCGGGTGTTGCTCTGATAATTCTGTTTCCTGGTAGTTTGCTTTGTTAATTTTGAGTAATTGATGAGTGTCGGGGATTCGCATTGCTTCGATAATCTTAATGTTTTAGGTAGGAAAGTTTAATGAATATATGTTGTCAAGGGCGGAGCCAGAAATTTTTTTCCTCCTGGGCTACCAAGTGCCATTTAGATTTCCCAAATAATAACAAATTATTACAGGCCAAACACCCTCCCTAACTTGCTTCAAAAACCAACTTTTTCTACTCCCGAACTTTTATCGAACACATTGAGTGACGCTTTTTATAGCCCTTTCTCTCTCTTGCTTGAATGTTCAATAACCAAAGGCTGACAAAGACCCAACAATCATAATAGATAATAACAAATTTGAATAGACTAAATTAAGCCCCAACTCTCCCAAAAACTGCAAAAACCAAACTTTATCCAACTAATTGTAAAAACTAAGAAATTTTACCTTCAATGCAAATCAATGAGAAAGAAATTCATTAAATGGTTTACTTATTTTTTATCAACTATGATGCAAAAAAAAGTTAAGGTAAGAAATTCATTAATTAGTTCGTTGGATTCAATCTTGTCTCCATCAAAAGGTGATAAGGTTCATTTGACTTTCGTTGAACAAGCTCTATAAACTTTTCATCCCATTATCCATTCACACGATCGTAATGCTAGTTTGTTTCGGATAAATGTAGGTCAATCAATATTCCCAAATACTTATTAAGTATTAATAAGACCAAACAATCGGAGAGACTTCAAAAAGAAAAAAGAAAAACTATGCACACTCAAACTAACCCCATCTGCAGAAATTGCTAACAAAGAGATGATTGACACGATTATCTCATCCACTTAAATCTCTCCACTCAAGCTTATCAGATTGGATAAGGACCAATTTCTAAGGTCAGAATTAATATTTGAATTAGAAAGATTAGGATTGGTTTGAGTTTTGAATTTGATGTCATGTAAATCATGTAATGATTTCTATATAACAGAAAGAGAGTAAGCCATCAATTATAATGAGTAAATCGATTTCCATCTTGTTATACTTTAATTGAGAGCAAATATAAATAAAAATCCTTAGCTTTCGACATACACTCATTGTAATACTTTTACAATTAGCAACCAACAACCAAACCCATCCCTAACAACAACAAAATGAAGACCCACAAACGAAACCCCAAATAAGAAAATAAAAGATAAAATGGAAGCAGACTGGAGTAAGGAATAATGTGGTCATAATCATGACAGAGACAACCCGGGCAACACACTAGCTTTCTAAAGAGAGTGTTGTCAAGTCAAGCGTCTCATTGCCAACATCGTGGTCTCGACCTTTGACCTTCTGCCCATGTCCCAAAGATTCTTTGTTTCACAATCGTATGGGAAGCTTCAGGGTGTGAGGGTTAGGGTTTGGGTAGGTCTCTTCGGGAGAAATTTGCAAGGCTTGAAACAAAGATGACTTTTACGGTTGTCGTCGCTTACGTGGCCTTAAGCGTCGTGGACGTAGGAGAATGAAATTGGGGTGATTTCATAGCCCGATTCACCTGAGCCACTGCCACCACATGACCAAGTGTAGCTCATACAGATATTGTTATGCTTGTTAAATATGTTGGCAAATCAAATGGCATGACTTTTACCATTAAATACGAATGGATTTGAGCCTATTCTTGAGTTACCAACGGAGGAAGCAGGATATAAGCATAGTTTCGATAGCTACCAAAAGTAAATTTGAAGTCTTGATACCTTTTTTCCTTGTTTGAAACAACAATCTCAATAATGGTGATTGGTTAAGGAACAAAACAAGAACTAGCCCTTAAGTTGATGTCCGTTACACACACACACACACACACACATATATATATATATATATATATATATTTAATTATCACGGTATTAAGATGTATATTGAGGAGGTATTCGTGTGCCAATTATTGTGAATAATAATAACTGGAATAGCAGATATTTCTCTTGATTTCTATGGACAAAGAAAATTCAAACTTGGGTAGATTTGACTAAGTTTAAAGCCCGGAATAGTACTAAATTAGCTAAATCTTGATGTTCGTGTACAATTAGTTCGGATCTGATTGAGAGTTCCCGAGTATGGATGGACCACTCAAAAGGTTTTCCATTTTCTCAATTTCTTGGTCAATGGAGGTATGTATTTTTGTGTTCATCTCTTGTACTTGTAACGCATCTCTCTCTCTCTCTCATTTGATCTTAAATTTGCCCCGGTTTTAAGTATCTTTGGTTACCATTTTGCGATTCGATCAGTAGTTTTGTTTTCCTGAAGATGTTCGGGCCTTATAACCGAGGTTAAGATGATCTTGAATTCAGATCTAAACAACCGCTTATATCCCGAATTATATCTAATCATAGCTTTCTATGAGATGTTTGCAGATTGTACAACATATATTGCTTGATGTGCCGAGTCTTGCATTTTTCTCAACATATGCCCTGTTGGTTTTATTTTGGGCAAAAATATACTATCAGGTAGGTTTTTGACAGGGTTAACTTCTACTGCTGTAAGACCCCAAATTTTTATAAATAAAATCAAATTTCCTCTAATTATTATTCTTGATTAATAAGGTGGTAATTTGATTAATGTGGTTAGTTATGGGTAAAATGCGCAAATTTTACAAAATAAGCAAGTGGTTATAAAATATTCATTGTTGTCGGGGAATATTCGTTTGGTCGTGGAATATTAAATCTTGTTGGGAATATTCGTATTTACGGCCAAGCCTACGACCATGGGCCCCATAACTAAAGCGATTGGAGGAAGAAAACGACAAATATAAGTTGTTTAAAAATAATCTACAGTAGTTATTACTGATTAACACTTGTTGAATTACACGGTGGTTAAAATACGATGTCTGCGCGTGGTTATGCGAAGACACTCAGTATTACAGATATTGTTGAATTATTGATTAAATGCGTAAAGGCACTACTCAATAATTATTACGAGAGTTCTTGCTCAATATTTTATTGATTCAATAATTGTTGCGTTGCTAGTTTATATTATTATTGTTTCAATAATTGTCACTGCACAGTATTTTTCATTATTAGATCAATAATTCCTATTATTTGAATAATATTATCAAATAACATTATTGGCAATGTCTAGAAAGTTCTGCATTTAAGGAGAGGTTTGGTCACCTAATTGCGCCAAGTGAGAGAAATCCTTATTGGAAAGCCCTCTTCCTCTCAGGAACTACGGTTGTCGATCTTGTGATTCTGTAATATTATTTTTAAATAATTAATTATTGATTATTATGATAAAGAAAATATTTATTTTATGTGGATATAAATGGAGAAAATTTTTAATGCGATAATTGTTGAAAATTAATATTTTATCTTTTTCTCGATAAAATAATTCATTTAAATATATTATTTTAATAATATATTAACTTGATGATATTTTTACAATGAATGTGGGATATATGAGTATATGAGGAGGAAGAGTATTTTTGTGGCATTAAATGTTTAATATATGTTTTGTGTGTCGGTGGACACAATTCTCGACCAAAATTGATTATAGACCGTAAAATCGCTTCATTTATGGATTTCTGATAATTTCTATTTGGAATTTGGAAAATCTTCCTACAGAAAGTTGTGAGAATTGAATTTCCTATAAAGTCATGAGATTCAATTTTTCGAATAAAAGGGCTATTTATCATGAATTATTGAAGTTCCGGAGTTCAAATAATTGATTTTTGGAAGTTTTAATTATTTTATATAAAAAAAAACGTTTTTGTGGTTGTTGGCACATGGGTGGGTGATATTTTTGACCAAAGAAGGCATGCTAGAGTTTTCAAAACATGTGGGTAGGAATTTTGAATAAATAATAATATATTTTATTAATTTAGTCTCCTTTGGCGTTCTAACATTTTCCTATAAATAGAGGACTAAGTTAGAATTGAAAATCACACCAGAAACTAAGTTTTCTCCCTTTTTCTCTCTATATTATCGAACGTAAGAGTGAGTATACTTTGAGTGTTCTATATCTGGTGCGAGTTTTACATCGACTATACCTAAATTCGGTCGAAGATACGGTTATTTTGAGGTAAGGGATGTTATTTCTTTCGCAAATATATTATTTTCTTCAATATCATTATGCCAAAATATTGGTTGAACTTTTTATCAAATTTGAAACTTTTTCATGTCGGGATTACTATTCATGATTCTTATTCACGAGTTCTTATTCATGAGTTACTATTCACGAGTTAATATTCACGAAGTCTATTCACGAAGCGTGAAGATGTTTTTTTTGTGAAATTTCTATCTTTTTGTGTGGGAGTTCTTATTCACGTATACTGCCTATTCACGATACTGACCTTATTCACAAATACTGATCTTATTCAATTCAAAAATAAAATTTTCTCTTTTTCTTCCGGATGTCTTTTATGGTTACTAAATTTTGATTGTATCCATGTTTTGATCGTTATTTTTGAGTTCTGCTTCAAAATTGTTTATTATGAAGTATTATTGATCTTGGATAAACTGTTGTACGAATCCCTAATATTTGTCCTTCTATCTCACTGAATTCGTTCTTAAAAATGTTTTCATCATCCTCGATCCTTAATGGTGATCTTGATGAATATCTTTGGCTGTAGTGCAAAGATGAATGATTAAATCGATGAATCTCTTTGGCCCGTAGTGCAAAGATGAGCAGTGTTGAGATGAACATGACCAACTTGGTGATATAAATGAATATCTTTGGCTTTAGTGCAAAGATGAATATTGATTGTTGTTACTGAGGGATGAAATATTGATGATGGACTTTTAAATCTTAGAAGACAATGAGAATTCTTTCTCTACGTGACTCTTCTAATGGATTCTTTGCTTCATTGCATTTGTTGATCTAAAACTTGTTGTCTATTGTATTCTATTAGATTTTTCCTGTTGAAGACTAACGATAATTTGTTGTATATTATCTTAGTCATAATATTCTTTATCTTGAAATTAGTTGAGCTCACCCTTTTCTTTGTTGTTCCATTTTTCTTCTCAAGAGGAGAACATAGCGAGGATCGAGTCGAGGTATGGAGTGAAGGTTCTAGAGAGAGTTGTTTAGTAGTCCTCACCATTTTGTAAAATAATGTATCAATAAATATGATGAGGATTTATTTGAGTATAAATATTGTCTGAAGATAATATTTGTATTCAAACTCACGATTTCTTGTTGTAATAATAAAGTTGTAGTAATTTATGTACCATGTATTTGGCGACTCGAATGGGTTGGGTGGAATGGACCTATTTTGGGGCGCCACAGTTGGTATCGAGCTTAGGGATATGATCTCCATGGAGATCGGGAATAGAACTAGGAGGAGAGGCGAGTAAATCCTTCGCTAGTGTGTCCTACCTAAGCTTATTTGTTGGTTAGATCATAATATAGGGATATTATGTGACATGTTAATTTATTTAATTAACCCTTATTTTATATGATGATGTTTGAGAATGTCGATTGCGAATATTAACAGTGGAGTAAATGAGGCCCGTGAGACGCCTTAAGTACTTTCACCAACGAGGAGAGAACGTGCAACATCTTTGGCAATGTTCCTCCCGCGAACAACGCCAATTGAGTAGATGATGAACGACGTGATGTTTAGAAGCTTTTTGCGCTTCATGCAAAATCGATTTGGAGACTTCGTGTACAAAATACGGGAGAAATGATAAGAACGCTTAGCGGTTTGTCACGCGCCAAACAATTCAAAGAGTTGGGACCACCGATTTCCATGGAAAGCCGGATCCGATCAAGGCGTAAACGTGGGTCAAGCAAATTACCAAGATATTTGATGTCTTGGGATGCGGGAGAAATGAAGGTTCCATTCGCCACCTTTATGTTTCGTGGTGAAGCGACATTCTTGGTGGGAATCGTAAGCGTACCCAACCCGATACCACTTGCACTCAACATGTCTTGGAAAAGATTTGAGAATCGTTCAATGACAAGTACTTTCCGAAAAGTATTCGTCATATGAAGGAAGTAGAGTTTATTAGACTCGAACGAAACAACATGACGATGTCTCAAGACGAGGCGAGTTCGCAGAATTATCCGTGTTTGCACCTCATTTGGTGGAGAATGAGGAACGAATGACGCCAGATGTTTATGAGAGCTCTAAAACCGTAGATTCACAATACCTTATCTCTCATAAATTTTCTCTCAGATTCGACATGTTGTCAACAGGGGCTCGATTATTAGAAGCGAGATAGTGAGTATACTCAACCGAGGGACCACAATCGTGGTAGTCATCGAGCGATGATAACCAAATGAGGAGGAAAGAATACGGACAAAGCGCGGTAACCACTCGGTGGTAATCGTGGACATGATAATAGGAGAGGTGACTCAAGTGGAAATTTCGTAAGAGAAGATTCAACAATGATGGGAAGATATCAACAATGAGAACCAAAGACCAAACAACAAATGCTGGGGAGGAGAACGACCACCGGTTAGATGTTACAAATGCGGAAGGAGGGATATATCATTGTTGTCCACAACAATCCAAGGTATGTTACAAACCATGGAAAGGATGGCCACATCGCCGAGATTATACTATCGCGAAAACCAAGTTCAAGCAGGAGTGGTGATTCCAAGAAATTTGTCCGGATAAGTCGAAATCGGCGGTTCCTCGGAAGAAGCGTTTGTCGTGACGGACAAAACATGAGGAACCCAAACGAGGTGATCACGGTAAGCTAATCTTGAATTCTTATGAAGTTTATACCTTACTATATACCCAGTTCTACCCATTCTTTTATCTCTCCCTTATACAGTGCTCAACGCTTAAACTTGACTCAGGAGAAATTAGATTTTGATTTATCTGTTGAAACTCCGTTGGGTGAAACCTTCGTTACATCTATAGTTTATAAATCTTGCATGATCCAAGTTGGCACTATCACATTACCTGTTGATTTTATCTCTTTAAAGATACTTGTTTTTGATGTGATTTTAGGGATTGATTGGTTAACTACTCATCATGCCAAATTGATTGCTTTCGTAAGGTTGTTAGTTTTCATATTCCTAAGCAACCTGTTATTCGAATTCAAGCAATCAAACCATTGTAGTCAAACATTTTCATATCAAGCCATGAAGTCATTCATTTATTACGGATGTCAAGTTTTCTTAGTCCATGTTATGGATTTGAATAAAGATACGTCAGATTTGAATAATATTCCTGTTGTTATTGATTTTTTCTGACGTATTTCCTGAAGAATTTCTTGGTTTACTCCCAAAGACTGATATTAAATTTTGTATCGACTTTGAACCCGGTACAAAACTCATTTCTAAAATCTCATATCGAATGGCTCCTATTGAATTTCAGGAGTTAAAAAACCAAGTACAAGAGTTAGTACCCGAGCCTTTATCTGGTGACTTCCTTTGTGGAATGCACCGAAGCCAGACTCTCCGTAGGGGACACCATATTCGTGCGATAGTAAAGCGATAGGTGTCATTGTAACGTCTTATCCAAGGTTGGGATATGAGTCACGAATGAGAGCAACCTAAGTCGAGAATCGAAATACGTAGCTTTTTAGGCTTAGTTGGTTATTATCGAAGATTCGTGGAAAGATTTTCTCAAATCGCTACTCCATTAACGCACCGATTGACTCGTAGAGATACAAAATTGAATGAAGCGAGGAATGTGGAAAGAGCTTCAAGAACTCAATAGGAGACTCATTTCGCACATGTTCCGACCATACCATCCCGGAAAAGCGAACGCGTGGTAGGCGACGTGTTGAGTAAAAGATCGTATCTGAGACGAGTACGATATTGTCAAAGACTCATCTCGTATAACTTACAAATGATGAAGATAGAGTTAAAGACTCTAGGGACTCACGCGTGATGATATACGAGTAGAATCAACTTTAATCAATAATGTTAAAGCCGCCAAGCCTGCTGACACTGAAGGTGATGAATATAAAGAAGAAGGTGCAAGAAAGGCGTTATTCTAGAAGTAAGAGTCAATGAAGAGAAAGAAAGCTCAAACTTTCGATTTATTAATTCATTCTCGATCGAGTAGAAATCGTGGCCTATAGACTACGCTTTTACTTACCAAGTATGTCGCGTGTTTATAACATTTTTTACGTCTCATGTAACGTAAATATGTGGACGACGAATAACATCATTGAGTTAGAACCAGACGAGATATAATGAAGACTTAACGCACGAAGAGGTACCTGTCAAGATCTTGGATATAAAGGAGTATGTCCTACGCGTAAAGGTCATACCACATGTTAAAGTTTTGTGGAGAAACCATGCTATAGAGGAAATTACCTGAGAGTTGGAAACGGAAATGAAAACGAGGTATCTTCATCTTTTCAAACACTGTATCGTCGTCCAATTTCGAGGACGAAATTTCATAAGGAGGGAGGTTGTAAGACCCCAAATTTTTATAAATAAAATCAAATTTCCTCTAATTATTATTCTTGATTAATAAGGTGGTAATTTGATTAATGTGAATAGTTATGGGTAAAATGCATAAATTTTACAAAATAAGCAATGGTTATAAAATATTCATTGTTGTTGGGGAATATTCGTTTGGTCGTGGAATATTCAATGCTGTTGGGAATATTCGTGACGACTAGCGACCAACCATGTATGTGGGCCTCATAACTGAAAAAGCGATTGGAGGAAGAAAACGACAAATATAAGTTGTTTAAAAATAACTGGCGTAGTTATTACTGAATTAACACTGCTTGAATTACACGGTGGTTAAAATACAATGTCTGATGGTGGTTGTCAATGACACGATATTGTTACAAAGATTGTTGAATTATTGATTAAATGCGTAAAGAAGGCACTACTCAATAATTATTACAATGAGTTCTTGCTTCAATATTTTATTGATTCAATAATTGTTGCGTTCTTTAGTTTATATTATTATTGTTTGAATAATTGTCACTTTGCAAGATTTTCCATTATTAGATCAATAATTCCTATTATTTGAATAATATTATCAAATAACATTATTGGCAATGTCTAGAAAGTTACATGTCAAGGAGAGGTTTGGTCACCTAATTGCATGGCCAAGGTAAGGAGAAATCCTTATTGGAAAGCCCTGCTCTTTCCTCGAACTACACGGTTGTCGATCTTGTGATTACAGAATATTATTTTAAATAATTAATTATTGATTATTATGATAAAGAAAATATTTATTTTATGTGGATATAGATGGAGAAAATTTTAATGCATAATTGTTGAAAATTAATATTTTATCTTTTTCGATAAAATAATTCATTTAAATATATTATTTTAATAATATATTAACTTGGTGATATTTTTACAATGAATGTGGGATATATGAGTATATGAGGAGGAAGAGTATTTTTGTGGCATTAAATGTTTAACATATGTTTTGTGTGTCGGTGGACACAATTCTTGACCAAAATTGATTATAGATCGTAAAATCGCTTTCATTTATGGATTTGGATAATTTCTATTTGAATTTGGAAAATCTTCCTTACAGAAAGTTGTAGAGAATTGAATTTCCTATAAAGTCGCGAGATTCAATTTTTCGACAAAAGGGCTATTTATCATGAATTATTGAAGTTAGGAGTTCAAATAATTGATTTTTGGAAGTTTTAATTATTTTATATAAGAAAAACGTTTTTGTGGTTGTTGGCACATGGGTGGTGATGTTTTTTGACCAAAGAAGGCATGCTAGAGTTTTCAAAATATGTGGGTAGAATTTTGAATAAATAATAATATATTTTATTAATTTAGTCTCCTTTGGCGTTCTAACATTTTCCTATAAATAGAGGACTAAGTTAGAATTGAAAATCACACCGAAACTAAGTTTTCTCTCTCTCTCTCTATATTATCGAACGTATTCTTGTGAGTATACTTTGAGTGTTCTTTATACTGGTGCGAGTTTACAAGACTATACCTAAAATTCAATCGAAGTGCGGTTATTTTGAGGTAAGGGATGTTATTTCTTTCATAAATATATTATTTTCTTCAATATCATTATGCCAAAATATTGGTTGAACTTTTTATCAAATTTGAAACTTTTTTTCATGTCGGGATTACTATTCATGAGTTCTTATTCACGAGTTATTATTCATGAGTTACTTATTCACGAGTTAATATTCACGAGTCTTATTCACGAAGCGTGAAGATGTTTTTTTTGAAATTTCTATCTTTTTTGTGTCCTGGGTTACTATTCACGTATCTGCCTATTTCACAAATCTGATTTATTCACTTCAAAAATAAAATTTTCTCTTTTCTTCCGGATGTCTTTTATGGTTACTAGCTTTGATTGTATCCATGTTTTGATCGTTATTTTTGAGTTCTCGCTTCAAAATTGTTTATTATGAAGTATTATTGATCTTGGATAAACCGCTGTTATGCAATTCCTAATATTTGTCCTTCTATCTCACCGGATTCGTTCTTAAAATGTTTTTCATCATCCTCGGATCCTTAATGGTGATCTTGATGAATATCTTTGGCACTGTAGTGCAAGATGAATGATTAAATCGATGAATCTCTTTGGCCCAGTAGTGCAAAGATGAACAGTGTTGAGATGAACATAACCAATCGGTGATATAAATGAATATCTTTGGCTGTGGTGCAAAGATGAATATTGATTGTTATTCTGAGGATGAAATATTGATGATGGACTTTTAAATCTTAGAAGACGGTAGAATTCTTTCTCTACGTGACTCTTCCAATGGATTCTTTGCTTCACGCATTTGTTGATCTAAAACTTGTTGTCTATTGTATTCTATTAGATTTTTCCTGTTGAAGACTAACGATAATTTGTTGTATATTATCTTAGTCATAATATTCTTTTACCGGGCTAGTTGAGCTCACCCTTTTCCTTGTTGTTCCATTTTTCTTCTCGGGAGGTGAGAAATAAGCGAGGATCGAGTCGGGGTATGGAGTGAAGGTTCTGAGAGAGTTGTTTAGTAGTTCTCACCATTTTTGTAAAATAATGTATCAATAAATATGATGAGGATTTATTTGAGTATAGATATTGTCTGAAGATAATATTTGTATTCAAACTCACAGCTTTTACTTGTTGTAATAATAAAGTTGTAGTAATTTACGTACCATGTATTTGGCGACTCGAGAATGGGTTGGGTGGAATGGACCTATTTTGGGGGCGTCAATGGCTATTGTTTGTTTGTGTCGATTATCGATGTTGATTTAGGGCTTTATCATTTCACGAGCACGTGTTGATCTCTTGATGGGCTCGCACCAAGTTTCTTGACAATCCATGGGGTGGTTTATGCCATTCAGGTTTACCTTTTTAAAATCTTTATACCAGCTAGCCTAGTTTTTTCTAAAAGAATATAACTTATTATATCATATCCTTTTCTTAATCTTTTTTCTTTTCTTCCTTTCTTAATCATGTTTTACCATTTTGTCTCATCATGCTTTAGAAATAATAGTGTAAAAATGTTTTTCAAGTTCATTTGGTGGAGCTAGTGCGATGAGACTACACACTTTTACTTGTAGAGCTATAAAAAAGAAGTGGTTTTGATTTTTTATTATGTTACGAATCTACGAAACACAATTTTTTGGATAAATTGTGCTTTTTAAGTTTTTAACCCACCACCCGCACGTCGTCATCAACTAGGCAAACTAAAGTCAACTCAAGTACTCAACTACACAAATGAGGCAATTAATGCACATTCTTTATGTAGTCCATTCTAGCTTTAAGCACTATGGTCGACTGAACCATCGTACTACATATTAATACAAATTAGTGATGTATAAACATTAACCTCGCAAGGCTTCTTTTTTGTTTGTGAGGATGCATTGGTTGTTTGAGTAAACCTTTTCTTTGAATATCTTCCGTGATTGTCTTGTGGTTGGTTATATGGTGGAATCCTATCCCGCTTTTGGTCATCCCATCAAGATGTTCTTTCTTTGGTTCGTGTTTAGATAGTATATTATATTTTATTGTTGTTTTGGTAAATTATGTTATAAAACTAAAACTTTTTAAGCTTCTCCTTATATACATGCTTTTTAGCGGTGTGTCTTTTGTTCATGACCTTTTAGGATTTCTCCTTTATGGTGGAAGGTAATGCCCATTTCTTTTGTTACCCACTTACCCATGATGATTGCCAAACTTTATATCTTTATAAGTATCTGTCTGTTTATTTAATCATTCAATTTTTATGTTCTCCCCCCTCCCTTCCTTTCAATTCACTCACTGCGACATGCACCCAGCACCCTACTTCACAAAGATGACCTGTCATATATGAATATTTAGTTTTCTTGTAAAATAACTGCTAGTTCACTTATATCTGATCCTCATCTTAAATCTTAATGCAGATTCTTCTTGATATTGCAGCGATTCCCTGTGGAATCAAAAGGACGACGTAAGAAGCTACAGGAGGTATTTATATTTATTCAATGTTTGTTGTTTTGATTTTATGTATTTGATGCTTATTTATATAACTTATCTTGTAATTTTTCACTTGCTTAGGTTGGCTATGTTACTACCATATGCTTCACATGTTTTCTCATTAGATGCATAATGGTGAGTCCATGTGTGCTCATCGTAAATACTCTCTTCTGCTTTGCCCGTCCCCATGGTTTTTTAGTCCAATTACTGATGATTAAAACACACTAATGTTGCTGGAAAACAAGGTCAAAAGTTTGGATCCTTCATGCTGTTTCAGTTATTTAACTTGTGTTATTACATCTTATGTGCAGATGTGCTTTAATGCATTCGATAAAGCTGCTAACCTTGATGTTGTGGATCATCCTGTTCTGAACTTGATATATTTTTTGGTATGTATCTTTTCCTAGCTTACTATTCATATTGATGTTAGTAATACATGTTTGCTCTTAAGGTTGTGGTCAAAGAAGCAATGAATATTCTCTTTATAACTTTGATTTTGCAGTTGGTCGAGATACTGCCCTCTTCCCTCGTCCTTTTCATTTTAAGGAAGTTGCCTCCAAAGCGTGGAATCACACAATATCACCCGATTCGCTGACAAGACGATGGATGATGTACAGTGTTGTATAATGTAAAAGTTATCACGAAAGAATTAATGGATGAGTTCACTTATGTGATGCTGAGGAGAATGGAAAGCGAGATGGGGAAAATGCACTATCCTGATGGGTACAATCTCAGGGTGTATGCGATGTTGGTTGGATATCAGTAGGTAGTAGAGCTGTTTAGAAGGAAACACACACACACACACACACACAAAGGGCGGGCATTGAAGATGCATAATTTTGTGTTGTTTAATTCCATGCTCCAAGCCTCCAAGTGGTAATGAAGATGCTATTAGGTATTCAGTTTTGAATTTTTTTTTCGACTTTTTCTTAGTTACTCGGCATTTTTCGACCTGTATGTATTACAATAAACATGACCTTTAACTCCTAATGAAATCTTGCTATTGTAAATCAACATCTAAGAAGGATTTATTTTAAGCAAGCAATAAGAAGAAACGAGGAAGAAAGTATAAACTGGAAAATAAATATTTCTGTTGCTGGAAAATATGAAAAAAATTTATTTATATCAACAAGACTGAAACTGAAACTAGGATAACGCACCTGGGTTGGGTTGGGTTCATATCATGTAGGCTCAAAAACTTAGACGTGAATTTGAAAGGTCTCATTCTTGGGCTTCAAATTTTGTAATCAAAAGGCCTACAACAAGGTAGTTCATCTTTTTCATATAGTTACTGTTAATGCCAAGATTTTCTGCCACGTCCCAATCACGTAAGACGTCCTGATCCTACATAGTAAACACAATAAGACACCAAAAGCTTGACGGCTTCGACCGTCGGGGGATAGCTCAGGCGTGAGAGTCAGTATCGGTGTTCACAAGGTTAACAATTGAGGATGTAATGTCTAGTGTATTGAGAAAGTGATAATAATCAGTTGTGTGTGTATGTGAACGTGAATGTTAACGTACCTCTTTCTGAAGATCTCCTTGCTAGGATATACTACGGACACGTTTCTTCGTGCCATCGACCCTCCCGACACCTGTTAATCTCATCCCTCTCGTCCACCGCATTGTTTTGTCCCATCTTTATTAATGCCATGTAAGATATCGATTACCCATTATCTTTGCCATCATCACCGGTTCAAAACCCAGTGAAGATATTTAAATATATGATGGGTCAACCCAATTTGATTTGGTCCGATACTGTAGAAGGACTTAACAAAGATAATAAAGTGATTAGGCCCAATAATGTCAACACTCAATAAAGAAGACCCAATGGACTAACTCAATAAGTAGGCCCAATCCATTCTACCGAATAGAGAAATATCACGACCCAACATTGCCCCTAGTTTTTATTAAACAGAGGTTTAATAGAAACTATAAATGGCATCGGTTCAGAACAAAAGGAATTATAATAAGACCAATAAAGGCCCAAAATACGGTTTCATCAAGTCCATCCGATGAACATCAAATAGCAACATAAAGGGTTCATCTTCACCACCTCTACTGTAAGTACCAATTGAAGAGCTTTCAACTATCAAGCTCGAGCCATAGAATAAAATTTCGGTTCGTAGAATAATTCCATCACGGACCTGATGGACGAAGGAATGAAATACCGGACTAAAGGAATTCGAAAGTTTTGATTTATTCATTCACTTCGCTGCCCATCAATTTGAAATGATTGACTAATAATGGTCATCTGCAGGCAAACGCTAATTCGTGTGCCTCCGTCTCAAATACAAAGAAACCGAAAAGGATGCCGAAGAGAATGCCGAAGAGAAAGCCGAAAAGAATGCCGAAGAGAATACCGCCCGAAGGGATAACGCCATCCGGAAGTCTGTGTTGGCGAAAGAAAGAAACAATCTTGATATTGATCTCTTCAACAATGAATGCCTTCGGAAGGATATCGACAAGATCAAAGAAGAACTAAAAACGACCAAGGCCACTCATTGGGTCATCACAATGACGAAGAAGAATGAAGATCTGACCGAGTCCAATCAGAGCTTGGCGAAGCAAAATAACAATATCCATGCTAAAGAAGCAAGATATCTAGCACATTGTCAAAAGCTTGAAGAAGAGCTCAAAGAGCTTCGGGCCCTTAGAGATTTGGGTCCGCCACTGACCGAAGACTTTCGTAAGGAGATCCAGGCAGAATACAGAAAATCCACCGAGCTGAACAATAAGATCGTCCATATGTATGCCAAAGGATATTAAATCTGCCGAAGTAAAGACAAGAAAAAGCTTTGTCGCGGCCGAGGTAGATCCATCTCTTCTAGACTCTTCAGATGGTGATGATGACGATGAATAAGCCTGAAGATGACCATCCCTTTACCTTTAACTATAGAACTTTCTGTAAAAATTCTAAACTCTTGTGAACCGTTAATATTAATGAAATATCAACTTCATGCCTTATTACTTCTGAGTGAACATTTCTTGTCAATAATTGATCATCAATCAACTTAAAAACTGTGTAAGTGCCTCTTATCTTAAACCGTTAGTCAATAATCAAGCAAATTATATAACAGTTAAGAACAATAATAATATAATCCGAACTCAACACTTGAACAAAATAAAGTAATGCATACTTATCGTCACCGAAGTGTGAGATAGATAGTGAATAAGGTGAATTCGGCTGATCTTCCTTGCACTATCAAGATCTTGTTTACCACTCGGGGTAGAACAAGTATATAAGGACATTTGTTTACCACTCGGGGTGAAACAATTATATAAGGACCAAGATATAAGGACATTTGTCTACCACACGGGGTCACAAATTCATAAGGACACTCCTGACAATAAGGCTGCCATCGAATGGCCAGCAAGTCCTACCATACCTCCTTACTCTAGTGTATTTTGTTTACCACTCGCTGTAAATCAAAATTAAGAGGATCATGGAATTTGTCTACCACACAGGGTATAACAAAACCATAAGGACACTCCTGCCGAAGAGGCTACCATCGAATGGTCAGCGAGTCCACCCCGTCCTCCTTACTTCGATGACTATTGATTTACCGCCCTCGGTAAAAGCAATATAAAGGAACATAGGATTTGTCTACCACGCTGGTCAACAAATAGATAGGCTACCATCAAATGGCCAGCGAGTCCGACTATACCTCCTTACACCATTGTGAACTTAGGACAAATAAGAAGAGGATCAGTTGTGAAAAAAGTGAATGTGGATCAGCCACCGAAGTCTTTCTGTGCTGAATCCCCGGTTCTTTCAAGAATATCCCTGCCGAAGTGCTTTGTAGGCCAACAACTTCGCGGCCAAATGATTTCCATAGATGTTTTTGTGAATTTCCCAAAAAACATACTCTGTTTCGGATGGAACCAAATGTTTGAGCAATGGTGACGAAAAAGGTCCTTCGATAAAGATTCTCATCAATGAAAACAAAATTGACACTCTTGTAATTGGTCTTCTTTACCAGCATCTGATCCAAAGGAAAGACGCCATTTGCCATCAAAGTTATAAGCATCTGTAGTGGCCAACTTCGATAATGCATCGGCAGTGAAATTGTTATTGCGATCGACCTCTTGATAGCCTATTGTACTGATGTCCGAAATAGAATATCCATCTGCATGCAATGTCCACGAGCTCTCTTGTCTTTGAAATCTTCTTAACGGGCTTTGTCGGACTCTCACCGCTTCCATCCGAAGTCGCAACTTTAGATGGATTTTCCCGAAGACAAGTGCCCACAGGGCGGTGTGCCCTCAGTGGACTCTCGGGAGTGTGATTTCTGGATCTACTTTGGTGAAACTTTCTGTCACTGTGGTGAGGATACTCAAGGCAGAATGCCTTATTTATATTCTGAGGTGCATACTCCCTGGATAAGTTTCTTCGTCTGCTGCGACCATAATCCCGGAAACCGATAGAGTAAGGTATCCTCTTCGGATGCTCAGGAATATGGTTCTTTGGTCTTCTTTGGCCATGAGGATCACCTTGAGACATGTCCTGAAAGTGTATAGACTACTTTCCAACTCACGGTTGTCCATCTTTAGGCGTACCACATCTTTCAGACTGGACATAATTGAACGCTTTGTCCCTCAGCTTGGCAATCCGAAGAATCTGCACAACTATATCCTTGCTCTGCTTTCATTACCTCATCGCTCGCCGCCACCACATCCTCGCTTCATGACAATTTACATCCTTGTTCCGCTCCAAGAGAACCTCCAAAGCTCTATCTGCTTCGTCCACCATCTTCATCACCGACCACTTTGGTCTTTTAGGAGTTCTAAAGGGGTGCCTTTTACTTGCCTTGACCCATGATCATGCTTTCTTTGTCGTGAAAAGAGACCAACCATCTTCGGAGCTCCGTAGTGGGCTCTCGAACGAAAACCCCGATTTGTGCCATAACTTCCGATGTAGAACAACCGAAATATTGTGATTGATAACTCAAGAACACTAGAAAATAGCCCTCCTTCTAGCGCCAATGTTAACGCCAAGATCTTTTGCCACGTCCCAATCATGTAAGACGTCCTGATCCTGCACAGTAAACACGATAAGACACCAAAAGCTTGACGGCTTCGACCGTCGGGGATAAATTTCGAGCGTAAGAGTCGATGTCGGTGTTCACAAGGTTAACAATGGAGGATGTAATGTCTAGTGTATTGAGAGAGTGATAATAATCAGTTGTGTGTGTATGTGAACGTGAATGTTAACGTACCTCTTTGTGAAGATCTCCTTGCTAGGATATACTACAGGACCTGGTTTACCGTGCCACTGACCCTCCTGACACCTGTTAATCTCATCCCCTCTGTCCACCGCTGGCCAACTGTCCAATCCTTATTAATGCCATGTAAGATATCGATTACCATTATCTTTGCCATCATCACTGCTCAAAACCCAAGTGAAGATATTTAAATATATGATGGGTCGACCCAATCGATTTGGTCCGATACTGTAAGGACTTAACAAAGATAATAAAGTGGTAGGCCCAATAATGTCAACACCCAATAGTGAAGACCCAATGGACTAATCCCAATAAGAGCCTAATCCATTCGGCCCAATAGGAGAAATATCACGACCCAACAGTTACAACAAGGTAATTTAATTCTTCCATTAAAAAATAAATTGTAGATATAGTTTAAAATTTGACTCAAGTATTTTTATTTTTATTTTGCCTACTAAAATACAAGCAATAACATAAAGCTAAAGAGGACAATTTTAGGCTGTCCTTGACCTTCATTCAAGGAAAAAACAAATCAAATCGATTCTTATAAACAAAGAATACAGTTTTCAACTATTTTTGTCTAAACAAACCACAATAATTGGAATCAACGGCTCTATCTTAAGACAGTCAAATGGTTTATCTACTATTTAAAGCTCAAGGTAAAACGGTTTATCACCATCATCTTGTGATGGTAAATCTATTAATTTTTTATTTCAATTTATTTCCCAGATGCCATCCATATCAATATGTGATATGTCTGTCTGCATATCTAGATATAACTCAAATCCAAGAAAAAGAACAGTTCAAGACAAAGCAAGAGTTCAATCATCAAGCTAGAAAACTGCAACACTTTCATTTTATTAACTGCACCCTAAAGAAACTGAATATCCTAAACAACGACGCAAGTTAGCCAACTGCAAAAGATGGCTGAAATCCTAGAATGCCTTATTGTTCTATATGTTTAGCTCAATGCTCTAAAACTGAGGAATCTACCAGATGACTAAAAGGACCTAAATGAAGAAATGCGTACGAGAGTATTTGATATAAACAAAATGTTATATCGGCTATCAAATTCATCTCACTGTGAGGGAGATTTAGCAAGACTGCCTAGCCATGGTGGAGGCACCATACCAGTTTGCTCATGCACAGTCTCTAGCAAGGGTGGCAATGCCCGATAAACAGAGGCCACCTCTTTCATGGCTGCACAAGTACCACTTCCTGCTCCCTCTGCTGCTTGCCCACCATTTGTCCACACGCTAATCTTTGGATGTAGTCCATTGATTGCATCTGCATTTATCTTGGCAATTTCTTTGAACAATCCACCATCGATCATTAGGTAATCTCTGAGCGCATTATAGTCTCCTCCCACTGCAGCTAATAAGGTTTGGATGTAGATTCCTTGTGCCTTTGCAAGCGCAATAAGCCCGTCGGCCTCTTTCTTTTTTGCATAGAGATCACCATCTGCTTCTAGTTGTCGGGCATATAATTGAGCCTCAGCTACCAATCTTTGACTCTCAGCCGCTTTTGTTTTCTCATACAGACTTCCCTCCGCAGCTTTCTGCTTCTTGTAAAACTCTAAGTTTGCCTCTTGCACCTGAATTGCTTTGGATGTTAGTTTAAAGAGACTTTTAAGCACCATTGCAATAGCTACTTTCTGATTAGCACAACAGCTATAGCCACAGATTTTTTTTTGACAATTTCATATAATTAAAAGAGCAAAATCTAAAAATTATGGAAAGAATAATTTTGAAAAAGTAGAAGCAGAAACAAAAAATAAAATCTGCAGGCTTAAACATGGCAGGGTCATAGTTCCATTTCTACTTACTGATTTAGTGATACGATTAACAAAGCATAACCAGCAGTATGTGTAACTAGGCATAGCAAGGATATATACACAGCTTGTTCTCCCACCCTCCCTCGGTATGTAACTAGGCATAACAGTGTGACAAACTGACAGACAATGTGTGTGTGAATGCCATGCTTGTGCAACCCATATATTAAGAAAAACTATGGGATAATTATGAAAAATATTTATGTATCAGTTGTTGAGGAATTTAAGATGAAAAAAAAGTACCTTGATCTCGTATTCGACACTAGCCTTGCTGAGAAATTCAACCTTGAGTTTCTCTGTTCGACTTAAAGCATTCTTTCTTTCAACCTCCTGCTGCAACTCAGCCTCTCGGATTTCCACAGCTTTGGCAGACTCCACCTCAGCCAATTGTGCCTGCTGTGACCACGAAGCCTTCTTCGTTAACAGATCAGCATTTGCCTTTGCCACATCAGCCTCTTTCTGGTTCTCAAATATCTTAACTTCTGCTGCCACCTTAACCTCTTCTTTCTTCCCCTCACCCTGCCTTTGAGTAGATATAATCTTGGTCTCTGCATCAATCTTTGCAGCATTCTGATCCGTCAATCCTAGTCTCTGCTTGGACCCAATCTCGCCCTTCATTTTGGCCTCAGCAACATCAATTTTTGCCTTGTTTGCTGCCTCCATCTGGGTTTTCTGGCCCAAGTATGAAAAATACTCGTGCCCTTTAACATCTACCAGCTGCTTAATATTAGCATTATAGATCAAAAGTTCAAACTGGTTAAGTTCAAGCTGCACATTGCTAAAAACCTTCTCCTTGAAATCTTTAGTGCCTTTGAAAACATCTTCCATAGTCATGGAAGCAGCAAGCACACGTGTTTCTCCCTCAATGACACCCTGAACAAGCTCCCTCACATCATGGGAATCACGATCATGGCAAGAGAGAAGTTTAGCATATTTCAATAGGCTTTCTTTGTCTTCCACCCGGGTCCGATGGTGAAAACAGCAGGGAGGAGGAAGGAGAGCTTCTCAGCACTCATGGCATTGACTTCAAAGGTGTAATTCACAGGAGTAACATCAAAAACTATGCAGGATTGGCGAGGCCATACAAAAGCCTTTTTTGCAAGCTTTATGTCTTCAATGCCAGCCCCAGTGATCACCAGTAACTCAGAAGGTTTTGCTACTCTCCACATTTTTTTTTATTTGAACCTTCTTAACATGGACAGAAAATGGTCAGTGTCACAAAAGTATACACCAAGACAAAGCAATATATATGAAGATTTATAAACCAGCACTGATAAATGTTGAAAATTCAGCATAGTAAAAAACATAATGGAATTAAAACTCAAAGTAATTGATCTCGAGTTGGATATCACAAATACTAGTAATCCTGCTGGTCAATTAATGAAAAACAGATTCATAGCTGCACTCAGGAAATTATTTCATCCCATACTTGCGCAAGCACTATATCTACCCCGAAAATTCCTTTCACATTGTTAAAATTTTATTGCCTATCAAAACTAGTCTTTGTACTTTGATACCTTCAGTTTGGTAAGTGACCAATTTTTTTTATTTTTTTGTGTTTGTCAAACTAATCTGCTAACATGCTTTGTTCAATTTTTTTGAACCACCATGGTAAAGTTCCTTGTTTTAATTGTACACAGTTCACCTTGTGCTTCCTAGTCCCTTGTCGTGGTTCTGTTTTAAAGACTCTGTCCCAAAACAAGAACACATCTAAGGAAGCTAGATTTTTCTTTGGGAAAAGATAGCGAGACTAATAAACTTTTGATAATTACTGAAACTTCACAGGAAATATGATGGTAATCACGAATTGAAAGTTGGAAGCCTGTGAATGGAAATACTAAAAGAGTCCCAACACAAACAGAACAAAATTAGAATATAAATACAACAAATTATAACATGAAAAAGTTTCACATCATTTCCAAAGTCATTTGATGTACCAAGTGTTGCACTAGAAGCATATAGACTTTTTAGCCAAAGAAAAAGAAGAAAAAAAGAGGTAGGAAATCAAGCAAACAAAGGCACATTCTTCGTAATAAATTCTCTTTTTTCCTATAATTTGTCTCCAAAATATGGGTAGTAGTTGTGCTCCTAGTTAATTATCTGAGCTTCTTCAAACATATGCCATCACTCATCATTCAACATCAAATTATTTGAATCCATGATAATTAGTTTGTTTAGAAATTATAATTTTCCTATCTCTGTATATTAGATAAAAAAATGCTTGATTATTTGTTTAGCAGACAAAAAATAATACCAGCTAATTATACAGACAACCAACTTAGACAAGTCTACAAATTAGAGAAAATTTTTCCAACAATTTGGTTGATAAATTTTGTGATGGAAAGGAAATTTTTTACAAAGAGACCTAACCGATTTCTCTCATAATTTTTCTAATCTTCAAATAATATATATATCAAAAGTTATGGAGAAATCCTAGCATGTTAAAGCTGAAAACTTCTCCCCACCCCCTAACTTTTGCATTATACTGAATATATCTAGGAAACAGACAAGAGTATAGAATTATTTGTCCAATTCCCACAGTGAAAACAGCAAACTGCTTTGTTTAGCCTATAAATTTCAATAACCTGAAACTTTTAATATAATAACTCAATCCACAAGTTAGGATAAGCAAAACAGGTCCAAATAAAACACTAGGGTTTAATGTTGTTCCCAAAACCCCCAATATAAATATATATTTAATCCAGCAAAGATGCATGGAGAGGAAATACTAGAACACCCAACAGGAATATAAACAAATTTCACACAATTACTACAACAATCCATATGGTATATACATTATTTCCCACAAACAATTCTGTGTGTTATGCTGATTGGTAACTTGTAATACAAGAAAACAAACTCTTACAAAATGCATAAAGAAAACAAACAACAAAAAATTGTTCAACGCCAAGACAATTTAGAATTTTTAAAAAAAAAGTATACAAAAAGTGAAAAGGAACTTACTTTTCCACGCGAGATTCTTAGACGCAGATTGCAAAAGAAAAATCAAAACTCTAGTGGAAGATAATCCTATTAAAATTTACCAAGTGAAGGATGAAGAGTTAAATAGAGTTGTGAATTGATATTTCCTACTCCCAACAAGAAAGGGAACGCAGAGAAGTCCGTACGACCAGGACGAAGTAGCAACAACTGGATAAATATAAAAATAATTTGTACAGTTTTCCTGTGAGAATACGTATACTTACTATATTGAAAACATTGATAATTCAATAAATTTAACACTTAAAAAGAATTCTACCTAAAGACTGATGAGAATAAAATATGTTATGTTTTTATTTTCGGCAAAATTAATAATTTGGTCATCAAAGTTGGCACGTTTTATTGAATATCTGATTGAATTTTTAATTTTTCAAATTAACTCACTGAACTAATTTTTATTTTCAAATTGGGTCATTTCTTTAAAAATAAAAAAATTAACATTTAAAGTTTTTAAAATAACAAAAACATAATAAAATATTTTTTTTAAAAAACAGATTTTTTAAAAAAAGAATTTTAAAAAAATATAATTTTAAAAATAGATTTTTTTTAAAATGGAACTTTTTAAAAATAGAATTTTTTAAAAACAATTCTATTTTTTTTAAAATTCCGTTTTCTTAAAAAATCTGTTTTTAAAAAATTCCGTTTTATTAAAAGTTCTATTTTTTTAAAAAATATATTTTTATAGAATTCTGTTTTTAAAAAATTCTATTTTTAAAAAATATGTTTTTCAAAAATTCTATTTTTTTAAAAAGTCTATTTTAAAAAATTCTGTTTTAAAAAAAGTTTTTTAAAAAATTGAACTTTTTAAAAAATATAATTTTTGTAAAAACAGATTTTTTAAAAATAGATATTTTAAAAAAAATTGAATTCTATATTTTTTAGAATCCGTTTTTAAAAATCTGCTTTTTTTTTTAAAAAAAAAAATTTTAAAAATCCATTTTTTAAAAGTTTGGTTTTTTAAAATCTGTTTTAAAAAAAAATCTATTTTTTAAAAATTCTGCTTTTAAAAAGTTCCGTTTTTTAAAATTATGTTTTAAAAAATTCTATTTTTTAAAAATTCATTATGTTTTTGTTATTTTTAAAACTTTAAAATGTTAATTTGTTTATTTTTAAAATCTGTTTTTGATTTTTTTGCCACATAAGCAATATTTTTTATTTTTTTTCCCACGTCAGCGCCGTGTAGATAAAAAATTAACGTTTGTCAACTTTTTTAAACGGAATGACCCAATTTGAAAATAAAAAATAGTTCAGTGGGTTAATTTGAAAAATTAAAAGTTCAATCGGGTATTCAATAAAACGTGCCAACTTCGGTGGCCAAATCACTAGTTTCGCCTTTCATTTTCTAATGTTTAATTTTTTGTATTTAATTTATAATTAAATATATTCATTATTTTTATATTTTTATTTAAGGTGCAATTAAATATTAATTTTTTTAATTATATTAGTTTAATTAATTAATATATTTTATTTTATTTTGTAAGATTTAATATTTTATTACAATAAAATTAATATCTTGGTGATCAAGCAATATTTAATGCTCATGGAATGAAATACTCCCTCCGTTCCTTAATATAGGTCGTTTTAGACATGTGCACAAAAATTAAGAAAATGATCGAAAAACATTAACTATATTATCAATTGTCTATAATACCCTTCACCTCACTTATATCATAAATACTCCCTCTTATTCAGATTAAATGCCTTTTTAGAGAGTTTCATTTTATTCTATATAAGTGTCGTTTTGGAATCCCTATGTAATATTGCACTATTTTTTTCTAATTTACCCCTCTATTTAATATGCTTAGTAAATGCAATTCCATGGACCATTGTGGAGAGAAAAATAATTAATAAGGGATACAAAAGATATTTTGTGTTATTTCTTAATAAGTGTGCTTAACTCTAAAAAGACATTTAATCTGAATAGGAGGGAGTATGAATAAAAAAATTAGGTGGAGTAATAAGAGGCAATTTGGAAAAAATAGTGATCAATTCTCCTAGATAACCACAAACGATAAATAATTAGAAATAACAAAAAAAATCTAAAACGACCTACATATAAGAATGGAGGAAGTAAACAAGAAGAAAAGGAAAAGGAGGTGAAACAATATTGGTAAAAGGAAAACTCTTTGAAGGAAGTTGATTGTCACAATTAATGTCATATGCTGCCTATAAATAGACGGTTATCAAGAGATATTGAAAGACTTGTCTACAAACTTCTCTGTATTATTTTTTGGTATTTTTATATATAGTTATGTATAGTTAAAGTCTTATTCTTGGATTAAGGATACGAAAGCCTCAAATTATTACATTGTGTGATCTAATTGGTTTTAATTGTCAATTATTATTTTAAGTATTTATTATTCTTGTGTGCTTAAATTCCTTGATTGATTAGTTTAATTGTTAGGTTGTAAACTAATTTATTATTAATTGAAATCTACTGCTAAATTAGAAGACGTCAAATTCGTAATTGTTTGATCACTCTAATTTGCGAGACAACTAAGATTAATAATTGACTGCAAATCACGAGATATGAAGAATATTCAACTAAATTAAATGCAACACATGTGCTTGTGTTGTTTAGCTTCCTCGTTTTTTCTATTTCTTAAAGTTGTTATTAGATTAAACTTTCAGCGCTTGTCTAAAAGTTTGGTAGTTAATGTTATTTAGATCGTTTGTTTCTATCTAACTAAAATTAAAAAAAGACATGGAATGATTGTAAATGGTGAATTGATTCTAACGATAAATATTTAAAGTATTACTACATCAATTCCTAAAAGATTGTCGTTTAAGGTTTTGGCACATGAATTAAGAAAAGTATCATTTATCAAGTAAAATTTATTTGAAATTTCATCACTATCTTTTTATGGAAAGTTGAAAACAATTAATACAGGGTAGAGAATTTTGTGGGACAATGAGAGAATGTAGGGGTAATATAGAAAAATAAATAATTTATTCTCCTTGAAAATTGTAAACGACAAACTTTTTGGAACAAATTTTTTCTTCTAAAACGACAATCTTTTAGGAACGGAGGGAGTAATTGTTTATGCTTGAATCATTGATCAGTGTAAGTTTGAATTAATTCAAGACATGTTTCTCTGAATTATTTCATTAGTTTACTTTATATCAAGGTTTTCAAACCTGGACCGGATCGTCGGTCGAACCGAAAAAAACCGGACCCGGTTCACTCAACGGTCCGGTTTGGACCACTAAACCACTTCTGCTCAAAAATCGTTCAGAACCGGTGAACCGGCGGTTGAACCAAGTTGACCCGATGAACTAGTGGCCTGGTTCACTGGGTTTGGCCAAATTCTCTCTTAAAAGATTAAAAATAAAAATTACGGATTTTATTTTATTTTAGTAATTTAGTTGAGACTTTGTTTGGTATTTTACATATTTTTGCATTCATTTAATCAAACACTTGAACTTGTGGTTGAATTTCGGAATTTGAATGTATCTTAGAGATGTTTAATTTTGTTTTTGTAGATAAATTGATTAATTTTACATATTTACTAAATATTATATACAAATATATAATAATAATAATTAATATATGTAAGATCCCAAATAATTAATAAATGAAATTTAATTTCCTCTAATTATTATTTTGAAATAGTAAGGGTTGATGTGATTAATGTGGATAGTTACGGGTAAAATACGCAAATATTTTAAAATAAGCAAGTGGTTATAAAATATTGTCGGGGAATATTCGTTTGGTCGTGGAATATTAAATGCTTGTCGGGAATATTAAATGCGGCAGCGATGCATGTGTGGGCCCCATAACGAAAATTGGAGGAAAAAAATGACAAATATAAGTTGTTTAAAAATAACGGCGTGGTTATTCTGAATTTACATTTGTTGGAATACGGTGGTTAAAACACGATGTCTACGCGTTGTTGAGCGATAGCATGCGGTATTGCACCAATTATTGACTCTTACGTGAAAGGCACTACTCAATAATGGTTACTGATAATTCTTGTTCGGTGTTTTATTTTATTGATTCAATAATTGCTTTGCGATGATATTTTATATTCTTTGTTGTTTTAATAATTGTCATTACACAATATTTTTCATTGTCGAAACAATAATTCATATTATCCGAATAATATTATTAGATAATATTATTGGCAATGTCTAGAAAGTTACATCTAAGGAGAGGTTTGGTCACCTAATTGCATGCCATGAGTGGGAGAAATTCTTATTGAAAGCCCTCTTTCTCTGAGGAACTGCACAGTTGTCGATATTGTGATTCTCGTAATATTATTTGTGAATAATTAATTATTGATTCATATGATGAGGAAAATATTGATTTTATGTGGATATAGATGGAGAAAATTTTTAATGTGACAATTGTTGAAAATTGAAATTTTATCTTTTTACGATAAAATAATTCATTTAAATATATATTATTATATTTTAATAATATAATAATGGTGATATTTTTACAACGAATGTGGGATATATGAGTATCTGAGGAGGAAGAGTATTTTTGTTGCAATAAATGTTTAAAACATGTTAAACATGTCGGTGGACCCCATTTATTGACCGAAATTTGATTATAAATTTCTAAAATCACCCGTTTGTGGATTTCTCAATTTACATTTGGGAATTTGGAAAAACTTTCTTACGCAAAGTTGTAGAGAATTTAATTTCCTATAAAAACACGCGAGATTTGAATTTTCTGATAAAAGGACTATTTATTATGAATTATTGAAGTTCTGAAGCTCAGAAATAATTGATTTTTGGAAGTTTAAATTATTTTAAATTAGGAAAACGTTTTTTTATTTTTTCTAGAAGGTTGGCATGTGTGAATTGCTGAGATTAAGATTTCAAGGAATACGATAATATTTTTATATATATTAATATTATATTAAATTTTCTGCTTTGGTGTTAAAGCGATTTCCTATAAATAGGTCTTTAGGTTAGAATTGAAAATCACACCGAAACTGAAGTTTTCTCTCTATATTATCGAAGCGTATTCTTGTGAGTATTTTGAGTATACTTTGAGTATTGCTATACGGTGAAAGTTCAAGTTATAGCTTTATATCCAGATATTCCAAAGTTAAATCTTGATCTTTTCGAGGTAAGGGATGTTATTTTCTTCTTAAATGATATTATTTCTTCAATATCATTATCTTTGAAATATTGGTTGGAACTTTTATCAAATTTGAAACTTTTTCATGTCGGGTTACTATTCATAAGTTCTTATTCATGAGTTCTTATTCACGATTCTTATTCACAAGTCTTATTCACGAAGCGTGAAGATGTTTTTTGTGAAATTTCTATCTTTTGGTGTCGAGTTACTATTCACGTATACTAACGGCCTATTCACGATATCTGACACTATTCACGAATCGACCTTTATTCATAGAAAAAATGAAATTTCTTCTTTTTGTCCAAAATATCTATTCGGATACTAGCTTTGATTGTATCCATGTTTTGATCATTCTTGAATTTTACACCACTATGATTATTTTTGAGGTATTTTTGGGCGTGGATAAAACAAAGTACGAATCCTTAATCCTTAATCCTTGTCATTTTGTTTCACCGGATTCGTTTCTTTAAAAATATTTTCATCATCCTCGGTCTTAAATGATGATATTATTGAAAATCTTTGGCTCATGTAGTGCAGATGAATGATTTATGATGAATATCTTTGGCTGTGTAGTGCAAAGATGAATGATTTCGATGAATATCTTTGGCCCGTAGTGCAAAGATGAGCAGTGTTTAGATGAACATGATCAATCATGGTGAATGTCCTCGGCTTTAGTCTGAGGATGAATATTTGATCCCGATATATATTGATTGATGTTACGAGGATAAAAAAAAATAGGCGATGAACTTTAAAATTCATACATAGAAGATAGTAGTTTGCATTCTCTACGTAACTCTTCTATGAATTAATATTTTCCATTGCGAATATTGATTTAAAACTTGTTGTATCATTGTATTCTATTATATTTTTCCCTGTTGAAGACTACGATAATTTGTTGTATATTATCTTAGTCATAATATTCTTTACTGGGCTAGTCGAGCTCATCCTTTTCCTTTTTGTTCCATTTTTCTTCTCGGGAGGCGAGAATATAGCGCGATGCAGTCGGGTATGGAATGAAAGTTCTAGGAGAGTTGTTTAGTAGTCCTCACCATTGTTGTAAAATAATGTATCAATAATTATGATGAGGATTTATTTGTATGTGGATATTGTCTAGATGGCAATATCTGTATTTAAACTCACAGTTTTACTATTGTAATAATAAAGTTGTAGTTATTTCTCTACCATGTATTTGGCGACTCAGAATGGGTTGGATGGAATGGACCTATTTTGGGGGCGTCACAATATAATTAATTATTTATTATTTATTACATATTAATGACGTCACTGGGTCAATAGCGGTTCTACCACTGGTTGGACCAATGACCCATCCACCCAGTAATTTTTTCGGTTCGATGACCGATCCGGATTTAAAAACCTTGCTTTATATTATTAACATATATATGGAGTAGTTTACTTTATTCAACAAACATTCAAAAACATTTTGTTGAATGGAATTAAGAGAAGATCATTAAACTCTTTGCTTTTTCTCCTCGAGGCTGCATTGGAATTAGAAGTGAGTAAAAAATGAATAAAATCAAATTACCGAACCGAACCGAATTATTTTAACCGAATTATTTCGGTTTTTCGGTTTTTCAGTTTTTTTAAGAATTTCAGTTATATCCGAATTATTATTCAATATTCGGTTTTGGTTTCAAAAAACAGATTATTCGGATATCCGAATTATCGAATTTATTAATTAAAAATTAATACAAATTTAATAATGGACAGGTTTGCTATATTAACTCAAAGCCCAATGCTAAATGGCCCAAAATCATACCACCACCAGGCCCCAACACTTGTTAACAAAAACCCGTATCTTCCCATATCTGAGATCAGATCATATTTCCCATATATGAGATTAGATCAGATCTGAGATCTGATATCCCACTCATCCCAGATCCCATGGCTCGATTCTGTTCTTCAACCTTCAAGTTCCCATGGCTCAACCTTCAAGATCTGATATCCCACTCATCCCAGATCCCACTCATCCCATCCACACCCAATACTGCAGTAAGCTCCCATCCCTGTTGCTGTTATAAGCAGATTCAGACTCTTATCTCCCAAAAATCAGTTCATGCCTGGGATTTACCAGGCTTAATAGCTGCAGCAAGTTCAACAGATATGATGAAAGTAGACTTTCCCGCCTCCCTCAGATATTGAACATCTCCGTTCATGAGCTTCACTAGCTTTCTGCTAACGAGCAAGCTTATGCCTTCCTCAGATATTTCAGCGTTACTTCCAAACATCTGGCTCAACAAGTCTTCTGGTACCCCGCCTCCGGTATGCGTGATCCTGCATTCAAGAAGATAAAGCCAATAAGTAACTATGTAGACAAAATTTTAAATTAGAAAATAACCTATTTACAAAAGCACCATTTGGTAATGATGACTTTTGCTTTTCTTTTTTTCCCAGTACAGACAGCAGAAGAACCATTTGGCTTTAAAGATACACATGTTAGAGACCCATGCAAAATCTTAATGTTTACCTAAAAGTTTATTTACCAAAAAGCATAATTAATTTTGTCTAAAAGACTCGAGAGCCTAAGGCCGAATTACATAAAACCAGATCCTTATGTTCATGTCTTGTAGCTTAATAAATTCAAATTAAACCAAATGGTGAACTTTAACACTTCAACATCTTCTTTTAAACCAAATGGTGTTGGTGTGGGTGTGGGTGTGGTGGCGGGTCGAGCAGAGGAATTTTTCTGTAGAACTTTGGAAGAGGGCTTTCAAGGATGCTTGTGAAAGGCTTTGTCCGATTCGTGCAGGGGAATTATAACCAAGTGTTTGGGCTTGTTAGTTGTTGCTAGACAGTGATTCGGTTTTTACCTGAATTATCGAAATTATAATTCGGTAATTTAGTTATTGTCAAATTTCGGTATTAATTCGGATAGTAAAATTATCATTACTTTGGTTTATTACTTTGGTTTTCGGTTATAATCGAACAAGATCATTCCTAATTGCATGGTATATATATGGCGGGACAAATAATAATAAATTACGTCTCCCTCCATATGCATGCATGCGTTGAGGACTTGAGGGTTTATTCCCAAAGCCAAAGGTCCTCTTTAGAGGGCCCCTAGCTAGCCTCCCTTTGAATTTCTTTACTGATATTAGGCTAACAACCTTCCATCTCCTTTGACCTTTTCCCACATACTATATAGTAGTAGTAGTGGAGTAATATTTTAGGTGTCGTCTTTATACCTACATACAGGATTCCAAGTCAAAGACCACTTTTAAAAAATTAATACAAAACAGTCAACGAAACAGCATATTAATACCATTTGAATTATATCACCAGAACATATTGACTCAGTAGAAGCTTCACTGGTCTCTCTCTCTCTCTGTCTCTCTCTCTCTCTATATATATACACAAAATTATTATGAAGCTGTTAAAAGAAAAGAAAGAAGAAGAAAAATACCAGCTGTTTAAAATTAGTAGCACGAGGCCATTGCATATAGTTGATAAGACAAGGTGATTTTAACTGAAGCGAAGGAGAAGCTCTACCAAAAAAACATGCTCCTTGTCTAATAATAAAAACAAGAAAAGATATATATAGAGTATCCATCCACATCAAGCGGTTGTTGGGAAAGAATCAATTTTAGCTTACCAATTGCCTGATTGGCAGAATGCATTGTTAAATTGAATAGTATGATCATGTGTGGATGGAATCTTATATATATATATATATATATATATATATATATATATATATATATATATATATACATTCAGCAACAGTATATCTGAGCAATATATAAATATGGAAAACAAATCAATTTTACAGGGAAAGCGATAGTGATTAGATTTCTTCTTTAGGTTGTAGTTCAACTCAACCACCATATTAAATAATGGGAATTATTATAAAAATCTGTATGTATGTATGTAAGCTGTCAACAGTTGCAATTGAAGACTTTGTTTTCCCCTGTAGGACCAATATCAATTTTCTTTGTTTACTTTTCTCTTGTTTTTTATAAAGCTTTTTTTAGCTCTACCCCGTTCTTGCAACCATAAATAGCTGACTAATGTTACGGACTTCTTGACCATTTCATATCCAACATATGCCAAAAAGTTACCAGCATTTCAGGACAACTCAAATAGTCTGCACCAACCGTAGATCATCATCTAATCAAAACTACAAACAGTAAGCACAACCGTCTTACTTAGTTAGCATCAACAATGGAACACCACATAATAGGGAAAATTCACAAATTTTATTTTGTACAAGCAATATATCTCTCCAATTAAAGAAAGAAAGAAAGAAAGAAAGAAAGAAAGAAAGAAGGAAGGAACGAACAAAAGAAATTTCAAATGCAATGATGAGGTGCCTCTCTTTTTTCTTCTCGGGTTAGATGGTATCCCTACTCTTGATGTTTACATCCCCATGAATATATATATACACCAGGAGGACTCGGCTAGTAATGTAAAACACCACTCCAAATGCTTCACAATGGGATCTGTTCGAAACAATAACTGAGATGATTGCCTTGCCATAAGCTTTCCACTACCACAGAACAACGCTAAGTGTTGACATCAAAGTTGTCAAGCCATGAAACTAGCTGCTGAGTAGAAGGCCTTATTTTAGGGATTTCGCTTAAGCAGAGGCAAGCAATTTCAAGAACCAACAACATTTCCTTGGCATGTTCTTTGTCATAGATGAACGGATCAAATACTTCACTTTCCCTTTTCTCCCTCTTCATTTGAATAACCCAAGAAATCAAATCCCTACTTCCTCTCGGTTTACACATATCCATCGGCCTCTTACCGGTAAGAAGCTCAAGAAGGACAACCCCAAAACTATACACATCCCCCTTATAAGTTGCAACAGAAGCTTGGCCATACTCAGGAGGGATGTAGCCCAAAGTCCCAACGAGATCGGTCGACACGTGGGTGTCATATGGAAGTATGAGCCTTGCAAGACCAAAATCAGCCAAGTGAGCTACAAACTTCTCATCTAGAAGAATATTACTTGATTTTATATCACGGTGGAGGATATGGGGTTCACATGATTGGTGCAAGTAAGCAAGCCCTCTTGCCGCCCCTTGAGCAATTTGAAGCCTGGTAACCCAATCTAGTGAAGAAGGTCCATCCATTTTCTCATGCAACCAATAATCCAAGCTAGCATTCTCCATATAAGAGTATATTAAGAGCTTGTCATTCTTATAATTACAATACCCCTGAAGACGGACAAGGTTTTGATGCCGAGCTCTTGAAAGCGCTACAACTTCAGCCTGAAATTCTCTATCCATCAGACCAGTGTCACCAGAAAGCCGTTTGATTGCAACCTTTGTACCATCAGGGAGGGTAGCCTTGTAGACCAAACCAAAGCCCCCACACCCAATAATGTTTGCTTGATCAAAGCTGTTTGTAGATTTCAGAATGTCAACAAGCGAGAGCTCCTTGTTGTCCTCCTTATTTTGGAAAAGTACCACTAGCCTTGACCCGAGTTCTTCAACATCAATTTCACTGTCGTCAGCCTCATTTTCGGGATCAACCTCTCTTCGGCTAGTTGTCCACAGAACAATTAAGATCACGAGGATAAGAAGAAAAGCTGATCCAAAGACAATCCCAACAGACATTGCAATGATAGTTCCTTCATTTTTCTTTGGTTTTACAGCTGATTCACGAGGGAATTGATTAGTAATTTGACAGACAGAGGAAGTATGTTCACCGCATAAACCTTGGTTCCCTTCGAAGCTTGAGTTTGGAAAAGTTGGAAATTGCCCTCTAGAAGGAATTGCGCCAGAGAGCTTGTTGTATGCAATGCTAAACTTTGACAGAAAACTGAGGTTCACCAAAGAAGGAGGTATTTTCCCAGAAAGATTGTTAAAGGACAAATCCAAAGTCTCCAAGCTAGTCATACCTGACAAAGTAGCAGGGATGTTTCCTGATAAATTGTTGCATTTCAGGTCCAAAATATGTAGCTTTTTCAGATTCCCAAATTCTGGCCAGATTGATCCGTGGAGGAAGTTATTACTAAGGTCCAGCATTGGTGGAAAGCTCCAAAGCTGATTATACTGCAAACCACTAGTATTTATGTTTCTTTTCATGAAAAACGGAAAATCTGGCGAAGGCTCTTCCAAAGAGATATTCCTGAAGATTAGGCTTTGTAACCTGGTAAGATTTTGTGGAATCTCCCCAGTAAAAGAGTTATTTGATAAGTCCAGGTAAAAGAGAAATTGAAAGCTGCCAAACCAGGATGCAATTGTTCCTTCCAAGTGGTTCCAAGACAAATCCAACAATTGCAATTGTGTGGAACCACTCAACCATTGGGGAATGTTACCGGTGAGTTTGCAATTGGCAATAATTAAAGCCTTTAGTGATTTGAACTGCAGATTAGGAACAGAAGGCAGTTCTTCCTTATGAAAATTCAAGGTAAGAACCAAAGTTGTTAAGTTCTGGCAATGTTGTAGAATTGTAAGGGCAGATGAGATGTTATAGATGCTGGAATTTGAGAGAGAAAGATAAGAAAGACTGTGAAAGTCCTTGAAACTTACTGGGATTTGGCCGCTGAAGTTGATTTTGGCAAGATTTATTGTTCTCAATCGTGGACAGTAGGGTATATTATCAGGAATAAACCCATGAAACCGATTAGACGCCAAATCAAGGGATACAAGCCTAGTCATTGCTGAACAGTTAAGATAAATCCGACCATCCAATGAATTGTTTCTCAAACTAAGCGAAACAATAGTATGAGAATTTGACAATGACAAAGGTATTTTACCAGTAAAATTGTTTGAATGAGCAGAGAAATACTCTAGATTTCTAAACCTATGAAAAACATCTGGTAA
The DNA here is from genome assembly GCA_020205605.1 of Panax ginseng. NCBI lineage: Eukaryota > Viridiplantae > Streptophyta > Magnoliopsida > Apiales > Araliaceae > Panax > Panax ginseng. Next base: position 8,199,361 of record CM035127.1, read on the forward strand.
ACTCCCTAAAAATCTATTGGAGGAAATATCCAAACGAACAAGTTTAGAAAGATTACCAATATTGTTGCTAAACTTCCCGGAGAGCCTGTTGTCCTGGAGAGTCAACAGAGACAAATTTGGCAACCGGAAAAGATCCTCAGGTATAGTCCCGGAGAGAGAGTTTGAAGCCAGGCCGAGGTGCTCCAGTAAGCTGCAATTCCCAAGCTCTAATGGAATACTTCCATTGAAGCAGTTCACTGCTAAATTAATATCCCGAATGCGGGGTGAATTGTTACATATACCTGCAGGAACCAAACCGTCAAAAGAATTTTCAGAAATGTTGAAAACTTGAATTGATGGTAGATTCATGCTCATTGGAAGCAACCCAGAAAAGTCATTGTTCTTCAAGTCCAAAACCTCTAAATTGGGCAAATTTAACAGTGAGGTTGGAATAGAGCCTCGGAGGAAATTATGAGAAAAGTTAAGGGTTTTAAGCTGGTCTAAACTGCCTATTGATTCAGACAGCTTGCCCGTTAATCTTTTTCTCCCAAGCTCCAACTTAACTACCCTGCCAGAGTCAAATTCATCATTTAATCCAAGAGAAGAGGAAGAACTGCAAGTGATGCCTACCCAATTACAGCAATTTGATGAAAAAGATGAATTTGTACTCAATTTCCACCCATCAATGGCATAATCTAAACCTGTCATGAAACCCTCTAATGCCTTCAAATCATTTAAATTACAAGTGAGGTTCTGAGCATTCAAAACCTCAGCTTGTAAGGAAAACCCAGAAAGAATCAAGATTACCCATAACTCCAGCATACCCATCTAGTAAAACAAGCCCAAATACACACAGAAAGAAAAGGGTTTGGTGAAAACTGGCATAAATGGAGGAGGAAATAGATAGGTATAGAGGTACAGAGAAATTGGCTTTTGACTTGGAAATTCATAAAAATTGGGTCAGTGATTTGGGGCAGTAAACTATGAGAAAGGACAATGACATGCTAAATGGCATTACCGTCACTGGTCAAGGTTTTAGGAGGGTTTAATTAGGGAGTTATGAGGAGAGAAAAATCTGTGTGCGGTAGATTCAAGAAAGAGAAATGGCCATCGAAGACTAGACGGAAGGTAAAAGTCAGTGTGGGTTGCGAAGTGAACGCAAAAGTCTTCCAATTGCTCTTTGGCTTAAATACACTTTTAGATTTGTCTTTGGGGCCATTTTATAATTTAGTCTTTCAAAGTGAAAAAACTTACAAATCGGTTATTGTATTCGAAAATTGTTTAGATCTAGTGCTTGTACTTTATAATTTTGAAATAATCGTTAAAATTGACTAACAGAGTAGATGGAAAATTCTGATATGGCTTCCTCATATGACGTGGATAATGATATGTATAAGGCCTTAGACACATCAGTTTAGGAGGGAATAATACTTCTCACGTGACCAAGTGAGGAAGAAATAAGGGTTAAACGCGAGAGACAGAATACAGAGAGAGAAGAGCTTCGAAGTCGATCTCATCCAGAGATTCAGAGATTCAAGCCTTACAGTCTATTCAACCCTTACGAGATTCAAGCCGTCATTCGACAACAAAAAAAGTAAGCACCCAAACCCTTATTTTTGATTCGGTGTGTTCCATTTTGAGTAAGCACCCAAACCCTTATTTCGAGTGTTAAAGATTTGTTCTGTGCACTTGATTTTGAACTTAATCTTTATTTATGCATACTTTATGTGGTTAATGTCCACCTTGTTGGATGTTTGTGGTTGTTTTCTCCAAATTTTGTGCTCTTGGTGTTGAATTAATGATGTGTTGAATCTGCAAATAAAAACACCTCTTGTGCTCTGTATCACTGTTCTTGATGATTTGAATTATATCATTCATTTATATATTAGTTTTCTGTTATGGAGAATTAGATTTTATATTTTGTCGGATTGCTTACTTAATCTCTCATTCTTACTCTATGTTATTTTTATTTTTTACGAAGTGATGAGATATGATTTCATTAATTGTGCTACTATGGTGGAGAGTTTGTCGGTGAGCCCACAAAACATTATGTAGGAGGGTTGAAAAAGTTGTCCTAAGTGATCCCGATTTCTTGTGCACCTTTACACGTATAAATGAACAAATGGCTCATATATTAAGGTACCATACTACTACTAAGGTTTTCTTTAAATATGGTGAAGTGTTTAGATTAATTCATGATGATGATTCGATCAGAGATTTAATTAAAGCTTCTGCAAAAGATATGACCATAGAAGTTTTTGTGGATCATAAACTTGACAAGGATCACCCCGATTATCTCAAGAACCTTGATCTACTTAAGTAAGCTCGAAGAAAATGAAAATGAGGAGAACAATGGGGTGAATCTTTGGGGAACAATGCTATGAATGGTGACTTCACTTAGTGATGAAAGTTCAGAGGCCTCTCGATCTCGACTTATTTGGTGATGATGAACAATTAAGCGATGATGAAGAGTACCAAAATGCAAGAACAAAATTTAAGGAGATACTAAACAAATGAGAGAGGTTGGAGATCCCGATGATCTTTGGTGGTATTGATCTACATGAGTTGCGAGAGGTGGGAGAAAAGGAGGTCGAAATGAGACTAATGTGTCAAACAAGTACACATGAAGATGAGACTAATCTGATCAGTACACGAAAAATGTTCAATGAACAACAGATTCGCAAATTCGATGATGATGGAAGAGATACAGATGATATTGATAAAGAGTGGTCACCTAGTGAATATGAAGATTCAGATCAGATGAGGTCTATGGATGTACACAGTGATGAAGAGAGTGAAGATGCTGAAGAAGTAAATCAACCGGATAAAGGCTAAGTAGGAAAAGAATGTGGAAAGAGTGATGATAATATTTGACCCCGACCAAGAGAAAAAGATATTGACTTCTGTGTTGGAATGATGTTCAGTGGGCCTCGCGAATTCAGAGAGGCTATTAGAGGATAGTTGGAGATGGTTTCTAAATTTGTTGGTTGAAGACCTGGAGGGAGGTGATGGGTCTGGGTGGACAGTGGTCAGTGATCAACAAAAAGGGTTGAAAGTGGCTATCGACGAGGTTCTTCCTTTTGCTGGACATAGGAATTGTTCAAGACACATATCGCAATTTGAGAAAAAATTCTCATCCTTAGCATTAAGGAAGGCTTTTTAGGCGACTTCATGTCAACATATGAAGCCGAGTTCAAGAGAAACATGAAAGAGGTGAATAGACTCAACAAGGATGCACATGATAAACTTCAAGAACTAATTCCTAAGGTATGGAGTAAGGCTTTTTTTAAAACTGTATGCAAATCAGATGTGGTGGAGAATAATATTTCAGAATGCTTTAACGCTTGGATTGTGAAAGCAAGATGGATGAATTGTATTGATATGTTAGAAGAAATAAGGACCAGAGGTTATGATTAGGCTCCACACTAAAAGGGATGCAATGAAGAAGTCGGGTGATACTATATGTCTAGGATCGGAAAATGCTTGATAAAGCTATTGATGAGTCTGGTTATTGTTCACTATGTGGGGTGGAGGAAATCAATTTGGTTAAAGATGAGAGGAGACACATATATTTGTTAACATTGAAGCGGAAGACATGCGCTTTGCGAGAAAAGTGGGATTTGACAGGATTCCATGCTACCATGCAATTTCAAAGATATATTTCGGGGAGGAAGAGCACAAAACTTATCTTGCTCATTAGTACAAGAAGGAAACATACCTAAAAGCCTACACACACATGGTAGAGGTTATAAGTAGTTTTTAGGGTGAAACAAGTTTTCATAAGATGTTACCTCCTCCAATATGCAATAAAGTATTGGGAAGACCTAAGAAAATGAGAAAGAAAGAAGGATGGGAGAATCCAAAAATCCTACAAGGATAACAAGGAAGGAAGAAAAATGCATTGCTTCAAAATGTAGACAGACGAGGGCACTGATAAGGGCCACCGTCCCTACCATCGATGGACAAATAGATGGACTTGATCAAGCATGTAAGTATTATAGCATTCCAACATTTCATTTTTGTTTATAGCATTCCGGTTTTGTTTATAGCATTCCAACATTATTCCAACAAAGAATGGCTTATCTATGTCGAAAAGAGTAAGCGTCAAGAGAAAAAAGTTGCCTTTACATCATCGAGATCCAAAAAGAAACATAACAATTACGGAAATTCTAACAAGGTATTGAATTTCGATTATCTTAAACTAAATGTCGATAGATGAAATGGATGTTAAACAATGGAATACGGATCAATACTACACTTCTCTTTCTTTACTTTTATACGTATAATACTACACCAAAGTTGCAAGTTAAGAGGATAAAGACCCGCTATTAAAAGTACCAAAGAGGATTTGGTGTTTATGTTAGTTACGAGGAGTCGTAATAGATAATATGAATGGACAAAACTCGGATTAGTTTTTGTGAGTTACAACTTTTTTTAAATTGCAAGTATTTATGTTACTTTTATTTGTCATTTTTCATATGTAACCATACTTGTGCTTGGTTATGTCAAATCTGATGCCAACTCCAGGAGAAGTCATATATCAAGATGGATCAAGCAGAAATAACACACCTCTTGCTACAAGAATGTATAGAACCCTACTTACATCAAGCAACAATCCACCAACTTCAAGCACAATGGAGAACATGAGAGATTAAGTTGGAAGTCAGTAGGGACATGAGATATCCAAGTTTAATTTTTAAGAACTTTGTTTAATATTTATGACCTTTGTTTAATATCAAGTTTGGACAGTGTGTTGATTGAAATGATTGACTGATGGCAGCTTTTTTCAAGTTTGTTTAAGACAATGTATTGTTTAATATCAAGTTTTAAGAACGTGACTGATGGTAGCTTTTTTTATTTTTATGGTTGAATTGAATCCTTTTATGGTTGGCTTGAATCCTTTTCATTTTTATGGTTGAATTGAATGATGACATTTTTTTTATGTTCTGCAAAGTACCAATAAGGCCTTCCTAACATTTTCACCAGTTGGTTAATTTGAGTGAGGTTTGGCAGTCCTAATTCAATCAGCAAGGATGCAATGTGGATGAACTTGAGGAGCTTATCTTTATTCTTGAATTTTAACTTAGTTTTGCTAGACACATTCTTTAGTAGTTTAATCTTCCAGAGCATGTAGTAGTCGGATTAATTAAGCTTTGTGTCTTATTTATATATCTTGTGGGATATGGTGACCATAATACTTGCCACCAGCCTCTGTTAAAGCATCCTTAATTTGCAAAAAACAGAGCATTGAAACAACAACAAACTAGAAAGACAAGAAACAGAGCATGCAATTCATTCATTAATTAAAACAGAACATCATTCATTCATTGAAACAACAACATTATTCATTCATTGAAACAACAACATCCTGCATTCATTAAAACACCAAACATCACAATCCATTGAAACACCACGAAAATAAACCTTCAACTTAACTAATACATTAAAACAAAGCATCATTCATTCAAATTCTAACCCCAACAACACCGACCAACTAACATCCATGAGCAAATTAAAAGAAACCATAAACATTTTTTTCCTTTTGTTGAGCTTTGGCGGTAATCTTCTTTAGCTTTTTAACCTCCTTCTCCATGTCTTCACTTTGAATTAAGTTACGCCAACTCTTTCCAATCCTTGGTCTTCTCACTATTTTCATTCTTCAATTTAACCAACATCTCTCTCGCTTCATCTTCAACTTTAATGTCAAATCTTGAATAACATCTTTGGCTCGTTCAGAAATGGTGGATCGTACCATTTAAAGAAACCGCAGATAGCTCTCTCATCTATTATTACACAACACACACACCACCATTTTCATCAATGAATCATATAAAAAGAAATAAAAAAACATCATTCCAAAATCTTACCCGATAATTAATACACCCAACGAATCGCCTTCCTAGATGTTTTGTTCCATCTTTCTTTTGCTCTCCCACATTTGCACCATTGCTCCACAAAGACACCGACTTGGGAAGTCGGTGTAATTCATTCATTTTGTTGCATGAACTACAATCTTCTTCCCCCGATTTTATTTACAATTTCACTCCAAGACGAAACTCATCCTTTCAATTAAACAATCTAAAACCCAGAAGAAGAAGAAGAAGGAAGAATGAGAGAAGAAGGAAGAATGAGAGAAGAACCTAATTTTTTCCCCCAAATATCGAGCTCTTTGTTTTTTTGTTGTTCGATCTCTTGGTTTTTAGTGAAATGAGAGAAGAAGGAAGAATGAAAAGAACCTAAAATTTTTTCCCCCCAATATTGAGCTTGGATCTCTTGGTTTTCTTGATCATCTTTTATAAATGGGAAATATACATCAATTAAACTTTGTTGCCCGATCATCGCCATGTCATCCTTTGCATCTGACCTGTCAAATTTTCAAACGGAACATGGATGAAACCCTATTGTTTAACGGATTGCAACAATTTTCGAGTACAATAACCAGTTTGTAAGTTTTTTCACTTTGGGTACCAAATTGTAAGTTGAGTCCCAGTAAAGGTACCAAAAATGTATTTATCTCATTTCTCTTTACACATCACTAGTCATATAATTAAATAAAAAGTTAAAGAGTAATGATATTCTATAATTATTTTATAATTTATTGATGTCACATACTTCATTTAAATTGTTTGAATGTAATATTTGGCCTCACATAAAAGTTGAGGTAGAATATGTCACATTAACAAATTATAAAATAGTTATAAAATAAATTTTGTCTCTAACATTATTAAAATTTAAATATAAATAATTTTATCATCTAATTCTCTTTTTTAATATACACAAAAAGTCAACTATAACTTTTATTACGAGATGAATGAGTAATATCTTACTACTTCTTTTGGGAGGTGTATCGCATGATTAAAATACAAAAAATCAACTATAAATATATTTTGGAGGCCCCTCATAATTCATGCAATCAACATAAAGGAATTGATATTTTTACAAACAAAAAATATAATTTTATAAAATTCTTCTCACGTCTAGTGGGTTTCACATTTATATTATCAAATTTTATTTATGAAAATATTAATTTTCTAAACACAACTTAATAATAATTGTTTCCTTTTAATGAGTAGTTGAGTGTGTGCAACTGTGAATCCATATATATATGATGATGAGATTCACCTGACCCTTTGAAATTCAATAAAATTGAGAATATATATACTTTAATGAATCATAAATTTAATAAATTAATTTTTTGAATCAAGATATGCTTTCAGATAAGCAAATATGGAGTGAGCATAATAAATGGGTCGGATGTGTACCATGCATAATGGACGAAAATAATTTATTATTGAGCAAAAGAGTGTGATTAAACCCGCAACGCGTGTGCAGGAAGCAACAGTACATATTAATACGTACATGCGCATGAAATGAATGAAAATTAAAGGGCCATTTCCCATTTCCTACCTTGCAACTTGAACAAGCCTTTAATAGCAGTCGGTCACGCATACATTAATCTTACTACTTGCATTATACTTATAATAATCACTATAATTTGATTTTAATCTAAAATTAAATACTATTACACTTGATATCTTTTTCCACAGAAAATCATATTTGAGGATTAACGAGCATGACTGCAATTTATTTTTTTTTATTATTAAAAAAATTGATATTTTCACAACACTTTTTGATATTTCTATTTAAAAAAATGTCGCTATACATATATATAAGTTCTATAACGACAATTTTTATGTGAAAATTATCAGTTTCCTTTTTTGAATAATCTTAATTCATAGCCAAGCCTGCACCCATTTCTTCTGGCTATTCAATTTTCTCATACTAAATGTGTCAAATTTGCATGCTGGTTGGAATTTTTAATTTAAAATCTAATGAGATACTAATATTCTTCATACGACATGTACAATATCTGCATAAAAAAGGTGGATGGATGTGTATTTAATTATACAGTATTATAATACGTACTTATTGACCGACTGTGATTTATTATTGACTACGTGTTAAAAATATCCATCGAGATTCGAGAGTCCCATTTGTCAAACACAGTTTTATAAAAAATATCTTATTAAAGGAAAGGATGATGATCATAAGTAGAAGTGTACCAACACCAATGTTCTATCCTCACTCAATTACTAATATCTATAATATATATATATGGAATTTGGTAAAGATTATAAGGTTGATGTATTATATCAGTTACTCCCTTCGTCCATAATTATTTAACTGTTTAAAATTTTTCGACATTTATTCAAATTTAAAAGAATTAATAATAATTATTTTAAAATTATCCCTCATTACTCTGCCTATTTTATTGATACGTTTAATTCTTTCTCTCTCCTTATCTCAGCAAGAGTATATCACGAGGGAAAGATCACGAGAGAGAGAGTAGATAATTTCTAAAGAATTAGATACGATTTTTATGGGGATGGATGGAGAGAGACCAATGAGTAAATGAGGTATGAGAGTTTTTTTAGGAGATAATTATGAAAAAATGTGCGAGAGAGAGTATGAATAACTATGATAAATGATCATTTAAGGGTATTATAGATAATTAAATATTATATTTAATGATTTCTAATCGTTATCTTAATTCTTGTGTCCACCTCTAAAATATCAAATAATTAGGAACGGATCGAGTACATTGTTAAACAAAAGGTTTTGCGTGCAAGAATAATTTTTGATTGGATGAAAATTTTGCCTAGCAATTCAAAATGGGCCAAATTGTAAGTTCAGCAATGTTGTATTCATAAACAAGCATTACATAGAATCTTATAAAACCTATCTTACCTCTCAATGGGCTGCCCAGTTTGTTGGCACACATCTTGCCTCAATTTTAAAACCAAGATTATATATTTTTAAAATGACTTATAATCAAAATTGTTTGACCATTAAGCTAAAAGGGTATTATTAGGATTGGCCCAGTTCAATTGTAGCCAAGTTATGACCAGCCCAACGGTTCATTTTTTCCAGCTAAGAATCTTATAAGTTGTTCTCGTTTTTATAATACAAAGGTTAGGTTTGTTTGTAAAGATTATAATTATAATGTCAAGATTATTAAGTAATTTATAATCCCAAAATTAATAGTTTCAAGTCTAAATTTAAAAACAAACAAGACATTTGAAAATTATAGTCTTATCCCAAGTATAATCATTGCAAACAAACGTAACCTAATAATTTTATACTGCGTACTATTTTTTTTTTTTTTTTTTTTTGCTAATATATTCTGCATACTAAAAATGATGTGATGTTTTCGAACTTGCCTATAATGAAAAAGAGCAAAACTAGTATAATTTATTAACATCAATATAGTTGTCTAAATATTAAATAAACAACTTAAATCAAAATCACCAACTTTTATTGAATTGTACTACTATTATTTAGGGGGATACTAAGTGATGTATTTATATTAGATTAGATATCCAACTTTATAAAATATAAGTAATTTTGCAATATTAAGTAATTTTGAGATTAATTATCAAAATATGTTATTATTCCCCCTACAATTACTGAATTTATCTCACTTTACATATACTTTTTTTTTATTTGAACATCTTCCCATCAATTTTTAGCAATACATATTTAGTTAAAAAATTTATACATTTAACGACACAATTAGTTCGTCGCAAATAAGTGTATATTTGCTACCATTGTAAATAATATAATATCTGTTTCGCTATATGTATATTAAAAAAATTAAATAAAAACTATAACAATGATGAATGGTAGGGCTGTACATAATTTTCGGTTTTTCGAATCGGATCGGACTGAATCGAATCGACCAGTTCGATACAAAAATAACTTGTTCGGTTTCAGTACAAAAAAATCGATATATACCGGTTTTTGGGTATCGATTTCGGTACGGAGTTTTTATGGTTGATAGACACAACCAAGTTAAGATATATATCTTGGTTTCCAATTTATTAATAATAATAATAATAATAATAATAATAATAATAATACAAATAATAAAAAAATAATAATTATATTAATTTTCGGTATTTATTCGATAAAAACCGATACCAAACCGATAAATCAATTTGATATATCGATTCAATCGGTACTGATATCAATATCAAATTTTGACTTTTGATTAAATTTAATACTAATTTAATTCGGACCGATATTTATCAATTGCACACCATAATGAACGAGGATACGATTAAGTATGTCCTATTCTCTCAATTTCCTAACACGAAATTTGAGATTGATTGGTTGAAATTTTTATTAGACTTGGTCTCATTATGACACCTATTTTAATGTTGCTACAAAAACAAATACAGCCAGGGGCGTGTAACTTGCCAAACAAACTAATAATTAATTAATTTTGCGGGCCAGGGGCATGCAACTTGCCAAACAAATCAATAACGGGGTCTATGCGTTTAAACATAATCTTGAAGTAAACCGTGTTAGGAATAGCCTGGTCATTCGTGGGGAATATCAGAGCACCGATTGTCAAATGTCAATTGATTTGAATTGACTCCTTCCTTCCCCACGACTAATGTTTGTAAATAGATTATTGGTTCAATCCTTAGGTACGTCATAAATATATATTAATAATAAATAAATTTTAATTTTTTATTAATTAAAATATAATAAAATCGAGTTAAAATATTACTAAAAGGTTGTTAATTTTAATATTAAAAAAATTTTGATACAAAAAAATATTAAAAAATAATAAAAATCGGTTCACCAGGTCAACTTAACCTAATCGATTTTAATTATTGAACCACCGATTCGACCGATGGTCAACTAATTCAATCCTAAATTTGATTAAACTGATCGAACCGAACATAAAACCGATTCTAGATCTAATTCAGGTTGGGTCTGAAAACAGAACGCACGACTATTAAGTTGTTGGTGGATTAACAAAACTATTATATTGACGCAATGGCATTTAAGTCCATTATATTTATTATTATTCCACCACCTGGCTTTTTAACTTTTTTTTGTACCTATATTTTAACTTTTAAATATAATAATATAAACAAAAATATTGATGAGTCGTTATGTGGTTTTTCTTCTCTAAAAATCAATAGAAATGTATTAAATTTTAAATAGCTTCAATTTGTTTTTTTGGAACTTGAGAAAAAAACAAACAAAGGAAGTTTACTTTTGCGTTCAAAATGGTCATTTTAAATGTTAAGGAGTCAAATTTGGTAGCTTGCAGATTGCTACATGAGATGGAGATAAGCACTCACTAGTACTCCATCTATTTCTAAAAAATTATCGTTTAAATTTTTTGTATATGAATTAAAAAAGTATTAATTCTTTCGTTCTTTAATATAAATTATTTTAGAGTTATGCACAAGTATTAAGGAAAAAATTGTAAAACATTAAATATACTATAAATTGTCTATATTGCCCTTGTATTGGAAAAAGAGAGTGTTATTTATTGGGCAAAAAATAGTGAGAGAACCAAAGTTATATTTATTACTTGGGGTAATATTGGAAACTAAGCAATTAATAATTACTTGAAATTCTCAAACGACTTATATTTAGGAACAAAAACATTTCTCTAAAATGATCTATATTAAGGAACGGAGGGTGTGACGCCCCCAAAATTAGGTATACATCACCCATCTTGGGTCGCCAGAATCGTAGTGCGTAATTCAAATACAACTTACTAATACAACTGTCATGTATACAATACGACAAAATATAAACTGTGAGTTTGAATACAAATATTGTCTACTAGAGATTATACAAACTCAAAAGGAGTCCTCATTATAATTATTATTACACTATTTCACGCGAATAGTGAGGACTACTAATGTTATCCTCTGAGACCATTACTCTAGTTCCCAGGCTTCGTCCCAAATTTATATTCTCATTTCTTGAAGAAACGTTGAAAGAAAGGGTGAGCTCAACTAGCCCGAAAAAAATATTATGACTAAGATCTTTGCGAGAATAAATTATCATTAGCCTTCAACAAATGTTAAACCGATAAAATATAATAAACATCAAGTTTAACTACAATGAAACCAAAGAATCCATTAAAAGATTCAAGTAGAAAATAAAATCTACTATCTTTTATGATTTAAAAGGTTTTTCATCATTTGTATATATTTGAGACTTAGCTTAATAAATATTCCACATCATCGAATCACTCTTTGCTACTACCAAGGATATTCTTTAAGTATCCGACCACAATTATTCATGCACTACGGGCCAAGAATATTTGTGTATTCATTAATAGTCATGATTATGCCAACAACTCATCCATCAATGTACTACGGGCCAATGAGGATTTTTAATTTTTACATCATTTGTAACATTACGGTTATGATTACAATCAATAATCCTGGTAATAATCATATCAAGTCCATCTACATACTACTGTGCCACGAGATGACTTTCAACATAATATAAACATGAGGATGATGACAATGATATAAGAATTCAATAAAACAAGTTCAAGAATTAATTTATCCGAGAACCAATAACATCCAAATCACGACATGATCTTTGCTTTGTAGTAAAATTCAAGAATATTTAGAAGAATATTTCCATGAAAAATCTTTGGATGAAGCGCAAATATCAAGGATATTCCACTAATTTCATGGAGTATATAAGTCAAAATTTTAACCAACCGAGAATAATAAAGAATGGAATAACAAAAGAAATCACCACGCAATGCGATGGGCCGCATGCGAGTTATTCCAACATAATAATAAATAACGGAACCGGTCCCACAGAAAAGCGCATGAATAGGATATTCTAACGAATAATAAAGAATAGAACCCAGTCCGTCGTAAAAACACACACACATGGGATGTTCTAACGTAATAATAATAAAGATTTTAACCAGGTCCGTGTAAAACACATGCATGAGGATGTTCCAATGAGAATAATAATAAAGATTTTAACCAGTCCTGTGTAAAACACACAGACGAGGATGTTCCAATGAATAATAAAAAATGTCACCAAGTATAGGGTAAACCGCATATACAAAGTTATTCCAATGAATAATAAGCGATAGAATAACAACAGCTTCTCTTCATGAATAAGAAAGAATAACACCCCTTACTTTAGTAGGAGATTGAATCTTGCGAGAGGTGTAGTAACAAAATACTCTTCTTCTTTCTCTTTATTCTCTATACTTTCTCTCTATAAGCTTGAATGAATTAAGTGAAAAATAATGAAGCCTTAGGCCTCTGTTTATAGAAGATTTCTAGCTTAAGACATGCCGTGTGAAAAGGCAAGTGGCTTGACGATTGGTGATGTGAAAAGAAAAGTGGTTTGACGTCTGTAATGTGAAACGACAATTGGTTCGACGCCTGTAATATGAAACGACAAGTGGTTCGACACCTGTAATATGAAACGGCAAGTGGTTTGACGTCTGGTAAAGGTAATTACTATTGACGAAGGTAATTAATATTGACGAAGGTAATTACTATTGACGAAGAGACTCTTAGATGATGACATATGGCCCCCCCATAAAATAATCAAACTTACCACAAACGTCTCATAACAGACTCTTTATATGCATCGAGGATTGAATAAATATTACCACAAATCATTTTATTTTTAATCAACACATATTTAATCTTTCAACAATTATTAATCATTTATAACTTGTCGTCTCAATTATTGATTTAATAATATAACATATTATCTGAGATACTCTTATTACAATAATTGAATCAATAATATAAGCGATATGATCGCAATTCTTTATAGCAATAATTGAGTATAATTTGAGTGACTTCTCACGTAAGCATCAATAATCAATCTGGTGTGCTACTTATGTAACCACGCGACATTATTGTACTTTTACTACTGGGTAGTTCAACAGCTTTAAACGGTAACACCTCCGTAGTTATTTTCATAAAGTATTTTTGTCGTTTTCTCAATCCGACAATAATTCCGTTAATAGGGTCCACTAATGATTGTCTTGTCGTCATTTAATATTCCCCATGAAAAGAATATTCCCAAACCAAACGAATATTTTATAACAACTTTGCTTACTTTGTAAAATTTATAAATATTACCCACAACTATAACATTATATCAAATTTATTCCATAATATTCAAAAATAGTATTTATAGAAAATTCATCTTTATTTATAAAAGTTGGGGTCTTACAACCTCCCTTCTTATGAAATTTAAGCCCTCGAAATTAGGGTAATGCGTGCTTGGTATGTCAAGAGGTAAGGATACCTTGATTTCATTTCGATTCTAACTCCCAAGTCATTTCCTCAACATCGTGGTTCCTCCACAAAACTTTGACTTGAGGTATAACCTTGGAAGCGTAGAATATGTTCCTTCTTATCCAAGATTTGAACATGAACCTCTTCATACGTCAAATTCGGGTCTTTCACATATTTACGTAACATGGATATGTGAAAAACGTTATGAACACGAGACATACTTGGCGGTAAAGCGAGTCTATAGGCCACAGTTCCTACTCGATCGAGGATTAAAAATGGACCGATGAATCGAGGATTGAGTTTTCCTCTATTTCCAAATCTTGTAACTCCTTTCCATGGAGCAACACGTAACAACACATGATCTCCTATATCGAATTCCACGCCCTTTCGATGAAGATCGGCGATAACTCTTTATCGATTTTGTGAGGTTTTTTATACGTTGTCGGATCGTTTGAATCTTTTTCGTAGTCATATACCCAACTCCGGTCCCAACAACGTTGCTTCACCCACCTCATCCCAACATACTGGGAGAACGACACTTTCTTCCATACAACGCTTGAATGGAGCCATGCCAATACTTGCTTGATAACTGTTGTTGTAGGAAAACTCCACCAATGGTAAGAACTTGTCCCAACTTCCTTGAAATCAAGGACACAGAGTCTTAATAGATCTTTAAGAATTTGAATAGTCCTCTCCGACTGTCCGTCCGTCTGAGGATGATATGCTTAGAAGCTAAATCGTAAATCTGTGCCCATAGCTTTTAAAGATACTAACCCAAAATCGTGAAGTGAATCTTGGGTCTCGATAAGAAACTATGGATACTGCAAGATACCATGCAGATCTTACAATCTCGTTTATGTACATACTGAACAAGACATTCAAGTGTATAAGTTTTTCAGATCGATGAAAAAAGAAGAGACTTGGTCAATCTATCAACAATGACCCAAATCGCATCTATGCCTTGAGAAACCTTAGGAAGGCCGAATTGAAATCCATGGTAATGTGCTCCCACTTCTATTCGGAATTTCAAGTGGTTGCTGATGGACCTTTTGGTACTTGATGCTCGCTTTAACTTCGTTGACAAGTTAGACACTTTGAGATAAACAACGCTATCTCTCTCTCTTCATATTGCTCCACCAAAATGTATGATGAATATCACGATACATTTTGGTACTCCCAAATGGATTGCAAAGCGGTGTGTTGTGCACCTCAAAATCATGATTTTATACTTTAAATCGTGGTCGTTAGGAACACAAAGTCCGGAGTTGACTCAAGTATTCCTTCTTCATCGATTCTTGCTTGGCATATAAAGACCTTCTTGCACTTTCTTCCTCATACGCATCGACTCCCTGTGCATAGCTTGAGCGACTTTAACTTTATCGATTAAAGTCGGTTCTACTCGTATATTCGCTATCATCACATGCGTCCCAGAGTCTTTAACTCTATCTCCATCCTTTGCAAGTCACACAAAATGGGCCTTTATGTTGACAATATCGCACTCAGATTTGCGTATGATCTTCTACTCAATGCGTCACCACCACGTTCGCTTTTCCAGGATGGTATTGGATGGTATGATCATAATCTTTCAGCAGTTCAAGCCAACGTCGTTGTCGCGTCTTTGAGTTCCTTTTGAGTGAAGAAATATTTGAGGCTTTTATGATCCGTAAAGATCTCCACTTTCTCCCCATACAAGTAATGCCTCCAAATTTTAAGTGCAAAGAGATGGAATGCTAACTCTAGATCATGAGTAGGATAATTCCTCTCATATTCTTTGAGTTGTCGTGAGGCATATCTTATGACTTTCCCATGTTGCATGAGAACACATCCTAACCCTTTACCCAAGCATCACTATAGATGACAAATCCTCTCAAGCAGGATGGTATTGTCGAGCAGTCTTGAAATGAGTCTCTCTTGAGTTCTTGAAAACTCTTCTCACATTCTTCGCTCTAATTGAACTTTGTATCTTTCGAAATTCACCGAGTCAATGGAGTAGCGATTCGAGAAAATCCTTCCACGAATCTCCGATAATAACCAAATAAACCGAGAAAGCTACGTCGTGATCATTTGATTTAGGTTGCTCCCGACTTTGAATAGCTTGATCTTTCTTTGGGTCAATGATATTCCATGACTTGATACCACGCGTGCCCAAGGAATGCTACTTCCTCGAAGCGAACTCGCATTTCTTTAACTTGGCATAAAGCTTATATTCACGAAGCTTTTGGAGTGTCGACCTCAAGTATTGCTCATGATCTTCACGGCTTTTGGAATAAATAAGGATGTCATCAATAAAGACGACCACAAAGTGATCCAAATATTCCTTGAATACTCGATTCATCATATCCATGAAGCGGCGGAGCATTAGTCAATCCAAAGGACATGACTAGAATTCATAATGCCCGTCATCGAGTTCTAAAAATCGTCTTTGGAATGTCATCGGTTCTAATCTTCAATTGGTGATATTGGAATGAAGATCAATCTTTGAAAAGAATTTGGCTCCTTTGAATCGGGTCAAACAGGTCATCAATACGTACGTGGCAATGGATACCTATTTTTGATGGTGACATGATTCAACTCCAGATAATCAATACAAAATCGCATACTCTATCTTTCTTCTTCACGAATAGAGCAGGAGCACCCCAAGGAGAAGTACTAGGGCGAATAAAGCCAATGTCTAACAATTCCAGTAGTTGGGTTTTAACTCACGAAGTTCAATAAGAGCCATTCGATATAGGGCTTTGGAAATAGGTTTTGTCTTAGGGTTCAAGGTCGATACAAAATTTAATTTCACGCCTGGGGGGTAGGCGAGGAAGTTCTTCTGAAATACGTCGAAAAATTTATTAATAATAGAAATATCGTTCAAAAGCGGCGTATTTTTGTTTAAATCGTGACATGAGCTAAGAAAGCTTGACATCCATTTTTCAATAAACGAATAGCTTTATGGCTTGAGATGACCGTGATTGATTTTAATGGTTTGGTCGCTTGAATTAGCATAATAGGTTGATTAGGAATATGAAAGCTAACAACCTTACGAAAACAATCAATTTTTGCATGATAAGTAGTTAACCAATCAATCCTTAGAATCACGTCAAATGCAAGTATTTTTAATGAAATAAAGTCGACGACGTAATGTGAAGGTACCGATTTGAACCAAACAAGACTTATAAACAATGGATGTAATGAAGGTTTCTCCCAACGGAGTTTCCACAGATAAGTCAAAGTCTAATTTCTCCTGAGTCAAATTTAATTGATGGCGCAAGTAGGAGAAATAAAAGAATGGGTAGAACCCAGGTATCAAATAAAGTATAGACTTCGTTAGAGTTTATGATAAGCTTTCACCCGTGATGACCTCATTCGGGTTCCTTGCTCTCTACTGGAGGTCACAACAAACGCCTCCTCCAGACCACTCTGGGTTTTGACTTTTACGGGACTGACCTTTGGTGCCTCCATCCTAGTGAATTTGTCTTGATGGCAACAAAATCGAGCTAAGTGACCTTCTTTCACAATTATAACATCTTTGGACAAAGATCATCACAGTTTGGGCTGATGTGTCCTCCCTCCGCATTTAAAGAATACGATATGTGGTCTTTCTCCTTCCTTAACAACGGGTCTTTGGTCTTTGACGTCTTTCCATCATTGTTGAATCTCCTTTTCTTGAAATGTCCATTCTTATTGTTTTGGCCCTCGATTACCACCGAGTGGTTACCATTTCGCCCGTTGATTCCTCCACGCTTGTTGTCACCGCTTCACGATGACTACTCTCATTGGTATTATAATTTTGCTTACCGCTTCTCTTTTAGTTAACGTTGACTCGTTATCGCGCTCCCACTAATCGAGCCCTATTTACAACATCTCGAATACAAACACGGTTTATGAGAAATAAGATGTTGACGTATCTCCCGACTTCAAACCTCTTAAAAACATTCGCGCTTTTCTCTCTTCATTATCCACCAAGTGGGATGCTGGCCGTGATAACTCCGCAAATTTTGCCTCGTATTGCGACATACATATTGTTTTGTTCCAACTTGATAAATTCCACCTCCTTCATGTGGCGAATACTTTCGGGAAAATATTTGTCGTTGAACAACTCTTGGAACTTCTCCCAAGACATCTTTAGTGCGGCAGGTTGAGTACGCTTTACCGATTCCCACCAATAATCCGTCTCTCCTCGCAACATAAAGGCGGCAAAGGGAACCTTTTGCTCTCGAGGCGTCCCCAAGACATCAAATATCTTGGTGATCCGCTTTATCCATGTTTTTATTTATAAGTGGTTTGAGCTCTCCCTTTAACTCCAGTGGTCCCAGCTCCTTGAAGCATTTAGCGGTGACCTTGAAGTTTTCGATATTTCCACCAACGTTACGGGCGGGAGCCGCTCTCGCTTTGTTGTTGAATGAATTGCATAAGGCCTCTCGAACATTTGATCATTCATCATTTGGTCGGTGTTATTGTTTGCGTGAGGATTATGCGCGCCTCGATGCACATTATCCCGATTATTGATATGTGGTGAATCAACGGTCACTGTGCTCCATTCTTATTCTCAACATTCTCGGATGTCATTTTCGAGATCACCCACAAAACAAAAGGTTAATTGACATGTAACATATTATCCCTATATTACGTGAGACCAATAAAATAGCACATAAACTTAGGTAGGTCATACTAAGCGAAGGAATTCCCGTCTCTCCTCCTAGTACTATTCTCACATCTTAACCAGGATCATATCCTAAGCTTTGATACCAACCGTGGCGCCCCCAAAATTAGGTATACATCACCCATCTTGGGTCGTCGATACATGGTACAAATTCAAATACAACTTACTAATACAATTGTAAGGTATGTACAATACGACAAAATATAAACTGTGAGTTTGAATACAAATATTGTCTACTAGAGATTATACAAACTTAAAAGGAGTCCTCATTACAATTATTATCACACTATTTCACGAATAGTGAGGACTACTAATCTTATCCTGCATACCATTACTCTGGCTCCCCGACTCTAAATCCCAACTATATTCACATTTCACAGAAGAAACGGTGAAAGAAAGGGTAAGCTCAACTAGCCCAAGTAAAAAAATATTATGACTAAGATAATGCGAATAAATTATCATTAGCCTTCAATGATGTTAAACTAATAAAATATAATAAACATCAAGTTTAACTACAAATGGAACCAACAATCCATTAAAAGAGTCAAGTAAAAATAAAATCTACTATCTTTTATGATTTAAAAGGTTTTTCATCATTTATTATAAATTTGAGACTCACAATAAATATTCCACATCATCGAATCACCCCCGCACTACTGACGATGATATTCTTTAGTATCATGACCACAATTATTCATGCACTACGGGCGAGAATATTTGTGTATTCATTAATAGGTCATGATCATACATGCCAACAACTCATCCATCAATGCACTACGGGCCAATGAGGACTTTTAATTTTACATCATTTGTAACATTACGGTCATGATTACATTAGAATAATTCACAGTCCCGGTCATAATCATACCAAGTCCATCTATGCACTTTCTGAGGCCACGAGATGACTTTCAACATAATATAAACATGAGGATGATGACAATGATATAAGAATTCAATAAAACAAGTTCAAGAATTAATTTATCCAAGAACCAATAACATCCAAACCGTCGACATGATCTTTGCTTTGTAGAGTAAAATTCAAGAATACTTAGAAGAATATTTCCATGAAAGGATCTTTGGATGAAGCACAAATATCAAGGATATTCCACTAATTTCATAGAGTATAGAAGTCAAAGTTTTAACCAACCGAGTATAATAAAGAATGGAATAACAAAAGAAATCACCATGCAAATGCGATAGACCACATAGGCGAGTTATTCCAATGAATAATAAATAACGGAACCAAGTCCCACAGTAAAATGCATGAGCATGGATATTCCAATGAATAATAAAGAAATGGAACCAGTCCGACGTAAAACACACCGATGTGATGTTCCAATGAATAATAATAAAGATTTTAACCGAGTCCGTGTAAACACATGACATGTGATGTTCCAATGCATTAATAATAATAAAAGCGGAACCAGTCCTGTAAAATACATGCATGTGGATGTTCCAACGTAATAATAATAAAGAGACGGAACCGGGATGTTCCAACAGAATAATAGAAGAATATCACCAAGTATAGAGTAAACCAGCAGTATCTGAGTTATTCCAATGAATAATAAGCGAATGGAATAACAACGAGTTCTCTTCATGAATAAGAAAAATAACACCCCTTACTTTAGTAGGAGATTGAATCTTTACGGATAGTGTAAAGAATGTATCTCTTCTTCTCTCTCTATATTCTCTATACTTTCTCTCTATAACTTGAATGAATTAAGTGAAAAATAATAAAAGCACTTTAGGCCTCTATTTATAGAAGATTTCTAGCTTAAGACCTTATGTGAAAAGGCAAGTGGTTTGACGTATCGGTGATGTGAAAAGAAAAGTGGTTTGACGCCTATAATGTGAAACGACAATTGGTTCGGCCTTTTGTAATGTGAAACGACAAGTGGTTCGGCCTTTGTAATATGAAACAACAAGTGGGTTTGGCGTCTGGTAAAGTAATTACTATTTAAGGTAATTACTATTGACGAAGGTAATTACTTATTGACGAAGAGACTCTTAGATGATGACATATAGGCCCCCATAAAATAATCAAACTTACCACAAGCGTCTCATAATGAGACTCTTTATATGCATCGAGGATTGAATAAATATTACCACAAATCATTTTATTTTAATCAACACATATTTAATCTTTCAACAATTATTAATCATTTATAACTTGTCGTCTCAATTATTGATTTAATAATATAACATATTATACAAAATGATAATCTTGTGACAATAATTGAATCAATAATATAAGCGATATGATCGTGAATTCTTTATAGCAATAATTGAGTATAAATTGAGTGACTTCTCAAGTAAGCATCAATAATCAATACCAGGTGTCTTCTTATGCGACCACGGGTATTCTTGTACTTTTTTTACTAAGGGTAGTTCAACAGTTTTAACTAGTAACACCTCCGTAGTTATTTTCATAAAGTATTTTTGTCGTTTTCTCGATCCGACAATAATTCCGTTAATGGGGTCCACTTAATGATTGTCTTGAGTGTCATTTAATATTCTCCGACAAAAAGAATATTCCCAATCAAACGAATATTTTATAACAACTTGCTTACTTTTGCAAAATTTATAAATATTACCCACAACTATAACATTATATCAAATTTATTCTATAATATTCAAAAATAGTATTTATAGAAAATTCATCTTTATTTATAAAAGTTGGGGTCTTACAGAGGGAGTATTATTTATTAAGTAAAATTTGTTTAAAATTTCATCACTATCCCTTTATGAGAAGTTGAAAACTATTAATACAAGAAAGAGAATTTCTTAGGACAATAAGAGAATGTAGGGGTAATATAGGAAAATAAATAATTTATTCTCCTCGAAAGTTATAAATAACAAATATCTTAGAATAAATTTTTTCTTCTAAAACGATTATATTTTAAAAACAGAGAAAATATTACTTATTGATAGAACTGATTAAGATGAAGTTAATTTTCATCAATCGACTAATAAAATATTTAGACTCATGCTATGAGATGATCTATCTCTACCTTTTAGCAATGTTGATGAATTCACCGACTTACTTCATTTACTTCGTGATCCTCCTTGTTGATAACTATAAAAGGATTGAAGTGGGACCAACGCCGGCGAAAGGATTATGTCAGTTAGTATATACGAGTAGCTGACCCTGACTGAGCCAACATTTATATATATATATATATATATATATATATATATAGAGGACTGTTACATAGTATATATTCTTATATTTCCGTTATCTATCTATCTATCCCTGTTTAGAATTTCATAAATTTGTAATTTCTTGGTGCTCATCTCCTCGTCTCTCTATTTTTCATTCATGGATTCCCCAGCTGCTTAGCGTTCCGTTTTAATAACTCCCCTTTAGATAGTTTCATTTCATTTTTTTAATATTCCTCCAAATTTGTAAGAGGGAATATATAATCATGACACAAATGGAATTATCCAAAGGAGGAGATACAACTAATTACCTTGTTCCCACCTCCGGAAACGCTAAAATCGTCCCTCTCAGCGGCGACGACGACCACCACCTTTTTATTTCTACCAAAAATCAAGCTTTGATTGATAACTATGGGTTTGCCGAGAAAATCAGCAAAGGATTTTCCCACGAAGAAAATATATACGATCACGAGGAAGATACGTCCGATAACGTAGATTCATCTGAGGATTCAAATGACGAGGAGGAGAAAGAGAAAGTGAATTTGTCGTTAGATACAATTGGAGATATAGATACATCTACTAAAATCGAGATTGAGAAGGGAGAATGTACGACGGCGACCGAGAGAGTCGACGGTGAGAAAAAAATAAATGATGAAACAGTAGTAGGCGTTGAATCAAAACTCTACTGCGACGACAAGGTACAAATTTTAATTCCTCCTAATTCGCAGCTACCAAAGCCCGAGGCACCACCAGGCGTGATTAATATCGATCGGTCACCGTCTTCTCGGGAAATCGTTGCCGCCGATGAGACGCCGTCGATCGGGAAACTCTTCTGGGAGAAGGGTAGCAGCCTGTCCTCGGCGATCACGAAACGATTATCTTCCCTAACGGACAATAAAGACGAGAAGGAGAAGGAAAAGGAGAAATTGAGTTTGATCAACGTGACAGAGTTCAATTTATCGGGGATCAAAGTAATCGTCAACTCACACAGTAATAATGAAGTGGAAGAGACCGAAAATATGGAACTTAAAGTTCGACTCAGCTTCTTTTCCAAGTCTAACTGCAGGGATTGCAGGGCAGTTCGATCTTTCTTCAGAGAAAGAAATTTAAGGTAATAAAACGGCCGGCAATGGAATAATAATAGTAATAATTTTTATTTCAAATTAAATTAATAAATGTATGTCTTTATTATATCTTCATCAGGTATGTGGAAATTAATATTGATGTATTTCCATTGAGAAAGATTGAGTTGATGGAGAAAACAGGGAGTTGTCAGTTCCACAAATATTTTTGAATGAGAAATTGTTTGGCGGATTGGTGGAGTTGAATTCGCTGAGGAATAGTGGTATGGTGGAAGAGAAGTTGAAGGAGTTATTATGTAAGACATGTCCAGAAACTGCGCCTGCGGTGCCGGTGTATGGAGTTGATGATCCCGAGGAGGAAGGGATGGACGAGATGATGGATATTGTTTGGGTTTTAAGGCAGAGGTTACTGATTCAGGACCGTCTGGTGAAGATGAAAATTGTGAAGAATTGCTTCTCTGGAGCTGAAATGGTGGACGTTATTATGAAACATTATGAAGGCTGCGACAGAATTAAGGTATGTTTATTTTTTGTTTATATATACTATATTCATGTATCTATTTTTGTTACGAATTGGTGAATGAGTTATGTGCATTTTAAATAGGAATCTCACAAAATTATTTTTTAATATTCAGTTTATCACAAGAGTTGGAAGAATTTTAAAATTATATTTGTATAAATGTGTCAGATTTTTCTATTGTCTGCGCTCCTTTGAAATAATGAACTTCATTATTGTGTTTTTCTCCTCGTTATTAACTTTTTTCATTATTAGGCAGTTGAGATTGGAAAGCAGCTGGGACGAAAGCACTTTGTGCATCACGTCTTTGGGTAAGAACAGGGAATTTTGTTATTTAGCTAGCTAGGGAGTACAAGTTTATTTCTAAATAAACTTTTAATATTCATCTTTTCTATCTCCATCTGTACAGAGAAAATGAATTTGAGGATGGAAACCACTACTACCGATTTCTTGAGCATGAGCCATTTATTCCTAGATGCTTCAATTTTCAAGGATCCACCAATGACAGTGAGCCAAAGGCTTCTGCTATCATTAGCCAAAGGCTTACCAACTTAATGTCTGCAATACTGGAATCTTATGCTTCTGAAGATCGTCACCATCTAAATTATATAGCAATCAGCTATAGTGAAGAATTCCGGAGGTAGGTAGTTTTCAGATGTTACTTACTCCATAAATTTCATTCTCCTTGTTCATTAGATATATAACCCTTTTATCCATTCATATTTTGAACCTCTACCATCTTCCCACTATAAAATTGGGGACCAAAATAAGATATTTTCTTGTTTGGAATTTTCACATTTCTTAATTATTATGTGTCAAGATGCTTTGCTAAACTATATAGTAATATACCCTGATTTTAAAAAATCTTTCTAAAATGTTGATCTATTGCTAGTTTAGTAGTGTGATTTGGTCTTTAAAATTATATATTCTCTAAGGTTTCCTCTTCTCATTTACAACTGCAGATACATAAACTTGGTACAAAATCTTCATAGGGTGAACATCCTGTCTCTCTCAGCAGATGAGAAGCTTGCCTTCTTTCTGAACCTGTTCAATGCAATGGTCATCCATGCTGTGATCAAGGTTGGACATCCTGGGGGGGTAGTCGATAGAAGATCCTTTAACTCCGACTTCTTCTACGTAATTGGAGGCCATCCTTATTCTCTAACCACAATAAAAAATGGGATCCTCAGAAGTAATCGAAGGGCGCCTTACTCGTTGGTAAAGCCCTTTGGTAGTGGAGACAAGCGTCTAGAGGTAAGAAACTAAGAATGAATCCCTTTTTCTCTTTTATTCATTTATGCATACTGGAGGAGAATAAAATTAACACTATTTGTCTTTGCAATTAAAATGTGCCTCAACGTATCTGACTATAACTAATTCTGAGAGTGATCGTATCAGAATTTAGAGAATTGAGTTAGGAAGATCCACCTACATGTTTATACCCTTCTGCTGGTCACTTCATAGTTCTTTCTCTACCATACCTTTAAACACTCATCTTTCCCATAGTAAAGCCACGCAAACCAAGAGATGGTTTGAAGAGTACAAACTCTCATCTATTATGTGGAATTGCTAATTCTGTGGTGGAAAGTCTACCGACTTTGATCGTATGGCAAATCTATACAATAAAATAAATAAGTGGGAGCAGCGTGTTTGGTGTCACCTACATTTTGAATTTGTGCCAGTTATGTGCTCTTGTAGTATAATATGAACTCCAATTAATTCTACCAGCAAAATTAATTGTATGTAAAAATAACGAAAATACATGAATGGAGCAAGGAATGTGACACTACAATCTCTTAATAACTTAATTATTTGTATCACATTCCTATGTTTCTTTCCGGAATCCTAACACCTCAAAAAGATGATAAAAAGAATATTTGGTAATCTGGGGTAATATTGCTATGAAAACTTAATTTGCTTCTTCATAGACTTTGTCTTGCCATTGAGAAGATGAGGTGAAAGCAATCTTTAACTTCTACTATCTTTTTAATCAATAAAATAAAAAACAGCTTTAAAATGTTTGAACAATCTAAATATATATTAAAGCATTCATGATCAAACTCTCTTAGTTTGACACACTATTTCTTCTTTTACCAGCTAGCTTTTCCGATGGTTAATCCATTGATTCATTTTGGACTCTGCAATGGCACGAGATCAAGTCCAGTGGTGAGATTTTTTACACCACAAGGAGTTGAATCCGAATTAAGAAGTGCTACTAGGGAGTTCTTCCAAAACAATGGAATGGAGGTGGATCTGGCAAAGAGGACTGTCTATCTCACTCGGATCATCAAATGGTGAGTTGAACAAAAGCAAATTACCGTCCATTTATGTATAGTAGTAAGGTTTGCATCGAAATAATATGTGGAATAAAGTTCATAAAATATGTGAAATGCAACAAAACAAGGCAGGAATGAAATTGTTAGGTTTTCTAAATTTCTTTTCTCTGTCATCAGGTTTGATGTGGATTTTGGAAAAGATAAAGAGATCTTAAATTGGATCATGAAATACTTGGATGCAACCAAAGCTGGCCTTTTGACACATCTCTTGGGTGATGGTGGCCCTGTTAATATTGTTTACCAGAACTATGATTGGTCTTCGAACCGTTGAGGGATCCTTCACTTGATGACAAGGTTCGGCCGGAGGAGCCATGTAATCCAACACCTAAATAGGTTAGGTGATGAGATTTTGTATATAAAAAGCACAAGGTTAGACACTTTAGTGTATATATATATATATATATATATATATATTTAAGAGTTGAAGTTCTTAGAGAGAAGGAAAAAAGTAGTTTTTAAATTTTTATAGGGTTCCACATGTTGCCATTTTCTTTTAATTATAGAGTTGATGTAATCGACTCTTAGACCAAGAGAGAGTTATATAAGAATTAATTGCTGAAATCCGGCTTAATATATAGTATTGCCTGGTGTATTGTAGATTCTATTTAAACAGGAGTTTGTTGCTAATGCTCTAATTAATACTTTCCTAGTTTCCTAACTAAAACGAAAATAATTAAATTGTTTTATGTTTTTTATTTTATGCTAAACTATATTAAGATTACTCGTAATTAAGTTGCAGATACTGAACTTTATTAGATCGAAATATCATTCATTCATTAACACACTTGATTTTATGAGATGATGGCATTATATTGCCATGCACTCTCTATCTAAAACAAGTTTGTGCTTACACGTACATATATGGTTAGTTCGTAATGCAGATGCTGCCATACTAGAATTTACTTAACTTCTTTTATCTTTTCTTCATAATATTATATATATATATATATATATATATATATATATATATTTTAAAAAAGAGGAGTAATAGTTATTGTTTGGAATTTGGAGGAGAGCCTGAAAAGTTTGTGCCGTAGCTAAAGGCTTTAGCTATGCAACCTACGGACATGAAGCCTATGGCTATGGTCGGCAAACTCGCTATAGACTTTTTTCTAGTAGTGAAGAGTTTTTGGGGGAATGGGGTTTGAGAAGAAGCTAGAACAAGAGACTGTGACAGAGTGATAAATACTCTTACGAATAATTCTCTCCCGATATGTATTCTGACTTAAGCTAGCATCGAAGAGTCCTCTCGATAAATTCAAAGCGATCAAAGTCAAAATTGATGGGTTAACCAAGTCTTAATTTTGAAATTTAGATGATTGACGCATCAGGTTCGATTTAGAGGCTTACATGCATTCTCTTCTTATTTTTGTTATCAAAAACACATTCATGATAATGTAGTAGCTTATTACAAGTTATGCCGCCATCCTAATGGTCTCAACTAAAAGACCCCATACAGCTTGCATATAAGACGATATATATGACAATATTAATTATATTGGATTCCATGCACTCGATCTAAAACCAGCTGGTGGGTCCTCCAACCTCACAGTACTGCTCGGGTGGAATGAGGCACATGACCGGCAAGCTGCTGGCAGTTCGCAGCGTCTCCGTCCAAGTTTGGCCCCGCGTCTGACGTCCATATTGCAAGTCCTGCAGCTGCTGTTGAACCATCTCCTTCAAGGCTTGGCACCGGCACTGCTGCTCCACCTGCTCCAGCTGCTGGCAGCACCGGGGGAATTCTTCTCGCCACATGCCACCTTGGAGTTTCATGCTCTCCCGTAGATAAGTTTGGCATGACATGATTTGCTGGTGAGCTTGGCTGCATTGCTGCTGGTTGTCGATTTCCACAGAATTGGTGATGGTGGTTTGGTAGGCTGTGGAGGAGGAGGCAGTGACAATAATAATGAAGAGTGGTAGTGCAAGTGTTACTGCAGCAGGGATGCAGCTGGTGGTTCTTGCCATTGTTATAGCTAGAGCCAGAGGTAGAGGTAGAGGTAGAGGTAGAAGTAGATAGATAGTTGATGAGATGGAGAGAGGAGGATGCAGCTGCGTGTGCTATTTGAAGGAGTTGATGGGAGTTTGCATGTCAAGAACGTGGCGGCTGAATGTTAATTTGAGGTGTCTGAGTTAAGTTTAATTTGGCGTCTGGAGCTGGTGTTTTCATTTCCTCGTGTAAGTTTGTGCTTACACGTACACATATGGTTAATTTGTATTGCAGAGGCTGCCATATTAGCAAGAATTTGTTTTCTTCTTGGGATCCGTCGATTCATTTTGGAGTTATTTTCATGCTTAATTTCTTTTTTCTCTTTTCTTCATTCTGGCATTTAATAAATTTAATTTTTAAGATAAAATAATATATTAAAATTTAAAATTAGTCTGACTCATAAAAATTCAAAATGTAATAAATTTTGTTATTTATTATACAATTATAATAATTATATCAACTAAAATTAAATAAATTTATATTAATTTAAAATTTAATATGACGTTATTTGAACTCAAAAATTAAAATACTAGTTGTTTGGAGGAGATCTTTAAACCGTCCGATTACCCTTTTCTATTGACTTGGGTTACTCTAGTTTTGAAGGCGGGAATTGAGGGTGAAGACCTTGCCCTCCTACGTGATTAATATATATATATATATATATATATATAGTAGAATAGGTTTACTCTAAACAATTAAATGTTTTTAATTCCGTAAATGTAATTGATTAATTAATGTGATGGAAAGCAAGGGTTTACTTATATATTGTGACGTGTTTGGGGAATCTTAGGATTAATTAGTTTTTGGTGTTTCTTTAAAAAAATTGATTTAGTAATATTAGCTTCGATCCTTCATTTAATTTCCTTAGCTAGCTAGCTAGTTACTTGTTGAAAAGTTTTCCATATTTCAACTTCGACCTATAATTAATTATAAATGTCGAATATATATTATTGTCAACAGTGGTTGCACAGCTTCAAAATACTACAACTACACTGCTAGCTGCTCATTAATTGTTTTTAATTGGCATCATGGAGCTCTTTGCTGCTGGCATGGTCTAATATATATGATGAGAATGTAATGGTCTAGAGGACTCTAGCATGCATACATGTGAGAATAAGGTTGGTTAACTGCAAAAGATCAACTGGCGGTTCACATGACATGTTAGTTTTTTCTGTCTTTTCGATTTGATAACTGACATGTTAGTAGTGCATATATATATATATATATATATATATATATATATATACCATAGCCATAGGTAGGAACATAGCCCCGCCGGCCCCTGGGGTTTTGGTTATTTGTTGGGCACTAGAAGAGGAACATTCGAGTATGGATGTTTTTCAATTGTATAACAAACTGTCCGAAAATATCCCTTACTTTTTTCTTGCCTCCCACCGATCGAAGAATTCAGCAGCAGTGAAAAGAAAGCTAGAATAGAAAAAGACCTTAACATGTACGTACTACTACTATTATTATTATGTACATACATATATAAATCAAAAAAAATCTTTAATGTAATTCTTACGTACTATTTCCTCCCCATAAATTTCTAGCTCGAATTCAGGGTATACAGGAGGAGTACGAGGGAAGAAGCATCGGCGGCGGTGCATGCAGGGAGGGAGGGTGGTCTTTTTATCCAATTAAACTGCCGAGTCAGATCGAAGAATATATCCCAGAGCCAGGTCAAAAAAAATATATTTATGCAGAACAGAAGAGACTTTGAATTTGGCTAAAGGAGAAATCTCGGAAGACCCACTTTGTGTCCCGTCTTTTTAACATCCTGTTGAATTTGGCTTCTGTATTCTCCGAATGTAAATTTTTTGTAGACAGAAGGTTCTTTGCAGCTCCCAATTAAAGAGTCATAAGAAGGGCATAGAAAATAGGCTATTGAGTATCGCTCCACCTTTGCATTTACCATCACCTTGTGTTCTACACTTTTATATACATCATTGCTCCACGCCTGCACGCACAAAATAATATATATGTCATATTTAGTAGAAATCCCTAAACTGTTTCTACAATAACATGGAGTATATTATTAATTAAGTAAATAGGAGTATTGTAATAATTAATTAATTAATACAAGAGTAGGTTTGACTCGGACATGTTTCGACAACCATATTCCAGATTGCATAAAGTTATAGTATATAATTACTATAACTATTACTACTTTTTTTTTTCTTCTCCTTTTTGTTTCTTTGCTGAAGTTGGTACCATACTACCATCAGCATATCTAGACTTTTGGCTTGGTGAAATGACATTTTACGCGGAGACATACATATTATATTTTACTCCTCCAGTCCAGTCCCGTAAGAGAGTTGAATTTACAAATTTTATGAATATATATATATTAGTTAAATACTTGGTGCAGACATGATATGATATGCAATGCAATAAGTCGTCGGAGTACGTATCTTGTGGGAGTGTACCTGAAAAAGATCTCCAATGTTGACGATGAGGGCATCTTGGTTGGGTATAACGGCAACCCATTTGGAATCCTTCATCAGTTGAAGTCCCCCAACTTCATCTTGGTGAAGGATTGTAAGAAAATCACTATCAGTATGTGGCACTAAACCAAATATCTCGGGGGCTATCGGACATACCGGATAGCGATTCAACCGAAGAAAACATGTACTCTCAACACAAATGTCATTTAAAACTCCTCTGTTGTGTCCCAAGTTTGTAACAAGTACCCTTGCAAGCAATCTTGCTAGTTTCTGCATCTCGGTTGCATATTCCTCCATCACTTCCCTACACAACCAGTAAATTTCAACGACATTAATTAGCTACTTGTAGTAGTAATCTACTTGAAGCCAACCTTTTTTTATTTTTCAAGTGAGATGAACATATATAATAATTAAGGAGTGGGAGTGGGAGTAGGAGTAGTACCTTAAAGAGCTAAATTCTTCATAACGAGCCTCTTCTGAAATCTTGGTAAGAGGAACATGAAAAGCCTCAGACCATGAGAGCTGCTTAGGAGTAGTGGCAGTGTGATTCCCCCACCTATATGAATTGTTGAATAGCCCACAAGTGGTTTTCCTTTCAAAGGGTGCCTCGAACAACTTTATTTGCTCCCTCCTCATCTTCCTAAGTAATTCAAGGCCTATCCCATGGTTCACCAATTGAAAGAATCCCCATTCTGATGAAGCTTTAGATATTGCTGCAGCACAAGCCAGCCTCTCTTCTTCATTCCCACTTCTTATCCCACCAAGGTCTATTAGTGGAAGTTCACATTCCTCCATTACCAACTCATTTTTCTGGCCATTTACACTGGAATGGCACAAAAGTTGAGTATATTTGTCCAGGAGAGGCGGGTTCGGGCTCGATTCGATCATGATTATGTATAAAATAAAAATACTATTATATTATATTATAAATTTAGCAAGGTAAGAACAAGAAAGATGGCACGAATGTGTGGAAAAACAATGAGAGTGGCATATATAGGAATAGGATGGTAGGGGTATTTATATGGTTAGGTTAGGGGGATTGTAGTATTGTGTATAGAATAGAATACAAGGAGAAGACAACAAAAGGGGGACGCTACCAAATTGTGACAATTGTCAGTGTAATTAAATTGGTAAGAAATGGTCCACTGGGGACCAAGTCTACATAGCATACATGCACAAGTATTAGTTGAGCACAAGGCGCAGCTGCTAAGGCGTAGTGGGAACCTAAGTTTCATCTTTTGACTCTTGTAGGATGAAAATGTTGATGTAATGTGGTTTTGGATCCTTCCCCCTTTGCCTGCCTTACTATCTGCTCAACCCAAACCACCACTCCCCACCCCACCCCACCCCACCCCACCCCACCAAAAAAAATAAATTAATCTACCCTACATACTTGACACTAATTGTTAGGGTACTTGACCCATTTTTAACCTATTAGTCCTAGTATCATAGGCGACCAAAAGGCCGTCTACTAATTACTAGATTGACTTAATATAATAATTTCATAAGCGCCTAGCAAAAATAAGATAAACAAATAAAATAGTTATATATTTGGATAATCTGACAATACCATACCATAATCAAAAGGTACAACAGCCCGAGCGGCCAAAATTGACGGTGAATGAAACTCTTCTCTAAAATTTCCTAATTTCTTTCCCTTTTAACTCCAAATTTCTTCCTTTTTCATTTTTATTAAAGAATTGTATCCGTCAATTTTTTTTTCGTTCCGCAAAAGATTTTTTTTTTAATAATATTATAAAGTGACGCAATATCTTTAAATTTACCGTTATAATTTTATTATTATTACACCATTAGTAGTACGTGCACTTCTAATTTTCAAAATACATTTTTTTTATATGGGATAAGACCTTTTTCACTTTCCACTGTTTTTGAATGACCGACTAAAGTTCATTTTCGCAATTAAAAGTACAAGGTTATTCAAATTGCCTTACTTTATTAGTCAGTTGAAAAGATGTTTAATACTTCCTCCGTATCAAAATAGAAGTCTTTATTATTATTTTAAATAATTTTAAATTAAATTCTATTTTTTTATAATAATTTATCTATAATATATTTATTATTAATTGTTATATTCTATTCTCTATGCATATTTATGGAACATCAAATGAGAATTTAAATATGAACAATTTTATTAATCAGGCACGAAAGGAGTAACTTAATTAATTTATCCCTATTCAGTCAGCACTAACAAGGTAGGTAGTTCAAATCATTTGACATTTTTATAGAATACTGTCAGGAATTAGCATGTAAATGTTATTTTTATTTTCATATGATTTGATTATAATATATATATATATATATATATATGAATGAATGTGCAAGTATGCTTGCATTTAGAAAAGCTGTAAAGTCCTTTGATAGACAATAGAAACAAATGTACAAGGACTTAGAATGAATTGATTAAATGTTAGGTTGATCCTACATAAGCAAAACAGCTTTGTAAAGTCCTTAAAAAGAAATGATGTACAAGGATTATAAATATAAAAAGATCAAGCATGTTAGATTGATCTAATGATGTAATAGATAGGCATGTCGATCGTCGAGAACCTTTGCACTTAAATCGTATCGCTGCGAGAGTCGAGGAAAACTCGAGAGCTATCGGCGCGGAATCGTAGTCTGCAAGATAGTAGATCTCGGGTTCGTGGTATCGGGAGAAACGAGGAAAGATCGTGGTGTGTGTCGAGGAAGAACTTCCTCGGTAGTAGTCTGCTTTGAGGAAGTCGTGTTCGAAATCGTAGAGACATCGTGCCTATGGTAGACCAAGTATCTGTAGAAGTCAAAGTCGAAGAATCGTAGACTACACTCGAGTCGTGAAGTCTCATTGATCATATATCGGAGGCGGAGATCGAAGTCGAAGCAAGATCGGATGAAGACAACAAGCACAATGGCGGAAATCGTAGAGTGTCAAGATCGATCTCGAGTCGTGAGTGTCTGCATGACCAAAAGTGAATCGTAGAGTCTTGAAATTAAGACTTCAAAGATGTGTGCTCATTCCTGATGCGATGCGTAATCGTCATCGTGAAAAAATCTGATTCCAATAAATATGCACTCCTAGAATATCCAAAGGAATGAAGCCTCTGGTCTAAGCTGCAAAGATACATCCCACATGAAAGAAATCAGAGAGCTCTCAACGAATGGCATGCAAGCTAACAAAAGATCCAAGCATCAACTCAACAAGCATCCAGATTGAGTTGTAAAGTCATTCAAGATGAAGTCTTCCGCAAGATGATCTTAAGAAGACTTGATGAATCGACTAAGAAAAGTCGTGAGATCGATGGTTGTCCAAGTAAGCGAAGACAATGATCTTGGAAGCAACCAAGATCGTAGTGTTTGCCAAATAAAGAAAGAACTGATAGAGTACATACAGAGATACATGACAGCTTCTGAAGAACAAGGCTAAAGTGATTAAGCATTGGGTCAGTCCATTGATGATAAGTGAACGGGAGATCACAAGGAGAAAGCGAGCTGGATGCGCCACAAATATGAAGTGTCTTGTTATTCAGAAGGGGCCAGAACAAAAAAGTTAAGCCATCAGTATCTGAGAGCTGTTGAGGCAAACCATAGTGTTGAAGCACTGCACAAGAGAAGGAAAAGGTGTTCTACATTGAAGATCCAATCAACACTCTTCCAGATCATAGTGTTGTCTCTACCAGTCAATAAGACACTACAATCAGGTCCAAGAAGACATGCACCAGAATCGTAGAGTTCGAACAGCTGAAGATTGAAGCATTGGCAACGGTTCAATCTGAAGGTTGATATTTTGACAAAATCTTATTGAGAGCATCGATGCAAAAGGACAACCTCTGATCGAGAAATCAGAAGGAGGAAATAAAGTCTTCAACCTGTCTGAGGCATAAAAGTGACATCTCTGATGGGGTAGGTGAAACAGTAGACTGCAGTGTCAGAAAGTCAGAAAATGAGATGTCATGTCACATCTGCAGTCTACACCAAATAACTCGAGATCTGTGAAGGAAATCTAAAAGCTTTCAACGGCTAATTTCCAACGGGAAGATTGGGAAGAAGTATAAATCAACAGAGCTTCAAAGATCAAGTGTGTTGATGATTGCTACGTTGCAGAATCATTGAGTTGGAAGAATGCTAATGTTGACTCTACGAGTTCCACCTGAGCTTAAATAGAACAAGTCTTAGTGACAGTGAGACTACAAAGGTGGAAATGAAGCAACTTTGAAGATGGACTTAAACAGATCAAAGCTTCACTCAACAAAGATGAGAATGCCACTTGAATTGGCATCTAAGTTTGAGGCCAAGAAGGACAAAGAAGATAGCATTGAGAAGAGTGGCAAAGCCTGAAGCGCGATCCCAAGAGCCACTCTACGATTCACTATGAACCCAAAAGTGAAGCGAAGCAAGTGCGAGAACCATGTCTGCGCCAACATGTCGAAGGGTTCGTGAAATGGTGATGGTGTACAAATGACACTACATGAAGATGAAGCGAGCGAAGAAGATCAATCACTAACAAGATGATGTGGTCCAGTCTCGAAGCGAGAATGCAAAGAGGACCACACCAAGTCTGCTAAGTACAAAAGATGATTAAAATTTCTTAAAGACATCTTAGCGACTCAACACCACCACCAACTTCTACAACAAGAAGAAGTCGGGGGCACTGAGGGTCCTTGTCAGAAGGACTAAATGAAGTTTCAAGCCTATTGGGCTTGAAGAGTTCTAGGAACTAGAGAAGTTCCAAGTGCTTTGGCCTTGAAGAGTTTTAGTGAATCAAGTCCCAAGTTTCTTTGGCTTGAAGGAATCTTAATGATTCTGTCTTGCCGCTTCCTTGGTAAATCCTGCTAGTTGAAAGCGAGAATAGTGGATTAGGAGCTTGAGTCTCCGAACTACTTAAAACCCTCTTGTGTCTTTTATTTTATGTCATTTATATTATGTACATTAACCTATATAATCTATATGTATGTTTTAATCTGCTTCTTCTTGAATTAACTCTACAAACAATGTGTGTTTGATTATGAATATATCAATGAAGGGGATCTTTTACTTATTTCGCTGTGCTTGAAAAGATTCTTATGTTTGTGATATGCTAAATTATTAGCAATACAAAATAAATCAAAAAAGTATTTAAAAGAAAAAAGATCTATTCAACCCCCCTCTTTTAGATCTATTGTGCTTACTGGGAACTAACAAATACAATAGACAATAAGTTTTAGATCAACAACTGCAGCGAAAATAGCAATCCATTAGAAGAATCAAGTAAAACATGATGTCTACTATCTTCTACGATTTAAAAGTCTATCATCAATATTTTATCCCTGTAACATCGATCAATAATTATTTTCAATCAATGAATTATCTATGCACTACGGCTCAAAGATAATCGTTTGTATCACGAATGGTCATGATCATGTCAAACATCTGTCCATCTATGCACTACGGGCCAAAGAGGACTTTCACCACAAACCTTTATCTATAACATTAAAGGTCATGATTATATACAAATACACAATTCTTGGTCATAATCATACCAATCAACAGTCCATTACGGGCCAAAGATGACTTTTAGTACAGTATAACCATGAGGATGATAACAATGATATAAAGAATCAATCAAAATGAGATCAATGATAAATAATAAAGATTTATAATTTAATTTATCCAGAGTTTAAGAATGTCCAAATTGTCAACATGATGACTAATTGTGGGGTAAAATTTAAAAATGATATTTAAGAAGATAATTTGGACAAGAAAAGAAAATAAATTTCGTCGTGAATAGTACTGTATAAATAGTATCGTATGAATAGAACCACAGATGAATAATACCCCAACATGAAAATATTAAAATTTAATAAGAAAGTTCAGACTAATATTTCAGTAAAATGATATTAGATGAAGCGCAAACCTTAAGAAATTTTTAATTATTTCAGGAATTATAGAAGTAATACTTACCATAGTAAGTTTAAATTTAGGAATATGAAATGAAATAATATCACTTACATAATATGAAGTATGAAAGAAATTGATATCCCTTACAAATATTGAAAGAAAATAACACCATTTACCTTAGTAGAAACTAAATCTGACTTGGTATAACTAATATTATTCTAAAAAAATATTGCACTATAAGCTATATTCAAAGTATTCTTATACTCAAAATAAATACTCACAATATAGCAGTAGGAACACTTGTAATTTTTGATGTGTTTAGGATGGAGGGTTACCTCCTTTTATATTGCAACACGGAGGAAGAAAACAATTAAATCTGCCTAACTTTTTTTTCTTCTCTACCTATTTCTTTCAATGCCTAACTTCATCATTTCTTATTGGTTGAGGTCCACACCTTTAGAAAACATGGTTTGCAAGAGAAGTTCTCAACCAACCAACTTGGAAAAAAAACAAGTGTTATGCTCCTTTTGAAAATAAAGCATTCAAATACAATTTGCTCACCTCCATCCCTTTTATCACATGTTTATATATATATATATATATATATATATATATATATATATATATATATATATATATATATATATATAATATTATTAATTAAATAATTATAATATATTATAATAATATATTTAAATAAATATTTTATTGGAGAAGATAATTGTGATTTCATAGAAAAATATGCCAAACTTTTAACAAATGTTTCATGCTAAATTCATTTATATCAAAATTGAACCAATATCCACCACATAATAATTATTCACAATTAATATTATAAACTCACAATAGTGACAACCAGATCATTTCACAGAAAGAGGGGTTATTTCCGATAAAGATTTATCCTTATTAGCGCGCACTTATATAACCTAACCCATTTCCTCGACAGAACTTTCTAGACATTGTCAATAATGCTAACTAATAATATTATTCAAATAATATAAAATATTGTACAAATTTTACTATAACAATTATTGAATTAATGATATGAGATATTATGCATCAACTACTGTGATAATTATTGAATATTGAGTAACTTCTATATTTAGATACTGTGTAATACCGTGTGCTACTGCACAACAACGCGTATTACTGTACTTTTATCACCGGATATTTCAACAGTTTAATAGTAAAAAATTTGCCGTTAATTTTTATAAAAAAGGTTGCTTATGTCGCTTTCTATATCGTACAGTTATTCCGTTATGTGGTCCGCCAATGATTGCGCTGTCGTACGAATATTTTTCGATAAAAATAATATTATCTGACAAAAACGAATATTTTATAATGAAACTTTAACTTTTTGTAAAAATTTACATATCATCCATAACTATAGCATTATATATATCAAATCAACACCTTATTATTCAAAATAATATTTAAAGAAAATTAAATATTTATTTATAAAAAATTGGGTTCTTATAATATCTAATCACAAAATTGTAATATTTTATTGTAAAATATAACAAAATATTATCGGTTCCATTAAAAGCAAATAAGAGAGCATATTCCTAATATTTGGTTGTTGAAATTTGCAAACTGCTTTAATTAAATTCAAAACAATACGGTTGATGAAGTAGTTAAATTTGGATACGGAACTAGTATATTGATTTGAGCCACAGACCAATATAACAAACTATCCATAAAAGTCGATTACTAACTGATTGTAAAGTCAAGTTTTTGCATCGATAAAGCATAAAAATCAACACATAATAATCTTTTTCATTTACTATAAGTGGCTTTAGAGAGTTATTTTTGTAACTTAATATAAGTTTGAAAATTTTAAGTAAATATTATTTGCTTAATTTTCAATATTACTTAAAGTATTAAATATTTTTTTCCAATAAATAATACTATTTATGTTTTTTTAATACAAGAACAATATTATAGACAATTAATATTATATAATTATTTTTTTAATACTTGTGTACAAGTTTAATAAAGACGGAAGGAGTAATAGTCTAAAGAAGAAAGAAAGGTACAAGATGAGCTTAAAGTGCATTTAACAATTCTTATCCGGAAAGGAAAAAAAGTTGTATGTATAAATACCAACCGGATAAGCAGATAGCTATTTTGACACACTACCAATTGTTATCCACAACCCAAGTAAGATGGCTTCACATATAATCATCATTTGAAAAATAAACTAACAAATTTGTGTTCCCACGACGTACGGTTGAAGAACACACCTAATACTTGAGCATAAACAAAAAAGAATTAATATTTGGCTAATTAAGCAGAGGTATGGCAAGTGGTAAACAATACTACTATTAAGCATTAGGACCTAATCTCTCTTTCTGCCAATTGGTTACCTCTTCCAGTTAAATCCCGAGTTTTATACAGCTTCACAGGCAGGCATGCATTGTTAAAAAAACATGCAGACATAATAATTAGTAATTAATACACATGTATGTAGATCTCTGCAAGCACATGTTACACAATTCAGACAAATGAAGCCGCCCAGCCCAGCCCAGCCCAGCCCCCAGACAGAGCTCGATCTGTATACGGCCTTTAAATTAAAAGAGCTAGCATGATATGCCGCCCTGAGACGTACGTGTTTTTGTCATGCATGGCCAAGATTTATTAGCAGCCAGCGAGTCACCCACTCGTGAGGCAGTGAATTAATTAAACCAACTAACTAAACTAATGGAATATGAGTAATAATTTATAGATGATATCATAAAACTAATCACACCAATTAATTAACTTTGACCCTCCTACATATAACTATATACGTTTGTTTTGGAAGGTATCGGATGCTCTATAAAGAGAGCTAGAGCTAGCCAGCCTTGGGTCATTAATTAAATTTATATTAAGAGAAGAAAGAAATACGAATCAACATCGATCGTTTTGCCGCCCTGAAACTACAAAAGCATCAAAAATAGTGTATGTCTTTCTTGTCATTGTCATGCCTGAGCAAAGAATCATTAGCACCCACCCACCCGTGAGTGAGGGACTGAAACCGAGTAATATATATATATACACATTGACATAGTTTCAAGATCATCATTAAACTAATCACACCAATTATATAACTACTATAACTATGTTTTGGAAAGTATCGGATGATTAATATACAATTCTCGAGTCTAACTGATGACTTTCAACATCAATATAATATGGAAATTAACAATATATCTACAGGCGTGCATTATACTATAAAATACTATTGGATTGGATTAGAAGAACGTAAGTATATATTCATATATAATCATATATGGCATTAATTAATTTTTAAGGTATATATATATACGTACATTCATCATTGATCTCTGACAAAAGAAGGCCCTTACTTTATGTTGAGGACAAACACTATTAACATGCAAGATCACAATTAACCTCAATAGGTACAGGCACTATTTTGGCAACTAGCTAATGGGACAAATGATACAGATTGTCATAGTTTGTCCTTTTGCGGATGGAAGCTTGTTATGGAGAATGAAAGCTTGGTAGTAGATATATTATTATGATCATTAGCATATATATTGACACTGGTATGGTATGGTATGTTGTTCAAAATTTTATTAGTAATGTGAGGGACAAATACCAACAATTGACAGGGTACCAACAGTACTCTCAATTTACCAAACTTATTTTAATTCTAGTGAAGTGAAGCCCAGCTAGCAGATCAAAAGGACAATTATAAGAGCTACTAAGATAAGAGGGCAGAAGAGTAAAGAGATGGGTCACGGTCCTCTCCCCTTCCCTTCAATGGAAAAATCTATATGACTACATTCCCCATAATTTCAGTGTTTGATGTGATGCCTGCCTGCCTTTTTAGAAATTGTATTTGCCTTGATTTCCCACCATAAGCATATTTCTAACACCAAAGATAAAGAATTCTCCACACAAACCACATACGAGTATTTAGATAGAGGTATTTCACAAAAGTTCCATCAACTGGTGTCTCAGATAAGATTAACTAATTAGAATTTAGTTAAAACAACCTTCCTTGTTTACAGTCATACAACCGTAATGCTTACGTTTGGATTGGAATAATAAAGGTAGGAATGAAATCAAAAAAATTTCTCCCAAATTTATGAATTTTATTCTTCAAGGGAGGGAGAATATGGAATAACTAATTCTAACTAGAATGGAATGAATCATTCATTCCATTCCTTCAATCCAAACATAACATGTGATGTAGCAAATGGTACAAATTCAGAGCTCAACTTAACCGTCCTCGGTAATTTCTATAATTTTAGCACTTTGAATATCTTTTCCAATAATCGCAATTTCTAATATAAGCCCAAAAACAGCCAAGTAAATAGTACAAAATAATGGAATAGAGAACTGAAACTTGAAGGGTTGACAAAACATAAAGCTCATCTTTTTATTATGATATATGTAAGGAAATTCCAAGATTTGGTCTGGAATTAGAGGTATTAATCAAAATGAACTTCAAAAAT
The DNA here is from genome assembly GCA_020205605.1 of Panax ginseng. Taxonomy (NCBI): domain Eukaryota; kingdom Viridiplantae; phylum Streptophyta; class Magnoliopsida; order Apiales; family Araliaceae; genus Panax; species Panax ginseng. The sequence continues at coordinate 8,239,961 of CM035127.1, forward strand.
TTGGGATACAAATGTAAACATCGCCCAGACTTCTGATATTGACTTTATTCTTAAGTGAATATACTTCTTTTACTTTTTTATTCTTTGTATTTTTCATTTACATATCTAAATATACATGAATATATTACATAAACAAAATGCTTCGCAGAATGCAAAATTGCAAAAAATCCGGGGAAAAGGATTACAAGTTATAACATTTTTCTGACGCTGAGAACGACAATGATAAAAAAAACTTGCCTCGCTTCCAGATTGCAGAAATTTTCAATCACAATGGTAGACATATCTGAGAATTGTTCTTAATGATAATTCTCTTCCAATTGATCATGGAGACGGTCTATACACCACCTCCCATGAAATACAAGTCCAAACTCGTTGCGCTGGAAATAGTTGACCCTATAGCAAAACTTGATCCAGCGGGTGAGATGTGAAGTTGATTTCTAACAAATTTCTGCATTGAACCACAAAAATCGGGAGGATTAGTAATGAGAAAGTTCAAAGTAAGTGCAGGTAAGAAGTTTGTATATCCATAATAACAAAAGGGATAACGAATTTACAGATAGCTGAGAAAGAACATCTGGATCTGTGTCCACATGCCAATCTGGCTCTAGTTGCCGAACAAAAGATAGTCTGCCATTCTGAGTGCTACAAAATAAAACCTGAAATAAACCAACAGGAATGAATCAACCTAAACCCTTAAAATATAGAAGACGCTAACAATGATAAGCAACAACACTCTATTCCAGAGAATAAGTCTGTGGCAATGCCAAGTCGTATAAGAGCAGTAGTATTATGAGAATGTGCTTAGCAACAAACATAAGTAAGAGATGATCTACAACAGAATAATAATGTCATCAGGCTACCATTAAACCAGATAGTCCAGTGTTCTCACAGTCTCGAAAGAAAGCTTCAAATTTTAGTTCTGTATTGACATAATTATAGTGGAGGATAAATTATCAAACAGCTAGTGAAAAAAAGAGACTTCCAGATAGACCTTATAGCAGGATTTATATTCTATACCAAATTCATTCCCCTTTTATTAACTGAACATTGGAAAAAAAAACATATAAATTTACCTTCAATTGGGATACTCTACATCATACTATGAGAAGATTTTCCCCACCTTGGTAAATAAAGGCTTCAAAACTTGTACGTATGTTTATGAGCTATATACACCCATTGCCATATGGTTTTAGGTTAGACACTCAACCATGGTCCTGAGCTGGATCTTGGAAACCCAAGGGTTAAGTCACTTTTCCATTTATATTGTCCCTTTATGCATTTTTATACTCCCGTTTCTGTACATTTTGTTTATTTATTCAGTCTCCTGTTGCTTCAAGAAGTCATAATTTTCAAAATTTGGCTATTGTTTTAAGATTGCAGGACTTGAACACATTAGGTGGCTACTAGGCCAAGAAATTAGAAGATAAATTTAGAAAGCCAATGGCTAACTTTTTGAATATTGTGGATATTGGTACTCAGACGTACCTTCTCCTTCATCAAACCTCCAGCTTCAAAAAGACCAGCCCTTTCCAAAGCCGATATTACTCTTTCCTGTAACGTCAGCACCTTTCAACTAAGTGATATACTTTGCTGAATAACTCCGGCAGTAAAAACAAGGATAAAATAAAGTAGGATGGAGAATGAGAGAGAACCAAAAGCAAACAACAAAACTATTTATGTAAATTCCATCTCAAGAATAGATCTTGAATTAATTATATTGCAAGTCCACAGGAGTAAACCAAAAGAGTACTTGGAGACACAGGACAGGTATCCATAAAATTCTTCAAATTAAGACTCATTTTCCTTTGGCTTAAACCAGAGTTTCAAATTGAATTGGCAAAAGAGCACAAGTAGCTTAACACTGTTTATCATTGCCATCAGTCACCAGAAATGTCGATTAGTAAAATTTAAGCAGCAAACTGCCACTTGACATGGAAATAAGCAGACAAATATATCATATATACTGATCATTATGACACAACATAGCAACTATACTGAATTTCTTTTATCCCAGTATAAAAATGCTTAATCCAAATCATAGATAAGGTTGGCTGTACAAGTTATAGTCACCCTTCGGTGATATATGGCCATACAAATAACCTAGACTGTTTCTGAAGCAGCTTCTCTATTAACAGCACAAATAACCATAATAGATCAGAAGATTGTCAACAATTTACAGAAAAATAGCGTACAAAGGGATTCATCATTATGAGAATTAGATAATAACCAGACATAAGAAAATTTGGAACATAAGACTACAACAAACTTTCACCTCACTATCATCATCAAGAATTGTTTCCATTAGATAAATATCACAAACTTTACTGATTTCAAGTAACACTTCCACTGCTGGTGATCTTACATTTGTATGCTCCTGCAAGTCCATGCCATTAAATAATGTAATCAATTAAATAAGTGAATATCAGAACTTAGTTAAGATACAAAATATTAAAAGTTAACCTGAAGTTCTTCAGGAGTACTCTCCTTAAGAATCACACCAAGCAACTGGCAAGTCATCTGTATACGAAAAAAATATATAACAGACATAATATAATTTGAATCACAAAATAATATAATAAAACATAACCCTTCGAAAAATAAGTAGTAGATGCAAGGACAATAAGCACTACAACAAAAATACATCCAAAATTAAAAAGCTTTTGTTTAGCTTTTTACTGACATAAATCTTCTAATTTATCTAATCACTTTCTTTCATCATCTCAGCCAGATCACCATCTCAATTAAGAATTTGAAACAAGGTATTTTTTTCCATAATTAACAAAAATGAGTAGGATCCAATCTGTCAAACAACTCAAACCACTTTATTTAGAGCCACAATTTTGTTAAGATGTTAGATAATCACTTCCCTATTTAATCAGAGGGGAACCTTTTTTGCCTCAACCACGTAATTATGTAAAACACCTTCTGATTTTTATTTATTTTCATCACTTCAATAACATTGTTTGGCTGCATAAGACCAAACCGAACTGAAATCCTTAGTATCTAAAATATATACATATATATATATATATATATTAAAAGGCTTAAGCATGGATCACTTAAGTTACTATTCTGGTAAAAATATTAAACATACAAAACTTCAGGGTTCATTTCTTGTTTATTTTGGCTAAATAACTTCAGGGTATAAAATTTCTCAAATTCTGATCTGGTAATCAATAATAATACCTTTCTGCCACCAAGTAATTTCTTCTTAACCATTTGTGCAAGCGCCAACTACAAAACAGACAACAATGTTCTACTTTAAGTTAATTCAGCAAATTAGTATTAGAAGAATTCCTCTACCTTATCTGGACTACGGAAGTCATCAACAGGTAAAGAAGCTCCGCTAGTGGATGCAGAACTTGTGTATTTCTGTAGTCTCCTCGATCCTAGTGAAAATTTCCATGCAAACAAAACGGCAATGGCAAAACCTGCCAATGCTCCAAGAGACCCAGCAGTCTGAAAATCAAGATCATATTAGAACATACCCAAATTCACCAAGCAATTTACCAGTCACTCCTATTCTTATAACTTGCATTTTCTTTTCTGTTCTTTTGTTTCAATTCCTTCCATTACTCTAAAAATGTTTCCAATTAATATCGACCAAATTTTGTGTGTGTTGGGGGAGGTGGGGGATTATACCAAGACAATTGCTTTAACTTAGCATTCAGTTAAAGTAAGCAATATTTAATTGATGCAAGATTCTTTTCTTTTTATTCACCTTCACTACATATAACATACTACTACTACATTAATTGAGAATAAATAAATTAATAAAATAGAAATTGAATCCCAAAAAAGGAGAAGAATTAAATGAAAAAAACGTGCATACCTTGTGAGCGAGGAGGATGGAGAGAAAGTTTGCAAATTTACGATTGAAGATCCTAATTAAAATCTTCAGGTGGGTAACAGCTTGTTGAGCGATTAAAGAAACTGAACTCTTTTTCCATCGATTAATCAGTTAGTTCCGGTCCTTGAGAATTTCGGGGAGTCGAGTGTTTGTCAAATAAACCTCGGAAGTCGTAATCAAAAATTAAGACCGACAGGATAATAATGGATAGATAACATCTTTTTTTTGTTTTTATTTGGCTCCTCTGACGTACCCTCACCTCTATTTATAGATAGCGCCATAGCGGAAACAAAACTACTCATATAACAGATCCACTTAATTTATAGGATTGTAAGTCAGTAATACAAAATTATCACCTCTCAATTGTGTGTCTATATTACATTAATTAATTGATAAAAATCTTAACCATTCCACATATATCTACTCTTCCATATTTGTTTTCACAATAAATATATATATTCTTAAATAAAAAAAAAAAGACTTTGACTAGAAAGTGCCAAGTTTTTCTTTCTCAATTGACACAAAACTAAATCAATTTTCCTATTCATTTTAAAGCTTGCAAACACCGTTTATAGATGTACATATAATGGTCTCATATTACCTTTAAAGACATGATTATAAAAAATAAATTTAAACATATTGTATTATTTTGTCTGAATTTATAAAAAATAAAAATAATCTACTTAAACTCCCCAAGTTCCTATCATATTGTTTCTACTAAATCTCTTATAATCATCCATCCAGATTCCAGCCTACAGCCTATTAAAACATGACATAACCATTAAAGTAGCAAGTCAGGTCTTGCACAGACAGGTAATAGAAATGGCAAAAACAAGGGTACATCAGATTATTTAACTACCACCATTCATACAACTACTTTTATTGATATATACAGAAGGTGGTTATTTCAACTTCTAAAAGGCATGAATGAATACATCATCAAGTGCTCGGAGGCATAAGTGCAGCCACTACTTCTTGTAACAGCAGCCTCGTTGTATCGATCATGTGTCAAAGGGATGCTTCTTATTTTCACAGCATCATCCAACTGTAAAACGCCATACTCTTTGTTAAAATTTTATACCATCTTAGAAATCGACTAATATATCTCATCACGGATGTGTGTATCTTGTTACCAAAACAAAATATGAATGGACACGCTATACACGTGGTTACTACTATACTATACCCCAAGAGATATGAAGAACCCAGCATTTCATATCAATTTCACTAGCAGCTCCATTGCAATTACAAATATCATATCAAGTCAAATATTCAGAAAAACGTGTTACAAAGGTAAAAGGCATACACCGTGTTCAGCTCAATTTAAAGTAATTAACAAGGATTAGTTGCTGTTTTGTGATTTACTCTAAACAAAACAGAGAAAATTTTAAAATATATCATATTATTTCCGTTTATGAAATCATCTAATTAAGGCTATTGATTTTGTCAATTGCCCTCATTTCAATCCCAGATTTTCCTCAATCCTAGGCAATTGGAAAATTGACGATCTGAACAACTCAAATAAGAAAAACAACTAGGTATTTTAAAAATTACAATGGACAATCACGAATTACCTCTTCAATTGAGCAGAATAACTTATTTGCAAGTTCTGCGAGAGCTTTCTTTTGATCTTTTGGAGCACTTGAAATCATTTTGTTGAAGTCGCAGTACAAGAATGTTGATTTCAACTGAAGATCTCTTCTTATCAAATCCCAAGAGTCGTCATCGTCAATTATGTCACCGCCTATTGACAATAAATCGCAAGCGCACTTTCTAATTCGATTAGCACTTCCCTTGAATTCCATGTCCGTCATTTGAGCTGGTAGGATTAAGAAGTAATTAAAATGAACAAAAAGCCTGAGAAGATTAAGTACACAGAGCAAGATAACATTCAAACTAATGAGGCAACCAAAAGCAAAATAAGACAAAAGACTATGTTGTCTCGTGTCACAAGAAAAGCATATGGTATTAAAACCTTGAGCATAAGGAAAACTAAAAGGTGGAAGTAGTAGGGGGTAATCTCCATGTAATAAAACACAGTAGATTTCATTCACACTCACACTTACAATGCAAAATATAACAACCTTCATAAAAAATACTAAACGAAAAAGACTGCCAAACACCGGAATGAAATGGCCAAGGACGATTTTCAAAAACTACCAAATGCACCGAAATTCATGTCGACTGGACTAGCCACGGGGTAAATTGTCCTTGAACTTGCATTGTTTTCGTGTTATACCCTTGTCTAGTAGGCAAAAGTGGACCGTGCCAAATTTTGTATGCTAGCACTTTGATTTATGAATCTTAGTATCTTACTATTGTAAAAAGTTGAAAAGCTACTAAGAAAGTAGAATTAAAGATAAGAGGATGCTTATACAACCATAACATCCATAAGAAAAGGTAAAAGTTGAAGCATTAGAAACATGTGCGTATTACTCAAGCAAATAACAAATTCAATTGGAATAATAATATCCTCCTTGAAATGGTGGCGACCATCGAAACCTCCGTCTTAAGAACTAACCAAATTACTAAAACAATCCAAATTCTTCTTGTCAATCCTTATGCACAATAAATCTTAAAATGCCAATGTGTGCCTGTTAATATATTTTTTGGTCCAAACCCCAATACAAAGAAAAGGAATATACATAAATAACAAAAGTGTAACTGAGGTAACTGCCCAAAAACGTAGTTAATTAATAAAATTACGAAGGACAACCATGCTGCTCCTGTTAATATACTGGCCTACTAGGGGCCAGAGCAAGACAGTCATCCTACAAGCCATATATGTATATATATACATATATATAATGGTCAGAAGTAAAATTTGAATACAAGTTGGTTAATAAAGTGATAAGAAAGACAATTTTCATTTTTCATGCATTGAAAAAGCCTAATTGAAAGGAAAAATAAAGGGGGGGAAGCGCAGAAGAAAATATGCGAAAATTAAAAAAATAAGAAGATCCAAAAAGAAGGGAGAAAACCCATTTGCAATCACACAAAAATTAACCCCCAGATGGCCAGATTGTCCATCATGCTCACAAATGAGCAAAAGCAATCAACTTTTCAGAATATATATACATACGTACATACATATGAGTATATAACTAAATTAGCATGTACCCGGCAAAGACAATTAAGAACTCAGAGAGAGAGGGAGAGACGAGTCACCCGAAAATTGTTGTTGACGGCTAGGCTTGTCCGTACACCTAAATAGAAAATGATTAAAGGGTGAAAACAAAAGCAATAAGAAGAATAAAAATAACCCCCAGTAAATAGACAGATAGAGATACAGATAGAGATACCAGTACAACTACAAGCATAACTAACTACTATTCATAGAGAGCAGAGCAGAGCAGAGCAGGAGTAATTAATCACCTAATAATAATCCCACTCCCAGCTCCAAATTTATTATTATGGCTAATGTGGGTTTTCTCCCCGAACCCGTCTTTTTCTCTCACTCCAATACTTCCCCGACTCTTTCTCACTACTACTACTACTACTTCGAAACACAAATAGACATGTCACACCACTTTCTTCCTTCTCTCTCTCTCTCTCTCTATAATATATATATATAGTAAGTTTGTACTTGCTAGGAAATTGTTGTTTTTCCACAATTACGAATGATTTTCCAAAAAGCCCTTTCCTTTTTCATTTTGGATTTGATGTACAATCCCTTTTTTTCTTAAAACAAGATTAATGCACTACTATTTTATTTGTAAATATATCAAGTTATCAATGATTATTGATATTGTCAACCCAATAATATTTATTTAGTACTTATTACTCTCACAACAATATTTTATGTGCCAGATATATAAAACATTCATGTTCAATTATCATTATATCAATTGGCTTATCAATATGTTGTAAATAAGAATAAGAGTTGAGCCAGTATTAATTTTGTTTCTAATTTGTCAAATGAAAATAAATGATAAAATTGAAATTAAACAAACCTAATAAATACTCCCTTCTTCTCACGAAAAAAATAATAATAATAATCTCATTTTACTTTTATGAATTAATTTTTAAAATCTTAAAATTAAAAATTAATGTGATTTAAATAAAATTTGAAAACAGCTTAAATCATTTGTAGACAATTTAATTGTATTAATACAATCAAATAATATTTTTTGATTTTGTGAATAATTCAGAACCGAACTCTTTCTAGTTTCTATGCTATGCAGAAGAGGGAGTACAACCATTACCTGTGTTTCAAGATATAAAAGGAAAATGACAAAACCATGTAAAAGAATATACAAAATAGCTTTCCTCAACCTACCTGTATTTATTTTTTCTTTTTTATTGGTGACAACCTTTGTATATGTAAATTTACAATAAAAATATACTCCCAGGATTTAGCTGTCCTCCTTTTTTATTCCGGCCAAAAATTATGAACTTAATCTAAAATGGAAATGACAATGTATTAATATTTCTTAAACATAGTTGCTGAGATAATTCTAGACATGCGAAATTTTAAACATTTCAGGAGAAAGATTAAATTTTACCAACCAACCACAGGCATCATCATATCATAGACAGTAAAAGAGATTATAGAAGCACCTAATAATGATAAATTACAATTTTAATCTGGAAAAGTCAAGCATGAAAAAAGATCCACTGCAAGGTTAGGTTCCGCTTGACAAATGAAAATTTATACACACGGTCTGGTCTGTATTCAACACAAAGATATCTAGATCAGGAGGAGAAATTATCTGATTAGAGACTGTACCCTGATGCCCAACAGGTGATGGGTCTATCTATGCATCATCATTATTAATAATCTGGTGTTTCGGGCTTCAGCATCCAGTGAGGTAAAGATTTCAGCTTCCAAAAATGCTCTCTACAAATTCTCTTATCATGTCTCCTAACAGCTGCTTATGCATTTACAACAGAAAATTTTCTACTTACACGGATCCATCCGAATACTGACACTCAACAGTAAGAATCACCTGATCAACATCGCGGCTCCTGCTTTAAATGGACACCATTTGGCAGCCCAAACATCATTCTCTGGAAACGCAAGAAAAGTATATAGTAAGCTCAGCTGCATTTGGAGTGGGCATTTAGCCCATGACCGTGTATTGCTTTATTATACTAGGAGTTCGTTCATTAAGAAAACAGCTGAATATACAGTATGTGGCTACTCATTATCATATGGTTTGAGGAAACCCTTTTAAAGTTCAGGATCACAATGTGTTCAAGGCAGGGCGGCTTAGAAGAAAGTAGATGGAATCTAAAATAATACAATTAGAAGCAAGAGTAGTTCTAATACTCTAGTAGCATTACCAGAAAAAATCAGTAACAAAAAAATGAGGAAATAAAAAAAAAAGACAACATGTAAAGAAATCACCATGATGATACCTCCAAGATCCAATAGATCTTTTACTATCCTTATTTGGCTAGCGATCAAGAGAAGAAAAGAGGATAACTTAATTATACTAGGAATAGGAATATGTAATAATCATTAATATACTAAAACAATAGGACATCATCAAAATGACCTGCACAATTATTAAGAGTTTATAACTAAATCATATGGAATCCAACTTTAGGCGGTACTGAAAAAAATATATTGAAATAGTCGATTTGTGCGAAGAAAGCACGTCATTCATGAGACCAGTGCTCATTTGTAGGAACTTGTTGATTTTCTTCCATAAAGAGGATTCCCTGCCAACAAAATATGAACCAACAATGACTCTGCAAGAGAAATTACCTGACTTGTACTAGGCAAGATACTATTTGCAAGTTCCTCATTTATGGATAAAGGAAGTGCTGGCATCCGGCTCATTATGCCAGGCATATTTCTCATGCTGCAAGAATTGAAATATCAATTTGAGAATTATTGAATATTGGCAGCATTCAGGAAACAGAGACAATTCCACAAGGTCAACAGTCTAACACGGACTTGTTGAACACCAAAATTTCACAGGAATTCTTATAGACATGTTCAACACTTCATTTTATGTGTCCATAATTAACATATTATTTTTTTTGTGTCAAGAAAGGGTCCTATATGTTGGACACTTGCCTAAACATGGACAGGACATCTAAACCTGATCATGACATATACTATTATTACAGTTAATAAAGAAAACATAATTGTTAATATAAATAATCATAACAAGATTAAGGGAAGGGAAAACTAACTAATGTATAAGGTAAAGGGAAGGAAAGAGACAGCAGGCTAGGCGGGAAAGGCAGAACCTAGGCGGATAGGTTTTTTATTATTATTTTAATAACTACCCAAATCTTGATATATTTATTTTTCTAATTATTTACCATATTCATAATACATGTTGTAGCATATCAAATCAAAACAAGAAGCGAACAAGATCAAGTCAAAATGGATAATTTTATTATAATTGTAATTTTTTGAACATGTACTAAATTCAAATTATATAAATGATGATACATTTGTAATATTTAGCTTAAATTTATGTTTAGTTTCTTAAGTTTTAATATTGAATTCTTGAAATTTTAAATTTTATTATTTAATAGCAATCTTGTTTATGAATAAAACTAATACGTTAAAGATATATGTTTGAACTTTAAGCAAATGACTTTATTATCTTTATTATAGATTGTTTTGCTTTATATTATTGTTTTGGTTAGATAAATGTAAGACAAAATATTAAAATTGACTGAAAATAAAAAATTCCGCCAAGGACCCCCGGCCGCCCGCCTAACGCATTTTAGAACATTAGAAAGAGAAAGCATGAAATTATCTATATAGATGCATAATTGTAAAAACATCATTAATTAATCACATATCTATTTATCCACGCATGCATTCTTATTTATATTTTTTCAATTTAAAAAAAACGTGGTAATTATTAAATGATAATCCATTACTTCAACTTTTTTGGGTATGTATGAGTGTGTGACACTGGTTTTGAGGCGCGCATGAACGACATTTCTATAATATTTTTTCATATATTAAAATACTCTTAATACATCCATGTCTTCTATATTTAATTATATTGACATACATACAATACACTTGTGCGACACACCCAATGGAGGAGGACCATTTAGAAGGATGCAGAGTGTTAGATTAACTCGTTATTGTGTATGCTATCCATGTCCGAGTCCATGCTTCATAAAGCAGTACTAAACCACATATTAAATGAAATGTGACAGAACAACACTAATATGTTAAGAACATCCACGTACTCATTTAGGATGGCTGAAATATTGGTCCTCGTGCGGCAAAAGAGGTCAATATTATCCTGTAACTGTTTGTAAAATGTGTTAGAATGAAATATTAGCTGCAAAGAGGGGCTACACAAATTTGTAATTTTTGAAAAAAGAGCAGTTTAAAACACATACAAATGTATGATAAATTGATTAGGATAGGATTACTTCAAACAAGAAAATAGAAGGATATGAAAAGACAAAAAGAAGAAAGGAAAGAGGTAATTTGAGTATTAAAGGATTACATGAATAATGCAAAAATTATAAGTATCTATTCTCCAATTCTATGAAAGGACAGACCTAAAGCAAAATTGCAAATTCTAACCCATGTCAACACAAGAATGAAAAGAGAACGTGATAATAAATTATGGACCTGTTTGACATTTGCAAGGACAAATTTTGTAAAGCAATGTACATTTACAAGTAATATTCAACATACAAAAGTGACCAAATCAAAGGCTTAAAGATTCATTTTATAAGATTTATTTCAGACAGCTCTCCCTGTTTGCTTTAAATTAGAAACGGTGAAGTACAAAGCATGATATAAGTAAATGCTATCTAATGAAAAAGGCACATGCTGTTTGTTATTTTGAAGAAAAACTTGGAGAGGTATAGAGAAAGACAGAAATAACAAATTGAACTTCAAATCAACTGCAGTAGAATGTACAAGTCAAACCACAGAATAGATCATCAAACTTCCATTAATAACAGATATATGGAAAAAAAAAAACTAACATGAATTTGCAACTTTTACACCTCGAATGTTGAAGGAAAAGAAATGATTGAGAAGACTTTTTAACCCCAGCATCTAACTTTGCAACCGTTAGTGTCAAGTGTCAACAACAAGCAATTAGGGCTTGAGGCAAAGTAATACAAGACATTAGGGCTCAAGGAATTCACCTTGAGTGCAGAAAGATTAGCTGATATACGCCCAAGAACTTCATTGTTCTGTTCCAAAAGATGCCTCGCACCATCTAAAGCTGGAACCGACAGATGAAATTGATATTAGTAAGACTGTAAGAGCCCAAAACCCGGTTGTTATTTTTGTTATTATTATTATAAGAAAAAACAATATAGTTACTTAACTCTGCAGGATGTAACCACCAAGAAGAGAAAGGCATTCTTTTTCTAAACGAGAGCTTCTGACATACATGCATTATGACAAACCACAAGGTTGAAAAGCCAAGGTACTCTGAATGATCAGCTTTTTAAATAATTCTGAATTAAATTTATAACTCCTTGGCCCAAGACAATACAATTAAACTAAACTGTCTAGGTGGGTATGAAAATAATAATAACACTGCAATCTCCAAGAATCAGTAGTTATCAATAATCATTACAAGATATGCTAGACTCTCTAGGTAATCAGGTATTGATTAATGATCCCAAAAAAAAATTAAGAATAATAAATCAACTAAAACATCCCTACTTTCGGAGTGTGTGTATCAATAGGTCTATAAAACAAACCACAAAAAATTGGCTCATAAATCACTAGCACTGACCATGAACAATGTGTGTGCTCTGCATCATGTAACCTAATTACTGGGTTATTGTAGTTATACTTATTTATTATCTTTATCTTTTCCTCATATATACAAGATTTATCTTTGACATGTGAGGTTCTCTTTTGAAAAGTCAAGTGTCATTTCCCTTCATATAACAGAATACATAACTGGCTTTGTTAGATGATGTTGATCAAGATTGATTTCAGGTGTAATTTTAGATGCTTGGTCCTTTATTCAGTTCAACTTATAATGAGTATCTCAGGACCACATAGAATAAAATATAACAAACTACTCTACTCTGATCAATATAAGTAAGTTTTTTGCTAAAGACCAAAAACAACAAAAAGATATACAGAATAAAAACAAGAGTTGCAGAAACAATTGTTTTAGTTGCAGAATATCATACCAAAAACATAACTTTTGATTTCCAATAACTAATACCTTCACAAGACATGCGGTCACTCCCATTCCGATGGTTCGTCATAACAGAATATGCAGCCACATTCAATGGTGTAACTGAAGGTATGCTTGCCTTTGAGGATGATTCCACCAATTTATCCTGTAGATGCATGATCTTTAATATATCGCTTGTTAAAGGTTCTTCAATCAACATTACTTCCCAAGACATTTATTGATTTGCTGACTTAAAAAAGAAAACATATTTTGGGTGCAACACCGAGTAGTTTAAGCTTCCCAAAGTGATTTTACTTTTTCTTCTTTTGAAAAGATAAAACAAAGTGGTTTTAATATTTTCTAAAAAAATGTTATATACGGAAGGCTTGAACTGCAAAATCAGGCCAATACGAGTCAATGAAATCAACTAGGCCAAAGCCAGAAGGCTGATTATGATGCCCAATGCTAGCACATAAAGAGCTCTGAACTTGGTGACTTGGTATTTTAGATAAGCGCTTCTCATTCTTTTTACTTTTTCTCTCTTGCGACGAGTTCAACTAGACATGTTTAAACTACAAAACTGTGGGCATCAAATTATTAGTGTTCTAAAAATCGTTAGGCAAACCAAGGTGGCAGAGGGGCCACCTAGGTGTTTTCCTAGGCGACTAGATGTTTTCTTAGGCGATCTCATTTATTTATTTTTCTAGTGTATATACTTATTATATTACACAAAACATATATTAATATAATATATGTATTTTTTTGATTTTACATGAAACATTACCAAAAAAACAATCATTTAAGGCTTAACAAATTCATTCAAATATTGTAGAACTTCAAAGTAAAGGTCTGATTATGTCTAGGTGGGGCCTATGCGCCTAGCCAAATCAAGGAGGTAGAGGACCCCTAACTCCTAGGCGGGGATTAATCGGACCTAGGAGGGAATTTTTAAAACACTGCAAATTATATAATTTGCTCAAACACAAATAAATGCAAAGATTCAACCATTAAATCTATCTTAAACTACTGTGAAAGGAAATAAAAAAAATACAATATATTTTTTTAAAGGCTACAAAGATGAAGCATGTAATCAAGTAAAATAAATACTTGAATCAGATGGATGACACAAGCGAAAGGTATTTTTAAAGATAGAAAGAATAAAATCATAGATATCTACCAACTCAAAATTTCTGGTCTAGGTACCATGGTGGTTTTGATTACATTACGGTAATACTTACTATTCTAGAATGAGTTGATGATTGACCCCCCATGGAACGAATTCTTACATTAATTTACCACGATTATCATTTCTACTTGAAGCTAAAACAACTTCAAATTGTTTTGACATCTTACAATAAAAAGTAAAAAATATACGTAAACGTTTATGCCATACCTTCCTATCTTTTACTTTCTTCCCAAAATTATGGTCTTCCTGTTTCCTTCGCTTTCTCTGTCAAAGATATTATGTCCGTGTAAGCATTTTAATTAGAATGTGAAGAGTCAATTATCCAAGTCTCTCGTCAAAGCAAACTTATGAAAACTTTTACAATGTACGATCCATTCAGCATATAGGTTGGGGAGTGTATACTGCTTAAAACCCAGGATGTGCACAGGTAGCTTGTTTTAGACATGGCAGGGCAGTTGACATGTCAAGTACAGAATCGCCCATGGTAGCCGACTAAAATCTCGGCTCACCCTACCCAGTATTCTCTCTCATTTGACACCAGACTTGGCTCCAAATGTAACCACAAAAGTCCTACGCAACCCAAAACCAGGTCTCTTTCTCACTTAGGGACAGACTTGGGAAATAAACCCACAAGATGTGTAAAATCCATCGACTACTTTTCTGTTTTTTGCTAAAAGTTTTTAGAAAACTACATCTAAAAACTACATAGATTGCACCAAGTGTGCCAATTGAAAGAACTTGGGTCAATCATCCCCACTTGTATGTATCAAAAACTGATTTCACTTGGGGGAAAGGGAAAACAGGAACTACCAAAAACAAAGATGTAGTGCCATGCTGTAATCTTCCTTTCTTATTTTAATAAAATTTCATTTTCCTGGATAAACTATTACTAAGAGATACCATTGTAATAACCGAGGAGCTCACCGTCATCCATCTACACCTCAGAGCAACATCACGTACAGTTTTGTCACGCAACATAGCTGCAATCTTTATATACCTCATGATGCTGGGTTCATCAGCATACCTACAAATTTCATAGAGGAAAGTCAACATACTGCCACAGTGGAAATTAACCAGCCAGTGAAGCAATAAGAGATTAATAAAAAATATAAATTGTCCAAAAGAAGTTTTAGTTACAACAAATTAAGAATCATTCAGCAGATACAAAAAGATTTCACCGAACAACTATAAATTTGAATACATGTAATCCTGACATCTTTAAAAGCATAGTAGTCGAGTAAACAGTAATGACATTGCATATTGAGCAGAAAGTGATTAACCATAGTAGCTAGATGCACACAAATTCTTCAAGCTTCATTGAAAACTGTTATATCCACTTCCAAGCAATAATAGATATTCATATTTGTTCACCATGAAGCTTAAGCTAATGCAAATCATCATCTTGTAAGAGAGTAAATTAGACGATATTCAGGAGGGCTCCGTAGAATGGCAAATGTCGCTCTAGCAATAACTGTAGTAAAAAGATACTCATGTAGTTGAGAGTTATGATTAACAGAACTTATGATCTAAATAACCACTTCAATATCAAAGTTCTTACAACTTTCGAGGTACAACATGGATACTAATTCTGGAAGCATACACATTACCTCTCAGAAATTATGATACCCTTATTTTTAGTTGGTTTATAAGGTGATGAATGGTTAAAATACACATTGTTTTAAAAGAAAAATTCATTTTGTTCAAGTCGTGGAAACTTTAACATAAGAATGGAAAAAGCATGCCTCAAATTACTTTTGAAGCAACTGCAAGTCTGTTCCAAACAAAGCAGCATAATTAGACAAATGAAAAACAAATACTGTATTACCAGATAAACCCACTAGGGGGGAGAGGGGAAGACAGCAAGCATATACACACAAACTCAAACATACATAAAGATTTGGAACAGACACCTACTTGAAGAGTCCTTCCTCCAACCTGTACTGCTCCTCTACAGACCACTCGACTGCCAAACCTGCGTCGTTCTTGAGGCCTGGCACTGAATCAAGTAGAAGAGAACTAGGAGAATTTGCAGCTTGAGTTACACTTGACCCCGGATTGCTA
Source organism: Panax ginseng (assembly GCA_020205605.1). NCBI lineage: Eukaryota > Viridiplantae > Streptophyta > Magnoliopsida > Apiales > Araliaceae > Panax > Panax ginseng. The sequence continues at coordinate 8,256,150 of CM035127.1, forward strand.
TTTGAATTTCCTGAAAATATCATGCCCCCATCAGGCCTGTTCATCCCATAGTAATTCCCCATCAAAATCACCTCAGATGTGCTGTCCATCGCACTCGACTGAAAGGATATAGCATGCTGATTCATAGCTGAGCCGAAAGTTTGCTCATGGTGAAAGCCGGTGTTTGATCCTGCCGCCATATTCAGTATAATATTCCAATAATATCACTAAAAACCCATGACCTCCCCAAAGATAATTAATGATGCAACTTAGCGTAAAGCCACGGCGTTGTAGAATACTAAAGAACCCGGACTACTTATCAACAAATAATGCTTAGTATTCCGGAGGGAAAGTTCCAACAATTTAATGGCTTTCTGAATCGATACCCGGAAAATATTCGAGCTGAAAATGCAATAATGAAATCGTCCTCAAAGTGCAGACCCAATTCAGAAAGTAAGCATAAAAACCACCACTTCTTTCCAACACTAACATAGGCACTAACAAACAACAAAAAATAACCCAAACCCTAAATTCAACCCAGAAAATACCAAATTAAAGTTCTTTCAGCACATAAAATTCTAATCTTTATACAATTCATCCCATCACTGAACCCAAAATAAAAATAAAATGAAGGATAACCAGAAACCCTAAAATGTGTGAAGCTTTGGAGAAATAGGGTAGAAAGAAAGTACCTTTCTCGATGCAAATTGGTGTATCGATGGAGGGCTAATTGGTTCTTTAGTTGCCTTTTTCTCTCATCACTACAACTACACTACCTTTTGCTTTTGTTGGGTTGGGGTTGGGTGTTTGGCTTTCTCTCTTATAAGGAGTAGTATTTTTCTGTCTCTCTCTCTCTCTATATATATATATATATTATACGTATATAGTAGGACATAAGAGCTCCGCCAATGGGAAAACAGAGAAGGAGAAAAGGGTTCCTAATAATTAAATAATTTACTTTTATTATTTTATTTTTTTCCTCTTTTTGGTGGTGCAGATCTTGGATTTCACCAACATTGCGAATCCCAATAAGCATTTGATGCCAATTATTCTGCACTCTCCAATTTCCATCCACTTCTTTTTAACCTCATTTCTCTATTTTCCCCCTTTTCCTTTAGCATTTGATGCCCATTTGTTACTCCCATTCTTTTCATATAAGTATTTTTTTTAAATATAAGCTATTGATTTGTGCCTATTTTAGTAGTTCCACTTACAAAGTTTACAATTTTCTCATATATATATATATATATATATATATATATATTTTTGTGTTTACTTTTTTTATTTAAAAGTAATTATATGTGAAATTGTAATGTTAAATTTAAGAAAATAATGTCAAATATATCGAGTAAATGTCTCTTTTCTGTTTGAAACAGTTATTTTTTTTTAAATGAGACTTTATCATACGCAACAAATGGAGTATTGTAAGATTTTATCTGAAAACTATATTATATAACATACAACATTAAATAAATATGTATATGTTCGTGTTATTTTATTATAATACTAGATAGTTAATACTTACTACTATATATATAATGTACTAATATGTGTGTATATGTTTTATATATAGTCTTTTATTTTATTTTTTTTATTGGACGGGCTTCTAGGAATATAGGCCCAATTATTATATGGAGTACTTGCGATAAGTTTGACAATATTTATCATAGATTTTGCACTTAACCGACTTTATACACCAGTCGAGTCTCTTTAGTTATTAGTAGTATTATATTTCCGTACCCCGACACATTCAGCGGGAATGACATGCGCGGCTGCCATAATATAAAAGTTGAAAGTCAAGTCCAATTAATTTTTCCCTAAAAGTTACTATCTCTCTTCTAAATTATAAAACCATTAGTATATTTTAAAAGTTAATATAAATATTTTTAAATTCAAAATTATTAAAATTTATAATAAATAAATTTTTAGATAATTCACATAGGTATAATTATATTAACTAAAATTAATAAAATTCAAGTCAATTTTAAAGTTAAAAATGATTAAAATTGTTTTTAAAAATTGAATATTGATCCCACATTCTACGGGGAAAAAAAAGAAATATATAGACAAATCTTATGATAAATATAAATTGCGATTAATGTGTTGCTCTAAACTATAACACAAAATAATAACGTGGGAGTCATTTTTTAATTCATTCTTATTCATGTATATATGGAAAATATTAATTGCTTTCGCAACTGAGACTGCACACAACAACACAATAACCGCACTAAAGAAATCACACACAACTACACAATAACCGCACCAAAGAAATCACACAAAACAACACAAAAACCGCACCAAATAAATCACACTAATAGTTTCGGTAGCATATTGTGATTTTTCTCACCGCTTAGATAATCACACCCTTTTAGAGTTCTAAGATTCTTAATATTTCTCATGTTTTATAGTTATTTAAGTTCTATTTAAATATGGTTGTAAATTTAATTTTGAAATATTTAATTTTGCATGATTTAAAACTTTAAGTTCGAAGCAATAGTTGTATTTGTAATAATATATGCTTATTTGGATTTTGCATGGTACTAAGTTGATGCTATTAAGATCATTTTTACAAAAAATTAGTATCATTAAAAATTATTTTACCGTTAAAAGAATTTTCAACAATTGAAATTTTGTTAAAATGTCCGCATGATCATTAAATGATAAAAAAAGTGTCAAATTACTTTTATATTTGAAACAACTATACTACTCAATAAGTTAATTGATCAGTGTTGATTTCAATTAATGGATTAGGATCTATTCATTACACATATCCTCTAATTTATTCCAATATACATTTAACGATAACAATATTATTTTGACGATACTTTAAATGACACAATTATTTACGATGAACTTAATAGTGTCACTAATTATTTGCAATAAATCTTATTTTGTCGCTAATATTTCCGTCCCTTAATGTGTAATAGAATAAATAAATTGATTGATAGTGTAATGGATCCACAAGGTTCTGTCATAATGAGTCAGCCCATCCACATCTATGGGTCTCTTCAAACTAGCCCAACTTCCATGACTTCCTCACGCAAAACTTGCGCCTATATTAACAGGCAACGGCCCATTACCAATGTGAAACACAGCCCAATCTAGTCCAACTACAAATTGCCAGGTGGATGAAAATAATAAGCAAAAGAACACAAGGAAAAAGGTTAGAACTGAGTTATTAATGATAAGATAACATGGTGGGGATTATAATATTCTTGATTTGAGTTAAGGAGGAGGGAGCCAGAGAGGGGAAAAGTGTGTTTTAGCCATAAAAAAGAGAAGACGAAATAAAAATGGAGGTAAAATATTTCCATGGGAGCTAAGTATTTTCAAGTTTATATAATTTGAATTAAATAATTATATATATTTTATAGAAGATTAAACATAACAATTTGAGTATCATTTGCTGTCGAAGGATCTTGAAATTGAAAGCGCCACCTCTCTTCTCTTCGTCTCACAAATTTTCTCTCTTAAATTTTTGGGCATTTTTTCTGGTTTTGTCTGTAGAATAAATTTGCAGTTAAAGACTCTGTTTGAGCTTGATAGTTGGTTGGGAGCATAAATTCGTCACATTTTCTTCATCAGTACGGGGAAAAGATTCCATTTTTTGTTTCTGGTTGGGGTGAGAAAATAATCCGAGAGAGATGGTAAGGGTCATCGAGATCTTGAGGATCTCACATTGGGATGGAGTGTTAAGATTAGTATGAAGAAGAGACCTGAAGAAGGTCGAGTTGCTGCTGTATTTGTGTTAGTGGGGATAGGGTTTTGGTGTGCCATTTTCGATCTCCTCGATACTTCATGTCGACCACCAAACGTGCTTACAAGCTACGTATCCTTTCTTATTGCTATTTTTATTGTTTTAATCAGTGATTATGTGTTTGTAGTGTATCAAGCATTGTTATTGGAACTTATTCTAATTTGAAGATAAGTAAAATGTATTGACATAAAATCTGCTAATTTGTTTTTCTAATAATATATATATATATATATATATATATATATATATATATATATATATATATATATATATATATATATATGCGGGTGCTGAAGCAGATCTGTTTTGGCTTCTTTAGATAGATAGATAGGAGCTGTTAGATTAGTTTAGGCGGCTTATGGGATATAACAGTGAAAGGAAAGGCTTTTAATGTTTTGATTTATTTATGATTTTGGGACTAGGGGAGCAGTGTCCATATTTGAGTACGGTTAAATTAAAATTTCAAACAGCAACATGTTGCCTTAACTTTTATTTTATAGAGGAATTTGTAGCTCACTCTTCCAGTGTCAATTGCCTGAAGATTGGGAGGAAGTCGTCAAGGGTTCTTGTAACTGGAGGAGAAGATCACAAGGTTAATCTTTGGGCAATAGGCAAACCAAATGCCATTCTGGTTAGTTCCCACTTATCTTCCTTTGTTTTTTGAGCAGTTGTAACCCAATTATTATTTTATTTGCTCAATTCTCTATATTCCCCATCCACATTTTGCGTAAGATCACTTGGTAATTTGAGAAACCTTTTATGTTTTTCATGATTTGATACCTATTGCTCATTGTGCAGAGTTTGTCAGGTCATTCAAGTGGTATTGATTCGGTCAGCTTTGATGCTTCAGAAGTGTTGGTAGCTGCTGGGGCAGCTAGTGGTACAATAAAGCTTTGGGATCTAGAGGAGGCAAAGAGTATGCTAGTTATGATTTATGAAATTGTGTTATGTAGTGTGCTATCATATATATGAACATTAAATTCATTGGAATTTGATTTATTCCTCTAGTTGTTCGCACCCTCACTGGTCATCGATCCAACTGCATATCCTTGGACTTCCATCCCTTTGGAGAATTTTTTGCTTCTGGATCATTGGACACAAATTTAAAGATATGGGATATAAGACGGAAAGGGTGTATCCACACCTACAAGGGCCATACTCGAGGGGTCAATGCAATCAGATTTACACCAGATGGTCGTTGGGTCGTATCTGGTGGAGAGGACAACACAGTGAAGGTTAGAATTGGTTATCTATTTTTGTTCAAACTGCATCTAGTGTATATGAGAACTTGAACATACATTTGTTTTGGCCTAACAAATTGCTTCTATTGGGTGGCGCAAATGACAGCCTTTACTTTTCTTTCCAATTTTTTATTTCTTTCAAATAATGACTACACCATGCAGCTTGGTAGAGTTTGGTATGAACGTACAGACAGATCCAATTGCAGGCAGGCATAACATGCATTGGGACTCCTTTTCAATTGTTTCCTGTATTTATTTCACTGACTCCATCTACATGCATGTTAGGCACCAAATCCCCTCAGTGTTTTAAAAATCCTCGCCTAGGCGCTAGGCCCCCCTGGCGCCTCACCACCTAAGCCCAAGGCGGTAAAAAATCCCTTCAGAAAATTAGGCGGGGTATAGGCGGAGAGTTTTTTTTTTTTTAATAACTATCTAAACCAGATCTTGATATATTTATTATTCTAATGATTTACCATATTCATAATACATGTTGTAGCATATTAAATCACAACAAGATCTTTCCACGCGTCTCAATCACGTAAAAGCGCGTCCAATCCTGCACAGTAAACACGTCAATACCAGAAGCTTGACGGTTTGGACCGTCGGGGGATAGCTCCGGCGTCAGTACAGGCAGATACAATGATACAATGGAGAGTATTTAGTTCTAGTGTTTTGATAAGAAAATATCAGTTACCTCCACTTGTGTACTATCCTGCCTTCATATACCTCTACCTCCGGGTCCATATCCCCTGCTGTGACCTCAGCCGACTGTATGCAACCCACCTGCTCCATCTCATCACTATTTGCCACCGCCGGCCGATTAGGTCCCATCCACATTAATGAACTGCAGAGATAACAGTCAATGTTCATCTATGCAAAGATCATCGGTCAAAGCCCAAAGTAAAGCCATGTTCATCCAATAGTCTGGCCCAATGACCCGGCCCACTCCACTACGCCAGTCCAAAGTCCAGACCCAGTGGCTCGGTCCAATATGACTAAAATATTATGGCCCAACATTGCTCCCCAATCTTTTATTAAACAGAATGTTTAATAAAAGAGTATAACTTAAATTGGCCCAAGATATAAGGAAACATAGAAAAATCCATACTAAGCCCATGGCTGAAGCCCAAATTTAATTGAGTCAAGCCCAATCAATACCAAAACCAAAACCGGATGATACTTCTTCAAATTCATCATTATAACCCATATCAATTCAAAATGGATAATTTTATTATAGTTGTAATTTTTTGAAGTTGCACCAACTTCAAATTATATAAATGATGATACATTTGTAATATTTAGTTTAATTCAATATAATTCTTAAATTTATGTTTAGTTTCTTAATTTTTAATATTGAATTAAATTATTGAAATTTTATTATTTAATAGCAATCTTGTTTACGAATAAAACTAATATGTTAAAAATATGTTTGAACTTTGAATAATTGCATGTTTGTGTTTGAACTTTGACATTAGCAATATGAATATGTGTTTGAACTTTAAGCAAATGTCTTTATTATCTTTATTATAGATTGTTTTGCTTTATATTATTGTTTTGTTTGAATAAATGTAAGATAAAATATTAAAATTGACTTAAAATAAAAAATACCGCCTAGGCCCCAAAGGCGCCAAGTCCCCCGGCCTCCCGCCTAGCTCCTTTTAGAACATTGAATCGCCCTCATCATGTTGTTGACTTTTTTTCTAACCCTCTATCTATTGCATTGACACATGAAAAGCACTTGCGGTTGATGTCGAAATATCCTCATAAGCTGTTAATATAGTTCTTAGCTTTAACCAAAGTCGGTTACTTCGCTGTGTACCTAGAAGCATTCTCATAGGCATATCTCATTTTTTTGTTGTTGTTAAAATCCGTGAGCTTTTTAATCCCTGAAATTTATAACTACTGTGGCAGCTGTGGGATCTAACTGCAGGAAAGCTCTTACATGAATTCAAAAGTCATGAAGGCCAAATTCAATGCATAGATTTTCATCCTAATGAGTTCTTGCTGGCAACAGGTTGGAAAAATTATTGATATATGCAGCATCCTTATTCTTGCAATATATAGCATGGAAATTTTGAAATGGTATATTGTATGCCTTTATTACATCCAATTTTGTATAATCCAAAGTTGTAATAAATCTCATTGTGTTTGATGTTCATACACAGATGTTTTTTTTTTCATTTAATTTTATTATTGGTACTTCATGATAGAATAATTTTGACTACTAAAACTATACTTTTTAAATGTTGTGATAAAAATATCGAATTTATATATTTCATGGTGATTACACATATTAGACTAAAACAATACTTCAAAATCTATTGAAATGAAATTAAGTTTCTCACTTAAATAACAAAATTATTCAACAATGAATCATGATGATTATGCCGACGTCCTTTGTTCCAATTTGGTAATCTAAATTACATATCCTGACTGACTTCTTTAGTATTAAACTTGTGTTGCATGAAAACATTTGCTGATCTGCAACTGGTCTTAGGTGCCAGCTGCACCACTCCCAGTTTGCAGAACAGTAAGGACGTAATATTATGCAAGGAGAACAATATCCAACAGTCCATCTCTTTAGTCACATTTTCTCAGGCTTTATGTTATAAGAGGTCTAACAATGGTTTTACGTTGGTTTAACTTACCTCATGCAACTTTGCTTGTATTAGGATGGACATTGTAAAAGATAAAATTCTAACCAGTACACTGGCTGAGTTACATTTAGTAATTGAACTAATAGATTAATATTCGTTCAAACTGTTCAGACATAGATATGTACCCTACTGTTTAGATTTGAAAATTATCTGTATCAGAGGCTATAATAACTGGCTAGTAAATTCTGTATTATTATTAGACACGCACACACGCACACACGCACACACACATATATATGTATATAAATATAGGGAAGTGAACCTTGCTACGACACTATTCAGGCACACACATTTCTAACTGTCCATAAGAGAATGGACAGTCGAAATTTAGAATTTTAACCCCTTCCACTACTATTAGTAGCGGGTATCAGTTCCCCCCTACCCTCTCTTAAAAATCTGGACCATCCGTTTCTCTTATGTACGGCTAGATATGTGTTTGCCCCAATAGTGTCATAGCAAACATTTGTTATGGATCACTTCCCATTTATATACATATATATATATATATATTTATATATAAATATTGTGTCTAATACTTATTTATGTTTCACCAGGTTCGGCTGACAGAACTGTTAAATTTTGGGACCTTGAAACCTTTGAGCTTATAGGATCAGCGGGTCCTGAGGTGAATATATATATATATATTATATGACGTTTGTCACTAGAATAATTACTGCTGGGTTCTCATGTATTCAGCCTATATTTGAATCATCAGTATATTTTCCTTTACACGTACTTGCTGTTCAGTTTATTTGTTTGAAATCCAGACCACTGGAGTGCGTTGTATGACCTTTAATCCCGATGGGAGAACCCTTCTTTGTGGTTTGCATGAAAGTTTGAAGGTAGGCTCTACTTATAGTCAACTATTCTGGGACAGATTAAATATATCTTTTATGTTTTTCACAACTATACATATTACTTGTGCCATTTTGTAGGTTTTCTCATGGGAACCGATTAGATGTCATGATGGCGTGGATGTTGGATGGTCCAAATTGTCGGATCTTAACATTCATGAGGGGAAGCTACTTGGCTGCTCTTACAATCAGAGTTGTGTGGGAGTATGGGTTGTAGACATATCAGTAAAATAACTTTCCTCCCACATCAACTATTCCTTGTTGCTACATTTTTCTTACCTGAATTTTGAACTGATGCAAGTATTGGTGACCTTTAACCCCATGCAGCGTATTGAACCATATGCAATTGGTAAAACTCCTCGATCAAATGGTCTTCCCGAACCGAAATCTAATTCAAGTGGGAGCATATCAGTATTGACTGAAAACACTGCAAAGGCTAGTTTGGGCAGGCTGTCCATTTCACAAAATTCAGACCCTGTGATGAAGGAAACAAAATCATTGGGAAGGCTTTCCGTATCTCAAAACTCTGATCCGATCAATAAGGAGTCAAAATCTTTCACATGTAAGCTAATCTTCATTACATTATTGTTTTGGTGCTTAGATTGAATCTATTTCAGACTGCGTTTTGTGTTCATTATTACCTTTTTCTTTCGTTAATCCTTTTGTGTTTTCATTCAGTCCCCTGTTTTTTCTTAAGTTACAGGTTTTAACATATTTATATTATTCTTGGTTTATTTACTTGATAAAGCCACAGGCAGCACACCTGGTACCCCTGTAAGGGTAAATCCAAATGTTGGTCCGAAGACAACAGCAGTTAGTTCCTTGGTCGTTCCTGCTGCAACAGCTCCAAGGAAGAATACATTGAAGATCCATTCAACAGCCAATGCTTCAATTTTCAACAGGTCCGATGTTGTGCCTGTAATTGTCCCCAGGAACAATGCAAGATTGGAGCAGACAGCTGAATTAAGACGAGAAGGAGTCTCTGGAAGAATGATGTCACTGTCCTTGCAGTCAAAAACATCTGATATTCGGAAGTTCTCAAACACAAAAGATGACTTTGAGATGCCAAGTGTTTCAGGACAGTCTGAAACTGAAGTTTTCAATGCTATTGAATTTTGTGGAGGCGATAGGAATATTTCTCCTGCAGTTAAGACCTCGTCTGTAGGATTTCCTGCAGCTGAGAGAAATGTAAAAGATGATAGGTCTACCAATTCTGGTAAATTTCAGATGAAATTAATGACAGAGTCACCTACCAGCTACTTGCATGATAGCTGTACGTATCAAATTATGACAAATGCACTTTCACATTGTTTAACTGAGTTATTTCAGTTTTGGCTCCTTATTTCTGAAATGCAATGTGCTTTTATTTTCCTACCTTTGTAGTTTGTTTTAGAAGTGAGCTTAGTTTTGGACATTTTGGTTCTCAGATCTCTTAGAAGTTCTCTTTTTCCATATAAAATTATTTCTTAATATGGCAGATAGTGTATATATTACTACTTTCAGATTATTAGGCGACTGATCTCATCATCGTATGAGGCCAGTTGCTATTGGTTGTTACTTGAACCATTTTGTAAATCAGATTTTGAGTCTGTATCTTAGTTGACCTAGCTCTCCTTCTTTTGACTTTTGAGTATATAAATTTTCTTAAATTTTAGTCTACCAAAATGGCTCATAAATAGGGAGTATACGATAAGCTAGTAGTACTCTATCATTTTTAATTTTTATATGCACTCTTCAAATGTATCTTAGCATCGCATTTAAATTAGATATTCCTCTCTTTCTTTCTCTCTCTGTGTGTGTGTGTGTGTGTCTCCTTTAATAATTCTACCAGGCGTACTAGTTCTGAAACATAACGGAAGCGTGGTGATATATTCTTTTTGTGTTTTTTTCTTTTCTTATGGTCAGTATGAATATTGAAATGATGATTAATAGTTTCATTCAGGCAGGGAGAGAAACAATATAGCTATAGGTATAGGAGCATTTGTTGTTTATGATGTTTGTGAGATAATTTATAGCTAAGGAGATCTTAAGGACTGGAAGTTTCGTTGCTTTTTGTCGATTTTATTTGTTGCCCCAGGTAAAAAAAATTGCAATAGATTTAGTGTGCCTTTGACTGGAGAGTTGCATGATTTCAGTTTGATGGCCAGAATCTGATCAAAAGCCAAATAATTTTTCGGTATCGGACTTTTTGACAGTTTGTTCAGTACTAGTCTTGGTTTACTTTATTCCTCTAGATGTCTTAAAAATATTCCAATGCTGTTTTAGAGTTTAAGTAATCACCAGAGGTATAGGGGATTCTTTTTTGCAGAAGGTAAAAGCAGCTCTTCTTCTGAAATTGTACAGATTTTTAATTTATTTAAATCCTAATGTGTTAAATTTTCCCCTTGGTGGTTTTGTGACTACTGATCAAGCACTTCAGAAGTTGGATATTATGTGGTTTAGTTTTCGGTAATTGAAAATTTTGTTAGGCAAAGACCCCCAAAAGTTTGTTAGCTCTTAGAAGAAAGGGGTTTCCCAGACTTGTATTAGTTGTATAGAAGGCTATGAACGAATCTTGGCCTTGGGTGCATGCTGTCAATAAGAGAAGAATAGATTAATAATTACCCTCGAGTTGAAAACTGGAACTCATGCAAACACATCATTTAGTTTTCATCCTTTTAGATTATTTTTGATGGTGCATTAAAGGAATTGGAATTTTATTCCCTGTTTAATTGTTCTTATGGAATTCTTAACACTTTTAATGGGTCATGACTAACGGGTTTAAATGATTTTAAAGTAGGGACTTCATAAATTCACATCTTGTTTTTCGATTTTGATGTTAGTTTCAACTTTTTGGTGCAGATGTAACTCGAGCGCATAAAGCAGATAGAGATGCTTGTTCTGTGGAAAGTCAACGCGGTATTTTTAATTCGTTTTCAAGTTTCTGCTTATAGCATTTAGTATAACACTGCTAATGACACTGAAATAAATATACAGTAAGAACACGTTCTATTGTTGCAAACTGGGAGAAGAAAGATAGATCTCTTGGTCACGTGGGTCTTGATTCCAGCAACCTCTCTGATGCAGTATCAGCTGTTAACACTCTCCCTACTAATGCGGTATGATTATGGTTACTGTGGGAATCATTACTCATTCTCAATTTCATTTTCCTTCTCTTTGAGTAAACAACTCAAATTTATTGCTCAAATCAAAGAATGAATTTGTTTCTTTAAGCTCTTACATTATTATTTATCTTTGATTAACCATTATATGTGAAATCAAAAGCAATCAGTTGATTCTTTGATATCAGGTGAGACTGCAAGATTATTTATCTTGTTATGGGGCTTTACATTATACCAGCAAATACCGCTCTATTAAAAGAAATTAATTTCCAAAAAAAATCGTAGTGAACCTAGTAATATAATATTAAAGGTAGATTTATGCAATGCCCTTGTACATATATAAATAATAGAAAATATATAATATACTGTTGCTTTTTGTATAGATTCTCATAAATTTGTTGCGGTTTTCTCTTAATTTTCACCAGAGAGCTTAATGAATTAGTTTTCTGGGTTCTGCTTTCAGTTGGTTGAGTTGAGATTTATTCCAAACAATTCCAGATTTGAAACACTTTGTATACCTTTGTTCTTATCAATTTTCTTTCTGTCTTCTATTTTATTTCCTGAACTTTTAAATCAATTTATGTACATATGTTCTCATACGTGAGTGTATATATTTAAGCTTGCATGCATTTGTGCAGGTGTACAACTTATTGAAAATCATAAAATCGTCAAAACAATCTGGTTTCAAAATATATTTATTCATGGCCTTTTCTTCCCATTGATCTGTGAGATTCAAGAAGTTTTGATATTACAAGATACAAATCTCCTTTCTTTTTTCATCCAAATTTAAAATTTATGGGTGAAGAAATATCCCAAGGAAACTCTTCTTCAAGAATACAAATGAATTTCTCAGATCCCAACCCTGCTAATGGTAATAAGCAGAAGTAGTAGCATAATCAACAGTACTGTTACCGCTGTTGTCTGAAATACTGCAGCAGTTATGTGAAAAAGAGAATTTAAACTTGTTTTGAAGCACAGGAGTCTGTTCCAGTAAAATTGTCATTAATCAATCTCTTTGGTAAAATAACAGACCTGTAAATATATAGGAGCTACTCTATGCTTATAATGTACTGCCTAAAGAGGAGCAGATATTGCTTCATTTGCTTTTCTTTTTTGTTTTTGTATGCAAAGGGCACTTTTAACAAAGATTTTTTAAGTGTTTCCTTTCTATGATATTGAGCATTATATGTTATCTCAAATGTTCTCATCTTCAATGCGATAATCCTTAAAATCTAAACAGAGAGGAATCTTCGTATCTGCTGAAAAGGAAAGGGTGTCTGCTAGTGAGGGGGATGATATTTCAGATTTGATGGAACAACATGATCAATTTGTTGGCTCATTGCAGTCTCGTTTAGCAAAATTGCAGGTATGATTCTGAATAAACAAATGTTGATAAAATTTTCAAATGTCGAATTTAGGTATGTTGAGGGCAGATTGTTCCTTTGAATATACTTTACCGCTCAGTTTAGTCAAACAATAAGTTGCTGACTTTTTTCTTATTTCTTAATGTTGTCTTCTAATTCACGGTAAACTTAATCGAAGAAGTTGAGAGATCTATTTTGTGGGTAGAAATGTACATCAGAATTCAAATCTAAGAGCTTTAGAAGTCATATGTCAAAAGAGATTAAAAACTAGGAGACGCACCAAATTAGAATCTACATCTTTACGAGAGGGGTGGGGATATTTATCCCTCTTCTAGGAACTGAAACTACAAGTTTGTTTAAATCTTTTTGAGAATGGTGGGAAACAGGGAACTCTTTGGTAAATCTGGACATATAATCCTAATTCAGATGTCAAATTCCCTCCTACAGCAGTATCTTTTCATTCTTACACCCTTATTATATAAAGCTAATCAGCTAAACAATCACGGGCTTTCATTAAATGCTTGACCAGCAAGTTGTGGTTCTGAAACAAAGTAGGCAGTAGTCGATGTGATGTTGTTTGCTTATTTAATTCATTCTTTGTTCTTAATTATTGCCTCTTTGGATGATGTTTTTAACTCTATTTTTCTGTATTTATGTTTTAGAAATTCCAGAAATGCGTTTGGATAGGCTCCCATTTCCTGTTTTCAGAAAATATTTCCAAAAACCGTCACATTTCGGCAAACTCATTTCTGTTTCAGAAAATAATTGATTTAAAATGCTCAGGAAATATGTTAAAAGTATATTAGTGGGAGGTATTCTGCGGTTTATGTATAAACAATTAACTTATTTCTATTTTTACATAATTTCACTAAGAAAATAATGTGTTTTTTTCTTTCAAAAATGGCAAGTGGTCCCCAACATGTAATTTATTTTCAGATGATTTTGGAACAAAATCTGAGCAAAACTGAAATTAAAACAGAAAACAGATATGGCAACTAAACATGCCTTAATAGCCACTGGAAATAGCAGTAAACTACTGTTCAAACATCTCATAGGTGTATATGTTTTTTGCAGATGGTACACAAATACTGGGATAGACATGATGTTAAAGGGGCAATTAGTGTGATGGAGAAGATGGCTGATCATACTGTAAGTATTGTAGCTAAAGCTTATTTGGGGTCGATCTTTTGATTTCTTGATAAGTATATTATGTTTAAATTTTTAGCTTGTGAATGGAAGAAAATATCCTTGTGTTGCCAATTACAATCCACCTCATATTATATTTGATTCCAATTGCCGCATAATGCAGGTCCTTGCTGACGTAGTCAACATTTTGGCAGAAAAACCTGACATTGTCACATTGGATATTTGCACGTGTCTCTTGCCACTCCTCACAGGCCTTCTTGAAAGTGAATTGGATAGGTAAGAAATTTTACTGGATTGTCTCGCTTACATGAAAATTTTACCCTTTTAAAAAAAATGTATAAAGCGAAACCAAACTTGTGGTCCATGCAAACTTTTGTCTTGTTTAAATAAAAAATATAGTTGTACTTTTCTTCAGAAACTAAAAAGAAAAAGATCGAGGCATTGAGTTAACTACAGGTTTATTCAGAGAAATCTGTCATCAAGTTATAACTTGTGAACTAACAAATTGCACTAATAAAGTTCACTTTGAATTTGTTTACATTTTATGTATCCCAAGCCATCCATTGAAATTTGAAACAGATTAAAACCAACTTTCCTGGATTATTGTGAAGGCTCACTATTGCTTCAGAGAAAATTATGCTGCGGGGGTGAGGAAATTGGGAGAGTTGAATAAGGTTTTGTTTTTGGTGGTAGGATGTGATGGAAGGGAAGGGAAGTAAAGTGAGTACCTTAAATGTAAATCCACGGTATTTTCTGTACTGAAAATTGGGTGGAAGAGTAGCCTATTTTTATGTGTAGTAATTTGTTTTTCAATCAAGCACAAATACTATGTAAATATTAGGTTGTGAGTGGTAATCACATTCATCTGCCCAGCCAAGGAAAAAGGAGTATTATTTCATACAAATAAACACTTGGTTTTGTTGGAACTCAGAAAGTGTCAAGGAAAGGAACGTAAAGTAAAGTTAAATCCACCATAAAGAATACAATATCCCAACTAGGTATTACGGAAATAGAAAGCAATGCTGAAATCAAATTTAACGGATCTTTGAAAATTTTCATATTTTGTGTACTTTTCAGTTTTCCCCCTTTTTCTTTTCTCCATCAGTTTTCTTGAGTTCCAAACATTTTACTCCTTCCAAGTTCCCTTTATCTGACCTGGTGCATATGATGACGGTCTCTTTGCAATGTAAGATTGAAAGTTGTCTTAAATGATACAAACTCCCCCTTCTCCTTCTCTTCTCTCTTCCTCCTGATATTTGATATGTTTTAAATTCATCTGTTTTATTTAATGAAAATTGAATTAAGATGACAGCATCTAACTTTTAGTAAGCCTGTTCATAATTAGGCATCGAGGTATTTCCCTGGAAATGCTGCTTAAGCTGGTTAGGGTATTTGGTTCAGTGATCTATTCTTCTGTATCTGCATCATCTCCTGTTGGTGTGGATATTGAGGCAGAGCAAAGGCTGGAGCGTTGCAATCTCTGTTTTGTTGAGCTTGAAAAGGTCAAGCGCTGCCTTCCAGTCCTTACCAGGTATATGTGCATTCTATGATTAGCAGTCTGTTTGCAGTGTATTCAACTGAACATGGCTGAAATTAATTTTCCTGTTTCATTTTCTTTAGAAGAGGAGGATTCATTGCCAAGTCTGCACAAGAACTGAGTCTTGCACTTCAAGAAGTTTCATGAATAATTATACAAACTACATGAGTTGTAGTTGTGCTTGATTTTGGAACTGACTTCTAATATGTCCGTTTGTTTGATGCTTCTGTCTTTGTCTGGGTATGCACTGTTCCTGGGCCCTCTTCGTACATTCAATCTAATCTAATCTAATCTAAGCGGAGTCATTAACTACAAATTCTTCTACTTAACTGGAACTCAAAGGCCTGTTATTGGAATCAACCATCAATGCCCAACGGATGGAGAAGAATCCATACAAAACTTGTCACTCGCTCACCCAATGTAGCACCTCGCTTGTAACTGTGGCCCCGTGTGTGAAATTTTTATGTATTTTATTCAATTACTTGAATAGCAATACAAGTGAGTTTGAGTTGAGAGGCAAAGAAACTGTGTTTTTTTATTTTGGTTTTTAAATATAATATATATATATATATATATATATATATATATTTTACCATGTGTGATTGCTACATTATATAAGAAAATCTCATCGTACAAGGCATCCCAACCAAAGAAAAAGGAAAATTTCACTGATATAGCAGAAGAAATAAAAGTAGTAGGTAAAATCTAGAGAAGATGAAAGAAAGAGACTTGAGCAAAGTAGTGATAATGATATTGCAGTCTGCAATTCAATTTCTTATGAGACATTATTTAACATCTTAATTTTAATGTGGTATTAGAATATACATATTGCATGCATGAGCTTCAACAGTCGCCTTAATCTCATCTTCAACTGACGGAATTGTATTATGCTGCACATCAGATTAATAATACTATTAAATATATATGAAATTTAATTAGATTCTAAATTAAAGAAATGTATACGTGTGTAAAACTGACCGTCCATAAATCACGAGCATCTACGACTGCGGATGATTTGAGGCCGATATCGGTCCAGCTTGCAGTTATTGTGTCTTTAGATGATCCTCTATTCCATAGCACCAATGCTAGCCTATTCCCACTTAGAGGACCAGACCAAACCTGCATTCATTTCAATCATCATCATTGCTCAATCTTTTCTTATTTTCTTCATGGGTACTAGTTAAGTTAATTATATATATTGCCCTGATTCTTTTATTTTTAGTTTTAAAACGTGGCATGTAGTTATATATTACCTCTAGATCTCCATTTTTCTTCACTTTCTTCCCTTGAACTCCAAGCTTGTCTGCAACAAACTCAAACTCCAATTAATACTGATAAATAGTTTTTTCATATACATTTTGTAAGTAATTTTAAATTAAGAAGACAATTGTATATATATATATTATATATATATTTATATATATATATATATATATATATATATATAAATTTCGTTAACACCTTGATTGACGGCAATGACCTCCTTGTTGGTAAGAATTTGGACTGTATCCTTGTCCATTGACCGGATGTCGCACCCCAGGATAAGAGGAGCCTATGGTTTATACATATACATATACATGCATCATGCATGCCATAACCATAATCCATTAACAATTTTTTTTTTATTTAAAATTTTCCTGTGCTAGCCGAGGAACCGCAGACAAAAGAAAAATAAAATAAAAAATGTATTATACACCTTTGCTAAGGCCCATATGCTAAAGTGAGATCTATATTCTTCGGCGGACATGCCCCCGTTACCTACTTCAAGCATGTCCGGATCTACATATATACAAAATCAAAAATTAATACTCCGTCCGTCAGTTCCAAAATAAATATAAATTTAGAAGATGGAGCTAATATTAACTTTTAACGTAATAACATAATATTTTTTTAAAAAAAAAAATTGTTACACTAAACAAACTTGTAATAGAGGAGATAGAGAGATTGGTGTTAGTATTGTATTGATACTACAAACCATTCCATCCGCCTGGTCCAGCATACGATGCCCATGCATCGTTTTGATCAGCACGAGAACTCATACTGACAAAAATAAAATAAAAAAAAGTGACATTACGTATAGTATAGTGTATGTTTTAATATTTTTTTAGTGCTATTACTTTGGAATAAATGATAAATGTATGAATTAATAATTAATTTGTTGTTGGTACTTGGTACCTGTCCCAAGTATCTTTAATGTCACCCGTAGTACGCCAACTATTTCCCACACTAGCTGCCCATGTCGCTGGGTTGGCTTGGCCCCTGCCATCACATAATTAAATTCATAACATTATTACTCCTGTATAATTACAATGCTAAGGATTAATTAACTGGAAATTGATTTTGTAGTCCACTATTTTCATAAAATAGGAAGAGCAAAAGAAAGATAAAATGAAAGGTGGTACCGATACCATTCACAAAGAGAGTAGAAGATAGGTCTTCCTGTGCTGAGGAGCGCTTTGCTCATTTTCGAATATCTGCCATAAAAGGAAAAATCTAATGTGCCCGTCCCATTTTTTTTTAATATATCTTCGAAGAAACTTCAAATTGTAGTAGCTAGGGATTTACAAACGTGACTCTTTTTGTGTAGGATATAGAGAGAGACAGAGCATTTGTTTGATTAGTTGGACTTGTATGCGTACCTTTCTTGTGGACTCACTCCCTTGTTGTGGCAATTATCATACTTAAGATAATCAATTCCCTGTGGATCAAAGGACACACACGTATAGGTAGAATTCATAAAATTAAAACATTAATCATATCATCAAACATTAATTATGTAAAACCAACAATCATTCATTAGACTTTAATGAACATGCTCAACTGTGCAAACTCCTAAATATATATAGTTTACTGAGGATTCACTCTACGTTAGTAGAGTGATCACTACTCTACTATCAGTAACTGTGTAAATTTGGAATTTGCACATCTGTGCACCTCCATTTTTTCCACACACACATATATATACACACACACACACTTACCCAAGAAGCAAAGGTGTTGGCATCTTGTTGTTCGTAGCCAAGTGATCCCGGCATGGTCTTAGCACAAGTCAATGTCCTACGTACGTAACGTACCCATGCAACAAGGAAGAAAAGGGACATTAATAATTAGTAAAATCAAATCTTATAACTATTATAACTTATAAGTCTTAGTTTCTTTATAAAGTTGCAAACTGATTTGATTAGAAAGGAGATTATAGAGAATAATAATACCCTGCATCCCCATAAATTCCGATTTTGAGGCCTTTGCTGTGGACATAATCTGCTAGAGCCTTCATACCAGATGGAAATATTGAAGCTTTTGGTACCAAGTTCCCCTGCATTCAGTCATTTTTTAAACAAAAAATTTAACACCCTTGATGATTTGGAAAAGATAATGAATTCAAATGTTGTACCTCAGAGTCTCTGTTCAATTCAGCCCAACAGTCATCTGCTCAAATCCAAAATCCAGTTGGAAAAAGACATTTTGTTTAGTTATTCCTCCTCCTCAACTAACTTTTTTTTGCTATTTCATACAACGCGTAAAGGAAATTACCCAGATTGATGTATTCATAACCAAGTGCTGAGAGGCCAGTAGAAACCATAGCGTCAGCTGTATGAAATTTAAAGGATCAAACAAGTCTTAGGTACAGAAAATCAACTTAATTAATTGCAGCAAAATAATAATAATAATAAAGAGACGATTAAGAAACTAATTATGCTAGTATTTACCAATTTCTTGGATTAGTTTCTCGTTGAGCTTGCATGGGAAGTGATTATAGCTGTTCCATCTGTGCACATAAAATCAGTAAACCCCATAATATGGGGACAAGATAAGATAGTTGTGGCAATCATAACCCATTACAGTCAAGTGACTATGGTACAAGTATTTTATCAATCTAAATAACATTGTATTTGATATCTATCGTACGAGTTTGAGTGGAACTCGATCTCATTTTGGGTTGAAAAGAGTATCTGTATATATATCCGAGTGAACAAAATAAATGTATACCCCATCTGTGGAGTGCTACCAAGGCCATTTTTCAACAGATTTCTTCTGCTTATAGTTGTGTTAGACGTTTGTCCAAGTTTCCTCCCGTTAGCTGCTGCTGAAGCATGACTAACCAATAGGAGAAGCTGAAATAACACCACCACCACCACCCCCCTCCCTCTGCTGCCACCATACCAAATTACTGAAGTTTCACTCTTACCCATGGAGGCTGGAGCTACTCTCTCTCTTTCTCTTTAGTATGTAACAAAGAAATGCTTAGAAGATCAAGATTTATGTTATTTGCTCTGTTATTAATAACTTATAAGAGACTATTATTAGTAATATAGTATTATATAATTAGTTACATTCACACATTGAGAATGCCAATTCCAGAAATTTAAAACACAGTATATTATTTATTATATAAATAATATGCTTTTTGGTAAGGCCTAAAACAAACTATTTGCCTCTGTCTCTTATTCTTCTTGAGAATACCTACATATATAATCACCACATGGAAAGATTGTGACACCCAACGATAGTGATTTCATATATTTTGTTGTGCCATAAGAATAAAAAAAATTCTCACTAATTTATGCATATATAGTGAATTATGCTGGTGTTAAAATATCCACAAGCAAGGAATTCAATAATATAAAGATAGTGACTTTCAAACAACGAATATATTCAATTAAAGTTAGTGCTTAAATATCCACAGCAAGAAATGGAAATTACTTGCGGTTGTATTAAAGAATTACTGAGCAATTTTCAAGAAAAGCAATATAATAATATTCCATGGGGAAAACCATCAGTTTACATTACTACTTGTACGTAGCTGCATTTCAAAGAAAAGCAGTAGGAGAATGAAATAAGTTATATTCTTCATTCATCACACTAGAAGATCTACTGATAATGGAAGAGTAAATAATACTGTTACATTTGCCTCAAGTCGAAGATTAAATGTTTGTATTTATAACAACCATCATACATCATAATAATTTCATAGCAGAGAATCTCATGAAATAGGCTTCAAAATAAACATCTTGCATGCATAAGGATTCACAGTTGCTGTCAAGTTCCCAACAAATTTCGTATTCAATGTTTTGTGCTGCATGATCCAACCTCAAATTAGAGAGTATCCTTTTTATTCGATTAGTAAAAAATAACTTGATTATAAATATATCATTTTAATACAAAGCTGCCAAAAATATTTGTGAGATGCACAAAGGCAAAGCATACGAAGAAAAGACGAGATTCCAATACTAAAAACTACAAGTTACCTCCCAAAGATCTCTTGCTCTTACAACACTTTCGGGTGGAATTCCAATGTCATCCCAATGGGCTGTGATTCCCGTACGCATATTTGAAGAACGGTTGAGAAGAATTACAGCTACTCTATAGCCCGAAAGGGGTGCTGCCCAAATCTTGTGAAAAAAAGAGAGGAACAAATTGATATTGTGAGTTGTGCGACATTAGACAGAATGTATCAAATGATAAAAAAGACGAGTGGAATTTACCTCACTACTGCCTTCCATCCTAACTTTTTTAGCTTGAACACCTAGTGAATCTGTTAAAAATATTCAACCATATTGTTATTTAGATATTCAGTTACTAGAAAAAATAGTCTCTTTTGTAATACAATTAAAATAACAGGCAGCTAGTTGATGCCATCACCTTGGTTAACGGCTATAACCTCTTTATTGCCAATGATTTCCATAGTCTCTTTTGTTGCATTTCTCACATCACAACCAATGAGAAGAGGAGCCTGCAATAACATACAGAAGTAAATAAACATATCAATTTCATCAACGGAATCTAGAAGACCTCAAAATACAGATAAGAGAGTTTAGGATACTTTGGAAATGGCCCATAAGCTAAAATGGACAATAGATTCATCTTTAGTCAACCCTCCATTTCCAATCTCAAGCATATCCGGATCTGTTCAAAATTAATTAATCAAGATTATTTTAGCTTGGAGAAGGTAAATACGTGTCATGCTGAATTACTAACCATTCCAACCACCGGGCCTTGCAAAATCTGCATAAACTTCATTTTGGTCTGCTCGAGAGATCATACTGTTGAAAAGCCATAAGAATTTAAGAAACAATCAATACCATCTTTTTGAATATGTACACATTAAACTCCAATGCATAAATTATTACCTATCCCAATTACGAGCAATATCATCTGTGGTTCTCCAACTATTTCCTACCTTATTACCCCATAAAGCTGGGTGCATGTCTCCCCTGTAATAAAAGAACAATAAATATGTTAATCCAATATACAAGATTAAATATTAGGGAAGCTTTTGGACAGAACATATTCACCATTCGCATAATGAGAGGAAGATAGGACGCCCTGCATTCATTAGAGCTCTGGTCATTACAGGGTACCTACAAGAAAATAATATAGCAGAACGTTACAAGGCAACTAAGTTTGGAAAAAAAGACGGTACAAATTGAGGAATTCTATGCTTATTGAAAATTGATATCACTTCATTACCGAACTTTTGGCTTTATTTCGTCGTTGTTACAATTGTCATACTTCAAATAATTGATATTCTGTACAGAAAACATGTCACTCCATAGTTACATGGTAATAGTAGTATAAAATATATGTATGCATCTATTTGCAGATCCTTTAAGTGATATGTATCAAATATTATGTGTAAGTTATTAGAATTTCCAGCTAAGAGAACCAGAAGCAATCATATACCCATGAGGCAAAGGTTTTGGCATCTTGTTCCTCATGACCAAGAGAACCAGGCATTGTGTTGCTGCAAGTGAAGCGCCTACAAAATGGAGGTAAATACATCGAATCAAGTCAATTGTAACCAACAAGCAGACTTATGATCAAACAATTGCGTGTAGAGACATTGTACCCGGCATCTGAGTAGATTCCTAGCTTAAGACCCTTGCTATGAACATAGTCAGCAAGAGCTCGAATACCAGAAGGAAATGTGGATTTCTTAGGCACTAGATGACCCTGAAATTGAATTCCCATCTAGAGTGTAATAAAACTAATTCTCATCCAAAAGGAGAAACAAAAAATGACAGAAAGTGGAAACATGAAAAACCTTTTCGTCACGAGCAATTTCAGCCCAGCAATCATCTACGAAAGCAAGTATTGAAATATTCAGTCAGGTTCTCATAACGTGGATAAGGCTAACTCCCCCATACTAAAAATTAAAAGAACTTTGACATAATTAATGTACCTATGTTGACATAATTATATCCAAGCTTAGCTAGACCAGTTGAAACGAGGGCATCAGCTGTAAAACAAGAGATAAGAATTAAAGAATGACTAGTTCTCTTATATTGCTCAATCAGTTATGGACAATTGACAGGAAATTTCAAGATAAGGCAATGAAAGATAAAATTAAGCAGCAAAAAAGAAAAACATAATATAAGAAAATAAATAAATACGAAAGCCATTGGCTGTTAGGAGTGGGGTGGAGGTTTTTTTTTTTTTTTTTTTTGGGTGGTGGGGGGTGTGTGTTGAGGGGAGTAACTCACCAGTTTCTCTGATGACTTTCTCTGTAACATTGCAGTAGAAGAAATTCCAACTATTCCACCTAAATTCAACAAATAATTTAATTACTCAAATCCACATATACTTGTGAATTCCAAATTCAAAACTAAAAAGATTATTGACAAGGAATAAAAGAAGATCTTAATGGAGTAAGTGACGGACAAGAAGGAGCTACACCTCGTCTCTTAGAGTTCAAAATACACACATATAACAGTAATATAACTGATTATGTAAGACATTACTATTATAAACTGATTAATAAGTTTATCCTTTCAACAATAAAACATATCTGCAAGTTATACCCATTTTAAGCTTAAAATTAGGATACGAGTGCTTAGGCCTTAGTTATGAGAATGCTACTATGTCTCATATGGCATTGAATTTACTGATGACTTCAGTCAAAGTTCCTTTCAGAATTAACTGTACAGACTACAGAGTACTTTATATAATCTAAGGCTTTTCATATCATTCATCTAACACTTCTTCAAATATGTAAAATAAAAAAAAATAAAAAATTGAGTATTACCTATCTTAGAAGGGGTTTACATCCAAAGGTTCAACTTTTAAAGAAATTAGCTTTAACAAAATAAATTTTCAAGATTAAAACTTTATTGGATGTCATAAAGTTAATAACTTGAACAAAATTCATTTTTTTATTATTGATGGTTTTAGTATCAATTTCCAATAATCAATTGTAAGGTATACCAATGGTAATGTAAATACCCAGAAAGGAGTAGTACTGGAAGGTAGTGACATCTTGCATTAGTAATGGATAAGTGGCGCGCGCGCGTGTATATATATATATATGAAGAGAGAGAGAGAGTATAGAATACCCCATGGGAGGAGTTTTGCCAAGGCCATTAGCAAGCAGAGAGCGTCTGGCGTTGAGTGAATCCTCGTGGATTGGCACTTGGGCTGCATTAATAGTAGAAATAGTGATGGCTAATACTAATAATACTAAAATCCATGGTTTTACCAGAAGAAATCTAGTTTTATCCATGGCCTTCAACCTCTCTCTCTTAACACAAAATATACCCTACAACACCCGCTTAAAGTTTTAACAAAATCCTTCCTGTGGGATAAGTCATAAGAAGCTTTTCAATCTTAGAGAAGAAGTGAGAGGTTGTTTTTATGATTTTAATGGATTAAAGGATGAATTTAGACTCCCTCTAGATTATTCAGACACTTTAGAATTTCATATGATTATAAACTCTCATCACAGATTAAATACCTTTATACATAAAAAAAAAATTGAAATCCTTTCCGGAGAGGTAGTAGTATTAATTAGTGTAAATATAATATAAGAAAAATAATTTATATGCTATTAATTTATAATGAATTTAAATTTAAAATTATAAACAATAACATAAAATAATAATATGTGAATCATTCCTTATTCGTTTTGTCAAGTGTTTTCATGTAATTTGTGAGTTTCCTTGATTTTGAAATAATATGTAATAATAATTCTGTTATTTGAATTTTAGTTTATTTTTATCTTATTTTAAATTTATTAATCTTCTAAGTATTACTTTAAAATAGTTTATTAACATACAATTACCTCTATCCCATATCCATAATGTCCTCTTGTATAATCTTTGGACTGAGAAGATGAAGTAAACAAGAGGTGGTCAGAAAAAGATTCGTCACCATCCATTTGGGAGATGGGTTAAACCATAACCCCACCGTTCATTTTTTTCTTTCTATGATCTTAGTAGTCCACGATAATAGAGTGAATTCATTATACTATTGTAAAACTGTCCACGATAATAGAGTGAATTCACAAATCGTGGAATGATTACTTTTCGATCGTAGAATGAATTCACTCTACGATCATAAACCGTGCACCTCCATATTTCACGACTGTGCACCTCCATATATGTATATATATATAAGCTATATGTAGTATTACATGCGGTTCGAAATTTATGTGAAAGAGTTTTTAGACTTTGACAACGGTTCACCGTCGTAAAGAATCTCGAGAATAATTATGACGACGACGGTTTTGTTAAACTGTCATATAACTAATCGTATGTACTATGCTTGTGTACACATATTTTTACTTATATATATATATATATATATATATATATATATATATATATATATATATGTGTGAATATTATTCATTTGGCACATGCCTCGACCCTAAGGACTAGCTTGATAAACTTTACACTTAATTGTAGCATTGTAAGTAAGCATATTCAAATATTTCTCTAAATTTTCTGTCATTCAATATAAACTAATAAAATTTGAAATGAATCTCTAGAATGATAAACTGTAACGATATATTACACATGGTATTGCCACCATAACAACTCACTCCAATTCTCAAATATTTTAAAATGATCTTAATAAAACCTGCAACTAGATAACATGCACAATTGAACAAGCCCTGTTCTTATTCCAACTACGTACATACCATGGATCTATAAGCTCCAAAAACATTAGCCGAAAGGAAAAGACAGGAAGGAGCACCAGGCACCCCCAGAATGTAGCTCAAGACAAGTGCGATAATTTGGATCTAACATATTCAGGTCAAACAAAACCATAATTAAGATCATAAAACAAAATGGAATTCCTGAACCCGTCTAGGCAAGCCCCATTACTTCACCACGCATATCTTAATGACAGAGGCAGATCCAATTCGATGAAGCGCCACAATGGCATCACCAGGTAGACACAGACCTCTCTGTGTTGCCGACTTTAAAGCAGCTTCCAGGATCTCCTCAGTTGATTCTGTATCGGTAGCCTTTGCAGATCCTTCCGCAAGAAGCGGGATCAAGCCCCTGTATATCAGGCTATGCCTTGCCGGGGTCTCGTCACTGCAGGTCCAATCAAACGAGTCTGTTGTCAAAACCGGGACAACAACTGACAGAATTGGGACTGCTGGCCTGTACTTGGCAACTAACTTGGCTGTAGTCCCACCGCGAGTCAGCACAACTATGAGTTTAGCTCTCGCCTTGTTAGCTGCTCGGACAGCAGAAGATGCAAGGCTCTCCAGTGGGCTCATTGGGAGTGGGGTTGCCTTTATCATCTCTTTGAATATAGCCCCATAGTCAAGCGATGACTCATACAAATTGAGCCATGATTTTCACAGCAATCTCGGGATAGGCCCCAGCTGCACTCTCCCGCTAAGCATTACACAATCGGTGCCATCTAGAACAGCGTTAGCGACATCAGTAGCCTCTGCACGCAGGGGTGAGACTTGATCATCGACTCAAGCATCTGAGTGGCAGTTACCACGGGCTTACCAACAATATTACACTTGTAAATCATCATTTTCTGCGCCAAGAAGATCTTCTCAACTGGGATCTCCATTCCAAGATCACCACGAGCAACCATGAATGAGTTCTCACGAGATTTCATCGTTGATAACTCCTTCCTGATTCTCAACCTTTAAGAAATTCCAGCAATAAGAAGACATCACAACATCCACATATATATTTAAGACTGACTAATAAATTTCTGCAATAAAACTCAGCACAACCATCAAACTTTTTCTATGTGATAATGAAGTTCAACATCCATTTTTTTCCCTGTGCGGGTGGGGGTTTAGAGGAAAGGAAAAGAGTCGATGAAAGTAGACATGTAAAATAAAACAACACATTTTTTACCATACGACATACACCAGATAACATTCAAATACTGAAAGAGATCGGCATACCTTTGACATCAACTGTATCGTTTGGCATGTGCGTTAACAAGATCCGTGAGAGAGCAATCGTATCAATCATGTTAGGAACACCCCACTCCAGAATATCTTCCTTGTCCTTCTCTGTGAGTGTCGGAGATCCACAACAACACCAGGAAGATTCACATTCTTCCTCTCACCTAGCATAGCAGTGTTTTCAGGCATCTCACTGTTCCAGCAGCTGGATCACATGACAAGACAGTGAGGGTGATGGTGCCATCTCATGCAAAGATAGTATTTCAGGTTTGAGGTCCACAGGCAACTTTTTGTAGCTCATGGAGATAGTTTCCTCATCACCCTTTATGCTGTAATCAGTGCTTACTGTGATTTCCTGACCTTCCTTTAGTTGAATAGGTTTTCCATCCTTCAGGAAACCAGTTCGAATCTCAGGCCCCTAAAGGAGAAAGCATGCCAAAAGTTCAAATTTAAGAACCTATAGATCATAAACAGCATTCTAATAAAGCCACACTTTTTCACAGCAAACTAGTTGTCGCAACCAAAGCCACACTTTTTCTCTCACACACACACAATATATGTGTGTGCAATTGTGCATATATATATATATACACACACACACGCAAATATATATATAATTTAATGTTAAATTCAGCGAGGCAAATATGCCGGCAAAATCTGAAGAAGCGAGTGGAAGGGAAGCAACTGGACGCCTATAAATTATCATGAATTTCAATGATAAATGTTTTAACATAATCTTAAACTCTCACTTTCATTTTCAGTACCTTCAACTCAATAGAAACTTAGCACGGCAGTAGAAGGCCCTAACAGCTTGTGATCACCTGATATGTGAGAGGCCCACGAAAAAGAGCAATTAGTTATGCTGGGAACAACCGGTGCTCCTTGGAGGACAGGTTCTGGTTCATGAAAAGTATTTATTACCCTTCCAGTAATCAGTACTCTGTTGGCGTAATTATATTTAAAGTTGTCTTTAAACCAAGTAGTTTCTTTTTGCAAGTCATTCCGATGTAGTTGTCTGAGAGGCATTTCTTTCATTTTGAAAATACCAATTTGGTACATAATATGATTGAAAATTTGCTAGCAGAGCTTCCCCCACTATGAGTCATTAACACTAACATCATTTACCGTAAAAATAAGTTGGTTACTTAATCTTCCATGTATTAGCGCAAACAGAAGAATGCACAATTAGAGAAAGTAAAATAAAATAAAATTATCTGAAGCATCCCTAACATATTACTATTCTCCAAGTAAATCTTCAAACTGAAGTTACTAGAAAACTGCAATTGTCAAAATTGAGAGACAGATTCATCGTGTTCATCGAACCCAAATGGCAGAAATCAAGACACTGTGCTGTAGTCAGCTAAATAGATCTAAAAACAATTTCTAGACTTAAAATTTAGAAACAAAATCAAAAAATCATATACAAGCATATAAGCAGCTAAATCACTATAACCAAAACACATCAAGAGCAAGTTAAAGATGATGTATGAAAAAACTGACCTTGGTATCAAGCATCACGGCACACAAGATCTGAGTGTTTTGCATGCCAATCCTGAGATTGTTCAAGGTCTCCTGATGATACTCATGGGTCCCATGCGAGAAGTTGAATCTAGCAACATTCATTCCTGCCCTCAAAAGCTTCTCAATCATTGGTACAGATCTAGAAGCAGGGCCGAGGGTGCACACAATTTTTGTCTTTGGAATACGGCCGTCATTAGGAAGTCGCTTCAAAATTCCCTCAATGTCTATGTTTGCCATTTGTTAAGGACCTCAACTGGGACAAGTGAGACCAGCAGAAATGCTTCTTGCAATGTAGATTATTATACCTGGCAAGGAAGTAACCCAATTGATGAACTAAGAACAATCCCGCCTTTATGCTATCATTGGTTGAAAAAATGTGTGGTAATTATACACACTTTTTCCACAATTGCTGAACTAAGAAAAATCCCGTGCTATCATTGGTTGTTAAATTTCTCAGTCTCATTTAGTTGAGACCCAAAAACTCCTTTTATACAGTTCAAGTTTCTAGAGGTAAAATTTTCATGTTTTCTGGAAAGATTCCAGCAAGAAAAGGCACAGAAAAAAAAGATTATAAATTTGATCTGGATTTGTTATTGGAATTCACCAGAAACATAGAGGGGGATAAACTAGTAGATCTTATGACAAAAAAAGGGCAAACTGAGGGTGAAGATACCATGACAAAATCAAAAGAATAATGAATGAAATCAACCCTTAATCTATCATTTCACATCAAGACACTTGAGAACACGAAGTTGAATAATAATTAAAAGAAAGAACAAATAAAGCGAAAAGAACTACCCTAGTTAGTTAATTGAGCTCAGGAGAAGAAAAAAAATTAATAACTAACCAGAACCAAACCAAGAATTCCCCCCTCTCCAAAGACTTGGTGTCGCAGCAGAAGCAGCCTTTCCTTCCCGACTTAATTTCCCTTCCTCAATCCTCACACCTCTTATTAATTAAGCTAAGCTTAGCTTTGACGGTACATGTAAGGATAAAAAGGGGCAACAGTATCAAGTGTTTTAAAACTGTGGGCTGCTCATCTCATCTCTATGTGGGCAAATGGATTTAAGAATGTCAATAATCGGCGCCGTACTTAATAGTACTACTCTCTACTCAAAGCAAGCGATGGACAGTCAGAGGAGAGAGAAAATATTTCCGACGATTTAAACTGTTATGCCACGTGTATCGCACGATTGTTTTGGAATATTCTGTCGACCAACAAAAATATTAAATAAAGAGAGCAGATTCTCTGTTCTCAAATTTTATGTCCCCCTTGTGTCCCTCCACTTAAATCTTAAATCTTGACATATGTCATTTTATTTAATTTTAGAATTAATTAATGTTAATTAAAAGACTAGATGTCAAAATTTAAGTGGACAGACACAAGGAGACAGAGGATCTGTTTCATAAAGAAAACCATTGGCGCAGATTACTTTAGTTTCACCCTCACTGTGGCGTGTGTGTGCCTTTGATTGATTGTGTGCGCGCGCTTCTTTTTTTCTAAACACGTCCGACCACCCCAAGGGCCCACCTCTACTACAAGCCCAATTAGGTTGACAAACTAACATAAATTAGGTTTTGAATATATAGAGAGAGTTCAGTTACAGTCGGACGCTCGGATTTTATCTCGTCCGGACTTTTTTTTTTTAAAAATAACTAAAAAAAAATATTTAATATTTTATGGAATCAAATTTTTTTCATAATAAAGTGTTTTAGTACCACCATTTTTTAGTATAGGTATTCAAATTACCCCCAAAACACTTTATTATAAAAAAATTTCAATTCCATAAAATATTAAATATTTTTTTTTAGTTATTTAAAAAAAAAGCAAAAAATAAAATAAAATTTTGGGGTCCGTTTTTGATCAGGTCCGAGAATCCGAACCTGATCCGCTGTGTGTATATATATATATATATATATATATGTGTGTGTGTGTGTGTGTGTGTGTGTGTGTTTGTGATTGTAAAAATATACTCCTATGCCTCACTACTCAAAATTTGAGATATATTTTATTTTATTTTTGTAAATTTTAAAATTATAATATACTATCGTTTATAAAAATAAAAAAATATTTTTATTTTTACTATAAAATCATAGTATATCATTCCACTCTTCATTCCTTTTCCACCTCTATTCCATTCCATTCCTTAGCCGCACAAAAGGCCTAACCAACATTAATATTTAAGCTAAACCTTAATTTATGGAGTTGTAAAATCTACTAAAAATGAGGGACTTTTTTGCTACATCCAGAAACCATGTCACTAACATCTAACATTTGCAAACGATTTATCTTGGGTCTGAATTTTCTAAAACAATAATGCAAGCAACCAAACTCAGTAAAATACCATAACATTTTCTGTAATACACTACCTTGAACATTTTCCATCCTATATTATGACAATATAGGATGGAAAGAGAGATTATAGAAGTAGCATTAATGGTGAATGCGTTACAAAGTTCATTGCCAGACAGCAGCCACATAGTTAGTTGATGAGCTTTTTGCTTGCTATAAAATGTAAGAACGAATTTGCATGCAAGGAACTCTACAACTCCTAAGAGTCGTTTAAAGTTCTTCCATTGGGTGGGGTGGGGTGGTGATGAACAATGCTGCCGTTGGCATGAGTAGTACCTTTGCACTTCAGTTCATCAAGTCCCCATATTCGGATTGTACGATCATCGCTAGCAGAAGCCAACATGTGGGGGTTATTAGGATGCCAACTGACACAATTAACTGTTCCAGAATGCCCAGGCAGCGTTGCCAGGAGATCCCCAGTGCTTCTGTGCCATATATAAACCTATAACGGAAAAGCATTGATTTGAGACAAAAGCAACCCCAATTATGTGCACATTATACAAGAATGTGTATCAAACCATATCACAAAATTGCTCCAGACTGTCCTCCAGTCTAATCTTTGCACAATTCAACGGTAAACCGATGGTCTCCAAAACTTACTTTCTAGATAACCAAAGGAAAGGTAGATGCAGACCATTTATGTCTTTTTTCTTGGTTTTGGGGTCTTCACTTTCTAAATTTCATTAAGAGAGACAAGTAATTCTTCCTACTATTTTATTTGAAGTCATTATCTGGATAATAAGTACCTTAAATCTAATCAATAAAATAAAGCTAATGAAATAAATTTACCTGTGAATCCTCACTCCCGCTAGCAATAAATACTTGCTCAAACCCCCCAAAACAAGACCTTATGAGGAATCGGGTACGTCTATGACCTTTAAACTTGGACACAATCTTTAGATCTCCAGCTATGCTCCAGAGGTGGAGTTCTTGATTTACAAGATTAACCAGTAAGAACTTGTTGTCCTTTGATAGCGAGAATGAAGTAATTGTTTGTTTTTCTTCAATAAGTCTCTCACATTTAGAGTCCCTGTCAAGCAGAAGTATTGTATTTTGTCTACATATACTTATGATTCTCTTCCCGTCATCAGTGACTGCCATGTCTGATATCTTGATTGTACGCTGCCCTTTCCAACACTCCACCTCTTTTCCATCCAAATCCCACAAGCAGATGCTCTTATCTGTCATGCCAGAGACCATCCCTTCACCATCAGCCAGCCATCCACAGGATATTAGGCCAACACCAGCTTTTTGATAGACATGGAGACATTCACCAGAATTAACATCCCAGCGTCTTATAGCCTCCTCCATGCCACATGTTAGGAGTTGAGAGTCATCAGAATTCCATGAAATAGTCAAAACTGGTTTCTGGTGGCCAGATAAAGTATGCTTCAGAATCACTTGACCGTCCTCTTTGACCTGAGAAGTTCACATTCATTATTAATGAGGAAAAAAATGAAAAGGTGAAGTTAATCATTGCATTTCTTGGCAGGTGCTACATAAGAGTATCCGGGCATTCAACTACAGGATAAGTTGTCATAGATTATTTAGCAACTTATTTTAAAAAAAATAAAAATAGAAACATAGAGTAAGAAGCAGCAGTAATGGATAAGCTGCAGTAAGAAACATAAATAAGGCTTTCAAAGTCAAACTATGTAATACTTTTTTCTGGATAAGAAAATCAATCGTAGAACTTATCCGTTCATCTATCTATCAAGTATTCACCTGCAGCTTGACAGACGCCTAAACACAGATTCTGAATGACCTCCCAACTAACAATCAAAAGAATTATCAAAAACCAGAAATTACCTCCCATATAACTGCAGATTGATCTTTGGATGATGAGGCCAGATATTTCCCTTTGTGCGAGAATAGCAGAAACCACACTTCATCCTTGTGTTCCCGTAATATCTGAGTTGACAAATCAAACTCAAAACTAATGACTTAATCACTACGGAAAAAAATATGTTAAAAGATTTATTAATTCCACAACTGTATACTACGCAAAAAATATCATAAGGACAAACTTAAACTAGAAAATAATTCTAAATATAGAACTTCAGCAAATGTTCCAAGATTAATCTAGCATTTTAGCTACTAAAATCATAATAATTTGTGATGAATATGCAGCACATTTGAGATACAAGACATATTTATAGGTTTCAGCCAGAGTGATTTTGGAGAGAACAAAAAATATTTCTGGGTGAACTGTTGAGGCCAGATTTGCCACTCGGCCCCTCCGAAATCTATATGGACAGGAAAAATGCTTACATTTTCAAAAGACACTGAGGCCAACTAGTTTGAGATAATATTCCAATCCCAACTCTTTTCGTGTTCTTCAACCTATTTTATGATAAACTAAGACCATGTATAAATAGACTTTGCAAACTTGTTTTCTGTCATGTTCAATCAAAAAGAGAATTAATAAGAAAATGAGATTTAAGAATTTTTACTTTTGTTATTCTAGTTACACTATTTCTTGAAATACGTGAATAATTCTAGTGTTCTCACATCTGGTACTGGTATATTCTATTTAATAGGTTTTACTTAAGAGCTTGTCAGGGAGGAAGGGAGAGATATGTTCAGGATAAAATCACAATTTCCCCTTCTATGGGGTAATACTGAGGTTCTGTCATACTCTATTACCATACTAGAACTTCCCTTTAATTGCTTTGAATTGTTCTAGAAAATCCAGTATTGTAACTTCATACCTTTCACCATCAGTGGATTCGCAGTAATACACAAACAACTGATTTACTAAAATGACAAACAATGTGAAGTCTACACTAGCAACTAAACTTGCATCTTGATGTGCACCAAGATGCAGAAAGTAAATATGTTAAGCATGTCATACATATTGGATCAACATAATCTCAAGAAATTAAAATGCACCCACATTCCCTGTCTGCCTAGAGACTAATGAAAAAAGAAGAAGTAATGGTATCGATGTTTAATAATGATGATAAGAGTACGAATCGAAAGGAATAGTAACGGTTATCTTATAATACTAACAGAACAGTTGCAATTTTTAAGAACTTATACTATTAAAAGGAGATTGGAAAACAATACAGACCACCACTTTATACATGTACTAAATGAAGTATAGATCATACGTCAGTTTGCTGATCAGATAAAGGAACATACTTATGAAGAGCATTACTAATGTGAAGTAAAAAAAATACCTTGAAATGAGACCACATGGCTAACCTGTAATGTTTGAGAAGGAATCTGATTTCTTCCGCACTGATGATCCGAAAACAATGATAGTTCACTGTTCAGAGTGTTATGAAACACACAAGCATCTCTCTGCACATCAAGAGCTTGTTCAACTAAATGTTCTAACCGTCTTTCAGGTATCATTACAGCTACAGGAAGCAACTTATGCAATTTCTCAAGACAATTTGCTCGTGAGATTGCTTCAGCATTGTCCTGAATGGAAAGCCCAAGGGTCAGAAACTGGTATGGATAGATAATGTAAGTTGAAAGCTCGTGAACTCGGCCACTGTTGATGGAAAGGGGAACAATTTCATTCCTCAGAGTATCTAGAGCGGCCATGAATTTTCCATCTTTCAAGAGATCCAAGAATTTTTCTTCCAATATCAAGAAAGAAGCTGATTTAACAATGGCCTCATCCGAAAGACCAATATTATGCAATGTAGCCAGACCTTCATCCCATTTTCCATCCACCACTTGCTGCCTAAATAAGGTTACTGCTGATGAGTGTAACGGTATCCCTGATTCTTCCTCTAGAAGGGTCGCAGACTTCTTATAACCAAGAGAATACAATGCCCTAGTTATGATCTTGATGAATTCCTGCTTCTTTATAATTCCTTTAAGACCAACTGTTTCACCATCTTTTTCGGAGTAAAGTGGCCTTGCCATCAAGTCTCTTGAAGAGCTTGATACCGACGGTGTATGAAGCGTGTCCTCCTTCGAATTACCAAGGGGACCTTTCAAACGCTTCAAGGGTGGCTCACTGTCCTCTATACCTCCCATGAAATGTACAACTTAGCCCATGTATGTTCTATATACAAGCATAACAAAAGTATAATTGATAAGGGAAAAAACATTCACACACAAAAATGTAAATCGAAAGGAATATGTACTCTTGGATGATATAGTCTAATGTGTAAAAAGGGTGCTGCAGAACATGCATTAATATTTGTTTGTAGACAAAAAACAACTAACTTAGACCAGAAATCAAAATGTGAAAACTTTGTTCAAACCCTTTCAATTAAAAGGAAAAACCACAAAGCAGAAGCTCAACAATGATAGGGAATACATATTGAAATCTCGAAGAATGAGAAAGATGCTATAACAACAGGCTAGCTATTTACAATGTTCGAAATAGCGCTCAAGGCGCCGCCGCCTCGGTAGCGCCTCGTGGCGAGGCGAAAAAAAGTTCGCGAGGCTTCCGCCTTTATCGGCCTCAAATGAGAACACGCCATTATCTCTGGTAACTGCGCCTCGTGGCGTCAAGCTTTGAGGCGTCGCGAGGCGTCTGCGTTGTTTTTCAAAAAAACCTAATATCGGATAACTTTTAGAAATTACCTTATTATGCTTGACTTCATGAGGCATACTCTTACGGGCTTCTCCATCTCCTCGCGCCGAGAGTCGTGAGTCGAGGCTTCCTTCTCCTTCGATCGAGTCGCGAGTCGCAATGAGTTTCTTCTCCTCGCGCGTCGATAGTTCTCCTTCTCCTCGCGATGACGGTTCGTCTCTTTCTCTAGCGGTCGAGCTTGATCGACCGAAGTTCTCCTTGATCGCCGGTTGAGTTTCTTCGATTGAGATTTTTTTTGTAGCGGACCGAGTTATCTTTCTTGTTTCGTCTCTTTCTTTCTTGAGTCTTGAGTCTTGATGATTTCTTTTTTTCTTTTACGATGTATTACAAATTTGATCGATTCTTATATAATTTACGATTATTATTACAAATTTTACGATTATATTACAAATTTTATAGTTTAAAATTATAATTTTATAGTTTACAATTATATAGTTTACAATTATAGACTTATAATGTATAACAATTATATAATTATATAATTTTCTTTCTTTTACGATTGTATTACAAATTTTATAGTTTACAATTATAGACTTATAATGTATAACAATTATAGTTTATAATTATTTGATTTTTAGGTATCAATAACAATTGATTTTATTATTACAAATGAATTAAGATTATGGGTAAGAAAAGATCCTGCGTGGAAATATGGCACATGACCTGGAGTTAATAAAGCTCATTTATATGTGGAATGCAATTTTTGTAAGAAAATTTGCAAAGGAGGGATTACAAGATTAAAAAATCATATTGTGGGAAATTATAGTAACGTCGAGGCTTGCAAAAAAGTACCAAGCGAAGTGAAGGAAGAGATTGCTTCACATATGAAGAAAAATTTGGACTCGAGGAGGAAAACCAAAGAGATGAAAGTGAAAAAAAACAAAGTGGGTCTTATTATGGTAGTCATCCATCCTTGGGAATGGGAGGTTCAAGCGTGGGTAGTGCCTCCAGGAGGGGGAGTTCGGGACCCATGGGCCATTTGTTGTGGGCGTTGATCTTTGGTGATGATAATGCTACTACTGAGGCGTCACTGTATTTTCAAAGGAGGCTCGTAATGCGATCTGTCTTGATATAGGTCGATTCTTCTTTGAAAAGCAGGATTCCTTGATGTTCTTGATAGTCCTTCATTTATAAATATGTGTCGATCTATTGGAACTATGGTGCGTGCTTTTTGAAACCCCCTACCCCATACGAGCTTAGCTCTTAGATATTGAAGGAGGAAGAGAAGACTACAAAGGCCTTTGTTGAGGAGGTAAAAAGACTTGGGCACATACTGGGTGTCGATCTTGTCGGATGGTTGGAAAGATATTAGGGGAAGACAACTAATAAATTTTCTTGTAAAAACAACCCCATGGAACTGTATTTTTGAAATCATGATGATCATCCGATCTGATTAAAGATCTTCTTTGATGTTTAAACTACTTGATGAGGTTGTCGAGGAAGTGGGAGAAGACATTGTCATTCAGTAGTCACGGACAATGCATCAAAATTATAAAGGCGGCGGGAAGGATGTTAATGGAGAAGAGGCCACGTATATATGGTGGACAGGTAATGCGCGCGTTGCATTGATTTGATGCTTAAGAAGCTTGGAGAGTTGCCTCGACATAAAAATGCTTTGACAAAGGCAAAGAAGGTAATTACTATTATTATTATTTGGATCTAATTTTTTATTCAATGAATACTTGAATTATTATTATTTTTATTCATTATGTAGGTAAAGCAACTTTATATATAATCATGGATGGGTCTTGGCATTAATGAGGGCAAACACTAATAAAGACTTTGTTAAATTTAACCACTAGATTTGCCATTCTTTATTTAACTGCGGTAGTATACGATAGTTTGAGACGACCTTTGGAGCTATATGTTTACATCTGAGAGTGGGCAAATTGTACTTGGACAAAAAACACAGAAGGTAAGGAGGCGAGAAAATCATATCTTTGAGTGATAGGAATTTTGGGGTAGCGTGGGATATCTGATTAAGACCACAAAACCTCTAGTAGGTGTATTGAGGATGGCGATTCGGAGAAGGTGTCGGGAATGAGATTTTTATATGGTGCCATGGACAATGCAAAAGAAGAGATTGCAAAACATCCGGATAATAAGGAGGGGGCCTATAAAGAGATATGGAGCATAATAGATGCTAATTGGGATAATCGATTTACATCGGCATTTGCACGTCACGCTTGCATATTATTTGAATCCTCGGTTTCAATATGAAGATAATTTCTATGCCAATCACGGAAGTTAAAGTGGGATTGTACTCATGTATGGACAAGCTTATTCCTAATCTTTGTGGAAGAGAGAAAGGCGATTTGCAATTGGATGCATTCCGATTGAGGCGAGGTTATTTGGCTACCTGAATGCGAAAACACGTGTAAACGCGTGCTCCCGTGCAATACCGTTGATTAATGTTTGGTTATGCTTTCATTTTGATTAAGCGTGTACGAAAGATTGACATATGTTTTAATATTGATCCGGTGATTGGTGGATCGCGTATGGAGATGAAGCTCGAAATTAAGAAACTTTGCGGTGAAGATTACGAGTTTAACTTGCTCATCTTGAGGGTGTGGCGTAATTGGAGTACTTTCGATCGGTATTTATTAGATATAATCATATAAATCATTTATTAAGATTTTATGAGATCCGACATTGTCACTAATGCTAAATTACTTGTAATATAGATACATACAAAGAGAAGGAATCGACTTTGCGCATCCGGGCTTAACTCATTGGCTTACATTATGTACTGATAAAAATTGAAATCGGCGCGTATCAAGAAAAAAGGCATTAACGGAAGAAGAAGATCCATTGGTTGTTGAAAATGTGTCATCCGATAGTGAGTGGATTGCGGGGATGAAAATATATCGAATGACTTACGGGAATGATGATATGGAAGAGGGTGAAAGGACTCGTGGGAATGAGAAGGCAGGTTGGGGAGAAGAGGCGAGGAGATTACACTTGGAGGCAAGGGACTCGGGAACAACAAGTAATAAACAAAGGAAAAAGAAGAGAGAAACACTTTCTATGTCAAAAGGTTAGTGTTATTACTTAAGTTGCCTTTAAAGTGTTCTTTAAAAAAACATATTCATTTCAATTAAATATATATTCACTTGTTTATTTATAGATAAAGGGAAGGGATTGCAATTGGTTGATGAAGAACACGAGTTTGAGGATCTTAAAGCACCGATGATGAGGAGGATGACAGAGCAATTAGATACGATGATGATTCCATGGAGGATCCTCTTAGTGATGATAGTGATGATGGTGATGGGGATGATGATCTAGGATTTGATCCATTATTCAAGCCGCTAGATACAAATGATACATTACTTACATAGTGATGGATGATCACTATATAAGTACTTGATGATATTATGTTGTTTTGATGTTTTGTAATGATACATTACTATGACGTTGGTTATTTATGTCTCCTATGACCTTAATTGTAATGATGAATTATTTTATGATTTTATTAGTATTTTTTCATAATTTTTTTGGGGACTTTTATGTCTTTAAATCAAGGCTTCCACCTCGCTCCGCCTCAAGGCTTACGCCTCGCATAGCCCAAAGAAAAACACCTCGTACCGATTTTAGCTTTTTCGAATATTCGCTATTTATACAGACTTTTTGGTAATGATGAAGAGACCCATATAGTAGTATTTAATGATGATGATGACATTAATAAAAACAACTTTCCAGAACATTTTAAAAAGAGAAATAGTTACTACTTTCCAATAAAAGAAAATTGGACAGACACAAATCTAATGCTTATTTTTCACAAAATGAATGAAAAACTCAAAAACATAACTGTCTCCGTGTGCTTCAAACATCAGAATCACGGTTGATTACCCGGAGGTAAAATTAAGTAAAGTGTAATTACTTAAAATAGATCCCAAAACCCCAAATCAGAAGTAAGAAACAGAAACAAAACCAATCAAACGAACTAACAATGAAGAAAAAACAAAATAAATAAATAAAATTACCCCATTTCTTCAATCAACACCACACAGATATTGAACAAATAAAAGCATGTTAGATTAATTAACAGAAAATATCAATTACCCAAAAGCATCAGCACGACGAGCAATCAGAGACACCCGCGCCCACCAAGCCAATGAAGACGAATAAGAGAATGCGTAAGGAGAAAGGGACCGAGTTTTGAAGACAGAAATAGAGAGAGAATGACCAAACCCAGAACCTAAGGATATGTACTACTGTTCTTTATGGGTATTTGCAAATTTATATACAGATTTTCTGATATATATGGATATAGATTTTTATATACAGAAAAACAACAGAATTTGTTGGTTTTGCAGTGAGAAAATAGAGGAAAGAAATGCGACCACCGAATGTAAAGTTACTGTGAAGCCAGTTTCCATCGATTTTGTTTTGTTTTCTGTTTTGGAATTATTTTTCTTTTTGCATTTTTTACAACAAAGAGAAAGATGGTGGGAGTTATTTTTGCGGTCAGCAAAGGCATAATTTTGAAGACGGTACAAAATTGGAATGAAAATTGATATCTAAAACATTATTTTTGAAAATTTTCACACGTAACACTTCACATATTAGTGTGTATGTTTCAAATTTTTAATGACTAATATGTGAATTATACGTATAAAAATATTAAAAAATAATATTAAAATATCAATTTTCAATTGGAATTTGTGAACTTATTGATTGCTATTTCGTTTTATATTTTACTGTTTTTTGGTCTTTTAGTTTATGGCCAATTATTATTTATTTGGTAAGAGGGCAGTCAATTCATAAGTAATAAGATTACGTATTAGTTAGAAATCAAATGCAAATAATTATCTATCTGATATTAAATTACTTAATTTGGTCGATTAGTTCATGAATTGCTGGAAATGAAAAAGATTAGCTTATTTTGAATGAAGGTGAGGCAGGCCTATAAGCCCAATGGTTGTGACCTAAATACTACTCCTACTACTATACCATAAGTAGAGGCAAGACTTTAATTCGATGATCTGCTATTGTCAATACCATGTAAGAATTTTTTTTACTGAGATTTCACATGGATTGCTTATGAAAAATTGTAAATACTAGTGAAATTAATGGGTCAAAACAATAGTTTGCACTTTGCATTTAGGGTGTTAATTTGCTTACCTTGCTGTCAAACAGACAACTAATAGGACAAACTAAATAATTATATTAAAAAGAAAAAATATTGTAGCCACATTGGCATTTACCATTGTAGGAACTATATATGTATTATCTATATCCATGAGCAATTACTGAATATTACTGCAGCACATCGGGCGCGCTCTCTTTCACCATAGTTTTAACCAAGAGCTCCCCTGCTCTGTACGAGGAGGATCGAACCTGGAAATTTTCAAGAAAGCCAATTTAAGTTTAACTAATTTTATGAAATCCCACCATATTGCTTAACCATGCAACTCAGCCAAGGTTTATGTCTTCTTAGAGAGAATAAGGACTGAGGACCGAGGATTGCTTAAATAGTTAAATGTAAAACAAATCAGATAAAAGACTTTTACCAGGGATCCACTAGCTACATAACGAAACCGATGGCTTAACGTATTCTTTGACGACGGTGAGGTGTAATGGAGTTGGCTGCACCAAGAGAACAATTACAAGTTAATTAGAATCCACGTAGCTAATAAGTCTTGCATGGGCAGAGGCTGTCTTTAAGATGCCTGGCACTGCAAAAACTTGGTTTCCCTGAGAACCTCTAAGTTACTTCCTGCATTGCCCAAAGAGCGTTACTTTTGCCTTTAGATTTTTAGTTTCTCTAAACGACTAAACTTGTTTTAAAGTTTAAGCTTTAAATTCCATTTTACTAAATTATTCTTTTCATACTTACTCATAGAAAACAAATCACAAGGAGACAAAAAGCATCATGGTATTATCGGAAATAGATCCAAAATCTTG
The DNA here is from genome assembly GCA_020205605.1 of Panax ginseng. Taxonomy (NCBI): domain Eukaryota; kingdom Viridiplantae; phylum Streptophyta; class Magnoliopsida; order Apiales; family Araliaceae; genus Panax; species Panax ginseng. Next base: position 8,297,301 of record CM035127.1, read on the forward strand.
GAGTTGTCAAAACAGTAGGTGGCTAATCAGTTGAATTGGGACGAATGCCATTCTTTAAGGGACCGAAGGAATATTATGGGGATAGGGCAGCCTCACTGAACCAGAAACAATATTCATTCTAGCCAGTGGCTGATTAGGAGTAGAATTTATCCATCACAATTCAGCATGTCAGGTTATATCCTCAAAACATGCAATTAGCTCGAGAAAGAAAAAATCAAAGGTAGATATTATGGCATCACAAGCCCAGTGACGCAAATGGTTTGGAGATTAGCTCACCTGTAAATACTGTCCAAGTGTCAAAATATCAACGTCAATGGCCCTCAAATCAGCCATGGCTTCCTTCAGCTCATCATCAGATTCTCCAAGTCCCAACATTATAGAAGATTTGGTTATCATCCCCTTCTTGCTGAGCTTTGCATGTTTTAAAACAGACAAGCTCTGTTCATACCTGCATTTTGTATATAATGTAGTGCGTAGTGCTTTTACTATATAAAAAAAAATGTTTTCTGAATAACAAATTTCTACATATTCCAATGATAAAATATATTTTTATTTGCAAGATATATAACAAGTTCATAGCTTAAAAACTAAAAATAAACAGCTAGAAAAGACACAATGATACACTAATCTAACCTCGACTGCTTCAGTCTTCAACACAATTACTAAATTAGGATCGGAAAAACGTGTTTTAAGAAGTGGTGGATTGGAGAGCTTTAAAAAGTTTGTTCAAGAAGTTACAAATTTTACTGGAAAGAGAAGAGTCTGGGACTTATATTATAGGGATTTTCTGGCTGTAAATGTTACCCTAAAGAACAGGTAATTGAGAAGAAGAATAAGATTACTTCACCCGTGCAAGTAAACAACATCAAATAACAATCATGAACTCTTCGATTCTTCATTTTAACCAAGGCTGCTAGTATTTATTATTATTATTTCTTTTTTAAAAAAAATTAACAATTATCCACTGAAAGTAAAAGTGAGATGAGATTTTAACAACTCACCCTGCTCGGGGATGTCGTACGATTCGCTGGAGTCGTTTAACAGTTTCAATGTTGTGCGTAAAAACATCTAATCTTGAGTGTACCAGAGTTGATACAGCATTTAAGTCACCCTGGAAATCAGAAGTCAAACAGTCAACCATGATATCCGTTTTCAGTTTCTGCCCAGGGATTCAAAGAATGCATTTCCGAACTTCTGTTTATACTCTAATTAAGTCCCTTCAAAATATGAAAGCTAAGAGTAATATATCATCCCGATCAACACTGGTTATAACAATATAATCCATGCTGCAAGATAAGGAATCAGAGAAGTTATTTATTACCAAAAATTAATGCATAAGCCAATTTATGAACATATGTGAAGCTAAGAAAATTAAACAAGGTGTTAAAATGCATGTGAGTTTTACCAACTCCTTTGAAAGAGGAGCATGTGAGTTTTCCGCCCCAGAAGGTGGAACACACGTTAATTACTTCTATATAAATCGCAAAATAAGGAATGCTTAAAAGTGAATAAGTAAACATAAGAGCTGACAGCACATGACATACTTAATAAAGATGTCTCCATATTTTTACAATTCGCAATGGAATAATATCACCCCCAATGCTTTTAAATGAAATGTGGAATCAGCACCTAAGTCGAACTAGTAGTCCAATCCGAGTGTTAAACTCCTCAAACAAACATATCCAGTGTTATACAAGTTCTTACAAATGTTTCTACCTGAGAAACCTAAGAATTAACTTTCTGTATATGTAACGTATGCATCATGCAAGTAAGAAACATGTCTATGTGTGTGAGCATGCTTTTTCATAAACGAGTCCAAAAAGTAATTTTGAATATGTACCCCCAACTCGCAATAGCCTGTGCGGTGTTCTGTGCTTCCATAGGATCGGTGGTGCAGGGTTTCTGCTGGTTTTCACAGCACAAAATCTGCATCCACGGGTTACAAGTATCCCCAAGAAGCATGATCGTTGCTGTCGAAATAAGTCACCACCGCCATTCCAGCACTGCTAAAAAAACATCTCTTACATCAACTAGCAGTTTTCATTCGTAATCGTTTATCAAACAGAATAATTGAATCAAAGCAGCAGCATAACAATATAAACCTAATCAAAATATCCAACTTATATGCAAATATAATTCCGTTTACTTACCCATTTGAGGTAGGATCTTAAAATTTTCTTCTTTATAAATTTTCCTTCAAATATCACGAGGAAAACAGATAGTAGTAAACTAAAAAAAATGCAAACTAATCTATTTATCCAGCAAGAAATACTTTACTACAATACATTGAATAGAAAGAGAGAAAAAGACTACCTCCCCAATATTGGGGCATTGGGCTTCCTGGCAAACGGTATTGAGATTGAGGCGAGACAAAGTTTCTTCCTTAACCTTCTCAAATTTGTGTCCTTGTGGGGATTTTTGCCGCAGCCATTCGGATCCCACCTGGGTAGGGCGATGATTTTGAGGATGATAACAAAGAAGAAGATTCACTTTGGGGAAGTGGGTTCCTGAATTCCACAACATTAGTATTGATATTCTGTGAAGTTGCAGATGAAGAAGATAAATCACACCTTATAATGGTACTTCTTCTAAAGGGTGAATAGTAACATGTATTAGAAGAAGATGGAACTGCAGGTTTTAACAAGAAATGGTTCTTGGTTCCAATGAAGAAAGAATGAAGGAGTAGAGTAGAGTAGTAGTAGTATTTGGTATCTCCTTCTCAAAGTTTTCATCTTTTTGGTTGATAATACTATAACTGTAAACAAACAAAGCAATATTCTTAATTCTTGGACTTTGGGGGGCAGTCCAGAGGTGGGGATTGGATGATCCACCCGCATACACTACAAATTAAGTTTAACATGGTTGGGTCGACTAATGGACCTCATTGGGAATTGGGAGGGATGTGGATGAAGGAAGGAAGGAAGGAAATGAGTTCTTTTCTTTTTTTCTTTAATACAAAAAGTACAACATAAAAAAAAACTTATAGATTTATTTTTATCATAATTTAATTTAAACTTTTTATTCTTCCTTTCATCCATGCCCCATGGTGCTAAAAGAGAAAAGAAAAAGAAAGTTTTTTCACACATTATTGTATTTGGGAATAAAATTTTAAAATTATTATATAGAATATAAAAAGTTGTAAATATATCTCACAACTTTAGTAAATTTTAGGAAAAAAGTTCTTTTTAAATATCTATTAAAAACCTTACAAATACAAATATGAGAATGGAATAATAATTTAAAATTTCATTTATATTTCCCTTTGGGACGATTTTAAAACTCACAAACACAGTTAAAATTTCCGCTTATTTTTCCAATCTCCCTCCTTCGTCACTGGTGGTTCCATCTTCTATGTTATATAAATTCCCTGATTTCGTCTCTCTCCAAGTTTTCTCAGTAAGACCTATTTCTGCTCCTGAACCCAACAGATACTTCGTAGAATAATGGGACAAGTACAGAGCCAGGATGCCGATGCTAATTCTGTACAATTTAATAATCGTAGCGGTCAATCGTCAGCTAAGCCCGTCGACAATTCATCACCACCTTCCATGGAATCATTGTTCGCTGGTATCTTTCTTTATCCCTCCTCTGATTCAATCCGTTAAAGTTCTGTTAATTAGGTTTATTTCCTCTTTCTTTTAGCATTCAGATTTTCTATTCTATTTCATATATGGGTATTCTCTTAAATTCAGCGACACTTCTGGCAAATTGCAACAAATTGAACTCTAGTTGCATAGGAAGCTTAAACCCTTTATCCTCTTCCTTGATAAAGTAGGTCTATCACTGTAAGAATTAGACTAGTCTCTTTAGTTAATGAAGAATAAATTTTTTCTCAAACCAAACAACACCAAATTAGGTATCCATAGCTGTGATGCAGTTGAAGTTTAGTACTTTCAAGTGCGACAATATTTGCGGATCATTGTAGTAGGTGATGAGGGAAGAGAGAAGAAACTGAAAATGAAAAGTAAAGAAAAAGAACTTTTATCAAACAAAAGTTAAGCTTGTTTTTTAGGTTTTAGGAAAGCATATAAAGTTGGTATCTTTCCCTGGGTGCCAATATATTAAAGCACCAAATCTCCAAGTCAAATTGTAAATCCCTAAAAAGGACCAACTATACTACCTCCCCCAAATTTATTATGAGAAGCCCTTGGCAACACTGCTGTTTTAATAGTTTGGCTGTCATGTTATCATCTTTTGATGAGTAACATGCTATATGAGCCTTGAGAGATGTATTGTTTGATTTTAGTGAGTCAAATGAGCTTTTTGGGGAAAGAGGGACTTGAACCCTCACGATTTTAAAGTCGACGGATTGTAGATTCCAACAAAACCAAAAGGATTATCAGATTGAAATGCCCTATTATATGGAGTACTATGAACTCAATGGCATATGTGAATAAATCAATTTTGGAACATTTATTGTTGTATTATCTTTTTAAATAAAAGAAGAATTTTATTAGAAAGAAGTGACAGTATAATACAGGAGGACAACAAAAAGTGATCTAATATGTTTTTAACATGCACCTCCAAACTATACCTAACCAAGAAATTCCAAAAAAATAAACGAAATTGAGATCGACTAGCTTCTGGTTCACAGTTGAAGATGCAGTTTGATTTTGAGGGTGAGAACTGCCAGCCAACATACGCCATTGTCTTTATTAATTGTGGTTGAGATATTTTACTATGTCTTTATTTTTCCGACTGAGAGTCTTTCAGAATTTTTTCCCTCTTTATATGGGGGGAATTGATATTTCCCCAAGAGTCTCTCACTTGAATGTGGGCTCCGCTACTATTCATGTGACAAGAGCCTTGTGGAAATATATCACATCCCTATATATTTTGTCTCTATACACACAGACAAGTTTTTCTTCATGCTCTTGGAAATCAATGGTGGAGTACTCTTCTGGGTACTGATGATTTATAGAACTTTGAAGTCTGATGCTCATGGTTAGATTAGATATGTCCATGGATAGATGTAAATATTTGACGAACCTTAAACCTTTTGCATTTACAGAAGCGGCAGCATATGGCAATGATTATGAGAATGCGGTAGGTCCTCGTAACATTCTATATTGCTTTTCTTATTATGAATTGAAGTTTTATGTTTATAGATCTGTTTTACTAAACTGAATTATCCCCATTTTAGTCTCTTGATGCAAAGGCTCAGAAGGCGTTAGAATGCCCATGTTTAGCTGACTTGCGGAAGGGTCCTTGTGGTAGCCAGTTTTCAGGGGCTTTCCTCTGTTTCCTCAAGAGTACTGCTGAAGAAAAGGTAGGTTATCATGATGGCTGAAACAAGTCATATGCAAACACCCTCATCTTTACAATAATGTCATCAAGGTTGATTATGTGTTTCATTTGTTTTTGACTATTCTTATGTTCTACATTGTTCAATTAGATGAAGGTTGGCTTTGATATGTAATTGATAGCACGTCAAGATTGATGATATTTATGATACTGCTGAGGGGTCTTCACAGATGAATAGACATATTGCTAGTTGCTTATTAAATATATTTGCGCACAACCACACACATTTGCATTCTTGGTGTATATGGTTTTAAAGTGCTCCATTATTTTGCTTAGGAGCTGAGGAATCCATAATCTTAAATCCGTTTAAATTGTTTTCTTTTTCAAGGTATACTAGTGAATTTTATCTTTCTGTCTGTTTTAGCAAACAAACTTAACATTAATGACCTTGTGCACTCCCACATTACCTTTCTTTGGGGTACTCTTGTTGGCAACCTCTATATATTGATTAATCTCTTAATCATTGGTGAAGAGTGAATTTGATATTTAATATGCCCTCCATTCCGTTATAACTTTGACGTTTTAGCGTATTTTGTATATTCCAAAATAAATGCAAATATCGAGGAGAATCTTAAATTTTATTTCCTATAATACCCATATTTATGTCCCCTTTTCAATGGTATTTAATACAATCAAACAACTGCTCTTCTTTTTCTCTCCTTTTCCCAATAAAGGATAATAGTGTCATTTTACTCTTAAAACTAAGCTATTGATTGTTATCCTTAGTAAGTGTGCATATTCTTTTAGTGACTACTATTGTATGGAATGGAGGAGTATTCACTATAATACTCCTATGTTTGAAGTGCATTTTATGTAGGTGTTCCCCCACCTCTACATTGAAGTTTGCATCGCTGATCAGATCATTACAAGTGCATTCACCTACTAGCAATTATTTTTGTGAAATCTTTGATGATCTTGGTAAGAATAACTCATTGGTTGTTTTATTTTGTAGGGCTCAGATTGTGTGCATCCATTTGTGGCTCTGCAGAGTTGTATTAAATCTAATCCTGGTGCATTTCCAAAGGACATTTTAGAAGATGACAGAGTAGAGAAAGATGAAAAGCCTACCCAACAATACAAAATCATACCTCCGGTTTGGTCGGTTGAATCAAGAAAGCCAAACCCCAAGCTTTAGGAAAGTTTTACTTATTCCTTCTTTGATGTCTCCCTAAGCTTAGGAAAGTTTTACTTGATGTAATCAAGCCCTATGCTTTAGGAAAGTTTTTACTTTCCCTTCTTGGATGTGTGGCAAACTCATTTATTATACACCCAACTGTTAACTTGCTCAATATGCTTAATGATAGCCTTTAGAAAATTTTCACATTTTATGTCTATGGCAGTGAAAAGAATTGATCTTTATTCAAATCAAATAAGCACAAAAACGCTACAAGAGGATAGCCACTTGAAGTGATTGTAAGTACGAGGATTGTAGTAGGGTTTTTCATTCTTATATCTGTACATTTATAAATGAGAAACGTATATTTATCGCACTGGCATCCTATTCTCTAAAAAGCTCCATGAATTTTTCGTCAATTTGAATTTTTTCACACAAAGTGATTACATATCCAATATACGGGGAACATGGAGTATTTTAGAGCAGGGAATTTCAACTTGTTCTATGGTTAGAAAACAATTTAAAATATTTCGTTCATTAGCTCAGCCCCATTGATCTAAGCTCTTATACTACCATATGTCATATACATGAAGATCGGAAAACAACTGTAAGAATGTGTAAGTGGAAGCCCAATCACGCTGACTGAACTACAGGAGAATGCACTTAATACTAAATTTTTACTTGCAGCAATTATAGAAGCTGTAATGAAAATTGAGCATCAACACTTGATCATCATCATCATACTAGAATATGACTAGTTTAGATACAAGAATCAGATGAAACTATTGGGGTAAAATTTGCAGGAAAAAAAAACAATTAAAACTATAGGATATGCTAATCCCATATCAGGAAAGATCAGTATAATACAATCATTGAACACAGACTTGATCTGCGGACCGGCGGCTTCATTCCCTACTACTCCTCATAGGCTTAGCAGTTTACATGTTCCAGTAAAGCTGGAGAAGACAGATTTTTACTGATAATCTGCAAGTTTTGAACAATGCAAAATCTTTGAAGCATCGCGCTTAATTCTGGACCTGGCATTGCAGAAGAAAGCAAGTGTGAGGTGCAGTACTTAAGGCAGAGACCGCTTCACTAAAAGGCAGCAATCAAAATGTGAAAAGCTTAAATACATATTCAGTTTTCAGTGTAAAATGTTAAATGAAGCAATCAAGAGCCAAATGGGCTTAAAACATCTTCTCAAGAGTAAGTGACTCCAATAAATGACAGTTTGATATTACAGATTAGTACTCCTCTAGAGTATGTTTTTATCAACAGAGGGAAAAAAGAGAGTTACTCATAAGAATGAGAAATGGCTCCTAAAACATGTGAACAAGGTGGACTATTTGAAGCACTGCTGAATCCTCTAGAAACTTTATTCAGGTTCATGATATATACTTCATAGGCTTCAATGTGGCAATTTCTATTACACAAGTACATTACTAAGTCAACTTAAGGCAAAGATCAAATGTTTAAGGAATTCAATTGATTCATTAGTATATAAAGACCTAAGTGACCATTGATAACTGAACTTCCACAAGTCATGGTTGCCAAATGATGGTAAACGCAGGTCTGAGAATCGTTGCAATTAACGCCAGAGAAGCAGCACAAATCAGGCAATTCTTCTTTAAGGGGTTTAATCCCAAATAAATCATTCTGCAGAATGCCTTTGCCCATTGTCCACCACCATAGTGACATAAACTCATCATGGTTGCGCCATATTTCTTATCAGTCACTAACTTCAATGAGCTCCACCTTTTTAATGTATTCCTCCATAATCCATAGCCATCTCCCAACACGGCATGTTAACTTTTTTCCTCTTTACCAATTAACACTCCTTTACAATCAATCACTGCAAACATCTTCTTCCACTAATGATGCCCGAACTCACCTTATTACTCCTCCTTAAGAAACTTCTCTATAGCATCTCTCATAGAATCTCCTTTGTTGCTATAACTATGACAATCTAGGTAAAAAGCAGGCACTCTTTACAATCATAAAAACTACATTTGAGGGTATAACTTGCTTGCATTCCACCAAGCTTACTAAAGTAGTAAATGTCCTTATAATAGATGAGGAAACATCTGTCACATCCTCATCTTTATGATTGCAATAATTCTATGGTTTAAAAACATAAATACTTTAATAACCATTGTTCTGAAACACATGTCATTTTTAACTTCAATCTTGCAAACTCCCATTATCATTTATCAGAATATTTTTAATCACTATTTCAAATAAAATCCATAACCAAGGTCATTACAAAATAAACAACCCTAATTAATCCCACGTGACATGACAAACTGTACAATTTAAAGATAACTTTTCTAAAAATCACATCTTTAAAATAAAAATTGCAACAGAAGTCAAATATACCAACATGCAAGTGTTTTTACATCAACAAAAACCTCACAAAGACAGGGTTAACATGTGAACAAGAATTAAGGGCTTGAAGAAAAATTAGTGTGCACCCACAACCCAATAAACACAAATGGGAAAGAAAAGTAAAAAATAAAAAGTAAAATCAGCTTTTACCTTGAATGAGCAGAAACCATCTTCGCCTGTGAAGAATCCTTGGTTGTTGAGGAGGCTATGCTAGGGTCCTGGGACTGGATTGGAGTTAAAGGGGGCATTTTGTAACCCTAGGCTAATTGATTTTTGAGAGAGAAACTTATATTCAACAGACTTTAACTTCCCTCCGGTAAAGCTTGGAGAAACAGTGAAACAGTTTCTAACAGTAAATGGAGTGCTCCAGGGCTACTGTGGCTGGGGTTTAAGAAGGGTTTTTTTTGCTGGCACGAATCACGAGAGGGGGCCATCCGACCAGCTACGTAATAATAGCTTGCTTCAATTTCTTTTCCTTGTTTAAATTCTCTCTTTTACTTTTCGCCGCTCTTTTTTTTTCTCCTTAAAATTATTAACCCAAGTCTCAAATTGTCATTTTTCTCTTCCATTAATAGTGGATTAAGAAATTGATATTTTCAGAAATAAAATAATAATTTTATAAATTTTATATGAAGGTAAGATTCATTTACTATGAGGGCAATCTTTAATTTTCTAAATTTATTTTGACTATTAAACACTACTCCTTCCATTCTATGATAATAAATTTTTTAGGAAAAAAATTATTCTAATTTATTTGTCATTTATAATTTTATAAGAGAATACATTTTTTACTTTCTTATATCACTCTCTAACTTTTCTCATTATTCTAAGAAACTATGGCTCTTGTATTACTCCATATGTCCCTTAATATAAGTCGTTTTAAAGTTGTGCACAAGTATTAAATAAATAATTATATAACATTAAATATGATATCAATTGTCTATATTATCCTTATATTAGAAAAAATATTATTTATTGAGCAAAAAATAGTGAAAGAACCAAAATTATATTTAATACTTTGGATAATATTGAAAACTAAACAAATAGTGCTTACTTGAAATTCTCAAATATTAAGAGACAAAAACACTCATCTAAAACGACTTATATTAAATAACGAAGTGAGTAGTAGTTTTTAATTTTTCATATAGGGATAGTGATAAAAATTTACATAAATCTTAGTCATTAAATAACTTTCTCAATACATTTGCATTAAAGTAAAACGATTATTATTATAAAATAAATAGAGTAATGTGTAACGTATATAATTATATAAAATATGAGGGTTAAAAAGGAGATTTAGAGGGCGTTTGTTATAAGTCATTTAAAGCGTTCATCTTAAATGTTCGATAATGCGAGCAATCGTTTTTATATATTGTGTTTGTTATACTGATAATTAGGAGTGAGCAAAAAACGGATAAAACCGAATTACCGAACCGAACCGAATTTTTTTAACCGAATTATTTCGGTTTTTCGGTTTTATTTACAATTTCGGTTATATCCGAATTATTACTCACTATTCGGTTTCGATGTCGGTTTTCAAAAAACAAATTTTGAATTCAAATAATTAGAACCTTAATACTAAATTTTTTAATTTTATAATATTACATACTTATCTAAGTCTAACTATCTAAGTATTATCTAATATATACTGAATTAACTAACTATCAAACATTACACTATCAAACTCGGTTCTCGACCTCTTCGAAGATCTTAGTCCCAGATCTCGGTCCATTTCTGGTCCCGGATCTCAAATTCTTCACTCTTGTCTTTTTAGTCCTCGAACTCAAGTCTCATTGTCGACTCATTACTCAAAGTCTCGATCTCACATTCTCTCCGCTCTCTCCGTCCTCAAACTCGCAATCTCCCATTCTCCGTCACTCGACTCTCACTTTGTTCAGTAATACGCCTCGTGACCGACTACTCCCCTTCTACTCTCTTTAACGATTGACTCGGTGACTTGGTATGTTTGTTTTGTTAGTTGTTACATACTTGCATCCGATTTTGATTTGAACCCTTTTACGAGTTATTCGATCATTTTTACGGGTTATTCGATCATGCAAACGATGTCTTGTTATTGATTCAAGAACCCTTTTACGGGTTATTCGATCATTTTGAGTTAGGGTTATGATTTCTAAGGTGGGTAATCGTTTGATTCGTTCATAAATTTGGAAATTTTTTTCTTACTTGGGTATTGTGAATTTTTCTTATTGAGATGAAAGATGGGGTGATTAACTGATTATGTTGCTTTCCTAATCGGAGGAACTAAGGTTCTCAAATTCTATGGGTGTTTTAAGGAATTCTTTTAAGTCCTCCCCGATTTTTGAGGTCCTGGTCATGGCCATCTCTCATGCACAAAGACAGCTTATGCTTTATGTTGTATCATGACAAAGATAGTCTTTTCACAATTGCATAGGGAGGTTTTGGAGTTTTGAGAGGTTCCAATATTATGTATTCACTTTCGTTTTGCTATTTAAGTAGTAATTGGAATTTTTCTACGATCCAGTGCATGTGTTTTCACTTTTTCACTTAACAAAATTACGCTTTATTTTTGTTTTTTGTTGTGTGAATAGTTGTATGACACTTGCAATAAAATGAATACTTAGTTGACATCCTCCATCAAATCACATGTGCCTTGGCTTCATAACTTTGAAGCATCATGATGGTATGTATTATTCGCTATCACTTTCGGTTTTGCAAAAATATGTTTGGTATTTAACAACCTGTTTTATTTATCACTTTCAGTTTTTCCATCTAGATAGTAAGGTGCAAAAATATGTTAGGTATTTATACAACTGTTTTTTTTTATTATTATTATTGTTGTAGTCCATATAAAAATATGTGAACATTAATGACAAGTTATTTGTGTTCTTGCAGATTGCAGCTTAAAGGTGATCTTATGGTGTTGAAATCGATCATATGATGCCATAGTCTTATTGGGAGGCCTGGAGCTTGTTGATCTTTGAATCATCGATGCTAATTAATGTTGCTTGTAGAATTATAACTTTGCCATTATAATTTAGCAAGCAAGTTATATAATTTAAAGAACTTTGGAGTTCTTTGTAATGAGTAATGACATGATCTTTGTAAAAGTGTTTGGGCTTGTTCTTTGTATTTTTAAACTTTGAGTTTATGTTGGATGTTCTTTATGAATCATTAGCCTTTTAAGTGTTAAGTAACTTTCTTTCTTTGGGCGGAGACGGTGTTAATTTCTTAGATGCAGTTAACGGTGTAATTGGTTCGATTATTACCCTAATACCCAAAATTATAATTCGATAATTCGGTATTCGGTAATTCAATTTTTTTCAAATTTCGGTTGTTATTTTGGATAGTGAAATCACCAATAATTCGATTTTCGGTTATAACCGAATAGCTTATTCGGTTCGATTATAACCGAATGATCACTCCTACTGATAATGTTATATTCTCAGTAATCAAATACGATCTACTAAGTAATACATAATTAATTAATTCGATAATACTTTAATGATTGTTGATTACATTTGACAATGATCATATAAGTTAATCATACAATTAAAATTTGTACAATGATATTTTAGTAAAAGATCAATATTATAACATATATACTGAATAATCTTTAAGTTATAAACATTCACAATAGCAATTATTGGTAATCAAATATATTCTACCACACAGAAATAACACAGTACGACCATTTTCTATTATCGATAATCCAATACCCAATAATATGTGTTTAAATAGATATCCATTATAACTTGTAACAAACACCCCCTAATATTTTTTAATCATAATATAAAAAAATTATTTATTTACAAAGTAAATAAAAGACAAACCATGTTCAAAATAAAATAAAAAGAGGATAAAAACAAACATGATTTAATTATGTAAGAGATATCAGTAGAAAAAAGGGTAAATTACATATTCTATTACATTTTTGAAAATAATTACAATAATAGTGTACTCATAAAATATTTGCACAATTTATATATTTTCATATTTATTTACAATATTAGTGCAATTAGGATTCCTTAATTTAGGGCTTCTTCTTTCTCTCCTCATCTATAACAACTGCATTAGTTAGTCATCACCATTCTTCTTCATTCAACGATATATATATATATATATATATATATATATATATATATATATATATATATATATATATATATATATACTTAAACTATGAAAAGAACAATGTCGTGGAGCGACAATAAAGCAATGATGAGTATGATGGTTCTTCATCCAAGCGAATCTTCAACGCATGATCTGAATCTGAGAAGATAATGATGGGTCTAGTAAGAAAAATACAAGAATTAAATCGGTCCTCCAAAGAGAAAACATCTGAAGGTAATGTTACTCCCCTCTTTCATTTGATTAAACCTCGTTGTTATAGATAAACCTTGGTTTCTTTAGGTATAAAAGATTGATTTTATTAAAATTACAGATACATGTTTTGTTCCATTTATAAGAAATTTAAATTTCATGGGGACTGTAGTAAATATATATATATATATATATATATATATATATATATATATATATATATCTAGAGAAATTGCAGGCTTCGGATGATGGTAACCAAACTTTCATACCAAGATAACCAAACTGTTGTATCAAAGTAACCAATCAAGCTCTACACTTTAAATTTTTTCTTAGTACACTTGGTTACCAAACCTTCAAACCTTCGTACCATGGTAACAAAACCTTCATATCAAAGTAACTAATTCACATCCACACCTGCAGTTTTTTCATAGTGCAGTTGGTAGCCAAACCTTCAGACCAAGGTAACCAATTCAATTTTATTAAGTTACCAATTTTGTTTGAATGTGATGGAGTTGGTAGCCAATCATTCATACAAAGGTAACCATTTTATTATTTATGAGTAACAAAATAGTTATAAAAAAATTCCAGAACAGTAAAAGTTACATATATTTATTTTTAAACTTTTTGTAGGGCGAATCTTCTTCTTATTATCATTGGCGTTTTGGACAACGGAAATTCGCGGCGGTGTAGCGACGAAGATTCCGTCTTTGGAAAGGTGTTGCAGTTATTTAGCTAACAATTTTTTGAATATCCAGTACATATATTTTATTTATTTATTTGTTAACTATTATTTCAAAGTGTATGTAAGGGAGATGGAGGTTTGAATTTGAATATTTAAATTTGAATTATTATTTTGAATTTGAATTTATTTTTGTTGTTAGATCCCAAATATTTAAATTTGAATTATTAATTATGGCAGTTATAATTATGGCAGTTATTTGTCCTTGATTTTAGGTTTCCTTATTAATGTGAATTGTACTATTTTTGTAATATGGATTCTAATTATACTCTTTTTGTAAGTATTTAATTGATGCACTATTATTATAATTATTTTTTATTTATTGTATACTTATATAAAGAACCCTAGAAAAAAATAGGAGTTGTGACATATTTAATGAAGATAAAATAGGAGATTAAACTATGTGACACAAAATCACCAAATTAGCCGTTATAAAAGCTGGATGATATTATTCTGTCATAAACTATTAAATATTGTCCTAAATGGATACTTAAGATGGTACTATAAGATAGGGACCCATATATTATACCCCATATATTATCTATTTTTATTCTTTATATAGCCGCAATTTATATTTGACATAAAATTAATTAACTTATAAATCAATTTTATTATAATTTTTTTTCTTTACCCTCCTAAAAATTCAATGTATTATATTATTAACATGAAAACACCTCAAACTCAATCATTTAGGGATATTCTTCCTCTAAATTAAATTTTAAATAAAACTTTAAAGAAAATTATATCCAAATATTCTTATAAACCTTAATGATATTATACTAAAATTTGCAAATAAATTCTTTAAAAGTAACAAGTGTTGCAGTACTTTCGTGCTTTCAACTTACAGCAAAACATATATACAATAAATTACAATTAAATGAGAAAATTATACATACTTATTATTGCAGAGAGGAGACGGATTCGGTTAGCATGAAGTTTATTTTTTGATAAGTTAGTTAATTGATCAATAGAATATTGATACACATTAAGCATCGCTTGCGTGTTAGCACTGGCTAATTGACCACTTACTCAAAAATGAACTTCATGTTAACCACTCCCATAAGAGACACTTAAGCTATGCTTGGAGGTCAGTTCACAATCTTAAAATGAAAAGGTTGCAGCAAATGACGCGGAACCTCTCTCCCCCCTGTATTATGCAGCTGGAGTTGATGAATCCATATGATGGTTCGTGGACAACTAATGACACAATATACAATGTGAGGCTAAAATCCAATGTCAAACTTCATATCTATGGATTATGGGTAGAATATTAAACCTCCAAAGTAATCAATGAGATCATAACATATAATAGCTACATAATAAATAATGTAACAACCCGATATTTTTTATAAAAATTAAATCATAAATTTTGCGTATAAATTTTTTTTTTTTTATTTTAAGGATGAGGATTTGTACAAGATAATGTGTGTATGTAATTATGTAATAAATAAAAATATATTTATTACACGAATGTTTACAAATTATTTTATTATTATAAATTATATTCTTATGATAATTAATTTTATGGTAGAAATATTTTTATTAATTATTTTTCATGAAATTATAATTATATATTATTTAAATAATATATGAAAAGGTTATTAGAATTATTATAATAATTATTTATTTTATTATATGAATTTATGCAAGATTAATTAAGTTAATTATTTTAACTTAATTAATAATCTTATATATGAAGAATAAATCAGATATGGAATCCAAACTCTAATTTTGGATTTTTATCAATGGATAAGAATAATAATATAATAATATTATATTTTGATTTTTCAGTGTTATAATTATATACTGTATTTATATGGACTGACAATAGTTGGTCAATTATGGGGTATTATGACCAAACCCTAATTTTACTGACAAATACTAATTTCGAAGTCAAATGAGACTTTAAAATCTGTTAAGTCAACATGTTATGTGATTCATGATAATTATAATTATTAATAATCAAGAGAAAAACCTAATTGTAAATTAAAACCCTAATTTCTTAAATTAGAAACCTTAAATAATAATTAGTTAATTGCTAAATTAAACCCTAATTTAAAACTCAGGTTGAGTTTTATAACTATGTTATATGATTTATGTTGCGTACGATATAATTAATTAGGTAAACCCTAATTAAAAATTTAGAAACCCTAAATAATTTTTAAAAGAACCCTAAGTCATTAAAAACCCTAATTTTAAAAAAACCTAAATAATATTTATAAACCCTAATTTTCTATACTAACCCTAATTGTCAAGTGAAAAAACTCTAATTTAAAACTCAGTTATGAGTTAGAAATAGTTATATAGTTGTGCTAAATGAAGTATGTTACGTATTATAGAATTTAATGTTAATTAGAGAAAACCTAATTAATATTTAGAAATTCTAATTTCTAGAAAACCTAATTTCTAAATTAGGAACCCTAATTATCAAATTGGAGTCCTAATTGCTAAATTAGCAATCTTAATTGTATTTAGTAACATCTAAACCTAATGTTCATGTATAGTCTAATTAGAAAATTAATCATAATTAGAAAACCCTAATTTCAAATTTTTAGAAACTAAAATTTATTTATTTATTTATTTTTGTGTTAACCCTAAATTGGAAATTCTAGAAATTATTTTTAAACCCTAAAATGGTCCAAACCCTAAACCCTAACCCAAACCCTAAACCCTAAGGGTTTGACAAGTTTACAAAATTACCATTAAAAATAAAAGCAAAAAGACCAAAATACCCTTGCATTATTAAACCTAAATAACATAGGTTTTGACCTTAGGTGAGTTGGTGATCAAATCCAACCACCCCATGTGACACATACCAACTGATCAACCACTTATTTCCAGCCAATACATTGCATCTAAGACTTATATTTATAGATTGGAGAGAGAAATAATTCATTTGGTAACTTGATTTTTGCTCAACAATCATCCTAGACCCTCTCTCTCTCTCTCTAAAAGCTTCGAAATATGGTAGTATATGAGTCCCAAAACACAGCCCCACGAGTTCCTCTAACAAATCAGAAGCCTAAGTTCCAGAAATCAAAGCTTAAAGGTATAAACCCTAATCAAAATTTCGGACTTTGATCCTCTGTTAAAAGTTATGTTTGAGTGTTAGGATATGTAATATATAGTGTTATTAAGTGATCTGGATTGATAGATATTGGATCCATAACATCTATAAGCTCAGATCTAGTGTTTTTGCAAATCCGAAATTTTTTTAAAACAGTGGTCTGACAACGAATGTCAGTGCCTCTAGATCTTTGTGTGTTAAGTGTTATGTGTGTTTTATGTTATGGATATGTTCTTTGTCATGTGGACTATGATGCTGGCTCGAAAACGGATCAAAACATGTTTAGATCAGAAGATACTGGCGGTGGAAAGTGAGTTTGATTGAAACACGAATCTCGAAATGGGTAAACCCGAAACCCGAATTCGACAACGTTTTGTAAGCATTAAATCTGGCTTCTGGTAAGGTTTCTGGCTATGTTGTTGTATTCCCTTTGTAGATTGATGTAACGACCCCAAAATAGGTCCATTCCATCCAACCCATTTTGAGTCGCCAAATACATGGTACAGAAAACAACTACAACTTTATTACAACAATTGTCTTGCAAAATACAACAACACATATGTTGTGAGTTTGGATACAAATATATATCAACTGTGACTCATGTCTAACCGTGTGGACAACATTTCATAATGACACCTTACATAAAGGTATAGTGAAAATCGCTTTAAAAATTAGAATCTTTGGGAAGTGCTCAAGAAACCTTCCGTATACATGGGAGGCCATGCGTATAGGTTATGATAGATATCATATGGCCACGAATTATCCTTGGTTGACCTAATAGACCCCAAAAGAAAAGCGAGAAGATTACTATCATATTCTTCCCAATGGTGAGTCTTCTCTTGACATATCATTATCTCCACTGTCTCTAATTGGGTATTATACTCCAAACAAACACCAAGATTATATAGGTAGTCTTTGGTAGATACACTCGTGAGAAGTGGATTAAAGACAACCCCATCTTATGATGACACGAGGTTGTATGTCATTAGACATCTTGTATGATAGTGGCAAAACACCTTCCAAGTTAAATTCACCTCACCTCAACATCTATAGACCACCGCTTCTATTCCTTGTTATTCCCCGCTTTCGACCCAAATTACACTCTTATTACACGAAAGGAATTGTGAAGTAAAAGGGTGAAAGACAACTAACTTCGATAAAAAAAATATCATGACTAAAGATAATTAAATTATCAATAGCCTTCATCAATAATAAATCGGAGATTTAGAACATATAGTAGATGATAAAAAAATTCAACCATAGTTGCGGTGAACGAAGCGATCCATTAGAAGAGTCAAATAGACCATAAAAGTCTATTATCTTCTCCATGTTAAAAGTCCACCAACAATGTTTTATCCTCAGTAACATTAATCAACAATTCACATCCCACAATCACATGTATAACTCATAATCGTAATTGTTATTCTAAATTCCTTTTCTCATTTAGAATGAAGATAATTTTCATCACTTGTCTTTACACGAAATATCAAAGATCATGGTTATACCAAATCACGGTTCTCGCTCATAATCATACTAATAAATTTATCTTTTAGACTACGGCCAAAGATATTCATCAACAGATTCATGTAAGACCGAATTTTATGAAATAAAAGTATTCAATTTTTCTTATAATTACAATTCAAAGAAATGGTTAAATTGATAAAAATTAAAGTTAAGGGTGATATATGAAATTTTTTTCAAAAATACTGTAAGTGGCTATAAAATATTCATTGTTGTTTTGAGAATATTCGTTTAGTCGTAGAATATTCTTTTTTTTCGGGAATATCCGTCCGATGCCGAGTGCGACCTTGTGTGGGCCTTATAACGGAAAGCGATTGGATGAAGAAAATGACAAATATAAGTTGTTTATAAATGACGGCGTAGTTGTTATCGTTAATACTTTTAACATACTCGGTGGTTAAAACACAGTAGCACACGGTATTGCACTAATTATTGATTCTTACGTACGAAAACACTACTCAATAATTGTTACAGTAATTAGTGTTCAGTATTTTATTTTATTCAATAATTGTTGCATTGATATTTTATATTACTGTTGTTTCAATAATTGTCACTACACAGTATTTTCCATTATCGGAGCAATAATTCATATTATTTGAATAATATTATTAGATAGCATTATTGGCAATGTCTAGAAAGTTCTGTCTAAGGAGAGGTTTGGTCACCTAATTGCGCGCCAGTAAGGAGAAATTCTTATTGGAAAGCCCCTCTTTCCTGGAAACTGCCTGGTTGTCAATATTGTGATTATGTAATATTATTTGTGAATAATTAATTATTGATTTTTATGATGAGGAAAATATTCATTTTATGTGGATATAGATGGAGAAAATTTTTAATGTGACAATTGTTGAAAATTAATATTTTATCTTTTTCTGATAAAATAATTCATTTAAATATATTATTATATTTTTTAATAATATAATAATGGTGATATTTTTACAGTGAATGTGGAATATATGAGTATATGAGGAGGAGGAGTATTTTTGTTACCAAAAATATTTAAAACATGTTAAACATGTCGGTGGACCCCATTTTTTGACTGAAATTTGATTATAGCACATTAAATCGTCTGTTTGTGGATTTGGTCAATTTACTGCTTGGAATTTGGAAAACTTTCTTCTGCAAAGTTGTAGAGAATTGAATTTCCTATAAAAACACCTGAGATTCGAATTTTCTGGAAAAAGGGATATTTATTATGAATTATTGAAGTTCCGAAGCTCCGAAATAATTGATTTTTGGAAGTTTAAAATAATTTAAATAACAAAAACGTTTTTTACATTTTGTTTCCCTCATTTAACATGTGTTAGGGGCTGAGTTCTGATGTTGAGAGCATACGTATGAAGTCTTGGGAAAAAAATATAATATTATTATTTTAATAAATTTTTTGCTTTGGTGTTCTAAGTAATTTCCTATAAATAGGGTCTTAGGTTATAATTGAAAATCACACCAAACCGAAGTTTTCTCTCTATATTATCAAGCGTATTCTTGTGAGTATTTTGAGTATACTTTGAGTATTGTTATACGGTGCAAGTTAGATTCAAATATATTCCAAATCAATCTTGCTTTCTTTTGAGGTAAGGGATAATAAGGGATTTTAAGGGTTATTATTTCGAAATTCTTCTGAACCTTCAAAAATTTTGTAAAAATTTGAAATGATAATTTGATGAGTTTTGTTGATTGTGTCCAAAAATGGCGATTTTGGATGTATAGATTAAGAGTTATGAATTTTATGAGGAAAGACTATTTTAAAAGTAATCGCTTATAACTCCTTGTGGTTAATTCCAAAATTGATGAAATTTTTATTGGGAGTACATCTATATAATATCAGTATATCGTGTAAATTTCAGAATTTTTGGATAAAAGTACAATTTATGATAAATGTTTAAATATTCGGTGGTTTTGGCCATATGAAAAATAGTAAATGACTTTTAAAAATTCTGAGAAAAATATATGTTCAATATAGGACTATATTCTGCTAAATTCCAGAAAAGAAATATTTTTGGAACTGATTTGTTTTTTTTCATGAAAATGGACTAGTTATGAGTAAATGAATTAAATATGTTATGTGAAGTAAGAAAATTAGAAAATAGGATTTTATGGCTTGAGAATCCTAAATGAGGTATATGCAGATTTTTGATAAGGATTTTGGTTATTGGTGATAAAATCTTATGAGTTTGGCATTTTAGAATGATTAAATGCATTATTTAGTAAAGTGTAAACAATTAAAATAAATTGTTTATAAGCTTAAAAAATATTATTCTTTCAATATCATTATACCGAAATATTGGTATGGATTTTATTGTGAAATTTCTACCTTTTTGAGTTGGGTTTACTATTCATGAGATCTTATTCACGATTCTTATTCATTAGTTCTTATTAAACTGATAAAAATTGTTTTTTTTCTAACCAAATTATAGTTGATTTATGAATATTACTCGGAGATTAAAATTATATATTGATTATATTGATTTTATTATCATATATAACATTTTATAATCCCGATGTTGAAATTCTCTTTCACCTGGAGTGTAAATATGGGTAGATTATTGGTATGATCATACTAGGGGTCTCTTTGGCCATGATAGTAAAAAGTTGAATTGTGGTCGGTATGATCATGACCATTGAATTTATAATTGAATATCTTTAGCTTAAGTGCAAAGGTGAATTGATCAACATGGTTATAATTATTGTTTATATAAATTCTGAAATGATTATATATTTCTTTGAGATATTAATATATTTGGCCTGTAATGCAAATATGAACTGTTGAGGAATATCTTTGGCTTGTAGTGCAAAGATGAATTGGGGATGAATATCTTTGGGTCGTAGTGCAAAGATGACATGTTGATGAATATCTTTGGCCTGTAGTGCAAAGATGAATTGTTGATGAATATCTTTGGGTCGTAGTCTGAAAGATAACTTTTGTTGTTGAATATCTTTGGCTCAGTAAGTGCAAGCAAAGATGACTTGTTGATGAATATCTTTGGTAGTAGTGCAAAGATGAATTTATTAGTAGGATTATGAACATAAAGCGTGATTTGGTATAACCATAATCTTTGATGTTTCGTGATGAAAATTATCTTTGTCCTGGATGAGAAAAAGGAATTTAGAACTACAATTACGATTACGAGTTATACATGTGATTGTGGGCGAGAATTGTTGATTGATGTCACGGGGATAAAACATTGTTGGTGGACTTTTAACATGGAGAAGATAATAGACTTTATAGTCTATTTGACTCTTCTAATGGATTCTTCGCTTCGTTCATTTGAACTATGGTTGAAAAGTTTTATCATCTACCATATGTTATAAATCTACGATTTATTACTTTGTTGAAGGCTATTGATAATTTATTTATCTTTAGTCATGATATTCTTTCTTGAGCTAGTCAGTTGTTTCACCCTTTTTGCTTCACAATTCCTTTCGTGTAATAAAAGTGTAAATTTTGAGACAAGCGGGGAATAACAGGGGAATAGAACGGTGGTCTATAGATGTTGAGGGTGAGGTGAATTCAACTTTGGAAGGGTGTTTTGTCACTATTATACAAAATGTCTAATAACATACAACCTCGTGTCATCATAAGACAGGGTTGTGCTCATCCACTTGCTGAGTATATCTACCAGCACTACCTATATACTCTTAGTGTTTGTTTGGAATATAATACCCAATTAGAGACAGTGGAGATAATGATATGTCAAGAGAAGACTCACCATTGGGAAGAATATGATAGTAATCTTCTCGTTTTTCTTTGGGGTTTATTGGGTCAACCAAGGATAATTCTGTGGCCATATGATATCTATTATAACCTAGAAGCATGGTCTCCCATGTACGAGGGTTTCCTTGAGCACTTCCCAAAGATTTTAATTTCTAAAACAGTTTTCGACTATACCTTTATGTAAGGTGTCATTATGAGGTGCTATCCACGGTTAAGACATGAGTCACAGTTGATATATATTTGTATCCAAACTCACAGCATATGTGTTGTTGTATTTTGCACGACAATTGTTGTAATAAAGTTGTAGTTATTTTCTGTACCATGTATTTGGCAACTCAGAATGGGTTGGATGGAATGGACCTATTTTGGGGTCGTTACAGTTCATCTTTGCACTACAGGCCAAAGATATTCATCAACAGTTCATCTTTGCACTACAGGCCAAAGATAATTAACTACAAGTCATCTTTGCACTACGACCCAAAGATATTCATCAACAATTCATCTTTGCACTACAGGCCAAAGATATTCATCAACAAGTCATCTTTGCACTACGGACCAAAGATATTCATATATCAAAGAAATACATAATCATTTCAGAATTTATATAAACCATAATTATAACCATATATGTTGATCAATTCACCTTTGCACTTAAGCTAAAGATATTCAATTATAAATTCAATGGTCATGATCATACCAGTCAACAATTCAACTTTGCATTACTGGCCAAATATAACCTATAGTCACGATCATACCAATAATCTATCCATCTTTACACTCAAGTCAAAGAGAAATATCATCATTAGGGTTATAAGAATGTTATATAAAAACAATATAATCAACATATAGATTTAATCTCAAGAGTAAGATTCATAAATCAATGATTTCATAACAACTTAATCAAAATGTTATAAATCACTTAATAATCTCATAATCTAATATTATTAATACTACCACAATATTTTAATCATTTCTTAAACTTATAAACAATTTATTTTAATTATTTACACTTTACTAATAAATGCATTTAATCATCTTAAAATGTCAACCTCATAAGATCTCATCACCAATAGCCAAAACCCTCATCAAAAATCTGCATATATCTATATATATAATTCTCAAGCCATAAAATCATATTTTCCAATTTTCTTAATTCACATAACATATTTAATTCATTTACTCATAACTAGAACATTTTCATGAAAAATACCAAATCAGCTTTAAAAATATTTCTTTTCTGGGATTTAGAAGAATATAGTCCCATATTGAATATATATTTTTCTCAAAAATTTTAAAATTTATTTACTATTTTTCACATGGCCAAAACCACCGAATATTCAGACATTTATCATAAATTGTACTTTTATCCAAATATTCTGAAATTTACACGGTATACTGATATTATATAGATGTACTCACAATAAAAATTTCATCAATTTTCGAGTTAATCACAAGGAGTTATAAGCAGTTACTTTTAAAATAGTCTTTTCTCATAAAATCCATAACTCCTAATCTATACATCCAAAAATCCCCATTTTTGGACACAATCAACAAAACTCATCAAATTATCATTTTAAATTTTTCCAAAATTTTTGAAGGTTCAGAAGAATTTCGAAATAATAACCCTTAAAATCCCTTAGCGTGATTTCCGACCTTGGAATAACGCTGAACGAACTTGCACCGTATAGCAATATTCAAAGTATACTCAAAATACTCACAAGAATACGCTCGATAATATAGAGAGAAAACTTCAGCTTTTGGTGTGATTTTCAATTATAACCTAAAGCACCTATTTATAGAAATTGCTTAGAAACACCAAAGCGAAAATTTATTAAAATATTAATATATATATATATATATATAATCTTCTACGCATGCCTAGAATCAAATTTTCAGCCATCAAACACATGTTAAAGATGCCCCAAACATGTCAAAAACGTTTTTCTTAATTAATTAATTAAAAACTCCAAAAATGATAATTAATTAATCCAAAACTTCAATAATTCATAATAAATAGCCCTTTTATCGGAAAATTTGAATCTCATGAGTTTTTATAGGAAATTCAATTCTCTACAACTTTGCAGAAGAAAGTTTTTCCAAACAAAAATTGACCGAATTCCACAAACAAGCGATTTTACAAGCTATAATCAAATTTCAATCGAGAAATGGGGTCCAATTTAGCATGTTTAACATGTTTTAAACATTTTTGGTAACAAAATACTCCTCCTCCTCATATACTCATATATCCCACATTCGATTGTAAAAATATCACCATTATTATATTATTAAAAATATAATAATATATTTAAATGAATTATTTTATCAGAAAAAGATAAAATATTAATTTTCAATAATTTTCACATTAAAAATTTTCTCCATCTATATCCACATAAAATGAATATTTTCCTCATCATAAAAATCAATAATTAATTATTCACAAATAATATTATATAATCACAATATTGACAACCGGCGGTTCCGGAGAAGAGGGGCTTTCCAATAAGAAGTTCTCTTACTTAGCACGCGAATTAGGTGACCAAACCTCTCCTTAGATAGAACTTTCTAGACATTGCCAATAATGTTATCCAATAATATTATTCGGATAATATGAATTATTGTCTCAGATAATGGAAAATCTTGTGTAATGACAATTTATTGAAACAACAATCTTATAAAATATCAATCGAGAATTATTGAATCAATAAAATAAAATATTGAATAAGAATTTATCGTAACAATTATTGAGTAGTGTCTTCTTCGTAAGAATCAATAATTGGTGCAATACCGCAATATTCTTGTGTTTTAACCACCGAGTATTTTAACAAAAGATACTTGATAATAACTACTGGCGCGTCATTTATAAACAACTTATATTTGTCGTTTTCTTTATCCAATCGCTTTTTACATTTATGGGGCCCACAAAAGACTACGTCGTCGTATTTAATATTCCCCCGGCAATGAAGAATATTCCACGACCCAAACGAATATTCCCCACAACAATGAATATTTTATAGCCACTTGCATATTTTGTAAAATTTGCATAATTCACCCATAATCGTAAACTTTTATCAATTTAACCATTTACTAAATAATAATTATAAGAAAAAATTGAATAATTTTATTTCATAAAATTCGGGGTCTTACAATTGACATGTAAGGTACATGTTCATGCATCTAAAACATTTAGATCGTGCTTATAATAAAAGCTATTCTTAGATCAAAGTAGGGTTATTGACTGTTTTTTGTTTCAATCTGGAAAACCCAGTTTCTTCATGAAATTTTTTTTCTGACTATGTTTGACCGAACAAGATCTGCTTTGTTTGTTATTTTTAGATCTATGTTATGTGTTATAGTTGCTCACTTGCATGTTTTCTACACACTAAACGTAATAGATCTCATAAATCGAACACAATGAAGCGAGTTATGATGATCGAAAGAAGAAGCGTATGAATCGTTTCTTCATTTCGGAAAACCGAAAATGAAGAATGCCTCAACAAATATTTGAAGGCTTATAACTATCTGATTTGTTGTGTTCTGGCCATGATATCGATTTTTAATGGTAGTCTTATAGTTATACAACAATACCCACACATTAACAAGCCCAGAATCGTGATAACCAAAGATCTGGAACCGGTCAAAGTAGTACACTAATTACTGCAAATGAATTTCTGGGTTTGAATGAAGAACACTAAGAACACCTATAGCGACGGTTCTGTCACAATAGGTGGTCTTTAGCGACAGTTTCTATATAAAAATTATATTTTTATTAAATAATTAGTATTAATTAGTTTTTAATTATGAAAAATACAAAATAAATTATTAAAAATTGTTTTAAGGTCCGAAAATTATATTTTAATTAATTTGAATATATTTCAAAAATATTTAATATTTTTGGAATATTAAAAGTATTTAATTTATTTAATTATAATATTAAATAAAATATTTAAAAATGATTTTAATACATGAAAAATCATTTAAAATTATATTATAGTACAAGAAAATAATTTAAGTTATTTTTGATAACTTTTAAAATTTTGTGATTAATTTCATTAATTAATTAATATTAATGGTAATTAAAGTTATTTAATAAATGTATTAAATAAACTATGGAAAATAGAATTAATGATTTAAAAATTATAGAAAAATGATTTAAAGGTTATTTAAGTTATAAAATCTAACTTTTGATATTTTGTCATGAAAATATTAATAATTTAATATTAATGATATTAGATTTATTTAATACTTATATTAAATAAATTAGTTTAAAAATTATTTTAATATTAGAAAAATCATTTTAAATGAAAATAAATAGTTTAAAAATATTTTAAGTTATAAAATATAACTTTTAATATTTAAAGGTAAATTTCATTAATTAATTATTATTAATGATATTAAAGTTATTTAATAATTATATTAAATACATTAGTTTAAAAATGATTTTAATATTAGGAAAATCATTTTAAATGAAAATAAAGTGTTTAAAGATATTTTAAGTTATAGAATATAACTTTTAATATTTAAAGGATAATTTTATTAATAATTTAATATTAATGATATTAATTTAATAATAAATGATATTAAGTTTATTTAATAATTATATTAAATAAATAGTTTTAAAATGGTTTTATTTATTTGAAAATTATTTAAAAAGGATATAAATGAATTAAAAATATTTTAAGTTATAAATTAATGACTTTTAATATTTTTATAGAAAATGCGTTAATATTTTAATATTAATGGTAATTATTTAAAAATGATTTTTAATTATTTTAAAAATCATTTAAAGGTAATATTAATACTTTAAATATATTTTATGTTATAATAAATAACATTGATATTTTGGCAATGGTTTCATTAATAGTTTAATATTAGTGATAATAGAATTATTTAGTATTTAAATCATTGATATTTTGCACATTGTCCTGATTATTTATCTGTGGAGACTCAACAGTCTCCTATGCTCCTTTGCTTATCTCAACATTTTCAGATGCCATTTGTAAATACTGCCACAAAATAAAGGTTAATTGACATGTAACATATTATCCATATACTCTGACCGACCAATTAAATATCAAATAAACTTAGGTAGGTCATACTAATGAAGGAATTTCCGCCTCTCTCCTCTCTAGTTCTATTCTCACATCCTAATCGGGGATCATATCCTAAAGCTTTGATACTGAATTTGTGACGCCCCAAAATTAGGTATACATCACCCATCTTGGGTCGCCAGATACATGGTACGTAATTCAAATACAACTTACTAATACAACTGCATCGTGTATAATACGACAAAATATAAACTGTGAGTTTGAATACAAATATTATCTACTAAAGATTATACAAACTCAAAAGGAGTCCTCATTACAATTATTATCACACTATTTTACAGAATAGTGAGGACTACTAATGCTATCCTCTGGACCGTCACTCCATTTCCCGACTAGTCCCTGCTATGTTCTCATTTCAAAGAAAACGAGAAAAGAAAAGGTGAGCTCAACTAGCCCAAGAAGAAATATTATGACTAAGATAATG
Organism: Panax ginseng; assembly: GCA_020205605.1. Taxonomy (NCBI): domain Eukaryota; kingdom Viridiplantae; phylum Streptophyta; class Magnoliopsida; order Apiales; family Araliaceae; genus Panax; species Panax ginseng. Next base: position 8,324,980 of record CM035127.1, read on the forward strand.
CAGAATAAATTATCGTTAGCCTTCAACAGTGTTAAACTGATAAAATATAACAACATCAAGTTTAACTGCAGCGGAACAATCCATTAAAAGAGTCAAGTAGAGAATAGAATCTACTATCTTTTATGATTTAAAAAGTTTTTCATCACTTTTATCGTTGTGACTCAGCTCAATAAATAATTCAAATCATTAAATCATCCTTGCACTACAGGCCAAGGATATTCTTTAGTATCACGACCACAAATTATCCATGCACTAAGCCAAAGATAATCGTGTTTTCATCAACGGTCCTGATCATGCCATAAAACAATTCATCTTTGCTCCCTTGGCCGAAGAGAATCCATAGCCATAATCATACCAAAAACTGTCCATCAATGCACTACGGGCCAATGAGGACTTTTAATTTTCACATCATTTGTAACATTACATTCATGATTATACCGAATAATCCCTGATCATAATCATACCAAGTCCATCTATGCACTACAGGCCACAGATGACTTTCAACATAACATAAACACGAGGATGATGACAATGATATAAGAATTCAATTAAACAAGTTCAAGAATTAATTTGTCCAGAACCAATAACGTCCAAATTGTCAACATGATATTTGCTTTGTAGAGTAAAATTCAAGAATGCTCGGAAGAATATTTCTCTGAAAGATCTTTGGATGAAGCGCTTGAAATATCGAGGATATTCCACTAATTTCATGGAGATAAAGTCAAAATTTTAATCACCGAGTATAATAATAATCGAATGGAATAACAAAAGATATCACCATGCATGCGGATTGCAGATGAGCGGTTATTTCAATGAATAATAATAACGGAACCAGTCGTTGAAATTCACACCGACAGGGATGTTCCAAATGTAATAATAAATGTGAAATAATAAATGATGGAACCAGTCCCGTATAGATGCATGCATGTGATATTCCGACGAATAATAAAGATAGGATAATGAAGAATGTCACCAAGTATAGGGTAGCCCATGATACAAAGTTATTCCAATGTAACAATAAAGAAATGGAATAATGTGTTCTCTTCTTGAATACAAAAGAATAATATCCACTACCGTAAAAGAAACTGAATATAAAAGTAGTTAAGTAGCGAAATACTTTTCTTCTATCTCTCTATAGTCTCTTTTTATAGTTTCTCTCTCTGAGTTTCAATGAATTAAATAAGAAAATAATGAAGGAATGAGCTTATTTATAGAAATATGGAATGCATAATAACTAATCCATGAAACGGTCCGTATTGATTTACTTTAATCGACAAATCCATAATTAAAGCAAAATCTTTTAAATAAAATATAATATATTCTATTTATAATCTAATAAAACGAATAACTTTATAAAAGATTTTACTATGCAAACACTATGCATAATAAAATATAATATATTCTAATTATTATCTAATAAAATAGATAACTTTATAAAAGATTTTACTATCTGAAACACTATGCATAATAAAATATAATATATTCTAATTATTATCTAATAAAACAAATAACTTTATAAAAATATTACTGCTTTATATAAAAAGATTTTACTATGCAAAACACTATCGCATATTATACGCAACACTATGCATAATAGAATATAATATATTATATTTATAGAATAACTTTATAAAAGTATTACATTTTATATAAAAAGATATTTTGTATTATTACATTAATAATACCAATAAAACCGAGTGACTTATCACGTAAGCATCAATAATTAATACCGTGCTACTACGCAACCACCACGCAGCATATTCTTTTCTTTAACACCGTGTGTTTCATAGTTAACAGTAAAACTTCGCCGTTATTTTCATAAAGTATTTTTATCGTTTTCAATTCGACAATAATTCCGTTGTGGGGTCCACCAATGATTGTGTCTTGGTTATGCGAATATTCCCTGTTAAAACGAATATTCCCAGGCCAATCGAATATTATATATCAACTTACGTACTTTGCAAAATTTATAAATATTACCCACAACTATAACATTATCTCAAATCCACACCATAATATTCAAAAAATATATTTCGAGAAAATTTAATCTTTATTCATAAAATCTGGGGTCTCACAATCTCCCCTCCTTATGAAATTTCGCCCTCGAAATTTATGTACGTACCTGGTATGCCAAAGAGGTGAGGATACCTCGACTTCATTTCAAATTCTAACTCTTGAGGTATAACCTTTGAGTGTTGAATACGATCCTTCTTATCCAAGATTTTAACATGTATCTCCTCATACGTTAAATCTTTTGCTATATCGTTTAGTTCTAATTTAATAATGTGGTATGGGTCATCCACATATTTACGTAACATCAATACGTTAAAAACGTTATGAACACGCGACATACTTGGCGGTAAAACGAGTCTATGGGCCACAGTTCCTACTTCATCGATGATTTCAAATGGGCCAATTAAATCGAGGGTTGAGATTTCCTCTCTTCGTCGATTCTTGCTTCTAGAATAACGCCTCTTGAACCTTCTTCTTCACATTTATCATTTCCGGTGTGTAGTGTAGCTTGGCGAAGCTTTAATTTTATCGATTAAAGTCGATTCTACTCAGATATTCGTTATCGCCACTGGGTTCCTATAGTCTTTAACTCTATCTTCATCATTTGTAAGTCGCATTTAAATGGGCCTTTGTGTTAACAACATCGCACTTTCAGTAAACACATACGATCTTCTACTCAACGCGTCCACCACGCGTCATTCTCCCACGATGGTATTGAATGGTACGATCGTAATCTTCAACAGCTCGAGCCAACGTCTTTGGCGCATGTTACGTTCATTTTAGTTGAAGAAATATTTGAGGGTTTAAGAAAATGGGTTTTGTACTGGGGTCAATACAAAATTCGATTTCATGCTCTAGGGGTAGGCTAAGAAGTCTTGAAGAATACGTCAGGAAATTTATTAACAATAGAAATATCATTCAAAATTGTGACTCTCATCCAAGACTTGGATAGTACGTCACATTGATACCTATCAACTTGCCATCGTCATTCACGACATCGCCTACAGAAAGTCTGGCTTCGGTGCATTCCACATAAGAAAGTCAACAACGAAAGGATCGGGGCTCTTTACTTATGGCTTGATGATATGACAATGATTGACTTTAGTGGTTTGGTTTCTTGAATTCGCATAACAGGTTGGTTAGGAATATGAAAGCTAACAACCTTACGAAAAACATGATGAGTAGTTAACCAATCGATTTCTAAAATCGCATCAAAGGCAAGTATTTTCAAAGAGACAAGATCAACACATAACGTGAAAGTGTTGATTTGAACAAGATTTATAAATAGTGGAGGTATCGAAGGTTTCTCCGAACTGAGTTTAAACAGATATATCAAAGTCTAACTTCTCCGGAGTTAACTTTAAACATTGAACACAACTAGGTGAAATAAAAGAGTGAGTAGAACTGGTATCTAACACGGTATAGACTTCGCAAGAGTTTATAACTAACATACTCGTGATAATTTTATTCAGGTTCCTTGTCACGAAAAAAAAACGTTCTTTCTTAAACTACCGGCTTTAGCTTGTCTGGGACATCCTTTGGCATCACTATCCCAGCTGGACTTGACTTCACCATACGACAAAATCGAGCTAGGTGACCTTCTCTTCCGCAATTAAAACACGTTTTGGATTCTTTACAGTCTGGGTTGACTTGGATGTGTCCCTCCCGTCCGCATTTGAAACATACTGACCGGTGGTCGCTTCTTCCTTCAAAACTTTGAAGCGAGTCTTTGCCTGGAGATGTCTTTACGCCATTGTTGAACCTTCTTCTTCTTGAAATGTCCATTCTTATTATTTTGGCCATGATTACTACCGAAGTGGTTACCATTTCGATATGTTGATTCCTCCATGCCTATTATCACCGCTTTGATGATCATTATCACCGTCAGATTATCATTTTGCTTACCTTTCTCTTTTGGTTTGGTTGACTCGTTATCGCTACTCCACCAATCGAGCCCTATTTACAACATCCAATACAAACACGCTTTATGAGAAATAAGATGTTGACGTATCTCCGACTTCAACCTCTTAAAAACATTCGCGCCATTCTCTTTCATTATCCATCAAGTGGGATGCAAACGGATAACTCCGCAAACTTGGCTTCAGATTTGCGACACGGGCCATGTTGTTTTGCTCCAACTTGATAAATTCCACCTCCTTCATGTGACGAATGCTTTTCGGAAAGTACTTGTCATTGAACAACTCTTGAACTTCTCCCAAGACATCTTGAGTGCCAGTCGGTACGCGTTTACGATTCCCACCAGTGATCTGCCTCTTCACGCAACATAAAGGTGGCAAAGAGAACCTTTTGCTCCTCAGAGCATCCCAAGACATCAAATATCTTGGTGATCTGCTTTATCCATCCTTCCGCCATAAGTGGTTTTGGCTCTCCCTTAAACTCTGGTGGTCCCAGCTCCTTGAATTGCTTAGCGGTGACCAACCGCGGGTTGCCATTGTTTCCTCCTGTATTATGAACAGGAGCCGCCTTCGCCTGATGTTGCATGAATTCTAAAAAGCTCTTAAACGTACCGTCATTAGTCAATTGATCAGTGTTGTTGTTTACAGGAGGATTATCGCCATCCTGTTGCATATTGTCCTGATTATTTATCTGTGGAGACTCAACAGTCTCATGTGCTCCATTGCTTATCTTAACATTTTCAGATGCCATTTGTAAATACTGCCACAAAACAAAGGTTAATTGACATGTAACATATTATCCATATACTCTGACCGACCAATTAAATATCAAATAAACTTAGGTAGGTCATATTAACGAAGGAATTCCCCGTCTCTCCCCTCCTAGTTCTATTCTCACATCCTAATCAGGGATCATATCCCTAAGCTTTGATACCAACTGTGACGCCCCCAAAATTAGGTATACATCACCCATCTTGGGTCGCCAGATACATGGTAATGTAATTCAAATACAACTTACTTAATACAACTGCTGCAGGTATACGATGACAAAACATAAACTGTGAGTTTGAATACAAATATTGTCTACTAGAGATTATACAAACTCAAAAGGAGTCCTCATTACAATTATTATCACACTATTTCACGTAATAGTGAGGACTACTAATGCTATCCTCTGGACCGTCACTCCATTCCCCGACTAGTCCCTGCTATGTTCTCATTTCATGAAGAGAATAGTGAAAGAAAGAAAGGGTGAGCTCAACTAGCCTAGTAAGAAATATTATGACTAAGATAATGCAAAATAAATTATCGTTAGCCTTCAACAGTGTTAAACTGATAAAATATAACAACATCAAGTTTAATCTGCGGCTGACAAACAATCCATTAAAAGAGTCAAGTAGAGAATAGAATCTACTATCTTTTATGATTTAAAAAGTTTTCATCACTTTTATCACCGAGACTCTCATTTCAATAAATAATTCACATCATTAAATCATCCCCCACTACAAGCCAAGGATATTCTTTAAGATCACGACCACGAATTATCCATGCACTACGGCCAAAGATAATCGTGTTTTCATCAATCTATTCCCGATCATGCCATAAAACAATTCATCTTTGCTCCTCGTGGCGAGAGAATCCATAGCCATAATCATACCAAAATTGTCCATCAATGCACTACGAGCCAATGAGGACTTTTACTTTTCACATCATTTGTAACATTACGGTTATGATTATCTGAAATAATCCTCGATCATAATCATACCAAGTCCATCTATGCACTACAAAATACGTATGACTTTCAACATAACATAAACACGAGGATGATGACAATGATATAAGAATTCAATTAAACAAGTTCAAGAATTAATTTGTCCAGAACCAATAACGTCCAAATTGTCAACACGATATCGCTTTGTAGAGTAAAATTCAAGAATGCTCGTAAGAATATTTCCACGAAAAGATATCGGATGAAAGCAAATATCAAGGATATTCCACTAATTTCATGGAGTATAAAGTCAAAATTTTAATCAACCGAGTATAATAATGAATGGAATAACAAAAGATATCACCATGCGTGCGCAGACTTCGCGACAGGCGGTTATTTCAACAGTATAATAATAATCGGAACCAGTCGTGAAATTCACAAGCGGCAGGATGTTCCAATGAATAATAAATCTTGAAATAATAAATGATGGAACCAGATCCTATGATAAAGATGCAGATGTGATATTCCGAGAATAATAAAGACGGAATAATAAAAATGGAACCAGGTCCTACAGATATAAGATGCATGTGATATTCCAACGTAATAATAAAGATAGGATAATAGAAGAATGTCACCAAGTATAAGGTAGCAGCGTATACAAGTTATTCAAATGTAACAATAAGGAAATGGAATAACAGAAGTTCTCTTCTTGAATACAAAAGAATAATATCTCTTACCGTAAAAGAAACTGAATATAAAAGTAGTTAAGTAGCAGAATATTTTTTTCTATCTCTATAGTCTCTTTTTATAGTTTCTCTCTGCTAGAGTTCAATGAATTAAGTAAGAAAAATAATGAAGGAATGAGCTTATTTATATAGAAAAATGGAATGCATAATAACTAATCCATGAACTATCCAGTTGATTTACTTTAATCGGCGGATTCATAATTAAAGCAAAATCTTTTAAATAAAATATAATATATTCTATTTATAATCTAATAAAACGAATAACTTTATAAAAGATTTTACTATCAAACACTATGCATAATAAAATAAAATATAATATATTCTAATTATTATCTAATAAAATGAGATAACTTTATAAAAATATTCTGCTTTTATATAAAAAGATTTTACTATGCAAAACACTATACGAAGACACTATGCAACACTATGCATAATAGAATATAATATATTATATTTATAGAATAACTTTATAAAAGTATTCTGCTTTTATATAAAAAGATATTCTCAGATTATTACATTAATAATACCAATAAAACCGAGTGACTTATCACGTAAGCATCAATAATTAATACTGTGTCTTACTTATCTGACCACGCCAGACATTCTTATCTTTTTAATACCGGGTATTTCAACAGATTAACGGTAAAACTTCCGCCGTTATTTTCATAAAGTATTTTTGTCGCTTTCTTAATCCGACAATAATTCCGTTAGGGGTCCACCAATAATTGTCTTGTTATTTAATATTCCCTGTTAAAACGAATATTCCCCACCAATCGAATATTATATAACAACTTGCGTACTTTGCAAAATTTATAAATATTACCCACAACTATAACATTATCTCAAATCCACACCATAATATTTAAAAAATATATTTCGAAAAAATTTAATCTTTATTTATAAAATCTGAGGTCTCACATATTATATATCATGTAAAGAATTATAGTAAATGTTACGTACTTGGGATTAGACTCTGATAAATATAAGTTATTTGATATTTATATTATTATTATTATTATTAGTATTATTCCGCTCATAGAAATGGTATCGTGAAGAACCGAGTTCGGATTTCAAGTATACGACTTTGGGATCTTCACAAAAAAGCTACAAGACATCAATGTTTATAAAAGCACTCAAATTTTAGTATTTGGCAGTAAAAGACATCCATATATCAAAATTGCAAACAATAAAGCACTAGTTGAGCTCAAACTCAGTAAATTTTCTAGTACAAGAAAATTGAAACAATATACTAATCCTGAATTCATGATTCCAAAAAATCTGCTGAAGGACTCATGGCAACACTTGCATGCTTGATTGTATAGATAATAAACAACAATGAAATTAGCCATTATCAAACTCCATGTTCCTAAAATCAGCTAGTAATGAAAAAGAACAACTTCAAGAAATGGACTAATTTTTGCTTCCTTTCTCATGGTTGATCTTTACTGCTCCATCTTTATCCTTCTTTCCACCACACTGTTCATCGCCTCCCAAAGTTACCAGACATTCATATATTTCCACTTCCTCACCGATCAGCATTGCCAATTTCCTTGGCTCTTTTATTGTCAATCACCGCCAAATCTGCCTCCTTCCTCTTCTTTCCAACAAACTCAGGAGAACCAATTTCATTGTCCTCACTTTTTTCACTCTCATTTTCATCATCCTCATCATCATCACTTAACAATTCATCTTCACCCACCTTGACATCCATATATCGGACTTCACGAATCCCACCCTTCTTCAAAGATCCCTTTTTATCATCAATATTCACCTCATCTTTCTTAAACTCCTCCTTCAACTCCAAATTTTTCTTAATTCCTTCAATTTTTAACTTCATATCAGGGAATGCCTGATAAATGGGCAATGCCAAAGACTCCGAAAACTTCAAGTGAAACGACCTCACACCAGCCCACTTCCTCGGAACAACCTCAACCACCTCATCAATTACCTTGACCACATTCTCAACAATCTCTTTCCTCCCCATTGAACCCTTGCCCACTCTTACCACACTACAAGTCCCACTACTCAAACACAGTAAAACAGAATTGCACGCCCTCTCTATCTGCTCCTTCCAATTACCATGACCCAAGTCCACCGGCACCGGAACTTTCTTCTTCTTCTTATAAAATTGCTTCCCCAAAAGCTTAGGAAGCAAATGAACCACCCGTTTATCAGCGAAAAACATATCGTATGAATCGTAAAGCTTTCGCTTCGCCTCAAAAGAACGGTAATCAGATTTGAGCTTTGAAAGCTTGAGAACTTTGGTGATTGGTATGTCTTCTGATTTGATTTTCTTCTTGGCGGCTTCAGATGTTAGTCTAAATTTGGGATTTGATTTCGGCCTGTCATCAATTACGAGGCAGAGTTCGGAGGAGGATAGAGATTCTTGAAGTGGGTGAAGAAGGGGTATTTTGTAAGGGGTTGTTCGATCTTTTGGTGGGATTTTCTTGAGGGTTAGAAGGAGATAGATGAAATCGTCGTCGGATTGTGGTTGGTCTAATAAGAGTTGGGGATTCTGGGTATAGGTATTTTGGAGCTTTTTCCATTTCAGAAGAGCATTAACCGCCCTTTGGAATGTGTCGGGGTTAAGCCTTTTCTTAGAGGTGGCTGATGACGGCGGAGGATGAGGCTGAGGGATGGAATTTGTCGAAACCATGGCGATGGAGAAAAAAAAGAGAATCGACACTAGGGTTATTATTATAGCCAGAATAGTACACATGTCCAATTTTTATATCCTTATAATTTTTTTTTTATAATTGTCACATTTTGAGACCGACTTCAATTGTGTAATGGGTAATGCTAGTAAGTGAAAATAGCTCTATTTTTATTTGTAAAATAATTTTATTAATTTTTGTGTCGAGAATAAGAATTAAAAATTTTGATAGCAAGTGAGGCATTTATTCGAGAAATACAACTTTTTTTGAATTACAATGACAAAATGTGATTATAAAAATTAAATATTAAAAGATGTATCAAATTATGATTAATAGATTGTTTTGAATACAATGATTACAAGTAACTCTAATCAAACACATTATTTTATATCTCACTTTTATAACAATTCTCTTATTATTAAAACATTATTAAAAATTACATGTCTCCTCACTTATTTTAATTATAATTTTCAAAAGAAATAAATAAAAATGGCTGGGTCATTTGTCACTATTCGTGTTTGATAATAACTTATTTTTAAAAATAATTTTTTCGTTTTAAAATAAATTAATTTAATCAAATATAATATTTATTTTATTTTTATTTTTATTAATATTTTTTAAATAATTTTTATATTTAATTTGAAGTTATAAATGATTATGAGCCATCACCTTCCTAACTTATTTTAATTAATGCGAAATACTTTTAAGTCAAAATCTTAAACAACTGAACTTATATTTTAATTGGGATAAATAACATTTTGGTCATCAGATTATCTTTGAGATCCTGTTTTTCATTCTAGAATCAAACTTTTTTTTGTTACAATTGAATAACTGTACTTTCAAATATTACAAAATGATCATTAATTTCAATTTCCAGTCAAAAATTTAACTTGAAATGTTGACTGTCATATTAACTTGAATTATTTTTGGCCGACGTGGCAGTTATTCTTGGACGTGACCTGAGTTATGTGTACATATATGCTTTGCCATGTGTATTAATAATAATACTAATACTAATAATTTTAAATAATAGTAATATTACTTTCATAATAATAATAATAATAGTAATAATAATAATAATTCTTAAATAATAATAATAATTTTTAAATAATAATATAAATTAATTAATTTTATATAAATACATTTGTAAAAATTATTATAATTACAAAATAATAATAATAATTTCAAAATAATAATAATAATAATTTTAAATAATAAAAATTTCTAAACAATAATAATAATAATTTCAAAATATTAGATAATTTATATTTTTAATGTGAACTTAAAATATTTAAAAATTAAAAAATAATATAAATTCATTAACTTTATGTTATTATTGAATTTTAAGTTATTAATATAAATTTATTAATTTTATGTTATTCACGTATATCCTCATTTCTCCCATCAAATTGATACTTATGTATCCAAAGGCTTAAAGCCATCCTTTTCAGCAACCCTTCCTCATCGTCTCACCTAGATCTGTTGTCTTGAAGCTTTTAGATCGAGTTTGTTTTATGTTATTCACGTATATCCTCATTTCCCCATCAAATCTGGTTTAGGAGAATGAAAGATTTAATTACCAAAAAAGACTTGAATATCGAAAATCGTAAATCAAAAATCGCGATTTGAGGATTACAGATTAATCGAATCAGTAATTAATCGAAAATCGAAAATCGTCTTTAGAGATCGGAGGTGGAGTCGGAGGGTGGGGTGTGTCATTCGAGGGAGGAGGAGAGAGATCTCGATGTTTTGATGGTGGATTTGGATCCTGTTTCGCCTCCGGATCTGGATGATTCGGTTTTATGATCTAGATTTTGTATTGATTATCTTTGCTTACATTTAGATTCGATTGGGTGATGATGTTGTTATTTGATGTTTCATGTGGTATTTGAGCTCTGAGTAGTAATGTAGATTCGGGAGGAGTCTTGGTGAGGCGTCGGAAAGACATGGTGGATCATGGGAAATGCAATCGACAAAGGGTCGGCGTGGAGTGAAGCGAAGAAAGCAATGAAGAGTAATTGATTATAATTTGATATTTTACATAAATAATAAATGACTTTACAATAATACTTTTGTGAGAAAAAAATATTATATAAATGTAGAGAATTTAACATAAAATGTGTGATAGTAATTGATAATAATTATAAAAAAAATTTATGTAAGATAAAATATTCAACACATTATTTTCATTATTTTGTATTCATTTTTATAATTATAAATAATAATAATAATAATTTAAAATTTAAAATTTTTAACAAAATTATATAAATTATAAAATATTTTATATGAATAATTATACACAATAAAGTATTATTACGACTTTGATTTAAGTTAAAAAAATAATATAATTTATTGTGTGTGAATTGAAAGCAATGACTAGCTCTCTATAACAAATGCCACGCGTCCACGTGGCAAAACCCCTCCACATCAGTAAAAAAAAAATAGAGTTTTATGTATAGTCAGCTTTTTCGTCCGTTTTTTCGGACGAAAATTGAAATTAATGACCATTTTATAATATTTGAGAGTACAGTTATTCGATTGTAACAAAAAAAATTTCGATAATCACAATTAAAACCGAACCCGACCAAAATATTATTTATCCCTATTTTAATTTAAGTCATAAACATGAATCTCACCTATGTCATCGCATCACCCAAAGCTTTTCATTGCTCATGCAAGCAAATTATCCCACCCCCAATTCCCAAACAAACCATTAACCTATTATATATCTCTCCCATTTCTCACTCATGAAGAAACCTCAATTTCTTTGTTGCTCCTAACCCTCACTTCTCCAAAACGCTTTGCTATTTCATTTCCATATACTCAATCAATTGAACCGGATCAGATAAAATTCGAGCTACAGACATGGATAACAAGGCATCGCCAATGTCTGTCAAGACCTCCATCAACAAAAAGGACGGGCTGTTGTTCTTGAAATCCATTTTCTTCAAGAGCAACGATGTTGATGACGAAGCTGCTTCTGCTTCGCAGAACAATTCGCCCAAGCCCTTATCAATTCTATCTCCTATTGCAAATTCCGTGATCTCTCGCTGTTCCAAGTACTAACTCCTTTATCTCTTTCTTCTATACTCGTTCTTATAAACAAGCAATGTAGGAGTGTGTTTTATTTATAAATTAGGATTATGCATTTATGCTATTATCATCTGTTTGCTGATGCAATTCCCTTTTGATTCACTAGATTCGAGGCTTTGGACCTCTTCTAGTACCTCCATTCACATACAGTAAATGTATTGTGTATTGAATCATTAAATGAAGTTGCATAATTCTGTTCAGTAAATTATTCAGTTTTCCCCCCTCATTTTTTAAGGTTGTTGTTAATGTCAAAACAATATTTATGCTGCCAAAGTAAATACATATATTTAACAAACTCTTACACTTGTTTTAACTACACTTTAAACTTTCAGCTACCCACTCTGGCAGCATAATTCTTGCTCGTCAGATATAGTGGGTCATATGGGATTTCCTCGATCGAGATATCCTCTGTTTTGCCCAAGAGAGATTAAATGAATCGCCCTTTTTTAATTGCAAATAAATTGTATAGGTTAATAGATAATTCTAAACACAAAACTATTATCAACATACATCTAATATATGTATAAACCTTGTTTTGGCATCTATTAATCATGCTACCAATTTTTTTTGTTATAAAATAGTTGTTAAGGGAAAATTATTCATCGTTTGAGTGGTTTATGAAGATAACCGTAAGTCTGTAACATATGTTCTGATCATGAGTTCACAGATGATTTGATCTTAATGCTTTGTTAGTCATACTCCCTTCCATCTCCCGTCTTCCCAAAATGAGGGATTTACTTTTTCAGGGAATATTGTTGATTTCCGAGTTAACCTCCTAACATTTATCCTAAAAAGATACTAACAATATTAATATTCAAAATAAAACTAGGTTTAGTTTTAGCCACTTTTACTCGAGTATAAAGTTGGAACATTATGTCACCTTTTTAGCGATTCAATCTTTAAGAAGTAGATGATCATTTTGGGATAGAGGGAGGACTTTAGCAGTCAGATCTTTTTAGAACGACTAAACAAGACATTGATGGGAACATGCAATACTGTCCGTTGGGAATGGGAGGAAGGCCATGTTTAATATTTATTGGGCATTCTTAACCATGGTGATATTGCAAAAGTAAAAGAGCATGTATATGTTATATTATCTAGAAATGCTTCCAAAAACTTGAAGGTTCTCATAATGAGTTGAGCTTCTATTTTAAATAAATAATTTGGCAACTAGAAATATAATCTCTGATCCATTTTCATGGCTTTTGATTTTTTTCATGGAATTGCAGGATCCTTCAAAAACCGACTGAAGAATTGCAGCACTGCTTTGATACTGAGCACACTGATACTGTGAAGCAACCTTCAATTTATGCCAGAGGTTTGCTAGAATTTTGCTCATATAAAGCACTCCACTTGGTGACTGGGCGTCCAAATTATTTGGTTGACAAGGATTTCAGTCGATTAACGTTTGACATGATGCTTGCATGGGAGGGGCCAGGTGCCGAGAATGAACCACTAGACAGCGTAAAATCACTATTCCCTTTTGAGTACAAGTATTTCTATTATATAATTATGTTCCATTGTTAGTGGCATGTTTCTTTTAACATTTTAGCTAAGATCTGTTAATGATCCACTGTTAGTGGCATCTTTACAGGAATTTCAAGATTGAGGACTGCATTTTTTTTAAGGAAAAAAAAAAGGGCTCAACAATGCTGTGTTAACTTTTCTTTTCTTCCTTTTAGAAGCTACAGGAAACTGCTTCTCGCAGTAATCAGGAAGTGGAGGATGAGGAAGGGTGGTCACTCTTCTATTCTAATTCCACAAATATGGCTGTTCAGGTTCTTTATTCTTTCTATTAAATACTCTCATAGTCTCATAGTGAGGTCATAGGAAACTGTAGTGATATCATTCATTTATGGGTTTATGCTCAAGGGTTTTTGTTTTGAGTATTCTATTCTAGTGTTTGCAACTGTCCAAGACTGTTTGTTTTCTCATTAATCTCATTCTTGTTTTCAGGTTGATGACAAGAAAACTGTTGGGCCGGAGGCTTTTGCTCGAATTGCTCCTGCCTGTCCTGTTGTTGCAGATATAATCACCATTCACAATCTCTTTGATGCACTGACAACATCTTCAGGAAATCGACTTCATTTTCTTATATATGACAAGTACCTCCGCAGCCTTGAAAAGTAAGCCCAACGTACTTGAATTATAACTGTTTTTCTTCCATGTCAGTTCTTGACCTAGAAACGTTCTCTAAACCTTAGTTAGTTTTGTCTGGTATATTTTTTTTCATTTACAGTGCATGAGTGAAATTTGTGTGCTACTATCTTTTCTATTTTTAGTCACCTTAACTATGTCCATCTGGCTAGTAGGAAATTTTGTTTTTATATATATAGTTTTATTCAGACTCGAAATCATGATGCATTAGGTATCCATACATCTTTAAGATGCATTTGAAGAACCAATTGAATGAGCAGCCATGAATTGATCAATGTGCCCTAGCTTTTGACCACAGATTTCGTGTAACAAAAGATGTTGACGGTCGCTGATGAGATCATTGGTATCATCCAATGCATTACCAGTTTGAACAAGAATCATTTATTTACTTTCTTTACATTTGATTGTTTAAAATATCTTCACATTCATGAGATGGGGCACATGAGTCACATGACTAGGATGATTTACTTTTCCTGGATTTCTAAACTAATATCTACCTCATAATTGAACTCTGCAAGTGTCAAATTCCTATTCTCAGAATAAATGAGAATAAATAAATTGACCTGAATTTTTTATAATAATTAGATAATCATAGGGCACCTTCTGATAGAGACAGGTTTGAGAAGAAAAGAAACCGCTTGAATTAAGGGGAATTGGAAAGTGAAGAAGCCTTTCGGATTAGGGAGGATAAAGAGAAAATTTGCTGTATCAGGCTAGATAAGTTTATTTCTTGCAAAGGTGATCTTTCCTTACATGGTGAATACCATTATATAGGAAAACTAAAACATCAAGTAAAGTGTAAAAAAAACAAGATTCTGCAATTACAGGATGGCCGATATGCATCCAGTTGGGATAGATCTGGACTTGAGAAAGATAGTGATCAGTGACTGCTATATTAGCTCGACTATAGGGCTGATGAAGTTGCTGCTCTTAGACTTTAGGATTGATTTTATTTCGGCAAATCTTGACTTACAAAGCTGTAATTTGAGAGCGACCACAATGTAGACTGATTCCCATCACCTATTTTTACTGCAGGGTGATCAAATCTGCAAGTAAGGCATCTGCGTCTCCATTGGTATCCAATCTTCAGGTTGAGGGAGAAATCATTTTAGATGTTGATGGCACCGTTCCCACTCAACCTGTTTTCCAGCATATTGGAATCTCTGGATGGCCTGGTGAGTCATTGTTTGTCCTTGAAAGCTGATGAAACTTTTGTGAGATTAGATACATCCTGCCTCTTATTTATTTATTTATTATTATTTTTTGTTGAATTTGCACAGCCTAATAAATGATTATTGAAATCCTGAATCTAGTTGCCAATTTCTGGTTGTGTTTTCTGCAATTCATACCTGGCTAGTGTCTGTTTCATTATTTCTTCTTTTTGGCAGGACGGTTGACATTGACCAATCATGCTCTGTACTTTGAGTCTCTGGGAGTAGGTATATACGATAAAGCTGTGAAATATGAATTGGCAATGGACTTGAAGCAGGTTATAAAGCCTGATCTAACTGGACCATTGGGTACTCGTCTTTTTGATAAAGCCGTCATGTACAAGTCTACATCAACGTATGCTTTCTATTTGCATTATTTGCTTGTATCTTAGATATTGTACAAGTCCTTATTACTACTGATTTCAATCTCATACAGCACAGAGCCTGTTTACTTTGAATTTACTGAATTCAAAGGAAGCTCACGGCGGGACTATTGGTTGGATATTTGTCTTGAGATCCTGAATGCTCATAAGTTCATTAGGAAGTATAATCTTAAACAGATTCAGCAGTCTGAAGCAATTGCGAGGGCAGTCCTGGGTATCTTACGATGTCGTGCAGTGAGAGAAGGTTTTCAGGTGTTTTCATCCAATTACAAAACTTTACTCTGTTTTAACTTAGCTGAAAGTCTTCCTGGCGGATATAAAATCTTGCAAACTCTTTCAAGTCGCTTGTCATTGTTGAATGCTAGTTTCTCCCAACGTGATTCCGTTAGGTCTCCAAATGCTAACAGACAATTAAGACTCCCATTTTCACATTTGACACTCTGTAGACTTGGAATTATTTCACAAAACGAGGTGGATGTGGATGGAGAAGTAACTTATCCAGTTGGAGATGTTTGTGTTGGTGAAACAAATCCTCTCGAAATGGCAGTGAAACAGTCTAAACAGGACACAGGAAGGGCTGAAGCTGCACAAGCAACTGTCGACCAAGTGAAAGTGGAGGGGATTGATACTAATCTAGCTGTAATGAAGGTTAATTACTTAATTATAAGTCTCCTACATAATTGGGTCTTTGATGTCAAATAAAAACTTGTAACAAGAGATTAGTCCAAGAATTTATTTATTTTCTTCCCTCGTTAAACAGTTTTTGGAGTCAGTTTGTGGTTTATTTTGTCTGTTTTGTGTAGTGGAGTTTATTAATTGAGATAAAAATACTGAAATTACTATATACTACAAACCTGTATATTTTCAAGTGATGGTGCAAGAGAAAAACAGATGGGGATGTGTGCCTCATTCTTGTTGAGGTAAATGTTTCTGATCAATCAACTCTTGGCTTAGCTGTAGTCTGTTCAAAAATCAATATCTCCAGCTCAACTAAAGAAAGAAGGCTTTCTGCACCACTCTAGTTGACCCCATGAACATGATTATTGTAAAACAATCTCCTGATGTCTCTACTGGAATATCCATATGATTTCAAGATAGTATCTTTTCTCCATCCTAGCGCTAGATGGGTGGCATTCGGCTGCTGATTGCTTGTTGTCTATGATGCAACAGATGCATAAAGACATAATTAAAAGTTATTTTTCCTTTTACTTTATTTTATTTTTAATTGATTAGTATCGAGATTAATTTTACCGATTCTTTATTCAGAAAAACTTATACGGAGACTGTTTAAGGCAACATTGATGTTTTATTCCTTAGTATAACATTTTATGTATTTTTCATATAGGAGTTGCTTTTCCCACTTCTTGAATCATGTAACCGTCTTCAACGTTTGGCCTCATGGGAAGAGCCTGCAAAATCAACAGTGTTTCTGGTGCTGGTCAGCTATATCATACTTAGGTAACTTTCTTTTTGTGGAAGTACTGTTTATTCTTCGGTGGTAAAAGAACATGAAATGAGGCTTGTTTAAAATAAGGTTTATTGTTCATATTTACATCTTCTGTGTGTATAAGCAATGCATTGAAATATTTGGATGAATTTAGTCATTTAGTAGCAATTCTATATCTGAAGAATGGGCTCCATTTTATGTGGTGGCTTCCAAGCTTAGATATAGTGATGTCGACTTTCGTTTCCTTTTGAGTATTATCAATCATGAAATAACATAGTTAGAATATTTGATACAAAAAACGAAGGGAGATTTATAAATAAATCCATTTATGAGAAGTTATGGGTAATTTCACAATGAGCATGTTCTACGTAAGAGGCTAGTTTTTTGACTTGTAATAAACCCTCGTATCTTGTCTCGAAAATGTTAGCAGATGTGGTCACTTTGTTGTGGACTCAAATGGATGCATACCATGTTTTGGTCCAAAGTGGGAACGATCATTTTAGTCGAGGTGTTAGTTAATCCAATATAATTATTTAAAAAACAGGTATTTTGTACGTAGAGGTATGAAGTTTTTGGTTGCCCTACTATCATCCTAACATGTGTGTGTGTGTGTATTAATATAGTTGTAATAATAATGATTTCACTAATTAACTAAAAGCTACAAAGTTTCAGTGCATACAACGTTGACCCTAGTGATCTTAGTATTCATTTTACATCATGATTATATTTGGCCCCATGTTCATGCTTCTCATAAACAAACATCTCTTAAGACTTGTTTTAATATAATTTTATTGTGCGTAATATGTGTGCTGATCAGATTCTAAGACAGGTAAGTTAAACACCCACTATAAAAGACAGATAGTTTAAACTGCAGGCCTCTTGCAAAGGCCCAAATGTTATGTTGTTTTGGAGTTCATGGGAATAAATTGATAAATCCATTGAAAAAACCAGTTTATATACAAAAATAAAAATAAGAAAGAGTGCCCATGAAATGTCGAGCGCTGGGAACTGAATTTACCATTTTCCCCGCCTTTTCAGTTTTAACTTTTCAATTTGAGGGGTAAATGGATGTTAATTTAGTTGATATTCTCAAATTTATGATCATTTAATTGAGTACATGTACATTTATTCCAAGAAAAAAAAAGTGTTCCATCTCGTGGTTGATACACTTTATTTACCTTCAGAGCTATTGTTATGTTTTCATCTTAAAATCCAATTCTATTACATTTGCAGGGGATGGATAAAGTATATACTGCCATCCGTCTTCATATTTCTTGCAGTTCTGATGCTTTGGCGTAGGCATACTAACAAAGGGAGACCATTAGAAGCTTTCAAAATTACAGCTCCCACCAGTCGAAATGCTGTAGAGCAGCTGCTGACGTTACAGGAAGCTATATCTCAAGTTGAAGCTCTAATTCAGGCTGGAAATGTAATTCTACTTAAAGTAAGAGCACTTCTATTTGCTGCACTTCCACAGGTATTCTCCTACACAGACTTGACAGGAATAACTTTCTCTATGGTTATGCTTGATTAACTTTGCAATAAGATTCTATAGTCTTATTCGAGTATTATATATCCATGTCATATGCACTTCAGAGAAAAAGGACAACAAGAGCAAATAAAATTTGAAATTTAACTCGTCTGTGTTAGTAATGAATTACTAATTTCTGTAGGCACTGATGATTTTACTAGAGTTATTGCCAATAAGTGTTTTTTTTTTAATTAGTAAATATAATGTATTGAAAGCCCCAAAAAGGGGGGCGAACCCACGTACACAGTGTATACAAGGACACATGGGAATCATAAACACACCAAGTTGCTCAACCTAATCATACAAAACCCTCTCCTATACAAGGAACCCACCCAACTGTAATAACCATTAAGCTCCTAGAGTAAAATCACCCAAAAACCACAAAAGCTATACTTGAAGCTTGAAAGGCCTCATCTCTCTAGATGGTCCACTGAAATCAAAGAGGAATACTGTCCCACCGCATATTTAACAAAAACTGATATGTAGTTGATTTAGATTGTCAATTCTTTTTCCTGTCCGTCCCGGTACAGGTTTTGTTTATATTTACTTCTATGTTTGGGTTCAGTTTTGAAAGTTATTGATTGTACTTGATGTTAACAATGTGTCTCTGGCTTATTTTCCCAGGCAACAGACACAACTGCTCTCTCGTTAGTCTTTATGGCAGTGGTATTTGCATTTGTGCCTTTAAAATACCCGATCCTGTTGGTTTTCCACGAGGCATACACAAGGGAAATGCCCCTGAGAAAAAATAGCAGTGAGCGATGGCTGAGGCGGATGAGAGAATGGTGGTTCAGTATACCAGCAGCTCCTGTTCAGCTAATCAAACCTGATGACAAAAAAAGGAAATGACTAATGCAGTGACAACATTTCTGTAATAGCAAAATGGATGTCCACCCCCTACCCCCTACTTACTCAAAAAAGAAAAACTAAAAACTTATAACCATGATCTGTTGTAGACGCATTTGTATTTGTATATATCTTGATCATTTTGCTTTCAGGTTCTATCAATATGGTTTGATCACCTTTTTTGTCTTTTTTCTCTTAAATGTGCAAACATCAAGTATCACCTGATTTGACTAATAGCATGCCTATAATAATCTCACTATGGGAGAGTATTTTGTTGCTCAACTCAAAACAATGACCAAGTTCAGTGGTTATTTAGTGATGCATAAAAATTCACACATATCTGTTACAGACCAAGCTGTGAATTTTAACTACTACAGTACTACAATATATTAAGAAATCAAATACTACTATGTTTTATTGTGATTCCAAAAATAAACTTGTATATTTTCTGTCCAATGTTATTTAATGAACAGAAAAGTAAAGAAATAGATGAAAATTTTTTTCACTTTTTTTGCCAATTTTTTTTGTTAAAAAGTAGACAGATTTGGATGAAAAATTAAATGACATAATAGCTATTATATCCTCTAAAATATAAACATAATAAAAGTATTATAAAGGCAATTTAGTAATTTAAACTTAAAATTCAATTTTTGTTTCTCTTCTTTTATAAACTCATTAACATCACACACAAAAAAACATATAAGTTTTCTATTATTTTTCTTTTTCATTATAAATTAAATTTTAGAAAAATTGAATGAGACCGTTTTTAATTTTATGGAACATATTGGGCCATAAAATTAAACGTATCGGGGAGAGTTGGAACAATGGCGGACTTCTGAGTCTTTGAAGGTAGTAGAGTCCTTTTTTTATTCTTCCACTATCATCCTATTTGTATTAAAATTCCCACCAATTTCTATATTTAGCTAACATTCTCTTCTTCTCCAACTAAAATTGTCTCTAATCTCTATACAAGTTTAGCAGCAGAAATTGAACAACATTGATCAGCAATGGGTAGCACTCAAACAATGCCGCCGGTGGCGAAAAAAGTGAAACGCGAGGTGGGGATGTTTGGAGATGTAAGGAACGATAACTACAACTGGCTACGTGATGATAGTCGCTCCAATCCCGAAGTTCTCTCTTATCTCCATCAAGAGAATGCTTATACTGATTTCGTTATGTCTGGTATCTACTCAGTCACTCCCTCCCTCCCTCCCTCTCTCTCTCTCTCTCCATATATATATATATATATATATATGTATATGCATCAATCAGTGATGGGATGGGTATAAGCATATAGTCAAAGCAGATAATTCCGGACAGTGAGGTAGAACAAAATTTGAAGAGTTTTTTGTTTGTTCAAGTTGTCTCATCCTTGGGATCAAGATTTGCATCACTTACTCATTTTACATTCATTGTGTCATTATAGATATCCAGTACTGTGACATATTAAATGTTTAATCATGTAAGGTCATGCTTCTAAATGATTCTAATGTTTGTAATAAAGCTATTATTAAACACGTAACTAAATTTCAAATTTCAATGTTGAGAGGATAGTTTAAAACTCTGTGGTTAATATTTTAGGGACCAAACACTTAGAAGAGCAGATTTATGCTGAGATAAGAGGACGAATTAAGGAGGATGACATATCTGCACCGGTAAGGAGAGGGCCTTTCTACTACTATACAAGGACTATGGAAGGGAAGGAATATGTGCAGCATTGTCGAATCTTTGTATCTGAATATGCGAGTCCTTCTGTTTATGATATTATGCCAACTGGGCATGATGCTCCTCCAGAACATGTTATCCTGGATGAGAATTTGAGGGCTCAAGGGCATACTTTCTACAAAATTGGTGATATGAGAGTAAGAATAGCTGCTCTTTTTTCCTTTTTTCTTTTTATGCTTTTTCCCTCTACTTGTTTCAGTAGTTTGTCCACCCATAGTGCTCTATGTCTTTCTCTCCCTCACTTTTTTTCTGTCTCCAGGTCAGTCCAAATCACAAGTTAGTAGCATATGCAGAAGACACCAAAGGAGATGAGATCTTCACTGTTCACATTATTGACGCTGAGACTGGTGCACCAGTTGGGAACCAGCTAGTTGGTGTGACATATGGTCTTGAATGGGCAGGGGATGAGGCCTTGATATACATCACAATGGATAACACCTTCCGGTCAGACAAAGTATGGATCTGAAGTCTTTCAATGCTTGAAATGATATTTTCTCTGACTACCTCAAAGATAGTTTATTCTTTCTTGCTTTACTTTTCAGTGGATTATTTCAAGATCTAAAGTTGGACAGCAAATTATTCTCTTGTCTTGTTTTTGTAATGGTATTATTTTCTCTTTTGATAGGTGTGGTTACATAAATTGGGTACAGACCAATCAAATGATTCTTGCCTTTATCATGAAAAAGATGATACTTTAAGTCTGGATCTCGATGCTTCTGAGAGTAAAAAATACATATTTGTTTTATCAAACAGTAAAACTACAGGTTTCATCTTATATCTTGATATTTCAAACCTGGAAGATGGGCTTATGGTTTTGACACCTCGTTTAGATGGCATTAGTACATCAGCCAGCCATAGTAGAAATCACTTTTTCATTAGGAGGAGAAGTGCTGAGTTTTTTAATTCTGAAGTGCTAGCTTGTCCAGTGGACAATATATCAGCAACCACAGTTATTATTCCTCATCGGCAAAGGTATTACCGAAATCTCTACTTTCTTACTGGTGTACTGGCATTTTTAAATTACTTTTTAAGTTCTGTAAAGTTTATGGGTTCTCTTGACCTATCAATTTATCTATGGTTTCCCTCCCATGTCAACTTATTAAGGGTACAAATACAGTCACAGACACGCAACACAAAAAGATAAAACAAAAGTAACATCCTTGTGCTAGATGAGGGACATGCAATAGGTACTCCTAATCTTAAAAGAAGTGATCTAGATCAAGTAATTTTTAATAACCAACATGAAACTGCCTCGGAGCACACCATATTGGCTCATAACTGTTGGTCAGTACGGTGATGAGAGGGGATCTTGCTGTGTGGAACTTTGTGGTGATATAGTAAATGCTACATCAACTTTCTTACTTGTAAAATAGTTATTATCAATTTGCAAACTTTTTTTAGCTTCTAAACTTTGTAACCTTCATGTACTGTTGTTTCTACTGTGATGCTTCTTAATCCAATAAAATAATGTCAGAATAGAGGATCTCCATGATGCAGCGAGTTGGGTCATCCTAAAATATAGACCTTGAAATCATGTTGAAAAATATATTGCCTATGCATATCCGTTGTATATTTTTAGTCTATGTTACACGGACTCGGATAGTGTCCGGTTGGACATGGTGTTTTGACGAGTCCAAAACAGGTACTCCTCAATTTTGCCAATTTTTTACATTAAACCCCAACCCTTGTCTTGAGTGTCAAGTGTCGGACACGGGTAATTTAGGGCAAAGTGGAGAGTCCGTGTAACATAGATTTTAGTTATATAGAGTCAATTCCTCCAAACTTTCACTATACAGTCTTTTGTTGGAGGGGGATTTTACTGATCAAAGATTAAGTATTTTATGTTTTTGTCCAGCGTAAAAATTCAGCACGTAAAACTTTTTACTGATCACCTTGTATTATATGAGCGTGAAAAGGGCCTTCAAAGAGTAACTATATATCGCCTACCAGACAATGGAGAACCACTTGAAATCCTTAAAGGCAGTCGAACTGTTGATTTTATTGATCCCATATATTCAGTGGATCCATCAGAATCACAGTTTTCTTCCAGTAATTTACGGTTTTCTTACAGCTCATTGAGGACACCCCCTTCTGTATATGATTATGATATGAACACGGGAACTTCCGTTCTGAAGAAGACTGAAAATGTAAGTTGTACAAAAATTGTTTAAATTGGATGTAATTATTCATCTGTGTTGCAATCATGTTGCTTGTGACTTAATTGATGAGCATGCTTTCTTCTCATGTTTTGAATTTTTTCCCAGATTTATTTTTATTTATTAACGAGTTTGTATTTAGTTTTTCCTTAAGTTATATTGTAATAGATTGTTTTGTTTTGTTTTTTAATTATTGTCTTACGAAGAATTGAGAGGATAAAAAATGCATTCTCTCAAGTTCATCTTCTAGTTTTATGCTTCCAGTCCAATAAATTATTGTAAATCCCAAAATGCTAGCTCAATCACATGTCTTGTCTTTTAGTTAATTGCAAGCCTTCCTCATCTACTTGGTTTGGTACCATCTACTAGCTCGGTTGTTGGTTGATTATTTGGGCTTTCTTCATCAATCCTGCATCCAGGAATTATGTGGTTTGAAAAAAAAAACTCTTATGGACTTCAATTCGTTCTTTTGGAGTGAGGGGACAACAATAGACTATTGAACTGCCTTTGCTTTCTTTCCTTGAATAAAATGTGATTTGGACTGGGTATACTGTTGATACTTTTCACATGTTGCTGACACGCACGTAACAAAAGCAAATGGAAGAGTTATTAGCTGCATTTTAACCTCCTAGCGTAAAACTAACCAAGGAGAAGTGTTGATTTATAAATGTGATTATGGACTGTAATTCGTTCTTCTAACAATTGATTTACTATTGCACTTAGGTATTGGGAGATTTTGATGCATTGAATTATGTAACTGAGAGGAAATGGGCAACTGCTGAAGATGGCACTCAAATACCCATATCAATTGTCTACCGAAAGAATCTTGTGAAACTTGAGGGATCTGAGCCATTATATCTGTATGGTTATGGTTCATACGAGGTAATACATGATTCTGTGAATCAAAAAATTACTAACTTGCGAAAAACATGTCCTAATAAAAGGGAATGAGATAAATGTCTAATGTTGAAACCTACATGCTTTGAAAAAAATAAATTCTAACACTTGATTCCATACCCAGCCTAGTCAGGGGATTTTCCAAAAAATTGTAATATATCTAACTGTTTTGCATGTTTTCATTGAACTTTTACTTGCTGAATGCTACATTCTCTGTGTTTTCAACAGCATTGCATAGATCCCAGATTCAATGGTTCAAGGTTGTCTTTGTTAGACCGGGGTTTCATTTGTGCAATTGCACACATACGTGGGGGTGGTGAAATGGGTAGGCTGTGGTATGAAAATGGGAAACTGTTGAAGAAGAAAAATACATTCACGGATTTTATTTCGTGTGCTGAGTATCTGATAGAGAACAAATATGGGTCAAAGGAAAAACTGTGCATTGATGGAAGAAGTGCTGGGGGATTGCTCATTGGTGCTGTCCTAAACATGCGACCTGATTTATTTAAGGTTGCTGTAGCTGGAGTACCTTTTGTAGATGTTGTGACTACAATGCTTGATCCAACTATTCCTCTTACGACTAGTGAATGGAAGGTAATATCTTTTCTTTTTGAAGATAGAACTTAGTTCTCTTATACCTTATTGTTCCAACAGCCGTGAGAACTCTCATGCTGGAGCTTGTTCTTCTAATTTGGATGAGGGTAGACTACTTTTAGAAAAATAAGTACATTCATCAAAGGAATCATATATACGAAACATTCATCATCAAATTTGATATTGAGTGAGATAAATGCCATGATCAGATCTGTCAAACCTCAGTGCTTTCATTTCTGCCATAGACATTGACATACATGATATATCATTAGGTTTGTTAACGTATCATTTAATAGGCGCAACCTGATCTTATAGGCCAAAAGTTGACTGGTTAATTGTTTTAGGGAATTGATATAACCACAAGTAAAACATTAGTTCCACAAGCTCTTCCTCACATGAATAGTAAGTGGACCCCACCCTTATGTGAGAGAAGAGCTTGTGGAACTATTATTTTTACGGGTGGAAATATCAATTCCCTTGTAATAAATGCTACTATGTATCAAATAATAGATGTAGCAGAAACATTTAAAGGCTAGCTGGTTGATATATTCTAGCCCAAATTTTGGTGACTTGGATCCCAACTTGATTAAATGGTATGCATGTGGAGAGGTTTGGATAATTTCATGATAAAATATGTATCACAAGCACCAAGGGCTATAGCTCAGTTTGGTAGAGCACCCGTTCACACATGCGCCAAGGCATGCATGTGGAGAGGTTTTCCAACTCACTGTTGGTTTTGTTTGGAAATTTTACAAGCTGAAAGGTTGCTTTGTCCTTATTTTGTCCTTGGGTATCCCCCAAAAGCAATCTAAAGTGCTCCATTTCATTGAGTTCTTTTTACACGTACACTTTCTTTATCTAAGACATCTTTTCTTCTTTTTTTAAGTAAGTAGAGCTTATTATATAAATGCCCTTCCCAAGCTCAAGGAATTAAACGTTGTCAGCAGTAATGCATGTCGAGTTGAATTGCCTTTATTTATTGTTGATCCATGGCATAACATAATTTTTATCCTTGACATCTTTTCCTTGTTCTTGTAAGTTATTTTAAATCATCCATTGCATTTGCATTAAGTAATGAAGTTGGTTGGGCTATTGAGAATAGTCTAGGCTCATCTGAATAATATAGCAACTTGTGTAAGAAAAGTTTTACTTACTCAGTCCCATTTTAAGTGATACTTGTTTAGATTGCTTTTGGTATGGATTTCAAGGCGTCAAAAGTAAATTTACTATTATATATGTATACTGATTATATAATCACAATCTTCTTTCAGAGTCTGAGTATACTGATTATATATCATTGAAGAGGGAGGTTGATGGTTTATATAACTTGCAGAGAAAAAAAAAGGTTAGCTTACCTAGTCTGGTTGTTGCAGGAATGGGGAGATCCTCGTAAAGAAGAATTTTACTACTATATGAAGTCATATTCTCCCGTTGATAATGTGAGTACTAATTTAGGGAGATGATATTTCCAACGTAGGCGATACCATTTCCAGGTCAACATGCAACATTTAAAGGATATGGTACAACTGTGTATTGTATGCATTGCTCTAGAAATGGTATTTCCTGCACTGGAAATATCATTTCCCTTACTTTACTCAATTATTTCTTTTGATTTTAATTGCCTGACAGTCCCGCAAGCCAGTGGTGACCAACAATTTGCACTAAGAGATCTGTAAGTTGATGAAAATTGTAAATTAAATATTGCATTAACTGAAGTGGTGCTTTATTTTACACAGGTCAAGGCACAAAATTATCCACCAATTCTTATTACTGCTGGTTTAAATGGTGAGCTTTCATTATTAATACAATAAGATTTACTATAGTGGAGCTTTGGTGGTTGGGGTTAACTGCTCATTGACCTTCTTTACTATGTTTATGATGCTGCTCAGATATCTGAAACCATTGAATACCACCAAAAAACATCTTACTTTTTATAAAAATCCTGATCAAAGCAGGGACGAAGCCATGAATTTTTTCCACGAGGGCCGGAACATAATACTTTAAAATTATGAATAATTTATCAGGGTACAGAGGCACCGACCACGGCCTAAATTTTGTGGACAATTTATACTTTTTGGTTGAAATAAGATTGTTTTTTATATTTTTGGTATTGCAATAAATATGGACCCTTAATAAAAAGGATCATAAAATTGATATTCATATTATGATACCCAAAAATGACTTTAAAAATTAAAATAATTCTTATATTTGGAATAGAGGAAGTACTTTTTTATATTTTTTTCAAAGAGTATTTTATTATATTATATACTATTTTATTTTTTTCATAAATCTTGGGGGACTTGAGAAATATCAAAATTTTATATGCATAATTTTATTTTAATAAAATTCATGGTTGCCCAGGCCCTGCGGCCTATAGTGGCTCCGTCCCTGGATCAAAGTGAACACTGTCAAAACTAGCACTTGAATATCTAAATAATAAGATGGGCAATTTTTATTTCCATTCCATGCTCTAAATCCTGTCTCTCTTATCCCCTATTGTTTTATTGTGCCATGTCTCCAACCTGGCACTCAGCAGAATTGTTTTTGTGGTTACAACTGCACTTTAAATTATGCATTGCATACACACAAAACATTGCATTTGCTAAAGTTTTTGAATATACACCATAGAACAATGCCAATAACCTATATGTTGGGTTGTCTGGGTCTCCATTTGAAGGCTAATAGCAAGGTCTGTCATAGTATTTGCCATTTCAATAGGTCATTTTTATTCATCAAAATCTTTTTCTAGAAAATTTTCTGGGTGGGATTCATTGGATGAAGATGGGTGTTAATAGTAGGGGTTGCATTATTAAATGCTGAAGTGCGTGGGGCTGTCAAGTATGACAGCAGCCAATGTTCCAATTATTTTACTGGTGTGAGTCTGGCTTCCTTCCCTTCACCCCGCGTTAGCAATAGTACACCGATTAGTGGCCTCAAAGATTTGTGATTATTCTCACATATGGATGTAACAGTGTCTTGTCTTATTGTTAACTCTAAACTCTTGCATATCACAACAGATCCACGTGTTCTGTACTCAGAACCTGCTAAGTTTGTGGCAAAGTTGAGAGATATGAAGACCGATGATAATGTACTGTTGTTCAAATGTGAACTTGGAGCAGGGCACTTCTCAAAGTCAGGAAGGTAATGATTGTATTTCTTATTTTAGTCCCTCCATTAAGCGTATGAATTGTTTGACAAGAGTTTGCTATTCAAGTGCATGGAAAATAGTTGGAGACACATCTCATAGGAGGTTTTAGTCAAGTCTGGCATCACAAGTAAAATATTAGAGTGGAAATAATTTAATAATTATTCTTAATAATCTTCAGAAAGCAAAATGTCTGGAGTGGTAAGTATTATGGCCCCTAATCAACAGCATTGTCGTAGATCCTCTTTTATAAAAAGCTCTAATACAAAACATTTCCATCTTTTTCGAATTAATGTTTTTTTTTTCCTGTGTAGGTTTGAGCGGCTCCAGTTAGACTCCTTCATCTACACTTTCATCATGAAGATTTTAAACATGGTTCCTGCAGTTGGCTCCGAGCAGAAATGATTGTGGTGAAGGGTTTATAAAGAGTATTGGTTTTTAGCTCAAAGTTTATATAATGACTTATATTTGCTTTCTGAATGCTAGAGGGAACTATTAATATTTTTTGTATAAAGGTTAGCATTTAGATATTGACTAGGATAGGATATGTTACCTTTTCTTTTATGGTATGAGTAAACAAAATAATAGATGAAGTTGAGAAATTAATTATGAGAGACTTCTGAATTCTTTTCGGATTGATTCATTTTTGTGTAATATTCGTAATAAATAATTGGATAATTAGTGTATAATATTATTTGTATCATTTAGTGTTAAAAAAAATTGATTGAAAATTTAATTGTATATGACTTGAACATGCTAATAAGTTGATGGAGGAATAAAACTGAAAACAATGGCCTAATAAGTTCCCTAATCATTTTCTAAATCCTTTACTGACTGCAAACGAACTCAACTACATGTTCGGTTTTGAATGACATGATTATGATCTGAAACTGTGAATATAAACTTGAATTGGTGTAATCATGATATTTGGTGTTATAGATAAAGATAGGCAGTGAAAGTTCTCTTGGCCAGTGCAAAGAGAAACTGTCGATTGATGTCACAGTCATAAAATAATAATGTGAAGTTTGTAGACATTATAATATATTCGACTCTTCTAATGGATTGTTCATTCCGATGCAGTTATTTGTTAAAAACTTACATCATCCATTAGATGTTCTAAATATCTGATTTATAACTGTTAAAAATTTATTCTTGTTATTTATATTTTGTACTGGGCTATTTGTGCTCACTCTTTTGTTTCATAATTACTTTCATAAAATAAGAGTGTAACTGGGTCTAGTGGGGAGAGTAGAGAAATGTAGTGATTGTCCGACACTGTAGAAGTTTCTCAATACATTATAAAATGGGTCCTTTACAATAATATACAACATTTAGTAAGTAATTACACTATTAGTGCATCAACAAAATAATTACAAAAATAATACACTTTCCCATATTTATTTACAATATTAGTGCAATTAGAGCATTCACAACAGTTTCCTTATCTTTATCCCTACTCTGCAGTACTATTGGGTCATTCTGTAGGATAGGAATTCATTTTTTTCACTATGTACCCAACATGTTCCTTATATTGATTCCTTAAATTTAAAATTTTGAAATTTAAAATTAAAATTTGAAAGTTCCAACAGTCAAATCATGTTTTGAACGTTGTAACTATTTTTTATTTAAAAGTAATTGTTGTTTGAATTTAAAAATTGTAATTATTTTAATTTAAAAATAAATATTGCTAGAAATCAAAATGTGCAACAATCATTATGTGTTTATGAGAACGTTATTTTAATTATAAAATAATAAAATTTATAATTATTAGTAATATTTTATACAAAAATGATCAAAATCAAAATTTGACTGATTTTTAATTTTTTATAGTTCTCTTTCTTCTTTAAATCCTTTGTTTAAAAAATAAAAATGAGTGAATTTGATAGGCATACCCAAATCAACAATTAAGTGAAATAAGATCCTTTAACCAACATAAAATTACAATAAATAGGGTGTGAAATGTCATTTTACATAAATAGGGAACGCTCTTTTGATTCCCTCATCCTGAGGAGTCAAATCATATATAGGGATTAAAATAGAGAATTATATAAGGATAAGGAAACTGTTGAATACTGATTTATTGATATATTCTTCAAATGTAGGGATATAGAGTCTATCTGTTGTAAATGCTCTTAGGATTCCTTAATTTAGAGAATTAGTATAGGATTCAATTCATAATAATAACAAAACCTAAAATCAAGGAGAAATAACTGCCATAATCAATTCATAGTACCGTTTGCATTAAATTAAAATGAGTTATTAATTTAAATTAGAATAAGCAAAAAAAGGTTTAAAAAAATAAAACAAAGTCTCTAAATGACTTTGAGCCGTTGATCTTAGAACCATAGTTAATTTATTTAGCTTTAAACAATATAATTATGAAAATTATAAAATAATTCTCTAGATCTATTGTATTAAAAAGTTAATTATCACATTCCTTGTGAATTAAAAATATTTCCTATCAACTTTGAAAATTCATACTTGATTAGTTGATCTTATTACATATTTCAGAACAGAGAAAGTATTTAGTACTAATACATTTTAAGGTTAACAATATTAATCTATTAGATATTGAATTAATCTTAAATCAATTAAATTCACATTATTTTAAATATTTGAATATTATAATTTCATTATAAAAAAATTCTCAAATAAGACTCTTTTTATAAAATAGATGGAGTATTTATTTTTCTTTTGTTTCACCTAAAATGAAAATAATTGATTATTACGGAAGTAGTAATATCTTTCTTCTTTGGATTACTTGAAAGTAGTATTATTCATTTATTCTAGATTAACTATATAATAAATAATAATATTGACCACTACTGCTAATTTAATATATATGATAATATGATATATATTATATATATTATATCCTATTCCTAAACAAATTTAAATATGTTCATGATTTGTCGCGAACGAGTTTGTATTCGTTAACGTTTAGATGTTCGCAAACATGATGATATTTGACTATATTCGTGAAATTAAGTATGTTCGCGAACAGTTAACCATCCGAACCTGCAGATATATTAGTTGGATCATATTATACGAACATGTTTGAATTCGATATGAGTTCGTGGGTTTGAATCTTTACTGACTGTGAATATATATAGTTGTCTGCCGACAAATGTTTTGCCGCAATCAACGTTTAAGAACCTAACTCATCAATCAAACACTACATATTACTACTTGGTATTGTAAACATAACTAACCCAATCTTTAAGGTTCTTTTAAGTCAAAATTACTTTTTCTATTGTAAACATAACTAACCCCATCTTTAAGGTCCTTTTAAGTCAAATTTACTATTCAGAAATTAAAGAGATTTTGTATTGTATTTAAGTTCGTCCCACTTTTATATATATATTTGGAAAAATGTATATATGTGGGTAAATACAGAAGACGGCATGACAGTGAGCCGAACTGTCATAGTAAATTCAAAAAATACGTCATTATAGTTATTTCAGTATAATACGTAATCAGTATATATACATATAAGTCATATATATTTCTCTTTTTTAAGCCTCATTTTTTGGGAGTATAATATATAATTTATAAGCAAATACATCATAAGAATTAATCAATCTCACTAGAAAAGGAGAAATTAACATAAAAAGGAACAAGTTTTCTATAATAGAAGAAATAATTAAATAAACTCACATAAGTGAATCATGAAAATTAAAAATCACAGGAGCTCAGTCTTAATTAGAGCTCATCGTGGTCCCCACCTATATATGATGGCTGCTTGGTTTGTTAAAATTCAAAGAATACTTGACATCAAATAGGAACCAAAATGATGAAATGAATGATCTATGATTCGATCACATTGAATCCATTTGTACTCATCATCCTCTGTTTCAAATTATAAGTATAATATTGACTTAATTTTAAATATTTTTAATCTCAAAATTAATATGAATTTAATTAATTTATGTCAATATAATTATAAATTATCTAAAAAATACTACTAATTATTATTTTCAAAAACTTGAATGATCAAATCATGTCAATTTTAAATTTAAAAATATCTCAACCTGACTTTTACAAAGTCAATATTTTTTTAATCCCTGTCGCCCTTTTATTTGATCAAAGGTCTCTAATAACAGTTTGTTATGGATTGATACCCTATATATATATATATATATATATATATATATATATATATATATTAACTTTATGCTTTTGTATGTCTTAGTGTGTTACTACTAGTCTAACGGTGAGCTAAAATAGCTTTATTATGTAATTTCACAACTCTATAATTGGCCATTTAGCATCGTCAAATCTAATAATCATAAGAACAGCTCATGGCAAGAACATTGTGTGGGCCCTTTATGGTGCAGGTAATTGTGGTCCATCTTTTGAGCCCAAAAGCTAAAATATGGATTGATTAGGAGTACTTCACGAAGTGAATGGCCCACATGAAGTTACTACGAATTATTGCAAATTAGGGAGTACTATTTTTCTATGATTTATGATTTTGTTTTTTAAATGGAGGGAAAGGAAAATAATTAAAATTACTTAGGGAGGAAGGAAAAAGATTTAGAAATAAAATTAATTTTATTTTTGACTTAAAATTTTTCCCCCTAAGTGGGAGGATTTGGAAGGATGAAAAATGATGAGAAAATTAGATATTTTATATTATTTAAACTAACATTTTAAAATAAATCATATCATTTATAACATTAATATGTAAGGGTAATATAGTAATAGTGTAATTTAAAAATAAAAATATTTTTCTTTTTTTTTTTGCTAGTTAAAATATTTTTCCTTCACTTCCTTCCTTCATTCCTTCCTTATAAACTTACAAATAAAGAAAATATAATTAAAATCTCATCATTTCTCTTCATTTTTAAAACTCATAAATATTGTAAGACCCCAAATAATTAATAAATGAAATTTAATTTCCTCTAATTATTATTTTGAAATAGTAAGGGTTGATGTGATTAATGTGGATAGTTATGGGTAAAATACGCAAATATTTCAAAAAAAGCAAGTGGTTATAAAATATTCATTGTTGTTTTAATATTCGTTTGGTCGTGAAATATTAAATCTTGTCGGGGAATATTCGCGTTTACAGCAGATAATGTGTAGGGCTCATAACTAAAAGCGATTGGAGGAAGAAAATGACAAATATAAGTTATTTAAAAATAACTACAGTAATTATTACCGCTTTTAATCGTTGGAATACCCGGTGGTTAAAACACAAGAATCTGCGGTGTTGCACAAGAAGACACTTCTGCAGTATTGCACCAATTATTGACTCTTACGTAAGAAGGCACTACTCAATAATGGTTACAGATAATTCTTCGCTCGATTATTTTATTGGTTCAATAATTGTTGTGTTGATATTTTATATTGTTGTTGTTTCAATAATTGTCATTCACAGAGTATTTTTCATTATCGAAGCAATAATTCATATTATCTCAATAATATTATTAGATAACATTATTGGCAATGTCTAGAAAGTTCTGCATCAAGGAGAGGTTTGGTCACCTAATTGCTACCAAGTAAGGAGAAATTCTTATTGGAAAGCCCCTTTCCTTGAACCGCAGGTTGTCGATATTGTGATTCTGTAATATTATTTGTGAATAATTAATTATTGATTTATATGATGAGGAAAATATTGATTTTATGTGGATATAGATGGAGAAAATTTTTCAATGTGACAATTGTTGAAAATTAAAATTTTATCTTTTTCCGATAAAATAATTCATTTAAATATATTATTATATTTTTAATAATATAATAATGGTGATATTTTTACAATGAATGTGTGATATATGAGTATACTGAGGAGAAAGAGTATTTTTTTGTTGCAATAAATGTTTAAAACATGTTAAACATATTGGTGGACCCCATTTCTTGACTGAAATTTGATTATAAAATCGTAAAATCGCCTGCCAGGATTTCGGTGAAATTTCTGCTTGGAATTTGAAAAACTTTCTTCGCAAAGTTGTAGAATTGAATTTCCTATAAAAACTCGCCAGATTCAAATTTTTCCGACAAAAGGGCTATTTATTGTGAATTATTGAAGTTCCGGAGTTCAAATAATTGATTTTTGAAAGTTTTAATTGTTTAAAATAACAAAACGCTTTTTATATGTTGTGAGCCTCATTAATCACATGCTAGGTGGCTGATTTCAGATTCTCAAAGGATGGCGTAGAAATTTTTTATAAATATATTATTATATTAAATTTTCTCGCTTTTGGTGTTCTAAGCAATTTCCTATAAATAGTGTCTTATGTTAGAATTGAAAATCACACCGAAATTGAAGTTTTCTCTCTATATTATCGAGCGTATTCTTGTGAGTATTTTGAGTATACTTTGAGTATTGCTATACTGGTGAAAGTTCAAGTTATAGCTTATATCCAATATTCCAGCTTAAATCTTGTCTTTCCGAGGTAAGGGATATTATTTTTTTTTCAGTAATGATATTATTTCTTCAATATCATTATCTTTCAAATATTGATCTGAAGTTTTTATCAAATTTGAAACTTTTGGTGCTCTGAGTTACTATTTACGATACTGACTATTCACGAATACTTTATTATTCATCGAAAAATGAAAATTTTCCTTTTCGTCCAAAAATATCTATTGTGGATACTAGTTTTGATTGTATCCATGTTTTGATCATTCTTGAATTTTACACCACTATGCACCACTATGATTATTTTTGAGGTATTTTTGGACGTGGATAAAACAAAGTACGAATCCTTAATCCCTAATCTTTGTCATTTTGTTTCACTGGATTCATTTCTTTAAAAAAAAAAATATTTTTCATCATCCTCAGTCTTAAATGATGATATTATTGAATATCTTTGGCCTGTAGTACAAAGATGATTGATTTCTGATGAATATCTTTGGCACGTAGTGCAAAGATGAATGATTTCGATGAATATCTTTGGCCGTAGTCAAAGATGAGCAGTGTTTAGATGAACATGACCAATCGGTGAATGTCCTTGGCTTTGTAGTGCAAGGATGAATATATGATTCAAATATATATTGATTGATGTTACAAGGATAAAAATATTGATGATGGATCGTTAAATTCATAGATATTAGTAGATTTCATCATCTACGTAACTCTTCTATGAATTAATATTTTCATTGCAGTATTGATTTAAAACTTGTTGTCTATTGTATTCTATTAAATTTTTCCTGTTGAAGACTAACGATAATTTGTTGTATATTATCTTAGTCATAATATTCTTCTTTGGGCTAGTTGAGCTCACCTTTTCCTTTTTGTTCCATTTTTCTTCTCGGGGAGGCGAGAATGTAGCGAGTAGCCTGGGGTATGGAATGATGGTTTTAGAGAGTTGTTTAGTAGTCCTCACTATTTTTGTAAAATAATGTATCAATAATTATGATGAGGATTTATTTGTATGTGGATATTGTTTAGATGGCAATATCTCAGATTTAAACTCACAGCTTTCTTCGTTGTAATAATAAAGTTGTAGTTGTTTCTGTACCTTGTATTGACAACTCAGAATGGGTGATGTATACCTATTTTGGGGGTGTCACAAATATAATAGAGAAAAATTATAATATATTTTTATCTCTTCACATCTCATCTCTCTAAACTCACAAACGCAACAAAATAAGTTGCTAGGATGTGGGGGTGATCATTCGATTATAACAGAACCGAATAGACTATTCGGTTATAACCGAATACCGAATTATCCAAAATTTTACTATCCGAACACTAACCGAAATTTGGTAACTAACCGAATTACCGAATTGTACATTCGGGTAATAACAGAAATGAAGGCTTCCATAATTAACATAACATTACAATTCACTAAAATCAGTCGATCAACACTAAACAAAATAAGAAGCCCATGCCAAATATATGATTAAAATTAACAAAATAAAACAGAGTCATTAATATAACCAATTCACAATCCATGTGTATTATTCATGGGAAATACACGAGAAATACAAATTCCCATGACAAATTAACAATTACCCACATCCACTTGTTCTAAAAAAAATCAAATAAAGAAAAAAATCAACCAAATACAGATTGAAATCACCCACCAAATCCCCTAAAAAGGAAGAGCAGGGGAACTCAGGAAGGGCCTTTTTTCTCTATACCCATTAATGACGGAACTTGATGGGACAGAGTAAAACAAATAGTCCGTTGAAGAAGAGAGAAACTTCAATAAAATTGGGGAGCTGACGTCGTTGTCGGAGCGGCCGAACGGAGGCACTATTTGGGGGTTGGGATTTGTCTTTGGGGTTAGGGGCTTAGGGCACTAGGGGCTAGGGGCAGAGAGTGGGAGATGAGGGCAAGGGTATATAGATTTGAGAGATGAGAAATTTGTGACGCCCCCAAAATAGGTCCATTCCATCCAACCCATTCTGAGTCGCCAAATACATGGTACAGAAACAACTACAACTTTATTATTACAATAAGAAAGCAGTGAGTTTAAATACGAGATATTGCCATCTGACATAATATCCACATACAAATAAATCCTCATCA
This sequence comes from Panax ginseng, assembly GCA_020205605.1. Taxonomy (NCBI): domain Eukaryota; kingdom Viridiplantae; phylum Streptophyta; class Magnoliopsida; order Apiales; family Araliaceae; genus Panax; species Panax ginseng. The sequence goes on from CM035127.1 coordinate 8,361,684, forward strand.
TAATTATTGATACATTATTTTACAACAATGGTGAGGACTACTAAACAACTCTCCCTAGAACTTTCATTCCATACCCCACTGCATCTTCGCTATATTCTCGCCTCCCGAGAAGAAAAATGGAACAAAAAGGAAAAGGGTGAGCTCGACTAGCCCAAAGAAAGAATATTATGACTAAGATAATATACAACAAATTATCGTTAGTCTTCAACAGGAAAAATATAATAGAATACAATAGACAACAAGTTTTAAATCAATATTCGCAATGAAATAATAATTCATTAGAAGAGTTAAGTAGAGAATGCAAACTACTATCTTCTATGTATGAATTTTAAAGTTCATCGTCTATTTTTATCCTCGTAACATCAACCAATATATATCCGAATCATATATTCATCCTCGCACTACAAAGCCAGGGACATTCACCATTGGTCATGTTCATCTAAACACCTGTTCATCTTTGCACTACGGGCCAAAGATATTCATCAGAAATCATTCATCTTTGCACTACAGGCCAAAGATATTCATCAGAAATCATTCATCTTTGCACTACAGGCCAAAGATATTCAATAATATCATCATTTAAGACTGAGGATGATGAATTTTTTTTTTTTTTTTTAAAAGAAACGAATCCAGTGAAACAAAATGACAAGGATTAAGGATTAAGGATTCGTACTTTGTTTTATCCACGTCCAAAAATACCTCAAAAATAATCATAGTGGTGTAAAATTCAAAATGATCAAAACACGGATACAATCAAAGCTAGTATCCATAATAGATATTTTGGACAAAAAGAAGAAATTTCATTTTTCAATGAATAAAGCCAGATTCGTGAATAGTCTCAGATACGTGAATAAGTCTTTGTATCGTGAATAAGAATCTCAACACCAAAAGATAGAAATTTCACAAAAAAATATCTTCACGCTTCGTGAATAATACTCGTGAATAAGAACTCATGAATAGTAATCCCGACATGAAAAAGTTCCAAATTTGATAAAAAGTTCCAACCAATATTTCAAAGATAATGATATTGAAGAAATAATATCATTTGAGAAGAAAATAACATCCCTTACCTCGAAAGAGACAAGATTTCTAATTGAACACCTGGATATAAAGCTATGACTTGAACTTGCAATCGTATAGCAATACTCAAAGTATACTCAAAATACTCACAAGAATACGCCGATAATATAGAGAGAGAAAACTTGAGCTTTACGTGTGATTTTCAATTCTAACCCAAGACCTATTTATAGAAATTGCTAGAGAACACAAAGCGAAAATTTAATATAATATTAATATATATAATAAAAATTCTCTACGCACACAAATCTGGTCCAAACTTCAGCCACACATGTTAAATGACTTTCAAAATGAAAAAACGTTTTTGTAATTAAAAATATTTTAAACTTCCAAAATCAATTATTTTGAGCTTCTAACTTCAATAATTCATACTAAATAGCCCTTTTATCAGAAAATTCAATCTCATGAGTTTTTATAGGAAATTCAATTCTCTACAACTTTGCGAAAGAAAGTTTTTCCAAATTCCAAACAGAAATTGACCGAAATCCATAAATGGGCGATTTTACAAAAGCTATAATCAAATTTCAATCGATAAATGGGATCCAATTTACATGTTTAACATGTTTTAAACATTTTTGGTAACAAAAATACTCCTCCTCCACATATACTCATATATCCCACATTCATCGTAAAAATATCATCGTTAATATATTATTAAAATAATATATTTAAATGAATTATTTTATCAAAAAGATAAAATTTTAATTTTCAACAATTGTCACTATAAAATTTTCTCCATCTATATCCACATAAAATCAATATTTTCCTCATCATATGAATCAATAATTAATTATTCACAAATAATATTACGTAATCACAATATTGACAACCGTGCGGCTTCAGGAAAGAGGGGCTTTCCAATAAGAATTTCTCCTTCTCTGCCACAAGCAATTAGGTGACCAAACCTCTCCTTAGAAGCGTAACTTTCTAGACATTGCCAATAATGTTATCTAATAATATTATTCAGATAATATGAATTATTGGTTCGATAATGAAAATACCGTGTAATGACAATTATCAAACAACAAAATAATATAAAATATCAACGCAACAATTATTGAATTAATAAAATAAAATACCTTTGAAAGTAAATCTCAGTAACCATTATTGAGTAGTGCCTTTTACGTAAGAATCAATAATTGGTGCAATACTGTATCTTCTTGTGCGATAATGCGTACATCTTGTTTTTAACCACCGGGTATTCCAAAGAAGTAGTAAATCTGTGAATAACTACGCCGTTATTTTTAAACAACTTATTTTTGTCGCTTTCTTCCTCCAATCGCTTCGCTTTATGGGCCCACACACGGTCAAGCTACGTCGCATTTAATATTCCCCGACAAAGCATAAATATTCCACGACTCAAACGAATATTCTCCGAATAATAATGAATATTATATCACCACTTGCTTATTTAAAATATTTATGATTTTACCCATAACTAACCACATTAATCAAATCCACCCTTACTATTTCAAAATAATAAATAAAGGAAATTCCTTTTATTTAAAAAAAAATTCGGTCTTACAACCTCCCTCCTTATGAAATTTCGTCCTCGAAATTGGACGTACGTCTTGGTGTTTCAAAAGATGAAAATACATCGCTTTCATTTTCGCTTTCCAACTCTCGTGTCATTTCCTTAATAAAGATGGTTTCTCCACAAAACTTTAACTTGTGGTATAACCTCGAGACATAGGACATATTCTTTCCTATCCAAGATCTTGACAGTACCTCCCTCGTCGTTAAGTCTTCTTTATCTTGTCCTGGCTTCACAACTCAATGACGCGTGGTTCGGGTAGTCCACATATTTACGTAACATCGATACGTGAAAAGCGTTATGAACACGCGTTATACTTGGCGGTAAAAAGCGAGTCTATAGGCCACGCTTCCTATTCGATCGAGAATTTCAAATGGATTAATAAATCGAAGGTTTGAGTTTTCCTCACCTCACCGATTCTCGCTTTTGAAATAACAACTTCTTGCACCTCCTTCTTCAAATTCATCACCCGGTGTGTAAGCTTGAACAACTTTAACTTTATCGATTAAAGTCGATTATACTCAGATATCATCAATGCGTGGGTACCTAGAGTTTTCATCTTCATCTCTATTATTTGTAAATTATACGAAATTAGTTTTTGACAATATCGTACTTCATTACTTGTATACGATCTTCTACTCAACACGTCACCACCACGTTAGCTTTTCCAGATGGCATGGTCGAGAACATGTCTTTGAAATGAGTCTCCTCTTGAGTTCTTCAAGCTCTTCCCACATTCTTTTGCTCCATTCGAATTTTGTATCTCTACGAGTCACCAAGCGTTAATGGAATAGTGATTTGAGAATATCCTTCAACGAATCTCCGATAATAACCAACTAAGCCTGTAAAGCTACGTATTTCGATTCTTGACTTAGGTTGCTCTCAACCGTAGAACTCATATCTCAATCTTGGATAAGACGTCACAATGACACCTATCGCTTTACTCTTGCATCGAATATGGCGTCCCCTAAGAGAGAGTTCGGCTTTGGTGCATTCCACAAAGGAAGTCACCGATAGAGGCTCGGGTATCAACTTCTACAGTTGGGTTTTAACTCCTCAAGTTCAATAGAGCCATTCGATATGAGATTTTAGAAATGGGTTTTGTCTGGGATTTAAAGTCGATACAAATTCAATATCACGCCTCGAGTAGGCCAAGAAATTCTTCAGAAATACGTCGAAAAAAATCAATAACAACAGAATATTATTCAAATCGACGTGTCTTTATTCAAATCCATAACATGGACTAAGAAAGCTTGACATTCGCTTTTCAATAAACAAATGGCTTTATAATTTAATATGAAAGAGTTTGACTTCAATGGTTTGGTTGTTTGAATTGAATAATAGGTTGCTTAAGAATATGAAAACTAACAACCTTACGAAAAGCAATCAATTTTGGCATGATGAGTAGTTAACCTTAAAATCACATCAAAAACAAATATCTCTATAGAAATAAGGTTAACAAGTAATGTGATAGTGCCAACCCGAATCAAGCAAGATTTCTAAACAACGGATGTAATAAAAGTTTCTCTTAACTGAGTCTCCACGAGATAGGTCAAAGTCTAATTTCTCCATAGTCAAGTTCAAACGCTGAGCGCGAAGCAAAAGAGATAAAAGGATGGGTAGAACCCAGGTTCTAGTAAGGTATAAACTTCGCAAGAATTTATAATTAACTAACCCGTCTTAAACTCGTTCGGGTTCCTCGCATTTTGACCGTCCACGACAAACGCTTCTTCCAGAACCGCTTGACTTTGACTTTTCCGGACATCCTTTTGAGTCACCATCCCTACTGGACTTGGTTTCGCTTACCGTACACTCTCGAGCTATATGTCCTTCCTTTCCACAATTATAGCATACCGAACTGTTGTGGGATGGTTTGGATCGATATGTCCTCTTTCCGTGATTTATAAAGATACGATGGGTGGTCGTTTCTCCTCCTTGAACCCGATTCTTCTTTGGGCGCCGACGCCTTCACATGGTTATTGTTGAACCTTCTTCTTGAAATGTCCACTGAGTCACCTCTCCTATTATCATGGCCACGATTACCACCCGAGTGGTTACCGCCTTTGTCCGTATTCTTTCCTCCCCATTTGGTTATCATCGTTTTGATGATCACATCACCGATATGACCTCGTTGTGGTCCCTCATTGAACATACTCGTTATCACGCCTAATAATTGAGCCATGTTTACAACATCCGAATATAAAGAAAATTTATGAGAGATAAGATATTGTCGAATCTCGTGTTTTAGACCCTCGAAACATACGCGCGTCATTCGCTCTCATTTTCCACCAAATGAGGTGCAAACCTGAAAACTCCGCAAACTTCGCCTCATCTTTGAGACACCGCCATGTTGTTCTCGCTCCGCCTAATAAACTCCACTTCCTTCATATAGCGAACACTTTCGTGAAAGTATTTGTCATTAAATAGTTTCAAACGTCTCCCAAGACATCGCCGAAGACACCGATGGAGTACGCTTCTTCGCATCTCCCACCAAGAGTGGTCTCGCGCGCCACTTTAACATAAAGGTGGCGAATGGAACCTTCTCGTTCCTCCGCATCCCAAGACATCGAATATCTTGGTGATTTGCTTGACCCATGTTTCCGCCATGATCGGATCAAAGCTTTCCCTTAAATTCGTGGTCCCAACTCTTTGAACCGCTTTGGTCATTTGTGACAACCCGTGAATTGCTATCATTTCTCCTATGTTTTGAACACGAGTCTCCTCGTCGATTTTTGCATGAATCGCAAAAAGCTTCTAAATATCCCTCGCTCATCATCTCCTTTCGGTGGTGTTGTTCACAGGAGGAACATTGCCACTGTTGCACGTTCTCCTCGTTGGTGAAAGACAGAGCATCTCCACGGTCTCATTCACTCCATCATTAATATTCTCACGACATTCTCAAATCTTCGTCATAAAAAATAAGGGTTAATTAAGGAAATCAATATATCACATAATATCCCTATATACTAACCAACTAACAAATAAGCTTAGGTAGACACACTAGCGAAGGATTTACTCGCCTCTTCCCTCCAAGTTCTATTCCCCGATCTCCGCTTGAGATCATATCCCTAAGCTCGATACTGAATCGTGACGCCCCCAAAATAGGTCCATTCCATCCAACCCATTCTCGAGTCGCCAAATACATGGTACGTAAATAACTACAACTTTATTATTACAATAGTAAAAGCTGTGAGTTTAAATACGAGATATTGCCATCTGCATAATATCCACATACAAATAAATCTTCATCACAATTATTGATACATTATTTTACAACAATGGTGAGACTACTAAACAACTCTCCTTAGAACTTTCATTCCATACCCTCGACTGCATCGCTATATTCTCGCCTCCCGAGAAGAAAAATGGAACAAAAGGAAAAGGGTGAGCTCGACTAGCCCAAAGAAGAATATTATGACTAAGATAATATACAACAAATTATCGTTAGTCTTCAACAGGGAAAATATATAATAGAATACAATAGACAACAAGTTTTAAATCAATATTCGCAATGAAATAATAATTCATTAGAAGAGAGTTAAGTAGAGAATGCAAACTACTATCTTCTATGTATGAATTTTAAAGTTCATCGCCTATTTTTATCCTCGTAACATCAACCAATATATATCTGAATCATATATTCATCCTCGCACTACAAAAAGCCAAGGACATTCACCACCGGTCATGTTCATCTAAACACTGCTCATCTTTGCACTACGGGCCAAAGATATTCATCGAAATCATTCATCTTTGCACTTTCTGGCCAAAGATATTCATCGAAATCATTCATCTTTTGCACTACAAAGCCAAAGATATTCAATAATATCATCATTTAAGACCGAGGATGATGAAAATATTTTTTTTTAAAGAAACGAATCCAAGGAAACAAAATGACAAGGATTAAGGATTAAGGATTCGTACTTTGTTTTATCCGTCCCAAAATACCTCAAAAAATAATCATAGTGGTGTAAAATTCAAAATGATCAAAACACGGATACAATCAAAGCTAGTATCCATAATAGATATTTTGGACAAAAAGAAGAAATTTCATTTTTCTATGAATAGTCACGGTATTCGTGAATAATAGTCAGATATCGTGAATAATAGTCTTTAGTATACGTGAATAAGTAATCTCAAGCCACCAAAAGATGAAATTTCACAAAAAATATCTTCACGCTTCGTGAATAAGACTCGTGAATAAGAATCTCGCTGAATAGTAATCCCATACGTGAAAAAGTTCCAAATTTGATAAAAGGTCCAACCAATATTTCAAAGATAATGATATTGAAGAAATAATATCATTTGAGAAGAAAATAACATCCCTTACCTCGAAAGACAAGATTTAAATTGAAACACCTGATATAAAGCTATGACTTGAACTTGCAGAATCAGTATAGCAATACTCAAAGTATACTCAAAATACTCACAAGAATACGCTCGATAATATAGAGAGAAAACTTGAGTTCCGGTGTGATTTTCAATTCTAACCCAAAGCACTATTTATAGAAATTCTTAAAACAAAAAAGCGTAAAATTTAATATAATATTAATATATATAATAAAAATTTCTCTCACGCACACAAATCTGGTCCAAACTTCAGCCACACATGTTAAATGACTTTCAAAAATGAAAAAAACGTTTTTGTAATTAAAAATATTTTAAACTTCCAAAAATCAATTATTTCGGAGCTTCGGAACTTCAATAATTCATACTAAATAGCCCTTTTATCAGAAAATTCGAATCTCGCGAGTTTTTATAGGAAATTCAATTCTCTACAACTTTGCAGAAGAAAGTTTTTCTAAATTCCAAATAGAAATTGACCGAAATCCATAAATGGGCGATTTTACAGGCTATAATCAAATTTCAGTCAATAAATGGGGTCCACCGACATGTTTAACATGTTTTAAACATTTTTGGTAACAAAAATACTCCTCCTCCACATATACTCATATATCCCACATTCATCGTAAAAATATCATCGTTAATATATTATTAAAATAATATATTTAAATGAATTATTTTATCAGAAAAAGATAAAATTTTAATTTTCAACAATTGTCACTATAAAAATTTTCTCCATCTATATCCACATAAAATCAATATTTTCCTCATCATATGAATCAATAATTAATTATTCACAAATAATATTACAGAATCACAATATTGACAACCAGGCAGTTCCCAGGAAAGAGGGGGCTTTCCAATAAGAATTTCTCTCTCTTCTTGCGCATGATTAGGTGACCAAACCTCTCCTTGAGATGTAACTTTCTAGACATTGCCAATAATGTTATCTAATAATATTATTCAGATAATATGAATTATTGGTTCGATAATGAAAATCTTGTGTAATGACAATTATTGAAACAACAAAGAATATAAAATATCAACGCAACAATTATTGAATTAATAAAATAAAATACTTTTGAACAAGAATTCATCAGAACCATTATCGAGTAGTGCCTTCTTACGTAAGAATCAATAATTGGTGCAATACTGCAGTGTCTTCTCATCGCGATAATAACGCCAGACATCGTGTTTTAACCAACGGTATTCCAACAATTAATAATTCAGTAACAACTACGCCGTTATTTTTAAACAACTTATTTTTGTCGTTTTCTTCCTCCAATCGCTTTCCGTTATGGGGCCCACATGGTTTTCGACGATCGCATTTAATATTCCCCGACAAAGACAAATATTCCACGACTGAACGAATATTCTCAAACAATAATGAATATTATATCACCACTTGCTTATTTAAAATATTTAGCATTTTACCCATAACTAACCACATTAATCAAATCCACCCTTACTATTTCAAAATAATAAATAAAGGAAATTTCTTTTTATTTAAAAAAAAAATTCGGGGTCTTACAAAATTGATTTGGGTTTTAGCGAGATAGTTGGATATTGAGAAGTCTGAGATATGAGAGAGGGTTGGATACTAAGACTAAGAGAAGTCTGAGAGACACGGTTTGTTTTTATTTTTAAGTCTTCCATTTTATTTTTTTTTAATTCGGTTATTCGAGTAACCGAATTACAAAAAATTGGAAATCAAACCCGAACCCGAAAATCGGAAATAAAATCGGATATAACCGAATTACAAAAAATACCCGAATAACCAAAAAAATTTGGTTAAAAAATTTCAGTTCGATTCGGTTCGGTTCGGTAATTCGGTTTTATCCGTTTTTTGCTCAGTCCTAATGTGGGCATGACGAACTCACACAATTGTTCAGATTTTGTTTTTTGACACTTTAGTTAATCCAAATGTTCAAATGTGTTGCAAAATACAATTATTTAAGGATAAATTTACAATCGTGTTGAGTTAGTTTTGCATTTATTTTTTTAGAAAAATATAAAACTTAACTGTAACGTTTTTTACATGTCGCTCAACTAAAAGTTCGATTCGAGCTCGACTCGAAATATAAATGAGTCAAATATGAGCACATTTTAAAGTTCGATAAATTACTCGAACCTCCTCAAATTATAATTTTCTATTAATACTCGGATCATATTCGTTAGAAAGTCCAAACTGCTCGAGCTCGATTCGGTAGCTAAATGAGCCTCAATCAAACCTTATTTTATACTCGATAAATTTTGTGAACCAAATCTGAGCAACTCAATACTCGGATCGACTCGATTCGTTTACACCCTTACATGTAAACATGTAAGAGAGGTAAAATGCAAATGTTGCCCCTAAACTTTAAATATTTTTGGATATTGAGACCCTTTCTATTTGAGTACATTGACTTGCTGACGTGGCACCGCTGTTGTCCTCAACGTTTTTCAATTAATTGTTAAAAAACAAGTGAAGCCCAAGATTCAAACTCAAAATTTCAACTTTGAAATCTCGACCATCCGAACACCATAAGCCTAACTGCTAAATTATCTCAAAGATTAAATCTTATACCAAATCAATTCATTTCTCCAGCCCCACCAAATTATTAAAAGAAAAAGATACCCATTAATTTAAAACACCATCATCTCCATTTTTTGAATTTGTTTAATTAATTTTATTAGTTTTTCTGAGTAATAATTTCACACCGAAGAGGGGAAGACCAAAGAATGAACAAGCATAAATCGATCCCAAAAAGTCAAATTCGGCACGACAAAATTCATAAAACACGGTTAAATCAGGTCGAAACAAAAATAATTTCAAATTAACATAGATCATAAGCAAATCAAGCAAAAACATAAATGCCAGAACGAAATCTTACCACCACCGCCATAACCCCACTGCCATTGAACCTCTTTTCACCATCACTGTGAACCATGACCATTAACTCGTATGAACATAGTACTTTTGACATGCCCACAACCTTTTGATTTACAATCCTTTTTCAGATCCAGACTTAATAACTAAAAAAATTAAAAAAAAAAGAAAGAGAGAAAAAGAGGAAGTCAAAAAACCCCAATCACCATTGTCGTCCACCATAATACTCAACCACCTTAACCAAATATGTTAAATTTCTATTAGAAATTCAATTGATTCTACTTCAATTGTGGAATCACAATTGTTTTTAAAGAGAATCAATCCCAAAAAAGTTAGGGTTCTACATATACACAGAGGAAGAGAAGGATCGAGCTTGATGGGAGATGATAATGTTCCTCAATGATATTAATAGTGGATGGCTGAATGTTTTGTGATGATGGTGAGATTGTTGAAGATGATGATGGAGATGTTGAGACTTGAGTATTCTGGAAGTGGCAAGATTTAGTTTTACTAAACTTAATTTATTTTGCATTTGTTAATGGTGTACTTTATTTAGAATATATGTTAATTGTGTAATTTTTTATGCTATTTCTGTAACTAAGTTTGATAATTGTGTAGATTTTTTTAAATTTGTGTTAATTGTGTAAATTATTTTTTTTTTATATCTGAAAGTAGATGACAGAAACAACAATGGAGATGATGTGTTTTAAATTAACGGGTATCTTTGTCTTTTAATAATTTAGTGGGGCGGGGGAAATGAATTGATTTGATATAAGATTTAATTCTTGAAATAAATTAGTAGTTAAGCTTGTGGTGCTCTAGTGTTTTGATGATTGAGATTTCAAAGTTGAAGTTTTGGGACTAAGGGCAAAAGAAAATAACTCAATACTCAAAGGCCAATTATATTGACCAAAAAAAATGAACTCAATACCCACAAACAGGGCAACATTTATATTTTAACCCATGTAGGAGGGAGGATATTGGTACTAATGTGTTTTTTTGGGCACAAATATTGGTACTAATGTTATTTACAATAAGATCGTCAATATTCATAGTTGATGACTTCATGTCGCATAAAAAGGGTAACATTTAATAACAACCGTTTGATAATGTTTTTTTAAGTACTATTTTTAGTTGAGTATTTATTAATTATTGGAACTAGAAAAATTGGGAAAAGACTTGATAAAACTAAATCAACCAAGTATAAATATAATGACATGTCATAAATTTTATGTCATTTTATAGTTTAAAAATAAAGTCGCATATTTAATTTTAAACAGTCAAAAAAGAAATGTAACAATAATATTGAAAACTATATAAGACATAACAAGTTATGAAAATTTCAGACTCCCCCGCTAATCATGGTGCTCAAGGGCCTCAAGGCTAGTTGAGCAACACTTGAGAGTTAAGCGAAATTGGTGAAAATGAAAACTGAAGCCCTGGTCCCAATCCCAATCCCAATGAAAATCACAGCCATGAACGCAGACAATTTAACCTCTGATTGCTGTAAAGACCAAATATGTAGAAATGATGGTCATGTTGTAGGGAGTCTGGACCATGCATGCCATGCCAGCAACAAAGATTGAGGAGGTCATGTGTACTAACTACACTACTGTCTACTGGTCCATTTCAAAAAAAGGTTTGAGGTGGTTTGAATATGGTGCGCTCCAACGTTCGCAAGGAATTTACAGCCCCCGTGATTCATCAAACGGTCACAATTCTCCTTGTGAATCCATTAAAATTCATCCACACTCTTGTTTTAACCACAATGTATAAGATTTCTTTCAACTCCGTTCCTATAAATAACAGATCTTCAAATTTCATATATTCCACCACTTGTCATCATTATACCTTCTTGTCCAAGTGAAGAAACAAAACCCATCCATCCCTCATTTCTCTGACTTTTTCTTCATTCTTTTTATACAACGACAGTATAGTACTACTTTTATACTCTTGTCAGATCTCACTTTAGCTCTTATATTTGCAGCAATCTTTCCTATCAGATCCATACCCACTCCCCAAAATGCAGTTCCTGGTATGGGTTTTTAAGTTCTTGCTCATTCTTTCTTTCTCTCATCTTTCCTTGCAAGCATCACCAGCATGCTCAGAGGCTGATAGAGCTGCTCTTCTTGGTTTCAAAGCCAGAATCTTGAAGGACACTACTGGAATTCTTTCTTCATGGACAGGTAGAGATTGCTGTGATGGAGGTTGGGAAGGGATTCAATGTAATCCAACTACAGGAAGAGTTACACAGATGCAGTTGCAGAGGCCATCTGATAGGGACAGTGACACATACATGAGGGGCATTCTCTCTCCTTCTCTGGGCAATTTACAGTTCTTGGAAGTGATGATAATCACTGGGATGAAAAGAATTGCAGGAATCATTCCTCAGAGCTTTTCGAATCTAACCCACCTCACTCAACTAATCCTAGAAGACAATGCACTTCAGGGGAACATCCCTGCAAGTTTGGGTCACTTGCCCATTCTCAGGGCACTCTCACTGAGTGGTAACCATTTGACTGGGCAGATTCCTCCTAGCTTTGGGAATTTCAGCAACCTTGTCCAGCTTACATTAGCCAGAAACTCCCTGGGAGGTCCTATTCCAGCTGCCTTCAAGAATTTCTTCAGTTTGCAGTACGTTGATCTCAGTTACAATTCCTTATCTGGGTTCATCCCAGATTTTTTAGGGCAAAACCCAAATCTGACATTTCTTGACCTCTCCAATAATCGATTATCCGGGCAAATTCCCATTTCCTTGGGTAGTCTAGCCAGTCTTTCAGACTTGTCCCTAAGCCAAAATCAGCTCAGTGGAAATATTCCAGTTCAGATTGGGCACCTAAAGTCTCTTACCAGTCTGTCAATGAGTTTGAACCAGCTCACAGGTCCAATTCCGGAATCTATTTCACAGTTACAGAACCTGTGGTACCTCAATTTATCAAGAAATGCGCTTTCCAATCCTCTACCTTATGCCTTCTCCAAAGGAATCCCTTCTCTGTTGTCAATAGACCTGTCTTACAACAAGCTCAACTTAGGTACATTTCCAGAATGGATCAGAAGCAGAGAACTCTCTGATGTCCATTTAGCTGGATGCAATCTTATAGGAACCCTCCCAAACTTCACAAAACCCAATTCCTTGAGCTCCATTGATCTTTCTGATAACCATTTCACTGATGGGATTTCAAATTTCTTCACACAGATGTCCAGCTTGCAAAAGGCCAAGCTTTCAAACAACCAATTGAAATCTGACCTTTCTAATATCAAATTGCCAACAGGGCTTGCTTCCCTTGATCTCCATTCAAATCAACTATTTGGGTCTCTTTCAAGCATCTTAAACAACAGCACAAGCAAATTTATGCAGGCCATCGACTTGTCAAACAACAAAATTTCAGGTAGTATTCCTGAATTCACTGAAGGCTCAAGTTTAACATTACTCAACATTGGGAGCAACAAAATTACAGGCCAAATTCCTAGTTCTATCTCAGACTTGGACACACTTGAAAGGTTAGACATTTCAAGGAATCAAGTAACTGGCACAATACCTACAAGCTTAGGTTTATTGCTGAAGTTGCAATGGTTAGACTTGTCAATCAATAGTCTTATTGGAAGAATTCCAGAAAGCTTGCTAGACATTGAAAAGCTAAGGCATGCAAACTTCAGGGCAAACAGATTATGTGGAATGATTCCCCAAGGCAGACCATTTAATATATTCCCTCTAGCTGCGTATGGCCACAATTTGTGCTTGTGTGGCAAGCCCTTGCCACAATGCAAGGGGAAGAATTAGAACAGATGGGCCAGTAATATGCTGACTCAGTTCATATGGAGTAGAAGATATGATCATCATATATCATGTTAGCATTTCAAATTTTATCCATACTCTAGTAAGTTGTTTACAATTTTAATTTTTAAATCACTCACCGATAAAAGTGAAGAAACACTAACTTGTAAAGGATTCTGCTTCCTTTAAATTTTTCATTCAACAAGGCTCAGCTTGTCATCAATTCATAGAGGATTAGATCTATATATCATACCCCATCTAAGTCTTGTAATGATTCCAAAACAGTTATAATCGCCATAAACTAATGTAGAAACCAATTTTCACCAGAAAAATAAAATTCTGTTCGATAAAAACTCAAGAGTGTTATAAGGATCAAACTACCATTTGAATCAGAAAAAGAGGCTACATCACTAAAACTACTAGTAATCTTCTTCAAACTTCTAACATATTAAGAACCTAATATATCAAGCATATTCCAAAATTTACATGACAGAAACCCAGATCATTTGGATAAGCAGCTTAACCAACAAAATACTACTCATCATCAGATACTGTTTCAGCCTTCTCCTCCTCTTCGGCGCCTTCTTCATTAGGAGACCCTCCTTCCTGCTGTAAAAAATCAAATTCAAAAACAAAGTAAAACCCATGATTGAAGAATTAGTAGTAATATTCAAGAAAACTCACATCCTCATTTTCTGCATCATTTTGAGCCTCGATAGCCTTCTTATATTCTTCTTTAAGCTCAGCAGCTTTATCCAAATAAGGCTTCTTCTCCTAATTAAACAAATATATGTTCAAGTAATCAGAATACAATCAAAATATACTAAGTTTTGTGGTTTAACAGTTTCAGATTATCACTCACTTCATCAGTCATTGACTTCCATTTTTCACCACCTTGCTTTCCAACCTATTTTGAAAAATAAAACAAACATTAAGAGGAAAAATCAGCAACTTCTACATAACTTTTCAATAATTTGATCTGAGTTAAGAAAGAAAGGCAAATTGTACCACTGAAACACTCTTATTATCTGGGTTAGCTTCCTTGTATTCTTTTCTGAAGTCATCCCTGTATTATATACGATTTCATCAATATAAATTGAAAACCCCTACATGTACAAACACGGAGTATAAGAGATGGAGAGACCCATTACATGAAAACAAAGAAAGCAGTAGGAGGGCGCTTAAGCATGTTCGGATCCTTGGTTTGCTTTTCCTTCTTTCCTTTCTTAGATGATGGTTCTGAAGTTCTTGGTTTTCTTCAATATAATACAACCCAAATAAGCAATTAAACATAGTCATAAACCAGATAATTTGAAACACTAACGGCAAGTAAAGGAGGAAAAAAGAGTGAGGTAATGAAATTACTTCTTAATCTCAGTCTGGCTTTCCACAACTTGGGCTTCTGAACAACAAATCATATTAATTAACAATTAATATAGCCACTGGAAACACAATTAACAAGGATTCCCTACTCAGTATAGAGAATGAAAAAAAAAATTACCCAAATTTAACTTCAACTTTGCCTCTAGGCTGCAATTGTGCATGCTTATCAATGCAGCAGCAACATCTTTATTGCATTCCTCACTATAACACGCCAGATCCAGATTCAGAGTCACCACCAAAAATTCATAAATACCATTAATCTATATATCGATTCAACATCACCAACTTAAAATTGTGGGTCATATAAAAATTAAATGGGTTACAATGTAAATCCACTATAACTACAAATCTCAAAAATTATTTTTTTAAAATAAACAATTAATAGTACCATCGGACGAAAGCACTGCCGTCTCTGGCTCGCTTGAGAGAAGCGGCACCCTGTGCATCCACCCTCTTCCTCACGCTACTTACGTTTGATGTTTTTGCTGATTTGCTGCCCGCCATTTCTCAAAAAAAAAACAGTGGGATTTTGATTTTGAGATAGAATGAGAAATACAGAGAATTTTTCTTTATAGCATTGAGAAGGAGGGGAAATGAATAAATATGGGCGGGATTAATAAGTTTTTTGGAGATGGCGCCAATTTTTAACTCGCTCGCGGGAGAAGAAAGGTGTTGAATCGTTTTTCAGACGGATTAATGACTTGTTTTGATTTTCTACCGTCCGATTTCTTAATAATTGAAATGAACGGTCATGATTGAGATAAGGAAGCAGGAATGAGGGGAATAGAAAAGTCGTAAGGCCCAATGTGAAATGCTATAAAATACGTACATTAGAAAAACTATTGGGCTATGGTCCATGTATGGATGCACAAAAGGCATGAGTCCTGCATGCTCTGGATCCGGTCTTGTTAAAGTCTGGCCTGATCAAGGTTTGGTTCGGTTGAAAAGGTTGTTATTTTTAGACAAAAATCTGGCTTGACCTGGCCTAATCTGCAAAAAGGTCTGGCCTTGGGTCTGACCTGGTCTGGCTGGGGCTGGTCTAAGGTTTGACCTGGCCATAGACCTTACATAATTTTTTTTTTAATTATTTGTACTTTTTGAACTTTAAATTTATAATTATTCATCAATAAAATATAAATTTTTACTTATTCATTATTGTAATTTATAAATTATAATACATTAGTTTTAATTAATATATTATTTCTTGTAGAAACATTTAATTAATATACATATTCAATGAATATAACTAGTTAGTATATTTAATATTAATAATAATTTAGTTACTTAGTTGATTAAATATTAATAATAAGTGAATTTATTTTAAATACTAAATTACTAGTATTTAACAATAAAATTTTATTAATAATCCTTGTTACTTTAATGTTAAATATTAACATTAATTAATACATCAATAAACTAATTTTTAATATTAAATATTCATAATAAATTAGTTTCTTGTAAATACTTGAGTTTTTCATTAATTTGGATATGCTAAATTCTTAGGGGGCTTATGATTTTAGTTATTTTTCAGGTATTTTGTTGTCCCAGTTTAAATAAAAATTACATAAAGCAATTAGAAAACTAATTGAAAATAATACTTGAGATATAACTATTTAAGTGTTTAATGACCATAAATGAAAAGATATATGTGTATTTAAACTTTACAAAACATATGTCCAGTCGATCTTAGGACTATAAGAAATTAAAATTGAAACTAAATTTATATTCAAAAAATAAAAGTGTAATCTACAGTATTTAGGTAATCTACAATATTTTATACGAAGTGCATAGTAGACAACTAGACATATATTTAGGAAATCAATTTATTTTATATTTTAGTTACTTCTAAATTACATTGTCTTTTAATTTAAGAGGAATATATTTATTTTTGTTATAATCATTCAACGTATATTGGTGTGTAGTAAAATGTTAAAATAAAATAAATTTCAGAAATCTTGCATCATTTTTACAAAATTTATTATTTTATATTTTTAATATTTAATATATAACATAATAATTAAAAAAAAAAGGACCAGATCAGCCAAGGTATTTACTATTTAAATAAATTCACACCAGTTTTTAATTTAAAAGAATTTGCCAATTGAATAGTTTTCTTTATGTACTCTAGAATTTAGGCCTTCTTCTATTGGGTACCCAAACAAAATTTGAATCCATCAAGCCTGGTAGGCTGGTACACTCCAATCAATCCAACACACCGCCGTCGAATGCCACCAAATTTGAAGCTAGATTAAAAAAAGTTTACTGTTGGTAAATTGTAAGAGAAGAACATGACATCTTATGTAAATACAAAATAGTCTTAAGCAAATCGCTCTCTCACGAGTAGAGAAGATGAAACGATATTCAGATTGTTCTGGTTCCCCTCGTATTATACTCAATTATGTACACACTATCTCTATCTCGTAAACACATTATTGATATTGTTGTTTGAAGTTAAGAGAAGTGTCATGCATCGAGTTCTGGATGTTACAAAAGTAGTGGCAAGAGAGATTCAAAGAAGCTTCCGATAGAAACAAGAGTAAAAGAATATATCGAAAAGGACAAGAAAACAGGTTTGCACTACCATCCAAACACCTTCTAAGAAGTTGTTGGTACTCCATTATAGAGGCCGTCAATTAGAAAACCAATTTATTGCATCCTGTTTCGATACGTTCAAGATTGAATCTGCAATAAACTTAGTTTTTATCTCATCAATCAAAGAGGCAGCAGCCATGGTGATGTATTATCACACCAGACTCCATATATAAATAGGATTGATGTATTCCAAAAAATGGAGAGGAGGTAAATTAAGTTGGGAGAAATTAAATGTCGAGTTCAAGTAGTAATCCGGCGAAAGAGGAGCCTGTTGATGTTGATGATGGTGGTGGTGAATATGTAACTCTAACCGTCATACAACTAGCGGCATCTGCTTGTTTAATTAAGATGAAACGAGATGTTCCCATGCGCAAACTTATGATCAAATATTGTGAGCGCATGGGATATGGTGATTATCATCAGTTTCGGTTCATTTTTAATGGGAGGCTCGTTAAAGAAGATGATACACCGAATATGCTGGAATTGGAGAATGGTGATATCATTCATGCCTGGCCTGTGGTGAAGGGTTGCTGATTAATTTCCACCTTGAGTTTCTGCCCGCCAAATTGTTCAATTTGATTTTCAACTACTATCTATCTAAGTATCTATGATATAAAAATAAAAATAAAAATAAAAAGAATAATGTTTACTACTGGTTTACTCTTTCATTCTTCCTTTCTCCTTTCTCTTCAATTGTATTGTTGGCCTAATAACATACATATCAACTCTAGTGTACCACCCTAGAGTTGACCATTAATCTGATAACCTTAAAAACAAAAACAAAAATGGCTGCAAATTTGTAGTACTAATATACGGAGAGCCTTCATCATAACATTAGAAAAAAAGGTATTTTCAAATTTAATTTTAAATATAATAATTATTCTGATTGCTTAAAAACCTAAATTGGGTGCCAAATTATGTATACACCGAATTTGCAAATCTTAATTCATGCTCAAAATTTGTGGCATGGGTGTATTTGTTTAATGAATGAGTTATATTTGTTATTAAATATATATACAATCTATATTTTTACTAAGAATTGAGCAAAAAATTATATATTTCAAGTAATTAGTGATATACATTTGGTGACTCTTGGTAGTTACATTGATTTTAATGATTTATAAACTTAATTATTTACATTGGTATTTACATCGATTTTAATGAATAGTTAACATACAAATATGAGTCTAAACTATTCAAATGATTTTTCAATATAAAAATGTGCGTTTTTAAAATGTATTAAGAGGTGAGATGTTAGGATAACAATCAAACACCACATTAGTCATTTCACTTAAATAACATTCTACCTATGTACCAAATTACACACAAAAATCCTACAAAGTTACTACCTCCGTCCCACAATGAGTGCTTTTTTAGGCTTAATAATTTTTTCCAAAATAAGTTATGTGTTAGAACTCCAATACAATTTTTGTAATATTTTCTCAAATATGCCCTTATGCATTCAATGGTATTTATTGCATCTTACCATCACTACAATTAAATGACACTCATTAACTCTTTAACTTCAAAGAAAATATATTAAGGGTATTTTTGTCATTTTAGTTTGTATATTGATATGTGTGATTTAAGCTAAAAAAAAACATTTATTATGGGATGGAGGTAGTACTATAGAAGAACATGCTCATTTGAATCAACTTTTTAAGAGACACGTGGCTAACCAAAATTGATGAAATATTAGCTATTTATCAATATAAATTTGAACTTTCAACATTTGAAGATACACAACTACAAGTTGATATGTAGCAAAATTTAATAGCTAATGAATTAACATACATTTTATTAGCTTGAATGAATAGGCTTAAAAATATTTTATTACTCTAAACTATAGGTCATATTTTACTTTAGTGATTCATCTTTTAATTTTGTCAATTAAATAATTAAACTATTATTTTTTTTCAATTTCATTCAGTTGAGTCTGCAACGTTAGAAATTACTGACGTGGCCCTCGGAGCGAACCCATCTACCGCTGATGTATTAAAAATTAATTTATTCATCATTTTGTTAAATTAAAATATTTAAGCAGGGATAAATTTGACAAATTATTTTTTAATCTCCATTAAAATAAATCTTATACAAATCTCCCCCCACTCTTTCGATCGATAAAATCCCAAATATCAGAAAATCAAAATTTATCAACAATAATAAGGAAGAATTTTCTGTGTATGCATTGGGCTGGAATAGAACGTAATCGAGGGAGACTTGCTTGAGATTTTCTTTGTATGCGAAGAACACATAAGTGATGATGAGGAAGGGGGAGCCCATTTTCGCATAAAAGTTCAAAATCTGAGAGAATGCATCTTCAGATCTCGTCGAAAAGCACCGACCGACGGTGGATAGGAGGTCTTGAGGACGACGAGCGAGTGGGCTATAGTGAGGTGTCGTTGAAAGTGAAGAGCTCGTGTTTTGGTGGTCGGTTTCTCCGATTATGGGAAGCTCGATTGTTGAGATTGTGTTTGGCGACTTTTTTAGGATGCTCCGATTCTTCCGTGATATGGTTTATTGTTGCTGGATTTTATGACGGTCGCAACGGTCTTTGGGTTTAAATGGATGGGCAGAAGGAAGTTGTCTGAAATATTTTCTCTCTCCTAACCTCATGAATGCAAAACGAAACGGTTCCTCTTTGATCTTCCTGCATTTTCCCCATTTTCCGGGCATTAAATATCCCCATAAGTGTCTTTTTGTTTCCCATTAGATTTTTTTTCTTCGGTGAAGATCCGATGAACAAATTTCCATTACAGAAGATGATACACAGCCATGGATGCTGATACACTGTAAAGTCTGTAATCTACCTGTTTAGAACTCAAATGGATTTTTCCGATTTATGAGTGTTCTTCATCTAAATTGTTGATCTAATGTATTAAATGGCTGAAGAACTTTTTCTTTTTCTGCTTTTGGGTGCTCATATTTACATGGACTCAACTGTTTTCAACTGAGGTTAGGCCCCAATTGAGATTTGAGATTTTGAGAATTGTCTGAAATTTATTTTGTTTTGTTTTACTGGGGAATAAAAAATATTTGCCAAATTAACCCCTGCGTAAACATTTTAATTTAACAAAATGGTGAAAGAAATTATTATTTTTAAGATACATCAGTTGTAGATGACTCACTCTGAGACTATGTCAGCAATTTCTGACGTGGTAACCTCAATTAAATGGAATTAAAAAAAAATTCATAGTCCAATTATCTAATCGACAAAAATTAAAAGATAAATCATGAAGGTGGAATATGACCTATAATTTAAGATAATAAAATATATTTAAGCGAATGAATATAGTAGCAATATATATATACACTAACATTTTGTTCGATTCAAAAAGACACCGGGTTTTCTAACCACTTATATATATCAATAGATATGCGCTCAAATATGTCGTTTTCAAAATGTTACTAATATGTAATTTTAAAAACTTATCAAAATTTTACACAGATTATCAAGCTTGTCATCCTTAAATATTAGTTTCTTCCTTTGTCATCTTTCTAATGAATTTTGAAGCGCAATATCAACATTTATTTTGTTGCTAGTAAATAGCCCATATAAAATATGAAAAATAGAAGTGGTTATGAATTCAAAACTGATATAAATTTATTTAATTTTAATATTATTAATTGTCGTATTTATTATTTTTAATATTAATCCTAAAGTTTATAACTTTAAAAATTTGAAATGTACCTGGTAGCGAAGATATTAGATACATTTTGAAACTGAATATATTTCTTTTTTATCAATAGGTGGATGAATTGTCCAGTGTCCAGCTAGCTGTTCCACAAGGCAAAAAGTTAGTAATAGAAATCTGAAATTTGACTTATTACTTTGTGTTGGAAATTTGTTTACTCACTGAGGTGACTGGAAAAGATCAGTATTAACAAGGGGCCAAGGGCCCGTGAGAAGTTGCTTTATGATTGATTCCTTTCCTTTACTTTCACCAATTTCATGAAGGTTTTGTGGGCCTCTAAAGTTGTTAAAACCTATAGCCATAGCCCATAGGGCAGTGTTAACTGTTAAGTGATCATTTATTTGCCACAAACATCATGGACATGCATGGGAAATACTACATATGGATTTACCAAGATATATATATATATATATATATATATATATATATATATTGTTTTTCTATCCTCCAGTGTATGTATAATGTATGGTGTGGTGTGTATGTATATTCAGCTTGAGAATTAAGGAGCAAAAAGTAATCTTAATCTCATCAAGTCTATCTATCAAAAGAGAAGCAAAAGCAAATGCCTTTGTAAAAGTCATTGCTTGATTGCATTCAAACTTGACCTTATTACACATTTATAAGATCAGACACCAAAGCCTGGTGATGGCTTCCACCATTGTGGTGGGCTTCCCCTCATCATAACTGGAGTATCATTTTTCTTTGTGTGTGTGTGTGTGTGTGTGTGTGTGGGAGAGAGGAATCTATCTATGAAATTGAACATGGAAAATGTAGAAAGGAGGTGTTTGTTGGGCAATGAGCAAGATGTTATGTCAGGGTCATATCACTTTACTAGCTACCACAGATTGCAACAACTTGAATTACTATTCTAAATATTTAGTGCATAATTAAAGAAAAGAATACGTGTAATAAGTTTAACCAATGTAGTAGTAGTAATAAATAAAAGAGAATTAAACATGGATAATAATAATACACACATTTTGCTATCCTGTTTTATATGAATACTGTTATTAATTACCAAGTGAGTATTAATTATAACATCATATCACTGTTGTATTGAATACTACTAGCAAGTAGTAGTATTTTTTAAACTCCATTCCATTCAGAGCAAGAAGAGGGTTCTCTAGCTAGGATACTATAGTGTCACATAAAGTGTCTGCTCCAATACCCAAGTAAATGACCTTTGGTTCCCTTTGACTGCATGTATTCATTCATTCACCTGTTTCCTAAAATTCCTCTTTCTCATGCACTACTTTTGAGTTTTACCAAATGCACAACAATTAACAATATGAAGAAGAAAGAATAGTACTCCACTGATCAAAAAAGTGGATTCATAAACTATTACTCCCTCCATAAAAGTCCTTATTACCATTTTGAGTAGTTTTATGTTAACTGTCTATTTTTCTTTAATAACTAAATTTTTACACATATTTTTCTATTATACCCGTAGAATTAAATATCTCATATTTTTCTTATTCTAATTCTCTCTCTATATTTAATAACATTATTATAGACAATTTTGTCATTTCATTCATCTTCTTAATATGCGTAAAAAATCCACCAGAACTTTTATCCTGGGACGGAGGGAGTAGTATAAATCACACAATATCCCTTAACTCATTCAGAAAGAAAGAAAATACACACAAGTTATGGTCTCATAATACAACATTAGCATTAGCAGCATTAGTTGTACGTAGTATACGTACATATATACTATATACTTGCTACAACTTAAGACAGACCGATCGACAAAATTCACTTTTCATATTACATTTAGCAAACATTAGGCCCAAATCCCACAAATCCATTTGACCCATCAAATGATATCTGGATTCCCTCTTGCTGGATATTTCCTATTATGGATAGTCCGGATGGAGATGGAGCAAATGCAAGACAGAAGGTTCCCGTTTCGTCCACCGGAATTAGAAAGTTCCTAGCTGGTAGAGTTAGAATTGGCCCGCCCGAGAAGTAAAATGAAACCGTCGGCACCCTAACCGTCACAAACCCGTTTAGGTTATAACATGTGTCAAATATTGAGATTCCGGGCGACCGCGGAAGGCTGGCGGTTTCAACTACAAAGGCATCACGAAACGCTACATATGCTGCCGTTGGAAGCCGGGTCACGGCCGTCCCGGTATCCATTACAACGCCTCCATTTCCCAACTCAGACATCCGGAAAATGCTTTCGGTTACGGGCACCCGCATGCCTCCGACACCAACACCCGAAAGACCAATATAGTAGAAACTCGGGGCTCGTGGATTTCGAACCAATGGTACCCATGCGGCACCCACGGGTAATGCTTCTCGCCCAAAAACCAACGACCCGGATGATCCTGTGCCCCGACTCACTAGGCAGTAACTAAATGCCCCGCCTGTCTGCCCACCCAACTGACCCACAAGTGACATGGATCCCCCACCAATCCCGAGCAGCCCGGCAGCTCCAACAAACATGCCCCGGTTCCTATGACCGCATCCGATGGCTACATTACGGACCACGGCACGGCCAAAAGTAAGAGTCTCGAGAGCTAGTGTCCCTTTCGTATACGACCCGTCCCCATATGACACCTCGTACCTACATCGTCCGCCATGACAACCCGCATTCTCAAGACGGTCGCACACGGAGGATCCGCAAGACACCCCAGAAAACGAAGCGGACTTAGACGGGTCGAATACCGGGTCAGACTGGTGGTAGCATTGTGTACAAGGTTGACATTGTACCCAAACAACATCACTGCCGGAGTCAACAACCATGTATTGACTCCTGGGCGGACTACCCACACCAATCCTCACAAAATATTCCCCACTCCCTTGATCCATACCCGAAACCACATCCGCCCCGAAATCTTCCACTTCATAATGAACCCCGCCCTCACCGGCCGCGGTGGCGGCGGCCAATCGATGAACTAGGCTAGATACCCGTTTAATGTCCCTTTTGACGCGGGCTTCAAAACGGTGACGATGATTGGCGAAATGGGTTTCGGAAATTTTATCTCTATGAAGTAAATTGAGCTTCCACTTCCCATGATCATCAATATGATCAGTAGTATGGTTTTTTATATATTGAAAAAGTTGTTCATGGTTTTGGTGTGTTTTAGGAGGCTGGACTTTTGTATCCGCAATACTTTTTTTGACATTAAAGTGTTGCAAGGGTGGAAATGATAATTTGCCATCGACTGCTGCCGACGAGTGGTTGACGGTGCCAGTGGCGGTGGAAGGTGTTGATAGGTGTAGAATCAGCACCAACAGGGGCAGAAATGGTAATGTCTTCATGGCTAGTGGCATTGTATAATTTTGTTTTGTGACTAGCTAGTAGGGAAGTGAGGAAAGAAGGTAGGTAGGTAGGGGGAATTTATATGCGTTGGGGTTTGGGAGAGAGAGAAAAAAAAGGTGGGGGAATAATTGAGGTGATGGGGTTAAGTATGTTTTGGGTTTTCAATTTCAATTTAACAGTACTACTACTGGATTAGTATGCGTCATGTGTGTTTTGATCGAGAAAATGAGAGGGAATTAAAGTTTCATTTGGTGTCTGATTATATATGACCTGCTGTACCTGTTTTTCTTTCTCTGCTTTTGCTTTCTAATGCTATTCTAGTTCTAGTACAGATTATATTTCACGTAAATTGAATTAAAAAGAAAAATCAAAAATGTATAATTAATTTTCATATATCTTAGGTGTGTAATTATTCGAATAGACTTGGGAAAAAAACCAAATTGTAAGTTTAAATATTACTCGGAGCTAGGCTAACTCGTTCATATATATGTGGGAGTGGGACTCTGTAT
This sequence comes from Panax ginseng, assembly GCA_020205605.1. Lineage (NCBI taxonomy): Eukaryota > Viridiplantae > Streptophyta > Magnoliopsida > Apiales > Araliaceae > Panax > Panax ginseng. The sequence continues at coordinate 8,386,730 of CM035127.1, forward strand.
TCTTTAGCACTAATTAAATTTTAAATAAAGTGGAAATTAAGGGATATACATACATATACACATTATAATTAAATATATATAAGTGATTAATAAGAAACCTATAATTAATTATTACATCAACTTTGAACGAGTGAATAGGCTGATCCACTTGTGTCCAGTGGTTTGAGTATAGATCGATCAATCTATATTATCTATCTATAGTATAATAAGACAATTAAGTAGGTTTCTTCCTTTCATTTCCTTTGCGTGCATGTTAGTGTCTGTTTCTCTCCAAATCATACTCAAACAACTCAATGTTTATAATAGAGTACTTATATTAATTATTATTACTCATAATATATATTTGACCATTTCTGATTCTAAAATTCTACGTAAATCAATTTCTATATGTCAAAAGAAAATGAACCGGCTAGTTAGCCAGACAAAACTTGAGCCAATGCCAGTAGCTGCTGGGGAAATAATAATTTAAATTTGAAACTATATATATATATATATATATATATATATATAATTATATATACGAATATCCAACTTTATGCCTTTTGCTTCCCTTGGTAAAGGAATACACAGGCTTTACTTTGCGTACCTTACCTAGTTCGTGAAGAATGGGTACGGAGGATATTAATTTTGGGAGCGGTTAGTATGGATTGAACTTCATAATAAAATGAATGCTATTTAAATATATATGATATGCCTATCAAAAGTAATCTACGTACATTATATTATTTTTTAATACTACAATCCTTAATTAAAGTACCTAATTAACGATGCTCTCCTTTTATCTATACAATTAATATTCTAACTCTCTCTCACACAAACACAGGACAATCGTGTACAACTACAAAATAACAAATCACTTAAGAGTTCACTCAACTATATATTAATACTCTACTTTTGGTAGTATGTAGAGTCGTCAGTAGGCGTGCTTGAGCGTGAGAGATGGAGGGTCGGTATATATATGAATTGGTTTTGGAAATAATGACACAAACACATGGACTACTCTTATTTATCTCCAACCTTTTCACAATAAGATATGCATGCATGGCCCAAAGTCATGCATCATGCATGCCCATGCCAATCCACTCGAGTCGTGTGAATTAGGCTTTTTTGGTGAAGCTTAAAGTTGGCCTAAATAAATTTTGTAGATGTTATATGAAAATATGTTGCATATATTCTTATAACATAATATATGCAGGGGTTAATATTCATTATATAGTACTTATCTAATATATATATATATATATATATATATATATATATATATATATATATATATATATATATCGAACCGATTTTAAAGCGAATGAAAAGAATCTGACAGAAAAAAAACACGCGGGTCAAGGGTATGGGTCGGAAAAACACGCTGAGTTGACCGACTCCTACCCGCATGTTTTTTTTGCTTTATGGTAAAACTTATTTTATTCATTTTTTAATCTGGCCATCCATATATATATATATATATATATATGGCCCTTTATTATATTTAATAGTTTTGACAAAAACTTGATCAAACTTGAAATTTAAGAAATCGATCAAACAGTCTCCAATTGTGTAATGTGACTAAGGATTAATTAATGGGGTCAAATGGTGTGTGCTCCACTTCAATAAATAGTAATTACTTGTTAATAAAGATCATGGTTTAATTTTTCTAATAAGATGAATATTATGAGTGAAGACAATAAAAAAAATCCTCTTTTAAAGTAGGCTCATGACTAAGTATACTATTACATCATTTACCTAATTTAAAGGACGATTATCGTTAGTAGTCTGTGTACTCTTAGTGAGTGTCTGACTCCAGTATTTTGTTGAATGATCTAAAATCTAAGTTTCGAACCCTATGATTATTGGGGGAAAAGAAGATCAAACCTAAAACTCATTAAAAATCCATATGATCGATGATGAATTGTTTAGTGTATAATTGTTTCGTAATTAGATTAAATCTTTCTTGTTTAATTAATTAATCCCTTCAAGATCCAAATATGTACGTAGATGATGATTTATCTGAAATTAAAAGTGTGTTAGGATAATTTGAAACCTCCATGCATGTATTTGTATAGTCCTGCAAAAGATTTTCTAGGGACTTCTGATCTCGTCGAATCATATAATCTATCTGTCTTCATTTCATGCACGTAAAATGGCAGGTAGTATACGTACCAATCATTAATATTATATATATATATATATATATATGTTCAATAATTTATTTATTTATATTATGCACGAGTTATCTCGGGAAAAGTGATGCCACTTTCGTTAGTTGTTAGTAGATCATATATATATATAAGCTCGATCAGGATTGAATATCATTAAATAAATAAAAATAGAATAAAAGAGGTGGTACAGTACTACCTTTTTCTCTTAATCAGTGGAGGGTTAGTTTAAAAGTAAAGATTGCATGACGGCTTAGATCATCTATTTAAATATTACTAATATGCTAATGCTAGCCAGCCACTACTACTCGTAATATATTATTATCAGCTTTTTAATTAATGCATAGAGATCAAGGCTAATTTAAAAAGTGTATATCACTTCAGCTAGCAACACATCAAAGCCAAGGCTATATTAATTCATATATATACAAATTATATTATATATATATATATATATATATATATATATGTTCATATGAGTGATCCATATATATTGAGTTTTGATTATAAATCATTTTCAGCAAATTCATATGTACATAGTAAAGAGTCACGATTTAAAGAGTTCATTTTGATCCGATACTTATTCTAGCCAAGGTGTATAAATAAGATAAAATGACATATATTTCGACAAATATGTGATTGAGTTGAATTGCGACGATCAACGTAAAATTTTATAAAATAAAATAAATTAGGTTAGGTTATTCTTAATTTTTATTTATCCCATGTATATATGCACATACGTCGCAATTATAATATTAGACTGAAAACTTTCGCAATAACAAACAACAGATTTTCAACAAGCAATTACCAAATCATTCTGAAAAATCTTTTCAAAGATTATATATGTTGCATCAAAATTCAAAAGATTAAATTATCAAATGGGGGCTGCAATATTACAATGAGAGTTCAACATCATCCTGATGGTCTCGCATTCAAATTTTAAAAGGAAAAAAATAGAAATTAATGGCCGTATGTTTCCACTAATAATCCACTACCTGCCTCTGAGATATGCTAATTAATTTACACTCGGAAATGGTTTAAATTAAAATCATGTAAATAAATTAGTATGAGATACCCCCAGGGCTTGCATGAAAGGAAAAAATAAATTAAGATATGGAAATTATTCATATATACGACAAGACCAACCAGAATTGATAGGACCTAGAGAAATAGATTACAAATTGATTAGTGGAAATGCCAATAATTAAAGGGAAAAACATATTGGAGTTGGGAGTACATAGGATATGCACAACTTCCCAATTATTGAGCCATTATTACCACCTAAAAGGTTGCACTTAATTAATTAATTGAAATAGAGTACTCTCGCCATTTTAAATGATAGGATCACTTTTTGAAGTCAAATTTAATACATTTTTAAATTTAAAATGGACATGTAATTCTAATTAATACTATAATAATAAATACTAGTTATATAATTTAGAACATATATACTGGATGCATTTTTTTCACATGAATTGAATCTAAATATTTTAATTTCAACCCAAGTGGTTGGGGGTAGAAAAGTGAAAGGAGATCGATCAATATTTGATATACTATCTGAGATCTTAATATATGATCACCAATCTTTGGTTATAGCCCACGTTGTTATATTTGTGGAAGATTCATTTGACACAACAATTATTTGAACAGGAAGTTTTACTGATATAGATGATTATAATATTTTATCCCAATTAATGTATATGCTCAAACTCACATATTAATAAAAAATGATATATATTACGAATGTTTTATATATTATTAAATACGTGAATAAGTATATATTAACAGTAAATTTTGTTGGAGAAATGTATAATTCTTACCCATCATATTCCATATATTATTAATAAGCTTCCCAATTACTTTGATATGAAAAACAAAATAAAAATAACAGTGAAAACCAATCAGATCAAAAAGGAAACTCGGCTATAAGTAATACAAAATTTTGCAGTAACATAGAATCAGTCGGAACAACATTGCCACAATTTAGCTTCCGGTAAAACAATTATAAACTCAGGCATAAAATCCAAGCAGGCGGCTCACTTAAATATTTATTTTCGCACTTTTGACAGTTCATTTTACTGCCAACATATTTTATCTCAGCTTTCTGAGGCTTCACAATAAGAATCTGTGAAACCCCTTACACATGCATGCAGTTTGGTTCTGAGGCAAAGACTACACAACAACCATCGATTGAAGGCCAGAGGTAAAGATGGACTCCAGCAGAAGCACAAGCACAAGCGAAGCTATGAGGAAATTCTCAAGTAGGATCATCGCATTAATTACTGACTCTTTGACAAAGGAACGGCCACCTGATCTGTTGGAGTAGAGATCGATCAATGTTAGGATCCAACCTATTCTAGATCAATGTTTGGATCCAGCCTATTCTAGATTACAAACTAGAATATTCCAAAGAAGTAAAGTAAATCTCATAGGTTAATTATTATTATTTTTCCTCCCCAGGAATAACTTTCGGAAGTAAAAATATACAAGTGAGTGCCTCGTTTCATACAACGTAAAGAGTACATTTTCGATGTGAATGTTTTGAGGGAAAATGCCAACATTATTGAATCAACTCAATGCCTTGGCCCTTGTGAAATAACATTCCATTAGTTTAACTCTGGTTTATAGCTATTCAACAATGAATGCACAATTGCTCTCCAAGCTTTGGGTTAATGCATGTTATGTGAAACTATTGGTTCTGAACTCTTTATAACCACTTAAAAAAAAAAAATCACTTTTTTATGAGTTACATCTGAAATGGTAAGTAATGCAAGGTGATAAAAGATGGTTAAAAAAAAGTAGATATAAAATGATGTGTCGAATTATAATGGATGAGTTCAATGGTTATAACGACTAACTAACACCCACATTATTTTAGGGTTAAATGCTTTATAAGTCATTTTACTTTAGGTCGACTTACAAATGGGTCGCCATCAATTTTTTTTCTTACGATCAACTCAATTTGACTTGTGTTTACTTAACAAAACGTTACAAAAATCCGTTAAGTCATTGACTTTTAACGGAAATGTCCACATCAATGAAATGAGTTGAAAAAAAAAAACATATGTCAATAATTATACCACATGGCATTTATTATGTGGATATAAAAGAAAAATCTATACCAAAATAAATTTTATGTAATTCTTTACAAATAATAATATAAATTAGAAAAATTTTCAAAAAATAAGAAAATAAAAAAAAGTATATTTAAATAATATCAAATGAATTTTTGTTTAATTATTTATAAGTATAATAAAATAAATTAGAAAAGTTAGTCAAAAAAATAAATGAAAAATATATTTAATTATTTTTTCAATGGCCAATGCTGGACGAAATACCAATGGGTCTCAATTCTTTCTCTGTACAGAGAAGACATCTTGGTTCGATGGGAAGCACGTTGTTTTCGAAAAGGTTGTTTATGGCTATAGTGTGGTCAAGGAGATGGAAAAAGTCGGATCAGATGGAGGACAGACTTCATCAACTGTTGTGATTGAAGATTGTGGTCAGATAGATGAGAAATAATTGTGCCTAATGGCGTGAAGTTTTTGAGAGAAAATGGAGTGTTATGATTACATGAATTACTAGATCTGAGCTGAGCTCTTTCAAAACCCTAGAATTAATCTTAAGAATAAATTTTGGAAAAGGGGGAAGGGAACAGAGGAGAAGGAGGTAGACAGCACCCGATTTCTTTTTTTTAGTTTGGTTTTTTTTTTTCTGTTCTTTTTAATAAAAATGATTATTTTTTAATTTTGAATAAATTAAATTTTAAATTTTAAATTTTGTATAATTTTAAAATAAAAATTATTTGATAAAATTAAAATTACAATAAAAATTATTTGATAAAATTAAAATAAAAAGTATTTGATAAAAATTATTTGAATGTAAAAGTACAATTTATTTATCTTAATTAGAAAAGAAAAAAAATTATTACTAAATTGACTCGATTATAATTTTAATGTCCGAATTTGAAAAGATTTTTAATTTTAATTTATATGATTATTTGTAAAGAATTACATAAAAAAAAAATTTGGTATAGATTTTCCTTTTAGATCCACATAATAAATGATAATTATTGACACAACCTTTTTTTTTCCAACTCAGCTGCTGATATGGACATTTCTGTTAAAAGTCAATTTATGCTTCTTTCACAATGATTCGAATTTTCAGGAAATAATTTAATTTTTGATCACCGAAGGGGTTTCTTGAGATCAAGTAGGAAATTGCTTTTCCGTCTACACACAGCAGGACATGAGCCTCAATTTCATAGTAGTATTCTCTAGACTTGCAGTACATTATCAACAATATCTGAATAATGCAATTCAATATTAAATTTCTGGGTTGCAATTGATAACGAAAACTTGGAAACACAAAGTGTTTTTCTAAACAGGCCATTCAGACTCGCCGATCTGAAGAAACTCTGGACAAAGCCAATCCTTTGATATTGTAAACATGAATTGCTGTCGAAAGCATCAATTTAACTAATCCAAGCAGAAAATCAAAATAAGAAACAAATTTGAAGCAAGCTCTTAGAGGAATGCTTTCATCACTACAGAAATTAATTTATTGCTCTCTAGACTGTTAGATCAGTAATTGAAGTTTTTCCATGCAGCCAGGCATATGGAGAATCCCAGGCTAAAAGAATAATTATATAAGCACAAAACTAAATTCCCTATAGCCAAGAGGGAAAAAAAATATAAAGTGAGGTAATTCACGACTGTTGCATCATACTAAATTTCTCACTTTAGCTGAAAATAGCCTACAGAAAAATTGGTTATGCCAAGTCTCTCTATATTCATCTGTTTCTTCATACACGGAAGACTCAAATTCTATATTTTCCATCAACTAATTCCACTTTCTCTGATCTCAGCGTCGCCAAAAACGCCCTTGTTGCTTTTGCTCCTGCATTCTCCTGCACATCAGTAGAACAAGCAACAGTCAAGCATCAATATCAAACCCAGCATGCATAAAAACCAGTGTGTATCATGCATCTTCAGAGCTTATATAGGCAGTTAACAAAATGCAAGTATAATAGTAATATTTTTCTAATAAGCAAATTAATTTTTTTTTTAAAAATCCCCTAGTTATCCTTTCTTTTTTCGTCAGCAGTTGACTAAAGCAACCGATCAACATGCAAAATGTATCTTCAAGGGAAAATGGAGATGTAAATGGGCATTAAGGGATTGAACTCGATGGAATGAGGTATCACATTAATTAGAATCTATCTTTCCCTGATTATTTCTTCCAAACTTTTTCCCTCTATGTTGAAGAATCATGATATTGACGAGAAAAGGAACTTCAACTCTCATACTACGATAGAAAAAATCCGATAATTTAAATTCCATGGTTTGGGCTGTATGATAAACCAAACTACCCGAGCTCAGCTCAAGGTCAACTCAATTAAGTCAGGGTTGTTCCAGAATGACCAAGGCAAACAAGTCGACATCAATCATGTTTTAAGGTTACTTGGGCTCAAGTCTAGCTACTCTCAATCACGTTTTACTCTATGCTTTTTAACTTTTAAGGCCCAACTTAAGACACCCACAGCTCGGTCAGATATAAATGGGTAAGAGACTTACTTCTGATGCTCCTTGGAACGTTCAATGAACTCCTTAGCTATATCACGACCCTGATATGAAGCTAGAACAGGGCGGATATCAGCTGGTCTATTTCTAGCAACATCTGCACCCAAACCAGGCAGCTGGTGAATTTTAACATCTTAGGATAACTTAGTCATGGAGTCAACTTAATTTAATCACCATTAAGACAAGGAGAACAACCCTGTGTGAATTGAAATCTGGCAATAACTTACATTCAAGAAATGGAATAAGATCCAAAAGTGTTGTATCTTCTGCCTCACCCTTCCATTGCTTTATTGGTACACAATTTTCTGGCTGAAGGCAAGTTTCTAGTGCATTACCACTCACATAAAGAATCCTTGACGGATCTCTATTCAGCATTGAAAGGTCCTGCCAGACAAAATCACAGTTTACAAACATATCGTTCATTTGTTACTTTTGGGAACACATACCATAACAAATTATAATAAGTCCACAGCACTATTCTGCTTACCATATTACCTAAATTTGGGATTGTAAATACTTGGCTATTATTACACTTGTATCAACGAAATTTTTATGAGGAATTTGGTCACATACTATGAATGTAATAGGTCAAATATAATAAATAAAAAAGACATCAATACCCCAAATGAAAAATTGAAGCACAAGAATACCATAGGAGACAAAAGTGCAGCCAATTCATTTAATTGGCATTCATTTACCTAAACAAAAGACATTATTATTATCAACTGGCACCAACTTCCAGTATTATGAATTTTGCTAACCATACGAGGTTACAACTAAGGAATAGAAAGTATGACTACAAAAAGGAGGAGGAATTGAAATTGGTTATAACTGACGGGATGTGAAGGACGGGGTGAGAACATAATGTTTAACAAAATTACCACGGGTGACTACATTAGTAAAGAACAGACAATTAAAACCATAGCAAGTCAACTTACTCTATAATGCTTCTGGCCCTGATATTTAGTTGCAGCCCTTGATAGCCTATACCGTACGCAATGCTTTGGGTCCAATCTATCAACAGAAGGATCAACATACTGCACATGCCAAAAATGGCCAGATACTGTAGGTGATACTTAGAACTGGGATACGATAATACAGCACAAGGATACACTACGATTTCATAAAATGATCAACGTACCATACTAAGTTGATCAGAATACACTACGATTTCATAAAATTGAGCTAGATGTTCCAAAAAGGCATCAACTCCAGGTCTTTTGAATGTTCGCCAACCTCTGTCACGCTTCATTACACACACAAATTCATACAAAAAGTAGACAAAAGGAGAAGGTAACAGAAACATCAAATGAGATTGGAATAAAAAACATTATGCTAATCCAAGGTTGAATACGCCCTATACCTTCCAATCAGAGTATATCAATGTCTCATTTAGATCCAGTACTAGTGTGAACACATGCTGCTCCATCGGATGCAAATCTGGGAGAAGCTTATCTGAAGATGGTTCAGTAAACCCCTATAATGAAATAAATAAGATTATGTCAGCTGAGATCAAAACAATAAGCCAACCAAGAGAAAAACCACAATCCAAAAATTCTGAATTTAGTTATATCAAACAATAAGCAAAGAATCAAATGTTAATTATGGATTAAATCCAGTACTTACACGAACTTGTTCTTCAATTGACCTCCTAACGTCTACGTAAAGCTCGAGAAACTTAGCAGGCACTGAAACATCAGATAAACAAATGATGCAAGTTATAAGTAAAACTACTAGTAAGGAAATTACAAAAGTGGCAGTAACAATAGAGAGTGATATGCGATGCAGTATACAATAAATGACAACAGGAGAGAATATAAAGAGAAAAGAATTTATCAAAAAAACTTGAAGGGAAAAGAAGAGAAGAAACCAAAAGGATTATACACCAAAAGAGGAGCAAGTTGAATTATGTCTCAAGTTTCTCCTTTTCTAGACACTAGAAACAGTACCTCTTGCCCCTAACACAGTAAAGTCATTCATGATCTCAAAACTCTCAACCACTGATAAGCCAAAAGCAGAATACAATATTTTGCAAGTTTTGTATATGTCTGAGGAGGATCTGCTTCAAAATAGGTTTTATGGTTTTGGCTAGAGCAAGGACGGCAAAGCAATTTTGGCAGACTGGAAGAGAGAAATGATCAGACTTTTGTGATCATTCTAAGCCCTTTCCGTTATTACAGTACAGAGTATCCTTTTTGGCTTCTTTGTAAACTTCTGCAATGAATGATTTGTTCGGCTTTCAGACATCCATAGGGATTGGAAGGAAATTCTCTTTTGAGTTTTGAGGGGGGGAAAAAGACTAATAAAAATATAGACTACTCTAAAACATTATATCTTGAAACTGGTACATATTTCTTTGATATGCAAAAAACAACAGCAGATCACTTATATGGAGAGTTGGACATAAAAGGTTGACCTCCTTAATTTTCACACGAGTAGCATGACATTAACAAATTAATTTCAAGGCTAGTATATCTAAGAACCTGCTCTTGACAAAGTTTTTAGTGCTATAAGCCTATAAATGGCTACTAATCAGAAAAGAAGGATCAAGTAGCACTGTAGCATCAACAAAAATCCAACTGAAATAAAGACTAAGATGATAGGACGATGAGATATTGCTAATACACAATAAAGAAAAAGAGATAAAACTGAATAAGGTTTGAGATGGAAACAATTTAGTTAAAAACATGCAACATCAATTGAACTCCATATAACGCGTGAAAGTCTAACCTGTCCATGCAGCAGAATGTATCATAGCTTGAAATTTCTGCAACCAAATGATGATCATTAAATTAAGAACAGTAATACATGGTATCACACTGATAAGGTCTAGAATTAAATATCTGGCTCACTCCAGAAGTCCAGATGAAGCTTGAATTTCTACTAAGAAAAAAAATAAGCACATCAAACAAGGGTGCCAACAGATGTAAACACTAATTGATGATCAACAAGGCCCCTAAAAGGTTAACACGAGTCATGACCGCAGAAGCACATAATCGGAAACGAGAAACAGGTACAAAACAAAAGGAAAACATAGAATCGACATTTTCCGATAATTAAGGGTATGAAACGATGGGGTAACACTTTACATAACATTTATTCTTTATTTAGTTTTACTTTAATTCAAGCTAATGTACATACAAGCATTTAGCACATTACCAAATAAAATCACTACTCTCCAATATACGTAGACTTGCAGTCAAAACAAACATATAGCATAAGGAATAACAGAGAGTGAGATAGACAGTTCAAGCAAAGAAGGCAGCCACGACTAAAGAGAACATAACTGAAGTGACGAGTTCAATAGGTCAGTTAGACCAGCGTCTTTTCTTCCTTTTCTCTTCTCTCTGTCCATTCGTTATCTAAAGTTCTCTCAGCAGATAAGCAAGTGTTTTTGTTTAGAGTTAATTTTGATTTTTATCCAAAACCAAAACTTACCTTATTTACATGTTGACACACTTTTAATAAAAATCATTCATACCCAAAATGTTCCAGCTCTGTACCCACTTCGTACCCAAAAAAATTGAAAAAGAAAAAGAACGAATGCCTTAAATCTTTGGAAGGTGCTTCAAGATGGAAGTTTGACATTTTTGCGTCTTTTTGTATTACTTTTGTACCCGAACATCTCAAGAACGCAAAACGGGAGCTGAGTATTATTTCTGTGCTTCATAGGGCATGACTACTACTTACAAGAAAGTAAAACTAATAAACTTTTATACCATCAAGTAGAAGCCACTAACTCAAATGAATTTGAACCAAACATATAAATAAAACATTAAGAAAAAAATCCAGTAAATAACAGCATACTCTAGTGTGACGAGTATTATTAAGATACAGCAACAACGGTGTAAATAGTGTAACAAGAGCTTCAATAAGTAATTCTTTAAACTTGTTCCTGCATCTGTAATCAATAATAGTAATAAAAGACGAAATGACCCCTTAAAACAACAAATCAAATTTGTGTGAATAGTACAACCACATTTCCCTTGACGTAATGAACTAATAAACATTACCATCAATCCATTATTACAATATCAAGCAAGTGAACAGCATTTGTTTGAAATTTTCTCATGCATTGGCAAAGTTCTCCCTCTCCAATACCAGTGTCATGCTTTTGTTGTTGAGATGTCCCAAAATGTTCGTCACTTTTACAAAACTAATGTAACTTCAAATCAAATTGGCCTCTCATTTGGAAAAAAAGAAGGTGATTTGCTTATCAAAATAATATAATAAAATGGCGGTTGTCTCAAGCTCAACTACCTCAGGGAGCCTGTTTTCAATCATTCTTTTGGCCTTTCCCCCTAAAGGTAGTTTAATACTTCTGAGGCATGTCAGAACTTTTGATTCTTACCTACTGATTTCATAAGCAAAAATTATTTCATCCTCATTATAATAGTATATTTTCCTAGGGTTCTTAAAATGAAAGGCCGTCATTAGAGTGGTTTCTACCAAAAAATCACGCACATTTTAGATTATAAAACTAGATAATTAGACTCACACCAAGCGTAGTTCCATCATCCTGAATGGCATGATTTGCAGATGCACGAAAGGCTTTGGTCTTCTTGTCGACCTCGTCCAAACTATATCCTGGAAAATAAAAAAGGAAAATAATATTATTGAAAGGAGGTAGAAAGAGAAGCATCACATCTCACTTATTTTATTCCAATTTCCTAGCAAGTTGTCTTAATCACATCATCCCAGACATCACAACTAACTTAAAACCATCAACCGACAAACAGCTAACTATTCTAAAACATTGATGTATACATATAATAATTTCTTTATTTTTTGAAACGTAAAGTAAATTTTAGCTAAAAAGCACAAATGAATGGGTTGTGGAAGTACCCGCAATCCATACAAATGAAATTGGCTAACCAAAAAATCACCTACATTCATAGGAGAAGAATCACCTACATTTCTACATGATGTAATTGTTCACATAACACTACCCAAAAAATGCAAAACACAGAATAAAACCAAGAAATAGAGGAACTTTCCTAAACTACAAATTAAAACACAAGTACATAAAACTCAGAGATGTTCAGTGCGAAGTAACAAGTAAAAGAGAAACAGATGACAGATATATATGGGAAGAATATAGATGTGGGAAACGAACCAAAAAGAAGTAGTTCTATATGTAGAAAAAAGTTGTACCGTATGTGACATAACCAGCCGCAGCAAGGCCTCCACTTAAAGAGGCAATGAGACCGTACTTCAGAAAATTCCATGGCTTCTTCTCAGCTCCGGCTGCCTCAGGAGGTGGAGTTGGCGCAGTGGGAGGAGGCGGCACTTGATTGTCGACAATAGACGAGGCTGAAACAATCGGTTCTTTTGGAGGATTTGCAGTAACAGAAAAGCATCGGTTATTACTTTTCTTCAAAATGGTTGAAAAAGACCGAGCTCGATATATTGCATACATTACGAATCAAATTGGTATTTTGGTCTCTCCAGCACCTGTAGATCATACAAAGTTTAATTGGCAGTGTATCAAAATACGAATCAGCAATGAATGGCATGATAGATCAATTTGCACGAATAAACACTGTTTAACCGGTTGAGTTTGGGACCTTAGCCTTACAATTTAAACATGTAGGATGGATTAACGTAATAATAATAACTACCAAAATAAATATTTACAATTAAATGAGAGAGAAAAGCGATGGCGTACAGAGAAGGAACCCTCCGACAGTATTTGGTCGGTGATAGATCGATTGGCGATGATCTCGTCGGAGTTCAGACGATGTGTGTTTTTTGCACGAAGAATGAAATAGGGTTTTGTGAGGATTTAGCTTGGGAGCTGGGAGGTAAATAAGATGGACAAAAATGCCCATTTATATTCTGAATTTATCAATTTAAATTTAACCTTGTTTAAAAGTTGTGTAATAATTGAAGTAGTTATATACTTAAATTTGACTAAATTTGGGTGTTTGACTCTATCAAGTATCAATACCAAAATACTTCCTTCGTTTTAAATTATTTAATTATTATTAATTTTTAAAAAATTAAGCTCAAAATTAATATAATTTTTTTAAATCTTAATTAATACAATAATATAAAATATAAAATATCTAAAAAATATTATGTGACGCCCCCAAAATTAGGTATACATCACCCATCTTGGGTGCATGAGATACGTAGATGTAATTCAAATACAATTTGTCATATATAATAATGACAAAACATAAAGCCATGAGTTTGAATACAAATATTATCTATTAGAGATTATACTGAACTCAAAAGGAGTTCTCATTACAATTATTATCACACTATTTCACGAATAGTGAGGACTACTAATCTTATCCTCTGGACCATCACTCCATTCTCCACTCGTCCCAAATTTATATTCTCATTTCACGAAGAGATATTGAAAAAAAATGGTGAGCTCAACTAGCCCACTAAGAAATATTATGACTAAGATAATGCGAATAAATTATCATTAGTCTCCAACAATATTAAACTTATAAAATATAATAGACATCAAGTTTAATCTGCAGTGAACAAGCGATCCATTAAAAGAGTCAAGTAGAAAATAAAATCTACTATCTTTTATGATTAAAAAGGTTTTCATCATCATATCGCGCGAGACTCAGACTTAATAAATATTCCACATCATCGAATCACCCTTGCACTACTGCCAGGATATTCTTTAAGATCATCGACCACAATTATCCATGCACTACGGGCGAGAATATTTGTGTATTCATTAATGATCACGATCATGCCAACAACCGTCCATCAATGTACTACGCCACGATGAGGACTTTTACCACATCATTTATAACATTACGGTCATGATTACACCGAATAATCCCCATGGTCATAATCATACCAAGTCCATCTACCTTCTATGGACCACGATGACTTTCAACATAATATAAACATGAGATGATGACAATGATATAAGAATTCAATAAAACAAGTTCAAGAATTAATTTATCCAAGAACTACTAATGTCTAAATTGTCAACATGATCTTCGCTTTTGTAGAGTAAAATTCAAGAATGATCGGAAGAATATTTTCATTAAAAGATCTTCGGATGAAGCCTTGAATATCGAGGATATTCTACTAATTTCATGGAGTATAAAATCAAAACCTTAACTTATTTGAGTATAATAAAGAATGGAATAACAAAAGAAATCACCACATGCGCAGATTGGCGTAGATGTATGTGTTATTCCAATGAGAATACTAAATAACGGAACCGGTCGTGCAAAATTGCACCGAAGCAGGATGTTCCAATGAATAATAAAGAATGGAATAACAAAAGAAATTACCATGCATACGCATTGCTTGCGTAAACGAGTTAATCCAATGTAATACTAATAAGGGCGGAATCGGTCCCATGAAAACGCATGTATACATGATACTCCAAATGTAATAATTGTAAGACCCCAAATAATTAATAAATAAAATTTAATTTCTAAATTATTATTTTGAAATAGTAAGGATTGATTTGATTAATGTGGATAGTTATGGGTAAAATACGCAAGTATTTCAAAATAAGTAAATGGTTATAAAATATTCATTATTGTTTGGAATATTCGTTTGGTCGTGGAATATTCATACTATTGGGGAATATTAAATGCGACAAGTAAACCAATGTGTGGGCCCATAACTGAAAAATTGGAGGAAGAAACGCGCAAATATAAGTTGTTTAAAAATAACTAGGCGTAGTTATTCTGCAGTATACACTTGTTGGAAAGGCACTACTCAATAATGGTTACTGATAATTACTGCTCAATTATTTTATTGATTTAATAATTGTTGCATTGATATTTTATATTCTTGTTGTTTGATAATTATCATTACACAAAGATTTTTCATTATCGAAGCGATAATTCATATTATCTGAATAATATTATTAGATAACATTATTGGCAATGTCTAGAAAGTTCTGCCTACAGGAGAGGTTTGGTCACCTAATTGCATGCCAAAGAAGAAAAAATTCTTATTGGAAAGCCCTCTTCCAGGAACCGCCTGGTTGTCATTAATATTGTGATTACGTAATATTATTTCCGAATAATTAATTATTGATTTATATGATGAGGAAAATATTGATTTTATGTGGATATAGATGGAGAAAATTTTCAATGTAACAATTGTTGAAAATTAAAATTTTATCTTTTTCGATAAAATAATTCATTTAAATATATTATTATATTTTAATAATATAATAATGGTGATATTTTTACAATGAATGTGTGATATATGAGTATCTGAGGAGAAAGAGTATTTTTGTTGCAATAAATGTTTAAAACATGTTAAACATGTTGGTGGACCCCATTTCTTGACTAAAATTTGATTATAGCACAATTAAAAATCGCCTGGTTTGTGGATTTGATTGGTTTCTGTTTGGAATTTGGAAATATTTTCTTTTGCAAAGTTGTAGATAATTGAATTTCCTATAAAAACTCAATGAGATTCAATTTTCTGATAAAAGGCTATTTATTATGAATTATTGAATTTACAAGCTCAAAATAATTGATTTTTGAAGTTTAAAATATTTTAATATGAAAAACGTTTTTGGTGATTTGAGTGTGGGTCTTGCATGTGTTTTAATGGCTGAATTCAGTTGGTATGCGTGGAAGTTGTAGAAATAATAATAATATTATTAAATTAAATTTTCTACTTTGGTGTTCTAAGCATTTTCCTATAAATAGGTGTCTTAGGTTAGAATTAAAAATTACACCGTAAATTGAAGTTTTCTCTCTATATTATCGAGCGTATTCTTGTGAGTATTTTGAGTATACTTTGAGTATTGCTATACTGGTGCAAGTTCAAGTCATAAATCGATATCCGAAGCGTTTTCAACTGTAAGACTTGTCTTTTTTTCGAGGTAAGGGATATTTTTTTTTTAAATGATATTATTTATTCTAATATCATTATGCCGAAGTATTGATCTGAACTTTTTAATCAAATTTAGAACTTTTAGTGTTGGGGTTACTATTCACGTATACGGTACTATTCACGAATACGGCACTATTCATCGAAAAATAAAATTTTTTCTTTTCGTTCAAAATATCTATTCTGGATAGTAGTATTGATTGTATCCATGTTTTGATCATTCTTGAATTTTACACCACTATGATTATTTTTGAGGTATTTTTGGACGTGGATAAAACAAAGTACGAATCCTTAATCCTTAATCATTAATCCTTAATCCTTGTCATTTTGATTCACTTGATTCGTTTCTTTAAAAAATATTTTTTATCATCCTTAGTCTTAAATGATGATATTATGGAATATCTTTGGCCTGTAGTGCAAAGATGAATGATTTCTGATGAATATTTTTGGCCGTGTAGTGCAGATGAGCAGTGTTTAGATGAACATGACTTAATGATGAATATCTTTGGCACAGTAGTGCAAAGATGAATATTTGATTCAGATATATATTGATTGATGTTACGAGGATAAAAGATAGAGACGAACTTTAAAATTCATATATAGAAGATAGTAGTTTGCATTCTCTACTTAACTCTTCTAATGAATTATTATTTCATTGCGAATATTGATTTAAAACTTGTTGTCTATTGTATTCTATTAGATTTTTCCTGTTGAAGACTAACGATAATTTTATTGTATATTATCTTAGTCATAATATTCTTTACTAGGCTAGTTGAGCTCACCTTTTTTCTTTTTGTTCCATTTTCTTCTCGAGAAGCGAGAATGTAATGAGAAATGCGAGCTGGGGGTATGGAATGATGGTTATAGAGAGAGTTGTTTAGTAGTCCTCACCATTTTGTAAAATAATGTATCAATAAATGTGATGAGAATTTATTTGGGTATAGGTATTGTCTGAAGATAATATTTGTATTCAAACTCACGCTTTTACTCTTGTAATAATAAAGTTGTAGTTATTTCTATATCGTGTATTGACAACTCAGAATGGGTGATGTATACCTATTTTGGGGACGTCACAATAATAATAAAAAAGATTTTAACGGTCCCGGCGTAAAGCGCATGATACATGATATTCTAACGAAATAATAAAAATTTTGAATCAGTCCCACAGTAAAGCGCATGTGACATGGATATTCCAAATGTAATAGTAAAGACCTAATAATAGAAGAATGTCACCAAGTATAGAAATTTGAGGATCACAGATACAAGTTATTCAATGTAATAATAAGCAATGGAATAACAACAGTTCTCTTCATGAATAAGAAAAAATAACACCCCTTACCGTAAAAGAAACTGAATATAAAAGTAGTTAAGTAGCAGAAATACTTTTCTTCTATCTCTATAGTTTATCTCTCTAGAGTTTAGTGAATTTCGTAAGAAAATAATGAAGGAATGAGTTTCTATTTATAGGAAAATGGAATGCATAGTAACTAATCCATGAACGGTCCAGATTGATTTACTTTAATTTGACGGTCCATATTTAAAGTTAAATAAAATATAATATATTCTATTTATAATCTAATAAAACGAATAACTTTATAAAAGATTTTACTATGCAAACACTGCATAATAAAATATAATATATTCTAATTATTGTCTAATAAAACATATAGCTTTATAAAAGTATTACATTTTATATAAAAAAAATTACTATGCAAAAACACTACGCGAGACCTTTATGCAACACTATGCATAATAGAATATAATATATTCTATTTATAGAATAACTTTATAAAAGTATTACATTTTATATAAAAAAGATTTTTTGTATTATTACATTAATAATACTAATAAAACCGAGTGACTTATCACTTAAGCATCAATAATTAATACCGGTGTCTTACTATGCAACCACGCCAGACATTCTTTTCTTTAAACACCGTGTTTTCAACAGCTAACGATAAAACTTCCGCCGTTATTTTCATAAAATATTTTTGTCGTTTTCTCAATCCGACAATAATTTCGATTTATTAGAGTCCACCACCAATGATTGTGCCGTTGTACTAATATTCTCTCTTAAAAGCGAATATTCTCCAACCAATCGAATATTATATAACAACTTGCGTCTTTTTACAAAATTTATAAATATTACCCACAACTATTATATCAATTTCACTCCATAATATTCAAAATTAATAGAAAATTCATCTTTATTAAAAAAAATTGGGATTTTATATATTATTCATTATAAATTTTATTATTTCATAATTTTAATAAATCATATTAATTTTAAAACTTAAAATATCTCAAATTAACTTTTAGAAGTGAACAATTATCAAATAACATGAAATTGAGGTAATATAATAATATAAATTATTTTTATCACTCTCGCATTTAAAACTATTAAAAAATGTGTTTATATGTGTAAAAATTTCATCAAAAATAAAAAATGTGTTTGAAAATAAGTAGTGAAGGCTTTGCAATTAATAAAAAAAAAAAAAAAAAAGAGAAAAGATGAACTGAGGTAACGCCTAGCAAGCACCAGCTACATTAAGCATTAGCGGTCCATTTCGGCGGAGTATTCAATCCCATATCTCCCTCGTTTTCATCGACACCTTTTCTCTACTTCTTCACAAATCACAACAACCCTGCTTTCTGTCCCCAATTCGCTTTCAACTTCGATCAAAGTTTAACAGTAGATATACTGCAGAAGAAGAAGGTAAATGACGAGTTTCAATTTGTACATAAATCTAGTGACATTATGCTTTCAACTATGTAATTCTGCTTTCAACTATGTAATTCATGCCCAGTCTCATTACATTACATCATTATTTGATTGCTAGAATTACAAAATTAAATTTAGTCTTTTTTTTCTATTGTTAATTTATTCTGGCAGCATTTGATCTGAAAATGGACTCCGCGGCCATGACTTCTTGTACCAAATCTGTTTACTATCCTCCAGTAAGTTATTGTTTTCTTTGTTTTAGATTATTGTTTATGTTTGTTTAAATTCACGGCGCAGCTTGATAATTGTTAAACAAGTAGCTCAAATACTGAAACAATGATTTGAAATATTCTTTCAGGGATGTGATCTAGTTTTATTCAGCATATCTTACTTGTTTCTAGGTATTTATGTATGTGTGTGTGCGCCTTTGTGGTGGGTCGCGGAGTCGCGGTCGCTGATTGTGTAAACTAACTTGCCCTACTAGTAAGCTTTGATGTTGCAACAGGATTGTAATAAGTTAGTAGACTATTAGAAAGTTCACCTATATGCATTCTATAGTTGAAAAGGCATGGTTATGGGGCTGAATTTATGTAGTTCATCTTGAAAATATTTACAAAATCAATTTTGTTTAGTAGTACAATAACTATGTTTGGCGTCCTATATTATGCAATAAATAAAAAATAAATCTTTGGCTTTTCTTTTTGTATCTTTTGCTGTTTGTTTGATTTAATTAAACCGAGTCTAGTATCTCTATTTAAATGCAGAGTTTATTCGCGGGGAGCGCTTGTGGGATTAAAAGCTCCCAGTGTAGTTTTATGATAGGAAGTAAAGTGAAATTCTCCAGGCAAAAAGCTCAGGCTTATAAAGTTAGTCGTAAATCTGGGAAACGAGGGGGTGCTCTCAGTGCTACTTGTCGTGACGATAAAATTCTGGTGGCAAACAGAGGAGAGATTGCTGTCCGCGTGATACGAACTGCTCATGAGATGGGTATACCTTGTGTTGCTGTTTACTCAACCATCGATAAGGATGCACTTCATGTGAAATTGGCCGATGAATCAGTTTGCATTGGTGAAGCACCAAGCAGTCAATCGTAAGTTTCCACAATTTTTTTATGCTTATTCTCTCATTCCATTGAATTATTGAGATATACATGGTTTCATAATATATATATATATATATATATATATATATATATTTAGATATATGGTAGACTTTTGTTTTATCACCAATGCAATTATTTCATTAAAAAAAAAAAGGTTCTCTTGATTTTAAGAAAATAGCGAGTGGAAGCAAAATGTCAACCGTATAATGTTTAAAGTTATTTTGTTGAGCACCAGTCAGGGAGATTAGGAATTCTTTGATTTACGTGCCAAGACACGATGACTAGCAGTACATAATTTGTTGGAAAAGAGAGGAAGAGAGCAAAAGTTTTGCTACAATCGTTATAAAAGTTGTTCTTTCTCTTTCTTGCAGGTATTTAGTGGTCCCAAATGTCCTATCCGCTGCTATTAGCCGTGGGTGTACAATGCTGCATCCTGGATATGGTTTCCTTTCCGAGAATGCATTGTTTGTTGAAATGTGCAGAGAGCATGGAATCAACTTTATTGGGCCAAATGTAAGTACTTTAAATCAAGGTATTTTCAACCCTTAATCCTAGAGTGATGATTTCTATATGGCCTTTTATGATGGTATTTTATATACGCAAATGAGGTCTTCTAAGTTGGCGGAACAAATTTACCGGTGATAGAACTTATTTGGTCATTTTTGTGCAAGTATTTCAATAATGGAGAACCTATCCACCAGATGCAAATAGGGCCTCTCGTTCTATAACCCTTTAGATAACTACATCAGAAGTTATATACTATAGCCTAGACAGACAAATATGCTACTGCAGTGGAAACAATTAAACACTCTCAATCCCATTGATGTGCAGTAATTAGCTCCATGAAGCATTATATTAGGTTTACTTTCAAGAGAAAAAAGCATTCTAGTTGGTTTCTTTTTCTATATGAGCTGTGCCCTTATGGAGTTTGTCTTGTTGTTGCTCAGTACCTATGCTGAAGGGTTGATTCATTTTCTCAAGTGATACAAAGCTGTTTTCACTTACTTATCATTATGGAAGTTGTAGCCTGTTGGTAAACCTTCTCCAGTTAGATAATTGCTCTATTTACGGGCTAAAAGTCTAAAACTATATTTGAGACTTATGCTACATAGTTCCATGAAGTTCTAAAGTTAAGTAGGTGCTTGCACAATAATATAAATATTGTTTGATGCCTATTTTCCATGCATGTAATTGTCTCTCTTACAGCATCTTGTTGAGGACGACTAAATTTCAAACGATTTTAAATACATAATCCAAGATCTTTAAGATGGTTAAGATCGTATTTATTGTAAAAAGGAACATATATCTACATTAGACCCTGCATCTCCCATATGGGCCAGCAAGACTAGTACTCAGCTAACTTTTGGCAGTGACATGGTTAGTGGTCTGAGAAGTTCATACACTCACTGGGATGGTATCAAGTGAACGTGTATGTAATAACGTGGCAAATAGTGTATTTTACTCTTACCTTTTCTTCCGCATGACAAATGATGAATGAATCAGCATATGTTGTGTCCTTTCTATGATAAGTTTATCCAGGAGATGCGTAGTTGGAACATCTTTGGATTTTTCCTATATCTGGAAAATGTTTAGGAGTCTGAATATATGATTTTGCAGCCTGACAGTATTCGTGTCATGGGTGACAAATCAACTGCCAGGGACACAATGAAGAATGCTGGTGTTCCAACTGTACCAGGAAGTGATGGATTGGTACAGGTATAAGTTCTGATCAATGTATTATGGATAATACCTTGTTACATCTCTACACCTAACATCAATCTTGATATTGTTAATAATAATTTTGTTAATATTTGTCATAATAGAGCACTGAGGAAGCTATTAGAGTTGCTGATGAGATTGGCTACCCTGTGATGATTAAGGTAAATTTCTTGTAGTTCATGATCACATTTCGATGCCTAAACTGTATGTGATTACAATGCTTAACAATATCTTCTTTTACAACTCATAGTCAAAATCTCTGCAATAGATTATGCAAAAAGATTCAGCAAGATTGTGTAGAACTAAATATCTGGCTCTAAACGTGTGACCTTAAAGGAAGTTGAATTATCCTACCGGAAAACTTGATAGACATTGCTAATGTGTTTGACTGCAGTTCTATGCTTGTTCAATGTTCCTTGTTACACTCTATATGATCCTATAAAGTAACTGATAAGGATACTTATTATAACTTTTCTAAAACAAAACTGTCATATAATTTGTCTCTGCTTTATTGTTTAGACTGGAGATCTTCTACAAAAAAATATATTAAAGTAGTTAACTCTGATGTAGAGCTTTAAGTAGATTGCAGTGCTTCATTTGGTTATAGAACACTTGGTAGTGAATGGCCTGTGGAAAGATTACTGATTTTCTTTTCCAATGATAGAGACTACGAAAATTTTAATGGAAGTGGAGTGCTAACCATAACCGGATAGATATGTATAAGCTGTCACTTTAAAATAAAGGAGGTTACTTATAAAAAAAGGAGGAGATTTGAAATAATTTGTGATCATTTATGCTTTGAAGGCGACAGCTGGTGGTGGAGGCCGTGGAATGCGTCTTGCTAAAGAGCCTGAGGAGTTTGTGAAGTTATTACAGGTATTCTTCTATTCTTTATTTATTCCAGGTTGTTCTCTTCATGAATTTGTACAGTTTAGATTACTTCAAAAATGCCTGTCATATTGGCCCTTGTATTTCAAAGATTTTTGTCCAACTGTATACATTCTGTTTAGAAACAACTTCTAAGAGTTTTGAGGTCTCTTGGTTTCATCACACAACATATCTGATTATCTAGAAAATTACACAAGAGATAAGTTTGACTACGAACTGTATAAAATACCAAACTATGTTTACTGGTATCTGCTACTGCTGCTGTCTCATCCTTACTGGTCACATGGTCTGTTCAGGAACTACTACTTATCAAATGCATTTTCTTGTTCCAGTTTTCTGTAATTTACTTTAACACCCACACGCACATGCACGTGGAGTGGGCTGTATTCATGTATTGTTGGCTAAAAGAATTATATGTTGGGCATATGGGGATACTCTATTGCGGTGCCATTTTTGTGCGTCTTTTTTTTTTTCTCTCTTCTTCTTTTTAAAAATCTGCTTTCTAGTCTTTGTTTCTAAGAACTATATTAGTCTAAACAGCAAACTCAATACTGAAAATATGTTGCCTGGAAGAAATGTTTGAGCCATCTGAGATGAAGTTGTCTTTAACTATGTTTGGTTGAAATAAGGGTTCGTAACTAGTCTTGGCTTATTTTTGTTCTGATAGGCAGCTAAGAGTGAGGCTGCAGCTGCATTTGGAAATGATGGGGTTTATTTAGAAAAGTACATCCAGAATCCAAGGCACATTGAATTCCAGGTGATTTTGATATGTTAAGGTTTTTCAGTGAATTAGTTTAGTTACTTAAAATTTATCTGAACTGGAATTTGAAACTGAATGGAAAGATATCCAATTTTGCGGTTGAGTTAAAGCATGGTTGTAATGTAGGCCCATCGCCTTCAATCAGCTGCACACCTTGTATGGTTAAGCTCCAGGCTCAAGTCTTGACCTTTTCATTCCCTCCCATACCATTTTGTTTTTCTTTATTTCTTCTCTATGTGTGTTTTATAGACAGATTTTTATCTACCCTTAAAATTGTTTAAATTCTACATTTTCAGTTGAAAGTAAATTTTCTCTACTAATGAACGTGGTTGTAACATCTGTTGATTCACATCTACATACGACATGGATTTACAGGTTCTTGCAGACAAGTTTGGTAATGTTGTTCACTTTGGAGAGCGTGATTGCAGTATTCAGGTACATATAACTGTCCATGCATGTTTAGTTTTTGGTTTCTGTAGTCAATATTTACCATCCCATGAATTTTTTTTGGTTAAATGTATTTGATATGTTTTGGTTTTTGGTATCCAAGACTCCAGAAAATTTTGATTTCTCTGGATAAAAGAAAGTGTACGAATTATTCAAACCTGAAGATGAGTTTTAAGTATATATTCATGCTCTTGTACTAGCTAAGACACATAATTAATTGCAATTCAGGGCCGCCCATAAGGCTTTCAAATTGAAATATGTTTTGTCATAATCACTATTTAGTCCTCCACAAGTTTACGTTATTCAATTAGTGTTGGACACTTGATAAAATGCAAACATTCTCACAGTTGATGAATTGAGTATTCAAAAGTCTGGATGAGAATGATCTCATGCAACATTCAAAATGACAAGTTGCTCCACAGACATGAAACTGTGGTTTCATCTATTTGGTCAGTTTGATCTGAAATATGTTTGGGATTTTATTCAAAATTGAGATTCACTATATGTTTCAACATGAAACCCTTAATGTGAATATAATGCTTGCTTGAACTGATTAAGTGCAATTCAAATTCAAGGTTAAAATTTCATGAATAATTTCATATTCCCGTCAAAATCCATATTATAAACTATGCCTTCTTTTTAGTCCCTTGAAAGCCTTTTCTGGCTGATGGTGATTCTAAACAGTACCCATTAGGCAATGTCGTGGGCAAGATCTGAGTTTGCGTCATTAATGTACCTAGTACGTACATAGTAATTTTCTCATAGTGGGTTGTACTGTGGTATATATAATTGTCTTATTCATACATCTGAAGCTTAACAATTTGTATGCTAGAGAAAACATGTTGAGTTATATAACCATGTGTGTGTGCCTGGGTGAGCCCCTTTTTAGTCCCTTGAAAGCCTTTTCTGGCTGATGGTGATTCTAAACAGTACCCATTAGGCAATGTCGTGGGCAAGATCTGAGTTTATGTCATTAATGTACCTAAATACGTACATAGTAATTTTCTCATAGTGGGTTGTACTGTGGTATATATAATTGTCTTATTCATACATCTGAAGCTTAACAATTTGTATGCTAGAGAAAACATGTTGAGTTATATAACCATGTGTGTGTGCCTAGGTGAGCCCCTTTTTGTTGTTTATAACAAAGTATTTACTTTATAAAAAATGTATGTTATATAACCATGCCGCACCCACCCCAAAACGAAGGAGAAAAAAGAGGACTATAAATGACGCAATAAGAAAACTACCTAACCGGCCTTATTAATCACTTTGAGATAATACATAATCTGCAACTTCATTCTCATACTTAACCCTCCTTGATCAATCTCACAATTCTGTCAACCCTAGATGTTGTTATCTTCTCAAGTGAACTTGAGCTAAAGTCCCATTACATTCAGCTTGTATGATAATGTTGGCTCAGGTGATTAATGAGATCATTCCAATTAAATTCGTAAATTATTTGTTGGAAAAAGTTAAGTATAAAAGAATCATGACATGTGCCTTTATAGAGTAACAACATTTATTGAAAATGACTTGGTTGTGCAGAGAAGGAATCAGAAGTTGCTGGAAGAAGCACCATCCCCTGCCTTAACCTCCGAGCTGCGGAAAGCCATGGGTGATGCAGCAGTTGCAGCCGCAGCATCTATAGGTTACATTGGGGTTGGTACTGTCGAGTTCCTTTTGGATGAAAGAGGGTCCTTTTACTTCATGGAAATGAACACTAGGATCCAGGTGAAAATAGGAAAGCTTCTTGTTTAGATTTATGAGGTTTCTTAAAATATTTGTAGGGGGTTTTCATGCAAAATGTGAAATTGTTTCCTGATGTTCGACAATATTTAGGTGGAGCATCCTGTGACAGAAATGATTTCTTCTGTTGACCTGATTGAAGAACAAATCCGTGTTGCTAGGGGAGAGAAACTACGTTACAAACAGGTATGGAATAGGTTACTTAAGACGCTGTGTAAAATAACAATCTTTATATTCATTTACTGGTTTCTGGTCACAGGAAGATATTGTGCTTAGAGGACACTCAATTGAATGCCGTATTAACGCAGAAGATGCTTTCAAAAATTTCAGACCTGGGCCAGGTATGTTTGTATTTTGTGCTTGCTTAACATTCATTAAGCGCTCACCCCCACCCCGTCTCTCTCTCTCTCTCTTTGGTACTATTTGTTAGTGAGATTGCATTGTTCCATATATTGGTACATATGACCATGCTATACTACTGAATTTTCTTTAATCATCAAACGAAACATTGTTTTAATCATCCACACGAGAGGATCAAGTTTGACTTTTTAAAATCAATTTGAAATATTAATTGAAAATTGAAGTAATCATTTAAATTTTGAAAACAATAAATCTTGTAATTATTAGTACTACTTAGATAGTTTATGATTTTTATAATTATATTGTCTAAAACTAAATTAATTCATATCAATTTTGAATTGAAAAATAGCTCAAATTGACTTCAAAAAGTCGTTAATCATATATTTTGGAACTGAGGGAGTATAATTTTTTTGTAAGTACAATGTAGCTACTTTATATAAGTGTTGGCCACACAGTTCCTTTGATGTATGTTGTGCTTTAACATCTGCAAAATATTTGAAAGAAGAAAATGAGCTAGTTTTGTAATGGTTTGAAAGCTTTCTAGAAATTCACTCTCGCTCTTGTATTGAATTTTAGGGAGAATAACATCATACTTGCCATCTGGAGGTCCATTTGTGAGAATGGATAGCCATGTTTATCCGGATTACGTTGTTCCACCGAGCTATGATTCCCTACTTGGAAAGGTTTATATCTCTTTTCTTATTTATTTTCTTTTTCTTTCCTGTTTATCATATTTGTTTATATCTGTGGTATTATAATTCTGTAACTGCATAAATTTGGGTGAGTGAATCCCAGAATCTTGCATGCTTGCCTGTGACCTGTAGGTTATCATCTGCCATTTGGTCCTGCTTTTATGTATGCAAATTGCATGTATTTAAACAGTTTATGTTATTTCTGTATCTTTCTAAATTCTGTTCGGGCTATATTCATTCATAAATTGCTTAGTTGGGCCTTTAAACATATTTATTTAATTGTGCTGATTAAAGGTTAGATGCCAATAGGTCAAGTGTAGAATTTAAAAGAGTTGTTCGAAGCGGTTGGTTGGCATGAAGGTTCTGAGCCAGTTTTACAACCTAATGCTACAGAATAGTGGCATGCTCACTAAGTGTTTTCTTCTATTACTGATATAAACAGAAGTGTGAGCATTCTGAACTGCATCAATTTTGATGTGATAACAATATATGACTATACCAAATTAAATTCTTCCATCAAATATTTTAAATTCAAGGTATTGGCAGAAATACTCTTTCCACCCGTTATGAAGAGTCTCCTTTAGCTCTTTACTTTTTGTTTAGATTGCATTTAGTGCATTCTTGATGGGTAAGTAATTATTTATTTCAATAAAGCGCTTTAAATTTATCCTAATATCTATATAAATTATTTCCATAAGTTCCCAAGTTATGCTCTCGAAAGGGTAAAGTTTAAACTTGACAACTTTGAATTATTAGTCCATTAGTATTTGAAAGAGGAATCTAATTTCATGATACCCTGAAAAGGGAACTCAAAATTGTGGAATGGAGTGCTGCATTTTGTTAGACTGTCTGTGAAATTATAGTATGTTCATTGCCACCTAGATATTTGCAAGGTTTTCGTCTAGATGTCTTTGGTTGATGTAAAACTCAAATTTTGAGTCTATTGCATTGATGTATGCATGGACATAGTACTATCTCCACCTCCAGAAAAGGAATTTTATCCATTTACTTCTATTGTTTTCAGTTTAGATTGAGAACCTTAGCTTTGAATGGCTCTAATTATTAAAGCAACTTATTTCAGCTTATTGTATGGGCTCCGACAAGAGAGAGGGCAATTGCACGCATGAAAAGGGCTCTTGATGACACCATCATTACTGGTAAGTTTGACAAATTTCCAATTGTGGTCCACACATTGACTAGTTCTTCATCTTCCTTTTGTTTTTCATTATGCTAATTCTTGGTAGGGACAAGATAATCCTCTCTTTGGAGGAAGCATGTAGATCAATGGATCCAACCTTTAAAAGTTGCTTTTTGTGCTTGTCTTTTTGTTTGTGCATCATTCTGACAGTAGGAAAAATTAAGGATAACCTGCTACTCAAAATGCAACTTAGTCAAGATATGGCCTTTTAGGTTTGACGGTATCTACCTCTATGCTTTTATTACTTTTGCTTCATTCATTGTTATTTGCTTTTGCCCCTCACTTGGTTGCTACATCCTATTTCAACAGAAACTAGGTCTGATTTCCATATATACCCAATTCTAGAACGTTTCTTCGTCTTATTTTTAATTAGTGTGTACCTCAAGCTTCTCATCAATGTGTTACTTTCTTAATCTTTGATGTTTTTATCACTTGCCCGTATCAACTTTATTAATCTGGTCTTACTTTTCTCTTGGTCCGAACTACCCTAGTCTTTCATGTTTTTTGGTGAGTGTGGTACTTCTGTTTCTGCACTCACTGACACATATTTAATCTTTTTCAGTTTGAACTCAACTATCTGATCAACATCTTGAGTTGTTAGTTGTTACATATCAATATCATCTTTTGGCAGACTACATACATAGCTCTTTATAACTGGTAACTACTTTTTGCAGGTGTTCCAACAACAATCGAATACCATAAACTTATCCTTGAGGTTGAGGTAGGAAAAATCTCTATATTGTTGATGTGTTCTTACTTGGAAAATCCATAGTTTTTAAGTGCTCATAGTTTGGCCTTGTGGTGCAGGATTTCAAAAATGGAAAGGTCGACACTGCTTTTATTCCTAAGCATGAACATGAATTGGCAGCGGTAAGGAATTGTGTTGAACCAGACGTTAAAATTCTGACTAAACCATTGTTTTCAAAGTGATGTTAGTTTTTCCGTAGGTTGTAGTTGCAGAGTCAATGAATAAGGTCAGCTGAATAATGACTTGAATGAAAATCTCCTTGCCATATGATTAGGGGCTTAGGGCATGGCCACCATTTCTGATTCTTACCCCAGCAGAAGGGGTCGAACTATTACCAACATACCCAAGTGATTAAGTAATCAAAACATTTCTAGAATTGCCTTTGATTCTCGCAAGTTTTATTTCGGCAAGGCAAGGCAAAGCATCAGCCGTTATGATTGTTCTTTATGATGCAACTAGTGTAATACCTTTAGACGCTAGATTGAAAAAAGACTTGACAAAGTAATGTGACAATATATTTGAAAGCAGCGTTCTTGAAGGTAACCATAAATTATTTTCTATGCCTGCAGCCCCAGAAGATTGTACCAGCAACACCTGCTAAAGAGCTTGCGAACACTGCAGCCTAGAGGGAAAACAAGACATCTTGGGTAGGTGGAGCTGATATTTTTTAACAGGGTGGTGGTGGTTTGGTCTAATTGTATTAGTTTGGTCTCGGCTGATTTTGTTCTTCATAGTTGTTAGAATAAAATCCCTTCTTTTTGCTGTCAAATGATGCTTATCGCATAGATTTGGATCTGAATTGGATATTGTTTTTGTGGTTGGTCTTAGAAGAGCTTAACTGTACTATTGAAGCATGACTAAAACGAATGAGAAATTCTTCATGGAATATTTTAACGGGAAGCGGTTAGTATGAAGTTTATTTTGGGGTAAGTTGATCAATTGACTAATAGAATACTGACACGCAGGCGAGGTTGTATGCGTATCAGTATTTTATTGATCAATTAACTAATTTATCAAAAAAATAACTTCATATTAACTGGATCCATTTTAACTAATTCAAACAAAAGTTTCTGTTCACTTGTGACCACGATTTCTTTTATTCGAGACAAAAGAGAAGCCAAATGTAATTTGCTTAAAGCAATGGACAGTTTTCTGTCCACGGTGGGTCCAACATCTATAAAAGTAAATTGGCAGAGGATAAGATATTTTCCGTTTAAGGAAAACTATTACAGTTTCCATATAATTTTCTTCAATACACAAATATTTGTGTCCCTCCATGGGAAAAAAAATTGGAGGAGAAGGAATAGATATTTACATAAAGTCGTCCTCTTAGAAATCTCGTGCTCATGAAAAGTTGTGGTCCTGTTTGAGCAAAAGTTCCGAAAAAGAAGCCAGAGTATCTTATTGTTCACCGTTAATTTAGACTTTAGCAATATCAATAACAAATTATAAAATATCTTTCTACTCTTTGATAGTGATAACATTTATTGTGAATATAATTATAGTTCACTGTCTTATTACAATAATTATTAAAGAATGAGATTATTGATATTTTTATAAATAAAAATAATAATTTCATAAATTGCTTATTACATGGATAGTAAACGAGTCTCGCACCCAACTGGGAGAGAGAACTTGTGAATTTTACTTGTAAAAATAACGAATTCCTTATGTATGTGAAAGAATAATGTAGGCAATCTTATCCATTCTTTTATTGTGATTATGTAATATTAAATGATATTTTTATGAAAGTGGGACCCACTCAATTTTTCTTATAAAAATATATTAGAGATTTCTTCCTAGTATAAAAATATTAAGTATAGAGCTTACAATATCTAATGTGTAAGACAAAAAATTTGCTACCTCTCCCATTTTATTGAAAAAAGTAAGATATGGCCAAATTAATTATTTTTAAAATTAATAAATTGTACTTTTTTAAATATAGATGAAGACGTTAAGAGCATACTACATTAAATAAAATGAGTTAGTAATTATGAGGTTTATGATTTCAAAATGAATTACTTAATTAATAACTCTAAAAATAATCAATTTAATAATAAAAGTCAAAATTTATAAAATAAACTAGAAAAAAAGTAGTAGTACATATTTGAAATTAATAATATGATAAAGAATTAATGATTGTGATTGACGATTCATCGGCCTAATAAAAAAAGTCTACAAGTCCAAAAAAAAAAACAATTGTTGCACCCGTGCCCGAAATTAAAGTAAAAGACTAGCTGATATTTAAATATTTTCTTTATAATAAAAAATTGAATGATTTTTAGTTAAGAGTTTTAAAATAATTAAAAGTTGACACGATAAAGCTGAATATACAATACAATTTGTAGGCAAAAATTGGGTTGTCCCAAATCCCAATTAAAAAAAGATCAATCCCACCCGTGTCTCTAATTCGAGTAATTATATTTTGCTGCCATTTGTACCAACAGTTATACTACCTCCGTTATTAAAAAAAGAAATTATTAAATTCACAATATTTTTTGTTATTTCTATAATAAAAGTGTTGTTGTAGATGTATAGACGGTGAAAACCGTCACTATTGGGTCTATAGCGATATTTTTGTTGTGAAAATAACATTTACGATTGTGGATTTAACAATTTCTTTAAAAAATTATCGTTTAAAATTTTTGTACATATATTAAGAAAGTCATTTAATACGGATTATCATTTAACAATTAAAATTTGTTTGAAATTTCATCACTACCCCTTTATAA
The DNA here is from genome assembly GCA_020205605.1 of Panax ginseng. Lineage (NCBI taxonomy): Eukaryota > Viridiplantae > Streptophyta > Magnoliopsida > Apiales > Araliaceae > Panax > Panax ginseng. The sequence continues at coordinate 8,418,423 of CM035127.1, forward strand.
GAAGTTGAAAACTATTAATAAAGGGAGAGAATTTCTTGGGGCAATAAGAGAAAATATGGGTGATATAAAAAAGTAAATAATTTATTTTACTAAAAAGTTGTAAACGATAAATAAATTGGAATAAATTTTTTCTTCTAAAACGATAATATTTTAGAAACAGAGTGAATAGAATATAAAAATTAATAAAAAAAACAATCTATTAATCCGAATCAATATCTTGAAAGAGTTGATTGTCTTGAGCTACTACTCTCTGCTTTAGTTTAAGGTAAAACTATTTTTCTCTCATTCTCATACTCTTAAATCTTAGTCTCTCGTCTATTTCTGGTCTTTAATCTCCCTAAATTGTCATTTCTATTAGTTGTTTTTGTTGCCCACTACTTGTTTGCTGAAATGTCAAACAGTAAGCTTTAATTTTTCTTTTCAAATTTACTGTTAAACCCTATTTTGCTAAACTTAATCAAATATAATAATTTTACATCTTAAATTACCTGAGAATCTTAGTATCTTATATACTACATCCGTTCCATAATATATGTAATTTTAGATGCTTTTATTTTTTCTGAATTATTTGTTGTTTTATAAGTATAATTTAGAAAAATTAACTATCTTTTCAAAATTAACCGTTTGAGAAAATGTTACGTATAAGGGATAAGAATAATGCTAGAGACACAAACTTTTTTATAAATATTTTATAAATTGTTGATGTGGCATACTTCACCTCAGCATATTGGCGAGGCCGAAAACTATATTGAAATAATTTGTTGATCAATATGCTGAGATGAAGTATATCACATAAGCAGTTTGTAAAATATTTGTAAAATAGTTTGTGACTGTAGCATTACTCAAGGGATAATATGAGATAAATGTGATAATTATGAGAATTTAAAGATGTTATAGATAACTTATATTACATTTAATATTATAGTACAATTATTTTTTTAATTTTTGTATCCATTTTGAAGTAAAAAGTAATTGACTTTTTAGGTCTCCTTGGTTGTTTGGTCAGACCAAAGAGAAGCTTTAGAGGTTGAATTGTAACAATAGTTAGACCTGGTTCAGTTTAGAAGTCAGAGCACAATTCTCTCTCCTGAGCAGTTTTGGATAAAACAAACATTAATGAGTTACTCCCTCCCTTCCTTATCTTCATTTTAAAATTATGCACAAATATTAAAATAATAATTATATAATATTAAATATAATATCAATCGTATAGATGCGTTATTATTCTTTTATTAGAAAAAGAGAATGTTACTTCCCTCCGTCCCTAATTATGTGACGTTTTAAATATGGACACAAGAATTAAGATAATGATTTGAAAACATTAAATATAATATTCAATTGTCTATAATACCCTTAATCTTTTGTTAGGATAAGAACAGTTTTGTTGGGATAAGGAGAGGGAAAGTTTAAAGTATCAAAAAAATAAGCAAAGTAATGAGGGGTAATTTTATAAAAATTATCATTAATTATCCTAGATTTGAACAAACGTCAAATAATTAGGGACAAATAAAAAACTCAAAAATGTCAAATAATTAGGGACGGAGGGAGTATTTATTGGACAAAAAATAATAAGAGAACCAAAGTTATTATATTTATTACTTGAGATAATATTGAAAACTAAGTAATTAATGCTTACTTGAAATTTTCAAACGATTTATATTAAGAAATAAAAAATATTTTTTTAAAATGACTTATATTAAGGGAGGGAGGGAGTATTATGAAGAGCCAATTTAAGGATTTAAGAGTAGATTTGGGCGAGATTAAGGAGTGAATTGCAGATTTGGTAAATATTGGTGGGTGAGTGATGAAGTGAGGGGATTAGTTTAGAAAACAGAGCAGCTTAGTTTTGGAAGGTGAGGACTGTTATAATTTTCATAAAATTTTATTATTTTTTAGTTTAATTACTGGAGCTCACGGTTAAATTTGACCTGTTAATAGTTTGAAGTGTGACAATTTATTTTATAAAGTAATGTTTGAGGTGCAAGAAGACACGTTTTAAAAGTTCAGGTTACAATCTGTATTTTAGTCTTTATTATTTTATGTCATTTTTCACCCCAAGAATTTTCAATTCCTGCAACTGCATACCTGCAAAATGCAAATCATAATCCTGATATCTACTCGTGCTTTTGTAGTTTTCTCCTAAACCCCACTAAATTGGGTACATAAAAAAGTAAACAAAATCGGTTCTTTCTCTCTACATGATGTATACATCCATGTTTCGTGTGTCAGATATTAATGGGGTTTATTCAGCGGATTCTAGTCTTCATTAGGAACTTGAAGGTGGGCCTGTTTTTCAAGCTTCACTCGTTACAAGAGTGGTTGCTACTTGCTATGTTTGGGACCGACTCACGCCATGACCCCATCCCTTTCTGCACTTTGTTTTTGTGGACGCTTGATTTTCAGGATAACCCATCAACATCATCTAAATTTATTTTGTCTAGGCCTAGCCTTGTAATTTGACCCTTTTCTTGGGTTATTTTTTTGGACATCGCACCTAAAATATTTTCTTTTTTGGTTTTTATTTGATTCTTCTGTTTATATGAGATTCTGGGTATCCAGAATTTGTTCATATTAGGGTTATTAATCATGCTTTACTGTATATGTCATTGGTTTTTACTGGGTTTTATCAACTAATTTAAAGTTGCTTTTTTTCGTTTTTTCGTTTTATTCTGCTGTTAAAAAATGGAGTCCCACAGATTTCAAGGGAGAGAAGATTTCAGTGATGATCTTACCAAAACAAGGTTTGGTTTCTAGTTACCTGCTTATGCAATCCATCAATACTGAAGTTCAAGAAAAGTTTTAATTTTTTTCCCTGGAGAGTTGGGTAAAACTGTCAAAGTCTTGATATTTGTCTTTTGGGAGCTAGGTAATCTTTCATTGTTATGGTAGTTTATAAAGTTAATGCAATCAATGTCAGTTGGCTATATAATGCTTGAACTAATCACTAAGTACATAATTTACAATCATGATTCAAAACCAAAGAAATTCCTAGTGGGTCACACTAATTCTGCTCGCAACTTTAGTTGTATTCATGGTTATAGTGCTATTCATCACTCAGAAAGGGTATATGTTCAAATGGGTGTTAATGATTTCATGTATAGTATTGGTGATATAAACAACATTCACTGTGGTTTCTAAATTTGAAAATTTTCAAAATTTGATATATTCTCCATTTCTCCTAAACTTTTATGATGCTTTTTTAATTTACTTATTGCAAGTTTGAAAATTATGGAGTAACAACTGTTGGCTATTGACGACAATAATTCAGATAGGTGTTTTTACTGTTTGGTCTTACTGAGCTGAAGAGAACAAAGAATAAGGTGGCGATACCAGTTATAGAAGCTGTAAATGGGGAATTTTTAATGCAGTAAGATTGTAAAGAAATACTTATTTTGTGGGTTTTTGCTGTGAAAACTGTTATTATCAATAAGGGCTTTTGGTTATTAGTATTTTGTTGGGATCAAAAGTGGCAAACTGAATACTGTTTTTTTTTTATAAAAAAAAAATCCATTTTAGACTTCTGGGGCTTCTTTGTTTTGTTGCATTTCGTTTTCTTTCACATCCCACAATTTAAAACCCTGATTACCATTGTATTGAATTCACCGTCACCATAAATTTTATATTCTCTCTCTCTCTACCTTGTTCCAAATTACCATTTATCGTCTTTCTTTATTTTAAGGTTTTCAGAAATTTCTCATGCTCTAACTGAACTGCTGCCTTTTCTTCATCAATAGGGTCAGCAATTCACAAGCGTCCAATTTTTGAAGCAAATCACCATTGATTTATCAGCTCTTTCTTCTTGTATGGTTCTGTTATGATATTTATTGGAGGTGCTTTTTGGTGCAGCTCATTGGCTATTTTTGGGGTCTGTTTGTTTCTAATTTTGCTTACCTCTCCAGTCTGACAAGTCTACTTCCCATAATATCAGAATACTACCAGTTGTCTTTCATACCTTTTTATGCAAATAATTCAGATCCCATTTCCAATTTCTATTCTAGACAATTCCATGTTTAATGAGATAGAAATTTCAGATTAAATAGTTGAGTAATTTGATATAATCCTTTTCTACCTCTCCCCGTGGGCTAGAAAATCAATTTTAGACTAGATAGATGAGTGCTGATGAATCAGGTGATAGCTCCATATGGAGTAGAGAGCAAGATAAGAAATTTGAGAATGCTCTGGCAACTTATTCTGAGGATTCATCAGATCGATGGGAGAAAATTGCGGCTGATGTTCCTGGGAAATCCATAGAAGAGGTTAAACACCACTATGAGCTCCTAGTTGATGATGTTAACCAGATTGAGTCTGGCTGTGTACCACTGCCTTGCTACAGTTCCTCTTCAGATGGCTCAACAAGCCAAGTGGGTGATGAAGTATCTGGTAAGAAAGGTGGCAATTTTAGCTGTGATTCTAATCATGGCGGTAAAGCTTCAAAGTCCGATCAGGAGCGCCGTAAAGGAATCGCTTGGACAGAGGATGAGCACAGGTGAGTTATTATTACTCCTTTTTTTGTATTTTTTCTGATGTGCCCTTTGATGTTATCTGCTATTAGAAACAAGTAAAAACTGAAACATCTTTCAAACCTTGTGTAATGTTGTTTTTCTTTACTGATTTGTTGGTCCTATTCAACTTAATAATTAATTATCTTGCCTGCAATGTGGATTATTGTGTAAGAACCGATTTAGAGAACCACAACTCCACAAATGTGTATATCTAATTGCATTAAATGATTTCTTGAACTAATGTTATATCCACCGTCTAGGCGACTCTTGTTATTGTGAATCCAGTGTTCTAAACTTCAATCTAGGCTGCCGCCTAGGTGGAACCAGCCCTCAAATGCCTCGATTTGGCCTAAATTGCTGCAAAAATAATTCTATGCAGGCATGATTTTTTTCCTATGCTATGTAAAAGAATAAAAGTAATTTTTCATGATCAATCATCACAATAGTACAGGTCCAAAATTTTCATATACAAATTTATAATTTAGAATCTTCACATTTAATATATGCTTTATATGGTTGCCCTTGAATTTCATTGGAAGCCATAGAACAATAATATATTTATTGGAAGCAATTGGACAACATTCTTGAGCATCCTTTATGAGATGTTGATGTTCTCATTGTTGACCTAATTGCTAACCTGTTATTTGTTTGAAAGCAATGAATTCAATTATATATACATTTATATATTTTTTAAAACTGCCTAGTAGACTGCCTAGGTCCTCCTAGAGATGTTCTAGAACACTCCGTAAACCTGCGCTTTGCACAGAATTTGCTAATCTGCTAGGCAGTTAACATTATCTGGCAATTTGGTAATGAGTCATTAAGCCTTATAATGTATTATGAAGTGATCTAAAGTTAGTGGCGTATATGTAGATCCAGTGTACATTTTTAGATGAAGAATTCAAGACTGTTCCCTAGATTATAGAATCTTGTGCTTACACTTTATATGCTCTACGGTCAGAAAACAAGAATTTATCTATTTATAGGGTTTACTCATTTGAAGTCTTTATTTGGATGCTTCTTACATTGCATTAATGGTTGATCATAGTTTCTACACATGCTTTAGGACATGTTTCACTGATCACTCTTTATCAGATCCTACTTATGTTGCAATCAGCTTGCCATCTCTTCTAATATGGTCAACTGCAAAGGGTTATTCATTTATTCTTATCTATATTCATTGATGTTTGCCCTTTTGTGCCTACTACCATCAACCATCGAGAAAATATTGAATTTGTGCTTCAGAATTCCACAGTAGATGCATTATTTCAGAAAAATTAACTATCGCCTTCCCCAACCTTAAACAAGTTCCCGTGTAAGATTCAAGTAGAGCAAAACACTTCCAGGCAAGGCACATAACCAAATAAAGTATAGGATGATAGATGTCTTACAAGTTGCAAAATATAAAATATAAATCATCCATGACTGACCATTGGCATCCTAATATTGGAGTTTGATTTTTGTAACACATCCTTGGTTTTACTTAAAAAGAAAAACATTTTTCAAAGGCTTTGTTGTTATACTGTGGTGGATCTTTTCAATATCGAAGCAAGTGACTGCTGGATTAGTGTAACACTGTACCCTTGAAATCCATCAAATCATTGTTCATTGAACACCTCTCGTGGTGTTTCAGGTTTTTAAATGCAAGTAGAATTGAGTAATGCTGTTTGTAAAGTTTGATGGATGAGTGTTTTGATCCTGGCTGAACTTTTCACAAGGATGAGAGGTAGGGCAAAAGGATTATGGACTAACGCTGTGGAAAGAACAGCTGTGAGATTTCCATTGTTTTTCTGGTTACAATTTTACAAAGTAAATGCATTAGAAGAACACCTAGCTATTTTTCTTTTTTTGGGGTTTTTTTTTTTTTTTTGGGGGGGGGGGGGGTGGGGTTACAAACCAAGGTTGACGTAGCAATGACATGTAAGCGAGAGGAACCAACAACAAAAAGGACCTGGAGATTTTTTTTTGCTCACTTTAAGACCAACAAGAACAAATAAATGAATAATCATGAAGTTCCACTATATCTTGAGAGTTAGCAAGTCTACTCCTCCAGAAGAGTGAAAGTTCATTTTCTTCGAAAAATTGAAAGAGATCATGTGATTTATTGAATAACCATATTCATACAGTTAAAATGCCACAGTGACTATCATTTGGGTATTGTGGGCATCACCTATGAAATGCCAGTAAGGAGTATGTCAGGACTACAGTTTTCCAGTTATCTGGCAATTGAGAAGCAAGTGATCAAATAACAAGGACAACAACTTGCTAGCAGCCATGAGCCTTGGAGTCGAGTGTGAGGCTTGTTGATGTAGTTGACTCACACGTTAGAGGGACATGGTTAAAATACTTGTGAGGTTAAGGTTGGAGTCCCTCATTTGAGTCCCTCAGCCAGTTTATCACGTTAGGCAATTGAGGTTGTGGTTGATACTTCTATGGTTCCACCGTGGGAGTCCACAAATGAGGTTGGAGTATTACATCAGAATCAAATGAAGTATCAACTCACTGATATTTTTGGAGCAAGTACACAATTCAAATGTAAAATATTTACATAAAGTCTATTTTACCCTTAAATGTACTTAAATAGGGTCCACAACTTTTAGAAAAAATAGAAAATCTTTAGTGTATTAGGTTGGTCCATTGTGGGTAAAATAGGAACTTATTTATACTCTCTCAACATTTGTTTTTCTTAATTTTGGTGAAAAGTGTACCTAAAGACATCTTTTATGGGACAAAGGGAGTAGCTATTTTTGCTTCTCTATGAATTCTGTGCTTTGGAACTTTTCTGAAGACTTATCTGCATTCACACACACTATTAAATACTCAAAACTTGATGTTTGAGATCACATCGCCATCCATTTTTAGTTCTCTCTAGTATTGTCCTTTTCATTTTAATAGGGGAAGCAATATTTTGTGTGCACTTATTGATACATTGTCTCAGAAATAGATTAAAGGTCTCTTGTGAAGAAAGAACTCAGATGGTTTGGAACAAGAGAGAGTTCTCTATCTTGACTCAACTTACATGTTGAGGAGTCTTGTTTGTATACATGTTCATGGATCATGTCATATTTATTCCTATAGACAGATGTTTGCATTCTTTGAGAATATAGATGTCATATGTTGTTAACTTAGTGTTCTAATGTTGTTTAGCAATTTAGTTGTTCCCATACAAAAGCTACCTATTGCTCCTTAGTCAAAATGGGCGCAGTAAATTCTCTGTTAATTTCTTGTTTCCTCGTGTGACAAAACAGATTATTTCTTCTGGGTTTGGATAAATACGGTAAAGGTGATTGGCGAAGTATATCCCGGAATTTTGTGGTGACAAGAACGCCTACACAAGTAGCGAGCCATGCACAGAAGTACTTCATCCGTTTAAACTCTATGAACAAAGATAGGAGGCGATCAAGCATTCATGATATAACTAGTGTCAACAGTGGTGAGATTGCGGTTCCCCAAGGACCAATCACTGGTCAAACAAATGGTTCCTCTTCAGGAAGTTCATCTGGCAAACCAAGCAAACAACCTCCTCAATCACCGGCAGCAACCTCAGGAGTTGGCATGTATGGTGGAACAACTATAGGGCAACCAGTAGGAGGACCCCTCGTCTCAGCAGTCGGGACACCGGTGAATCTTCCCCAACCAGCACACATGGCATATGGTGTGAGAGCCCCAGTTCCTGGACAAGTGGTTCCTGGTGCCCCAATGAACATGGGTCCCATTGCATATTCGATGCCACACACATCTTCTCATAGGTGAGCTGTTTTTTATTTGGAAAAAAAAATGTACAAAGGAGGGTAGGGACTACATTGCTCATGCTCATTTTGGGGTAATTGGGTTCTTCTCGACTTGAGCAAAAATAATATAATGCGTATTTTGCAGACACAAGTATCTGGTGAGGCTATCATTTTCATTCTCAATAAACTCAAGTCTTATGAAGAAACTGAATGCATCTGTATAGGTAGCTGTGGGTAATGTGACAGGCAGCATTTAGGGTAGTTCATTAGTTCTACACATGCAGTTGTCATGATTAGTAGTCGTAGAGGTAGTAATTAGTAGGGGGGGGAAACAAGAACCTTTTTCTGGCTTCTCTCGAGTAGCATATCTAAGCACACGAATGTGCAAGCTTTGCTACGAGTTTGGCTAATGAATCTTTTGAAAGTAGTCTTTGAATTTTGAATGGCACTCGTACTGTTTGAGTTTAAGATTAATTTGATATATGGTTCATCGCCCTGTGAAATATACTGGATGGTGTTCATATTTTCTTATTATGTATGTTGCTGTGTGGCACTAGAAAATAATCTGCTGTTAATATTATTAGGTCCAATGTTTAGTCTGAGACATGGATGTTAATGGTGGTAATCGAAGAACTCAGATCTTTGTAGGTTGACCTATAGTTTTAAAAAAAAACACACCAAATTTTCATAACAGGCCTCGAGTTCATTGAGGTTGAGACTCAAGTCCAGAAAGTTAAAGATGGTACTACCTCCGTTCTTAAAAGATTGTCGTTTGATTTTTGCACATGGATTAAGAAAGTATCATTTATCAAGTAAAATTTGTTTGAAAATTTCATCACTACTCATTTATGGGAAGTTGAAAATTATTAATAAAAGGAAGAGAATTTTTTGGGACAATGAGAGAAGGTAGAAGTAATATAAAAAAGTAAATAATTTATTTTCTTTGAAAGTTGTAAACGATAAATTTTTTAGAACAATTTTTTTTCTTTTAAGACGATAATTTTTAAGGAACGGAGGGAGTAATATATTTGAAAAGATTAAATGTTGATATGTCTCATAATATAAACTCTAAGTTACTAAATTTTACTCTGCGTTTCAAAAAAAAATAAAAAAATAAAAAAAAAGTCCCATAGCAAATTTTGTTTTTAATCTTATGTACCCCCTTAAAGAATATGTTGTTAGTTGAGTTGTGTGATAATAAAATTATGAGAATATTGTGTTATTTTCTATTAGTACTAATTATAAAAAGTGGACTATTTTGTGGATAATTTTTTTCTTTTCAGAATTATAATTATGGGTAGTGTTAGAAGTTCTAAATTTTTGGTGGCGTCTCAAATAATAAAAATTAACAATAAAAAATTATTTTCTATCATCGCAAAATAAAAAACTACTTTTAAATGTATTTTTTTAAAAAAAAAATTACAAGTGCGGTGACTTTTTGTTAAACTTATTCCATCTTAAAACTAGGATTTTTTATGGTGAATAACATAAGTGCTTTTATAGAATAAAAGAAAAAAAATCACATATTTATTATTTATATAAAGACGAGTGATTATATATTATTTTGAAATTGAGTAGTATGATTTTTATTGTTAGTACATTAATTAATGGGTCCTTTACACTAATATACAACATTTAGAAAGTAATTACAAAAATAAAACATACACAACATAATTACAAAAATAAAACATAAGTAATATAACGCCCCTAAAATCACGTGTTATTATCCAGTTAGTCATCCAATTTCATATTTGAAATTAACCGTCCCTAAAATCATGCAACTTTGAAATCGGAACAACAGATCAACGACGGAGAAGACAAAATACTTAAACCGAAGCCTCCCAAGTCATGACTAAACTCAGAATCTCTAAGATCAACGACGATCTCTAAGATCAACGACGGAGAAGACGAAGCCAAATCTCGCAGATCAACGACGGAGAAGACGGTTTCTATTGTCGCGACGCATCTCTAAGATCGAAAATAGCATACAAAATTAACAACGCCTTCAAGATCAGAAACCAAATACTGCAGTGATTGTTGAATACAAATCAACATCAATTTCGATCAAAAAATACTGAGGTATGTGAGTTTAAAATTTATAATCATATAGTTACCTATTGTTACTACGAATTACTATATTGGTTACCTTTCTTAAGTTTTTTGCACTTAAAATGGTCACACGGTAAGAATAATGAATGTTTTGATTGCAATTGCATGTAAAAATGCACTTGGTTACTGCTTAACATTACATTGGTTACTGTCTAACTATGTCTATGTTGCTGTTTAATGCTGGATTGGTTAATGCATAATGGTACTAACTAATGTTGCATTGGTTGCTGACTAATAATGATTTGGTTACTGTGTCCATTACATTGGTTACTGACTAATAATGAATTGGATATTGTGTACCGTTGCTTTGGTTACTGACTAATAATTACTTTGTTACTGTGTAACATTATAATGGTTACTGATTATTACTTGATTACTGACTAATGCTGACTTGGTTATTACTTAACATTACATTGGTTAGTGCTTAACGTTACATTGGTTACTGTCTGATTATGTCTATGTTAATGTTTAATGCTGGATTGGTTAATGCATAATGGTACTAACTAATGTTGCATTGGTTATTGACTTAATAATGATTTGGTTATCGTGTACCATTACATTGATTATTGACTAATAATGATTTGATATTGACTAATAATGACTTTGTTAATGTGTAACATTATAATGGTTACTAATGAAGACTTGGTTCTTGATTAATCTTGACTTAATTACTGCTTAACATTACATTGCTTAATGTCTGACTATGTCTATGTTACTGACTAATACTGATTTGGTTACTGTGTACCACTGCATTGTTTACTGACTAATAATGACTTTGTTACTGTGTAACATTATAATGTTTACTGATGAAGACTTGGTTACTGACTAATGATGACTTGGTTACTGTTTAACATTATATTGGTTACAGGCTAACATAGGTTATTGACTAATAATTAATTGGCTACTGTGTACCATTGCATTGGTTACTGACTAATAATGACTTTGTTACTGTGTAACATTATAATGGTTACTAATGAAGACTTGGTTATTGACTAATCTTTGACTTAATTCATCGCTTAACATTACATTGGTTCTTCTCGACTATGTATATATTCATGTGTTCCATTGCATTGGTTACTAACTAAAATTACTTTATATCTTGTGTAACATTATAATGGTTTCTTGATGAAGACTTGATTCTTGACTAATGCCGACTTGGTTATTGTTTAACATTATATTGGTTACTGGATAACATTGATTTTGTTACTTACCATTACTTATTCTATCGATGATAATGGAGATGATTCCAGTTGTACTTTATTTCAATCTAAGACATGGGGTGATAGTAACGAAAGACACCAAATTTGAAGTTATTGGCATATTAGTTCCATCAACAATTTCGTTCAAAGAAATGCTAACCAAAATATGCAAAGGCATTACACTGAGACACAAACACAACAACATTGTCAATCAAATTTCGATTAAAAACGACATTCCACCGATCAAGATATCGGATGAAGCAACCTTATAATTCTTTCCGAAATGAGTAGAAAATCGATGAACAAGGTAAATTCCCACCGATTGTGGATATTGAACACGTAATGGGACGCACAACGATCTTGCATAACTTGACAAATGTAGAAGAATCTACAATTCACGATGTAATGCCAATCGGATCAACACAAGAGGAATTCAAAGATTAGTTCCACTAAAGAAGCCAATCATGCCAATTTGGAACGCAATATCTTGATCGACTTGCAATGGAAATTATTGAACAACAACGAGATGCATAACATGACAAATCATACGCAGAAGAACGATATGATGATGTAATATCGGATCCGAATGAATGTGAAGTAAAATTACATCAAACCTACATGCGAAAAAAAAAATCTCTCACAAGCTATGAAAGGTGCATTCAATAAAAAAAGCAGACAACACAAAGTCCAACGAACAAGTTATAGAGACTTTGTATTTATGTGTATGCTGATGAAGATTGCAAATAGAAGAGAGTATCAAGTTTCGTAAAAAACCAAAGATGTTCAAGGTTAGAGAATTCAATGATATCCACACTTGTTCTTGTGAATGTATTGTTGGGAGACCACGACAGACAGCAAATAGTGAGTTGGTCGTTGAATGCATAATGCAAAAAATAACAAATTTAAAGAAAATATACACACCAACCGATATTGTGGAAGACATGATGTCGTAATATAATGTGTCTATCTCTTTACAAAAAAGCATGGAGATCGAAGGAGAAAGCGTTGGAAAAGGTGAGAGGAAATCCACACGACTACTCACTCATCCCATCATGGTTACACATCTTTCAAGAAAACAAATCCGGTAACACCTTAAAAACATTTATTGCTTTTATATCATTATGCGATAATCAATATGATGTTCCACAATAATCAAGATATGATTACACGATAGATTGTTTACCAATGTAAATTGTTTATCGATTAATATTGTATTGGTTACCTTCATGCAATATCTTTGATTATCAGATAATGCATTGGTTACCAAACATGTGGTTACCAAACATTAGTCAAGAATATTATTCAAGAACTAAAATATCATTAACAAGAACTAATTAAGCATTATACAAAGAAACAATAAACTATTACACAAAGAACTAATACACCTTTAGATAAAGATGCATGTTTAGTTATTATTAGTATTAGACCATTTGTATGCGGTTATTATATATGTTTGGTTACCTTAATACGCATGTTTAGTTACTAAATGTAATATACAATTTGTATACCATTAACCACATGAACGATTACCGATTACTAGTGATTTGGATACAGATATCTACTACTTGTAATTCTAATGATAAGTCTTGATGTTTTATATCGTGTTAAAATCACAACCCTCGAGTTGAAACAAATGGTCGCTTCAAGTATCTATTCTTTTGCCATCGAGCATCCATTCAAGCATGGCACCATTGTTTTCCAATCATTGTAATCGATGGCACATTCATACAATCAACTTACGGGGGACATTATCGATAAGAAGCACACAAGATGCAAACCAAACATTATTCCAATTGCTTTTTCAGCTTGTTGAAAAATGAAATGAATTGTCTTGGAAATGGTTTTTCATAAATTTGAGAAATGCTTGTGGAGTTAGGGAAGGTCAAATTATTGTTTCAGATAGACATGAAACCATTATACAAGGATCGAATTGTGTGTTTCCTGATATCATGCATGGTTCTGCATATATCATATAATTGAAAAATATAAAAAATGATTCAAAAGAAAGGAGAAGAAGTTAAACAGCTTACAACGGGTTTTGTAGAGCTTACATCATTGAACAATTCAACAAACACATGGGTGAACTTGATGTCATTGATCCTCGAATAAGGACATATCCGGAGGAAGAGGTCAAGTTGGATAGTGCACCAGTGCTCCATGGACCGTAAGTTAGTACTCAACAATGACTTCAAACACCGCCAATCTATTAACAATGCAATCAAGTTTATCGTGGATTTTCCATTATGCGAATGATTGAATGCCTACGTTATGCAGGTTCAAAGATGGTATTTCACAAACAAACAAGCGACCATATCAACATTCACAACACTTTCCACAACAAATGATGAAAGTTGCAATCTAATATCTTTAAATCAAAGATACTTAAGGTAATTAATACTTGATTTAAATTATTGCATCCTAATTTGCATTTGCAATCTAATCGACTATTACTAACTTGGTTACTTACTAATGCTAACTTAGTTATTGTCAAACATTAAATTGGTTATCGATTATTCTTTGAAGTTGGTTATCGTGTAACCATATAATGGTTGTTGGTATTCATTGAGTTGGTTATCAAGTAACATTATCTCGACTAACAAAGAATTTGGTTCTTGGATAAAATTATAATCTTTATTGGTTACGAGTAATGCTAACTTACTTAATGTGCAACATTATATTGATTCTTATTACTCTTGAATTGCTTCTCGTGTACTTATATAATTGTTACTATATAATGCTTATTTGGTACTTTGTAACATTATATTGATTCTTGATCAATACCGACTTAGTTACTATATAACATTATAATGTTAATTGAGATTTATAATTGTTTCTTTTATATTGGTGGTTACTTATTGACTAATATTGTGTACTAGTTAATTGGTTACCGTATATTTGGGATGCAATCGTTAATCTGATTGTATACATTGGGTGTCAGAGGTCGAGACATCAAACTTAGTGATTTTCACCGCTTACGATGTCTCTAAACAATTATATCATGGACATCGAATAAAAGACATGCATATGTCAAATTTCAAAGATTACGAGATGCCTTGCTCAAGACGTCAGCTTTCTGCAAGTATGAAAGAAGAGAAATTTGAGTCATTATGATTTTTGCTCAAGAAATTACACTAAAGCAACTTTGGTCAAGACATATTCAAACTTCCATCATGCCATTAGATGACAAAAAAAAAGCTGGATGTATCGGAAGAAGTAAAAAACATATGTATAAAATCACCCAACACAAGAAGGCCAAAGCGGAAGACCAAAAAAGAGAGGTACAAACACGGATCCGAAATCAAAATTCAAAACAAATGCAAGAAAAGCAAGAAAAAGACACAACAGAAAACATGCAAAGAATCCCCGATTTTAAGACCACTAAAAAGTGGTCCGATATAGTGCAGTTAAATTAAGAGTGTAGATACATGAATGTATTATTGTTTACTTTGAGTAACCATTAAACGATTGGTTTGTAAAATTTTTGATTGTGTATAGTAAACAAAATTGTTATTCATTTATATATTGATTTCTGATTTCAATGAAACATTGACAATAATAGTAATCAAATAAATACATAACAGTAACCATAATAGTTTTTAATGGTAACAACATATTTACATAACAAAGAACTATAATAATTTACCATCTAATAACATAACAAAGAACTATACCGGTTTTTAACAAAATAATTACATAACAAAGGACTATAACAATGTTTAATGATTTCCAAATAATTACATAACAAAGAACCATCACAAGAACCACCTAATTTCATAACAAAGAATAATACCATTTTATAATGGTAACCACAACATAAACAACCTGTATATCCAGCAACATATAATTAACAGGGTATTGAAGTTTATGAAACCCATGTATACTCACACATGTCCCACTTAACATATGATATATGTCCCGATACAATATTGTAACTCTCTGTTACTATCAAATCATTATCTGTTACCTATTTATACATGATTGGTTACCAATCAGATATTATAAAATTATAATTGGTTACCATTTTATACATAATGATAAAGAACTATAATAAAGAACTATGCCGCTTTTAATGTAAACCAAATAATTACATAACAAAGAACCATAACAATGTTTAATGGTACCCAAATAATCTCTCTCTGGTTACTATCAAATCATTATCTCGTTACCTATTTATACCGATTGGTTACCAATCATATATTAAAAATTATAATTGGTTACCATTTTATACATGATAAGAACTATAATAAAGAATTATGCCGCTTTTTAATGTAAACCAAATAATTACATAACAAGAACTATAACAATGTTTAATGGTACCCAAATAATTACATAACAAAGAATAACATCACAATAACCACCTAATTTTATAATAAGAACCAAACCAAATTTTATAATGGTATCCACAACATAAACAACCTCAGATATTCAAAGAACTCAGTAATTAAAAGGGTATTGAAGTTTATGAAACCCATGTATACATAACATATATACACTTAACATATGATATATGTCCCGATACAATCTTGTAACTCGTTACTATCAAATCATTATCTGATTACCCTTTATACATGATTGGTTACCAAATCAGATATTTCAAAAAAATTCAACAAACACAACTTAAAAAGAAACAAAATACCAACCAACAAACAATATCTCTTTCATTAATGCTAATATAATCAAATATATAATCTCATCTACATAAGATCCAGTGAACATCAAAAAATCATAAACCATACACAAATGTTGTGTATAACACCAAAACTTAAAAAAAAAATACACAACAAAATTAATAAAAACAAAACAATAAAAACCGAACTAATCAAAATCTGGAACAAATCTTCCTGGAAATTCTCTATCAGTATCATAGCCCTCCAACTGCTTGTTCCTAGCATGCATAAATAGGTTTGTGCATAACTTTTTCCGATACTTCGCAATGGGGAAAGGAATAAGAATCTGATCAAACTTCTGATGAATGACATGCTCAGCAAAACAAATTGTGAACATCCCACAATCACTGTAACAACAAACAACATATAACAAAAATTAAAAATAAAATCAACCTATATGTAATAATTAAAAAAATATACACAATTTAACCCTTACCCCTCCCCAGACAGAACAATTTTGTCACAATTTTTTTTTGTATACTCCTCGAAAAGAAGCGGTGATCTTGTTGTAAACCAACAATCCGTGGTCGTTACCCTTATAGAACACTTTCTAATGTCTTGCCAATTTACTTTAAATAATACAAGGCAATATTGATGTCTTTGAGCCAAAAAAAAAATAATAATAGGATATTAACAAATTGTTGGAAAATGCAAGTATGTGATTAATGTAACTAAATAATGTAAACATAACTATAAAAACATAATTTTAAAACAAATACTCACATCGTCGTCTAACCACCGCCAAAGCGCGTCTTTAATTTATAGAACCACATCTTCGATGATATTACAATGGATCCAAATACAAAAGAAGGCATGATAATATCGTTTTTCCGTAAAATTTATCCGCCCTTCAATATAAAAACATAATATTAGTATACACACTAACATTAACAATTACCGTATTAATATACACACTACTACAAATCAAACTTGCACGCGTCTATATAATTAACATACTAATTAACCAACTTAATTTTAAACAAGACTCGCTAACCAACAAATATTAAAATCATAACCATAATCAAATAAGAACTAATACATAACTAATAGGTAACCAAAACATAAACTAATATTAACCGTAATATAAAGTAATAAGTAACCATAACATTTATTTAATAAGAACCACACCATTTATTTAATATTAACATTTATTAAATATTTAATATTATCGCAAAGAACCAAAATCAAGATTAACAAGAATTAATTAAGTATTATACAAGAACTAATGTAATGTTACACATTAACCAATACAACATTCGACAATAACTAATACATCATTAGACAAAGAATAAAAAAGCAAAGATACAAAAATCAAGAAACTAATCAACAACTTAATTTTAAACATTAATCTAAAGAACTAAACCATAATCACATAAGAATCAAAACATAACTACTAGGTAACCAAAACATGATCTAATAGTAACTGAATATAAAATAATAGTAACCATAACATTTATTTAATATTAACCATATATTACTACAATAATACAAACTTATTTGTTTCATAAAAACTATAGCATTGTTAACAACAAAAAACAAACCTTTTTCTCGTTGTTTATTCCAATTTTGAACCATTCTTCAAACAATGCCTCTTCAAAAATTTGAGGAATCTCCATGCATGATTTGGGGAATGCACTTAAACGTGCAAGTGTTTGACTAAAGAAGACCCACTACAATAGATGATGAACCCGCCGATCCGAAAAGTCTGCGTATATGGAGACCAGTAAAATGGCACTCTTTGCGGGTTCACGATAGGTCTACCACCGCTTTGTGGACACTCTTCTCCAAATCATCACACTTAGCTATGTCCCGTGTGGTGAGAACCATAAAATCAAGAACATACCGCTTTATTGCCTCACCTTTCTTTCCCTTTTTCAGGTTGACATAAAAAGGTAATATATACGATTAAGAACTCAAATGAAATAAACTAATAACCAACCGATCGTCATAACAACCAACAAACTAAAATGAACATGTTATATTAAGAATCAATAACATAAACTACTAACCAAATCATAATATAATAGTAGCTAAAACACAATATTATGGTAACCAAAACACAATATCATAGTAACCAATTCACTATATAATGGTAACCAAAACATAAATAACATTTAAATAAATGATGGCCCATAATTATAACACTAACCTTATCAAAGATCATACACAACAATCTCTTTCCCAGTACATTGGCTTAATATGTCAAAAGACGGCATGTCATTATTATTGTCAATCTACACAAAATAAAGAACCATTTAATAATTAAAACAAAAGACATATATCACATAACAAAACAAACAAATATGTCTAACCTTGACATCTTCTTCATCATCATTATTTTTTTTCATCGGGTTCTTCAACCATAACAGCACGTTCAACTTCATTAGCAATCTCAATTACATTCACATCATTCTTCTCCACGAATATTGACACATCATCACCAACTTCATTAACCAATTCAATTTCATTTCCACCCTTCTTCTCAACTTCATACAACACATCATCACCATCATTATTCTTATTCACTTTTGAACCATGATCAACATCCTCATCAACATGGACCTCCTCCACCATGACATCAGCATTCTCATCAGCAACGTCATAAGCAGCATCATCATCACCTTCACCACCTTCATCGCCTTCATAACCTTCATCACCTTCATCATCATCATCATCATCATCATCATCATCACACCAAAGATTGTCGATTCGTCATCATTAGAATCACCATCAAGCTTTTTGTCCCCACGCCTCTTTGATAAAGACGTAACTCATCTCTAATAATGGACCTAAGGTCCTGCATAATCGGGACATGTAAAAGTCGATTTCATCTTTAATATCGATTCAAGAACTTTCCAAATTCTTTCTTCAATTCGTAAACTTCTTTCTTCAATTCGGACACTTTCTTCTCCAACGGCCAGACCGTACATCAATTGCCTTCTTTCACAATGTATACATCAACACCAATGTTATCGGCCTTCACTTTTTGTCTACTTTCTTGTCACCATCCTTCCCATTAAAAAAGTAAAACCGCCCCAAATCAAGCCGATCCTTCTCTCCTACCGTAGGAATCAAACTGCTTATCCTCAAATTTGAAAAATAATAAGTATACTTTAGTATATCATCTAACAAACAATGTACAATTACATTGAAATAAATGAAAATAAGGAATCATAAAATATAATCAAGAACCAAATACATATATACAGTAACCAAATGTATAATAAGTAGTAACCAACTAAATGTATAAATGTAACCAAATGTGTATATGATTGGTAACCAACAACAATGTCATTAGTAACCTTTGAATGTAATCTAATCAAGAATCAGTATTTGAATATTCAAGTAACCAAAAACATTGTTATTATTAACATGCATATAAAATAATCAAGAATCAAAACGTGTATATAAAGGTAACTAACTACTTTGTTGATAGTAAACTTCACATAATATTTTCATTTATCAAGTATATAACTAAAGGTAAAACAACATATCCGTCTCTAATAAAAACTAATTCATTCAACTTGTCATTAGAAAGCGGCTTCATTAACTCCTTCCATCTCGAATAAATCGGACATCCGACGGATGCTCGCTATCAGATATATACCCCACTTTTTGAATGCTCTAATAGTTTCAAACATAAAAACTTGGAATACATACGGAAGACCATTCAACTTATGCATATTGGTGTAATGATCCATGTAAAAATTGTATGTTGAAACACCATTCTTTCCTTTCCTATAACGCCTTTCAAAGCATTAGACAAAGAGTACTTTGTCATCTCAAAAAACAACTTTCCCCAAGGAAAACTACTAACATCGCCAGTAACACAAAAAATTAACCATTGCACCATCAACGTAATTTTCGTAAAATGTGCACATAATGAAATTAAAGACCAAAAATATCATAGACATCTTAATAGCCTCGTCATCATCATCAAAAACTGCCTTCCTATATATCCTACCTATACTACTACGTGTCACAGCTTAGCAATAAGCATATTCTCCATACTTTTAGATGGAGTTATATCATCCTCACCTTTCCATCTCAACCCAGATATCATACAAAACTCAGGCAAACCGAACCTGACCCTTTTCTCTCCGAACAAAAACCACATTTCACCATCATCCTCTCTGGTGAACCTCCTCACAAGCGTGGTGAATAATCTGGGAATACATTTGGTGCTCACCAAACTCAAGAAAATTCCCAAAACATGTTGCCTTAAATTTATCCAATTTGACTATTATTCAATTTTTTGCAATGATACTTGGGACTTCCATATCGCACCAATATATCACTTTTCCCGATGAATTTTCTCGTTTCATTCCTCATAATAAAGATCCCATAACTCGCAAGTAAACAAAATCGATTTACAAAGTTAACCAACCAATCATATGATAAGAACTAAAACAAAATAGACAAGTACCCAATATAGCTTTAGTCATTAAACAAAACATCGTTAATCAATAACCAATCCAGATTGTATAAAGAATCAAGACAATATTACACAATATAATAGTTAGACAAAGAACCAATAAATCATTAGACAAGAACGAAGACAAAGATTATAAGAAGAAATGATGTATTTGCGAAGAAGGTAACCAATGTGAATGGGTTATCGATTAATGTCAGTCTTGTTGCCTTCATGCAATATGTCTTTATCGCTTTAATACATTGGTTACCAACCATGTGCTTACCAATCATTAGTCGTAAATATTATGCAAGAACCAAAATAAAGCATTAACAAGAACTCCATTCAAAGATTATACAAGAACTAATACAATGTTGCACACAAATAACTAATATAACTTTAGACAATATATTGTTGAACAAGAACTAAGGCATCATTAGACGGTAACCAAGACACACATAATACAGTAACCAAGACAACATTACACAATATAATAGTTAGACAACAACCAATAAATCATTAGACAGTAACCAAGACAACATTATACAGTAAACAACATGTTGCGAAAGCAGGTAACCAATGTAAATACAAAGAACCAAGACATCATTAGACAATAACCAAAATATCATAAGACAAAGAAACAAGACATCATAAGACAAAGAACCAAGACATCATTAGACAAGAGTGCAATACATCATAAAGACAAGAACTAAAATATCATAAAACAAAGAACGAAGACATAATTAGACAAAGAACAAAGACACTCATAAGACAAAGACCCAAATCGGTTTTGGTTACCTTCACGCAACACGTGGTGGTTATTGTTTCAATGCATTGGTTACTAATCATGTGGTTACCAAGCATTAATCATTAATATTATCACAAAGAACCAATTAATCATTATACAAAGAAACCAATTAAGCATTATACAAGAAACAATAACAATATTTAAATTAACACACCTTTAAAATTCGTTGAGTTGGAATTATCTTCGGATAAGCACTTGAGCTTCATTCTCGACAGGGGACATCAAAATCGAATCTAATTGCACTTCAATGTTTGATATCACTATGTATCACCAAACCGCTTCTCATTCTTACTCGAATTATTACCTACATCCTTCCCCCTTCCATTCCCTCTTTCTCTCCACAACAAACTTCTTCAAGTTCTTAACAAAATCACCCTCCACGATCCTTTTCCTCTTTCCATCCTTCTTCTTTGTATCAACCATTCTATACAAAACATAAAAATAACACAAACCAAAACAATGAATACTCCATTCTATTAGTAAACTACTTTAATATATAATACATTAAACTATTAAGAAAATACTCACTTGAAGCAATAATAAACACCAGTCAATCAATGGAGAAGAAAACCATACTGCAACAGCAACAAGGGTTAAATCACTAACTGAACCAGACTGCAACAGCGAGTAACAACGACAATGATGAACAACTAACAAATATGGCGAATAACTAACGAAGACGATAACGAGATCACGAACGAACAAATGAGATGAAAAACGAACAAATTAAATCACCAGAAACAATCGATAGAGATGAAGAACGAACAAACAGAGGAGAGAGAAACAATGGTTTCAGTATGCAGAATGGTTTGGTAACTGAAGAGTCCCGTACAAATGATAGGCGGTTATCACGCAATTCAAAAAAAAAGTTTTTGCCATGTCAGCCAAATAATATTAACTCTTTAAATTAAGGACTCCTAATATAATTAGTATTGTAAATATATATGGTAAATTGTCATATTTTTGTAATTATTTTATAACTGTATGATTTTTGTAATTACTTTTATAAATGTACTATAATATGTAATTGTTCCTTAATTAATTTTGACACCATTGGGTCCTTTCTCTTGGGCTATACAATAACAAATTCTGAGCCCATTAACTTGGGTTGGGTAGACCCTGGATCTTGGGCCTCAATACGCAACAAATTTGGGGTTGCCACTTGCCATCAGAAAATTTGGGCCTCAATACGCAAAATTCTGAGCCCATTGACTTGTGTCCTTTCTCTTGGGCTATACAATAACAAAATTCTGAGCCCATTAACTTGGGTTGGGTAGACCCTGGATCTTGGGCCTCAATACGCAACAAATTTGGGGTTGCCACTTGCCAGCAGAAAATTTGGGCCTCAATACGCAAAATTCTGAGCCCATTAACTTGTGTCCTTTCTCTTGGGCTATACGATAACAAAATTCTGAGCTCATTAACTTGGGTTGGGTAGACCCTGGATCTTGGGCCTCAATACGCAACAAATTTGGGGTTGCCACTTGCCAGCAGAAAAGGAGGAAAAACTCTCCGGCAATTTTAACGGAAAACTGATCGGTTGCTCTCATTTGACGCCATTTTTAAAAAGGGTTTTAGCCTAAAATCCATACATGATTACCGCAACAAAGTTTGTCTTCCTTCCTCAACGTTCCACAATCATTTTCACAAAACCCAGAGAGAGAATTACCTCAGAAGCTCACCTCACAGTCTATCCACCTATTAGTGTTTTAACCACAACCACTAGCAAGGGTGCTAAGAACATGTCCTTCAGACTCGGAAACAGTAATTCCCAAACTGCCCCACTTGATTCATCAAATTTACCTCTTTGGACTGCCTCTGAGATTGCAGAAGCCATTAATGGCACAATTATAAAGCCGGGTCCTCCAGGAACCATATCCACAGACACTAGAACCATTCAACCAGGCCAATGGTTCTTTGCTATTGCTGGCAAAAACTTTGATGCCCACGATTTCATAACCCCAGAATTGCAAGAAAAAGGATGCATTGGAGTTATTGGAAACCGGGTTTGCAAGAATTGGGAAAAGGGCTTCGTCATGGTTGAAGGTAATACCGTAAATTCATTGAAAAATTTGGCCATTTATGCAAGAAATAGGTTTTGTGGGTGTTTGATAGGATTGACTGGAAGTGTGGGTAAGACCACTACAAGAACTATGATAGCATTGGCTTTGGAAAGTATTGGTGAAGTTTATCAGAGTCATGGGAATTGGAATAATCAAATTGGAGTTGCTTTGTCATTAATTGGGATTCCAAGGAATGCGGATTTTGTGGTTTTGGAATTGGGGATGTGTGAGAAAGGAGACATTTTGGAGCTTGCTAGTTTGTGCAAGCCGTTCATAAGAGTGATCTTGAATGTGGGTGCTTCGCATTTGGAGAATTTTGGGAGTTTGGAGGAGGTGTCAAGGGCGAAAGAAGAGATTTTGAGAGAAGCAAAGGCAGGGGAGGTCTGTGTTTTGAATGCAGATGATCCTCTTGTTATGAGCGTTCGAGTCCCACTTGGTGTAAAGAAAGTGAGTGGAGCATTACTTCTATCTTTAATTGTGGTTATGTTGAATTTTACCGGAAATCATTTTTTTTCAAAAACTTCAAATTTGGCAAAGTGCAGGTTTTTGTTTTGGATTGATGGCAAAAATATCTTACTAGTCTCCAATAGAGGTATTTTAGGTCATTTTGCGAACAGGGGTTTTACTTGTATTATTAGCATTATTATTTGATACTATATGACATTGCATGTTCTCCTAGAGAGCAAGAGACGTGATTACTTTATTTAGTTGGAATTACAAGCAGTTAACTCCAAAAATTGAGTCCTTTATCTTTTATATTCATCTTTCCGCCTGGAGTTCCATTTAATATTCTAAAGTACTAATTTCTCTATTTCTTTTTGTTTTTAGGTGCTCTTTGGTAAGAAAATAGATTGTCATGTACAGTTGGTCTCCACCGGAAGTACAGAGGGAGGTCTTGGAGTTCAAGTAGTTTTAGAGAGCAACAAAGAGATGTAAGTTCTTTCGAACAATTATGAGCTGAATTTGCGGTCTTTGTTAAAGTTGGTATACATCAAAGTAACAAGATACATATTCTGTTTGAAACATAAGTTTGTTCCAAACTGGATAATCTGTGGCAAAACAAGTTTCTCACCCTCTCTATTTTACATGCTGTAACATGGCACATTCAGGGTAGACTTTGTGATCTCCAGTCCGGGTCTGCATTTGGCTCTTAATGCATGTGCCGCAGCAGCTATCGCAAGTTTTTTGGGAGTTTCACTTTCGAAAATAGGGATATCATTATCGAGTTATACTCCTGTTCGTATGAGATCAGAGCTCAAAGTGTCTAACAGTGGAATAAGAATCATTAATGATGTTTACAATGCCAATCCTGCTAGCACTAAAGCTGCTATCGAGTTACTAGAAGGAATAGACTGCAAGGGTAAAAGAGTAGCTGTACTTGGGGACATGCTAGAACTTGGTCCAACAGAAATAAAGTTTCATGAAATTGTGGTCGAACATTGTTGTGCTTCCAAATTTGATGTCATTGCTCTTGTTGGGAAGAGGTTTCTGGCAGCAGCTGAGAATTTGAATTCAGTAAAGAAGATAAATATCATACATGCCTCAAATTCAAGAGACCTTGCACGTGATATTGTAAAAATGCTAAACTGTGATGACGTTGTTTTGGTGAAGGGTAGTCGTGCAATGCAAATGGAGAAAATTATCAAAGCAATTATGTCCATGCACAGTGCTATATCAGATTAGCACTATCAGTGAAGGGACATATATCAGTGAAGGGACTAATATCCAATTTTCTCTAAGTATATCTATAGTTGTACTTTGCCCAGTTTTGAAGAATATATATACTTGCAGGTACTTGGTGCTACACATAAGATTGTATCACCTGTCTTGTACATTAGGGTTTCTGCCATGGTTTGTTCATCCTTTTTTCGGAATCATTTTCTGTTTGTTTTGTAGACCTCAGTTCATGTAAGATTGTATTACCTGTTCAGTGGTCTTATAATACTGTGAGCAATTTCTACGAGTTGTTGTGTGATTGTTCCTAACATTTGCTTCTGATATCATCGGCACTCGTTATTTATCACTCTTATATGTGTGTGTGTGTGTGTGTGTGTGTATATATATATATATATATATATATATATATATTTGGAAATGCAGTCTCTCTCTTTTTTGGGTTCAAAATTTATCTTTTATAAATTTGCTGACTAACTTTATCAACATGGTTGAGATGTTCACTAGTCTTGGTCTGGTCTCATTTTATCTTTCCGGAAGGCTCTGAATCAGAAAACATAAAAAAAACAAATGCATTTGATTTTTATAGTTCTTTGAAGATAATATAAAATATGCATTTGAAGCTGAGTTGAATATACAGTTTAAAGTTTTACAACCTGTTTATCTTGAAATTCAAGAAATCAAATAGTTGTTCAACATTTACATGATGCGGATGACGTGCAAATGATGCAATGACCCCCCACAAACAAGAAAAAGTTGAGCTTTAGATTCATTTTTGTTATAGTAGGTTATGGAGGATTCATGATGAAGTTGACAAGCCTAAACAAGCAGAGGCAATCTTCCACAGGCTTGAATTTTCAATGCACGAGGGCTGGCCTACAGTCCATTCCTTTACACCTCAAGATCATGAAAAACAGATATAAAGAATGCCAAAAGATGGCAATCCAGATAAGATTCACTTTTTGTACTTGGGTCTCATCTAGTTTGTGACTTGCATGTGGGGAAGTTTTCCTTTTCTACCCAATTAAGCAACAGTATTGAGCTAACTAGTATAACCAAGAAGTTCGTCTAGAAATTCCAAATACCTGGGAATTCAGATTTACCATTCTTTCATTATTTTTTTTGGAGTCCGAAGATTCAGAATCAGTTAAACTGTCCTCAATATTCCCAGAACATAATTTGCACTGAAAAGGGTCAAGAATTTAGCCTTTCCCTTATTATTTCAAGGCAATGCTGTCAAAGAATATGCCGGGGGTAACTTTCAGAATTTCAGGGCATTTTAAAAGTTTTCCAAAGATTTTAAGGCTTTAGATTTCATTTTTATGTTGTAAATGTGACATTATAGTATGCAATTCTTTTAATTATTTAGATTTCACTTGTTATGGCATCAAAAGTAGGCTAGCATCACAAAGCAGACAAGCCAGCTCAGAAAGTTTAAATGGCAAATGCATACACAGTCAGCCAACCTAATAGAAAGAAGGCAACATGTTATATGTTAGAAGGAATGATTAAACACTAACAACCGACCTAACTACCAGATTATTTTACTTGTTTTAGCCATAGCAGCAGATGAACAGAACACTATTTTTTCCCAACTTTTACCTCATAAGAGAAGAGAATATTATTAATTAAAGAAAATCATAATGAACTTGGCCATTTCAACAAGCACCTTTCTAAAGCTAGCAGACACACCACGTATTCAATATCTTGTATTAAAAATATGTCCTTGGAGTTGAATTTGTCCTTGCACCTTTATTCAGGTTGATGAGGCAATGAGCCAAAGATGACTCATGCAACTGAGAGTTAGGATCCAACAACCAACCTTATTTCGTATAAATACCATATAACACTAGACATTATTTCATCCATCCCAAGGAACTGCTCCGTGGCCTTAACCTTAAAGTGTGAAGGAATTTCAAGCATTTTATCCATTTACAGTTTGTAGAAGAAGATGAAGAACCAGATTGGGAAAGATGTTATTCCATTTCCAGCAGATAGGTCCTTGAAGGGAATTTTATCCATATGTAATAGCCAACACCACGCATCACCAAAGTTGAGACATAGTAATTCAGTGATTGGTAAAATGAACAGGCTCGGTGAAAAAGTTGACAGTTTCACACAAGGCATCCGAGAGCATGGTAATTCTTTGTTTGCATAATTTCACTATTAATCCCATAATTTCCATCAAGCTTCAGAATATTTTTCTTTTGGTCCTTTTTGTTAAATATTTTTTTTTATGCAGTGAGAATAGGGTCAAAGATAAGTGAAACAGTGAAAGGGAAGTTGAGCTTGGGAGCCAAAATTCTTCAAGTAGGTGGTGTGAAGAAAGTGTTTGAACAAAATTTTAGTGTAAAAGAAGGGGAGAAGCTATTGAAGGTTTCTCAATGCTATTTGTCAACAACAGCTGGTCCACTAGCAGGCCTACTCTTTATTTCCACTCATAAGGTTGCCTTCTGTAGTGAAAGATCCATCAAAATTTCGACCCCAACTGGAGATTTTCTCAGAGTAGATTATAAGGTTGTGATCCCACAGGGAAAGATAAAGAGAGCCAATGACAGCCAAAATGTGAATCAGCCATCAAGGAAGTACATAGAAATAGTTACAAAGGATGATTTTGAATTCTGGTTTATGGGATTTTTGAATTATCCAAGAACGATCAAATATATTAAGCATGCTCTGTCTCAAGCTCAATGATTTCATCCTACTGTTTCAGTTGTTATTATGTTAAGCTATGTAGTGCGACTGATTAAGGTGTATATATTTTGTTACTTCATCTGCCTTGATGGAGAGATTTTGTTGTAAATGAAGATATCTTTCGTCATTATTTTATGCTATCATCCAATTGGAATTTTCATTAAACAAACAACTTGATTCCATGTGCAGTTGAAAAGGGAATTACAGATACAGAAAGAACATATAAACTTAATTTAAAAAATAACAATAATAATTCGGTCAATCTTGCCAAAATACATTATGTTAACTTAGCTTGCTGCAAAAATGCAAATATGTCCTATCAGAAAATCCAGTAGATTAATCTAAGTGTCTAAAAAGGCTACATGTGATTCTGTTAATGTTGCATGTTCTTTTAACTTTATTATCCTGAAATAAATTATTTTAAAAAAAAAAACCTGCTTAAGATGTTCATACTGAAGGTTGTTATCAATTCAAAAGAAAGGGTTTAAGATGATGATGATTGAGGTGAGTTTAGTACTAATTATTTCCAAAGATTTCCTATCAATATATATATATATATATATATATATATATATATTTTTTTTTTTTTTTTTTATTAAAAAAAATTTCTCCACCCAAATAGTGATTTCACTTCCCTCGAGAATTTGGAACTCTCTTGAGACACAACAAAGGAAACTCTGTTCTCTTTAGCTCGTCTTTAAAGAAACTCCAGTAATAATATTACATCATAGAGGTTTACAGGAGTATGATTACCAAAAAGAAGACTTTATAAATCTATCTAATGTAATCACTGAACTTGTCAACAAGCCTAAACTACACTACATCAGTATGTGCTAATTACTTGGTTATAAACTATGATTAATTTTCTCCTGAATGTATATAATATATATTCATTTGAATACATTTAAGCTACTTGCAGAATACTAATGCAGGCAGGTCAATAGCACTATTAAATCTAAATATTCAAGAAACCGGGCAAAATATGCTTCAACATGTGCAGAAAGGAACTGATGTGGTGATGCTCTTTCCATAAACACGAAAGGTTATGACTAATTAACCCTATGAACACGCAATCGTGTTCAATATTGGCCAGCCTAAAGTGTTTTAATTTGGTTTCACTTGTTTAATTCTCAAATGGAAAATTTGTACTATTTAAAGAATCTCAAGTTTTTTTTTTCTATGGTCTAATTTTAATGGCTGGCCTACAATCCATTCTTTACACATCATTAAAAAGTAATCTGATAATAAAGAGTTTCAGAGTGACGGCAATCCAGATAAGCATTTGACACTTTGTTGCAGCTGTTTGTGACTTGCATGTGATATAACTATTCTTGCCTAATTAAGTCTACCAATTTATGTTTCTGGGATTATTTAAAGATTCATTTGTTGAAGTATTACAAGTATGCTGGCATCACAAAGATATTTAATTGGCAGTTTGGCACATCCATGCACAGTTTGTTTAAGAGAAAACAGGCATATGTGATGTTAGTTAGGATTGAATGATTAAAATGCTGACAGACTATCAGATTATTTAACTTATTTAGAACAAACAGCAAAAGGGTATATTTCCTAACTTGTCTCATAAGAAGACAGATAAAGAAGATTGAAAAATAATTCAAATAATGAAATTTTAAAATGAAGATATTCTCTAATAATATGTAATATAATCAACTGTCATGCTATGAAATGATTTATTATAGCAACATGAACACTTCTTGGACACCATTAAGAGGATTCAGTTAAGAAGGTGCTTCCAACTACCATCTATATATATTTTTTCAGTTTCTTAGTTGGTTAAAAACCCTCCTACTAAAATAAGATATGTCATCTAGTTTAATTAACTAATAGTTTATTGAATCTTTTTTATTCTATTATCAAGTTTTACAAGAAAAGAGAAAATGACTTGGACCTTTCAACAAGCTTTCTTTCTTTAAGAAAGCAGGCACACCATCTTCTCAATATTTTTTCTTATCTTAAAATTCATCGCCTCACTTTTGTCTCATGGATGAGCCAAAGATGAGTCATGTAACTAAAAGTTAAATACCGATAACCAGCTTAGTTTATCCCTATAAATACTATGGCATAACGTGTTGTTTGATCCATCCTACAACGCACCTCTGAGAGCCAAGTACATTCAAAGGATAGTCAGAGAAAGAATAAAGTATTTTACAGTTCATCAAATATGAAAAACCAGATTCCAGGACAAGTTACTGGAATTCCAATCAGCACAGCAGCATATCCTGCTGAGAGGTCCCCAGGAGGAATTTTATCAATCACTGCTAACCAATACTATTCATCTCCTAAATTCAGACAGAGTAAGTATCTCTCTCTTTCTCACAAAAGACTGAAGGAATTATGGTGCTATCTATATTCATTATTACTTATGTTTTATAAGAAGAACAACAAGCTAGGATCTTTAAGTAATGGAGAGTTTTCTTGAAACTGCAGGTAAGATGGAGTCGGTGATTGATAGGTTGAACAAACTTTGTGAAAAAGTGGAGAATTTTGCCCAAGGCATCCGAGAACATGGTAAGTTTCAAAAATCTTTAGAATACTCTAGTTATATATAGAATTTAGAATCTTTATTTTTGGTTACTCATGTTTTTTCCCCTTGAATATGCAGTGAGTATAGGGCCCAAGTTGAGTGAAACTGTGAAGGGAAAGTTGAGATTGGGGGCTAGAATCCTTCAAGTAGGCGGTGTGAAGAAAGTGTTCAAGCAGAACTTCAGTGTTAGGGAAGGAGAGAAGTTGTTGAAGGCTTCACAATGCTACTTGTCCACTTCTGCAGGTCCAATAGCAGGACTGCTCTTTATCTCAACTGATAAGGTTGCCTTCTGCAGTGAGAGATCAATCAAACTCTCTACTCCAACCGGGGAGTTGCTTAGAATTCATTACAAGGTATCGGTTCCCCTAAGAAAGATAAAGATAGCAAATGAAAGCAAAAATGTGAGGGATCCATCAAGGAAGTATATAAATATAGTTACACAGGATAATTTCGAGTTCTGGTTCATGGGATTCCTAAACCATCAAAGAACTTACAAGTTTCTTCAGCTGGCAATCTATGAAGCTCAATGATCCTAATAGAAGAATATTCCTCCCCTGTTTCATAACATGTATTTATGTTATGGGATAAAGATTTATGTACAGTCAAAAATCCGTAGAAAATTTGTAACCAAGGCTTCATTCTCCTAAATGAAAATCTATTGTTGTTTCAAAATATGATAGCCTCACCACTTGTTAATCTGAGTATTGATGTGATGATTAAAGAACTGAAACTACTACACATAATATATCTTATTATTTCCCTTGTTTAGATACCACAGTATAAGTGTTGTAATGGTTTAACAACTTTTGACAAAAAATAATACAAAATTTGGAGAAAAATATTACAAACTAATGAAAGAAAAGTAAAAAGGATGAAACACAAATTGCATATTCTGTTCAATGAAGATCTAATCACAGTAAGAAAGATAAGAAGCTAATGTAGAACATAGAAATGTTACCTAATAACGAGGTCATGGAAACTCTTTCTTAGTTTGTTTCCTGCTCCCTACTATGCTAGTTGCTTGAGCGGAATTAAATCAAGTAAATTAAACCTTTCTTCTTTTTGAATATTTATTTTCAATCCATCAGAAAATGTTCAAATACCCATTAAATTCATATAATCTTCAAGATACGGATTTTAAAAGATGACCTATGTACTTATGTAATTAGCATACTTGCTTGGTCCATACCTCAGCATTCAGCATTATTTGGTGTAATAAGACTATTAATTATGAATTTACTTATCAACTTGACCTAAAAGCATGAATTTATTTTTCTTATCTTCTTCATTTTTGGATGCCCTAAAAGTGATGGTGCAATGCTTTAGTATGAGTAAGCCTGATGTGGCAATAATTAATGTGGTGATTTTCTGTTCCACCAAACAAGAGAAGGAATGTAAATGGCCAGTAGATCAATGAATTTGAAGAGCTTCATCTACTTGTATGGTTTCATTAAATCTCCATTGAAGGGTGGCCTACAACCCACTCCCTTTACACCTCAAGATGACCATAACTAAAAGCATGCATAGTAGAAAGAAGGATAAAAGTGGGTCATTCAGACAAGATCACTTTGAATACTTGGCTTTTCCTTAAAGATTTGGTTGACTTGCAAAAGAGAAGTTTCTTGTTGCCTAACCAGTTAAGGAACAATCTACAGCTCGTTATCAGTCATTTCCCTAAGATCCTCTTGAATTCTCAAGAATGTGGATTCTCAAACAATAAGTCCTCTTAAGGTTCTTATGTTATTAAAATCCAAAATTGTTTTATATAATCTTATCAAGAAGTAGATTATTGCGAGAAAAGGGTCATGAACCTATCCTTGTTATTTCTCATATTGCCTCTGTCAAATTAAGAAAGTCACAGCTTTTGGGTGTCTGGGGCTCAAGTTTTGAAATGTACTGAAAACACATTATATGTAGAAGATTTCAATGTTACTGAGGAAATCTTCACCATAGAAGATCATACTTCGACCTAATTTCAGATTCCTTCCTAGGATATCTCAAAATCTACTGAATATGTTGATATATATATATATATATACACACACACACACACACATTTGTATGTAATATTCCAGGGCACAAAATTGTCCTATCAGTAGTAATTTATAAGGAGGTTCACTTCTCATAGATATTTGAAACTACATATGTCAGCTGATAAGAAAGCTAGAGAAAGCATAGCTTAAATCTCCTCAAGACTTTTATCTATAGTGTCAAAAGCCTGCTGGCATCAACAAAGCTAAAATTCCAGCTCAATTCCACATCTGCACTCTGTCAGCATATAAAAAAAAAAGAAGAAGCAACATGCTAAGATTGAATGACTTAACAGCTGACCCAATCCAAATAAGAGTTGGTGGGTGTGTTGAGCTTTCAGTAATTCGCCTTTAATATTGTTGATGACATTTAGATGACTCATCCAAATTAAAGCTTAGACCCACCAATTCAATTTATATCCTTATATATACATTTGCAGATTTTCCATCACACCAAGAATCTCCTCTGCCTTCACCTCTGTATACAGTGAAGAAGTACATTGTTGACACGAGAGTTAAGAGACGAGATCAACTCAGAAGTTTATCAAATATGAAGAATCAAATTCAAGAGCATGTTATAGGCATTCCAATCATCTCAGCAGCATACCCAACTGAGAGAACATTGGGAAACCTTTTACCTGACCATAATCTTGATATTCAATGCTATATTCCACCTTCAAATGCATCTTCCAAGTTCAATCAGAGTAAGTATCCCTCTCTCATTCTCTAGATAGTTGTGTCTTATCTTTTAATAAGTTATGGATGGTAAAGTGAAGGCAATGTTCACTAATGGTGTTTTCTCCAACGTGCAGGTAAATTAGAATCAACAACTAATAGGAACAACAAGCTTGTGGAAAGATCAGAAAGTTTTGCACTCAGATTCAGAGAGCATGGTAATTATTTCTTGCAACGTGCCAATAAAATTCAGGACTGCGTATATATACTCTCATCTTCTATTATTTATTTTTGGTTAACTTGTGGTTAGTTTCGGGGAAAATCATGTTTCTAAGTCTTAATTTTTGTAATTGCAGTGAGATTAGGCCCCAAAATAACTGAAACCATGAAGGGAAAGTTGAGCTTGGGGGCAAAAATTCTTCGAGTAGGCGGGGTTACAAAAGTTTTCAAGCAGAATTTTAGTACGAGAGAAGGAGAGAAGTTATTGAAAGCTTCCCAATGTTATTTATCAACAACAGCTGGCCCCATTGTAGGCCTTCTCTTTATCTCCACAGACAAGGTTGCCTTCTGCAGTGAGAGGACAATGAAAATCAATTCTCCAACAGGGGAGATGATTAGAATACATTATAAGGTCAGTTACATTTTTTACTGTCCCTTTTCATAAATTATTACTTGGTGTCTTGAATATTATCTTAATAAGATTATTTACTTTATGCAGGTCTCGATACCACTAGGAAAAATAAAGAGAGCCAACGAGAGCACAGATGTAAAAAAATTATCCCAGAAGTACATAGAGATAGTTACAAGGGATAACTTTGATTTCTGGTTCATGGGATTCCTGAATTATCAGAAAACTTTCAAGTATCTAGATCAGGCAATCTCTCAAACTCAATGAGTCACAACTACGCTGTCCGCCTCAATGCATGTACAGATGGTAACTAGAGCTCTAGATAAGGAATGTGTACAATTCTTTTTGTAACTACCAAGTCGATCTTCTGTTGATGTTGTGTTGATAATGAAATCATCAGTGCTTTTCCATACGATTTTGAGTATGTTATGCCATCATGCAGTTAACGAGTGCTTGCATTGAAGCTCTAAAATCATATAGAACTTTGAGCCTAAAAAGAATATTTTAAAAAAATATATCTATATAGCAATATCTAGTAGTCATGCAATGATTGATTCCAAGTAATATAACTTGTGCCAAATGTTAAAAACAAATAATAGCACCTTCATTGTATTTGAATACATGGAACTCTTATTTATTAGAGAACGTCTCCAGAGAAGTAACATATTCAATGATATAATTTGAACCAGTAAGCATACATTAAACATTGTTTTGTTCTACATCCAGATCCATAATTGAATCTATACAACCTCTTATCAGAATTAAACCGAATAAATAGATACATTAACAACGGAAAAACAAAAGCAGCAGCTAAAAATAATCCACAGGAAATGTACACATATAGCATGAGATAAATATGAAACCCGCCAAACGTTCTGCTGCAGAAGTGAAAGGAACAGGAGGCAGAAGACTGACAGTATGGCTTTTCAGATATAGTTGTAAATCATCATAAATTCACCAAAATCAGCCATTGTCTGAATATTTTACACAGTGGATTTACAGGGCATTCCAGCCTTGGCCTAAATCAACACATCAGGCTCTGCTAAACTCCCAGCAAAATTCACTTTACAACATGTAGGGAACTGCAAACCAGCCTCATCACAACCAGCTTTGGTAACATGAGGGCATGACCGCACATCAATATATTCTAGAGTTTTACACAACTCCAAAATCATGGATATTCCAGCCACGGTAATCTTTGGACAGTTACTGACCTTCAAAATCTTCAAAGTCAATTCAAAATTTTCAGTTTCACTGCCTAATCCCTGAAAAGCAGCATCAGTCACTTCCTCGCAGCACCCAACATCTAGAACCTCTAAACTTCTGCAGTGAGAGAGGATGCAGTTCAATGAAGAGTCGGAAACATTCAAACACCAATCCATCCGCAGGATCTTCAGATTGACATTACAGGCAGCAGCCAATGACTTTATGGACTCATCAGAAATATCTCGGCAGCCACCAATGATGAGAATTTCAAGATTTTTACAGAATTTTGCCAAGGATAATATAGCTGCATCTCCAAGTTTATAGCAATCCAACAACTTAAGTGTCTTCAGAGAAGCTGAGCATGCTTTTGATATACTGGATATTCCATTATCTCCAACATTGCTGCACTTGTTGATGTCTAAATACTTCATCTGTTGACACCCTTCAACAAGAAGGGCAAGTCCAGAGTCAGTTATGTTGGTGCAGCCTTGCAAACCCAACTCTTCTAAATTATGACAGTTTCTAGAAAGAGCTCCTAATAGTGCATCCGTAACAAATCTGCAACCAGCAAGATGCAACCTCTTCAAGCTGGCACAACCCTCAGCAACAGCTGATAACCCCTTGTCCGTTAGCTTTCTGCAGTAAGAAACATCTAGGCACTGTAGAGAAGAAAGACCAGTTCCAATTTTCGCTATCCCAGCATCAGTGATACCTGTAAAAGAACAATGTGACTCGACCATAAAATTTTATTCCTAAGCACCCCCAAAAGAGCAGTCAAAGAAAGATTTGGTTGAAATAAAAGTCTTGCCAGGAGTACGTTAGGAGCTAAACAGAATCTCAGACATGAAGTTCAAATCATCAAACACGGTAAAATGTGATTCTGTAGAGTTCACACATTAAGTTCAAAGTTTGACTCAACTAAAGCTCGCTGTAAAGAAACCCAGAACACAAATTGGATATTAAAAAAGAAAATGCCAGTGTTCATGCCAATTCAAATTCTAAACTAGTTTTGCACCAAAATTCCAATTCCATAGCATGAAATGAGCCTCCAAACACAATGTGGGATTGTGTTTCAAATTGAAATTTTAAACATTTTACCAGATCACTAATTAACCCAAATCCCAACATGGATAAACATCAAGATAGCTTATAAAGATACCAACTTTACTTTCAAAATATCTAAGAAAGAACATAAAAGATATGCCACCATTTTCAACAGTAACTAGCAACAATTCCTAAATTCCTTAACAAATGAAACCAAACAATAAAAATGTTACAAGCTTTATAATTAACTTATAAGAAACCCAAATAAAAAACCCAAATTATTGGCAAAATTTGTAACAGGAAAAAAAAAACTTATCAATGTTAAGTAAAAGGTTGACCTTTGCAATTCTGAAGATTGAGAGAGCGCAAGTAAGTGAAGGAAGTAGCGATGACAGAGAGATCGGAATCGGTGACGCCCGGGTAGAAAGAGCGAGAAACAGACTGAGAGAGATCCAGGTGATGGAGGCGAGTGAATCGAGCCGCCATCTTCCGGAGCATGTGGGGTCCAGCTCGAGCAGAGAGCTTCTTCCTCTCAGTGCTCTGCAAGCTAAGCCATCTTTTACACACTAATCCAAACACTTCCTTATCTTTTTCGCTCTCCAATTTCCCCAGTACAGCTCGAAGCTCGTCGTCTCTTAGGGTTCCGTTTATGCAAGCCCTAGAAGTAGTCATTGGGGGTGTGGGTTGCTCGGAAACGACGCCCTTGACCTCACCCGCCATGGCCCATGGGAGAGGAGAACGTAACTCAGTTTAACTCTCTATCTGAGGTGTAGCTGGGTTGGATCGGAGCATTAAAGTTGGGAAGGGGAGATTATAAATATATATAAAAAAAAAAAAAATTAAAGTTGTTGATTCTTATGGGGCCGTAATCTTGTTGGAGTAATTAGCAAACAACACGCAGGCCGGGTAGGTCGGTAGCTCCATGTCAGCATTATATTCCTACCTCGGTTCCATTTTAAGAAAGTGATTTAATAATATTGTTTTAAGAATTAGTATAAAATTTATATGAAATTCTATGACTATCATAAAAAGAAATAAATTATTAATGCAAGAAAGAATATTTATCGACAGAATGAGAGAGATTATGAATAATATAAAAAAATAAATAATTTATTATCTTTGCAAATTGTATACGATAAATAAAAAAATACAGTTATTATGAAATTGAGAAAGTAACTAATTGACCAATTTAATGCTAAATTAACTTCAGAGTAAATTGAATCCTAATCTTATATCCTTTGTATCCTTGGCTGAATGACTGGCTGCCTAATAAATTGAACAATAATTTTAGGGGACATTGTTAATTGATATTTCTAGCTGTTTTTTTTTTGGGGTTTTTTTTTGTAGTACCTCTTAAAAAATATATAGTATTTATTTTAACTGAAATTTTTATAAAAAATAGTGTTTTAGGTATAATTTGGATACATACAAGAAACATGGTCTGTACAGACG
This sequence comes from Panax ginseng, assembly GCA_020205605.1. NCBI lineage: Eukaryota > Viridiplantae > Streptophyta > Magnoliopsida > Apiales > Araliaceae > Panax > Panax ginseng. Next base: position 8,455,861 of record CM035127.1, read on the forward strand.
GTGTAATTTGGATACATACAAGAAAAGCAGTGGTCTGCATAAATTGCATAAACCATGTTTCTTGTATGTATCCAAATTACACTTAAAATACTATTTTTTACAAAAATTTCAGTTGGAATAATACTATACATTTTTTGAGAGCTACTACAAAAAAATACCAAAAAATAAATAAAATTGTTGCTAGAAATATCCCAAAAAAATGTTCCCCTAGAAGGACTCTAAATTGAATTGGATTGAGTTGAGTCTAATTACAAATAACGAGGAGAGAGAAAGATATTATTGGTCATTAAATGACTTACAAGTTCAAATATAAATTGATTTATAAATTATTTTAAATTATAATCTATAAATAAAAGTATTCGATATTAATTGAATTATAAGTCAAAAATTAATTTAAAATAAGTTATGAAAGTGTTCGGCTTATAATGACTCATAAGTTAAAATAATATAAAAATTACTAAAAATGACATTAATAAAAAGAGAGACAAGATAGAAAAGGGACAAAATAGACATTATATTTGATCAAACTAACTTATTTTAAAATGACTTATAAGTTATAAATAGTTACTTATTTTTTTGACTTAAAAACTAACTTATAAGTTAAAAAATAAGTAACTCCCAAACACTTAAACAGTGACAAATGCCTTATAAATTAGTTTGACCAACTTATAAGTCCTTGATAGTGAATGTGCGACTCCCGCCACCCCTCCCATTTATTTTTGGAGGTATTACGGTTCTAATAAATGTAATCTCTTATAAATTAATAAATAAATAAATAAATGTTAGGATTATACTGTCTACTACATACTATAAAATTTAAGATGATAAACTAAAATCAATATCAGTATAAAGAATTTGATAATCTGATATGAGAAAAAGCAAGTGTGAGACCAAAAATTTTCTACCAGTTTTTGTCAATGTGGCTTCAAATAAAATGATAGTATGTCCCTATGTTTGTTTCATGAAAATATAAATGGAGTGTTTTAATGCTAAATTTGTGACATTTTGAATTAAAATTCAATGTAAATTAAGAATAAGATAATACTCACTCATATTCAGATTAAATGTCATTTTAGAGTTAAGCATACTTATTAAGAAATAACACAAAATGTCTTTTGTGTCCCTAATTAATTATTTCTCTCTCCACAATTGTCTATTCTCATTCTCCACAATTGTACCTAATTAATTATTTCTCTCTCCACAATTGCATTTACTAACCATATTAAATAGAGGGATAAATTAGAAAAAAATAGTTCAATATTGCATAGAGATTCTAAAACGACACTTATATAGAATAAAATTAAACTCCCTAAAACGACATTTAATCTGAATAGAAGAGAGTAATACTTACTAGTATATAGTAGTAGTAGTAGTTCATAAGTTCACAATTTCCAAAAATACCTACAAATATACTCGGCGGCCTCCATACTTTTGAGGAACAAATTTCTTGTGCATATAAAATCGAATGGCACTTGAAGATTGGACATGTTACCATCTATGCCAAGTATCAAGACTGAAAAATATACAAACTCAACTTAGCTGAACCTCACCTCACCTCACCTCACCTCAAATTAGAAATTTGTAGCCAAGCCCAAGTATAAGGGATTAACAATAATAACACAAGTCCAAAAAAGTTCCGAGTAAAATGAATGATATTTTTTTCATCTATTCACATATCTTTTATCTTGTGAACAAGAGTTATAATGATAGTATCTGTAAAGGATAAAAGGGAAGGGGAAAAAAGAAACCCTATAATTCCTCCTTTTGTATACAAAGCCTCTACATCAATGAATGAATGACTTGTACAAATTCAATTTGTTTTAACTGGGAAAAAAAAAATTATCCAGGAAGAACTGGATCTTTAGGATCTTTTGCAACAAGTTAGCACACAATCCTCCATAAATTGGGTGAGCTGAGATGTGTACAAGTATGGTTCATTTCGAAAATGATCCACATGTGGTGTGGAGATAAAGTTGCAAGCTCGGACCTCACGTCCAGACCTCTGCTGCTCCGCGATGAATGACTCTACTGAACCTGCAGGAATAACTTTGTCTGCAGAGCTATAGATATATAACTGTGGGCAGCTAGGTTGTCCAGACTTCAACTGGCCCATTACAGTAGTTAGCCTCCTGTAAAATTAAAGAAAGAACATATTGATACAATAACAAAGAAGGGAAAATGAATGGTCAAGCCAAGTATATCAATTGTGCTAAACAAAAATAAAGAGCAACCCAACAGCTGGAACTCATAAATTGACTATATTGCAGTATCTAATAGGATGTTGTCCGAGACAAACAGTTATATAAGGAGAAGAAAGGCACGATCCTTCTTAATATAAATTGACATAAGATACACAATGGGACCACATTGCTCTAGCACCGTGACTCAAAAACTTTTCACCGATGCAACATATTTGGTGAAGCGGTTTGATTTTAATGAATTATGCATCGTTGACATATTCTACAAAACTGGAACCAAGCAGGAGTGTTATTAATTTAAAACGTGTCCAATCCTACTCAGCTTATGGTCCACAAGTTGGTCTAGATATTTAAGTCTACAAAATAACCTCTGTGTGTCTTTTAAGGAAATTTTTTAAGTTGCAGCATAATGGAATGAATTGACAAAAATCAAACATGAAACAATTGCTTGTCAGTCAGATAGGTCGGCTTACCTATTTACAGCAGGAAGGTTCAAAACCACCTCAAAAACCTTCTCTAAAACGAGTAGCAAAGCTGCTTCAGTAAATGCTGGTTTGGCTTCAACAAAACCTTTGGTTCCACCTGATACTTCAAGACCTCGTTCATTTGTTATCATGTGTCCTTTTGTTGCAACACTTTGCTTTTTCAAAAAAGCAGCGGAGAAACCTGAAGCCCATACCTAAGGAGAAGTAAAGAGGATTAAATTCAACAATTTCCAGCAAATTCATGAATAACAGGCTAAGGCTAAATGATAAATTTGGTCAAACCAAGCTTCAAATGCTGTATAAACATCATAGAGGCAACCATATGCTTAATATACCAATGCTCACTTTTTCTTACTTCCCTTTCATTTAGAAATGGAAAGAACAAAGAAAAATAAAGGAAGCCTACTAGGAGTTCAATTGAAGCTCTAATTATTGGAAACTGTTCTTAAAATAATAGTGTACAACTATATGAATTACAAACAGAAGGCATTTTTTGGCGAGTGCTTAATTTCTTTTGTTTTCAAGTTAATCTTTTATACATGTATATAAAAGATTAGTGAAACAGTCTAGAAAACATAATATTAATAGATTGATAAAAAAAATTACATGTTAAGGAATAAGGAACAATGAAAGAATAATGCAGATAATGCATGCCTTTGTGTTATTATCGGTGGAAGCTCATAGGTTACAAGAAAATTAGTTTTCTTACAGCGTGGGCTTGGATTTATCCATTAACTTGAAAACAGGAGAAATTTAGTAAAAACTTCACTGCGATCCAAATTCCAAACCAAATATTTGTTAAGATCATTGTCTAAAGCTAACCATAGGTATGTAAATAAAAAGCTTCTAATGATCATTAATTATTCCATAACTAAGTATTCTCTTATGTTGATAACATATATGAAATATGTAAATGCAAGCACTATTAACCTGTGGGTCAGGGGATGCTACAGGAGCTGAATCCACAATACAACCTCTAATCCTTCCCATTAAAGTATGGTCCTGCTTCTGAAACTTTTCCAAAATAGCTCCATATCTGTAAAGACAACCAATAAGGACATCAAGAAATTTGGTTTTACCACAGCATAGAGAATGTATTGGAGTAAAAGAAAGAGAGAAAGCTTACGTTAACCATCCTGTGTTGCTAAAAGTGTGGAACACTAGATTCTTTCCATTCTCTTCTTCCAACCAATCAGACAGATGGTTTACAAGCAAATCTATATTCTGTTCTGCTTTCCCACCAATCTGGTAACTGAGAATCTCAGCCATAGGAAAAGTAAAGGTGATAACATGAAACCCTCTTGAGGTATAATACTCTGCATATCTTTTAAGATGCTTTTGCCTCGCGCCCAACCATCCAAGCAAAACCACTACTGTCCTAGACTTTTCTGATGAACAATCTGAATTCCCAGATATATCAATGACATTTGGCTCAGGTAAATGCCATTTATACAGAACATCTGAAGATGAGGAAGGGGTAGGGAGATTATGCATATATGCAGCTGGCTTCAAAGCTTTGGCCAACTCTGCAGACTGATATAAATTGAGCAGGACAGGAGAAGAAGCAACAGAAGAATACAAAGAGTTTGAAACAGAACCCTGACTCGTATTAGGAACAGGGCGTCTTATGTTAGGAACGGGTACCCTAATTCTGGCCACAAAAGATAAATTAGACAGCTTGGAAACAGGCAAGTGAGACACCGTTGTTGAGTTTGTTTCATTAGATGAATGGGTTGTAGAACTCGATTGTTCCAAGGAAGAACGAGTATCTGATAACTTGGAAGGCTTCAATTTATCATGAAGATCAGTAGAAACAGAAGCTATGGCAACTGCAGAGGCCGCAACTATTGGTCTTTGAAGGATTCCGGCTAAAGAACCCATGATGGTGGCCAAGCTCACAAACTCTCATACCAATATCAAACCAATTTTTTCATATAATAGAATCGTATAATAACCACTTCAATCTCTAAATAAAATACGCACAAGGCCAAAACCTCGACCGAAGACCTGCAGAAATCAAATGGAAATAGAAAGCACTATTCATGAGGCGAATCCTTATAGGATTCTATATTTCCAATTTATGAACAAGAAAAACATGCAAAAAAACAATAAATTTGAAGTCAAAAACTCATTTGGGGATTGGAATTTTGACTCAGAAAATTGACTGAGAACGTGTCTTACCAATTGTAGGTATTAGGAATTTGTTTCAAGAAACATGGGCTGTCAATACGTGTTGACAGCCCAGCAGAATGGCAATATAAAAGTTACAAGCAGCCGACCAAAATAAGTCCCAAACACACCCTGCAAGAAAGTAAGAGTTTAAATACATAACTTTGAGTTGACTTATTCAAGCAAGATTAAAAAAAATACAGGACCAAGACAAAATGGAAAAACAATACTCCAAATAAGCTAAATAATTCATGTAAGCTATGGTGCTGAATAGAATCCAACCACCCAACAAAAAAATTGAACTTTTGATGTAACAAGTTGGCTTACCTCCAGATATGAGTTTTTAACGAGCCGAGCCGAGTTGAGTTGTTATGAGTTTTGGCAGTATATTAGTTTTAATAAACGTGTTGATTTTAAGCAAAGTTCTAAACAAATAAATTACAAGCCAAAAGTAAATATGAAAAAAAAAATGAATGACCAGAAAAAGCTCTAGGCCCAGCTCGATTACGACAATCTAACGAACTAGTAACGGAAATTGGGAAGAGAATTACGCGTTTGCCTCGACTCCTTTTCAACCGGAAATTCTTAAATCAAAAAATTTGCAAACCCGAATCTCACAAACGGAGACTCTTAATATAAAATCGACAGAACCCTAAAAATAGAATCTTTACAGAAGAACACAACATTAATTCAATTATCAATGAAGAGAGAGAATGGAAATCCAAATCAGCAACCAGAGGAGGAGGAGGAGGAGGAAGGGAGAACTTACCTGCCGAGAAAGAGATTGAAAAGAGAGAATGGAAATCCTTCAACAAAAAGAAAGAAAGAAAAGCTAAATGGAATGGGTTTTCTTCTCGTCCTGTCAAATGAAAGTCACGAAAATTCACCTATTTTATTGGAGAGCCCCCAAGATTTCTCTCGTGTTTTTTTTTGCCCATGCTCTCTCTCTATATATATATATGAGTTTCAATCTATTACAATCAGTTGCTAGGGTAATTATTTCAGCAATTAACATCTCAGTTATTAATCAAATTGATACTCCCTCCGTCCCTATTTAAATGAAATTTTAAATAAAAATTAAGATAATAATTAAAAAATATTAAATATAATACTTAATTATCTATAATACCCTTATATCATTAATTTATTATAGCACAAGAGTTTAAAGTACCAAAAAAATAAGTGTAATAATGAGAGATAATTTTGGAAAAATTATCATTAATTCTCCTAGATTTAAACAAACGTCAATTAATTAGGGACAAATAAAAAACTCTAAAACGTTATTTAAATAGGAACGGAGGAAGTACTACTCTCTCTGTTCCTAATTAAATTTGATTTTTTAGAGATGCACAGAAGAATTAAGATAATAATTGGAAAGCATTAAATATAGTACTCAATTGTCTATAATACCCTTAAATCTTTTAAATTTTTTGTTGGAATAAGAAGAGTTTTGTTGGGATAAGGAGAGAGAAATAATTTAAATTATCAAAAAATTGGCTGAATAATGAGAGATAATTTTGGAAAAATTGTCATTAATTCTCCTAGATTTGAACAAACGTCAAATAATTAGGGACAAATAAAAAACTCTAAAACGTCAAATAATTAAGGACGGAGAGAGTATATTATATATACTTTCCAATTATTATAGACAATTGATACTATATTTAATATTTTCTAATTATTTATTTAATTCTTGTGCACAATTCCAAAACGTCATATATTATAAGACGGAGATAGTATTATGGCATGGAGGGAGTAATAATTAGAAAATGGTTAAATTCACAATACTTTTTGTTATTTTCACACCAAAAGTGTTGCTATAGATACTATAGCGACGATTTTTACCATCGCTATACATCTACGGTGATACTTTTGTTATGAAAATAATAAAAAGTATTGTAGATTTAACAATTTTCTAATAATTATTATAAAACTAAATGCCCTTTCAAAATGCTTAGAAAGGTAATTATTAATACGCCAAGGCAAAAAGTAAAAGTTTATAAAAAATGTAAGACCCCGAAATTTTTTTAAATAAAAAAGAATTTTCTTTATTTATTATTTTGAAATAGTAAGGGTGGATTTGATTAATGTGGTTAGTTATGGGTAAAATGCTAAAATATTTTAAATAAGCAAGTGGTGATATAATATTCATTATTGTTTAGAATATTCGTTTGGTACGTGGAATATTCGTGACCGTCGGTGAATATTCGTATTTACCAGTAGCCATGTGTGGGCCCCATAACTGGAAAAGCGATTGGAGGAAAGAAAACGACAAAAAATAAGTTGTTTAAAAATAACTACAGTAGTTATTCTGCTTACAATCGCTGTTGGAATACCCAATTGGTTAAAACACACTAATACGTCTGGCGTTGTTGAGAAGACACTTGCAGTATTGTACCAATTATTGATTCTTACGTAAGAAGGCACTACTCAATAATGGTTACGATGAATTACTGCTCATTCGATATTTTATTTTATTGATTCAATAATTCTTGCGTTGATATTTTATATTGTTGTTTGTTTCAATAATTGTCATTACACGCAATTATTTTTTATTATCGAAGCAATAATTCATATTATCCTAATAATATTATTAGATAACATTATTGGCAATGTCTAGAAAGTTCACATACAAGAGAGGTTTGGTCACCTAATCAAGGCGCCAAGAAGAGAGAAATCTTTATTGAAAGCCCTCTTTCCTGGGAACTGCTGGTTGTCAATATTGTGATTCTGTAATATTATTTGTGAATAATTAATTATTGATTCATACGATGAGGAAAATATTGATTTTATGAGGATATAGATGGAGAAAATTTTTAATGTGACAATTGTTGAAAATTAATATTTTATCTTTTTCTGATAAAATAATTCATTTAAATATATTATTTTAATAATATATTAACGATGATATTTTTACGATGAATGTGGGATTAAGAGTATATGTGGAGGGAGAAGTATTTTTGTTACCAAAATGTTTAAAACATGTTAAACATGTCGGTGGACCCCATTTATTGATCGAAATTTGATTATAAATTTGTAAAATCGCCCATTTGTGGATTTCATTCAATTTACATTTTGGAATTTGGAAAAACTTTCTTCTCGTAAAGTTGTAGAGAATTGAATTTTCTATAAAAACTCGAGAGATTTGAATTTTCCGGCAAAAGGACTATTTATTGTGAATTATTGAAGTTCAAGAAGCTCTCAAAATAAATGATTTTGGAAGTTTAAAATATTTTTATTTACAAAAACGTTTTTTTTCATTTGGTTCCCTCATTTAACACATGACAAGTTGCTGAAATTCAGATTCAAGGTGTGCGTAGGAATTATTATTATAAATAATAATATTATATTAAATTTTCTGCTTTGGTGTTCTAAGCAATTTCCTATAAATAGGTCTTGGGTTAGAATTGAAAATCACACCGTAAATCAAGTTTTCTCTCTCTATATTATCGAGCGTATTCTTGTGAGTATTTTGAGTATACTTTGAGTATTGCTATACGGTGAAAGTTCAAGTCATAGCCTTTATATCCTGTTTTTCAACGAAATCTTGTCTTTTCGAGGTAAGGGATGTTATTTTCTTCTCAAATGATATTATTTCTTCAATATCATTATGTTAAAATATTGGTTGGAACTTTTTATCAAATTTGGAACTTTTTCATGTCGGGGTTACTTATTCATGAGCTTCTTATTCATGAGTTCTTATTCACGAGTTACTATTCATTTAAAGTCTTATTCACGGCGTGAAGATGTTTTTTATGAAATTTCTATCTTTTGGTGTCGGAGTTACTATTCATGTATACGACACTATTCATCCAAAAACCAAATTTCTTCTTTTTGTCCAAAATATCTATTATGGATACTAGCTTTGATTGTATCCATGTTTTGATCATTCTTGAATTTTACGCCACTATGATTATTTTTTTTTGAGGTATTTTTGGGCGTGGATAAAACAAAGTACGAATCCTTAATCCTTAATCCTTGTCATTTTGTTTCATTGGATTCGCTTTTTTAAAAAATATTTTCATCATCCTCGGTCTTAAATGATGATATTATTGAATATTTTTGGCACAGTAGTGCAAAGATGAATGATTTCGATGAATATCTTTGGCACAGAAGTGCAAAGATGAATGATTTCGATGAATATCTTTGGCCCGTAGTGCAAAGATGAACAGTGTTTTAGATGAACATGACCATCTGGTGAATGTCCTTGGCCTGTAGTGCAAGGATGAATATATGATTCCAGATATATATTGGTTGATGTTACAGGGATAAAAATAGACGATGAACTTTAAAATTCATATATAGAAGATAGTAGTTTGCATTCTCTACTTAACTCTTCTAATGAATTATTATTTCCGATGCGAATATTGATTTAAAACTTGTTGTCTATTGTATTCTATTATATTTTTTTCCCTGTTGAAGACTAACGATAATTTTGTTGTATATTATCTTAGTCATAATATTCTTTTTGAAATTAATGAGCTCACTCTTTTCCTTGTTGTTCCATTTTCTTCTCGGGGAGGTGAGAACATAGCGAGGATCGAGTCGGGGTATGGAATGAAGGTTCTAGAGAGAGTTGTTTAGTAGTCCTCACCATTTTGTAAAATAATGTATCAATAATTATGATGGGGATTTATTTGCGTGTGGATATTATCTGACGGCAATATCGTATTATTTAACTCACAGTTTATATGTTGTAATAATAAAGTTGTAGTTATTTCTGTACCATGTATTTGGCGACTCAGAATGGGTTGGATGGAATGGACCTATTTTGGGGGCGTCACAAAAAATAACAAAAATTTTATGTGTTCACTCATTTGTATTTTGATCCTTAATGGTGGATAAAATATATAAATAAATAAAATTTAAATACAGTATATAAAAAAAACTCAAAAAATAATCTTTTAGGACAAAGGAATATAAATAATATTCTGTTTTAGATAAAGAAAACTGAAAGTTTGTGGAAGTATAGAATTAGAATATGTTAATGGATATCCCTATTGGAATTTGGAAGTTGTAACCCCAACACGCATGTATGGGGAAGCAGATTCTTGGAAGGTGCCACTGCCCCCTGCCCAGATAACTTATTACAATTCCCAACTTTGAAGCCACCTTAGAAAAGGGTTAGCCCTATTTCTTCTAGAAACTTGATTTTGACTTTTTAAATTTAATTTGTGACATTTTTAAAGATAAAAGTTTATATGAATTGATTCAATTTTTATAAACTATCTAAAAGTAGCAAGATTTATTACAATGGCTTCCATTTCCACTTAAAGATGCTTTTAGGCTATGATATGACAAGAGAAAGTGGGGAACATATAGATAGATACATGCAAAATGGAGGAGAGAGTAAGAGAAAAAAAAAATGCCATTTTATATGCACAATTTATATTCAAAGATACAGTTTGGCTTCCAAGTTTTGACACAAGAATTGATGCATACATCTGCTTGAACTCAACTAAAGTCTGTAATCTGCAATTTTCTACAACAAACACAGTTTTAGCATATGTAAACAACAATACCAAAATCACAACTACCTAATGCATCATGAAACAGAATTTTGTTGCTTGCAACCTAAATATGATGTCAGTAGATCCAACAAACACATACATATCTATAATGCACACAAAATAAGGAAAACCCTTTACAGACCAATCAGTTTTACCAAATTTACCTCTCAAACATCAAAGAAGATCAGGACACCCACACATTTCACCCATCTAAAAGTTTCATTCACATAACTTGTTTATCAAATATTTATGCACAAGTTGACCCTTATCTTGGTTACAAGACTCAAAGCTACAAATATGTATGAAGAAGATATTTATCATGTCCATGTCCATGTCCATGTCCAGTAGAGATATCCAAATGATAATACTCCTGGAATTATCAGTTTGAGTAGAAGCTCCTGTCATATAAAAATTATACAAAAGAAAGGATTGGCAACAACCACTACTGCTCACTTGCTCAGATTCCAACTACTGAGCAGAGTAGAATCTAGAGCAAGTACCAACTGCAAAGGAAAACTGGACATTTCAAATTCAGTTTTGTTAAATATTACCTGCGATCCAGCTGACACACTAAAATCCATTTTCTTCAGCTCCTCCAGTCATTCCATCACCCAACAGAAACTACTAACAACACAAGTACCTTCCTTATTAAAGAAAGAGAGAGACATCGGTTTGCCAAGCCTATGTCACATATGTATTTCATATCTAGATAAACTATGCAAGAAAAAATAAATAACGAGCACACCCGACAATAAGCAAGAAGATAGAGAAGCGGTCCCAGCAACTTCCTTCATATCTTTCAATTCAGCAACAATCAAGGAAGAGCTTGTAAGGATGGAATCAAAGTCCAATATCTGTCTAAATTTAAGTACAAATTAAAGAAAATAAAAATCTACTGATGTAAACCCATTTCATTCCTACATGTATGAAAATTGGACTTCTGTTATGGTCGTTCAGCAATACTAATTGGACAAAATTAAACAACTAATACCAACTGTCTTGGTGAAAATCTTGAACGACCAGAGAGTAGTCAAGTGAACAACATTGTTCTCTCAATACGGATACCATTTATATAAAATTTACCAATTTTCCTGCTGCCAATGCGCTAGACAAATGCTAAGCTAGTTTATTCATTTTTTACCGGTCAAGCTATTCTATTCATTATAGAGTTAAATGCTGTAACTTCCATTATCCTTTTTCTGCTTGAAAGAATAGCATAGGTGTAATGTATGAATTTTGGACCTCCCTAAACTGACAAATGCGAATGATCATTGTTCCTGCAGCAGATGAAACCCTATTGTATTCAGACATGCACACATTTATAATCTAGGAAAAAATTTATTAAAGGAAGAGGGGGGGGGGGGGGGTGGGGGGATTTGAGGACAAAATACTTGAACATCAGCAAAATTCTCAGCAACCAAAGTTAATACCCAAGCACCGAAAGTCTTGTGATGTAATACGAATACATGTAGCTACGTCATCCAATTCAAAATGAATATGTGTAGTATCAATGATTACTCTGCATGGTACAACATCATTCTCACCAATCACTACTGAACAGTTATCGTAGAGACCTTCTTTAGGTGGGAGATTTAACAAACAAGACTTTGGAGCAGACACCCTACTTTTGTCATTAGTAAACCTTTCCCTGTCATTCCCCATCAACATAAGACGATGTTGTCGACCCAAAAGCTCCGAGACATATTTCATATCTCCTTCACCAAGAGCATGACGGACCCGAGTAGATGATACTTGTCCTTGCTCCTTAGGATTATTAGGGCCAATGGCTCTGGAGTCTTGTTTCTTGTCCATGACAGAGTTTATTATGTAAGCCCCCATACCATACTCCTCGCAAAGTCTCACCAGCTCTGATGCATCACCAGAAGCTCTGTACCCAAACCGGTAGTTTTTGCCTAAACATAACAATAATTCTAACTCTTACAATTCAATTATTAAGTGCCGGAAACTAAAAACTTAAAAGCAATAACTATGAAAATCAAATTTTCATGCACTAAAAATTCTAATTACTCTAGAATTAGTCCGATTGCGGTTGGAAACCCCACATTATCAATAAAATAAAATAAAATCATGCACCTGCCACAACTCCACGCACTCCAAGCTTTTTTGATAACTTCTCAACAAATTGACGAGGAGTAAGGTATCGAACTTTAGAAAATTCAACCTCGAACTCTGTGGGGGTCACATCACCACAGTATGGCGCCCACGAGGAAAGAACCCGCTTCCGGTCATATTTGGCAACTATTGGAGCCCTGTTCAGAAAAATTAGCATCATCATTAGCAACCCCAATTCCCCTTGACATAAACGAATTAGACATAGATTAATAGAAACTAAAGGACAATCGAGCGAAGCATAGAAGGAAACTATAGTGCTCGTATGGAGTTGTAGACAAATGAATACTAAGGAAATCATTCCGCACTCGATACAAATAAAAAAATGACTATGATAAAGAATATGAAAGAGAATCTTCTTTATTTATAACAAACATAGAAGAAAAAAGCACAATGTGGAATGAAAGTGTAAAATACTTGGTGTAACTTCTATTTAAGTGGCTTAAGATTGTTATTGAAGTGAAAAAACATTGAAGAAAATAATAAAGATTTTGTAGAATGGAGTTTAAACAAGAAACATAAACTGATGCTGTTAGTGGAAAGAAAAAAAACACAGTATAGAATGTAAAACTCAGAAAATGAAGCTTAAATTTTAACATAAAACAATTGATAAACATACAATCCAGTGGTTGTTACCATTAAAGTGTTCCAACTATCTACATACCAAAATAATACTGCAAACTTCTTATAAATTCCAAAATTTTGTTTCAAAACCTAGGAAATTCAATAGTGGAATCACAAGGTTTAGATGATACTAATAAGAAAATAACAACTTCCTGTTTGTATAGATGGTAAGGAAGTATACTACAAATGGCTTACTCTTGAGTCTTGACTTGGCATACACAGGATGGTACGGGGTCTACTTGGAATCTTGGGTAGTGTAAATTCAATTGAACCATACTTTATTTTTCTTATTTTTCTCCCTTCTTAATTTGATTGTTGTCAGATAAGGTAGTTTTTATTTTATTTTTATTGTTCTATGTGATTTAAGACATAAAGGAAACTAGTCCTTCATTGCTTGTTGCTGATATGGACCTTATTTCGAAGGCAGAAGAATCCATTATATTCTAGTATTTCTGTAGTCTGACGTACAAACTTGTAGAGATTATTGCCACAATAGCACATTACCTAGGATCTACATGTATCTTTCTGCCACTATGCCTTCTTTCTTTAGGTTTTTACCGGTCTAAGTTATTTGTTAGCTTCATCCAGGGCAACAATACTCTTTCTCGGCATATTCATTTGTTTGCTCCTAGATTCCCAATATTGTCCCATCAAAGAAATAGAGAGGGAAATACATAATCTACCAATATCCATACCTAGGTTCCCAACCAAGAATTTTTGCCATTCCGACAAATGATAAAAGAAATGGAGCTCCGACCTTTGCTGCTTGGATTGCCAGTTCACGATGTCCAATGTGAAGAGCATCAAACTTTCCCAAAGCTACTATGCCTCCTAGTGAAATGACAGCCAAGTAATCATAAACATGTGACTAAGACAAAAATATAATAACTTATCCACAAAATGACAAAAATGAAATAACATAACTATATAGTATATACTGAATCTTTAATACTCAATCAAAAAGAAAACTGAAGATAATTAAAAGTTGAAAATAAAAAATTATGAACTCTGAGCCAGATTGATTTTGTCATCCCCATAATCTACGATCAACAAACTAAATGCACTATGTACTAATCCCCCTGTCACAAATTAAGTGACTCCCATTCTTTTGGTGCATTTCAGCATGATATGCATTGTATTTTTAATATATATTTCACTCATGTCAATATATTTCTCTATTATGTTTTGAAGTTTACTAAAACTATAATCTATGGAATTCTTAAACTCTGTATCAAAAACAACCAAAACAAGGGGATCAGTTATACTGTAACAGAGGGAGTAATATCTCGTAGTTGGCATAAGCAAGATGATATATGAGTATGGACAAACCTGCCACAGAAGATAATCGTTCAGATGGAGGCTCGCCGTCATCTTCCTGTTGGCTTCACACAATGAATATAATTAGACACATATCAATCATGGGCATTATTGAGATAAACAACCAAATAAGAAAAAAGAATACAATTTCTATACTTTTGGTTGTACAATAAAGATTGAATTTTTACCAGAATATAGCATTCAATTGCTGACTATATGGGGAAAAAAGAATTATATGAACAATCAATTCAATTCAATACCAAACTCCTACATGGGGACCAAATGTAAACAGTAGTAAATATGTAATAGCTGATGCAGTATATATTATCAGTGTAACATCAACAAAACAAGCATAAAATGGACTATTTAATTATTTGTATTTCAATAGAATCAAGTTAAAGCAAATTTAAGCTCAATTTGGTTGCTGAAAAAGTGCATCAAAGTAAAATAATTGCTTCCAGTGAACTGGGAGCTGCAAGGCTTCAAAATTCAAAACTTTATTCGTCTCCCTAATTCATGTTAAAACCCATATAGCAGAGTAAAAAATATGCAATAAATTTCAAAACTCTTTGCAACAACACTTCATCAACAATTTCCTCGGCAAACATACAAATGGCAATTTCAATTTAACTGTAATAAAGTAGAGAGAATATAATATGGCAAGGGGGAGAACCTTAAACAATCAGATAGAACGGGGCTTTGACTTAGTGGAGATTTGGGTTGAATGCAGCCAACAAGAGGGTGTCCAAAATCAATACTTGAAGGAGAAAAACTGTCCAATCTCTTCTCAAAAAGAGCAACAGAGGGTGAGAGCTTAATCATTTGAGTGCAGGAAAATCCAAATCCTAGCCCAATCCCGAGCCCTAAATTCTGATGATTGCACTCTCGTAAGCGGTGGGAAATACGAGAGCCAGTCAACATTATTGTGGACTCGGTCAATCGGTTGCAGCAGCAGCAGTAGAAGAAGATGGCGTGGAGCTGTGTTCTTCGTACATAGGCCTACCGGTATACCGATATGTTCTGTTTGGCTTTATTTGTTTGATAAAACTGAAAAAAAATGCTGAATCTTTAACTAAACTGAATAAAACTTTTGTATAAATTTAAATATTAAATCTTGTTTGATAATAAATATGAACATCCGAATAATTGAATTTCTCATCTTAATTATTTTGAATAATTATAAGTAAACATATTGAATAATATATAAATAATCTTTTCGTTACTAAATATAAAATTTACATTCATTTTTAGAAATCAATTTAAAATATTTTTAAATTTAAAATTAATATAAATATTTTTAATTTAAATTAATATAATTATTAATTTTATAAACTATATAAAAACATTAACAGTTACCAGTTACCGTATTTATAACATCTCATAGTAATTATAAAGAGTAGAACTTAATTTCATATTTTGAAAAAGAATAAATTATGAAACAAAATGTTACTATTCTGTATGATATTCCAGATGAGATTAATAGATTTGATGCTTTCGGGTAAACCAAAGAAGTCGATTGATTTGACGCCTTCAAAATCATTGCAGTAGCAAAAGAAAAAGTCAGTTTAGTACGTACAGTATTATCAAACTCATCACCTTAATTTTATAAGTATTATTAAAAAAAATGGCAAGGTTCAGAGGCTACGAGTATGGCCACAAATCTCACCAACAGATCTCGATGTTGGATATAAGAAAAAAATACATATAGACGGAAAGGAGACAATGAGGTAATTGTGAACAAAACTCTTGTGAAGTGGAGTATTATTATTTATTACTAGTGGAAGTAGGACTATATATATATATACATATATTAATAGTTCATCCTTGAGCTGCTGTTCAACCTTCCCCACCATTTCTTCTTCATCTTTTCACCAGATCCTTGTTCAGTTCCTAACTTGTTCAAAATTACCTTTGTTTCCCGCAGTCTCGAACCATAATCCTTTTTCCAACCTTCAAACATTTGTTTCAACCTTCTAAGTTCACGATCTGGGCTCAAATTCGCCTCCACCTGACCTGATTTTACCTCAACCAAGAATTTTGCATCATCACCAAATATTTGGCTTCTGTGTTCAAACTCTTCGGCTAATCTGCTTATAACACTCAGACCCGCATTCATTGTCATCCCGTTGCTCCCTGATTCGCAGTTGGAGTCTCTGACATTATTGACTGACGCATCAGAATTCCTCTCGGAGTCATCCAGGGCCAGGCTTTTCTTTGCAATGGAGAGGCTCGACTGCAATGATCTCATTTGTTTCTGCCACACCTCTTCCATGGACTTCATTTTCTTTTCGTACTCGGACCAACGGCTCTCGTATTGTTGGAGCCGTTGGTGGAGAATGTGATTCTCCTCATCTTTCACTCTTAAAGCAGACTCGGCTTTAAGAACACGGCGTTGTAGCTCTGCAAGGAATGACGACTTCACCAACACCTCCTCTGACTCGTTACCCTGTTTGGGATGTCACCGTCATTGAATTTGCCAACAAAATAAGGAGCAAAATTTCTCAAGTGTCAAATTTCACCAAGGCAAAATCATGAGAGGATTATTATATTGGCGAAATTTACAGCAGAATGATCTTTTAGTTGAGGGCAAGCTAGCATTCAAGGCAACAAGTCATCGATTACAGCATTGAAAATATAAAACTATAACAACAATATTTTCAATTTCATGCATCTGACTGGACTTGAGCATTTGCATATACAACAGACAGCCAAGATCATACGTGACAGCATTCCAAATCATAAGCTACTATTATTCTCAAAATTCTAATACAAGAGGGAGACACCCGTCAGAATGAAAATTAGAAGACCAAAATGTTAAAAGAACTTGATGTGTCAGAGAAAGCCAGAGAGCAAGTTAAAGCAGGTAAAATGTGCGAGAGTCTGGTCTGTACCAATCCTACATGTATTATTTGTTTTAATTACTAAAATGCTAATTATTCTCCTCACATACTTTGTCCTCTTTGATACATACAGAAATCTTGTACCAAATCAACAGTTCTGATGTGCTTAAAATTGGGTGAATTTCCATATTACATCGAACAACTTTGAAATCCTATGGTGCTAACCATAACAATCAAAGGGGTTATTGACACAGAACTGGACTCACGATAGATAAATAAAAATCACCCTCTATCTGATACTGCCTCTCAATGCAGAACATAATCTTGATTATATTTAATTAGTTCACTTACCTAAGATGTTGTAATATTTAAGTATAGATTTTGGCTATTTGTTTTGATGAAAATCATCGCCCGATATTTCTATTTAAAAGAATAAGGAGTTGAAGAGATATGTATCATGAAGTTTTTTATTATAAAAAAAACATAAAAAAACGTTTGATAAGCAAAAGGTATTTGTGTCTCCTGAGAGATTCGAACTCAAGTAAAATTAAAGTGGAACAATAAACACAATGCAAGTTTCATTATGAAAGGTCATTATATTGGATGGTACCATTCAGTTGATAATGAACTATTTCTCATATTAACACATTGATCAATTATTTAAGTATGGCCAGGACAAACACACAAAAATAAACCCTACAATTACAACATGATAAGAGTCATCAGCAGAATCAATGAGTACCTTTCTTACCCCAAATTGTAGTAATCCTATGTCTCCTGAACATCTTCTGACTAACCAGCCACGTATTACTGAAAAGGAACTCAGTCAGTCTCATGAATAAGAGCAACAAATGAATCACCTTTGTCTTTTGGATAAAATGAACAAGAGCAATTATGAATAACATAGCTGCAATGTACTAACGTAACAATCTAAAATTTGAAAAAGTCTAACTGGAGCTTGCCAGAATCTGAAGGATTTCTTTCAAACCGGATGGCAGTTAATTACCTCAAATAAGAGGTTACTCAATCTAAAGATGTTCTAACTATTGACCAAGTAATATTCTATATTAATTGCCAAATCTATTCTAATATAATCCTTTAGTCCTAAAATGGGATTCCACTTCAATAAATCATGTACGTCAAGAAAAGTTGTTAATTTCCAATTTAACATCCTAACTCAATTTAAATAAAAATAATATTATTTAAAAATAATAGGTTTAGTCACTTTTGGTGTACGGGTAAGAGTCCTGTCACTTTTTAGTCTAATTGAAGAAAGCGGACTCGCTTTTTTGAAGTACAGAAACAGAAATCTAGATTCTCATTTTTGGGGCAGAGGAAGTATTACAATTAATACCAGAACTTTAATAAAAACAATGTTCTACTTATTCAGCCAGGATGGTAGGGTGGTGGTAGGGTACTTTAACTCTCTGACAAGTAAGGAAAATAACATGTCCAAACATAGCCTATTATATCAAACTGAAGCATCAAAACAGCAACATAAACAGGTAAATTTCTCACCTTAAGAGGTATTGGACCAGCAAAATAATGTTAAATTAGTACCTGCTTGCACCAAAACCGATGCATCATAGATTTTTTTGAAATTTTTCCTGCTGTTCCTGCCTTTAATCTGCTTCTGAATAAGCACAACCGCTCGATATCGTTTTAGTAAGACTGAAAATTCTCTTCTAGTTTTCTGACCTCGAACAACTGTAATAATAATTTTTGAAAAATCATTCTCCAAAGCCCTCAAAGTTAACTTACCTCAGCTAAACAGCCTGGTATCATAAGTACAACATAAAAGCTGAAAAGACATACATGACTGGAGAGTGGTGATTCCTCTCCTTAGCTCCTTAAGATGATGACGGGCTTTGTGACCCCGGAAGCAGCTTTGAACACGTAAGATGCCATGGAAAGTACGATTTCTTGTGTCCTCAAGCTTCCCAATCTGAATAAATTGACATTACATGAAAACGCGTCAAAAAGACACATTTAGTTTCATTACGGCATCCCATCATTGATATAACAATTGAGAAAAGAACTAAACATGGTTAATGAGTTTCGCAAACACAAAAAATTTCCAATAAATTCAGAAACAAAATTCTGCTATTTAGCTGAAAAACAAAAGACTTCCCACCCCTGATAATCCAATCTTTCACCAAGTTTTATTACTTCTGGTAGATGATAGACGAGCATAATAAGCTAATCCAAATATTTGAATTTCCATTTATGATTAAATGTTACACAAACCAAGTCCAAGGAAAGGAGAAATAAATCAATACAAAAAAAATATACAGGAAGAAGAGGCAATAATCATTAGGGCAATCCTAACTGTCTTACCTGTCCAGTTCTAAAAAACAATTTTGTGTAGCCAACTCGATACATTTCAGGCAGAATACCGAATTGATGAAGAATTGAAACTGAAACACCAAGAGGATCTTGTGATGCAACATTGTCTAGTAGAAGGAATCCGTACCTATCCAATAATCACATTAGAAGGGAGGATGGACATGAGAAATATGAACAACATACCATGTATGGAAAATCCAACTAGAACAAGTAGACTATACCTTCGGGCAAACTTCTGATGAGACATCCTAGTAGGAAATCCAGATCTTGATATCCGAACAACTTCTAGGACTCCACAACATCTTAGCTGCTGCAGTACAAGTCCTTGCTCATACAATCCAGGAGACTGATAGTTGTTGGGCTTAATACAACGTATGAAATGTGGTGTTGTATTCTCTAAACGTTTAATTAACTGGAATAATTGGCCCTAAACACCAAAAGATGTGCAAAATATCAGGTACAGACACTAGTATTAGTATTAATACTACAGTAACTAAACAGATGATTCCATAGAGTAGAACTTCAAATTACAACTACAGGTTAACATATTATTATAAATTAACCATGCATACCCACACACAACTGTCAGATAAAATATCTTATTATTCTCCCTGTCAACTGTTCAGAGAAAGCCACGTGTTTAATGAAGAATTAATGGCGTTATTGGTTTCAGTTTTTGAGCCTATTTAGCAGTTTCCAACTACTTTGTGTGAAAAGGTCACCACTACATTTCATAACCCAGTAACGGAATGTAAAAAAAAAAAGCGCATCAAATCACTGGTAGTAACCACTAGTGAACCTTGAATCAACTCGCAGGTAAACTTAATCAACTATACACAGATGCCTATCAAGCTAATTACCTCTTATGAGAATTTAATATTAAAAGGGCTACTGCTGAACCGGAAATATTCACAGCCTTTATTAAATTCCTCTTAACATTTAACATATATGAAATAGTAACAAACTGACATGTCTGATGGGTTTGAAACTTAGTTGAATCTAAAACTTTATAGCCACTAGCTACTATTATTTTGTAAACAGATTCTATCAATAGACTTAGGACGGTTCTTCCATAACTCACGTAGTCATTCTTTCCAATAATATGTGAACTTTGTATTTAAATCGGTCCCAAAGCACCAACACACCCTGTGTGCATGGGGGGTAAGCGTTCACAAAACAAAATTTAAGGTGCAGACATGCAAGCGGTATACCCCGGAAAGCAACCAAGGACAATCCCCTTTAACAACTTACAAGGAGAAAAACATAGAATTAATCCATTAAGCAGCAGATAAAGCATCATAAGGGGCATTTAGATGATATCTTGAGGTCTTAAATACTGAAATTCTATAGTTCAAAATCCCGAAAGTCGCTTCAAAGGACACGAGCTAAAAATGCATTGTAAGGAAAAGTAAAATGAAAATCGAAACACCCAATATTTAGACATCATGATAATTTTCTTTACAAGAGTATTGAGTGTCAGAAATATCAAGATCATCATCAAGAATTTATGAACCTTAAATTTCGTCATGACGCTCAGCTTTTGAAAATCTGCTCCACCTGGTTTATGTAAAGGACCAACCACAGGCTTCTCAGATTGAGAGAGCAAAATGGATGCAAATGCCTGAGGTAGATGGCACGTGCAAGAGGACAGAAGTTGTATTGAATCCAAGTGCATTAGATCTCGATTCTTCTCCAAAAACCCTGTTGTATCATACATAACCTGAAAAGATCAAGCAGAGATGTAGAAGTATCAGGGAAAAGCATAAAAAAATAATGAACTGACATTTTCTTTCAATTCCTCCCAATCAAAGAAGTCCAAGGAATTGGACTTGTGACAGTGACAACTAAGAAGATCTAACAATGAGCATGTGACCCAATTGGCACATTGGATTCCCCACCAAATGGGACACAATGATACACCTCCTGGTTGAATAATATATTAGATGAATGAATCAACCCTAATCAGATAATGATGCAGGCAATATCTTGGTGCAACACCATTTAGAAATAGTTCTATATATCTATTTGGCAAGCTACTGTGAGGTATCAAAAAGAGATGGAGGGGAAAAAGACAAAAAGACGAAACAAGGATATCAGTGACAGAGTACTTACTTCCCCTGCATAGTGGCATACAGTAAAAGTTTTTTCTCGTTCTCCTCTGAAACAAGAATTAGGATTCAGGTGCTGCTTAAGCTTATTGGCAAATGTCAAGTCTGTTCCATTTGGGAAGGTGGACTCCTCGTCTAACAGAGACAATAACCCCAATGGTTTCTGCATGAAAGGCAAGAAAAGAAAGCTGAAGGGAGTGCGTTACATATATACACTTGTCATAAACAGCAGCAGGTCAAAGACTTGATGAAAAGAATTAACAACTTATGTTCTGTTCACTGTCAACTTGATATCATCTATCAGAGAAGAGACATAGTGAGAAGAAACTAATCATAGCTCTACAAACTTGAAAATATGCGTTAAAGCAATGAAGTGCAGTAAAATTTGCTTCATGTTTATTTAGAAAACACTGGCGTGTTAAAGTGTTAAAAGACCTCTGACAAAAAACATGATTTGATGGAAAGGTTGAAGAACAAAAGACCTTATCTCTGCATCATAAGAAAAACATCAACATCTCTATTGAATTCTGGCCTAGTTGTTCTAAATTGAGAAACGGAGAACTATGCCACTATGAATGCTACAATAGAAAGATCATGACTAAGAAGGTCAGCTAAGAATAGTGTTAAATATGCAGGGAAAAATTCAAATGGAAAACATAAAAATGGATTTGAGATATAATAACAACGCATCAGTAAGGTTTACCTTCTCAAAAAGATTCAGACAATCTTGGTTGTCTTCAAAATCCACTTTGGCCCAGTCAATGCCATCTTGTATATATTCCTGAAAATGAAATTCCAATTGTCCTCTCGAATTAGATTTGGCTTTTTCCTACTCTAAAACAATGATGGGCATTGAAAAGCATGTCTACTCTACAGTAGTTTGAATACAAAATGTGTAACAAAATTGATTAATCATACAATATTTTAGCTAATATAAATAAGTCTATGCAACTGATATCACCATCAGCTGAAACCAGATTTACATAGGAACATAAAAGTTGAGAGATGGTCCAATATAACTATGCAAGCAATATATGTTCCTCTGAATAAACAATTACTCCCACTATCCTACTTTACTTGCTACCTTTTTCTTTCTTTTTTTATGCACACATTATAAGAAAGTGGAATCTTGTGCTGAAGTTGAAAAAACTCTCTTATGCTTTGTATACTGCGTGTGTATGAGACTTCGCCCCTTTTGGTGTTTGTAATGAAATTATTTAGTTGTCAAAAAAAGTAAGACGAAGGACAAATATATAAAATTAATATAGGATTTAAAAACTAAAGAATCTTTGTTTTTGGGGCATCCAAAAGATAGCAAGGAAAGTGGGACGGAGGGAGTACTACATATAAAAAGATATGACCTCTATTTTATATGATGTCAGGACTCATGATTTCTTCTTTAAGTTTCTTTTCTTAAAGACCATCTTCAATTAAGTTCAAAAAAAATCCAAAAGGAGAAAATGCAAACAGAAGCCAGGAGTCCAATGTGACTGAATTAATTCACATAATAACAATAAAATAATATTTTAAAAAATAATTTTGACCAACCAGTCAATCGACCAAAATAAACAGGTTCAAGAAGCTCAAATGTAAATGAATCAACCAGCAGGCATTTGGAGAAATACATTAAATGCTTCGTAGTTATAAAATTAAGGGAAATAAAAAGAATTTTCAAACTTTTCAATACGAAGAGAATAAAGGGGGAATAGAGATACTCCAGGGATGCTACCAATGTCGTTTCAGGCTAGTTTTCTTTTATTAAGGTAATAGACCTGTGATTAATAAACTACAGTATTCCACCAACAAAATCACAAAATTTTGAAGTATTTGCCATGAGATTCAGGGAGTTAACTTGAACACCATGCCTTTTTGTGTAGTACTTCCTATTTGTGGAAGTTCCACTTCATCAGGTCAAAGAAAGTAAGCATGTTTCCTTTCCAGCCTAAAGCTTATGAGTTTTCTTTTTCCTTCTCTATTAGTTGAAGGTTTTAAAATCATAACTGCTTCCAGTTTCTTTGGAAACCTATAATAACTGCACCACTAAAATGGCAGGCTAATTTAAAACTTCAGTTCAGCTCTCTGTTTGAGTTGAGTATCAGTTACATTACACCCAACCTCTACTCTAAGGACATTTTGTATTCCTTTTTGTAAGTACCACAACGTTCCATTAATGTTATGTGCATGGTAATTAATTAGATATTGATCACTACTTGTGTGAATGCTTGACTTTAATTGGCATTATTCATTGCATTCAAAATGTATTTTAGGTAAACCAAACAAGATTTAGGATGTATAAAATGACATTATGATTGCTGCACAATTTGCAAGTAAGAAACTTGGAATGTTTGTCTGATTGTCTAAATGCTTTTGAACAAGTTATATATTAGATAGATAGAAATAGGGAATTAACCTCCTGCTCCAACTTGAATAAATGACGATTGAAGTGTTGCTGCAATCTCTCATTGGCATAATTAATGCAGAACTGCTCAAAACTATTTCTCTGGAAATGTAGAAAAACATAAAATAGTATGATTACTTGTAGAATAAGAAGAGAAATATCAAAAATAACAGAATAAAAACACAGGAACATACATTAAATGACTCAAAACCATAGATATCAAGAATGCTTATGGATCTTCCAGTTCGACGCTTGCCTACTACAAGTGACTTGTTAATTTGTTCTACCAGCCAATCAAACAAACAAGAATAGATCGATTTCGCCAATGCATCTCTTTAAATCGATTGCCTGAAGGATGAGTATGGAATTTAGCATAAAGATAAGGAGCCCATCATATATGCATCTAATTCAGAGATTTGAAAGTGTCAATCATCACAACCAGCATGTGAACATTTTCTATAAAGTTTCTCTTCCAGTCATACCTGAGATAGAGTCAGCCTCTGAACAATATTATCATTTCGTACTTTCATATTTCGAGTAGACAAGGCTAGCTTTAGGTCCGCAACATCACACCCAATCAACTTAGCAACATTCATTAGACCTGAAATTTAATATCCAACCTTGAGAAACATCACACTAAGTTCAAATAAAAAGTGAACCGATAATCTCAAAATTTACAGTAATTTCCCAAGATAAATAACCCATCAAAAAAATCCCCAAAACTGCATAAAAAAAAATGGAATCACTAGCTAAACATGCCCAGAGATAGATATTGAGAGTTTCACACAACCAATCACTTCCAAAATGTCCAATTTTCTCACTTACTAAAAGAGGAAAAACCTCCAATTTTCTTTATGACAGAACAATGATGGAGATGCTTTACTAACTTGGAGTTAGAATGAGTTGCAACAATTCAATTGGCGTCACCATTTCTTTGCTATAGGAAAATGAGCAACAGAAGTTTCCAAGAACGAAAAACCCTTCAAGGAAATAATTCTTTGATTCTGAGGACTACATCCATTCAAAAAGATGATGCTTTTAGTAAAATTTGATTAGCAGGCTCAACTATTTCAACTGGTACTTGCCTGGCTCTACCATCTATAGAATGAATTGTGAAACTGACTGGACTTGGTGAGTAGAAAGGTAACTTTCCTGGTTACTGATCTCAAACTTCCTGGAAGCCCTGGACTGGAAAAATTTATAACAATGTTAAGAATTTCTCTATTAGTTTCAACTACACGTACTACAGATTTCTGTCAAAATTAGGGACCAGAGACACCTTAGGTGGTCTTCTATATAAATTCTTGAAGCACTTCACTCACATTCAATGCAGCACCATACAAGCCTGAGGAGTTCTTGTTAAGGGGCTACTAGTTGCAAGAAAGGTCCAAACCCCCCTCCCACTATCAGAAAATCCGAAAAGAGTTAATCTTGCTTGCTACTAATGCATGCAATATGCAGTACTCCACATAAAACATAATGTTATATAGCCACATTCCGTGGCATCATCCTCAACAAGTTACAGGAACTCCATAAATCATATTGTTCCAACATTTTTTATATTTTTTGTACTTTGTCCATTCAAATGTCAACTTCACACAATAGATATAGATACAGTGTTTGTTGGACAGGAGGTTCGACTGCTCAAACCCGAGTGTCCTGGATGGGTTTCACTTGAACAGTTGAACTTGTAATCTGTGAGACCTGCCCGCTAAATGATAAAGCTTCTTTTCACCATTTTTACACAAAGGTTAAGTGTGGAGAATTGAACCCTGACCTCATTCCAAAGCAACATGTTCTTAGGATCTGTCGTTTCCTAAGATTCTCTATACTGAAAAACGTTTGAATAAGGGAATTATATCACCCTCATCCAACTTAGAATCACACACATCTCATAAAAACTCATTAATAAGCCAAATGTTCAAACGGGAATTATATCAACCTCACCCAAGATAGAATCACACACATCTCATACTTAGAAATCAGCCAAATGTATTTTAATACTATAATCGAACCTTATTATAAATAAAATAAGATCAATGTACCTCTCCTATTTTACAAACCACATTCACTTACTGTAATTATCGAAGTTAGAAAGCAATAAATAGGTAATAAGAGTATTGAAAATATGTCAATAACATCTAACTTTTGATCAATAGACATTATAATGGACAAGATTTAAATTTGATCAATGGAAGAAACTATATTACTCATGAAGTACATTAGGAATTCGGACATACAAAACCTATTAAATGCAACAAGCATTAGTGGCTAGCAATCTATAGCATATATGATTGTGTGGGAAAATTCAAACTAGTAGGCAAACAAAAACATCTACATCTTTCACACTATGACTAAAATTTAAATCTTCACACAATGGGTCAACAGCAACAAATCTAAAGAAATATAACATGATCTTAGAAATATTTCAGTTTATTCTTCCAGAAATTGTCACCTTCATCAGCCACAGGTTCAACATAGTTTTCATTATCAACCGCAGTAAAGGACACATTCCCCAGCCACAGTACTGCAGCAAGCATTGCAAAGACACTCTCTTGGTCCTCTTTGCTAACATGAACAACATCAAGAGCTTCCTGGAAAAAATATAAATAGCTATGTAATGTTTGTTTGAGCACATTGCAAATTTGTGAATTCGCAGTATTTTCAAACCAAGAAACAGCTGTTTCAAATCCACCACCATCACAACCCCCCCCTTTTTCTTTTTTTGCCATAAAATATGGTGAGAATTTAGTTCATAAAAATATAAAAGAATGCAGTACCGTTACAATATGAAATTCTTCAGCATCGTCAACTCCAGAAATCGAATAGCAATTGCTTTGATTCAGATAATTATACTCACTTGCACTCTTCAAATTCAACTTCTCTGTATTAGAAAACAAGAAAAGACAAAAAAGGGCATATTAACAAGGATACGTGTTCAAGTAACATGTAAGTTGACATGGACTCACATCAATGTTCGAGTGAGAAGTTGAAGGCTTAATATACAAGGTTGAGCCCTAAACCCTATAAACTTAAGCTTTTGGGTCATGTTGGGCTCAACAGGTGTATAAGGGCCTTTGATATGGACTTCCAGGCTACCCGATAAATTGGTATCAGTCATGATCTATGATCATGGCAGACTCTTTTAAGTAATTTCTCAAGTATAGCAGTTCAACAATGTTGGGACTCGCAAAAAACTTGACATAGTCCCAAAAACTAGCATGTTTAATAACGAAGATAAAACTATTATAAGTTTTAGAACTTCTCAAAAATTTTGAAGCCGTCAAAATTTTCGGAGACAACTTCAAAACCTATGCAACCATTCTCCCATTAATCCCACTTTCATAAATACTCTAACCAATTGTTGTCACTTCCTCCGTTGCTACAGTTGTCGTTATGATTGCCTATATATCCTTAGAACACCGTCATCACTAAAACAACCTCCATAACTATCAACGCCAAAACCAAACATCTTCAAAACTATAATCATCACTCCCAAGCCATCAAAATTCTTTTCATAAACCAAAATGGTAAATTTCACCTCATTCATATCATCGTCAACTCCAACAGTTCCATTAAATACAGAATGCTCAAAAGGAAATTGAATACAAAAAAATATAATCGGAAAATCTCGATCCTTTGGTCAATAGGACATATTTATACAGTCACAAGGATCAAAGTCAACATCTTTTGGAGCAATTAATATTGTTTCTCCCTTTTCATCAAATAAATTTTATTTATTTATCCAAAAAAAGAAGCAAAATGTATGAAGTTTAATTCTGGATTGACCTAAATATTACCCTTCTTCGTACTTATGTTCCAATAGGTCTATTATTAGTTCCAAAGAAAAGGCTGAGAAAAAGGAAATAGAGGAATAGAGGTGATACATTTTTCTTCTACTCCTGTCATATTTTGTCTTATAAGGAGGAAGAGAATAGGAGGGGGAAGAATGAAATTTCTTTATCATTTTTATTCTTTGCTTCTTGGATAAATTCTATTGCACCTTTTATCAATGTTTCAGAGGTGCAAATGTGCACAACCAAAGATAGACTAAAGGAGTTGGGATACAAGATTTTATAAACTTATATTAATGATATCGGCTAAAAACAAACAATAGGCAACAAAAATATCAAGACAACAAAAAAGACGAAGAATAAAACTGAAGCAATAGATACCTTTAAGAGCAGGTGGAGCTCCTGCGCAAAGCTGATAAAATGAATGATATGACCTTTCTCCCTCTGCACATTGGACCACCCTAGACTGATCATAAAGTAAAATTGGATTAATAAGTTGTATTAGGAAGAATGGTTAGGCCAAAATCATTAAATGAGGATTAAAGAAATACCTTCTCAAGTAAAACTGTAAGGAATCAAGATTCACAGTGATAGGAGCAAAACACAAATTGACATATTAGGTCAGACTATAAAATTTCAGAATAATAATAACAGGAAGCGGGAAAAAATCACTGCAGGACATCAATGATAAATGCAATCTTACAAGTTTGAATTTTGGCACCCGAAATTTTTCCAGTTTCGCTAAAGTGAATTTCAATCAGTTTTCCCTGTTATAAGTTCACTCAAACTATCATTACTTGCACGTTAAAGTTCCATAGATCATTTGCTACTACAAGTAACCAACATTAACTCAAAGAAGAAACTGAATGTCTATGTAAGAAAATATAACTTACAAAACGACTCGAGTTGTCATTCCTTAATGTCTTTGCATTACCAAAGGCTTCCAAAATAGGATTAGTTTTCAATATTTCATATTCTATTCCACTACCACCGCCAAGTGCAGCCAAATATTGCATCGCTATCTTTGCCGTTTCAGTTTTTCCTGCTCCACTTTCACCACTGCTCACAAATAAACAGAGGTTGACCAATGCATGCATATGAATGTGTATAGAACATTCAAGAAATTCATTAAATTAATCTCTACTAAAGAACTCTTTGGTCAAAGGTTTTATCTTGGTACAGTAATTCATCTAAATGAACAAAAAAAAGGCATCATATGTAACTTGTGAAGTTTTTAACCTGGAAATATGGAATAAATCAATCAAAAAAACTCAAATTAGATTTCTCTGATTACCTACGGTTGTACATAACTAGCAATAATAATCAGTGTTACTAGAAAAATAGATTTCTTTTATTTATCTGATTACCAGCGGTCCCCATAAAAATTATTTTACTGAATTTGGTCCCCCCTAACCCGACACTCTTGGCAATAATAATCAATTCACTCTGTTTTACTGACCCCAATTTGTTAGAACTACATGTTTGCTGCTACATTTAACGCCTTCTAAATGTGCTCCTTCTAATATTTATCTTTTTTACTTTTACCACTCATTATAGTTTTAGCATCCACATTTATTTGAAATGAAGCAAGGTCTTGGGGAGAGACATTACAATGATGGGTCACTATTGTTGATGCGAAAATTTTATATTCAAAATTGTGGCTAGGTACCCCCATTACTCCCTCATACGTATCAAATTAAGGAATTTACACCTCTGAAAAATGTCAAGGAGCAGTTTCAACTACAAAAAACATAATGCCTACTAGTTGATACTCTTGAGACAGCGATGCCTTGCTTCGGCTTGTGTTGGGTTGTTACAAGCCCAATAAGTTTGTTTAATCTATAGGTCTTGCATTCTATCAGTTTTAATACTTTGGTGCTGGTATTGGACAAAAGCAGCTTCTCTGTGATTCTTTAGAGCATCTGGACAGACAATGAATGATTAGCATCTTTTGAGATCAGTATTTATCTTTCCAATTTACAAGGGATTGACTAAATAACCTTTCTTACATTGCTTTGAGCTTCTGTAACTGGAGCATTCAAAGATACTGGGTTTCTGATTATCTAAATATGTAAATTGAGAAAATAAAATTATATCGAAAATATAGGTACTCGTTTGATGGGATAACTAAACTGGGATTGAGATATTTAACATTTTTTATTAAACGAAAAAATTATACTTCAATTATGATACTAATGAAATGTACGATTCCCATCGCTCACAGGTACATTAGAAAGTTGTTATTGGCCACAATGTCAGCCATAAAAGACATATCACCCTTCTACTATGTAATAATGTAAAGCAACAATTGTAGGACACAACATAAACAATAAAGAATTAATCTCATTACGAACTGCAAACATCAAGTAATAGGGAGATTATTTACACAAATGAAACAATTTGTAATGAATAATACTGAAGAGAAGTTGAGATAAAAACAATGTCAAAGTCATTATTTTTTAACTGACCTTATGACAATAGATTGATTGACTTCATCTGGAGGATAAAACAAGAAACAGTGTCAGATTTCTAAAACAAAAGGCGTTAGGTGCTGATTAATCTCATAAAGCAAAAACCAAAACTTTAAACACCTCTTATCATTTCCCGCATGGCTGTATCTGCAATAGCATATACATGTGGGCTCTCAATGGATTTACTCTTATATGCTTCAATGTAATCATTTCCATATAAGGGGACCTTCTTAAACGGATTAATGGCAACCAAAACTGGACCTGCTTTTGTCTAGAAACATATACAAAGCCACAACATTATTAAATAAACTACAAAATTCTAGGAACAAATTTAATGTTTATTGAACATAAAGTGGATGCTTACATAAATCATATCTCGACCATATCTATATTGAAGATTGTACAACACTGATGGTTCATTTAAATAACTTAATTGCATGAGATCATCCACACCATCAAGGATATCAGGATTTGCAGGTGTCAGACTATCAGAATTCACCTTTAAAACCTAAAGGTAGAAAAACATTTGTAAACCAGAGTGCATCATTTTAGTATATATCCAAGAGTAACGGAAGTTTGCTTACTTTCTCATCGGACAGTGATATGACCAATTCTGTTCCTGAAGTTGCCAGTATCTTTGCCAGCTCCCAGTTCCCATCAGGAAGTTGAAACCAGGATTGAACCTTCTGAAACAGTGAACTTTGACAAGTAGGTAACAAAATCAATAAATAGAAGACTGACTAACAAACCACCAATTTTCCAAGATAGCCGGGATAATATGATAGGAGATAATTTGACCAGAAATAGAGTTATTTCTTCTCAAGCTAATCAGAGAAAGACCTACTACTAAAATAGGATTATCTATTCATCAAATGGAAATAGAAAACCACACAAGTCACATTATCATGAATAAGTTCTCTCTAATATTATAAGAAAAACAGAAAACAAAAGACCACATAAAAATATTTTTGTCTCTTAAGTTTTTGAGTCACAATTATAATTAATTTTCTCTCTTCTAGTTATACATTTCTCAAACAAAATTCCGGAGGATTAGGGAATTACTTTAGTTCGGGAATAATTTGAGATTTTCAATACTGTCTATGACTTCAACATAGACAGTAGTAAAATATTCCCTAGATCGAATTGGATGGAGAAAAGAAAAGTGTGCCAACCCTAAATACTAGCAATGAAAGCATTATTTCACTTTTAAATGTCTAATGTTATCTTCTTTTCTAACCCAGCATTTGAAGCTTGGACAGAAAAAACCTGCAAATAAATTGATAATTTCTTATAATCAATATCAAATCAGGTTTGTCAAACTCAACAATAGTAGTGTATAGCTTGATTTAGTTATTTTATCCTCAATTCAATACCAGATGTGTGCCACCTATAACTACAGTAAGAGTGTAACTCTCGGACTGCTCGGTGTAGTTATTAAATATAGAACTTTCGTGTTTCCAATGGAAACCAATAGTCATGGTGCATTGTCATGCCTACTAGGTTTTATGCTCATTAGCTAATTGAGGTCAAATCAAAAATAAGGACTTCAAATCACTTCATACATGACGAAATTAAGTATTGACATGCCCAAACCTATTACAATTTCTAACATGATTACTGATTATTTGTCTCTCCCTTAATATTTTGATTATTCATCTAGGTTGTCCGGTGAATCATGTCTTACTTGTGGACCAAAAAGTAAACAAACAACATCCTTATGAACTAGATTTGGCAAACATAGCAACGTATTTTTCATCAAATCAACCCATTATAACCATTACTTTAGATAAAACCAGTAACCATTTCTTCCACCATCAAACCAGGCTACATAGCTTGGTTTATCACATATCAACCATGTGCTGTGGGGCATCAGAGCTTTAGCTTCCCTACTCAAGCAAGCATCAAAGACTTATTTTACTTTGATGTATGAACTTGGAAGTACCTAGTTATTAATGTGGAGAAACAGTTATCTGTATGGAATGAAGAAATGTATAGAGATTGATTTACATGTATATCTAAAAGTTAAATCTTGCTTAAAATTTAATCAAGCATGTAAAATAACAAGTCAAACAAGTGTAAGCATCTCCATAACTGATTTTAGTACACAGAACATGTGTCAGCAAGAACCTAATATCGGATTGTAACGTGAAAGTACACAAAGCCACCAATTACCTTCTTTGCAACATAAGAGGTGATGTCGTTCCACTTGGACTCATCACGGGTTGGAACACATGATCGCAAAGGAGAAGCTGAAGAATCCAAATTTTCATCACTTGTAGAAGGCCTTTCTTCAACTGGTAAGGTCACGCTACTATAAGGTGAGTCATCATCATTCCTATCAATCTTGTTCCTAATATCTTCACAAGCTAATTTGCCATTTTCATGAATACTGTCAGAGATCATACTAGTAGTGTTCATATCTACAGCCTCAGAAAGCCCATAAGAATGAGAATCCTCTGAACCCATAAATCTAAAGTCAACAGGCAACGATTTCATGGACTGGAAATATGGTAAACCTTGAGCTTTCTGCAACATTTTCTTGAATTGGTTCTTAGTTTGTGGCTTGCAGCAAAAAATCTAGGGCTGACTTGAGATATCAAAAGGCTAACCTATTTCCCCAAAATCAATATCAAACTTTAACAGGTCTCTTGACTTATATGCCCAGCTTAATGGAGGGGACCTTGATATGCTGAGAGATTACTGATCACTGATCAATCATCATTGTTGATTTCATCATCAAAAATACTGAAATCTTACTATAAAAGTATCGCAATCTAGCAGCTTGAAAATGATAATAATATGATAAAACCCACTACACTCCAATCACACCAAAAAATTCCCAAATTTTAGAGTCCAAAAGTACAAATTGGGTTTAAAATATAACACTTAACTGTTTCTTTATATGTGTTAATCTTCTCAGATTGACTTATCAAATGAACAATGAACTAAATTTCACGAACAGATCTCAGAACTCCAATCCGATCCTCAAATTAAAGCACTAAACACTATTTCTTCATCAAACCGAATCCGATCTTCCTGAAAGTACAAAAGAGTCGAAGAAAGCAAACAATTTTTACCTCTTTCAGCTTCAATTATCTATAAAGGGTTTCTGCAGCTCCGATCGCGTAATTGAGCCTGAATTTTGAAGGGAGAAAAACAAAACAAAACAAAAAAACTTAAAAGAAGAATGATCACTAATAAATCCGAGTGTTTGTTGTTAAGGTGGATGAGCTGAGTAGTACGAGATCGAAGAAGCTTAAACCCTGAAAATGTTTGAGAGGGTTTACGGAGGGAGAGGGGGAGAATGAGTCTCCTTCAAAACGTGTGGAGATGATGCAGCTTCTGCTTTTTCCCTCTGTCTTCTTCAATACAGTTCAGGAACATTAATAAAAGCATTTCTGTTTCTTTCTGTCCGACTCTCTCTCTCTCTAACCTCCTATTGTTTTTCCTTTTTTGCGGGATTTGTGAGCATTTTAGTCCTATGATTTTTGCTTATGACTTTACTACCCCCATAACCTTTGTGAATGACATTCAAGAATAATTGGCTAGTCTCAAAAGAGTAATTTATAAATTTTATAAAAATCTCATGTATTAATATTATAATAACGTGGTTTCACTTAAAGTATCTTTGCAATAATTAAAATATTGACTATATATTTTAGCACGTAAATTATTTAGACCTTTTATTATAAATAAAGAATACGAGAAAAATATAAGGTTATTTTATTAAATCGTCCATAATAAATAAAATGGCGTTTAGTTTTTATTAAAAAAAAGAACTTTAATAATATCTCTAAGTATTTTTTTCTACCGTATTATTTTATCAAACAACAAGCACGTCAAGTTGTCATAAATATGCTCAAGGGACCAAGGTTTTTAGACTCGGACCTGTCATCGAACCGGGTGATTCGATTCGGAGTCAACCAATTTTTGATCAAATCAATAAAATAGGTTAAATCAAAGTGGAGTGGCAGGTGATTCCTATTTTTTCCCGATTGATAAAATAAAAAGAAGGGATAAGGAGTTTAATAGCAAAAATGCAATAAGTAGTGGGCAAATTGGTCATGGTAGATGACGACTAAACAATTTATTTTGGCTCAACTTTCATAATGGACAGGTGTTTAGTTTTTAGAATGACAGATGTCAAAATAATATGTTATGGACTGTGTTTTAGTATATATAGATATTGAATAGATAGATCACTAATGTAACCAGTAATTGAATCGTTATTGAACCAGTGACGTCGTTAATATATAAAAATATATATTATTAGTAATTAATAAAATTTAAAAAATCTTAATTTTTATGAACTAAAACATAATAAAATTAAATTGCAATATTAATGGAAGTAGTAATTTTAATATTGAAAAAAATTGGTATTAAAAATCAGTTCATTGGGTTTTATCGGTTGAACCAGGTGGTTCGATCGAAAGTCAACCAATTTTTGATCAAATCAATAAAATCAGATTAAATCGAAGTGGAGTGACAGGTGATTCGTATTTTTTTTCCGATTAAACCCGCAGCCCGGGTTCAGGTTTAATAACCATGTTAGGAAGTTGGTAAAATAAAAAGAAGGGATAAGGAGTTGAATAGCAAAAATGCAATAAGTAGTGGGCAAATTGGTCATGGTAGTTAGAAAATACTCGTATTACTCAAACCGACCGTTACGTCGCTGCAGGCAATAAGTCGTTATGAGAAAGTTGGAGGGAATAAAGTCAAAGGTGGGCACTGGCCCACGGCCCACCCTTGTTTGTACCCGTCGGATCGTTTTAGATTGCACGTCATCGATTTAGTTAGCTTAATGGGCGGCCAATTATGCTTTTCTTTCCTTAAATTTTAATATACTGATTCTTTTGGCATATCTATAATGGAGTAACTGATGATGCCTGCCAATATTCTTAAGAAATAAAAATTCAATTAACATATTCCCATTTGAAATCATGAGGTAAATTACTAGTGATATATCAGCACCATTTTTTATTTAGTAATTACTAGTGATATATCAGTAAAGGATTGTTTATCCAAAATTTTTGATGATTTTCAATGGAACTGGATCCACATGAGTACAGAGTACTTACACAAAAGAAAAACAGAATGAGACAAATCATTACCGGCCCAGGCTCTCATTTTCTTTGTTCTCTTTGTGTCCCTCCATTTAAATTATGACACAGTCTCTTATTTAATTTTAAAATTAATTGGTGTTAAGTAAAATGGTATGTGTCATAATTTAAATGGGGGGAGATAAGAGAACAAGAAAAATGGGACAGAGCATCTGCTCTCCAGTCAGACAGCCAGCCAGCAAACATAGAGAGATCAAAATGGCCCAACAATCAAGCAACTGCTGCCTTTTAATTCAGACTTGAAAGGTTGCTGCACCTGCATGAAGTACTAGATCTCTACAACAACACTCCTACTTAAATCTGATTTATTAATTAATATATATCCCAAACAAATTAAGATGCTTTAAGAATATCTATTAAGAAATGCATGTATCAGGAAATTCATCTGGGATATTGAGGACTACTTTTAATCACTAAAACAAGGCCAACTGTGAATTTAACATGATGAAATAAACCCCCGGAATTAAACGGAAACTACACATGACGTAGATAATTTATCGGAAAACAGTCGTTAACTAACACGTATGAGCTAGCTTTTATGAATTAATAGGACTGATCCAAGTATTTAAATTATTACTAAATCAGGCGACATGGTGAATAAAAGTGGTACGCTAGCATCCAACTTTGGTTTGAAATTGCTTTCAATGAAGGATCAATTTTTATTTTTATTTTTTAAATTTGGTTTATTATTTTGATTGGCTTAGAAATGAAAATAATTGGATATAGTTTTAAATGTTTTGGTTTTATTTATGTTACTTTTGATCATAACATTGACTTAAGTTTTGATAGTTAAAAAATAAAAAGAGGTTTTTCAATAGCATTTCATTTTATGTTTTGAGTTGTTGGGAGACCTAGGAGAGGGCTCATAGTCAAACTAGATAAAAATTAATTAGAATAATTCTACGTACTCATATGCCTCCAAAAGCCACACATTTTTGGAAGGAAGATCGAGCGAGGTTCTCTTCCATTATTTTCTACCGTCAATTCATTCATAGGAGGGAATTCTAGCCTTCTAGGTGGTAAAAATGATAACTGCATTTTTTTATTATAAACCAAGTACAATTATTATTTAAAGTTACTCAATTGTGATTGTGAGATTCATTGCGGGCTAAAAGTAGTCCACATAGCATAGCATGGATTTCAGGGCCTTGCCAGCCTATAGGAAGGAGCAGAATTGACATAGTGGCAATTGTAATAGATAAGGTGAAGGATTCATAATAACCATGGATGTGATATGAAAGGTAACATATGCACACACCACACACAAAACCACAGCCATATAACGAGTGAGAGGCCTATCTATCATCCATAATCTCATCCACATTCTCCTCTTCTCTTCTCTTCTCTTCTCTTCTTCACATTATTATTATGTCCCACTCCCACATAAAACCTCCACATTTCTCATCCTCCTCTTCTTACTAATTAACTATTGCTGGAGCTGGAGCTGGAGCTGGAGCTGGTGCTGGTGCTGGTGCTGGTCTCTCTCTAAACTCAGCCTGGCCTAAAACAACCATGGCTTCGGCTGCTCTCTCCATGCCCAATTCATCTCTCCAGGTATTATTGACTAGCTAGCTAGCTATATCACTATTATAATTCTAGTTAATATTAGCGATATCATTGGAAAAATACATTTTTTCTTAAAACTCTTAGTTTGAAAATGTAGGAATGTAATGTAACACTAATGCATGTATGATGAATGAGCACAGGTGAACAAGGGATTCTCCGAATTCGCCGGCCTCCGCTCCTCTGCCTCTCTTCCATTTAACAGGAGAACATCTGATGATTTACTCTCTGTCGTCGCCTTCCAGACCTCTGTTGTGAGTCTCATACTAACTCTTTACTTTCAAATAACTAACTCCTACTCCAAGATATCATACATCTTTAATATCATCTTCATGACTACTTTAACTAGTCAGATATTGTGCTTTATACTTTCTTTTCATTGATGCTGCTATTTCATTTACTTAACTTGTTACCAAGAAAAAGAGTTGTGACATGAAACCTCTTAATTATTTTTCAAGAGAAAATGTTGTCATGGAAATTGTATAGACCGAAATCAATTGAGAAATATTGTTCCCTAAGCTAATTAAGATCCCTAGTTAGTGCAATTGTGTTTTTGTTGCCAAGAAGCATGGAACAAACTTGGAAAAGGTTAGGTTGTGCCTCATTCATTTCCCCTAGGAATTAGGATAGCTCCTTATTTGAATATATTCGTAATAGTATATAGCCTATTAACACTCCTGGAATAAATTTTCTTACATTGAAAAACTGTTATTGGAGTGTTAATAAGATTAACCCTGAAATATGCAATGAAGAAACATTTAAACTGAAACAAAGGCGCCTAAATTTTAATGCAATACTATATGTTGTTTTTATGGTTTGTGGTTTCTGAATTTTAATTTGTTATAGATTGGTGGAGGCAACAAGAGGGGAGTGGTGGAAGCGAAGCTGAAGGTTGCCATCAATGGATTTGGAAGAATCGGAAGAAACTTCTTGAGGTGTTGGCACGGAAGGAAAGACTCCCCTCTCGATGTCATTGCCATCAACGACACCGGTGGCGTGAAGCAAGCCTCTCACCTTCTCAAGTATGACTCCACCCTCGGCATCTTTGATGCTGATGTCAAGCCTGTCGGTACCGATGGCATTTCCGTTGACGGAAAGGTTATCAAAGTTGTCTCTAACCGCAACCCTTCCAACCTTCCCTGGGGGTAATTACCTAATTACCTATCTCTGTTCGTGTAACATTACTCGACTAATTAAATTTAAGATACAGTTTTAACAAAGATTCCTTCTTTGATCAACTGACAGGGAGTTGGGGATTGACTTGGTGATCGAAGGGACCGGTGTGTTTGTGGACAGAGACGGTGCTGGTAAACACATTCAGGCCGGAGCAAAGAAAGTGATCATCACTGCCCCGGGAAAAGGTGATATTCCCACATATGTTGTAGGTGTCAATGCTGATGCTTATGACCCGGCTGAGCCTATCATCAGTAATGCCTCCTGCACTACGAACTGCCTTGCACCCTTTGTCAAGGTCCTTGACCAGAAATTTGGTAATACACTCCCTTAAGCACCAAGCAGTTTTTTGGATCTGAACTCGGTGAAGTTGGCATGCCTTTGACCATTGGTCAAAAAGTTGCATTTGTTTAATATTATTAAAATTATAATGCAACTTTGTTCTTGTATTGAACTTGACCAACTTTTCTGAAGAAAAACAATTAAAGAAAGTATGCAGGTTAATTAAAATTAATTTGACATATATGAAATATGGCATGCATTGGCAGGTATCATTAAGGGAACTATGACCACAACACACTCCTACACCGGAGACCAGAGGCTTCTGGATGCAAGCCACAGGGATCTGAGGCGTGCACGTGCTGCAGCTCTGAACATCGTCCCAACATCAACTGGTGCAGCAAAAGCAGTGGCGCTCGTCCTCCCAAACCTCAAAGGAAAACTCAACGGCATTGCCCTCCGTGTGCCCACCCCTAACGTGTCAGTCGTGGACCTTGTTGTTCAAGTTACCAAGAAGACATTCGCTGAGGAAGTGAACGCGGCGTTCCAAGAGAGCGCTGATAGCCCCTCGTTTCGGTTGATTTCAGATGTTCAGATGTTTCCTCAACAGTTGATGCATCACTGACAATGGTTATGGGAGATGACATGGTGAAGGTGATTGCTTGGTATGATAATGAGTGGGGTTACTCGCAGAGGGTGGTTGATTTGGCTCATATTGTTGCCGATAATTGGCAATAATAATCTTTCATTTGAGGGTTAATTAATTTATCCTCCCTTTTGTAGATTTCTGAATTTTGTTGAAATTTGTAATGAGAATATGAACAATTCTTCATTAATTATATATATGTAATGTTGGAACCATAACTTCAGCTTGGGAAGTAAAAAGGAGTTTGATGTTTCGGAAGCTTTTTCTGTTGTAAAGCATTTTAGGTATAATAATAATAATAATAATAATAATAATAATAATAATAATAATAATAATAATAATAATAATGTCATAATAAGAATACGCTACAAACCATTTCTTTCACCTACATTATTGAATTTATTTCTGTACTACATGCTTTCTTTTAGTCAATGTTGCTTTTTTACTAGTTATGTTACAGTTCACCTTGACAAAAAATAAGAGAAATTAAGTGTGATACCTTGACATATTTATTTGAGCATTTCTAAGTAAACATGAAAATTGAACACGAGTGTATTTATATTTGAATTTTACCCATCATTAGGATCTTGGATCTAATCTTAGGCTTTCCGAAAATGGCAATAGTATATTCTAGTGTAGTTTCTTGTATATTTCTACTCTTCTTCCTTCTGGGTTATGTTAACATCCATGTATTGATTGCTTGATCTATATGAAGCTTATTCGTTTGTTTGGAAAATTGTTCACCCCCACCCCCACCACCCCCCACCCACAAAAAGAACAGTAATCATTTCCTCAATATAATTCATCCCTGCATAATAATAATAATAAAAAAAAAATTGTCCATAAGGAATCCATTTGATCAAAAACTTTGAAACCCTTTAAAAACTAAACTACGAAAACATTTCTCAGTAATCTAGTATTTTCTCAAGGGGATGGTATTGACATCTTTTTTCACTCATACTCTTACTTTATCGCTGAGATATTGTCTCATATTTTCTACCTCTGATTTTTGAATAAATAAATTAAAATTGTTTGTAATAGTCTTAGAAGTAAATAAATGAACTCTCCATAAACCCTTCACAAGGAACTAGTATTCTCAAAGACGTACTAAAATAATTATAAGAAAAAAATTACAAGAAGGTTGGAGGTGAAAGCAAAACCAAATAGACTAATAATAGTAATAAAAAAAATGGTAGAAATCAGTTCAACAGGTCTAATATAAGCCACGTCGCATGCTCAAGCGGCGGCAAGAAATTACCAGCTACTAGAAAATCACATGCTTCTTTTCTGGACAGGACGAAAACAAACATCAAGCAGGCAGCAGCAAGGAGAAACAAAAAGTGGGTGTTAGAATGGGGTAGGCCGAGTAAAATGATGAATAGTCAGGCAGTCAGGGTACAGAAGTACAAAAGCAATCATAATAATACAAGTTTAAAATCAAAATATATCTTTTCATACTCCTGAATTGCTAAAGAGAAAACCTCCATGTAACCATCACTTCAATCTTGATTAACAAACAGAAGAAAGGATATATTAGTGAGTACACTAGACAAGTAAACTTCAATCTTGTATTTTCATTACTCACCTAAACTCAAATTACTAGAGCTAATACAGGAACAAAATATTGTGTTCATCGCATGCTACCCTCTCGTAAGACATCAATCATATTATAGAGCCGCTTGTCTGCTTTCGAACGGATCTGCATTTATACAGTAATTACAATCAGCCTAAAGGGTGGAAATAAAACATGACTATAACAATCATGAACAATTGCACTCTTAATTGTAAATCCCCAACAAAAAAATAAGAGTATATGCCAACAAAATATTTAGTCATTATATTATATAGATAGATAAGATGTTTGCATATATGCAAGTCTTATTTTCAATAATAGACTAATATGTACATCAAAGCATGTATCTAATAAGTTTAGATTCAACCATATTTGAACCATTAAGATGTTATATAAAAGAGGTCCAGGCACGAGTGTTTAAACGTTTACAATCACTGTCACGTTATAGGACTGAGAAGTAAAGGTAAGGAAGTGAAGCACGAGTACCTTTTTAGCGAGGAAAAATGCTGCATCAACACTACCCTCTGCATAAATTGATCTACCACAAACATTATGCTGAAACTCAAAAGAAACTCTGCAAAACAAAAAAAACAAATTGACCTCTTGATGCAAATTAAAAACCAAGAGAAAGTATAAAGACAAAGGTTGATAAATTACGTTTCATCGGGGGATGTAAGATGATACATATGGAATGCATGACCAGATAGGTATTCCTCTGGGACGCCCACCATCTCAATTTGTTGGTTTGGATCACGAATTTGTTGTATCTGGTGAAAATTGTTTAGAGTCAATAATCATAATACATTGGAAGTAATTCAGACAGCTAGGCTAAATATAAATGAAGAGACAACTATGCCATAAGGAATCAAATTTCCATCAAACCACAAAACAGAACACCTCAAAAAAGGAAGAGAAAACCAAGCATGGGTACTCATCAGTTATCAATCAAAAGATAAAATTCATCATTGTTAAACTAAATGATCATACTTAGAACATGATCCAATAATATTAATAGCTAGTATATGATTGTGTAGAGAAACAATTTAGGACTCGAAGATGGGAATGGAGGATTCTTGGGGACTTCAGAACAGCCACAGTATTGAGAGAGTCCATTTATTCTATTGTGGAGTTGACTCTGTTTTCAATTT
Source organism: Panax ginseng (assembly GCA_020205605.1). Classification (NCBI taxonomy): domain Eukaryota; kingdom Viridiplantae; phylum Streptophyta; class Magnoliopsida; order Apiales; family Araliaceae; genus Panax; species Panax ginseng. The sequence continues at coordinate 8,497,753 of CM035127.1, forward strand.
TCTTGTATGTCCCTGTACTAAACCAAGACTTGTTATCATTTTAATTAATACTATATCTATTATTTAGTTTAAATAAATTTCCTCTTGGGCAGGGAAAAAAGAGAGGAAGAATCAGAAGTGTCAGACTGGGATCGTATAAGTGGGTATCAAAGAAACAACGACGTTACTGTCTATACATATATATCATGTAAACCCATTGTAACCAAACCAATTTCAATCATCATCAGCATGCTGTAGTGTTTCTATACCAATTTAGTACTCATCTCAAAAAATTGAAAAAAATAATAATAAACACCATTATCATGAACTCAATTTTAACCAAACAAACTAAATCGCCACAAGTACACTGAAGTATTTACTAATTTAGTACTCATTCTCAAAATTGTGGGGATATCCAACAACAATATGAATAATAAAGGTCCTGAACACACCCGATCCAAGTCGAAGGAGACCCCTAGCTTCTGGAAGCATGAGATCACAGCCTTGGCAGTTCCAGATGTGTCCAGCTTGCTAGCTTGGTGGGATTCCAAAACCTAGAAGGTTTTAGAGAAAAGCATAAGAACATTTTTTAGCAAATTTATACTTTATCATATCTGATACTTTCTTACAGTCTTTTATAATTTCCAATACTTCAATATTTATGTAAAATATAAGAAAAAAAGGAATCTCAGCATTCACTGCCAAAAAAAAGAGAGCTAGTACTAGTAGTATTGTACTTTGTGCATACGTAGCTATACAAAATGTAAAAGAGTAGAAATGCGTACGCTAAAAGTGTTGACCAATATTTGTCAGGGTTTGCTGATCTCCTGCGGACCCAAAGTAATGATGCTAGTTACTTAATTAGGCAGACTTTCTTATTCCCTCCTTTTATGGATATGAAATTCCAATGTAAAGGGTACCAGAAAAACAAAATATACTATATCAGCTTTTATGTACTCCATGCCCTGTCCTGTTTTGAAATCCAGAAGACTTGCCTCGTAGGATCCACCCACAGTACCCATAATTTAAATCAAGGATATCTGAGCCAAGATTGTTCATAATTTCTGCTATATTAACAATTTAGATTTTATGGTGAGTAGGAAAACTTCCTGTTGCACAACCTATCACATGGCCTTAGCCTCTCAACATTATAATTGTATATGGGGTGGAGGAGGAGAACCTAAGAAGGTGACGACCAAACAGATACCCATAAAATTAGAAGGAAAGAAAAGCACCTGTAATGTATATCCAGAGTAGGCTCCAGGAAATTGTTCGGCCATATATTCCATGGCAGCAAGAAATGCGACAACCTAAACAAAACCGATAAAAGAAAAGTTTACTAAGCATAAAACAACGTAACATAGTGCTAAGTATTTCCAACCAAGAAAGTCAATTAATTTGGCACCTGTTTTCCCATTTGTGGAGAGATCACAGCATAATTCTTCGTGTCTTCTACAGTCTTGTACAGCCGCTCTCTGTTGCCACCAGTGGTTCCCATTACAAAAGGTACTCCGAGTTTGCAATATAATTCAGCATTATCTGCTTATTGTGTTCAGAATTAATGGAAAATGATCATGTAGCTCATTGATTAAAAAAGAGGTCCATAACTATAATTCCAAAGTCGTCCTTGAACTTTTTTAAGTTCATTTTAACATTTTAAAAAATAAACCACGTAGATTGAGCACTAATAATAGGTGCGTCTGGTCACTTAAGTGATTAACGACTAAAAGAACTAATAAAAAGCAATACATTTAAGCAATACAGTTCCCAACATTGACTCACTTTGTTGAACCAACAGATGTCATGGAAAGACATGAAGAGAATTACAAGTCTAGTATGCAGACTAGCGAGACAATCTCCCATTTTATCCCGTGTCTGATTAGGCAGCAGCTTTGGTGTTCCTTGTTGGGGGTCTTCGGTGAGGATTAGCTGTGTCCTTTGACTGTAGAGGAGTTGGTACTGATTAGGTTTCAGGGTTACGGCCGGAAAGAGGATAAGGTTCTTTGGCGTTGTGGTTCTTTGAAATTCTAATGGTCGAACCAGATTGTCCAAATCTTTAGTGGACGATTTACGACTTTCTATTTATTATGGTTTCGATTATGTTTGCATCTCTTAGGCCACTGAAATGGGAAGTTTTAGGTGATGACTTTCCATATTTACAAAGGAACTGGAGAGTAGTCCTTTCAAAACTTTGTATCTTTTTCCACCTGCTTCGTTTTTATATGTAGCACTCCTTGACCTCCCTTAATCCCTTTTCTTTGTATGCACTCTGATAAGATATCTTTTTTTATCTAAAAGATTAAGTTCAATCAAACAGACAACCCTTACTAGGTTGGTATGATCTAATCCCTCGAAATGGAATCATTTATCCTATATTCCCTTCATAGGATGTGCCTCCACTAATCTTAAGTTTAAAATCATTATTCAGAATAAAATTTTGGAGAAATGAAACCCATATACACAAGGAATATACAAAAAAGTAATAGATGGCAAAAAGGACACCAAGAAGCGCATATAAAATCTATAGCCCGCTGATTGAAATTACACACGCAAAGGCTGTCACAAATATCTACATCTCCAATATACAAACACCAACTACTACTTTGTCAAAGCTCTAGACCAACGTTAAATTTCATAGGTTTAAAAAAGCTCTAGATTGTTAATCCCAAGGGCACTTCTGAATTTTTGATATACTTAAGTCAATACGTAAGACTGGGAATTGTTTTTCATTAGTAAACACCAAGAAAAAGAAAATGAACCAAAGTACATACAATGTATACAAAAGGCACAGGGAGACCAAAAACGATGCCAAGGAATCTGCTAAAAATGATCTTATATATCTCATCTAGAAGGATGGTGGATGAGTTTACCCCCTTCCTAGCCTAAGCCCCTCAAACAAAATGAAAAAGGCCGATTAGGTCACAAGGGTCTAGTATACCAAATGAGCTTATTGACAATGATAGAGAATTCACACATTTTAATATTGGAGAAAGTAAGTCTCCACCTCACGAGATAAAAGAAGCCAAAGAACAACGATACTTACATGTATCGATCTATTTAAGTAATAATACACCTGCGGATTTCCTCTAATGAACCTAAACTACTCAAAAGTCAAGTTTCATTTCTTTCACTATTTATTTTTTCCGAAAGAAATATTCACATATGCTTACCATTCACTGCAGTAGGCGTTGAGTAGTCCACCACAATAAGACCAGGATATTCCTCTAAAACGGAAGCTAAGATATTCTCTCTTTCAGAGGGACCATGCAACTGAAACTCTTTTCCCTCAATTTCTATGGTCTTCCCAGAATTTTCTTGCCTTGAAAATGATACAGGAACAGGATCAAGCCCTGCAGCGAATGCTGCTTCTATAACTGACTTCCCCATTTTGCCAGTACAACTATTCACCTGCAAGAGATTCAGATTCCAATTAGCATGAGACTCAAAAGATAAGCCAGCCAAGCCTCCCATGCATAGTCTTCTTGAAAAGATGCATTTAGTGTTTGCATAACGTTTGTTTTAGGTCTTTGATAATCATACAACTTTCAAAATTGCAAATTCATAATCTCTGTGACATTGCCACTTTTCAAAAGGAAAGTCCCACCCCAGCCATACAATTTCTCAGATTAAGCACCATGCTAACCCAAAAAAATTCTAAAATTTACCAAAAACAGTACCCTCCTCAGATGGGCGATCAAGTATAGCATGACAGGAGTATGATGGTTATGCAAAAATTAAATTACAACCTTTAAAATTTAATTACTTGATCTAAATGGAGATTTTTAAGTCTACATTTTAAAACTATAAAAAGCCACATTCCAAACCAAAAAGCAGTTAGCAAGATCAGGAGTGTGTTGGCTATGTAAAAATTCAACTACAACCTTTAAAATTTAATAACTTGATCTAAATATAGATGTTTAAGTCTATATTTTCAAACTATAAAAAGCTACATTCCAAACCAAAAACAGTTAGCAAGGGTGAGAAAATGATTAGGTCCAACTTGTGAAAACTTAAAATATGCAAAACCAGCATTGTTATTAAGAAAATAAACTAAAATCTCAAAGTGCGTGTCAGAGAGAACATAGGGATGCACTTGATGACATGAGCATATCTGCTAACCTACACAACTAAGAACAAAGGTTTTTCGATGTAGGGATGCACTTGACGAGATGCACGTTAACTTGTAGTTTGTTATTTAAGAACTACAAACATTTGAATTAACAAGTGAAAGGCAACGTTTAGTACCATGATTGGGAATGTAAAGTTTTGTGATACAAGTGAAGTCTTCTCCTCTAGGTATTGGACTGGTGTAAGTGATGAAGATGCTATCGGGACAAAAGATTTGTTCTTTCGAATAACACAAGTATAATTGGGTGGTCTTCCGGCCCCTGAGAATGGAACTAGGTTCTTTCTTTGTCCAAAGATATTGATTGGGACTTCAAGAACGGTCGCCATTATCTCTCCCTACCTTTTGCAATTCTAATCACCAAGAACAAAAAACAGAAGATAAAGCATGATAATCGAATAAGAAAAATCAGAAATAATCAAGTAGATTTAAGTCTCACCTTCAGATGATTGTTTGGGGCCGTAGAGAAGAAGTAAAAGATGAGTTTGGCTGAGCCAAGGAATCAAGTTTTCGTCAGAGTCAGAGACGGATCAGTAGGTGGAGTCGTGGAGACATGGCGAAAGGGATAAGGGTTTTTTTATGCAGAGAGAGAAAGAGGAGAGAAGGCTTCTAATACCATTATACCAATGTGGAAGAAGAGTAATGAAGCGAAATATGTTGAATTCCCGGAAAACAAAAATAAAATTGAATTTGCAGTTTAATAATTTTTAAAAAAAATTAGAGTGATATTTTGGACAATTTTTTGTTCACGGAATTAAATTACGGAATCATCCGTATTAAATTGTGTATGTGAGATCAATTTTTCGGTTCGATAGAAAGATAGACGGCTGTAAAAATGAAAAATGATGTTTTCACAAATATAAATATAATTTTTACAAATAAAAGTAATGTTTATGTAAACAGGGACAGGAATCTTTGTGACAATATTTATTAAGATAATAATTTTAGTGTGTTGAAATCGGATAAAAATAAATAAAGATTCTATGTTGAAGTTAGTTAGAAAGAAAGAAAGAAAAAATTAATGCCGGTTGTGACACAAGTGTTATATTAATAACAATTTTGAGATTTTTATCAACATTAATAATTATAATTTTGTCGCTTCACCCTTTTATTTAATTGTAACAAACAAACTAGAGAGTGGAGGTCACAATTAATTAATTATGCTCCTTGTTGGGGGGACTAGTTGGTCATCAATCTCACATAAAAATGTTGTTGCGTAATTCATTCATTGTTTCTTTTGTGTTTGATAAAATAACAACGGCTAGAGAATGAATAACAAAGCTTGCATGTCACTAAATGTGTTTGTTTTGAAAAATAGTTGAATGTGTAGTAAACCTGCCCAATTTTCACGTGTTTCCAAAAGAAAAACAAATAAATGAAGGCATGAAGCAGTCACTGCGCTGCATAAGCATAGCATAGGATAATAGGATAGCCAAATCAAAATATGTAGCTAAAAAAATAAAGGAAAGATACAACTGTAAAGGATTAAAACCTTCAAAATGAATCCATTAATTTATTTGATAAGTAACCTCCAAAACCACATTTCATCCCCCATTGCTTTCCATTCTTTATATTGCTCACAAAACATGGTGGGGGAAAAGCTTCAACACAACTTCATAAAGTGGAGATCAAGACACAGTTGATACTTCCCTGGGAAAAGATAAGTAGCAAAAACATATTAAAAATACTCGGGAGAAAGAGATTAAAAGGTAAATAATTTTTTTGCTACAAGTAAAAAATGTTGATTACAAAATTTATGACTTCAGATATATCAGTTAGTCAGAAAGTAACACAGTACACTATAAAGTCGCAAGTTCTTTTAAACTTAATATAGTTCAAGCTGACTAGCAATATTAAAGCTTGCTCTTAATCACCGACTTAGCCTTCCATCCTCCAGGGCACATTCAAATAGACGATAATGCTCATCCAAGGTGAGTACTTTCAGTAGTTCCTACCAATTTTATGTCATTTATATCCTACAAGGATAGACAGTGATTCCAGAACTAGTACGAGTCCAGCCAACTAGTATAGAACTAAGGTGGTTCAGTTCAATTTTCCTCCGTTGAGTTCATATCCTACTAAAAGTTTGTGTTCCATATTATTTTTTGCTCCATGAAAGAAGCTGCTTGAAAAGATGCATTATTCAATAACTTCTTTAGTAGTGTAGCATAAGGCACAGAACTAAACTTGGTGCAATGTATATGCTTTACAGGTAGATATTTGCTTGCTTATTATATCCTGCCTCCCTTCCTAACTTCATGACTCCCACTTTTCAAGGAAGTTCTCAACTATGTTTTTCATAAATGACAGGGTTACTCACTTTTTTCTTGTTGACGCATGTAAACACTTATCCCAAAAAAACATAAAGGAGGAACCTAACAGCTTAGGTATTTCTTAAGAATATAGAGCAAAACCTGGATGCAACAGGCAGCATTAGATGCAGAGGGCAGGCAACATAGATTCATGTATACTTTGTATTTATACATCAACGAAGAATATAATATTGGATGTGAATGCCTCAGCAATAAAAAGTAAAAATTAAACATGGAACAAATAATTTGTTTCCATCTCACACCACTCTTCTTTTATTAAACTTGCACGTATCTTACTTATCAGTAATAAAAAAATAACAAAACTTGAACGTATCTTGTGTTAGCATAAAATCCTGCCAGACCATTTTTTTATTTTTGTTAATTATTCTGCCAGATTGTTACTAATTTTCTGAAAACCTTTTTAACTTGATCTATTTCCATCTTTAACTAACATTTTCTTCTTCACCGTTTTAAAAGGCCTGCAATTTAATCCAATCAAACACTCAAGTTTCAACCAGATTAGAGAACTGGTCAACTGAGAAGTAACCAGCCAAATAAAATTAGGTTGTAAATATAACAAAAATAAACACGGAATAATATTTATAAGAAGCAAATCATGGCAATTTCAAATGGTGATTAGTAGTCCACAAAATAGGCAATGTTCTAAAAGGCGCTAGGCGGGAGGCCAAGGAGGGCCTAGTGCCTAGGGGGCCTAGGTGGGGCCTGGGCAGGGTCTAGACAGAATTTTTTATTTTAAGCCAATTTTAATATTTTATCTTACATTTATCTAAACAAAACAATAATATAAAGCAAAACAATCTATAATAAAGATAATAAAAGCTTTTGCTTAAAGTTCAAACACATCTATATTGCTAATGTCAAAGTTCAAACACAAACATGTAATTGTTCAAATTTCAAACATATTTTTAACGTATTAGTTTTATTCATAAACAAGATTGCTATTAAATAATAAAATTTAAAATTTCAAGAATTTAATTCAATATTAAAACTTAAGAAACTAAACATAAATTTAAGAATTATATTGAATTAAACTAAATGTTACAAATGTATTATCATTGATGAGTGCATATTATTCATTTATTTTGATTCCATTATATTTAGTTTTATTGCATGTTTCATGGGTATATGAGCTTATTAAGGTATTTAATGATTTCGGAAGAATTGGAGTGAAATGAGGAAAAGAAATTCAATGCGAAATTTTTAGCATTAAGTTGGATGCATGTTCTTAGCTTGGGACTTGAATTTTATTGTAGAGCTCTTCTTTAGCTTTCCTAAACATCTTGAATCGTCCCAATCGGAGTTCATATGAAAAAGTTATGATATTTTTACTAAGCGAACGTTGAACCTCAAAGTTTGGAAGTTGTAATTTACACAAGAATCACTTGGAGGCCGATTTAGACCTTGATGCGAGAGCGATTACATCGATTCTCAAAGAATGAAAGTTGTAGATCTCGTCGATATCTTCGTTTTGATAGGTAGCAGAGCCCGTAACTCCTCCTAGATCAAAAGTTATGCTCGTTTTACCAAAGGACGTCATGAAGAGAAATGAAAATTCACCCCAAATGATTTTGAGCGGGAAAATCAAGAAATCTTGGATTTTTGAAAGTTTCTAAATGCAGATTTTGGTAGACTTCTACATGGAATTGGATTGATATTTCTATTAGCTTTAGGATTTCCTTTAGACTAAGATTTATTTCCAAATTGAATTCTATTTCTTTATGGAAACTAGTTATGATTTGTAAATCCTTTTAGGATTTGGATTTCTACATCCTATAGGATTTAGGACTTTGTCTAGCACTATAAATAGAGGATGAGGAGGTCAAGGTTTTATTCATTCAATATTCAACATTCAAGTATCCTCTGTTGGAGTGAAGGCTCAAGAGCATGTCGTGTCGAGTTAGTTCTTTTTATTCGGTTCTAAAGGGAGGTGAATCCTTGTTACAAGTAATTAATTAATTGAGTATTATTATTTATTCCTTCTTGTGTGAAATTTCTTACGATAATCTGTTTTCATTGATTGCATGCTAATTGATCTAATTAATTTAATATGGCCAAGTGAGTTAATTTGATCATTATCATATGCTAGATTAAGATTAAGATTGGTATTACGTGTAATTGATATCTCTCTTCATCACAAGTAGCAACTTGGTAATAATAATTGTGGACAAACTTTTGTTTATTGCTAAGATTATTAGAAAACAAGTTAAATAAATCGAGCTTATGTGTTTGTTTGCTTGGATTAGCCTAATTTTCTATTTCTTAATGCTTCATCATATTAAATCTAGAGAGCTTATTCTAGGTTATATGCTAGTTAGAATCAGTGGAGAGCTTGTTTAATACGGTGATAATCTAAAGAGAATTTCGGATAAGCGAGCTTATTGTTATCTAGGGCTAATAATTTCATTGAAGGAAAAATAATAATTACTTGATTAATTGATTGTTGTACTTGGTGAAACCGAATCGCAGAATCGAAGTTTTACATATTTGGTTAATTTTATCGTTAATTCTTGTTCTCTTAGTTTAAAAAATAATTTTCAAAACCCCCATCTTTATTTTCTGTTAAAATAGTAGAATAATTCTAAAACAACTTTACTCTCTGTGGGATCGATCCTTATTTACTACTGTGCTAATTATTGTAAATTGTGGAGTGAAAGTTAGGTTAATTTAGGAGTGTCAACGACAGCTCCCAATCATTTATATAATTGAAGTTGGTAAAAGTTCAAAAAATTACAACTATAATAAAATTAACTATTTTGACTTGATATTGATAATTTCTTGTTGTGATTTGATATGCTACAATCTGTATTATGAATATGATAAATCATTAGAAAAATAAATATATCAAGATCTGATTTGTTTAGTTATTAAAAAAAAACTCCCGCCTAGGGTCCGCCTAATTTTTTTGAAGGATTTTTTTGCCGTCTTTGGCCTAGGTGAGGCGTAGGAAGGCCTAGCACCTAGGCGGGACCCTAAGGAGAGGCCTAGCGCCTAGGTGGGACCTAGACGAGAATTTTTAGAACACTGAAAATAGGTATAAATAGGATTACACTATGGTCTATGGCTGGTTTAGAATGAATCTACATTCCTGGCCTGGCCTTAGCATTCTATCAATAAATTGAGATTCACATTTAGGGGGGGGGGGGAAAGAGAGAGAATCCAGGCGACAAATGGCAAAGTGGCATGGGAGCATGACATCTTTACCAAGTATAATAAGATGGCAATAGCCAAACCCTTTTTCGTTTTAACAAAGTTCATCTCATCAGTATGACAATTTATATAATATTAAGTTAATTCAATGCCTACGCCAACTATTTTGTGAAGAAAGGGGTGGAGTTAAGTACATTCTGTTCTGGAAAAAAGTGTAAAACGTAAAACACCAAGGAAAATCTTTCCAATTCCAAACCAGGTAAATAATATATAATCCTTTCACAAATAAAATTTCATATTTAGCTTGTTATATTAATTCAAAATTTATTGTAAACCAAATCAGAAGCTAACATAGAAAAATGAACTAGGAAATATCAGTAAAACACAGTGCTCCTACGTAAAAGTTTCACACTTCAGAACAATTACAACTAGATCATAATTTAGTATAGACAATGAAACATAGATCATACCATGGAATGATCGAGCCAAACAGGAAATGCTGCATAATAGGAACCTTCTCCAAAACTTCCACTTTATACATCTTAAGCAATCCACCATTCACTTTGTTCCAATTCGGCACACCACTAATATCATCCAACAAAGGCGAATGCTCCGCAAACAGACCCTTCTTCACCTTTTTCACAAAGGCAATGCACGATAGATACAAATACTCGCTTGAAAAATTCTCAATTATATCCTCATTATGTATCGACTTCGGCTTCATAAACTTGTGATCAATCAACTGAGAAGCCCCAAATATAAAGGGAAGAAAATGATAATCATCAAGGCCCCAAACACCATGAGAGCCAGCTGGTTCTAGCGAATAAACCATTTGCAACTTCCTCATTAGTTCTAAATACCTAACAACAACCCTAGAGACAACAGCTTGGTAATCTTCTTCTTTAATGACTCCTAACCTAGCAAGACAATACAAAAAGGCAGCAAAATTAGTCTCGTGGCCAGTACCGTAATCAATACGGCTCCAATTTCCAAAACTGTCGGTAAAATAAGGGACTAGTTCAACAGTGGCAGATTTCAGTTCAGCCAGAAGAACTTGTAGGATGAAGGACTCTGCGTTTTCAGACATTTTTTCGTGCCAGGTGCGATAGGCCAGGTTACCATATCGAGCGGCCTGGGGTAGCGGTGGAATTTCGTCGAGGAATTGGATTAGGGTTTGGAGGACAGAGAGGATCGAAGAAATGGTGGGTGATTGGAGGCAAGGGTCTGATAATTTGCGAGAGCGTATGGACTCGGAGAGGGCGACGATGAAGCCGAGAAAGTTTTTGCAAGTGGGTGAGGATTGGAAATGGAGGATGTCGGATTGGGAAGTGATCTTCTTGGAGGGTGTTTGGAAGTGGAAAGGAGGAGAGATAATGGGGACTTTTTGGGATTGGGGGACAGGGGTTAGGATTATTGCTTGCTGGGTATTTTGGGGGTTTGGGGGGAAGTTTATCGCCGGAGCACGGATGGGGCGGTAGACGGGGGGAGAGGAGGTGATGTCAGAGGCGTACGGTGGTGGTGGGAAGGCGGTTGGGCTGCCGCAGTTGACGCAGGTTGAGGAGTGGTTGTGGTGGTGGTGGTCGGAGTGTGGCGGTGGAGGTTCTTTGTCGGGAGGGTCCATTTGGGATGAGATCAAAGTTTGAAAGATCTGAGCTGAAGAGAAAAATACAGAAAGCCTGTGAAGTTTGTTAGATTTTTTCAAAATGTTATGGTAGTAAAGAATAAAAATTATTATAGGCATTCTAAATATTTTCTTTTTGTTTTCCCAATCAACTATTCCTTAAAATAGGTAAAATCTTTGTTTGTTACTCCCCAAACAGGTTAATATAAAGTTCATTTTTAAATAAATTGGTTAATTAATTAATAGAATGCGTCACTGAGGCTCTATTTGTATCAACATTTTATTGATTAATTGACTAACTTACTAAAAAATAAACTTCATGTTGACCGGATCCGTTACTCCTACATGAGCACAATGCCCAATACTATAATTTGAAGTCTTCTAGGAGGACATGAAATTTTGACAAGAGTGTATTTAAATTTTAAATGCACTCGTCTTCAATTTTTATGTTTAATTTTCATGTTTACATAGAGTTTTTGAATTTGAATAGGTGAGGTGACATTCAAATAAAAAAAATTAACTTTGATATTTTATTTTATTTGTGGTAAAGAAATTACTTTAAACAGTAATACATACATATATTTCAATTATTACCTCACTCGCATTAGAAAATTTGAAAGATTTCATAGGATGGAATATTTGGTGAAAATTATAATGTAATGGGATCACTACAAAATAAATTTTGCAACAAAAGAAGGGTGGTTCTTGGGCAGAGGTTTTAGCAATTATTGTAAAAGAAATAATTTGAAAAGAATATTAGTAATTTTAAGAGCATTTATTTATGTATTTGTAAACCTTTACTCCACTGAAATTGGATTGTTTTGACTGAATTCGAGTACATTAAATATTGATTTTGATCATCCAATTAAAAGTAAATAAAAGGAAATTGTTAAATCCATATTTGAAAATGTTATTTTCACAACAAAAGTGTAGTTATAGATCTTATTGCGACGATTTTTACCGTCGCTATATATTTACAGCGACACTTTTATTGTGAAAATAACAAAAAATATTGTGAATTTAATAATTCTCTAAATAAAATCACCTACCTCCGGTCTCCAGTAGCGTTGGGATTGAACTTTCTGACAGATATTTCAGATTTTATTTTTACTTATTTATTTATTTGGGGAAGACATATATATATATAAACAAGGATCAGGTTATTATTTTTTTTTCAAATATTTAAAAAAAATTTAATATTTTATGAAACCATAATACAATGTTTTGAGTGTAATTTGAATACATATAACAAAATATGTACAGTAATATTCTTGCACTTCTCTTCTTCTTGTTCTTTTCTTCCCTTATTCTTTCTTCCCCTTTCTTTTTCTGTTTTTCTTCTTCGTTTTTTTTTCTAGTTTGGTTGTTCAATGGGGGTTTTGAAAAGTAAATGGTGGTGGTTTATAGATCTGGTTGCGATGATGGCTGGTGAACGGTGTTTGAGTGGTCAATTTGATGGGCCAACGATGACCGTTTCTGATGGTGACCGACTTTATTGACGATGGCGACGATGAGGAAAACGTAACATGTATGGCTCTCGGTATTGATAGCAGCGCGACGATACGGGTGCGAGCTTTTCTAGCATGGCTTGTGACGATGAACAATGATTTTGAAGCGATTCCCAAGGTTTGGTTCTGATACCAGAAATGATGCAAGACAAGTGTATTGACTCCACGTATGAACACCAACATGGATAAAATACTCTGCGGTAGAATACATATGAATAAAATAATCAACTTTAATATCAATAATACGTAGTTTAAATGACTTGTGGGGATTACATCACTGTTTAAAAAAACACAAAACCCTAATATTACTCGGAGAATAATAAAAATACTAAACGATTAAAATACCCTTATTAATAATTCTTAATCACTAATTAATGTCTTAAATCTCCACTAATAAAGTAAGATGCATGAATCACATCAACTACTTTTATATTAAACATACTAAAAACTCTAAATAATAAATATAAAAAATCTCTTATTTGCTCTTGACTTGGAATCCCCATCAATTATCAAGCAAAATTAGAACATTAAATAAAATTAATATTTCAGGATAGAAAAAAGGCCAACCCCAGCTGCCCCGCCAATGGTGAATCGCTTTTTGTTTATATACTAGGCAGGTAACCCAAGAGCGACCAACAAACACTGTAAATCTGTAATAGGAATTTACAGTGAGCACTGAGCAGCATGCCAAGCGCCAACAAATGCCGAAGCAGGTAAAATTAGACAAAAGAACAAAGACTACAAAACTCAGACTTGGGTGAGAGCAAGTATCAGATAAAGGACTGGGATCATCGAACAAGCTAGTCTATACTATAATGAAATAACGATATAAAACAAGAAAGCTTTTTATTAGAAACATTGGACACAAAGTATGACAAACCCCGCAACAAATGAGCCAGGAAAACATTAGGCATGATACCAAACAAAAAGGACTGGGAAAATTCAACAGGTAAGCTATATCAACCAAGCTATATTCAAGCAATTGCCCAGTATTTTAGAGAACAAATCATCTAAGCACATATAAATCACATACAGTACACACCAGCAAGAATACCACACAATGTTATCCAATATCATACACACATACAATCAATGCCACCACATAACATTCTCTAGTCTCTATGTACACTTAAAAGTTGAATTCATTACCATTTGAAACAAATTTTAGGCATATGAAAGCTGCATTAACAATTAAAAAAAACAAAAAAACAAGCACACACAAAAAATGATTTAACACAACATTTTAGTACATTAATATCAAAACCATCAAAATTTAGTACATGTTCATAGTGGATAAAGGGTTGCAACGAATGGATAGGCAGAAACATAATGAAAGTGTGAAATGTCAACAACCTGAGATGGAAGCTCAGATAGCACCTCAACCTTCTTACTCAAGAAATTATAGGAAATAACTTTGCCAGGAATCGTCATAACAAGAGCCGAATCTTCTTCCCTTTCTCCTCTCATAACACACAGAATAGAGAATGCATATTGAGTCTCCTCAAATGTAAAATGCTCATTTCTACCCTTAACAGCAACATCCGGAAATGGGGATAGCAACCGATTTATATGTACCCTATACTTGACAGACCACTTCAAGGTAACCTTATCCATTTCAAGAACATTAAATCTTTTTGCAGCACGGCTGCGAACATAGACAAGATGCAAGTGCCCATTGTATTCCCCAAAATACCGAAAATAAGCACGATCCCCCTCTTGAGGCTTTTGGGGCATACTCATTATTGTCAAGTTCTCAGCTTCCACATCAAAACGATAGCATTCTAACCTAATGGTATCGTCTTTAATCCAATGAATAGCACCATTCCAGTAAACCCCATTATCAAATTCCATCCGCCAAGGATTAGTAGTAACATTGGTGGTTCTCCAATCATCAGTTTCGGATGAATAAATTTCGAATTGACAGGGGTTATATTTCACTTTCTTAACACAAACAATCTTGTAATGGGGCGATTTCAAAGGGTCAAAAGCTAAGCTACAATCGACAATCGATTCAGCTGGTGATAATTCAGGTAAAGGGATTAGTTTGCATTGACGAGTAGTTGAATTGCGGATGCAATAGAGCTTTATACGGCGATCGGGAATGGTAATCAAACGGAAGAGGTCTAGGCCATTGCAGGATTGTACAATACTGATGGACTCACCGGCGGAATGAGGATCGGGGTGGGAAAGCGAAGGAATTTTGGTCCCAGTTTTAGAGAGAGAAACTGACTCGATTTGTTGGGATTTGGAGAGAGAATTGTAGAAGAAGAGGCCGGAGGGAAGGAAGGAGGTGGGGTTTTTGCGGAGGAGAGTGTGGTGGCGGCTGAATTGGGGATCGGTGATCAGAGAGCGCCATTGTTTTGAGACGGATTTGAATCGGATGAGAGATCGGGCCGGAAGGTACAGCAGGATTTCCCGTATGAGATCCTCGTTGACGCCGATTTGATCGGCTGCCGACGACAGTGATTGATCCGGTTTGCTTTTCTTCGACATTTCCATCTCTGTAAATAGTACTACCTCCGTCCCAAACTCTTGTTAGTATTATCCCAAGTTCTTATTATATAGTAAAAGTAAACTTATATTTTCACATTTATTTTTAATATTTTTACATAATTTTTTCAAACATAAATATATAAATCTTATCTTTATGTGAAACAAAAATATCCAAAATACATGTAAAAAATAATATTCTCCTTATATAAATGAGGTTAAATGTCAACTTACATATATAATTTATTTTTACAATAATTTATCTATAATATTTTTAATATTAATTTTATTTTTATCCATATTTATGAAGTATTATTAGATATGTGCACAAAATTATATAAAATTTAAATACAGATAATTTTGTCATTTTATTCTATTTCTTAATATACACAAAAATCAATTAAAACTATCTAGGGAGCGTATGCAAAAATTATATAAATAATTATATTATTTTAATATTTATTTTTAATATGCACAAAAAATAATCAAAAAATTTTTATCAATAGACGGAGAGTAACACGCATAGATTACCAAGATTATGATTATCTATTTATGTGTACGTATTTTAATCCTCATTAGTTTAATAAGAATTTGATTTTAACACGCCATCAAAACTGAAACGGTGTTACGTCATCATTCATCAATGAAACTAGAACACAATCACCTAACTAACTCTATGTTTTTGAGTTTTAAACGAAAAAAATAAAATAATTTTATAATTTGACAACTTCACCGGTATCACTCTTTTACTATAAAATTTGTAGTAAAATAATAACTCTTTTTCAAAAAGCCTCATTTAGAAAATTTAATTTTTGACTGTTCTTATTTTATTTTTTTAGATATTATGTTATTTTATGCTATTAATAATAATAAAATACTTCTTTCGTTTTAAAATTAAAAATATAATTTAATTTTTAAAGTTAAATAATAATTTATTAAATTTTAAATTGATATAAATTTATTTAATTTTAATTGATGTAAAGATGGAGTATGTAAGTTGGGGAAAATGTCAAAGTTTGGTGCGACTGGTACGTGTGGATTAGTTTTGTCAATAATTAGCATGCCACGTCACAGTTGAAGTTGAATAAAGTCAATAAACTAGCTAGGCAATAGGCACCCATCCTCCTCCTAACGGACTTAAGGTAGTGTTTGTTTATATTTGAATAGCTCTTAATGAATATGTCTTTGATTCGGTTAGAGTCAAAACTTGTTTGATAATTTTTTTTTTGCCTCTTAATACCTCTTAATCGATAAGATATGAAATTAAATCTATACTATTCAGAGGTAGGTCTGAACTACATTAATTATTTTTTAGACAAAAATGACATCTTCAATATTACAAAATTCCTCTTATATCTCACAGCTTCTCCCTCAAATCCTCCCGCCTCCACTTCCTTCACCTTCAGCTCTCTCTTCAGGTCCTCTCTCTTTTTCGCATCTTGCAACCAGATTTGGGGAATGTTTAGGCTTGAGTCTTATCAATATAGGAGAGGAGTCCAAGGATGTCGTAAAATAGGGAGGGGATGTATAAAATATAGAGAGAACAGAGAGAAGAGATTGGGTCGTCGGTGCTCCGGCAATTGTTAGACGAGGATGATTTGACGGGGGGTGTTTTTTTACCTGTGAAAAATTAATCCAAAATACCTTATTAAAATAATTTTTTACTAGTTATTAATGAATGTAAATATGAGTATAACTACTAGTTATATTCAGTCGCTATAATCTTTAAACCAACATAATTTGAATTAATAAAATAATATAATTATCATTAACAAAAATTCGGATATGATTACTAATAATGAGATTTTCAGTATCAGTACCAACTCTATGGAGTAATAATTTATGCTATTTTTTCTTTTTTTTTTGTCTAATGTGAATAATTTTTGCTTTTAAAAGCATCTTTATATCTATCTTTGAACAATTATTTTCGGTTCTTTTGCGAGAAAATTGGTATGAGAAACATGTAATGATTAATTGATTTTATGTACTGTGCTTCATGTATTGTGCTATAACTGAAAAGTTAGAAAAAACCAACATTAAATTTAAACAAGATAAGAGAATAAAGATTAGAAAGAAAAAAGAGTTTTTGAAATGGTTCAACCAAATTGCAAGAACAGATCAGATAAGAGATAAAAAGATGAGAAAAAAAAAGAGTTCAGAGGGTAATATGGTAAAATACTGTTATTAAGACATTCTGAAAAAATTCATTATCAAACAATATTTTTTCATTAAGATACAATTCTATTCAGATACTCTACATTATTCAGATGTCTAAACTGTCCAAATCTTAATATTCAATTTTATCAAATACAACCTAAGTCCTAACCCATACCCTAAATTTGGATGTCTATTTTCTATCTGCCTCGAGATTGTAGAGCACGTGACTTGAGCAACACAACTAACTTATGTTCCACTTCTAGGAATTTGGTGGGTCAAGGAATGAGGTAACAAGATTAACTAAGGGTCCTTTATATAAGTATATAACATTTAGAAAGTAATTACACTATTAGTGCACTCATAAAATATTTACATAATTAATACACTTTTTATATTTATTTACAATATTAGTGCAATTAGGATTCCTTAATTTAGGGAATTAGTATAGGATTCAATTCATAATAATAAGGAAACCTAAAATCAAAGAGAAATAACTACCATAATTAATAATTCAAATTCAAATATCTTGGATCTAACAAACAAAACAAATTCAAATTCAAAAATAATAATTAAAATTCAAATATTCCAAGTTTGGCAACGTCATCTTCCTCTTCTCCTTCGCCGGTCATCTTCCTCCTCCCTTCCATGCCATAGCCCTTCATGGCCAAACTTGAACACCATGGACCTTGACCATATATAGTCATCATTATGACGAAGGTTGATTTAGTCCAGAAATAATAAATTTTTGTGCAGTTGGTATCCAATATTTATACAAAGGTGACCATTTTAGTTTTTGTGGGTAACAAATAGAAATTTCGGTCACGATTTAGTAACCAAAACTTTCAAAGGTAACAATTTTAGTTTTTTGTTGGTTACATTTGTATTAAGGTTTGGCTACCAATCTGCATTTTATGAAAAAAAAAAAAATCTATAATAGATTTTTATAATTAATTAATAACCCAATAAAAGCTGAATTGTTACCTTTGTATTAAGTTTTATCTACCAATTGCATTATAAAAAAAAATCTACAATAATTTTTTTTTAATTAATTGGTAACCCAATAAAACTGAATTGGTAACATTTGTATAAAGTGTTAGCTACCAACTGCACTATTAAATAAAAAAATCTATAATAGATTTTTTAAAAATAAATTAGAAACCTAATAACATTGAATTGGTTACCTTGGTATGAATGTTTGGCTACCAACTGTACTATACAAAAATCGCAAAAAATCGCAGGTGTAGATGTGAAGGATGACGTTAATGGTGTGGATAAACATCATCTCCACTGGATCACTAGAAAAATTATTACTTAAACTTCCTTGATCATCTCCACTGAAAAATTCCTCCGTAACATTGTACTCTGAATCAGTGTCATCAATTATGATATCATTCCGGTTTTTCATGCTGGTCCGACGGTGTGTTTAGGGAAAGAGATGGCTTTTCTACAGATGAAGTATGTGGTGACTTCGGTGTTGAGGCGGTTTGAGATTAAACCGGTTCGTTTGGAGGAGCCGGTGTTTGTTCCTCTATTGACTGCTCATATGGCTGGTGGGTTAAGAGTTAAGGTTTGTAGGAGGAGTGTTTGAGTTAGGGTTCAGAGTTATGTTTTTGTCTTCTTCGTTTTATATATTTATTGAACTATTTATAGTGTAAAAACTATTACAAACAATTATAAATTAACAATGAGAGAAACTTGTATATGAGTCTCTAGTATTGTCTTAATTACAATTAATTTGAATATATTGTTAATGAATTTAATTAATTAATGAGTTTGTGTATAAAATTTGAATATATTATCCTAATTGCATACTAATTCCTTAAATTAAGGAATCATAATTGCACTAATATTATAAATAAATATAAGAAGTGTATTAATTATATAAATATTTTATGAGTGCACTATTGTTATAATTATTTTTAAAAATATAATAGAATATGTAATTCATCCATTAACTAATCTATACAGATTATCAAGGCCGGCCTGGCTTGCTATTACCCCTCGGAAAAGTCTTGGCGGACAGGTCCTTTGGACCGGAAAATTAGACAGGCCAAGTTTTTTTTTTTCCTACTCTAAAAAAATGTATAAAAAAATATATAGTACTTATTTCAATTAAAATTTTTACAGAATACAGTATTTTTATGTATAATTTGGATACATACACAATACAGTGTTAAACAGACTGTTCAACACTGTATTGTGTATGTATCCAAATTATACCTAAAAACAATATATTTTATAAAAATTTCAATTGAAATAAATACTATACATTTCTTTAGAATAGCAAAAAAAAAAAAAAACTTTACCTGTCCAATTTTCCGATCCAAAGGACCTGTCCATGTAAAACTGCTCATTATCCTCCCTCTCCCTCTCCCTCTCCCTCTCCCTCTCCCTCTAATTTTGTAGTAATATGAATTTATGCAAATGGTCTAATCAAGTGTGTCGTGTATAAGTCACACTAACTATGAACAAGGTGTCAAAAGCTCAAGTTTCACTAAATGAGATTTAGATAGTGTTTCTGTACCTCTTAATACTTCTTAACAACAGTTCTATATTTAATTTGGTGAGAGGATAAAATTATTTGATAACTTTTAATTTCTCATAATTAATAAGAAAAAGATATAAATCTAAATTATTAAAAAATATCTCTTTAAAAATATAAATCTACGAGAAACCTCTATAAAGATTGTACTCTCTCCATTTCAAATTTTAAAATCATTATCAATTTTTAAAAAGTTAATTTGAGATATTTTTAAATTTAAAATTCATTCGTATGCTTTATACTTTTTATTTTTTTTTAGTTACCAAACAACTTTTTAAGTTCAGATGTTATTTTACTCAGATGATCTAATTTATTAAGATATACTACCATTCAGATATTAATTATTCAGTTTTATCAAACATCATCTTAATTCTAATGAAGTCAAAATATAAATTATCAGCATACCTAAACAACGAAGGGACTGGTTGATTGCAGCTGAATGGTTGACCGATTCAATCATTCAATGCGTTTGTTTTGAAAAAAAAATCGTTTGTATGGATGAACCGGTCAGCCATTCAGACGATTTTGAGCTGATTGGTTTAGTCCATTTTTTTTGGCCGAATGAGCGGCTGAATGAACCTTTTTTTTTTTTACAATATTAACTATTATATTAAATAATATTAAATAAATTTACAACAATTTTTTTGAATTTTTTTAGAAGGGGAAAATAATAAAAATATGTATTATTTAAATGTTTCAAACATGTCAATTATCAAATAACTTTTTTCATTCAGATTCAACTCATTCAGATTCGGATCAAGATCAGATTCATTCAATTTTTATCAAACCACCCTAAGGATAAAAAATGGTCATTGAAAACATGATATAGGGAAATATCAAGTGAACTTTGCAAGGAGATACCTCAAAACATGTTCAATCAGTCGGGCACCAAAGCAGAAAAGATAGCAAAGAACAAACCCCAACTACTCTGGATCTGGAGACTTTTAACAATCTTCACTCCGGAAGATTAAACTGGGTGTAATATGATAGACACCAAACTGCATTGCCATAGAAAACATATGAAAGTCAAAGGAGCTCATATATACATTAAGAGAAAGAGAGGAACTGAGACATTAGAAGTTGAGCAGCAACAGGAGATGACAAATAAAGGAAACAGATGGGTTTTTATTCACACCATAGGCACCCCAAAAAATCAATCCACTTGAGTACAAGATAATACATTATTTTCACACTCATAAATCTAAGTAATGGCTAAAATCTAATTCAAAATGCAGCACTTCTACAGAAGAACCACCGCTTTTCCATTATCACAGTGGTCTCCTCAATATCATTCAACCAAGCGAAAGAGAGAGCAAGGAAACAGCCTGGAAAATTCAAAAATCATGCCCGTATCACTCAAGACCATCAAATGGCACAACAATAGTCACTATCAATTGCCATAAAACTGCAGCAGAGAATCTACATTTCCAAATGGCCGTACCAAAAAACAATCTGCCAAACTCCATGAAATTTGCAGCATCAAAAAACAACCACCCAATTGCTATCATGCCCACAGTAGCCAAGCGCCATAATAAATTGAGAGGGTCGCTGCGAGTTGCCTGAAATTTGCAGTAGAGAAACTACATTTCCATTTACCAATGCAGGAAGCTAATTATGTATATGAGCAGAACCACAATTAATTAAGCCTTGAAGAATGCCACAGGCAAGTTGAAGTTTCCAACAATTTGTAGATACCAGAGGTTAAAGCCTGAATCCAGAATGATATGGCTTTGTATACAACAACCAAATCCACAAGATAATATCTTCCAAGAACTGTTTTGGACATTCTCAAAACTGAACTCACATGAAACCTCCGTGAATTTCATCAAAAACAAAGAAATATATTGTCCATGGAACTTATGTAGTTCATTTCCAATCAACCCTTAAGCTTAGTCTCTTAAGTAGCCGAGACTTGATAAATTGTTCCAAACACACCAACGAGAACGAGCAAGCAATATCTGATTCTGCGAATTCACTCCCTTTTCTCTCCTCGGACAACACTCTAAAGTAAGAAGCTAAAATCCTAGATTCCTAGTGAGACAATGCAATGAAAATACACTAATTTAGTAGTTCAACAAATTGCACAAACCCTAAAAAGATTACCAACAAATTATCTCCACACAGACACAATCATAAAAACAACATACATATATAGGTATATTGACATGAGATTCTTATCCAAATTCAGCGAGGATCATCTTCCCTCCGTCCGGATGATGGCTGATGCGCACCCGATAATGAGGCAAGTAAATTCAGGTGACCCTGCGATATCGGAAGGTAATTCCCAACCCTAGCTGCCGACGCCTCTCCCATTGGCTGCTGTTGCATAAACCTTCCAGCCAGGCTATTTTGAGAAGCCATAGGTACCACCATGTCAGGTGGCGCCGCCGCAAAGCTCCATACTTGTCCAAAATCTGGTCTGGCCGGTAAGGCCCAAAATCCACCACCAGCGGCGGGGCCTACTACAGTAGGTCCAACCCCACCAAGGTTATCATTTTTGTCCCCGCCGCCGTCCATGTTATCGTCATCGCGGAGTCTCTTCCCGAGGATAAATGGTGTCGGAGTGATTAGGTGTTGCTGCGAAGGCTTCTGGTCGAGGGATGCGGAGAGAGAAGAGGTGGTGGAGTTACGGACGGAGACGGATACGGTGGAGAAGCTCGCAGGCGTGGTGCCGGTACCGGTGGCAGCGATGATAGAGGGCTCGGCTTGGCGGAGGAGCCACTCGATGGTTTGGCCATCGGACTTGTGACCAAGCTCGCGAGTGAGCTGGAAGACACGGGCGGCACAAATGATGGGCATGCGGATGCGCCGCCCTCGGCCGTCGACCTTGCTGTGGCGGTCCTTTGCGGGAGGTTTCTTGACGGTCAAAGCGCCGTTGGCAGGAAGCGGCTGTTGCCTTTGGGTGTCAATGATTGCGCCGTTGGTAACGCCGTTCCCGGCAACTCCGTCTGACGTTGACATAGAGGTAAGCAGCTAAGCTAAGAAACTAAAACCCCTCACACTTGTAATAACAGATGGAGGAAGAAGAAAGAGAAAGAAAATAAAATAGTAAAAATGGAATATTAATATAATTTGTAATAAAATAAAGATGGAAATGGGGGGATTGAGATGAGAGGTTTGAGGATTTTAGAGAGAGAAAGAGTTGAAGGGTTTAGGAGGAGGAGGTCTAATGATTGAGGCGGCAGGAGCTGGTGGAGACAGGAGGAGGGCACATGGGTGGTGGGGTCCACTTCACTACTCAAACTCACTTACAAATACAGCTCACACACCTCCTCTTTCCCCCTTCTGAATAATGTCAAGCGTTCGTCCGGTTACAAAATAGTTACTCCTCCGTCCAAAATGAGAATGACTAAAGTTCTACCATTTTTTATTTTTTACTATTTGTTAAAATAATAAAAATTAAATATATAAAATTAAAGTTAAATGTATTATTTAATGAGGTTTATTAATTATTAATATTAAAATATTTCTTTTTTATTTAATTTTTAGGGACATTAAGTATAAATTTTAAAATTTTATACTTTTCTTTATTTTTATTTTTTTTAATGTGTGAAAATTATTTTTTGTTTATCTTTTGAGAACTGCGGAAATAGTTATTTTCTGAACTCTTTAGTTTCTCAAAGTATTTTTTTTCTAACTTTTGGAAATTAAAATAGGTATCTCATGTTTTAAGATAAAATTATCTAATAATTTTTAAATTTAATTAAAAATTATAATTATTATATTCATTCAATTCAAACGTATTATATTCTCGCAATTAGTTACTAGTATATTTTTTATAGTCACGAGTGTAATATTATTTGGTAGATAATATTTATTGAAGACCAACAAAATTTCAAATTCCTACTAATTACTAATGAATAACAAAAATAAATTAAAACACTAAACCAACACTAACATAAATAAAATTTGTGAGAATATTTAAAATTATTTACAAAAATTAAATGAAAAGTTAATTGGAGAGTAGTAAGTGGTAACGCGTTACTGGAAACGCCTTTTTTATTTTGGTCCAAACCGAGGGGGTAAGTTTAGTAGGAGTTGTCAAAACTTGGGCCCACGTTGAAGTGGAAACTGGTCCTACCTTTGATTACTACTTCCAGCCCAGCTGGTCCAGTAATTTCTGGGTACCCCACTTGCTTCTGCTGCTTTTCTCAAACCAACTATTTGTTATTTTTACCAAGGAAAAATTTATATTTCTATAATATATTTTTTAAATGCACGCACGTGTATCTTATTATTATAGATTTTGACGGAAAATATAAATACGGTTTAAATTTATTTTAATTGATTTGGAGAAAAATATAAAGACGGTTCAAATTCATTCATTGTTAAAACAGAGAGAGATGATTTCGTTACGCCATGTCGCCGTGTCTTTAAGCACGGATAATTACTAGTATAAAAAAAATTCATTTTTTTTATATAATAAATATTTTTATTATTTTTTATATTAATAGACCCCACTAAATGATATAAATCTATATTTGAATTACCAAATTTAATATGGATTGAATTTAGGTTAGGATTAATAATTTTTTCAAACTCAAATTCGGATGTAAGGTGATAACAAGAAGTGTATATAAAATATTAATTGCACTTAAATATTTGCTTAGATGTTTATCATGTGCAATATAAAATATATTAGTGAAATTCAAGATTAAGTGTGAATTAATTAATAATTATAATCAACAAAAAGAAAATAAATAAAAATGATGAAGGTTTATTAAACAAAAAATAGATCAAATGTGATATTTTAGTGCAAATATTTTATTTTTTGGTAGAATTTTTATCCCCAACAAAAAAAACATAAGCACTATAATATATTTAAATTTTTAAAAAGTTTTTGTCTATGTTTTATATTAAAACATAATAATATAAACTATTCTATTTTATTTTTATTGAAAATGAAAAGGGAGGGAAGTTAGAACTTTAAATTATATCAATCGAACGTGTTTCACATGAACCGTGATATACACGCTCCTTTAAATCGTGTAATAATTCGTGGCTCGTTGATCCTGCTTTTATTGCAGAGAGTGAGTCAGGTAAGTTTACAAAATGACACCAGTAGAATCACTAAATTACTGAACATACCACTTGACTATGTCAACACCTAAGGGCTTAGCTGTAAACGAGTAGTGGAATCAAAGTGAACAAAGAGTTCCTTCATTTCGACTCGAAACATTATATTCATACTCGAATTCGAATTATATTTAAAAAATTTATATTTGAATTCGATTCGACTCGGATCAAATTATATTCAAACTATTTGCGATTTTCAAATTCAAGTCTCCACATAATAACTAAATTTATAATAAATATAATTATAAATTGAATTTGCTATTTTATTTAGAAATGAAAAAATATATTTACTATTACAATTTATAAATATAAAATCAAAATTAAAATTAAATAATAATAATAATCTTAATTTAATTTTGTATATATTATAGGAAATGCATCGAGTATCTAATCGAGTATGTATTGAATCATAATCGAGAATTCGAGTAGTTTGAATCTTAAACGAGTCAAGTATAACTTTACTCAGATTCTACTCATACTTTGATGCGAACTCCATACTAGACCGTAAAGAATAGTCTCACATCGTTTGCAAATGCAACTTGATGTGAGTTGATATAGGTCTTAGAGTTTGTATCGTTGGTGTTTTCAATGAGAGTCTTACTTGCAAGCCGGGACGACCTGTGAAAAAGGTTATTTAGAGGCCGGATTAAAATACTATTTTAATATCATATTTTTATTTGAACTATATATTATACTCATATTTAATTAGATGATATTGTTAAGAAGTTACAACATTATCAACACCAATTGATTCCCCAGCTCCAGTGAGGTATAGTCCTTAACAATGGAGTGGGATTTAGGTCGGCTCACTTGCAGCTGTTTGTACAGTGGAGACGAGTGGGCCGTAGTTTATAAATCAATACACAAAGTCAAAATTATCCACCTGCATGGGAGAACTATTAAAAGAGTTCATGATAGAGACTACCTGCAGGAATAATTGTAGAAAGGAAACTAATATTTTCGTATTATTTTTTAATATATATATATATATATATATATATATATATATAGGGTTCCTGAAAATTAGACATATGTGTATTTGAACTTCATCTATTTATATTTTTATATTTATATAATTAAATAAAAATTTAAATATAAATAATTTTATCATTTTATTATTTTTTTAATATGCACAAAAAAGTATTATTTTTTCCACCCACGTGCATGTACCAACTAATGGTATGCATGAAAGTAAGTTGGGTTAAATGAAAATTCTTTTTCTACATGATTTGATTCCTCAAAGTTGTTCAATATGTGATGTTATTATTTTTATGTCATGATATTCCCTCATTTCGATTGTGGCATAAATAATACTCCTACTCCTACTCCTAACCACAACCCGCTACCCACTACCATATATATATATATATATATATATATATATATATATATATATATACTTTTGGTAGGAAATAGTTTATTGAATTAGCAAGGGAAAATATCCATATACTTTTAGACGTCTACTTACAACTGAATGATGATGAGATGAGAGAGCCCTTCATATTTGATTAGTATCATATTATATAAATACAATTATTATGGTCCCGATTGGACTGGGTTTGTCAAAAATCCTAAGATACTGGGAATTTTTGGGCATGACCCATCCCAGTTTATATTTGTAGGGGCCTGTCTTTAAGCCTTATTCTATGAGGGAGAGAGAATAAGATTGGTAGAACACATGGCCATGGTCCGTGGGTGCAAAAAAGTTTAATTTTGTTCTTATCAGCAAAGTAGCAAGATACGAAATAGTCAGGTATACTATTTTACCCAACTTAATTAATCTATTATCAATGTTTCCATAAAAGAATCATCGACTATCAAAATATATATATATAGAGAGAGAGAGGTTACCTCTCTCCAACGAATAATAAGGAACAAACTAAAAACGAACCGACTATATCGACAGTTTAATCCGTCGCTATAGCATAGAAAATCGGCTTTTTATGCTATAGCGACGAATAAAACCGTAACTATAGCCAATTCGTTTTTAATTAACCGAAGAGACGGACCGTATAATATATATATATATATATATATAACAAAATACAACTGATTTTGAATTTTCCGCCCACCCTAATAAATCATCTGTGCCGTCCAATGTTTGGGATAAATTTCACCGTACACGTAATGCCGGAGTCACGTGACACATCTAGTATATATATATATATAAATATATATATATATATATATATACACACACAAAAGATCAAGAGCATAAGTCTTAAAGAGCATAATTCCCTTAAAAGAACATAATTATTTAAAAGGCTTCAGTTTTTTTTTTAACAAACCCTTCCTTTATTAACTAACAACACCCCTCAAGCCAACCTATTTTTATACAGGATGAAGCGAGGACCACCACAGCTCACAAAAATCCTTCCTTTATTCGAAACCATCAAATGAACCCAATCACCCATGTGACGAAGAAGCAGCTTTGGAGAGAAATCCGATTCTAGGGCACTGTTTTGGGTGTTTCTCTTTGCATTCTTTGCCGATTTTGGAGAGAAACTTGTGTTCTAGGGGACTGTTTTGGGAGTTTCTATTTGCCGATTTTGGAGAGAAGCTTGTGAGGAGAGCGAGTTTGTTAAAAAAAACAAAAAACTGAAGCCTTATAAATAGTTATGCTCTTTAAGGAAATTATGCTCTTTAAGACTTATGCTCTTGATCTTTTGTGTATATATATATATGCAAAGATTCAATTCAAGATGATGTATGTGACTTGTCCAAAAACAAAATGAGATGTAAAATTTCAAAAGATTTACTGTACCATGAGTTGTAAAAGAACTAAGAAATCTGTATCTAAGCAATAACTACTCCCAACAATACCCCTGAAATATTAATACCACCCTCTACTTTTATGGTAATCCTTGTATATGCATGTACACTTAAATCCCAAACTTCTGCTTCTCAAAAAAATATCTCCAACCAAGCTAAATCACAAACAAATATATCCCAAGTTCGGCTGACTTTGTATGAGCTGCAAACCATAATATGAATCAGTTAAAAATGTAAACGATTCCTTCTATATAGCAAAGAGATCTTAAGATTGGACACACACCACAGAAATGTAAAAGCTGGTAAATGAATCCAAATATATACATGCCGCCAATTCTCTCAAGAAATACATAAGCAAATCTCATTGACCAAACATAATAGCAATTCAAAGTAACCCTTACATGGATTTGGTGTGAAAATCCTTTTCTCACACAAAAGATACTGACTCAATCAGGCCGCACAAAGTAACTGAGAGAACGACCTTCCAACCAGAGGTCCATAGAACACTGAGAGATAATACAAATGGTAACCACAACTCGTATAAATTTCATAACAACACAATCAAATAAATCAACAAGTTTAAAAACCACCGTGAACCCTTTTTTAATCTAATATTAATCCATAAAAAAAAAATAAAATCTAACATTAATCCATAAGAAACTTCAAACGGATGACATGGAAAAGCGAGCATGTGACATTTGCATGGACACAAAACATATCCTAAACATTAAGATTTCCAGCACAAAAAACAATGAAGGAAGTGAATTTTATTTCAAGTCACCACAAGGACATTCACATAACATTTGAGCTAAAAGCCTGCTCCATAATACACTGAAAGTAACAAAATCCAGACCAAGTCCTTGAAAAACATAATATTATTCATATCAGTTGGATCAGAATACAATGCATGGCATAACCATGTCAAAGTCAAAGTCAAAGTCAAAGTCAAAGTCAAACACAGGATAAAAAGGATTGACTTGGATATTCTTCTTGGACAGGGAGCCTTGGCAATACAGAATGTCAACAATGAATGTGACAAGAAATTAATTATCTTAGAAATTTATCTTTGATACTTAAATGTAAGCCCAACTTATGCTTCACACAGTGTTGCAATAGGCTTGAGGTTTAGGGAGACAAAAAAGGATAATTGATGTGAAAGGGTAAAAGTAAATTTGATCAATGATAAGTTTCTATTAGCATTGTTAGGCCTATAGAATTAAGAGAGTAGGATGAAAAATTAAGAAAAGATATTATAGTAATCTAGCGGCTGTGAAAACAATAAATCTAATCGTAGAGGAGAAAAGAAGATGACATAGAAATCCTAAGCATTCAAGACCTCAAGGGCTCAATGGCATGCGCTCTACCATAATAAGAGAGAGGTTACATGATAAAACCTTGCCAACTCCAAGGGGTTCCCACAAAAGCTTATGCTTGAATTTGCATGGTGCACAGCTCTTGTGGGAGGACGTGTATCCGTGGGATTAGTTGAATGCTCTAAGAGGTTAAAATACCCATGATTGTATATTTGTATGTGTGTGTGTGTGTATATATATATATATTATAGATATATGTAACTCCTAAACAGTTGACCTGTGCCACTCAAACATCTTCTAGAGCCATATGATTATATTTCACACATCCATTTGGAAAAGGTTTCACACATTGTTATCGAAATCATTCCTCAAGTAAGAAATAAAAAACATTTGAAAGGAGAAAGACATCCAACTAACTTCCACAGTCGAACTAAAAAACAAACATAATACAAACCCATCACAGGATTCATCCATCAATTTAATAATTCATATATACAAATTCTATGATGCCACTAATAATGTTACCAATGAAGGTTAAGTACAAATTTATATATATGAATCATATCAAAGAAACTTTCATACTTATGAGCAGATATGTACACATATTATACCTTATGAAAGTTCCTAACTGGAGTCCCTGTTTCGATGACCACCAGAAGCTGAACTCCCATCATTGTTGTCACCAGTATTGCCATCCCTAAAACCCCTTAAAGGCACCAATAATATACTAAAAGTCCGCTCCATCATCCGCCCCACCCCCACTTGCACATTTTCCTCATTCTCCCCAGTATCACTACCTGAACCCAACACATTAGACCTCACATTTGCACTTGGAGTATTACTACCAGAACTGGTCGTCCCCCTAGACCTGTTCTCGTGATCAGGATCATCAGTTGGCAACTCATACCTGCAAACAGGGCAGGAATTATGCAATTCTAGCCACGGCATAATGCACTCAGAATGGTACACATGCTTACAAGGCATCTGTTTCACCACCATATCTTTCTCAAAATCATCTTGACAAACTGCGCACTGCGCCAATTCAGAACTCATAAGTTTCTCATCAACAGTAACACTGGGGAGTGCCTCGACAGCAGATTTTGATGCAGGAGGGGTTCCGTACCGGTTCGGGTCATTCTCAGTCAATTGCTGGATCAGTTGTTCAAGACCCTGCCCCATGAAATAGTCGCCTAAGTTGAGAAGGAGTCTCTCAGAGTGGTGATCCTCGATTACTAACTGAATGTTGGCTCCGCCAGCTCGGAGAGAGCCAATGTAGTCTTGAAAGAATAACAATGGGTTGAATGCGGGTGGTTCTTGGGGGTTATTGCGGGTTTGGGCTGTAGGGGTGAGTGGCGCGAAGATGGGAGCGGAGATTATAGGGTTTAGGGGGATTGACATGGAAGACGGAGGATGAGAAAAGAAGAGAGGGAAAGAACTGAGGAACCTGGAGAAAGGGTCTGCTGCAAACGGATCGACAATTGGGCTAGGGCTAAGGTTAGGGTTTGAAACAATAGGGTCTTCGTATTCTTCGAGAAAGCCGCCGTTGCACGTCGGACAGAGGTCAGAATTGGGGGAGAGATTGACGGTCACAGTGCGACTGCATTGATGACAGAAATAGAGTTGTGGAGCGGCGTCGGCAACAGTTCCACCTGCTGAGGCCATGTTTGCGCAAAGAGAAGAGAGGGAATGGAAGATAATAGAGACAGTGTTTGTATCTAATATGCAAAACCCTGAGTTTTATCAAAGGGGTGTGACAGACATTGGACTCGACAATTTCGTTACCTGTTTTCTACTTTTAAGTTGATAAATACGTAGTACTAATAATTTATTTAAAGTCAATCCCAATTCCCATTCAAGGTCCTCCTCACCTATCGCTAAACCACTGAAATAAAGCAAAACAATTTACGCTCGATTTGTATTCATTTTACTAAAAATTTAATTCGATCTAAATTTAAAATATAAATAAATTTTAAATTTTAATAAATTATTTAAATTTATTCAAATTATAATTTTTTATTAATATTCGAATTATATTCACTTGAAAAGTTCAAATCGTTCAGGTTCGATTCGAACAAATCTTATTTAATACTTGATAAATTTTATAAATTAAATTTAAACATCTCAATACTGAGTTTGACTCGATTCATTTACACTTTTACTTATCACTTCCATTATTTTCAAAATTTATAATGAAAAATAATTATAAAAAATATTATTTTCACATATATTTTTATTTTCTTCATCATTAAGAAATTAGACGGAAAAGCTTAAGCTTTTTGTTCATTTTAAAACTAAACATATTTCTGCTATTGAATCAGAATTTGCCACATCATTAGTAATTAAACTACTGGACACGTGTCGACAAATAATTGGAAGAGTAAATATAACGTCTTCATTCGTTGCTCCACAAGATATTACTCCTCCACTCTAACCCAACCTCTCTCCTCCCCTCCTCTCCTCTGACGATAACGCTCCGAACTTCTTCAACTCTCTATTATTTTTCTTCTTCTCATAAATGGAGACAATGGTGTCAAGTTCAAATCTTTTGTCAGGTTTTCCACTCCCACCGGTTCGCACTGTTACGTATTCCGTCAGTACCAACAGATGGACTTCATCGTTTTCTTCTACGCCGGCGAGTAAGATGAAGAAGAAGCTCTTGTTCCGTCCTCCGCAGAGTCCAAGAAACTTCTTAGGTTTCGGTTTTCGAAGCTATTCTTCTCGCAAATCGGCGATTACTTGCGGTGGCGTTTCTGAGATAAACGAGAATCAGTTCTCCGACGTAGTATTGAAGTCCGATCGTCCGGTTCTGGTTGAATTCGTCGCCACGTGGTGCGGTCCTTGCCGTTTGATTTCTCCCGTCATTGAATGGGCTGCTCAGGTTCCAACTCTCTCTCTCTCTCTCTCTCTCTCTTCCCTTATCATTTGATATCCAGATTTTGATCTCCAAATTTAAAATTAAGAAGATTAAGTTAATTTCTTTGAATTTTATAATTTCAATGTTTGTGTTGGCTTGAAGGAATATCATTTTCATATATAGTTTTTACAAGTAAAACACTTTCTGTGCAAGTGAAATTACTCCATTCTATTCTTAAAAACTTTGAGCTCTACTAGTGTTCAGTGGACATAAAAATTGAGCATGGAAATTGGAGTTAAAATTCAAATAATGTCTAATTTTTATGTTCACCTACGGTTTTTAAAAAACTTTTACTGTTTGTTACAGTTAGTTGTAAAGTCGATTGGCAAATAATTTAATCGTTGACCAATCAGATGAGTTTGCTAATTAATAACAAAACGTGCAAAATTTGGCCAAAAATGTTATGAGATGATTTCAAAACATATAGGGACATTTGTTTTCCCTACAAGTCATCAATATTTAATTTAAAAAGTGTTGAACTCCTTGCTCGGTAGTTTTGGATCTGTTACTTTAGTTGATAATGCTGAAACATATTTCAAGGGAAAGTGTTATCTCGTATGTTTTCGAGTTTATCTCATTTTTTGGGTTGTCATAAGACTAGATTCTGACTATAGGATACGAAGTATATAGGATGAGAATAGAGTGAAGGTCGCAGTGGTTCAAGGTCGCCCTGGAATGAGCTGTAAACCCAGACATCTTAGGTTCGACTCCCACATTTGTCAAGGTCAGAAATGGTTCATGGGGCCGGGGATGCGGACGTAAGCCCGTATGAAGGCTGACCCGGGTTTGTGGAGATTAGTCCGACTGCAGGTGGAAACTCCCGGTTATCAAAAAAAAAAGGAAGACGATTTGGTGGATTGAGACATCATTAAATATACGCACTATTTTAAATTATTCTGTCTACCAGTTATTGCTTCAAATTGATTCCGTTGGCATATTTACATGGAAATAAAGAGGCAACTGGAAGCATTGTTGTATTGCTAGTTCTATAATCCTGTTACTGAAAGTCACTGGTCCTCCCTTCTCTTGAAATGGTTGTACTGGAATAAAACAAACTGAACAAAGAAAACTGATGTTGTTTGGTACATGGAGGTACGTTTTGTAATTTGTAAGCTCTAAGCAAACATATTGGGCTATTTCCAGAATTCCAGAATTTATGAGGTTCAAAAATATGATTTGGAGAAGAATGTAGCAGTGCTAAAATCATTTTAGCTTTGCCTTATTATACAAACTCAGGTTTGTGAATTCTAGAATTCTGCACTCCAGGTGGGCCATTATATCAAGAGACGAGTTATCCATGCTTCATCTCATTCTGTCTTCTTTGCCTAGCATATTGTAAACCAGTCCTAGTTTAATCAAGTTTTGTCAAACTTTTAGCATTTTCTGTTAAGTTCTAGACAAGTAATCAAGAAGCAGAAATTCCTTGGCTTTTCACAGGGTTCCGTGTACTTTCCCTTCTTCATACAATGAAAAGATTTGGCACATGTTAGAAGCCTGCACCTGTTATTCACTCAACTTTTTTTTATTTTTGGTCATGTAATTATATGAGTCTTGGTCTCTAATTAACTGGAAAGAAGTAGATTGTGTATCAGTTTACTTCTGTGGCATATTTCTCCACTGTCTAGTCAGCTGAAAAATTGGCACAAAAAAGTCGGAAGATATATCATTACCCTGTTTTAACAGAGGGCTCAATCAAAGAGCAGATGACTGCTGTTACAAGTTAACACAGGTCTGTTGGTTACCTGGAAATATGGAATAGACTCAGGTCATCAGGCATTTCTACTATTGCTGATATTAATAAGATCAGAAATGTGTCCTTCTTGGTTCTTGGTCAGTCACTTAGATTGGATAACAAGATTGCTATTTCCACAAATAAGAAGAGTTAGTATATGGGATGAAGTCCTTATGATCCAGTGAGCTAGGAACCTTGGTGAACAACTGGCATAGATTTTTTAAGCATAAAACAGGATATGGGACCTTATCTATTCAAGTTGAGAAATCCTTTAGGTTATAGTTAAATTACAGGGTGCTTTTTAATTATGCATTTCTGCTATAGGTATTATTTCAGTTAATTGTTTGGTATTGCAATTATAGTACCCCCAAAAAAATAAATAAAAAAGGAAAGAAAAAACTGATGTTTTTTGTTAATTATCAGGAATACCAAGAACAACTATCTGTTGTAAAGATTGATCACGACACAAACCCACGATTGATTGAAGAGTACAAGGTTTATGGATTGCCGGCTTTGATTCTTTTCAAAAATGGGAAGGAAGTACCTGAGAGTAGGAGAGAAGGTGCAATCACGAAAGCAAAGATAAAGGCCTATCTTGATGCACTACTGGAGTCGGTATCTGTATCATAGTTACTGGATTCCTAATGGAATCTTATTCATACTGTGATAGGGTTGGATATGGTAACACGTCTTTGTATTCATTAAGTTATTCTTGGAATGTATAACAAGGCCTTCCTGTAATATAGATATCCGCTATAAATGTCCATGTGAAATCTAACGACTTCAGGACTTGAAATTGTTTTGGATAGTTTATGTGATGGATATATTTTGTGCTGATCAACATAACATCACTTTCATTTTTCTTACTTGGAAATGTGCTCCCAAAAATGCATGAAATGCAACCCTGGAGCATGGCCATTAACCTCTTAAAGTGACACTGGTAGCGATTCTTGCTGGCCATGCATTGGCAATCTTGTTAAAATTTTAACTAGGTGCATTTTGTTATTGTCTCCATTTGTTGATTGCCATTCATAGTCAGTCCTTTGTTTGATATTTGGCGGGCAAGAGCCTGCAGTTGTGGATGTATAGCCACTCCACTCCATATTCACCCAATTGTTACACAGAGATACTTGAATATAGGCTGCACAAAACCAGTTCTTTGTTGGGGTAAATTATTTTCATAACTTAAAAAATGGTTTGAAAGCATCCAAATTGGTAACTGCCAACCCCATCCATGTATAGCACACAATGAAAGAAAGTTGAGTTGATACATTAGAATGGGTTAAAATTTAATACAAAGCAAGTGTAAACGGATTCGGTTATCATAAAGTTAACTTCATGCTAAATTGATCAATTGACCAGTACAATGCTAACACGCAGAGGAAGAGATCACATATCGGCCTACATGTCGATACTGTATTGATCAATTAACCAAAATTAATTTAACCACTCTCGTTTATATGTTTATCCCAGACCTACCATTAAAACCCATTTTTACATTAGATTATTTTTTTCTTTCGAAAACAACATTTGACCTCTATAAAATCTAAATACAGAGGATACCTTTTTTACATGAGATTTTTTCCTCCCTCAATAAGACATCATTTGACCTATATATATAATAGTCAAATATAGAGGATTAGTTGTGTCCCGTGCCTCCGACACTACATAGATGGTGGGATTTATTCCAAACTTTGGACGACTTAGATGATTTATTAGGATGAGCGGAAAATTTAAAATCAGTTGTATTTTGTTAGATAGATAATAGTCAAATATAAAGGACTAGCTGTGTCCCGTGCCTCCGGCACTACATGGATGTAAGATTTATTCCAAACTTTGGACGGCCCAAATGATTTATTAAGATAAATAAAAAATTCAAATCAATTGTATTTTATTAGATAAATACTACTTTTATTGTGTGATATGTTGTCGAGTCTCATAACAATTTTTTATGTGCACGACAATTTTTGGTCATTGCAAAAAGGAGTTTGATATGGTATAACCGTATAAAAGTACAAACCTTGGAGGTTGTAAAAGTTTCTATTAATACTCCATTAGTTAAGCAATAAGAACATCGATATAAAATTACAAACTTTTACTTTAATTGTGCTTACATAAGAATGAATCTCGAGGGTAAACTTAGTGATACAGCAGTGTCATTCTATAAATATATATTCATTATAAGTTGTCATTTAAAAAAAACAATATTAAAATTAACAAATGAACTTCTTTCATACGAGTATTATTTTTTATTTGGAAATGAGAGTTTTATTTAGTAGGTACTTTCAAGTGTACTTATTTTAAATAATTTATTTTTTATAATAATTTGTTTAGAATACTCTTATTTACACACGGTAGGAATTATGAAAAAGAAACGAAGTACAAAAGAAAAAAGAAAGAAGCCGCAGAAGACACCATTCTTGTTAAGTTATTTGTAGTGATTAGTTCGAAATTCAGTTGAAGAAACTGAAAGTCTGTTGGCAATTTGTTCTACCATGATAAACACTCGAAGCACAATCATAAACCAATCTCATATAATTACCCTGATAAACAAATGCAAGAACATGAGAGCAATCAAACAAATTCATGCTCAAATAATCACAGATGACAGCTTCTTTCCTCATCAGACGTCACTTGAACTCTCAAAGTTAGTTTCTTTCTGTGCAGTTTCACCTCATGGAAACTTAGCCTATGCCAAAGCCATATTCAATCAGCAAAAGAACCCACATGTTTCATTCTACAATAGTATTATTAGAGGATTGTCATCAAGTAAACAGCCCCTTGAATCTGTTTTGTTGTACCAAAGAATGCTAGAAAATGGCTTGCGGCCCAATAATTTTACTTTCCCATTTGTGATCAAAGCTTGTAATGAATCATCTATGACCAAATACGGGATTCTAATTCATACCCATATTGTTAAATGTGGTTTAGAGTGTGATTCTTACATCCAAAGCTCATTGATTTGTTTGTATGTAAATGCGAAAGATTTGCATGCTGCAAAGCAGCTGTTTGAGATGTGTCCAGAAGAAGATACTGTTTGTTGGAATTCCATGATTGATGGTTATGTGAAAGCCGGTTATATGGTGCTTGCAAGGGAAGTTTTTGAACGAATGGTGTGCAGGGATGTAATTTCTTGGAACAGTATGATCAATGGCTATGGACTTATTGGTAATATTGAAGAAGCAAAGAGGCTGTTTGATGAAATGCCTGAAAGAAATATAGTGTCTTGGAATTCGATGTTGGCAGGATACGTTAAATGTGGGAAAGTTGAGGATGCACTTAAAATGTTTCGTGAGATGCCAAATAGAGATGTTATTTCGTGGAATGCCATGTTAGCTTGTTATGCACAGAGTGGAATGTCGAATGAAGCTCTTGCTTTATTTGATGAAATGGAGGCTGTGGGAATAAGGCCAACTGAAGCTACCATTGTGAGCCTTTTATCGGCTTGTGGTCATTTGGGTGCTCTAGATCAAGGGTTGCGTTTTCATTCATGTATCAATGATAACAAGATTGAGATCAACTCCATTGTCGGTACTGCATTGGTGGACATGTATGCTAAATGTGGTAGCATTACTCGTGCTTCTGGAGTTTTTTATTCTATGGAATCCAAAGATCTTCTTGCTTGGAACACCATTATAACTGGAATGGCGATGCACAGCCATGCTAAAGAGGCACATCAACTCTTTAAGGAAATGCAAGAGGATGGTGTGGCACCAGATGATATAACTTTTGTGGCTATGCTCAGTGCTTTTCGTCATACAGGAATGGTAGAGGACGGTCAAAGGCTATTGGCTTGCATGAGCAGTGTTTATGGCATTGAACCCAAGGTTGAGCACTATGGCTCTGTTATTGATCTCCTTGCTCGGACTGGACGAGTGGAGGAGGGCTTGGATCTGATTAGGACTATGCCTATGGAGCCTAACGCTTCTGCTTGGGGAGCATTGCTTGGAGGATGCAGGATTCACGGGAATGCTGAGGTGGGTCAGAAAGTAGGAAAACACCTGATCAGTCTTCAACCGCAGCATAGTGGCCGGTATGAAAATCTTCTTTATTCTTAGAAGCTAGTTAATAATGGAGCATTTTGTTTATGCGAGATAATTTATAAAGCCCCCTTGAAATTATAGCAAGTTTATTTTTTCGCCAAGTATATTGTCAAGGTTCTTGGTTATACAGATACTACGTAGTATTAGAGATTTTCTTTTTCCTGCACAGCTATATACTTCTCTCCAATATATATGCTGCTGCAAAACAATGGGATGCTGCAAAAAAGGCGAGGAATCTTATGAAAGCCAAAGGCATTAGCAAAGTGCCAGGAGTCAGCGTGATAGAGTTGAAGGGAATTGTGCACAGGTTTGTAGCTGGAGATTGGTCTCACCCCGAGTCTAAGCAAATTTATGAGAAGTGGGGTGATATATTAACACAGCTACAGAGTAAAAATGGATATGCACCAGATACAGATCAAGTATTGATTGATATAGAAGAAGAAGAGAAAGAGCATGCCTTGTCTGTTCACAGTGAAAAGCTGGCAATTGCATATGGATTACTACACCTTGGTCCAAATGAAGCCATCAGAATTGTCAAGAACCTTAGGGTATGCAGAGACTGTCACCACGTTACAAAGCTGATTTCAAGAATTTATGGTCGGGAAATCATTGTGAGAGACAGGAACCGTTTTCACCATTTTATAAATGGCCATTGTTCTTGCCTCGATTTTTGGTAGATTTATACTTTTAAATGAATGGTGTATATGTGTAGCTTTTGGAGTAGCCAAGAATATGTCAAACTCGTCCGGTCAGGTCTGGTTTGCTTCATGTCAGTTATTCACATAATTTCATGTAGAACCCAAAATTTCAATTTATAGCATGTTTTTTTTTACGGTGAAATGTCATAAATACTACAATTACACAATCGCTCCCTTCCACTCTTTTCTTGTTTGTTACTTACTGGAGTACAATATTAGTTTTCTTCCTATTTTGATTTCCTCGTCTCCTTGGAGTTGCAACCAGAGACATTCAATTTCCAGATGCAAGTCTGCTACCTGTTATAACATCCTAACTTGGTGATTCAGCAAAAAAACAGAGGGTAATAAATAAATGGATATAGAGAAAAAGTTTATTTAATTTTTTTGCTAAATAGAAAAAGAAAAAGAACACTTGTGCTGTACGTAACTGAAATCATAACAAGAGGTCAGCTATATCTTCCATCAAGCGAAGCCTGACTTTATGGTGTACTACCAATTTGGAAGTATCCATATATAAATACAAATGATCACCTCTCTTTTTTTAATACCCTTTTGCCCCCAAAGCACTCCATTTATTTCCTCTCCAGCATTTATATATACTATGCACATATATTGCCACACCTCCCACCTCTCAATTTATCCTTGATTATATTTTTCAACAATGGCTACAGCAGAACTAGCTCTGCAATACGGCTACAACACTAAACCATCAACTCTTTTGAACTCCATCTTCATGACTACGGTGAAAACAGCGGCGAGAATGCTCCTGGCAGTGGCAGGGAGCACGAAAACCGAGAATGCCGGAAGTTGGAAGCTTGTGGACCACATTAAGTACATGTTTATGCTCATGACTTGGATGACTGTTTGGGTTCTTAGGGTTCTGATGGATCATTTCCCTGGCTCTGATTTTTCTAACAGCCCTGCTCTCTTTGAGAGTTTTTCACCCGTTGGATCTGTACTTGATCTAGCATCATTTTCATCAACTTCCACATCGTATGCTTCTACTTCTTCATCAGTTTCTTCTCTGGATTTGGTTCTGTATCAAGGGTCTGATGATGTGCTACCAGTGCAAGCCCTTGGTAAAGCACTGTCACATGTAAGATCTCTTCTATTTTTTTTAAATCTATTTTCGCTAGCTTGGTTGCGATCGTGTTTTTTCACAGAATTTCTGCTCACCCATGTCAACATTCTCAACATCTCATGATCAGCTAGGGAAACACATATAATATCGATCATATCATGTTTAGTACGGTAACAACTACTATTTTTTTTAATCTATTTTTGCTAGCTTAGTTGCGATAATGCTTTTCATAGGTTTCTGGTTACTTGTGTCAATATTCTCAGCAAGGGAAACACTAATATCAATATCGATGTTCTATTCAGTTTGTGGGCAACTATTATTTTTTATCTGTTTTCAATAGTTTGATTGCGATCGTGTTTTTCACAAGATTTCTCGTTTCTCTTATCGAGATTTACAACATTGTAAAATGAATAATGCTAGAGACACAAAGTATACAAATATTTTATAAATTGTTGATTTTACATACTCTACATGACCATATTGTGTGGAGCCGAATACTACATTAAAATAATTTGTTGATCAATATGTTGAGGTGCCACATCAGCAATTTATAAAATGTTTGTAAAATAATTTGTGTCTATATCATTACTCTAGTAAAATAATACTAATATCGATATCCTCTTTATTTTTTGGACAATTATGCCGAGATCATACTATTCAACTGATAATATTATGGAGTATATTAATACCATCTCATGAAGTTTAACTTACATTAGCATGCGAAGAATTGATTTACTTTTTTCTATATTAAAAAAAAACTAATAATTGAATTGACCAAGCTCCAACATAGAAGCGCCCAACATCAGAAAATGGTTATATTATACATGCGGCACTCCACGTGTCATATGACATAACTCGAATGAAACATCTGTAGAGCTGTTTGCTCTAAGAAATACTCATGTTTGCCGACATTAACCCTTCAATGCACACACTTGCATGTAAATTACTAAATTATCCCTCGTACATATATATATATATATATATATTTATATTTTCTTGTTCGTTAAGATACTGGCGTTGTTAAACGAATTACCGGCGACGTCGAGGAAGTATCAATTCGCCGTAGCGATGGCCGATAAGATCTTCGACGACAACGCGAGGGACGGCCACGTGGAACTACTCCAGATCAATCGTACGGCTCTGGCTTCAGCATTCGCGCGTACATCCAGCCTTTTGTACCGCTCGCTCTCTCACACTAGCAGCCAAACCGTGGAGGAGTACTCGAGCGGGTGGATTACACTCCTCGTCGGTTCACTCCCCCTCGGGTCGTACCTGATGAAAGGCCTGGGCGCCGTGTTTCCTTTTTTTAGTAGTGGCGTGACGCAGCGGCGGCCGTTGGGTTTGGAGGGCGCATGCGACGATCACGTGATAGCGGAAAAGCATGCACAGGAATTGCTGTGGCTAACCAACAAGATGAGGTTTTGTGGTGTGGTGGATGAAGCTTTGTTGCAGTGGAGCTTTGCTACTGGTGTGGCTTCCATTTCTCTCACTGCTAATCCTAGGGTCCAAGGCTTCATTGTTAAGATATCAGGTATATATGTTTGTATGATTATTGCATAATTAATTTCAAGCTATATATATATATATATATATATATATATATATAGTATGAATTAATTAACATTAATATTTAATTGTTTGTGATATGAATGTATGAAGCTATCTTATTTGGAGAAGTTAGTCGAGGCGCCCCAAGTGAAGTGAAGTTCAGGCTGCTAGCGCTTTGGGTGCCGTTGTTTTGCTTTGCAGAGAATGGGATTTCATATCCTATATTAACAAATTACGAGAAGGCTGAAATGGAGAGAATAATGAACCAATTAATCTCCACCTTACCTGTACCTGATCAACAAATCATCCTCACAAATTGGCTGCAGGACTTCACCATTTCCACCTCAGATTGGCCTAATCTCCAATTTTCATATGATCGTTGGTGCCACACAACTCGCAAGCTTATTGGAGCTTAAATTAAACTTAATTAATTACCACTATATATTAGTATATATTTTAGCTATGGTATATGGTATGTGTATATAATTAAATAAACAAGTACTACATAATGCTTGCTAGCTCTCATACGTAGAGTATACGTATTGAACTTGTAGTTACACTAAAAGCACCTATTATATTATAGTAAGCTTGTATCACTAGATGGTACATGAACTTGTATAATGTGTTCATAATAAGTTATATTTTTTATATTTAATTATATTTTTTATGTTAATATTAATTTAACGATTAAATATATGTGGTCTAAGTATATCCTGAGATAATTAAATCTTAATATGTCAATGAAGGTAGCTTAATTTCTCTGGTAATGATCTTACAATGCTTAATATGAGCTTGTGATGGGATCCTAGCTAGATAGAAAATCGTGTTACGTATTGATCAACACGATTCGATTGACTCCATAATGCGCAACTATTAATATGACTCGAGTTATTGCTTTTGATGAATATATATGGCACATCTCTAATAGAACAAAAATATGTTGATTTTATTACTTGCAACAAAAGTCGAATTCCTAAGTTGAATTCTTTGTCCAAATATAAATCTTTTTCCTTTTAGTTCAACCATCTCCAAGATCTTTTTAGCTCAATCTATATATCAGTAAAGTTTACTAAATTGGAATATTTAGGGAAGCAATACAATTAATACTACCAAACTAACATGCTGTATAGGAGAGAAAGTATTCAGAGTTAGAAATACTACAGTAAAACTTAGCACAAAACCTACAAATAGCAACCCTAACCATCCCATACAAGTACTTGTCAAATTTGAAGCTAACAGAAACTTT
Source organism: Panax ginseng (assembly GCA_020205605.1). Classification (NCBI taxonomy): domain Eukaryota; kingdom Viridiplantae; phylum Streptophyta; class Magnoliopsida; order Apiales; family Araliaceae; genus Panax; species Panax ginseng. Next base: position 8,540,079 of record CM035127.1, read on the forward strand.
TCTTCCTAAACCTACATCAAACAACTTCATGATTCACAGCATCACCACTCTGATGGACTCGGAAGAGGCTCAATATGATCAAACATGTCCATGGGGAAGTCATCGATGAAACTATCAGGGGTCGAAGGGTTGTCATTCTCTTTCTTTCCACCATTTCCACAGCTTGTCCCTGTCCCAAAATGTGGTGCATAATGCAGCTGAAGATTGCCTACATCAGATGCAGAACCATTCCCAAAAACTTCAAAAAAGTCGGGCTCTCCAAGTCGAGCCATGAGTTCTTGGCTTTCAAGCGCGAGCGGGAGTTCTGTCTGCAGTGGCGGAATCTGTGGAAAGGAGAGCTGAGGGTGTGGCTGATGATCTTGGCACGACTTCTTAACGTTGGCATTGAACTCGAGGTGAAACAGGTTCTGTTCAAAGTGGCACAAGTTGGGGTTTACTAGTTCAGGTAATGGCACCATTTTGAATGATTTTGGGCTGTGAACAATGTAGGATGATGAGAAAGACTGGTTTTTTGACGACGACTCTTCCTCTGTCGATGAACTAAACTTGGGTGCCTGAAAAACACAAAGAAAATGCAAGCATTGGCTTAAATCCGGACAGAGGGAGTCATCAAGATGGCGTTTAATGGCTTGTTAGGCATTATGCTCATGAGTAACATAAAATATTTTATAGAATTCAATAAGTCATGTAGCGGAATGTCAAAGTGTCACTTATGTCTTCTGTGTTTACCTTCAAATGCTACTATTGTAAATTTGATACATTAACAAATACACGAGATATCTTAGTGTTCTCTGACTCATTACACATTATTAAAATAAATAAAAAAATTCCTAACACAAGTATTTCATTAATAATGTGTGATAATTATAAAATTGCTAATTTATACAAGTAAATCAAATTAAGATTAATTCTCTAAATACTCTTTCCAACTAAAAATAGAGTCTCATTTGACTATTTTGTTAGAAAATTGATATTTACACATAAAAACTTTAAGATTTTTTTCATAGTAAATGAGATTCAAAGTGATTAAGGCATTGTGGAAATATCAAAATTTTCTTATGGAAATAACAATTTCCTTTTGTTAAGTGTAAACCTTAACACAATCTTCGACTTAATATTAAAATTTGACCAATATTAAAAATTAAAAGCTTAAATTTGTGAACATATTACAAATTATTATTAAAATTACCTCCACAGTTGGAACATCATGAAAAACAGGGGCTCCCCTGTTATTTTTCTGAGACTTAGGTGGGGATGGTGCTGTTGGTGTCTGCAGAATCCTAGCCAGCCTCTTCTGCCTGCTACTCCAAAAATTCTTCACATCATTATCAGTCCTTCCTGGCAAATACGTCGCGATCCTCGCCCATTTGTTCCCAAATTCTCCTTGGAGTTCTATCACTATCCTCTCTTCCTCGGCCGAAAACTTCACCCCACTGTTACGAACAGGGTGACGAAGAAATAGATCATATATTATCTTAATTACCAGTTAAAAATAAAAACCTCCATCAAATTCTTCGACCGATGACAAAGGATTTGGGACAGATTGAGAAAGAAAATTTAAGACCCACCAAAAACAAATACATCATATATCACTTCAAAGCACTAAAAATCAGTTCTTTGGATTCCCGGGAAAATTCGTTTTTAATTATCACAATGTATTTAGTATATACATATATAGATACAAAAACAGATTATGACGAAAAGGGTATCCCAGTATCAAATTCTCCATCAAATCACAAACAATTACGAGCACACAGTGAGACATTTTGTGTTTGATAGAGACTAATAAGAAAAAACCCATTAGGTATATCTAATTCTTATGCATTTATTTCTTTAACAGTAACACAAACAACTCAATTTTAGTTCAAAACTCTAAAAATTAAAATGATTTATACAGAAAGAACAGAGTACATGCATAATTACAAAAAGGGTATTCCCTGTACCAAATCCTTCTTCTATTTCATACGTAAAAGTGAGAGAGATAGCAATTAGAAGAAGAAGAAAACCCATTATTGATACTTCCCAAGTCAAATTCACTCGTAAGCGTATACATATATACATACATATATATATATATATAGAGAGAGAGAGAGAGAAAAGGGTAGTAATGGCGGCACTATCACACACAGATATCTAACTATATATATATAGAAGTGAAAAAAACATACTTTTTCAAGTTGGGTCTGAGTTTATTAACCCAACGAAGACGACAAGATTTGCCAGTGCGGTGCAAGAGACTTTTGGATCGAATGGAGCTCCAATCTCTTGGCCCATATTTCTTGACATGGTTCATCAAAACCTCATCTTCTTCTGCTTTCCATGGCCCTTTCTTTATCTCTCCTCCCATTTCGTATCCTCCTCCTCCTACCATTACTCTCCCATTCGCTTAAATTCCCAAAACCCTAAAAAGTTATTGAAAAACGAAAATCTGGGTGTTGCACAAATTCTGGTTTTGGGTGTTTTTTGTTTTGCATTTGAGAAGATATTGTTGGTGTGTTTTTGTGTATGGAAACCGTTAAGACGGTTACTGCATTATCCCCACTACATAGCCCACATTCACCCAATTTTTTCTCTATTTCAAATTCACTACTTTGTCACAAAATTACACAATTATCCTTGGGTTGATACCTCTGTAATCGATCAATGGGAACCTCAAAGCTGTCTGGGCAGGAGCAAAGTCATGCATCAACATGACACGATAGTGAAATCGTGTAACTAAATTAAAAGACATTATGTTATTTTATGTTATCTACATTTGCAGGAGGATAACAAAAACTTTTTACTAGGAGTACGCTGCTTGTTGTTTTGAGACGGAAGGAGTATAAAACTTGCACCAAATATGAAAAATATTTATTATTTTCAAATAGAGTTTCCACTCTCATTAAACAAAATTGAAGAGGACATACATGATTATTAATGCATCAAACGTAACTATCCATATTTGGCCAGACACGAGCAGGGAATGGAAGAGGCTCTTCAGGGAGGTTCAGTGAGCCATCATTAATCAAGTAGACAATTTTGGAATATATATATATATAACAAAATACCATGAATTTTCCGCTCACCCTAATAAATCATCTGGGCCGTCCAAAATTTGGATAAATCCCCAGAGACACGGGACACAACTAGTATTTTGATCAATTAACCAATAAAATGTCGACACACAGGCTAGGATTTGATCTCTTTTTGTGTCAACAATACTGTATTGGTCAATTCAGCAGCTTATTATGAAGTTAAGATCTTCTATATATAGGGCTAAGGTGCAAAAATGCCCCTCATGTTTACACGGATGTCCCACTTCCACCCTAAGCTAAATTTTTTTCCAAAAATACCCTTAACGTTACACATTTTAGGTCAACCGTACCTCGCTTCCTTAATCTGAGATGTCATATATACTAACTCATATTATCGTGGACAATTTTTGCTGACGTGGCAAAACAGAAAATTATATTTACATCATTTAATCATTTAATCAAAATACTTAAATTAATCGAAACAAAAAAAATACTAAAATAAAAAAAGCATAACATATTTAGTGTTGTAATTTTAAATTCAATTTAAATATTAATTTACAAAAAATATTATAATTAATGATACCTTTTATATACATCTTCAAGGTGTTGTCTACAACTACTTTAAACTTTTGGAGGAATATGATATGACAAAAATAACTAGCATTGTTATGTCATTGTGACATTAATTATGGTCCTGCGTGCTCAATCTTTTGCAATATTAGGGCCTTCGATCTTAACATTACTTTAATTTCCAGCTTAAAGACACTGGAGAACAGTTGGATGAATTATTTTAGATTTACTGATAGATGGCCTGTTAAATTTGAAACGAGGAAGGCTTATATATGTCCAGTGGCGGAACCAGTTTATATAGAGGGGTCAAAATATATCAGTAAAAAAAATTTATTTATTGACGTTTGAAGAGTTTCTTTCAATTGTACGACTGAGAGGAGACAATTGTATCATGCGAGTCTACATAGTTTGAAAACGTATGTAACTGTGATAACCCAACTTTTTGAAAAATATTAAAATAAGAATTAAACAAATAAAATTCTTATTAGATGATATATACGTGAGATTGTATTGCATAAGTAGGTATTTAACTATGCAATATGTGATTTTTGTATATAATAAATATATTGGTATTATATATTTATTTTATGTAAATAAATTGTAGGGGCAATTTATTAAAGGAAATAAGATGGGTAGAATTAAAATAATTTATAATATTAAATTATTTTAATGTGGTGAATTGGTGGCATGAAATATATACTTAATGTATAACCAACATATTATTGAAGAAATCATATAGGAAGTGTAATGAATGTTTTATACGGATGTATGTATTATGTATATGCATAATTGCTTATTTATTTTTAGCAGGAGGTGTATAAGTAAAGTAGGTGGTGTGCTATTTAGGAGGAAGCCACCTAGCAAATTTATAAAAAAGAAAAAGAGAATAATTCTAACGTCCTGAGTTCCTGATAAATATTAAAATAAGGGTTTATTAAAATAAATTTTACTATGTGTGTTATATGCTCATGCGCAGTATATTGAATATCTACGAGGTAATAAATATATATCTATATGTATATATTTATTATGGAGTAAATGAATTGTTGAAAACAATTTGGGTAACAAAGCGAAAGAGGCAGTTTAAGCGTATATAATATTTTATATGTTTTACCCAAGAAAATTAAAAATATTTTAGTGCATGGAATTATTTTGATGAGGCATAGATATTATATTAAATATAATATCTTAAGTAAATGAGTAATTTCTTATATATGGGAAATTATAATTAACGCATTTATTTTGCGTATAAAAGGTGAGAATTTAAAAAAAAAACATTTTATGTATGTTTTTATTTTAGAATACATAATTTATGTATTTTCAAGAGGGTTAAGAAATTTGAAATATTAAGAGAATGAATAATTTCATTTGCACGGAAAAGTATGTTTAACATATTTTTTTAGTGTTCATAAAATAAATATGTGATAAAAAAACATATTAAGTTATGTTTTATTATGGAAAATAAAAGTTATATATTAATAATTATATATGGACTTTATATATTCTAAGAGGTTAAAAATATTCTAATACATGTTATGTTGTAAATTGAGAATTAAGATATTTTGTAGTTATAACTCAGATATGAGCATTGAAAAGTGGTAATGACTAAAAGAAATTAAATAGAAGGTTGTAGTTGGGTTAGGAAGAGGTGGCATTATAAGCTTATTAACCTTCCACTAAGCAAGCTCAAGCATGTGCTGGAGAAAAGCTAAGTTAGCTAAGTATGATAAATAATTGATGATGTCTGATACGAGAGGAAGGTTCAGAGAACTTTTATGAATTTATTCTTAGCCTCTTCTCTATTATCCCCATCCGTTCCATTCTTCATTTCCTCTTTACTTACGAAACTCCAAAGAACACAAAAGTTGTCAAAATCTTTAGACCTCAACGAATTTGGCAACGAACTGAAGCTGGTACATGAAATTGGAGAAGATTTGAGGCAAGACCAACTTAAAGAAGGAAGTATATTCAATCAATTTCATGCTTGAATCACGAATTTGGTGGTTTCTTTAAGCAAGTAAGGTAAAGATACTTATTTATATTATAAAAAAAATGAAAGAATATATGTGTGAATATCAATGAGAATATTCTGTTTGGGTTGTGAATTGATAAAAGGGGATGTTGTGTACTTTGTGCGGAGCGATAAGGCTGAAAATTTTGGGCTAGACTCCATCCAAATAGCTATAAACTCTGTTTCTTAAAGTGGCTTAAAGTGGTGCACTAAGCGTGTTTGATAAAAATGCCTCTTAGATGTTGTCAAGCTTTAAAAGTGAAAATTTGTTAATGTTATGAACAAGATAACTTTTGTATATCAAATTTGATGTTACCTAGGTGGTTTAGCTGAATTAAAAAGGGCTTAGAAGCAAGTTTATGAAAGTTTAACAATTTTGCTTTAATAGGAAATCTGATGCATCTGGGCAGTTTCATGTCTTGCAAGTGAAGCTTAGAATGTTTTTTTTAACTATGTTATATTTTTATAAAATAGTATGTAGTACCATAAAGAACATATTTCAATTTGAAAGCAATTGGATGAAAGGGTTGCAAGATATAAAATTTTGAAATGGCCTAGTTGGATTGCTGCAGCAGCGGCAGCAGTAACTGGGCACGCACACCGGCTACTGGATGTCAGTTGCGCTGCCTTATGTCATGCAGATTGTGCAAATTTAATGACATTAAATTGTACTGTATTGTGTTTCGTGGTCTATTTGGTGAAACGAAATAGGATGTATATTGATGGCATATAAGATTCAGTTCTAGAATTTACTTCTTAATGCTTTGTATGGGATATTCCTTCTCTGTTAAGGTAATGTATCCTTTATCTAAGATAGGGGCATTATGATGATTTATGAAACCTTTTAAAGGAGAAATATGACTTTAAACCCATTATGACTATTCATAATGTTCCTGATAAGGAAATTGGTGGGTTGATGGGATGATGAAGTTTGTGTGTAATGCATCCGGGCCAAACCTTAACATAATGAATATATATTAAGGTTGGTATACTGTAATATATATATTAGGTTACTACAATGTGGTGTTATTATTAATTATATTTCTGAACTCAAATCTGATACCTAATATTTTAATGGTATCGTATATTATAATGGTATCGTAATATGAGTTATAACATGAGTCAAATCAAAGTTGAAGTGTTAAGCATCAATGTTACACTTGATAATGCTTTATGGCAGTGCTAAAGGAAAGCATTTTATCACAAATTTTGATTAGTTCGTATTTGTAGTGGTAGAGTAACTTACAATCTTTAAGCAATCCGTAAGTGATTCAACAATTATAGTGATCATGTGATTATACTAATAAAGACATTATGAATGACATGGATATTCATAGCAACAACAGATATAGTTGATACGAGTTTAATTGTAGTTCGTGGATAAAGTATACATTAAGCTGTGTACCTTATGTATGTTATATAGGTGCTATATGAAGTCATAACGCTTCAAGTTCACGAGAGCGATTAGAACCGGTAGCATTTTCGCAGAAAAGGCAAGTTTTTCAGTTCTATTATGTTTGTGGATTAAATGTGATTATGTGGTGAGTTACATACCATGCTTTATGAATTGTTAAAGTCAAAATATGACTAAGTTAATTGGGTTATGGAACTCAATTTATATGTGATATGTGATAGCACGTGTTGTATAATATAACTCGATAAATTAGAAATGTATAATGCATGAATATATGCTTTGCAAGGAATTATTGATGAATGTAGGATATGCATGGTAAAGAATATATGTTGCATGTAGATATGCATAGTAAAGGAAATATAGTGCATATGGAATTGTGTGCTATGTGAAACATGATATCTTTATTAAATTTCTTTGAAATTTGTCGAGCTCAATCTTGCAAACACAAACTTTTTGCATGTTAATGATGTTAAGCAATATTACTTGCTATACGGATGATGAAGATTGAACGATATGCAAAATGAATACATTTCCTTGAATTAGAAATGGTATAAATTTATGATTGATAGTTTTGTCAAAATGTAATTGACAGTTATGTATAGTTTAAAATGTTGAATGGATAAATAATGTTTATTCTGAAATGAGAATAAATATGATTTTAGTATAAAGAAGAATTGTAAAGGTTGCGATTCAGGGAATAAATGAATGGAAATAAAGAAGAAAAAAAAATTATTCTGCATTTTTAGCTATTTTAACATTAAATAATGTTTCAAAGCTATAACAAGATGATATTAACGCACAAGATTGGGAAGGGAAATAATCCCGATTTTGGGGTCGTTACAGTAATGGTTTTAAGTAACTTGAAAAACCGAATTTACGATTCGATTTTGGTTACTGGACAAAACTGCATGCATAAAACCAAAACTGCACCAAATAAAACCCATTAAAAATGAAATATTGTTATCACTTAGAATTTAGTGATTGTGTGTGTGTTCACTAGTTACTTAAACTCTCTCTTCTAATTTTATTGCTTCATATATATAACATATGCATTATTCCTATGTAGGCTGGCTATATATAATTAATTATTCCTGTGTGCTTAATTATTACCTCCGCAAAGCAACTTTCCCACAAAAAGCCTATTAAAAAGGACAAAAATTGCCAAATTAGAACCAAAATAAGAGACAAAATACCCAAGTTAAGATTCAGGTTCATTCATGGGCTACTCTGCTTCTCGTTCCCATCCCCTTCTCACCATATCCAACACTGAACAACCACCGGCTAATTCCTTATCAATTAGAATTTAGTGATAGTTGTGTGTTATCAAAGCGAAATTTAATATTATATGATGCTAAATTGTTAATTTAAATTGCATAAAATTTCGTTGTTTCAATTGGTTTTGGAACCGAAACTCCATCAAATGAAATAACACCGCACGATTCAAAATCAAACCGCACCGCACCAATCATAAACGGTTTCATATACGATTTTGAATTTATTAAACTACACTTAAATGGTTTCGTGTGCGGTTTGAACCTTAAACCGGATCATGCTCATCCATAGAAATGAGTAAACAAATCAATATACACCACCATTGTAAGTGAAAATGCAAAGGTGGGGTTTGCATGTGTCTACTAACTAACTATTTGTTGATTTGGTTTTCATGTTTTCTTCCAAGCCTCTTGGGACTTTAGACCTCTTTTCATTTAAATAGTAGTATAATGTTAAGATATTTCAGAATAAAAAAATGTTCCTAATTTAAAGTAGGGATGATCAAAAAAATCGATTTTTCGATTTTTTACCGAACCGGTTGGTACCGAAAACGGCGGTACCAGTTTTTTCGGTATCGTTTTTTTTTTTTACTTTTCGATTTCGATAGCGGTAGTGAACTTTTTGAATTCGGCAAGAACTGAAATACTGAAAAAAAATTCAAAATTTACTAATTAATACTTTAACTCACTTACTCACTTAGGTTGTGTTTGATAAACCTGGGAATTAAGATCTGAATGATTATGATGTCTTAATAAATTAGATCATCTGAATGGTTATGAGATTTGAATCTAAAAAATTATTTGATAACTAAAAAGTAAGTTGTCTCTTAATGACATTATTTTACCATTTTAAAGGGTAAAAATTTATTTAATAATTTTAAATATCCAATTTAATAAAAATGAGTGCATAATATTGTTGAATATATTTATATGAAAAAAAAATTCAAAAAAATTTCATTAAGAGGTACCTCTTAATTATTAAAATTTTATTTTTTGTCTTATCGATTAAGAGGCATTCAGAAGTAACAAAAAAACAAAAGAATAGCATCATGTCTCTTTGCGAATAAGAGTCGCTCCGGTCCATTAAGAGGGAATGAGATTTAAACAAACATCTTATTCTATTTTTTATTTATTCACTTTACTCTTCAGTCAATCTTCACTCTCCCTTCTTCTTCAGTCTTCCACACTCCGTTTTTCAGCTTCTCCTCCATTAAAGTTCACCTTGACCTGCGTCCCCGCTACCGCTCTCTCTCAAATCTAAGCTAAATACGTGAGACGTTGACATACGAACACGAACTAACGACCAACTTCTCCGACTAGCCGCGGGATTTAATGATGTGAAGTCGTGAGATTTGAGATTTCTGATTTCTGACGACCAACATATCTGATTTCTGATTTGAGATTTTTGCACTCTGAGATCTGAGATCTGTATACTAGTAAATTTTTTATTTTGGTTTTTGTATTTGTTTGAAGGTGTGTTTGAGACTTTCTCTGCTGATTTTTGATGGGTTTTTTTTCCTACTACTACTCTGTCCTAATCTTGAGTTCTTGACTATTTAAATCGTTAATATCTAAGCAAAGTGATCTACAGAAGTTGGGGTTATTTATTAATTTATTCGGTTTGGTTTAGAAATTAGTGGACTGGGTCTTATATGAAGGTGTAGGTAAATGAAAGATTTTGTTACAGTTGTAAGCTGCATTCCCTTTTCTTATTGTATTATTATATAATTATTTGGTAAAAAATATTTATATTGTATTCTCTTTATATACTGAGAGACGATATCTCTGGACTTTGAATATCTGCGTTATTATTCTTGGGTTTTGGCTCTGTTTGTTGTGGGTAAAGTTGGGTGATGATGAATGTTTTTTGTTGATCTCCAGTAATTTTATGTTCTATCTAGAGATACTAGGTACTTTTTGTGTGTCTGCTAATTTGCTTTTTTATGTTTCAACTGTTTCTGGTGGGCATATCATGCAATTAAAGTACTGTATGGCTTGTCAATTCTTTGTAGTAATTATGGTTGTTTGATATTGTGTAGGTTATAATGACTGAGCAGCAATCTGAGGCACCCATCAACGTAGAATCGAATGCTGAAAATCCAATTCATATTGATGAAGATGAGTTGAATGAAGGTGAAATTGAGCAACTTGATGCCTAGAAGAAGACTCGTCTTTAAAATTTGGGCTCATTATACAAGATTTAAGCAAAATGGTCAAATTAAAGCTAAATGCAAATATTGTGGAGCTATTTTAAGTGTTGATCCAAAAAATAATGGGACTAGTGGTCTAAATGCTCACAATAGGAGATGTAAAATTTACCCCCCAAATGTGGAGTTAAGAAATCAAGCAATCTTAAACTTTAAATCTGCAAGTGCTAATAATGATGATGAGACCATGGAAGGGGAGTCAACAAATAATTGTCTTTGGAAGTTTGATGTGGAACTAACTCGGGCTGTTTTAGCATATATGATTCTAGTTGATGAACTTCCTTTTAATTTGTCGAAAATGAGGGATTTCGACATTTTGTGTCCATCGCATGTCCTAGGTTCAATGTTCCTTCACGTCACACAATTACAAGAGATTGTTTTAAAATATATATGGAAGAGAAAAAGAAGTTAAAATCTATTTTTAACTCATCTTCTCAAAGGATATGTATTACAACTGACACATGGACATCAATGCATAGACTTAATTATATGGTTGTGACAACTCATTACATTGATGATAAATGGAGATTGAGAAAAAAAATTATAAACTTTGTTCCAATTTTGAGTCACAAGGGTGAGGCCATTGGAATGGCAATTGAGAATTGTTTGATAGAATGGGGGATTAAGAGAGTTTTTACTATAACTGTTGATAATGCCAGTTCAAATGATGTTGCGATATCTTATTTAAAAAATCAATTACAAGTATGGGGATATAGTGTTTGTGAGAATAAATTTATTCACGTTCGATGTGTTGTTCATATTTTAAACTTGGTCGTAGTTGATGGGTTGAAAGATGTTAATATTTCGGTAGCTCGTGTTCGGGCATTGATTAGGTGGGTAAGGCAATCTCCATCTAGGATTAGAAAGTTCAAGGAGTGTGTTGACTTTGAAAAAATTGAAAATAAATCTTCATTAATCCTAGATGTTGCTACTAGATGGAACTCCACTTATTCAATGTTAAATGTTGCTCAACATTTTGAACGTGCTTTTAATAGGCTTGGGAGTAGGGATCCTTTGTTTAAACAAGAAATGATCTCAGGTGAAGGGTGGCCAACGGTGGAGGATTGGGGTAATGTGAGAAGAATTGTTTTGTTTTTGAAACACTTCTATGAATTAACACTTAGAATCTCCGACACATTATATGTTACATCCAATGGATTTGTTCATGAGTTTGTGGAAGTTGATGATCTTTTGAAAGAAATGAAAGATGATGATGATTATCAAATGAGAGAAATGGCTATGAGGATGAGATCAAAGTTAATGAAATATTGGGGGGATGTTGATAAAATGAACATATTGTTATACATTGTTGTGGTTCTTGATCCAAGACACAAATTCATTTTCGTTGAGTTTGTATTTAATCACATGTATGGTAAAGAAAGTGATTTGGCAATCAAAATGATTAGAGGGGCTAAAGATGTATTATTTGAGTTCAATTATTATAATCTCAATCATTTATCGTCCCAAGGTCATTCATCTCAAACTCCAAGTGGGAGTGGAAGCGTAACTCGAAGTGGTGGCTCATCATTAGTAGAAAGTTTGTCAAGAAAAAAAAGAAAAATTGACAGCTTGTTTGAACAACATGTTGAGGATGTTCAAGGTGGGGAAGTTCAAACTGAGCTAGAAATGTATTTAAAGGATCGAGTTGAAAGAAAAGATGAAAAATTTAACCTTTTAGCTTGGTGGAGATCCAACACTCATAGATTTCCTGTTCTTTCATTAATGGCTAGAGATGTCTTAGCGATTCCCATATCTACCGTTGGTTCCGAATCGGCATTTAGCACAGGAGGATGCATACTTGATTCCTTTAGGAGCTCTTTAACTCCTAGGATGGTGCAAGGAATTATTTGTGCTCAAGATTGGCTTCGCCGAAGAAACGAACCAATTGATATCGAAGAAAAGTTGGAATCCCTTGAAGAAATTGAAAAAGGTACAGCACAGTAACACTATAACACTTTGTATTGTTTATTTATTTTTTTGTAATGTAGTTTAAATTCTTCTTAATAAATTATGATTTGCTCACATTTGTCTTTTAGAAATTGCAGAATTTTCAGCAGGCGATTTAGATGCATCAATCTTGGATATGTAATATGGTTGATTTGTTCGAGACTGGAGACTTGATAGGTGAGAGAATTGTGCCTTGTGCGTTGTTTATTTTTAATCTTGGATTAGTTGGATATGTAATATGGTTGATTGGATTACTTGCTAGTGGCTACTGCTTGACTGATTGTTTCAGTTTTGATTATGCATTACTTTAGTTTTCTGTTTCAGTTGATGAAATGGCTTTAGTTGATGTTTTGTCACATGGTTATGTTCAGGGAATATACTGTTCTGTTATGTTCAGTTGATGAAATGACTGTTTTGTCACATGGATTTGCATTCTTGTTTTGATTATGTGTTGCATTCTTGTTCATAACAGAGGTGATGAAATGACTTTGTTTTGTCACATGGATTTGCATTCTTGTTTTGATTATGTGTTGCATTCTTGTTCCTCATTCTGTTATGGTGGTTATGTTTTGGGATAATGGATTTGCATTCTTATTTTGTCACATGGAGTTCCTCATTCATATGGATAATGAAATGACTATGTTTTGCATTCTTGTACATCTCATTCTGTTTGGCATATAAACCAACAAGGCATGTGCCATATAAACCCAAGTTGTCAATTTGCATATTTTGAAAATTCTGGGCGTTTATATGGCATCTCATTCTGTTTGGCATATTTTGAAATGATTCTGGGCGTTTGCTTTGGTCACCAGGTAATTAATTCATATGGATAATGAATGTGGATTTGTTAATATAAAAACCATATAAACCCAAGTTGCCAATTTGACATCATTAAAACGAAAGACATATAAACCAACAAGGCAACAATACATGCATACAGGCTACAGCCATACATACATAAACCAACAATAACTCATAACTCAATTGATAATTTGATATAAGAACAAGCCAACAGTACACAGTAGCCAACTACAGTCTACAACAACAATTTCAATTGATATAACAACAAGCCAACTACAGTCTACAACAACAATTGATATATAATTGTATATAATTTCTACAACAAGAAGCCAACAGTACACACTACACAGTAGCTTGACGCCTTGACTAGCTTCAGCTTCAATTGATATATAATTGTTGATGATTTCTTTTTTTTAGTTTTAAAAAAAATCTGTTAATATATTAAAAAAATTATTTAATTATTATTATTTATTAATAATTATATATATCACCATGCATGCGGTATAACCGAAAATCGAACCGAAAAAACCGGTACTGATTTTGTACGAATTCGGTACCGGTTCTGATTCTTGTTTTTTCGGTAATTTCGGATTCGGTTTTTTCGGTACCGATTCGGTTTTTTACCGATGAACACCTCTATTCTAAAGCATGAGCTAATAAATCACAAATAGGCAGCCTACCAGGGGCAGGGTACCAGGGTTAGATGCCCTAGTTCCGCCTCTGCTTATGTCTTGATTCTATTTAGTCTATGCCTTGCATGCTGAGGAAAAAACTTCTTCTAGAAACTTCTCTACATGTGTTTTTGTTCTGTAGACTTAAGTTACTTCCTTTGACGATGAAAAAAATCATTTTGATGTAAACCATTTGTCTAAAATTAGTTGATCATAATATCATTGCCTCCTTTGGTTCTTGATCATAATCATCCATTTTTGCCTACTTATCACTTTTGTTCACATATGATTTCTCAGAATGTTCTTAGAGCTACTAGTGAGTGATTTGTTCTATGTAATTATATTGCTTATATCGTTTCAAGATTAGTATATAAATTATCAAACCCAAATACGATCAATATCTACCTTGAATGTACCAGAGTGTTGGACCTACTTGTTCGTCATATCTTCTGAATCTATGTGTTTATATTCTGGTTTTGTCACCAGAATCATTTGTTGTGATGTCTAATGCACAAGTTGTTCTCAAAGATGGTGAACATGTTGCCTCTATGGAGGCAGAAACATACAATTTCAGTTACTGTTTTGTCTAGAAAGAACAAGAATGCACTCATGCTTAAGATACAAAAGGGGGTTGGTTACACTTTGAGAAGATAAGTAAGTATAACTTGGAAACTACAGCGTGGATCTGTTAGGACACTAATCTTATCAGTTATGAAGGTTCAGCCATGAATATTTTATGATGAACTAGGGTCTCTCTCTAAAAAGCACAAGAGAAAGGAGTTGGGAATACCTTGATAACCCAATTGCATTAAGGAATTGCACCATTGACTGATATATATGTTTCATTGTGTGTGAGAAAGAGATGGAGAGAAAAAGAGATCACACATTTTTATCTCATGAATCTTATGCGTTATACTCTGGTGACTGTAATGGTTTTGGCAGGAATTTCTGGCCTCCTCAGATATTAGCAAACAAACAAAGTCTATTGAGCTTTCAGCCATCATTTCATCTCACTAAGATCAATGCAGCAAACCCCACCATGCCTAGCTTTGCTAGAGCCTTCACATCCACACCGTTAACAGGAAAAAAATCGTCAAAGGTTTGATATGAGAAGTTTTAGGGATTAAAGATTACAATAGCATATGAAGAACAATATTACAGACCTAAGAAAGTTTGTATCTAGAGGCAGCTATGGATGTGAATGTATTTCCTGAAGTTCGCTTTAGAAACAATTTGGCTCTCACCATATACAATGATATAATCATATTGATATCAAGTCTAGTAAATTGGATTGGTACAAAAATTGTAACCATTAGTCGATGGATACCATGTTTTGCTACCGAGTTGTTTAAAACTTCAGAACTTATGATTGGTTCACCTTATAATATTCCACAGGAAACCTTGCTTTATCTTGTTTAAATCTATTTACTAGCATGTTCTTAATGTGACTGACGAAATTTTATCAAACAATGTGATTCTTACATGTTAGACTTCAAGTCGATTGTTAGTACCCCTTGTCATTGCACTGTTTTACTCGACTATTGAGTCCAAAATGTATTAAGGAACGGTACAAATTCTTCAATTTTATATGATGTTGGAGAATTTATAGGCTGTCTAGTGGGTTTTCAAATATGCATCTGCATTCCTGAATATGACTACCTAAGTGAAGGAGTTGCGGTTTCAGTTTCTGCATTCGCAAAAGACCTAGCTCCTTTGGCAAAGACAATAAGTTTGTTGCAAGAAACTTTGAGGCGCTTTTACACGTAGGTGAAACTGGTATCAGCTACTATACACCCAACTCTGTTGTTCTGTAAATTAAAGTGTTCTTAATGAAACAAACCGTCTGCTGAAATTCACCATTTATTTGGCGTACGCAGTGCCTACATATCAAACACCTTCATTTCTGCAAGAATCATCATTTCCACTCCACTGTTAAACCTCATTTGGAACCCCAAGGGGTTGGCCTGGTATTCAAGGAGGTCTGCTCTCTACCTTAAAGCCGATGTGAAGGTGTGCTCTTAATATTGGCCGAGGAGAAATTTGATCTCGATGTGTAAGCTGGCTCGAGATTACCCAAACTTTTCAATCAAAAAATAAATAAAAGCTGTAAAAATCTTGCTATAACAAAGTTTCATTTGTGTAATTGACCAACAAGATTCGATTGTAGATTTGATTCAATTGCTACAATATTTCCAGTCCTATTTAGTTCTTAACAATACAGAGTTACATTTCAGTCAACTATATATAAAAAATCGTCTAGAAATCTTCTCAATTTGTATTTTTGTTGGTGGCATGTCAAGCTCCGTTAGAAAATAGTTAAATGCATTAGTCTTTTCACTTTGCATTATATATCTGTGGAGAGTTGACTCCATAAAGCGAAAGTATTAATATGACTCGAGTTATTGCTTTTGATTTTTATGACATTATGCCACATCTCTAATAGAACAAAAATATGTTGATTCTTGTTGCAAATAGACACAATATAAATTAATATTAATAAATGAATTATTATTTAATGTATTTACTCGCAACAAAAGGCGAATACTTTTCTTCTTAAACCTACATCAAACAACTTCATGATTCACAGCATCACCACTGATGGACTCGGAAGCGGCTCAATATGATCAAGCATGTCCATGGGGAAGTCATCGATGAAGCTATCAGGGGTCGAAGGGTTGTCATTCTCTTTCTTTCCACCATTTCCACAGCTGGACCTGTCCCAAAATGTGGTGCATAATGCAGCTGAAGATTGCATACATCAGATGCAGAACCATTCCCAAAAACTTCAAAAAAGTCGAGCTCTCCAAGCCGAGTCATGAGTTCTTGGCTTTCAAGCGCGAGAGGGAGTTCCCCTGTTATTTTTCTTGAGACTTCGGCGGGGATGGTGCTGTTGGTGTCTGCAGAATCCTAGCCAGCCTCTTCTGCCTACCACTCCAAAAATTATTCACATCATTATCAGTTCTTCCTGGCAAATACGTCGCGATTCTCGCCCATAATTTGTTCCCAAATTCTACTTGGAGTTCTATCAATATCCTCTCTTTCTCTGCCGAAAACTTTACCCCACTGTTACGAACAGGGTGTCAAAGAAATAGATCATATATTATCATAACTACCAGTTAAAAATAACACCCTATCAAATTCTTCGACCGGTGACAAAAGAGTTGGGACTGATTGAGAAAGAAACAGAGTAATTTAAGACCCACCAAGAACAAATACAAGTTTTGAATTTCATCATCACGTCATATATCACTCCAAAGCACTAAAAATCAGTTCTTTGATTTCCCGGAAAAATTCATTTTTCAGTATCATAATGTATGTAGTATATACATTTATAGATACAAAAACAGAATATGACAAAAAGGGTATCCCAGTATCAAATTCTCCATCAAATCACAAACAATTGCGAGTAGATCACACAGTGAGACATTTTGTGTTTGATAGAGACTAATATGAAAAACCCATTATCTATATCCAACTCTTGTGCATTTATTTCTTTAACACGAACACAAACAACTCAACTTTAGTTCAAAACACTAAAAATTAAAATGATATATATACACAAAAACAGAGTACATGCATAATTACAAAAACAGTATTCCCTGTTCCAAATCCTTCTTCAAATTTCATGCATAAAAGAGAGAGATAGCAATTAGAAGAAAAGAAGAAGAAAACCCATTATTGATACTTCCCAAGTCAAATTCACTTATATATATATATATATGGTTAAGTTCACCCCTTATCCAACTCATCCGAGCTCACCCATCCTTTAGCTTTAGCGACGGACTCGACGAAGGTTCGGTCATACAACCGTTGTCTATACTTTTAGCGACGAACAACATATAGCGTCGCTAAAAGTATAGACGACGATTTATCATATGACCGAACCATCATCAAATCCGTCTGCTAAAAATGAGTTTAAGATCCCACTTCTCTCTCTCTATATATATATATAAGGAAAAAATGTATGTACAAAATAATACAGCTATGTATTACACACACTATAGATTTTTTTCACCTGTCATATACTTTTTGTGTAATACATTTGCGTATATATATATATATATATATATATATATATATATATATATATATATATATATCCGCTTCTCCAATGAATCGGAGGGACTAAAAACGAATCCTAAGCTATATGACGATTTTTTCCGTCGCTATAGCATAAAAAATCAGCTTTTTATGTTATAACGACGGAAAAACGTCGCTATAACCGGTTCGTTTTTAGTTCGCTCCCTCCAATTTACTGGAGAAAGCCGAGCTATATATATACGGAAAGGATGAATGGCCCTTAATCCTACATACTTTGCATACTCTCTTTAGCGACGGATCGGGCGACGGTTCGGTCCGTCGCTAAAAGCTAAGACGACGGTTCTTTGATGTAACGACGGACAGAACCATCGCCCGTTCCGTCGCTAAAAGGGGTGAACATAGTATGTAAAATAAGGAGGTGAGTTCTTGAAATGGACTGCATATATATTTATATATACACATGGGGGCGGATCAATGACACTAAGTTTTTTACATAATTTTTTACACAATTCTTTGACTCTTGAATTTGAACACTCTTAATGGTTAAGATTAAAGTTAATTTTTAATTTATAACTAAATAAAAATAAAAACAAAACCTGAAACTTATGATGGAGAAAGCCGATGTCATCCAATGATCCAACTCACCTATCTAGTATGTTACCATAATCTTATTTTTAAGGGAATTGTATTCGGTTGTCTAAGAGCATTCACAACAATTTTCTTATCTCTATCCATACTATGCAGTGTTATTAGGTCATTCTGTAAGATAGGGATTCAAAATTTTCACTATGTACCCAACAGGTTCCTTATATTGATTCCTTAAATATTAAATTTTAAAATTTAAAATTTAAAATTTAAAATTTAATATTTAAAAGTTAAAATTTGAAAGTTCCAACAGTCAAATCATGTTTTGAACGTTGTAACTATTTTTTATTTAAAAGTAATTGTTGTTTGAATTTAAAAATTGCAATTATTTTAATTTAAAAATAGATATTGCTAGAAATCAAAATGTGCAACGATCATTATGTGTTTATGAGAACTAAAACAACATTATTTTAATTATAAAATAATAAAATTTATAATTAGTAGTAATATTTTTTACAAAATGATCAAAATCAAAATTTGACTAATTTTTAATTATTTTTTTATAGTTCTCTTCTTCTCTAAATCCCACGCTTAAAAAATAAAATGAGTTAATTTGATAGGCGTACCCAAATCAAAGAATTAAGTGAGATAAGATCCTTTAACTAACATAAAATCGCAATAAACAGGGTGTGAAATGTCATTTTAGATAAATAGGGAACGCTCTTTTGATTCCCTCACCGTGAGGAGTCAAATCATATATAGAGATTAAAATAGAGAATTATATAAGGATAAGAAAACTGTTAGATACTGATTTATTGATATATTTTTCAAATGTGGGGATAGAGAGTCTATTAGAGAAACTGTTGTGAATACTCTAAACTCCTTAACTAATTAATTAAAGGGTCCTTAACACTAATATACAATAATTAGAAAGTAATTACAAAAATAAAACATCCACAAAATAATTACAAAAATAACGCAATACAATATTACCTTGCTAAAATTATGCGTTATTAACTCCCTACACGTCAGTTACCGACTTTCAAATTTCCAACTGACCCGTCCTAAAATCACACTGATGAAGAAAAAAGACAACTTTGAGATCAGAAAAAATAGAGCAACGAAATCGGAGAAGACGAGATGCAACTCTGAGATATGATAATAGAGTAGAAGATCAACAACAACTTCAAGATCAACTTCTTGGATTATATATATATATATATATATATATATATATATATATATAACGTGAATGATTACAGAAGATGACTCGATACCCAACTTCTTTTTCTACAAATTCTCTTCAGAAAAACGCCCAAACTTCTTTTTCTACAAATTTTCTTCAGTATACTGACTGTTTTGATTTCAAAATGCATGTAAAAATATGTTTTATATTATGGTTACTAAGTACATATAAATTGGTTACTGTTTATTATTGATTTGGTTACTGTATAATGTTTATTTGGTTGTTGTATACTTTAAATGTTTATTTGGTTACCCCGTGGTTACTATATACTCGTATATTGGTTACCTTTCTTAAGTTTTTCGCTCTTTGATTGGTCACACAGTGAGTATACTGACTGTTTTGATTGCAAAATGAATGTAAAAATATGTTTTATATTCTGGTTACTAAGAACATAGAAATTGGTTATTGTTTATTATTGATTTGGTTACTGTATAATGTTTATTTGGTTGTTGTATACTTTAAATTAATGTTTATTTGGTTACCCCGTGGTTACTATATACTCGTATATTGGTTACCTTTCTTAAGTTTTTCGCTCTTTGATTGGTCACACAGTTAGTATACTGACTATTTTGATTGCAAAATGAATGTAAAAATATGTTTTATATTCTGGTTACTAAGAACATATAAATTGATTACTGTTTATTATTGATTTGGTTACTGTATAATGTTTATTTGGTTGCTGTATACTTTAAATGTATATTCTACTGATGTTTTTTATATTGATGGTTACTTATTAAATACATTGGTTATCTTCCTGCAATTATTGGATCTTTAAGTACATATTGATGTTTTTTATATTGTTTATTTTTGTTGTAAAATGCATGTCAAATATGTTTTATGTTATGGATACTAAGTAAATATATGTTGGTTACTGTCTAATCTGGATTTGGTTAGTATATAATTCTGACTTGTTTACTGTGTAATATTACCATGGTTACTACATAATATTACTGTGTTTTATACTGATTTTTTTATATTGATGGTTACTGATTAACTATATTGGTTACCTTCATACACCTGTTAGTCTTTAATTTGTAACAAAGTCATTACTGATTGTTTTGGTTGTAAAATGAATGTAAAAATATTTTTTTTATAATATTGGCTACTAATTACATATATCTTGGTTACTGTATAATATGTATTTAGATACTGTAAGGTATTTATTTGGTTACTCTATAATGTTATTGAGTTTTATAATTGTTTCTTTTATATTGGTTGTTACTTATTGACTACATTGGTTACCTTCATACAACTGTTAATCTGATTATATATATTGGTTATTGTATACTATTTAATTGGTTACAAAATAATGTTTATTTGGTTGCAGCGACAATTTAGCAGTTTTTGTCAAGTTTGAAGTGTCAGATTTTGACATTTTTCGGAGCCTAATTTCATTGAAAACGGGTCAACGATCCAAAGTCACTAGCTTAGCTGGTGAACTGCAGGGCTTTTTGGTCAAATTTTATCATTTAGGCCTTCAAAATTGCATGTAAAAATGTGGTTTATATTCTGGTTACTAAGATTATGTAATTTGGTTACTGTCTAATATTGATTTGGTTACTTTACAATGTTTATTCAGTTGTTATACAATGGAGACTGACAGTAAATAATACAACAAATTTAATTGTTTACGAAATATATAATTGTTTCTTCGTTAAGAACCATTAACCACATGGTTGGTAACATTTTGATGGTATACAAATAACTAAAATTGATGTTGATTAATATTTTAATTTTTATTCCATCATGAGTTATCAATATAAAGTAAACATATACATTGAACAATTAGTAACTGTTCAGAAACATTTTTATGTAAATTTGGTTACCCATCTAAAATAAAATAGTTACCTTTATATTCATATTTAGTTACCAACTGGCATGGACCATTTCCAAATAACTTTTATAACTACGTAATTTAAAAGTATCCATCACTAGATAAATGGGAACCTCACACGCATATTAAGACTTAATAATTGTTACGATATAAGTTTTTAATTATTTGGTTACTAACAAAAACTAAAATGGTTACCTTATATGCGGTTTTGGTTACCAACTGCACCTCTCAAACTATTTTTATTTTAATATGAGATCTATAAGTGACCATCATATATATAAATGAGAAATCTTAATTGGAGTTTCTTATTCTATCATGATGACAGGGTATAAATAAAACATATACATTTAACACTTTATAATAGTCTTGATACAAGTTTATAATTGTTTAGTTACTAACAAACTTGTAGATAAATAGACACTCACACACGATATTTAACAATCGATGTTTGTCCCGATACAAGTTTGAACTTATCTCGTTACTAATAACAAGAATCAGTAATGTAACCTAATAAAACAAGAACTACATAATTATATGATAAGAACGTAATGTGTTTTAATGGTAACCAAAAAATGTAAACCTCATGTAATGAAACCCAATTTAGGCAATCCATGAATACTAAATAATTACATATTAATCGTAATAAAAAATAAAAGTAACCAAAATTCCACATTAAGGGCACAATAATAAGAGTCAAACCATAAGGTAACAAAGAATCAAAACATAATAACGAAGTAACCAAATAGTTATATAAAAGTAACTGTAACATGTTTTAATGGTAACCAAAACAAAACAACTCAGATATCCAACCCAGTTTAGTAACCCATGTATACTCTCACATATACATGTAACACTTGATATATGTCCCGATATAAGCTTTCAGAACTATCTGGGTTACTACCAAAAAATAAAATGGTTACCCTTCTATGCATGTTTGATTACCAATCGCACCTTTCAAACAATGTATCCGACACAACTTAAGAATAAATACGAACCAACAAACAATGTCAAATCACTGATAATATAATCAAATATGTAATCTCATTTACATAAGTTCCAATAAACATTACATACTCACTAACCATAACAAATGGCTATGAATATCCAACAAAAACCAAAGTATGAAACACAATTCAGAATGACAGTACAACGACAACCGAACTAATCAAAATCTGGTACAAATCTTCGTGAAAATTCTCTGAAGTTGTTAAAAAGTCAACTGTGGAGGCGCATCTCGTCTGGATAGAAATCTCTAGTTCCATGTCACACCAATATATAACTTTTTCAGTGAATTTTCTGTTGCATTCCTCATAGTAAATATCTCATAACTGCAAATAAACAAAATCAGATTTACACACTCATTAAGAACTATATATAAACAATATTTATAACATAAATGAAGCTTCTGTGATGACCAACAAATAAGAAAGATACTAACCAAAACATAATATAACAATTACACAATAAATGCCAAAACATACTATAACAAATAACAAACATCCCACATTAATCTGCAAGAATAATAGTTATCATATCATAATATAACATTAACCATACCATAATAAAGCAAGAATCAAAAAGTTATATTATATAATCTAATGGTAACCAAAATATAAACAACATGTATTACATACTATTTTATGTAGTAAACAAACAAATTATATATAATATTAACCAAAACATAATTTAAATTAAAGGTCACCAAAACAAAAATATGTATAAATGGTATCCAAATCATAAGCCAACAGTAACAAAAAATATATTAATGAAGTAACCAAACAATTATATGTTAGTAACCAAAACATATATTAATGGTAACCAATACATAAACAACATATAAACCAAAAACAGTTTAGTTCACTCATATATACTAAGCAAATACATGGTAACCATAACAACAAAAAACATTAACCAAAATCAAAACAAGGAAACAAAAATAGAATCCAAATCAGAAACTAACAGTAACCAAAAACATACTAAAGAAGTAACCAAATATTTATATGATAGTAACCAAAATATGTTTTAATGGTAACTAATACATAAACAACATGTACATCAAAAACCAGTTTAATCGACCATGTATACTAAGTAAATACATGGTAACCATAACAACATAAAAAAGTAACTAAAATACCAAATCAAGGTAACAAAAATGGTATCCGAATCACAAGCTAACAAAGAACTAAAACATAATGCGTAAGTATCCAAACAGCTTACTCGAGATCCGGATAAAAAAATATGTATGTACTGTTGTGTGACACCCCAAAATAGGTCTACATCCCCATTCTCGAGTTGTCAATACACGGTGCATGTAAACAACTACAACTTTATTATTACAATAAGTAAAGCGTGAGTTTAAATACGAGATATTGCCATCTGCATAAATATCCACATACAAATAAATCCTCATCATAATTATTGGTACATTATTTTACAACAATGGTGAGGACTACTAAACAACTCTCCCTAGAACTTTCATTCCATACCCCGACTCTTTCTCGCTTATATTCTCGCCTCCCGAGAAGAAAAATGGAACAAAAAGGAAAAGGGTGAGCTCGACTAAATTTCAAAGAAAGAATATTATGACTAAGATAATATACAACAAAATTATCGTTAGTCTTCAACAGGAAAAAAATATAATAGAATACAATAGACAACAAGTTTTAAATCAATATTCGCAATGAAATAATAATTCATTAGAAGAGTTAAGTAGAGAATGCAAACTACTATCTTCTATGTATGAATTTTAAAGTTCATCGCCTATTTTTATCCTCGTAACATCAATCAATATATATCCGAGATCAAATATTCATCCTTGCACTACTGCAGCCAAGGACATTCACCACCGGGTCATGTTCATCTAAACACTGCTCATCTTTACTGCTACGGCCAAAGATATTCATCGAAATCATTCATCTTTGCACTACGGGCCAAAGATATTCATCGAAATCATTCATCTTTTATGACTACGGCCAAAGATATTCATCATAAATCATTCATCTTTGCACTACTGGCCAAAGATATTCAATAATATCATCATTTAAGACCGAGGATGATGAAAATATTTTTTAAAGAAACGAATCCAAAGTGAAACAAAATGACAAGGATTAAGGATTAAGGATTCGTACTTTGTTTTATCCACGCCCAAAAATACCTCAAAAATAATCATAGTGGTGTAAAATTCAAGAATGATCAAAACATGGATACAATCAAAGCTAGTATCCACAATAGATATTTTGGACGAAAAGAAAAATTTTCATTTTTCATGAATAGTCTCAGTATTCGTGAATAAAGTCTCAGATATCGTGAATAAAGGCTCAGATATCGTGAATAAGAATCTCACACCAAACGTTCCAAATTTGATAAAAACTTCAGATCAATATTTCAAAGATAATGATATTGAAGAAATAATATCATTACTGAAAAAATAATATCCCTTACCTCGAAAGATCAAGATTTAACCTGGAATAATCGGATATAGACTATATCTTGAACTTTCACCGATATAGCAATACTCAAAGTATACTCAAAATACTCACAAGAATAATACGATAATATAGAGAGAGAAAACTTCAGCTTCGGTGTGATTTTCAATTCTAACCCAAGACTTTATTTATAGAAATTCTTAGAACACCAAAAGCAGAAAAATTTAATAAAATATTAATATTTATAAAAATATTATACGTATTCTTTGAAATCTGAATCTCAAAGAATTCACACATGCCAACCTTCTAGAAGAAAATAAAAAAACGTTTTTCTAATTTAAAATAATTTAAACTTCCAAAATTAATTATTTTGAGCTTGAACTTCAATAATTCACAATAAATAGCCCTTTTATCAGAAAATTCGAATCTCGCGAGTTTTTATAGAAATCCAATTCTCTACAACTTTGCGTAAGAAAGTTTTCTAAATTCCCAACAATAATTGACCGAAATCCATAAACGGGTGATTTTAGAGGCTATAATCAAATTTCACCAATAAATGGGGTCCACCGACATGTTTAACATGTTTTAAACATTTATTGCAACAAAAATACTCTTCCTCCTCAGATACTCATATATCCCACATTCGTTTGTAAAAATATCACCATTATTATATTATTAAAATATAATAATATATATTTAAATGAATTATTTTATCGTAAAAAGATAAAATTTCAATTTTTAACAATTGTCACATTAAAATTTTCTCCATCTATATCCACATAAAATCAATATTTTCCTCATCATATGAATCAATAATTAATTATTCACAAATAATATTACGAGAATCACAATATCGACAACCGTGCGCTTCCTGTGAAAGAGGGGCTTTCGATAAGAATTTCTCCTTACCTGCCAAGCAATTAGGTGACCAAACCTCTCCTTAGATGTAACTTTCTAGACATTGCCAATAATGTTATCTAATAATATTATTCAGATAATATGAATTATTTCTTCGATAATGAAAATCTTGTGTAATAACAATTTATCAAAACAATGAAAGAATATAAAATATCAACGCAAAGAATTATTGAATCAATAAAATAAAATCTTTGAGCGAATAAAGAATTATCAGAACCATTATTGAGTAGTGCCTTCTTACGTAAGAGTCAATAATTGGTGCAATACCGCGCGCCTTCTCTGACAACGCCAGACATCGTGTTTTAACCAACCGGTATTCCAACAAAGTAAACGGTAATAACTACGCCTGTTATTTTTAAACAACTTATATTTATCGCTTTCTTCCTCCAATCGCTTTTACATGGGGCCCACACATTGGTACACTACCGTCGCATTTAATATTCCCGACGCATTTAATATTCCACGACCAAACGAATATTCCCCAACAACAATGAATATTTTATAACCACTTTATTATTTTGAAATATTTGTGTATTTTACCCATAACTATCCACATTAATCACATCAACCCTTACTATTTCAAAATAATAATTAGAGGAAATTAAATTTCATTTATTAATTATTTGGGGTCTTACAACCTCCCTCCTTATGAAATTTCGTCCCTCTCGAATTGACATACGATACTGTGTTTCAAAAGGTGAGGATACCTCGCTTTTATTTCGCTTTCCAACTCCTGTGTCATTTCCTCTATAGAATGGTTTCTCCACAAGACTTTAACTTGTGGTATGACCTTCGTATGTAGGGACATGCTCCTTCCTATCCAAGATCTTGACAGTACCTCAATAAATACGTTAAGTCTTCTGCTATCTCGTCCCTGCTCTAACTCAATAACATGGTTCGGTCTTTCACATATTTACTGAAAGTACGATATGTGAAACACATTATGAACACGAGACATACTTGGAGGTAACGCGAGTCTATAGGCTACATTTCCTACTTCCTACAAGAATTTGAAATGGACCAATAAATCGTGGATTGAGCTTTCCTCTCTTCCCAAATCTTGTAACTCCTTCCATGGAAGCAACTCGCAACAATACATGATCCCCTATACTAAATTCCACGTCCTTTCGATGAAGATCCGCATAACTCTTTTGTCGATCTTGTCTTGCCGTTTGTATCGTTGTCGAATCATTTGGATCTTTTCGAGTCATATCGTACTTCAACTCGGGTCCCAACAATGTTCTTCACCCACCTCATCCCAACATATTGGAGAGCGACATTTTCGTCCCATATAATGCTTCGAATGGGGCCACACCTATACTTGCTCGATAACTGTTGTTGTAGGAGAATTCCACCAATGGTAAATACTTATCCCAATCGCCCTTGAAGTCTGTGGACACATGTAGTCTTAATAAATCTTCAAGAGTTTGAATAGTCCTCTCGATTGTCCGTCTGCTTTGAGAGGATGGTATGCGCCGAATCGAATCTTAAATCCGCACCTATAGCTTTTTTGCAAGCTAACCCAAAATCTTGAAGTGAATCTTGGGTCACGATCCAAACTATGGATACCGGCATGCCATGCAATCTCACAATCTCATTTACGTAGATTTGAGCAAGACGTTCAAGGAATAAGTCTCTCGTGACGGCAAGAAATGAAAGCGGACTTGGTTAATCTATCAACAATAACCCAAATAGCATTTATGCCTTGAGAAACCGTGGGAAGTCCCAAATGACGAAATCCATGGTAATGTGTTCCCACTTCCATTTCGGAATCTCAAGTGGTTGCAATGGTCCCTTAGGCACTTGATGTCTCCGCCTTTACACGCGTTGACAAGTTAAACATGTTGAGATAAACTTTGCAATCTCTCTTCATATTGTTCCACCAAAATGTATGTCAAGATCACGATACATTTTGGTACTTCCAGATGGATTGCAAATGGTGTATTGTGTGCCTCCATCATGATCTTGTACTTCAAATCGTAATCGTTAGAACACAAAGTCCGAGTGGACTCAAGTATTCCTTCTTCATCAATTCTCGCCTAGGAATAGCTCTTTCTTGTACTTTCTTCTTCATATGCATCACCTCCGGCCTATGGCTCGAGCAACCTTAACTTTTCTATTAAAGTTGGCTCTACGCGTATATTTGACATCATCGCACTCATTCCTCGCATATGATCTTCTACTCAACGCATCACCACCACGCTCGCTTTCCGTGATGGTATTGAATAGTGTGGTCGTAGTCTTTCAATAGCTCGAGCCAACGTCATTGCCGCGTGTTAAGTTCTTTTTGAGTGAAGAAATATTTAAGGCTTTTATGGTCCGAATATATCTCCACTTTCTCCATATGATAGATAGGCCTCCGGATCTTTAATATGAAACGATCACGCTTAACTCTAGATCACGAGTAGGATAATTCCTCTCATATTCTTTAAGTTGTCATGAGGCATAAAGCTATGACTTTCCCACGCTGCATGAGAACACATCCTAACCCTTTACGAAGCATCATTTGTAGATAACAAATCCATCCGAACCAGATGGTATTGTTAGAACAGTCTTAAAATAAGTCTCCTTTTAAGCTCTTGAAACTCTTCTCGCACTCTTCGCCCCAAACGAATTTTGTATCCTTCCGAGTTAGATGAGTTAATCTGAGTAGCGATTCGAGAAAACCCTTCCACGAATCTCCGATAATAACCAAATAAGCCCAAAAAGCTACGTCTTGACCACCGACTTTTTGCTGCTCCCAACTTTGTATTGCTTCAATCTTCGCCGTCAATGAGATACTCCATGTTTTGACACCATATGCCCAAGAAATGCTACTTCTCGCCCGTAACTCGCATTTCTTTAACTTGGCATAAAGCTTGTTTTCACGAAGCCTTTGGAGTACCAAATTTCAAATGGTGCTCATGATCTTCACTACGGCTTTTGGAATATATGAGGATGTCATCAATAAAGACAACAACGAATCGATCCAAATACTCTTTGAATACTCGGTTCATCATATCCATGAAAAGCCGCAGGAGCATTAGTCAATCCGAAAGACATAACTAAGAATTCATAATGCCCGCATCGAGTTCTAAAGCGCGCTGAATATCCTCGGTTCTAATCTTCAAATTGATGATATCCGAATCGAAGATCGATTTTTGAAAAGAATTGTGCTCCTTTGCAATCGGTCAAACAAGTCATCAATACGAGGTAGAGGATACCTATTCTTGATGGTGACATGGTTCAATTCCGATAGTCGTAATGAAAGTCGCATACTCCCGCTCTTTCTTCTTTACTTAATAAAAACAGGAGCACCCCAAGGAGATGTACTAGACGAATGAAACCGGATGTCCAACAATTCTGTAGTTGGACCTTTAACTCCTCAAGTTCAATAGAGCCATTCGATATGGGGTTTTAGAAATGGGCTTTGTACCAGGGTTCAAGGTCAATAAAGAATTCAACTTCACGCTACGGGGTGTAATCGAAGTTCTTCGTGAAATACGCCGGAAAGTTAATAACAACAGAATATTATTCAATTTTGACGTGTCTTTATTCAAATCCATAACATGGGCTAAGAAAACTTGACATCCGCTTTTTAATAAACGAATAGCTTTATGATTAGATATGACAATGATTGATTTTAATGGTTTAGTTGTCTTGAATTGAACAACAAAAGTTGTTTAGGAATATGAAAGCTAACAACCTTACGAAAACAATCAATTTTGGCATGATGAGTAGTTAACCAATCAATCCCTAAAATCACATCAAAAGTAAGTATCTTTAAAGAGATAAGGTCAACAGGTAAAGATAAGGGTGCCAACATGGATAGACAGATTTATTTATAAACAATGGATGTGATGAAAGTTTCTCCTAACGGAGTTTCCACAGATAAAGTCAAAGTCTAATTTCTCCTGAGTCAAGTTTAAACGTTGAAAGACAAGCGGAGAGATAAATGAATGGGTAGTAGACCTTAGATTCAAGTAAAGTATAAACTTCACAAGAATTTATAAATAGCTTACCCGTGATCACCTCGTTTGGGTTCCTCGATTTTGACCACCACAACAAACGCTTCTTCCGTGAATCGTTGACTTTGACTTTTCCGGGATACTCTTTTGAGTCACCGTCCCTCATTGAACTAGGTTTCGCCTGCGTGCAATCTCGAGCGATATGTCCTTCCTTTCCACAATTATAGCATACCGAACCTGCTGTGGGCAATTTGGATGATATGTCCCTCTTTTCGCATTTTTATAAAGATATTACCGGTGGTGGTCGCTTCTCCTCCTCGGAACCAGATTCTTCTTTGCACGCTGCCTTCATATGGTTGTTGTTGAATCTCCTCTTTTTAAATCTCCTCCCACTCGCTTCTCCTATTTTCATGGCCATGATTACCACTAGAGTGGTTACCATTTTGTCCGCTCTTTTCTTTCTCCACCGATTATTGTTGTTTTGTTGACCGCTATCTCCCAGATGATCCTCGATTGTGGTACCTCGGTTGACCGTACTTTCGTTATCTCGCTTCTAACAATTGAGCCTGTTAACAACATCCCCGAATAGAGAAAAATTTATGAGAGATGAGATATTGACGTATCTTAGGGTTTCAAACCTCTCGAAACATCCGCGTAATCGCTCCTCATTCTCCACCAAATGAGGTGCAAACTCGATAACTCGCAAACTTCGCCTCGCATCTTTGAGACACCGCCATGTTGTTCTCGCTCTGCCTAATAAACTCCACTTCCTTCATATAGCGAACACTTTCGGAAAGTATTTGTCATTAAATAGTTCAAACGCTCCCAAGACACGCCGAAATGCGCGTATTGGATGGGTGCGCTTCATAGACTCCCACCAAGAGATCTCGCCGCCACTTAACATAAAGGTGGCGAATGGAACCTTCTGTTCTTCTCGCGCATCCCAAGACATCGAATATCTTGGTAATTTGCTTGACCCATGTTTCGCGCTTATGATCGGATCTCGCTTTCCCTTAAATTCGTGGTCCCAACTCTTTGAATCGCTCACGTGACAACCCGTGAATCGCTATCATTTCTCCTATGTTTTGAACACGAGTCTCCTCGTCGATTTTGCATGAACTGCAAAAAGCTTCTAAATATCCCCTCGTTCATCATCTCGCCGGTGGTGTTGTTCACAAGAGGAACATTGCCACTGTTGCAGACGCTCTCCTCGTTGGTGAAAGACAAAGCGTCTCCACGGTCTCATTTCCATTGTTAATATTCTCAATGACATTCTCAAATCATTGCCATAAAACAAGGGTTAATTAAGAAATCAATATATCACATAATATCCCTATATATCTTGACTTAACTATCAAATAAGCTTTGCAGTAGACACACTAGCGAAGGATTTACTCGCCTCTCCTCCTAGTTCAATTCCCCGATCTCCGCCAGAGATCATATCCCTAAGCTCGATACCAACCGTGTGACACCCCCCAAAATAGGTCTACATCCCCCATTCCGAGTTGTCAATAATACACCTGCATGTAAACAACTACAACTTTATTATTACAATAAGAAAATCGTGAGTTTAAATACGAGATATCGCCATCTGCATAATATCCACATACAAATAAATCCTCATCATAATTATTGGTACATTATTTTACAACAATGGTGAGGACTACTAAACAACTCTCCCTAGAACTTTCATTCCATACCCCGACTGCACTTTCGCTTATATTCTCGCCTCCCGAGAAGAAAAATGGAACAAAAAGGAAAAGGGTGAGCTCGACCAAATTTCAAGAAAGAATATTACGACTAAGATAATATACAACAAAATTATCGTTAGTCTTCAACAGGAAAAATATAATAGAATACAATAGACAACAAGTTTTAAATCAATATTCGCAATGAAATAATAATTCATTGTAAGAGTTAAGTAGAGAATGCAAAACTACTATCTTCTATGTATGAATTTTAAAGTTCATCGCCTATTTTTATCCCTCGTAACATCAATCAATATATATCCGAGATCAAATATTCATCCTCAGACTACTAAAGCCAAGGACATTCACCATTAGTCATGTTCATCTAAACACTGCTCATCTTTGCACTACGGGCCAAAGATATTCATCGAAAATCATTCATCTTTGCACTACAGCCAAAGATATTCATCGAAATCATTCATCTTTGCACTACGGGCCAAAGATATTCATCATAAATCATTCATCTTTTGCACTACGTGCCAAAGATATTCAATAATATCATCATTTAAGACCGAGGATGATGAAAATATTTTTTAAAGAAACGAATCCAAAGAAACAAAATGACAAGGATTAAGGATTAAGGATTAGATACTTTGTTTTATCCACGTCCAAAAATACCTCAAAAATAATCATAGTGGTGTAAAATTCAAGAATGATCAAAACATGGATACAATCAAAGCTAGTATCCACAATAGATATTTTGGACGAAAAGAAAAATTTTCATTTTTCGATGAATAAAGGCCGATTCGTGAATAAAGTCTTGAGATACGTGAATAAAGTCTTAGTACGTGAATAAGAATCTCAGACACCAAACGCTCCAAATTTGATAAAAACTTGAGATCAATATTTGAAAGATAATGATATTGAAGAAATAATATCATTACTGAAAAAATAATATCCCTTACCTCGAAAGATCAAGATTTAACCTGGAATACCGGATATAGACTATATCTTGAACTTTCACCGTATAGCAATACTCAAAGTATACTCAAAATACTCACAAGAATACGCCGATAATATAGAGAGAGAAAACTTGATTCGTGTGATTTTCAATTCTAACCCAAGACTTATTTATAGAAATTCTTTAGAACACCAAAAGCAGAAAAAATTTAATAAAATATTAATATTTATAAAAATATTATACGTATTCTTTGAAATCTGAATCTCAAAGAATTCACACATGCCAACCTTCTAGAAGAAAATAAAAAAAACGTTTTTCTAATTTAAAATAATTTAAACTTCCAAAATTAATTATTTTGAGCTTGAACTTCAATAATTCACAATAAATAGCCCTTTTATCAGAAAATTCGAATCTCGCGAGTTTTTATAGAAATCCAATTCTCTACAACTTTACGTAAGAAAGTTTTCTAAATTCCCAACAATGAATTGACCGAAATCCATAAACGGGTGATTTTAGAAAGCTATAATCAAATTTCACCGATAAATGGGGTCCAATGACATGTTTAACATGTTTTAAACATTTATTGCAACAAAAATACTCTTCCTCCTCAGATACTCATATATCCCACATTCGTTGTAAAAATATCACCATTATTATATTATTAAAATATAATAATATATATTTAAATGAATTATTTTATCGTAAAAGATAAAATTTCAATTTTTAACAATTGTCACATTAAAATTTTCTCCATCTATATCCACATAAAATCAATATTTTCCTCATCATATGAATCAATAATTAATTATTCACAAATAATATTACGAGAATCACAATATCGACAACCGTGCGCCTTCACCAGAGGAAGAGGGCTTTCCAATAAGAATTTCTCCTCACTTGCGGCAAGCAATTAGGTGACCAAACCTCTCCTTGATGTAACTTTCTAGACATTGCCAATAATGTTATCTAATAATATTATTCAGATAATATGAATTATTGCTTCGATAATGAAAAATATCATGTGTAATAACAATTTATCAAAACAATGACAATAATATAAAATATCAACGCAAAGAATTATTGAATCAATAAAATAAAATAATTGAATAAAGAATTATCATCGTAACCATTATTGAGTAGTGGCCTTCTTACGTAAGAGTCAATAATTGGTGCAATACCGCGTCATCGCCTTCTTGTCTGCCAGACATCGTCTTTTTTTTAACCACCGGGTATTCCAACAAAGGTAAATTCAGAATAACTACTTCTGTAGATTATTTTTAAACAACTTATATTTGTCGTTTCTTCCTCCAATCGCTTTTCGTTATGGGGCCCACATACACATTTCGCTGCTGTCGCATTTAATATTCCCTGAATGATTTAATATTCCACGACCAAACGAATATTCCCCGACAACAATGAATATTTTATAACCACTTGCTTATTTTGAAATATTTGTGTATTTTACCCATAACTATCCACATTAATCACATCAACCCTTACTATTTCAAAATAATAATTAGAGGAAATTAAATTTCATTTATTAATTATTTGGGGTCTTACATGTTGTTTGGCAAGGTTACGTAGCCTCTTGGGGGTGACAATGGCTCCCCCATAATTGACCACCTTGTGTGAAGTGGTTAAGTACTTGGCATATGTTATCAGTAGGAAAGATGTGGAGGTTACATACTGCAATAATTAGTAGAATGAGAATAAACAGAAATTAGAAGAATGAGAATTAACAAAAATTAGAAGCAGACCTTAGAGAGAAACCAGAATCCTTTCAGTTGTGATAGAGTTGGAGAGAGAAAATCACGTATTAGCCTGAAAACATAGCCTAAAAGTCACGTATTCAATTTTCTGTTAGAGTTGAGAGACTATGGTGTTCATGGCGGTGGCGGAAGAAGAGGACTGACTGACGAGTGGCTTTTAGAGAGAGAGAGAAGTAGTAAGAGAGAGAGAGAGAAATAAGAAGAACGTAGAGAGGCCAAGAAGGAAGATGGAAACTAATTTCTTTATGTCGGGTCACCATTAATATTAATCCCTTAATTTAAGGACTCTTAATTGTATTAATATTGTAAATATATATGATGAAGTGTCATATTTTTATAATTATTTTATGAATGTATAATTTTTGTAATTACTTTTAAAAATATACTATAATATGTAATTGTTCCATTAATTAATCCAGTCCACCTAGCCCAACCCAATTGAATAAAAAGCTAGTTATCCAAACTCAAATTGGATCTGGGTTGGTAGTTTGACCCGTCCATGCTACAGGCTTGCAGCCTACTTCATCAAAACCTCTGGCTAGGACTGCGGTTTAGGGTTTTTCCTCTCGCTCTCGCTCACATGCAGATATCTAGTTAACTACTTATATTCTGTAAATTGAGTTTCTGGATTTTAGATAAATTTAAAATTTTATATCCGGGTTATTTCCCTCAAAGAAAATCAGTGCAATTTCTTTTCTTCAACCTTCATTCTCTGCCCAGAGAGGTTTGTCTATGCCGTTTGCTCAAATCAAATCCTAGAAATCACAAAAGATTTGGAATTTCATTCTTCTAGACTATCTATAAAAAGATGCACAGTATTAAGCGAGCTGGGTTCTTAGTGAAAAGCAGATTGATTAATGTTTCAAAATCATACAATGGGTTGTCTTCTTTATTGGGGCAAAAGTCTGCAAATAGTGTATCTGATGTGGGTTTTGCTGCTTTTTCCTCAAATGCCACTAAAATGCCCCTAATCAATGATTTCACCAAAAGGGTATGTGGATTTTTGTAGTTTCTTTTATTTGGTTTTAGGTATTTCTTATTTCGAAATTTTGTTCAAGTTCATATTTTATGTTAGTAATATATTACTTTTGTTTAGGTACAGTTGAATGATTACATGTTTTGCTATTTGGAAGAACTGTCTTCTTAGTTGTTACTGCATTGTTTTATTTTTGTCTGAATAGAAACATTGAAACTGTAAGTTATGTTGAAATTGAGCTAGTTTTATTCTTTTTCTTCTTTAGTATAATTAATGCAGAGAATCGTAGAAAAATTTTAGTTGATCGTCTGCCTATTAAACAAATGCAAAATTAAATTTCTGGTACTACATATAAATATAACCCGTTTACACAGTCCACAAGTGCTAGCTCTAGAAAAAATTATTGCTTATCCCTTGTTGACATTGTTGAGGTGAGGTTCATGAAAAGCTAAGTCAACAATGAAACTTACAGACGTGTCAGTTTATTGGATGTTAGTATTGTATTATATAGACTTGTTGATTGTTTTGGTTACAGCCCTTCATGTCTGTTTAATTGCTCCTATATCCCTTGCCTCAGTTGTTTAGTCACAGAGTACATTAGTATCCCTTAAAGTCGGGGCGTCTATGCTTCTTATTTTACTTGGTAAAATATATAAAAAAATTTAGGAAACTGATATTTCCACATGTTAAAATGATATTTTCATATGAGTCTCTCTCATATGAAAGTAGGATCCACTCACTAAGGGATCATGTGGAAATATCAATTCCCAAAATTTATTTTCAATGAAATAATGATTCAGAAAATTAAAAACAAAACGTGATAGCAAGGTTACTATTGATATATCATAGGGTTATGTGCCTTAGTGAAAACAGGGGATATAGGATTGCAACTGTCATAGAGGAGTAAGTTATTCCAACTTTTCTTTGTAAAGGGGTCAAGATGATGAAAGATTTTGACTGCACAGTTCTCTGAGGTGTCATCTATATTCTCACTTTTGAAGGAATATTATATGACAGAATTAACTAGCACAGTTCTGTCATTGTGACATCATGGTCCTGCGTGCTTAATTTTTTGCTATATTAGAGCCTTCAATCTTAATATTACTTTAATTTCTAGCTTAAAGACACTGGAGAACAGTTGGATGAATTATTGTAGATTTACTGATAGATGGCTTGTTAAATTTGGAACGAGGGGGCTTATGTCTTGATTCCATTTAGTCTATGCCTTGCATGTTGGGGAAAAAACTTATTCTAGAAACTTCTCTGACATGTGTTTTTGTTCTGTAGACTTAAGTTACTTCCTTTGACGATGAATTTGGTGGCACCGAAAAATATGATTTTGATGTTAATCATTTGTCTAAAATTAGTTGATCATCTTATCATTGCCTCCTTTGTTTCTTGATCATGATCGTCCATTTTAGCCTACTAATCACTTTGTTCACATATATTTTCTCAGGACGTTCTTGGAGTTACTGGTGAGTGATTTGTTCTATATAATTATATTGCTGATATCATTTCAAGATTAGTATATAAATTATCAAACCCAAATACGATCAACTATCTACCTTGACTGTACCAGAGTGTTGGACCTACTTGCTCGTCATATCTTCTGAATCTCTGGTTTTGTCACCAGAATCATTGTGTTGTGATGTCTAATGCACACGTTGTTCTCAAAGATGGTAAACATGATGCCTCTATGGAGGCAGAAACATACAATTTCAGTTACTGTTTTGTCTAGAAAGAACGAGAATGTACTCGTGCTTAAGATACAAAAGGGGGTTAATTACACTTTGAAAAGGTAAGGAAGTTTAACTGGGAAACTACAGCGTGTATCTGTTAGGACACTAATCTTATCAGTTATGAAGGTTCAGCCATGAATATTTTATGATGTACTAGGGTGTCTCTCTAAAAAGCACAAGAGACAGGAGTTGGGAATACCTTAATAACCCAATTGCATTAAGGAATTGGACCATTGACTGATATATTTGTTTCATTGTGTGTGAGAGAGATGGAGAGAAAAAGAGAGATCACACATTTTTATCTCATGAATCTTATGCTTTATACTTTAGTGACCGAAATGGTGTTTGGCAGGAATTTCTTTCCTCCTCATAGATCAGCAAACAAGACAAAGTCTATTGAGCTTGCATCCACCATTTCATCTCACTAAGATCAATGCAGCAAACACCACCATGCCTAGCTTTGCCAGAGCCTTCGCATCCGCACCATCAACAGGAAGAAATTCATCAAAGGTTTGAGATGAGCTTGGATTTAAAAATTTATCATTTCCTTGTACATTTTTTTCTTGTCTTAAACCGGACTTTAGCTCATAATCCCAAGTTAGTTGTCCGAGCACCAATTGACCAATTGGTTGGGAAAACATTAAACTCAAAATTGTTATATTATGTGGTTTAATATTCACAATATTATTTTTGAGTGGACTTACTTCAACTCACAAGTTATAGCTAATCATATTACTTTTAACATCATCATTCTGAACTGCGATTATAAATGATTATCAAGATTCTATACGAGAGCATACGAGAAGTTTTAGGGATTAAAGATTATAATAGCATCTGAAGAACAATATTACAGACCTAAGAATGGATGTGAATGTATTTACTGAAGTTCGCTTTAGAAACACTTTGGCTCTCACCATATACAATGATATAATCATATTGATAACGTCTAGTAAATTGGATTGGTACAAAAATTATAACCATTAGTTGATGAATAGTAAGTTTTGCTACCAAGTTGTTTAGAACTTCAGATACTATTGAAACAATTAATATTGTCTTGTGCACGACTTATTATGGGTTCACCTTATAATATTCCACAGGAAACCTTGCTTTATCTTGTTTAAATCTATTTACTAGCATGTTATTAATGTGACTGACCAAAATTTTATCAAACAATGTGATTCCTACATGTTAGACTTCAAGTCCATTTTTTAATACCCCGTGTAATTGCACTGATTTACTCTTGAGTCCATAAATTTCTTATATCTCTCGCTATAAGTTCAATGCTTTAGTTATTTTCTATGATAATAGTTAGGTTCAATTCAAATGTCTTAAAAGCTCTTAAAGGGACATAAAAATTATCATAAGTGAAAAAAGGAAAATTCATCATTCTTTACGCTGTTTTTCTCGGTGTATTTAATGTGAAGCCATTAATACTTGTTGTAAATTGCTAGAGATCATCAACTCAAAACGCAAATTATTTAAATAAGCCATAGAAAACACTCTTTGTAGAGGTGTACTGTAAGTGAATTCTTTCATGCTTCCTAACAGATTTGGCATCATTTTTATATTGAATTTGCCACTACTGTTTCAGTAGGTATGTAAACTTTTTCCATTTTCCATGACTGCTTTCAAGGTATATGACTAGATGGACAATATCACAAGTTATCACTATTTTCGCGTGGAAATATTTACTTTAAAGCTTGCTTTAAGATCTTATTGCTGAATTTGTACATTTTTTGTATTCTTGAACTAGTCATGGTTACTTTGACTTTTGTACTGCAGTTAAATACCTCTTTTTTCTCCTCTCAATTCTTTAACAGACTAAAAAAGATATTTCAAAAGTTGAGGATCCCTTTGATGCTCCAACATACAATATCCCAGAGAAGCCAGTGACGTTTACAGAGGGAGCTTCCTATAGTGTTATCATTCTTGCAGGCCTTGGAGTCGCTGCTGCCGCAGGATATGCTGTTTTCAAAGAACTTATATTTGAACCTAAAGAGTAAGACTAAGTTGGCATTTTAAGCTAAAAGTTTGATTTATGGTGAAGCTTTAGGGTTGAGGACTTTGATATATTCATTTGCTGAAAGTGGTACCTGCTTTTATGGATAGGTACAAGATTTTTGGGAAGGCTCTGAAAAGGATTCAAAATGACAGTCAGGTTTCTTTATTTTGAGAATAACTTTACCATTAAGCTATAATGTTGTAATCTGTTTAAATTTTGAACCCTTCTCATGAGATTAACTTTGATAATCTACGCTGAGCTTAGTTGTAGGAGGCAAGGCAGCTAAGACTAGTAATATAGAATATCATAAACATATCACCCTTGCGAGGCATTATTCTATATAAAAATATCATTTGTGAAATCAAACTCTAAAGATATTTTGAATTGGTCAATCTTTTATAGATTAAAAATAATAATAATAATAATTCGAAGAATATTCCTAGTCACTTTGTATTCCCTACACATGTACCAGTTCTTGCCCTTTCTACTACTATGTAACTTGTTGAAATGAATAATTAAAAATATTTATATATAAGCCAGATGGAAGATACAAATTTCCACGTGTGGCATCTAAACAACATATATATATATATATATATATATATATATATATATATATATATATATATATATATATACTACTCGAGACTTTTACTTTATTGAGTTTTATTTTAATGAGAAAAAAATTAGATTATAAAATAATTCTAATGATTATATTGCTTTATTGAATATGATTGCATTTTGTTATCATATATATCATACACTTGGGCATGACCATTAAAAACTCTTCATGGAAAAATGCTCGAGTCTAAAGTTTATGCAAATATAGTCCAACATGTGTTCTACAGAAATAATTTTAGCCTTCATCATGCAAGCGAGGGAATCTAAGTTATTATCATCTCATCGCACCCAGATAGTCTTCCCTGGTACTTGACTGGCCTGGGGGCTGGGGATGGGTGATTCATTTCCCTGCATAAAATATCCTGATCCTTCTGTTCCTTTAATTTGATATACATGGTGTCAAACAGGATCACTTTAACATTTTTCAGGCTATCATCTTCAGATTTTTATTGTTAGGTTGTGTCTTTATTCCTTAAACCAGGTTAGCGTGAGGATTGGCTCCCCTGTTACTGGCTATGGTCAGGAAAGTAGAAATCGTGCTGCTCGTCAACGAATTCCTCATAGGATTTGGACTGATGAAGAAGGCGTCGAACATGTTGAGGTAACTTACCTCTGCAAATATTTTGTCAAATCGTTGTGATGTCCTTAACTTATTCTTGTTGCACATAATTCTGTTATATGAAAGTTGTCCTGATTCTGGCTTGAAATTCAGAGGTACATAAACATTAATTCAGCACTCACAAAATTGACATAAATTGAAAAGAAAATACTAGTCTTATTTTTATTTTTTTTATGTCTGAATAATTGTTAAGGATTTCTGTAATAAATTATCTATTATCCATGTAGGTCAATTTCTATGTTCGCGGGCCTCATGGGCGTGGGAAAGTTTTCACTGAGATGTTCAAAGACAAGGAAGACAAGCAATGGAAGTACACATATATGATTGTTGAGATTGATTCACCTTCCCCAGCACGGCTCATGCTTGAGTCTTACATCCCGAACCTCCCGGCCTGAAAATTCTTACATAAATAATTTAGCTGGCTTGAGATGCGCATCTGAATGTACCATGCTACGACTTTAGTCCTGTTGATATTTCTTCATTTTTTTTTGTTCATCTGGAATTGAGAATTTATGATTATTCAAGCTCAGTTTTGATCTGAACCATTATAAAGGCTATTCAGGGTTAATTTTTTATTGAAGGACTATCCTTAATTCCTTAGGGTTGAATCCAGAAATTAATCTTCCATATCAAAATGAATTTAGCACACCACAATTTAATTGTGCGACTGATTTGACAGTCATGTCATCGTCTGCTTGTTGAAATTAACTTTGTTCAGCTCAGAAATTTGAATAGTATTCTTCTGAATCAAGAGAATCCAAAAATATGAGCAGTCATTTTAATAGTCTATATCCAGAAGTGGTGAAAGTCGGATGTAGTTGTTTTTTGTTTGCAAAACCTTAGAAACTTCTTTTTTCGCTAAATTGAGATTATATAAAAGAAGAAAATGGAACAAGATCAAGGGACATGAGAGATAAACCAATGATACTAATGCTATAGGCAAAACTATAACTGCCACTCTTAAAGGAGAGGACCTATCTACGCATCTTCTAAATTTCTGGATAGAAAATAATTTATTAATACATTTTTTTTCAATGGCTAATGCAGCGAAGGGATTTCTCCATGAAATCTCCCAACAAAGTTATGATTTGAGAAGTCATTTTGTCCATCCGAGTGAAATTGATATGAAGGATTAATTGGTCCCAGCTGATATGTATCCCAAACCAACCATGACGAGAAAGAACTTTTCTCAATATATGTTGTGAGAAATCACATTCGAAAAAGAGATGAGCAAAAGATTCGGCTGTCTGGTTACATAGGCAACATATATTAAGAGGCCAGAGTACAAGTCTGTTTTGAAAGGCCAACCTAATTTACACCAATCAACGGTCGAACTAGAGGTACGAATGGCAGCCCAAATAGTACTGTGCTAGATAAGAAATGACAACTCAATTACCGTGGCTGCTTAGTTGGTATCTAGTAATCTCCATTTCCCATTGGGAAGATAGGGTACAATGAAAGAGAAAATACTTAAAACAAGCCTCAATCTATAAAGAAACAAAAGATTAGAACTGCCAGAGTGGAAGATAAGACCTCAACAGTATAAATAGAACAAGTAGAATAGACATCAAAAGCACTAAAATAACATCACTGAACTCCTGTACATTTCCCAGACGACAAGTAGAGATAATATTGTTAAAAAATTGATCTCTTGAATTGAGAAATATTTTGAAGTAATTGCCACCCCCAAGACCAGGAAAAAAAGTAATGGCAAACAACTTCATCACCAATGGTCATATAAACCTTAGTGCATATATAGTATAGCCATATTGAACTCGACTGATCTCACAAAATAACCATTACTAGCAAAATGAAGGAGAAACAGAAGCTGCACTGAGACATTGTCATAGTCATTACAATTTTTCGTATGCAGATAATTTAAGTTGTAATCCATATACAACATTTTGGTACCCACAAGAAAGGTCTCAATATATGAGCATATGAAGCAAACACTAGATAAAGTATGTAAAATAACTTCTATTAAGCACTAGAACGTTCATATGTACAACTGCAACTATTTGTTAAAATTAATAAACCAAAACTATTCTTCCTATTCATCTACTTTGTTTTCAAAAATAAAAAGATTAAAGGAAAACAAAGTACACTCGTATTCCTTCAATATTTAAAGTCTCCAACTAGTTATACCTTCAAATGGATCTCAAAATAAAACACTGATCCCTCAAACTTCCCAAAAATAAGTTGTAGTGCTTAACCATCTATACCATAATTTTATTTAACCCTGCAAAAACCAAAAAAAAATCTCAAAAACTCACAAATGAAAAAACCTCGAAATTACATAAGTTAAACCCAAACAAACAAAAATTATACCTTTTTAGGCAGACCAGGAACTTTGTAACAATCAGGAGTTATTGACGACAACCACATACCCGGAGATACATTCTGTACAAAAAAAATCTAAATATTAGTAAATAAAACAATGACAATAAAAAAGAAAATTAGGGATTGTGAAAAGTAAAGAAATTTCTTACATCAAGCTGTTTCTGAACATTCTTAGCTCTTTTCTTTGATTTCCTCGAAGGCTTTGATCCAGTCAGTATAAATATATCATCTTCGATTTCTTCACGGGTAAGCGTGATCGAAAACTTCTGCTTCTTTTCCTTGTTCTCTTCAGTATTAGTATAAGCATCCAATTGCGGCCGAATCAGAGATTTATTCTCTTGTATTTTAACCGTACCTCCATTATTAGCATTACTTGGTTTGTGTAAGGGCTTTCTAGGCCTCAAATTCCAAGTCTTTTGCTCAGCATAATCCTCAATTTCATGCTTTTCAACAGTAACCCCTTTTTCCCGATTACTATTTTCATTTTTTTCCTGTAAATTTTCCTGATTGTTTTCTTCTTCAACTAATTCAGCAGATTTACTTTTAGGTACCCGAATATAAATCTTTGATTTAGTTTCTATATCCACTTTCTCAATCAAATTATCACAATCCAGAACAGAACCCCTAAATTTGATACCTTCAGGTGCTGAAGCTGAAATTTGCCGATGATCCGAAACGAACCTGGATTCGGATTCCGAGGCGGACTCTCGCATAGGA
The DNA here is from genome assembly GCA_020205605.1 of Panax ginseng. Taxonomy (NCBI): domain Eukaryota; kingdom Viridiplantae; phylum Streptophyta; class Magnoliopsida; order Apiales; family Araliaceae; genus Panax; species Panax ginseng. The sequence continues at coordinate 8,583,413 of CM035127.1, forward strand.
GATAGTTTCTGAGCAGCATGGAGTGACGGAGACTGGTGTCGCCGCGGAGGAGACTGGTGGAGATTATTTGTGGCGTTCTTTTTCCACTTCAATTGCTGCAACGAGAAGTTGTGAAGCGGTTGGGATTTTGCTGAAGCTGGTGAAGCCATAGTCTTTATCTCTCCTCTTTCTTTCTCTATCATCATTATCAGCCGATCATAAACTTCATTTTTCTATCAAATAAAAAAATCAATTGAATTCTGGGAATCTCAATTGTATCAATTGCAACCCTCAACAGGGGATTAGAGCAAAAGAGCGGAAATGGAACCCTAAAGTAATGATGGATCGGAGACGAGGTGCAGTGATGGGTACAGGATGTGGGATGTGATTTATATTATGAACCCGTTCGGCAAAACTTATTTTAAAATAACTGATAAAAGTTTGCACACAAAATTATTCGTATTTAAATTCTTAATTTAATCACATAATTTTTTACGTGTTACTAGTGATTTTCATAAATATGCGTAAAAAATAAAAAATATAATAATTAATAATAAAGGTATTATAGATAAATTATTATAAAAATAGAATATTTAAAATAAATAGACATTTAATTTGAAACTACCTAAAATAGTAATAAAAACTTTTATCCCAAAAGCGTAGGGAATAATAAAATATAAATAATCAAAAATTAAGATATTATGAAAATATTTTGTTCATAATAATTTATAAGTTAAAATTAAATATAAAAATTATTAAAAATAGATAAAATAGATATTATATTTGATTAAACTAACTTATTAAAATTATTTTAAAATAAATTACAAATACTTACTTATTTTTTTAACTTAAAATCAACTTATAAATAATAAAATAAGTCATTACCAAATAAAAAATAATGATGAATAACTTATAAGTTATTTGACGAAATTATAAGTCACTACTATAGTACTATCTAACTACACTACTATATTGGTTGAATGACATTTTTGTTATTCCAAATTGCCACCAACTTTCATCCCTAAAATTTGTTTTTTGTTAATTAGATCCTTAATACGATATTTTTTCCCGTTTTTGTTCATTCTATTCGATTTGACCCCAATCAAACCCAATTTAACCAAATTTTGACCTAACCGAACTTAGTTTAACCAAATCCCAAATTTTCATATTTTAAAATAAATAAATATTTTTAATATTTTAAAATAAAATATTATTTTTAGATAATAATTATATTTAATATTTTAAAATAAATTATTATTTATCAAAGACTAATTATTTTACAAATTTTAAAATAAATTTATTATTTTAAAATAGTTATTTTGAATATTTTAAATAAAATAATTTTTAAATAATTATTACTTTGAATATTTTAAAAGAAAATATTATTTTAAAAAATCAAATATTAATTAAATTTAATATTTTTATATAAATAATTTTTAATATAATTTTAAGATAATAATTATATATATACATACATTTAATATTTCGAAAATGATAAAATTTACTTAAATTATAATTTAAAATATTAATTATTATACTTATTAAAAATAAATAAATAAATATTCATTAATTAATAAATTTTACTTTAGAATTCATCATTTTTTTATTTTCTGGTTACAGACTTACAGTTACAATTACAAACCCGAATTCAAAATATTATCGTACGCCGGAATTTATTTCTCTCTCTAATCATCATTTTCGTATACGTCTACCATTTCCTGCACACATTCATCTACTTTACACAAACATTCAATCCAACAAACAAACCCCCCTACCATTTTATCTGTATATCGATCGATTTCCTGTTATCATCATTTTTATCAAGCTCGATTTCGTCCGTTTTCGATTCCCAAAATAATGGAGAACTCGAAAGCTGGAACCAACGAAGCCAAGAGCACCATCAATTCAAACGAAGAGAACCCTAATGATAACAATACTATCAATTCCTCAGCGGCTACTACAGTTTTGGCAGAAGGAGGCGGCGGTGAATCGAACGCGGCGGCGGTGGCTGGGAACGAAAATGAAGATAGTCGTCAAACGAGAACTCCCTTCACCAACCTCAGTCAGGTCGATGCTGATCTCGCCCTCGCCCGTACACTACAAGAACAGGTTTCAACATCTTTTTTATATATCGATTATGCTTTTGTGTTGTATTGATTTGAAGTTTGAAGAAAGAGGGTTTTGTGCCTCAGTTGCTTCACTGATTACGATTTTCTACTTGTTCTGTCGTTTGTACTCAATTTCAATCTACAAAATCTCTTCTTCACTCTTACTCTATCGCTTTATGTGTGCATTTGATTGAAAGTTAGTATTTTTTGTTGTTCCCTGGTTTGCATCAATCATTACATGATTATCCGTATCCGTATCCATTTCTCCTTATTCTGTTTAGCTTGTGGCCTTTTATACTTTTTGTTGGAAATGTATGAACTTTTTCATATCAATTGCTTTACAGATTTCGATTCTGTATTAGTTGCCTTCTTGGATTCTATTTCTAATCTAATTCAACACTTGCTCTCTCTCTCTCTCTCTCCCTCTCTCTCTCTCTATATATATTGTCTTTCCCTTTTCCTATTTTTTCCTTTGAAAATGAGACAACATGAGTTGAACTTCAATTTAGCATTTAAAGACATTAAGTTATTGTAAGTCATTACTGATTTTGTGCTCTTGTTATTGGTAGATCTGGTTCCCTCCAATACACCTTCATCCAGTTTCACCCAATCATGTATTTGTTGATTGACAATTGACTAGAATAGATTTTTACGACCAAGATAATCCTAAATAAATTACCATCATAATTCATTATTAACTTAACAGCTGGACAACTATTATGATTATAACTTATTTGGGATGATCTTGGTGATAAAAATATACAAAATCTACATTTTCCACTTGTTCATGTATTGGATGAAATAGAGTGAAAGGTATGCTTGAGTGGAGTCAGAACCGTAGCTCTTTAAGGTTTCTTGTTGGATTAATTGAACTTGATTTGCATTGGATTAGGAAAGGGCGTTTATGATGATACGAATGAGCGGTGATGGAAGTGATTATGGAAGTTGGGAGGCTGGAAGCTATGTGCCCGAGGATGATGATGATGATGATTTTGATGATCTCAATGAAGATGAGTATGATGATTCTGATGCAGATGATGATCATGAGCATGATCAGGAGGATGATGATGACGAAGAAGAAGAAGATGCATTTGATGTGCATGCTCATTCTGATGATGGAGATGATGATGATGATCCAGGTGTTGAATTAGATCATGTTGATTTTCCAAGCGATGAAGCCTATGCAAGAGCCTTGCAAGATGCTGAAGATAGAGAAATGGCTGCTAGATTGCTTGCTCTATCTGGGATAAATGAGAGTGAGTGTCTTAGTTAGACTTGTTCTTTGCAGTTGTCTTGTTTTCTATCTCGCTCTACAGTGCTGATAGTTTGGTGATTGATAGAGACTGTGAACTCATTGGTTGCAGGGGAAGCTGAGGAGGCAGAGGATCATGGTGGTAATTCTCAGGTAACAATTTGTTGATGTCAACCATTTACTGCATCAATCAGATTTTGATGTTGTCTACATCTCTCATAGAAAACTTAGAATCTTTATGATAGACATTTATTTACTATAGTGTTGGGAAATTGTCTAGATATTGGCAGTTTTTTGGATACTTGTAAAGAAAATGCTGGGAGATTTTGCAGACATGGATACTGACCCTTTTTTGTTACTAAAATTATATTGAAATACCCATAATTTTGTATGAAGCATCTGCAGCCAAATAAACTTATTATGTAATTTGATAGATTATGTTAAATTTCAAATATTTGTAAGCTGTACAAATAAACTTTTAGTCCCCTTGAGTTATGAACGAGGAATAGCCTTAAACATGTTTGGGACTGTAGAATTGCATAAAAGGCATGGTACAACTACAACATTCATAGTACTCAGAGTTGAAAGTAGCTAGAATAAATGGAAATGGATAGGCAAAATTGGTGGATGCAGAGGTGTCAATTCTATAAGCAGCTGCTCACTTGCTTCCTATTATGGACAACATGGGAGATCACATTCCAAAATGACACGTCTGGACTTTGTATCAACTTCCGAAAAGCAGGATCAAACATGATTAGTTCATCTTGACCTATCCAAATTTATCAATGCCTGAATGAATATATCATGTTAATTAATTATTTAAATTTTTTGAGAGAAGATATAATTTGGAAATCAACAGACTTGGCTAAGCTATTTGTTTCACGCTCAAGTTCTTCTAAAGTATGTATCTTGTGTTCGTCATAGTAGTTATTACTGCAGCTTTGTTGAGTTGAGTATGAGCACCTTATGTGTTATCGGCTCTTTCAGGATACCTGGGAGGATGTTGATCCTGATGAATTATCATATGAGGTAAGTTTGCCGCGGTATGTTGTGACTTTGGTAGGATAGCATTGTAAAACTATTTGTATTTTTATGTTTACTCCAAGGATTTTGGATTCTATTTTTTAGGAATTACTTGCCTTGGGTGACGTGGTTGGAACTGAGAATAGAGGGCTCTCTGCTGATTCAATAGCCTCTTTACCCTCGATGAGTTACAAGATGCAAAACAATCAAGATGGAAACAGTGAATCGTATGCATACTTATTTTCAAACTCATTACTGTTTTAAACGAGGTCATATGCTTATGGCATTCTGCCATTCCTTTCAGTTGTGTAATTTGCCGGCTGGACTATGAGGATGGTGATACACTGACTGTGCTTTCCTGTAAGCACTCATACCACTCCGAGTGCATAAATAATTGGTTACAAATAAATAAGGTAAGTCATTATTTTCTATTTTGATTTGCTTTCTGCTGATGGTATTAGGATTCAGAGAGAGTATCTATAAGCTGAGGGTAATTATTATCCATTGAGTGCTTTGTCCAAACCTCCTTGTATGATGGAAAGGACTTCCTTCACATTTTTGGTTGCGCTAAACAATATAATTGAGCATTTCAGTTAACATGGATTGGAGTCATACTTTGCTAATCTTGGTCTTTGCTTTTCTGTAATTTCCACATGAAATGTTCTTACTCCAGCACAATTATAACTGTTCACCTGATTAACCGTTGCTTTTGTTCTTTATTATGCATTATTTATCCACAAGTAGAAATGCTAAAGGGTTTCTATACTTCTATTTTCCCCTTGTCATATTCTCTTTTTATTTTCTTTCCCTGTCTAAGTTTCTTCACCATTGGGATCAGTGTAAATCATCTGGGAAATTAGATTCTGGGGAAGCTTGGTTCATTAGGAGGAAGTATATGAGCAGATCATTGTTCCTAAATCTGAGAACTGAATATTGGAGTGAGCTTCACCGCAACTTACCTGTACAAATTATAACTGATACTAGGGGATATAAATAGTGGTAGACTTGGCTTGAGTGCATTTTTGTACGTCTAGTAGAGGGTTTGGTCATCGCCTCCCCATTCTCTCTCTCTCCATCCTCTCTACCTCTTTAAATTCAAGAAAAGTTTCAAATCGTGATTATAGTTCAAAGCAGTATTTGTTGATTGTATTTCAGTGGGTTCTTAATTGTGTTGTGCAAGACTGATATATGGTTGTCTAAGATCACTGGCATACCTGATATTTTAAATGATGATTCTCTTTTCCGAAAACTTCATGTAGTCTGATATACTGTGTTAGCTGGGTACTAAATATACAGAGAGAGAGAGAGAGAGAGATAAATGGAGATGGAGAGGGAGGGAGAGGGAGAATGCTAGCTAGTTAGTTTATTAGGTGCATTCATCCTTTAATATTTATAAGGGTGTGGTCCGTGTGGATTATCGTTGTTATAATTAATATTCTCGGTTTTATTGTGAACTCAAAACATTCTCTTAAAAGCTATTCTCAAGTAAAGCATCTTCTAGAGAACTGATGGATGTATGACTTATTCTGTGGCTGTAGGTTTGCCCTGTTTGTAGTGCCGAGGTCTCCGCATCCGGAAACAGTTAGCAGAGATATTGGTGGCCCTTTTCTACAAGTTACAAATATCCTACATAAGATGGGCAGACAAAAAGATAAAAAGATAGTTCTCCGGCTCTTGTTCTAAACTAGTTTGCATCTTGTTGGTGTAAAGACTGCAAAATCTGTTTTTTTCTATACATTCTTGATGCTGCCCCAAAACAATTAGCATCCCTTACTTTCTAATCTTCCCTTTTGTTTTACTTTTCTGTTGATTTAGGCCTTCGGCTATTGTGAATTGGCAATTATAGAGTCTTGACTGTGTTAGTTTTCTTATCTAACTTTTTTTTTTTGCAACTTTCAAGACTGAACCAAGGCTTAATGGTTTGGATGGTGTTGGGTCATGATATTTCTCCTATTTTGGGCCGGGTATATTGGGCCCATTTATCAGTTTAATCTGTTGGGCTTTTATAATTAAGCCATGGGACTCTTTGAGCCCATCTATTGTGTCAACTTTATTTAATCCTATTGGACCGGGTCGGTTCGTTGGATTAACCCATTGGGTCATTTAATATCTATTACTTTGACTTGTAATGATGATATAGTATGACAGTTGACCAATATATTTGTCATGCATTAATGTGGATGGGATTATAATGGTAGTGGCGGCAAAAAAGGGTGGCGAAGCGAAGGACGAACTCCATGCAGTCGGTCGAATCCATCAGGTCAGAGGGATATGTCAGGTAATAGTGGGCGGCACGATAATCCAAGCAAGGATATTATTTCTTAGTGAGTAAGTCTTCACAAGGAGGTACGTTTTATTCATATACACACATTCACACAACTCATAAATTATCACTCTCAATACACTAAATTCTATTATCCTCTTGAGTTAACTTTGTGAACAGACATACTTACTCTTTACGCTGAAAGCTAACCCCGTGGTCCAAATTGTCCAAGCTTGTGGTGTGTTTGTCGTGTTCTTCGTGGCAGGATCGGGGCGCCTTTCGTGATTGGGACGTGGAGAAAGATCTTGGCGTTAACATCATGCCTAGTAAGGAGGGTCATTTTTAGTGTCTTGAGTATTTTTCAATCACAGTGTGTTTTATTCTATTCATTTTTCATGGGAAAGAGTAGAACACCTACACTCAAGGACACGGTACCGATGTCTGTCGGTGAGTCGTTCGTTATCATGAAAGTATCTCGCGAAAGATCGTTTGGGACCAACTATAAGTGTGCGTCTTGTACAGCTGTCTAAACGAATACTTTGAACATTCTCGAAAGCGTTAGTAAAAAAAGCGTAAGCTAGTTTACCCTACGGAGAAGGGATCTCGCCATGGTTTGGAAGCGAGTAGAAGGCACCTTGCCTATAACTCGATACCAAGATGACCAAGACGCAAAGCCTCCGGTTGGCTAAAATGGCGGATGAGGCGGATGAGGCTATGGAAGTACTTTTAAAGCGATGTCGAGATATAAAGAAGCGGATGGCTCGGATGGCGAAATGAGAGATGAAGAGCTCAATATGCCTAATCCAAGAAGCGAGGGCATCGAAGTGGGAAAGAACTCGCCATTCGTTCGAGCGACAATCTACTGGGTCGAATTAGGGAAAGAAGAAGGTCCCAAGCCCTACTCCTCGAGGTCAAAGAGGACTCGTTATTCATCGATTCAAAGAACGAGGGACGGTTTAGAAGAGGTCGATCCGAGATCGTACTCGAAGCATCTGAAAGAGAGCACTTATTATCGCACATTCTCACCATAGTGCCCGAATTCATAGTCGAAGTGTATCCAGAGGACGTACTCCCGAGAGTCTACTGAGGGCATCCCGTCCTGTAGACACTCGTTATCGGAAAAGCCCCTCTAAAATTGAAGGTTCTGGTGAAAGAATCCGGTCCGTTTATAAGAAGAAGGGGTCACCGGAGAAAGAGGCGTCATCTCAACCAGAAGGCGTGGAGTATCTGGTTAAAGAACTGAAAGAGCTTCGAAAGCTGCAAAGTCCGAAACCCAAAGACATTTTCGAAAGAAGGCATCTCCTTTTTCTCGGATATTCTCGGGGAAAAATCGACGCCACGAAGAAGTTGCCCGTATAGAAAGTTATGACGGATCGGGGACCCTTACGACCATAGTCGGGCTTCGATCGACTCATGGATTATTATGACTTTAGTGATGTTTGCTAAATGTCATACTTTTGTCACAACTTTTAGAAAGGATGCCCTGCGGTGGATGGGGACCTTACCTTCGCTTTATCTCATCTCGGGAAGATATGTGCGAGAAATTCCATGACGTTTTGGGAGCAACTGACAAGAAGGGAAAGCCAATGGTTCTTTGGCTCGGAGTTCTAATCCTCTAATGAATCTTTGGGCGATATGTGAAGCGGTTCCGGAAGCGATCGGTCAAGAATGGAATTTGAATGATCTACAAGCGGTGGGACTATTTCAGAACGGGCTGGATTTGGTCAAGTCAGAGAAGTTGGTGAAAAAACTTATGTTTAACCACCCGAAGAGTCTGGCCGAAGCCTTTGATAAAGCTGAAGGCTATATCATAGTGGAGGAAGCCATGAGTAGCCTCAAGCGTCCTTCTTTAGATCGGCCCAGAGATACGGATCGAGACAAAACTCATGAAGACCAGAAGAAGAGTGAAGGACACAAAGACCGCCATGAAGGTGGGACGAAAAGGTATAACAATTGGAGGCAGGGTGGAGGACGTTCGTTCGCTCCACCCCAGAGGGTAAACAGGACTTACACGGCGCTCAAAGCCGATAGTATCATATTATCTTAGATCGAATCAAGAATCAACCTATTTTCGAGCCACCACGAGATAACATCAAGCCCGGAAAGGAAATCCCATAAGTATTAAGACTACCATCAAGCGTCGGGACACGAGACGAAACGATTGTGCGGCTTTAAAAGAGTTCATTGAGAGAAAGGTACAAGGTGGAACTTTAGTTCAATATGTGGTCGCCAAACCAATCAAAGAGCGGGATCGAGTACCGCCTTACCGCTTCAACCTAATCGACCAAATACCGTTACCCGACTCGGATCGACACCAAGCGTATGTGATAGATGTCATCATCGGGGTACTTCCAGCAAGCTCATTTGGAAAGAAGTCTTTGAAATTATTCAATTCGGTCACGCTTATTGGCGGGTACATTCTCGGATCGATAGACCTTATCCGAATACTGATAATCTCTTTCATCGATGAAGATTACCCTTCGAAATTATCGAACCTCACGAGGGATCATTGGTGCTTCGCATGAAGTGGGTTCGGTAGATATGAAAAGGATGATGGTAGATAACGGATCGTCTGTAGAGACATCTCAGTATGCCCACGCTTATCAAAGGATGAATTTGGATGGGCGGAAGATGGAAATCGACAGAAGCTCCTCTTTATGGTTTCAAAGAATGATCCGGTTAAAGTGGCCGGAACCATTGAGCTCCTAAATATATTCGGGGACGACCCTCAATGTACAAATTATTTGCAAATTTTATGTTTATGCATGTAGATTTCGCTTATAATGCAATTTTGGGGAGGCCTACTTTAATTGCTTCTACAAGTCAGTAACATCAATTCCTCATTTTAAAATCAAATTTCCTACTACTCATGGGATTGGTGAGGTCAAAGGAGATTTGGATCCTGCTAGGAGGTGTTACGTAAATGTCATATTATTTCTTGGAGTGGGGGTATCGAAGCGAAAACAAGCCACGGCGATAGAGATCGAACCTTCAATCGAAAGTAGCTCGAACCATCGGTCATGCCACCGGAGAGAGACAAAGAGATAGAGCTCATCCCGTGCAAGGAAGACAAGATTATGAAAATAGGTTCGGGCTCACGGAACCTCTCCGACGAACCCTCATAGAGCTCCCGAGGTGTTATGTTGATATCTTTGCATGAGAACCTCGTGATATCGCCGGAGTAAAGTTAGGATATTCTTTGAGCATCAATCGGAAGTGACCCGTCAAAGAAGCCGCCGGCGGAAGGAGGATCTTTTTGCACCAGAAAGCGTCGCCGAATCATAGATGATGAAATTGCAAAACTTTTGGCGGTGATTTTATCTTCGAGATAGACTACCCGCAGATGGATGGCTAATGTGGTCTTTGGTCCGAAGCGTAGAATGGCAAATGGCGATCTGCATTGATTACAATCGATCCGAACAAGGCCCGTCAGAAGGATTTCTATCCGCGCCCATCGATCAACTCATTGATGCCACTTCGGGTATGCTTTATTAAGTTTTATGGATGCATTCTCCGGATATCATCGATCTCTATGTAGAAGAGGATATACCAAGACGGCGTTCATTACGCATCGTTCGGTGTATGCCTATAAGAAAATGACTTTCGGCCTTATCAATGCCGGGGCCACATACCGTAGAATGATGAACCATATCTTCGATATCAACAAGGCGAAATATTGAGGTGTATGTGGATGACATGATTGTCAAAAGCATGTTGGTGCACAAACATTTGATGACTTAAAGAGTGCTTTCGCACCATTCGACATCACAACTTGAGGCTAAATCCCACTAAATGCACTTTCGGTGCAGGTGCCGGCAAATTCTTGGGGTATCTTGTCAACAAGAGAATTGAAGCCAATCCAGAGAAGATTCAAGCGATCCCGAGCATGAAAGACTCCTCATCATTTAAAGATGTTCGTCATTTGGAAGGATTGCGACTTTGTGGAGGTTCGTGTCCAAGTCTTTAAGGTGTTTGCCGCTTTTTAACACATCGAAAGGGCCAAAAATGCAAAAACGTTCCAATGGACTTCGAGTGTGAAGACGCCTTTCAAAGCATCAAGTCCTATTTGTCTTGGCGCCTTTCTTTGGTGAAGCCCATTCTGCCGAACCTTTATATCCGTACTTCAGCAGCCTAGTTCATCGGCAATTGAGCGGTCTTGATACGTGAAGTTGGGGGTAGCAGACCCTGTGTATTATGTAAGTCATGTCCTTCGTGATCTTTGAAACAAGGTACCCCAACATTGAAAAGTTTGCTTTCGCTTTAATAATCGCTAATGAAAAGCTTAAGGCAATACTTCCAAGGTAGATTGGTAATAGTATACACGATCGACCTCCTGAAGAAGATTATGGGTAAGCCGGAGAGGTATCGGGAGGCTAGGCTGCGTGGACGATGGAATTGTCCCAATTCTTTATTAGTATCATCCCCGAACCGCCATCAAAGGGCAAGCCTCGGCTGATTTTGTGGTCGAGTGTTCGTTCTCTGGAACTGATGAAATCATAGCTGAAGCTGAAGGATCTGACAGAGCAATTGCCGTTCTTCAGCAGCAGGAGAGTTCATGGACGCTGTATGCAGATGGGTCTTCTACTTTGGACGTCAGTGGAGCAGGGATTATCTTGACCAAATCGAGGATTCAAGAGTGCAAAAGAAGCCATCGATTTCAATTCAAAGCGACGAAACAACGGTTTGAATATGATATTAGATAGGTTCACGGTTGCCAAAAGAGTCTTGAAGTGCAAAAGAATAGTCATCTTCATGATTCTCGCTTAATTGTAAAACAATTGTCTGGAGAATATGAAGCCCGAGGTCCGAGGATGATCAAGTATTTAGCGTAAGTAAAGGAACGGCTTCAAAGATTTCCAATCTTACGAGTTTCGGGGTCGAGCGTAATAACAATTCTATTGCCGATGCACTTCGCCAAATTAGCCACTTCTGAGATGTTAATGTTTTTGAGGGTCTGGTGTATCCGGAAATTTTGCAACATCCTAGTGTTATTCACGAGATAGTAATGTGCATCGATCAACCAATTCTTTGGTTGACGCCTCTATCTGGAATATTTGGTGATGGCGTCTTACCTTCTTGGATCGGATGCTCGCCAAGAAAATCAAGTACAAGAGTGCCAATTTTGTTTTGATTGATGGGGATCTCTTTCGAAGGCCTTCTCGCCTCCATTATTAAAATGTTTGACTCCATCCGAAGTGATTATGCTTTCCGAGAAGTTCATGAAGGCATTTGTGGCGACCATATACGTTCGCTAAGTCATTAGCCTTATAAAATACTTCGCCATCTTCGCCTACTATCTTCAAGGAAGCAATCGAGTATGTGAAGAGGTGCGAGAAGTGCCACTAACGATCCAATCTTATCGATCGACCCACCGGAAGAGCTATACTCGATCTTATCTCCTATACCCTTCATTTATGCTGGGGTTGATATCTCGGGTCCACTACCGAAGGCAAAAGGTCGTGTCGGTTTTGTTATAGTTGCCATAGACTATATGACCAAATGGGTAGAAGCAAAGCCACTTAGGTCAATAACGGAACAGAATGTTTGAAATTGTGTGAAAGAATCGGTGGTATTCCGTTTTGGAATTCCTAAGGTGGTAGTGTCGGATAATGGACGCCATTTTGTGGGATCGAAGTTTGAAGCATTTTTGGCCGAATTGGGGTCCAAAGACGAAAAGACTTCAAAGGCTCATCCTCAATCAAACAGGACAGTTGAAGTAACCAACGAGCAATGTCACTTGAATGGGATCAAGCGTAGGTTGGGCCGAAGCTAAAGCGCGATGGCCGAAGAGTTGCTAAGTGTACTATGGGCTTATCGAACTACTCCGAGGACTACAATCGAGGATTCACCTTTCGGATCGCTTATGGTAATCGATGTCTTAGTCCCAGTTGAAATTGGGTCTCCAAGTCTTCGAGTTAGTCATTTCCAAGAGGTCTATAATGAAGAAGGGCTGAGGGCCAATCTTGATTTATTGGAAGAAGTCAGAGAAATAGCCTTAATCAAATTGGCGGCCTATCAACGAAGAGTGGCTAAGCATTATAATAAGGGGGTTAGTCACCTTGAAATCGTTAAATCCACAACAAAAAATGTTATTTCCACAATAAAAGTGTTGCTATAGATCCTATAGCAACGGTTTTCACCGTCGTTATACATCTACAACGACACTTTTGTTGTGAAAATAACAAAAAGTATTGTGGATTTAACAATTCCCTAAAAATAATAGCAAATTTAATTTTTAGGACAAATATACCCTCACCATTGTAGGACAATTACACCCTAACCGTTTTTTCTTAAAACTCACCCTACCTTATCCCTCCAACGAGTCAAATCAACTACCTCTCTACATTATACTTCTAAATTTGTAATTTTTGGGCTGTGCATTCGTCTGTTCACTGTATCCAGTTTTTAATGTTGAACACTTCGTTGCTATCAAAATGTGGTAATCTAAGTCAGAATCTCATAATTTTGCTTGATAAATGCAAATCAATGTCAGGGCTGAAGCAAATACACGGTCTGGTGATTGCCTTCGGCCTTACTCAAGACGACCCATTTGCATCTAGAATCCTCTCGTTCTCCGCAACTTCTGATTCAGGTGATATCGATTTCTCTTATCGGATTTTCTGTCAACTCTCAAATCCAACAATCTTTAACTACAACACAATTATCAGGGGTTATTCTAAATGCAAAACCCCCAACAAGTCAATTTATGTTTTCCTTGAAATGCTGCGAAATGGGGTTAACCCGGACTATTTAACTTACCCTTTCCTTGTCAAGGCGTCAGCTCGGTTATCGGAGCTCCGGCTTGGTTTGGCAATCCATTGCCCCATTGTAAAGAGTGGTTTTTTGTGTGACAAGTTTATTAATAATTCGTTGATTCATATGTATGGTTCTTGTGGAGAAGTAATTCATGCACGGAAGGTGTTTGATGAAATGTGTAATAAGAATTTGGTGTCGTGGAATTCTATGTTGGATGCTTATGCTAAATGCGGTGATCTAATTTCTGCACGGGAATTGTTTGAATTAATGCCTGAACGGGATGTTGTGTTGTGGAGCTCTTTGATTGATGGGTATGTCAAGGATGGGGAGCATAGAGAGGCTTTGGCAGTGTTTGATAGAATGCAAGTTGTGGGTGCTAAGGCTAATGAGGTTACCATGGTGAGTGTTTTGTGTGCTTGTTCTCACTTGGGTGCACTTGAGAAGGGGAGGACAATGAATAGATATATTATTGAGAACAGGTTGCCATTAACTTTAGTGTTGCGGACTTCGCTTGTTGACATGTATGCCAAATGTGGAGCAATAGAGGATGCATTAGCGATGTTTCATGGGGTTCCAGTTAGATTTAACTGATGTGTTAATCTGGAATGCCATGATAGGAGGGCTTTATGACTCATGGATTTGTTAAGGAGTCACTTGATATGTTTACAAAAATACAGATTGTAGGGATCACACCAGATGAGATCACATACTTGTGTGTGTTGAGCGCTTGTGCTCATGGGGGATTAGTGAAGGAAGCTTGGTGTTTCTTTGAGTCTCTTGGTCAAGATGGCTTGAAACCAAAGAGTGAGCATTATGCTTGTATGGTGGCTGTTCTGGCACGGTCAGGTCAATTAGCAGAGGCATACCAGTTCTTGTGTCAAATGCCAATGAAACCGACTGCTTCCATGTTAGGCGCATTACTTAGCGGATGTATGAACCATAGAAAACTAGCTCTTGCAGAAATAGTGGGGAAAAGGCTTATAGAGTTGGAGCCAGATCATGATGGTAGATATGTTGGTTTATCAAATGTTTATGCTGTTGGTAAACGTTGGGATGAAGCAAGAACAATGAGAGAAGCCATGGAGAGGAGAGGAGTGAAGAAGTCTCCAGGGTATAGTTTTGTGGAGATATTTGGAGCCCTTCATAGATTCATAGCTCACGATAAAACTCATCCTATGTCAGAACAAATCTATATGATGCTAAGCATACTTGTAGAACAAATGACATCCGATGTAGACTCTGTAACAGAACATCCTTTGTATGGTATTGAATATGTGAGTACATGTTTTTTTCTTACAACTATAAGGTAGTAGGAGTATCTGTGTAAAATTGTTATGATATTCCATGGTAAGGTTTATAATACATTAGTATTTCCTACTTTCTTTTCTTTGCCTTGGTTAAAGAACAAAGGTTTTACTTTTGCAGGCCTTAGAAACTTAGGATTCTTATAGCGTCAACTCAAGCCGGAGAAGGAAGCTGGCTCCTCTAAGCATTGTCTCCCCAAACATCTGAACATGTGTGCTCCTCAGTCTTCCTAGCTCTTCCTTGCCGATTATGTCAGTTTGAAGCTCGACATACATGCTTCATGGGGTACTTTGAAATCATTGACATTTTTTAAGTCATGGTACTGAAGTTATGATTATGCTTAGCAACGTTGTTATGATTATCCATAACAACGTTGATATTAAATAACAGTGTACCCATAGTTAGTAATGACAATGATATCTGTTTAGAAAAAAATTCCAGATAGAGTAGTCCCTTTTGAACTGCTAGAATTGACGCATTATCTGATGTACTGTGATATGTAACTGGAGATGCTGGCCAGGAGGCCAAATTTGTTCTGAACGACTTTCTTCTTTTCTTGAAGATAAGGAATCTCTTGAATGATTGTTTTGAGCTTTTCAGCTAATCATTGAGATAAAAAGAAGTAATTTGGAAACTGTGACTGGGAACTTACATTTACTTCTTACATTCCTTGTTTTAATGTTATAGTCTGCAAATTGAGAATAGCACCGCATTGTACTAATTGAATACTTCAACTCTGGCAGGTTGTATTTATGCTGCTTGTCCAATGTTGTCATGCACTTCAGTTATTCTTATAGGACTCGGCTGTCTTAATATTTCCAACAATGAAGGCAATGTTCTTTGGATATTATGGGGGAAGGTTGTGGTTTCGTACTAGACTCAGGAAACCAATTAAACCAAGAGGCACTTGGTGAACCGGTGTTACAGTCTGAGCCATGTGAGACATGGCCAGGATGCATTTGCTACTTGAAGCCAGGAGACATTGCTTTACACAAAGGACAAGGGTTCTGGTAATGTTTATGTAATTGATGATCTGATAAGCATTCAGAAATCCTACTGTTTATGAAGGATCCTCACTAGTCCCTGAAAGAGGCTTTATAGCATAATCAAGTTCTAAGATTTTATTGATGCAGGGGGTGCATTTTGTACTACAGTTTTGATTGCTTTGGAAAAGAGTATTTAGATTGTTTGGTAATATCATTGCATTAGAACAAACAAATTATGGGAGCGAACGTTGTAATTATGGAAATTTCAAATTAGTAGAAGTAATCAAATTTATACCACAATTGAGTTTCTCAAAGATAATATCTAGTTGAAGGCCTTATAAATTTAATGGTTATGCCTTATAAATTTAGTCTCTGAATATCTCTTTTACCCATTTTCCTCATAATATGGAAAATACAGAAATTAAGATGTTCAATATGAATTATTTTATAGTTATTTAATTAAACCACATGAATTAAGTAGACTAAAATTGGTTAATAAAATACGTCTACTTAAAAAAATTATCACTCATATTTATTTAATAACAAAAAAGTCACAAGATATATTATTTTTCAAAAAAGCAAAATGCAAATAGAGTTTTTTTTAATTAACAAAATAAAAATAAAAATATAGGTTTTTAAACTTTTAGAATAAGGGAATCCAATCCAATGGTAATAACTAATACTAGTAAGTAATAACCAATTGAATTAATCAATTCCAGCATGTATTCCACCCAACCAATCGACCCCTAAAGAGATCCCGCATTTTCGTTACGATTTTACTTCTCAGACGGTCTATTCTCCTTGAGCATAAATCATAATCAAAACCCATCGATCTTAAAGCGTAAAAAACCTAATTTACTTTGTTTTTGAAGTATACCGGAGCAAGAGAGGGCATTTCCGATGGCTCGACAAGCCACAAGATTCATCGCCAATTTGTCTTCAAAGCTCTCTTCTTCTTCTTCTTCTTCTTCTTCTTCTTCTTCTCAATCGATCTCCCAATCTCGATGTTTCGACACAGCTCCGCCGCCTCCAGCTGTGTTCATTGACAAAAACACCCGCGTTATTTGTCAGGGCATCACTGGCAAAAATGGGACCTTCCACACTGAACAACAAGCCATCGAATACGGCACTAAGATGGTAAAAGAGTTTAATCGAATATATGTTTATTTATATTCATAATTTCATATGGTTGATATATGTATGTATCTGTTATTTTTGGTGGATAATTTAGTATTGGGTTTCAGTTATTTGTGGATCTGTGAAGTTGGTTTGTGCTGTTTACTTTATGTTGTAATTGAATTATGTCATATATGAACATCAATGGCTTTCTAATGTTGTGTGTGTTACAATTACCTTAATTTTATAAAGTCTATGCCTTCGGTGTATTTTGTCTTGAAGAATACGCACTTGCTGAGCTTTGAAACATTTTAAGAATGAACACACCAATGTGGAAGTTACCTTTGCTCTAGTGTAGCTCAGTTCTAAGTTTTGTTTACTTAAAGTATGTGTTAATCTTTATAAAAAAAATTCTAGATTTGATGGGAGAGTTTGGGTTAGGCTGATAGTTGTTTCTGTAGGATGCCCTATAGTGTATAGTGGCGGATCTGGTCGCTGCCTCTGGGAGTTTCTTATTATCCTTCGTGTAAGCATTGAATGTAGATGGCTGGCACTCTATGGGACTTTTTGTGAATAAATACTTAGTTACTTATCCAAAAGATGTATTTGTTAATCTGTATTTTTTCAGGACTGTCACCTATTCTATGGTACCTCTTAAAATAATTTTGTTTATACATTCTTACACTGATATTCTTTATGTTAGTTTGTCCTACAATTAAGAAAAGATTTTCCTTCCTTGAAATAACTTAAAGGATTACATAACCTAACTAGGGTACCTTTTTCTTTCTGTTGCATTTTCTTTAATAGGTTGGTGGGGTTACCCCCAAGAAGGGAGGGACAGAGCACTTGGGCCTTCCTGTTTTCAACTCAGTTGCAGAAGCGAAGGCCGAAACCAAGGCTAATGCATCTGTTATTTATGTTCCTCCATCTTTTGCTGCAGCAGCTATTATGGAGGCACTGGATGCTGAATTAGATTTGGTTGTCTGCATCACAGAAGGAATTCCTCAGCATGACATGGTAGTAGAAATTTTTGTTTATTAAGCACAATGGGAAGATTTATTGTTTATTCCTCAGCTATTGTTTATTGACATGCTTTTATGTTGCACGTTATGTGAACATTTATTGTTATATTTAAGATGTGTTATTGCGGGATAAGTTTCATGACATTTGGTTTTGATAGCCTGGAAAAATTTGGATCAGGAAGGCATCTGCGATAACTACACTATTTTTGTTGTTATTATTTTTCACTTGTGATCTTTCACATCATGTGAAAAGTGCCTATTTGAATTTCTATATACCCATTATGCCTTGGTCACAGGGTTGTGATAGCAAGGTGGCATAAAAATAGTAGGATACCTAATGGAGGGGGGTGAGGATGGGTTTGAGGATAAGGAGAGATTAGTTGTCCGTATCAGGGTTATCAAGTCGTCGACTAGGCGACGCCTAGGCGTCTGAGCGGTAGCAAGCAGCAAGTCGAAGGGACGACTTGGGAGAAGCATCTAAGGGGCTGTTTGTTTAGCCCTTAATAGGTTTGAATGCTCCTGAATCTGGATGAATCAGCTATTAAGTTTGTTTGATAAAATATTAGATGACACTGAATGGTTCTTAATACTTCTGATTCGGTAAGCCTCAAAAATTCGGCTGATTCGGTCAGTTCAGAAGTTCAGTTTCTGAATGACAACTACCCTTCACAATTTAAAATATTACCTTTGTAACCTTTATTCTAAAATCAGACTTCACTCCCTCTCTCTACTTCAATCCAATCCAATTCAATTTTTCTCTTCTTCGATCCTCTTCAGCTACCATGCACCATCTCCTTTTTTGTCTCTGCTTCATAATCTAAATGGAAAGTAATAAATCATTCAAAGCATGATGTGATTCTATGGTTTGTTGTACTTGATTGGCTTGTTGAGAAGAGTACTCGTATGTAATTCTATGGATCTAAAATTATAGAGATTGATGGGTTTGAGGCGTTGAAGAACAGAAGGTGATCTAGCAAGCTTGAGGTGTTGTGGTTGATTGATGCCCAAATTGAAGGATTTGATGCAGACTCCTCAAACATTGTGGTTTAATTTTAGAGAGAAAATGAGAGTACATGGATTTTTTATGGACAATTATTTTTTTATTTTAAGTAATTTTATAAGCACAAATGTAAACAAATAATTGTGCATAAATTTATGAGCACAAATGCATATTGTAGCTGAAGGAACTAACGGCTAAACTTCCAAAATGGGAAAAGAATGTTAAAGGGGTAAAATAGTAAAAGACTGCTATTCAGATGTTTCTGACATGTCAATTATCAAATAACTTTTTTCATTCAGATTTAGATTCAGCTCATTCAGATTCATTCAGTTTTTATCAAATTGATCCCAAGTCGCGCGACTTGGTGAAGAAATCGTCGCCTTGGCAGACTACCTTCTAAGGCGCACGATCTAGAAAAGAGAAATAAAGGAAATGAAAGAGAGAGAAAAAGAAGAGATCGAAGGAAATGAAAGAGAGAAGAAAAGGGAGAGATCGCCACTGTCGGAAGCTTTCATCGCCATCGCTGAAAAAAAGAAGAGATCTGGAAGAAAACAAAAAAAAGACTGTTTATCTTACCTTCTTTTGTCGTATAAGAAAAGAAAGAGGAGACTGCTTCTTTTGTATAAGAAAAGAAAAAGGAGACTAAGATTTAAAAATATCTTGGGTGAAATACAGTTTAATACATCATATTTTTAGATTTAATACCTTAAGTTGCAGACTTTTCATTTAAGCCCTTATTTTTCTTTCATAATCACCCCTAAGTTTTTTGAGTTTACATGTTAACATCTAGACCCCCATATTTTCAGTATTCCCTATTCGTTAGTTTAGTTTTCAGTTAGTGTAAATGAGATATAAATGTGAAATATTAATATGTTTTTGTTTTTAATGTTATTTAAGAGTTGCTTGTGAAATAGTAATATACGTATAAAATTTTCATTCTTAACGACTTGTAGACTTGCGGACGACTAGTCGGGCGCCTTAGCGCTTAAGCTCCCGGCTATCGCCTCGTCTCAACTTGTCGCCTTAATAACTATGGTCTATATCATGGAGTATGATGTGTATATGTTTTGTGTGCTATGGTGATATTCGTAGCTTTTGCTGGACGTTTGATTCTCTTGTAGACCACCCTTTTGCTTTAGAAATTTTACTTGCACTTTTCCATTTTCTACAATGGCTTTGGCATTCAAACTTTTGTACTTGTATTAGAAGACAATCATTTTGAGGCCAAAATAAAACTCAAAAGTGACAATCTTTGTGGAATTGAATGGGTATAAAGACAACTATGAGTTCTTTATTGATCTGGAACTTTGTTATCATCTGGATTTTGCATCTAAAATTAGCTAGGTGATAGTATGTTGCATAGGCAGAAATTGTACAAGGGAAGTTTCTTAAGGTTTAAACTCTAATTAATGTGTAATGCCTTCTTCAACCAATTTAAACATGTTTTACTTGATAGCTTAAAGAACTATTTACAGAGCCAGTAGCATTGATTGTCATCTTATTAACTTGTATATGGATCTTTGGTCACTTTTATCGAGATAATATAATTCCATCCTGCAGGTTCGAGTGAAGGCTGCTCTTTTACAGCAATCAAAAACCCGGTTGATTGGTCCGAACTGCCCTGGTATCATCAAGCCTGGAGAATGCAAAATTGGAATTATGCCTGGTTACATTCACAAACCAGGGAGGATAGGAATTGTTTCACGATCTGGCACATTGACGTATGAAGCGGTAAGATCCATATATCCAAGGTTTTCATATAGTGTATGATAACTGTGATGATTGTAAAAATTGTCCCTTGTTATATATACATATGTTGGAGCCCCTCCAGTTTATGTGTACCAGATAGAAAACCCTTTAGGGCAAATCAAAATACCTTTGGCTTATCATCTTACCAGTGTTCTCATTTGCTTTTGGGGTAAACAAAACATCAATATCTTTACACATTTATGTATGTGATGGAGCAGGCTTGGTTAGCCAAAGTGCTGCATAAGATGGCATCTAGATTTAGCTAATACTTTTACACTGGTAATTTGTTACGTTTCTTTTTAATTACTCTACTAATGCAATTTTGCTAAGGATGTCTCTTGAACCTACTTGAACACTTCTAATAGGTATTCCAAACGACTGCGGTTGGCCTAGGGCAATCGACATGTGTAGGTATTGGTGGGGACCCTTTCAATGGGACAAATTTCGTTGATTGCATGAAAAAGTTTATTTCTGATCCCCAAACGGAAGGTGAGCTCCACTACAAAAGTTACTTTAAGTTGGATGTTTTTTGGGTATATGTTAGGAGTTTTTGTGCTGCATTTGAATTAGAGCATTCACAACAGTTTTCCCAATAGACTCTCTATCCCCACATTTGAAGAATATATTAATAAATCAGTATCCAACAGTTTTCTTATCCTTATATAATTATCTATTTTAATTCCTATATATGATTCGACTCCTCAGGGTGAGGGAATCAAAAGAGCGTTCCCTATTTATGTAAAATAACATTTCACACCCTATTTATTGCAATTTTATGTTGGTTAAAGGATTTTATCTCACTTAATTGCTGATTTGGGTATGCCTATCAAATTCACTCATTTTTATTTTTTAAACAGAGGATTTAGAGAAGAAAGAGAACTATAAAAAAAATTAAAAATCAGTCAAATTTTGATTTGGATCATTTTTGTAAAAATATATTACTACTAATTATAAATTTTATTATTTTATAATTAAAATAATGTTGTTTTAGTTCTCATAAACACGTAATGATCGTTGCACATTTTGATTTCTAGCAATATCTATTTTTAAATTGATAATTGCAAATTTTAAATTCAAACAACAATTACTTTTAAATAAAAAATAGTTACAATGTTCAAAACATGATTTGACTGTTGGAACTTTCAAATTGCAAATTTTAAATTTCAAAATTTAATATTTAAGGAATCAATATTAGGAATCTGTTGGGTATATAGTGAAAAAATTGAATTACTATCCTATAGAATGACTCAATAGCACTGCAGAGTAGAGATAGAGATAAAGAAACTGTTTTGAATGCTCTTAAGAGAGCTTAATAACTTATAGTCCTTTATGAAGGTATTCTAGTACTGAAGCTAAGACTTGAAATAATTGAACTCTTTCACTAAAGTTAGTTCTTCAGCATTTTGTTGGTAAATCTTTATGTTAATCCAACTGTGTTCACCATTAGTGATTATACGTTCCAGAAAGAAATGACTTGTATTGCTTCACACTGCGACCAATCTCTCTCTGTCTCTGCACAAATTAGGAATTCTTTTGTGGTACAATCATTTGTGGAAATAACCTATTGATCTCCATAGCCAATAAACAATGGAATCCTTCTACACATCTACAATCATCAGAATTCATGTGATTACAGACTGTTACCTAGATCGAAGTTCGATGCGTATTGGTAGGGGTAGATTTGTTCGAATAGCTTAATTGGTACAAGAAAAATTTATTCGGAGCGTGGTGCACTGGGATAACTTACTAAAAATATATAGTTCAAATTATTGTCTGATATTAGTTATAAAAGCTCAACTAATAATTAAATAAGAATCTAACTATAATAATTATATAAGAATCTTACCCCCTCAGTGTTTCACGGTTATGGAACTAGTGTCTTATACAAGTTATAAGAGCCCAGGACATAGCAAATCAAATAAAAGGTGAAATGTTAGAAATTTAATCCTGTCTATGATTAGTTTGAAGTTGGTTCAGATTAAACATGTTCACCATGTTTAATGAATTATGAGTTTTTTTTTTTGTTCCAAGATTTCTATATAAATATATAATAAGGCAAAACTTAATTCTTTGGTATTCGTCTTTGCTATGGGCCTAGAATTTAACTAGAAGTAAAACACTTTTTATGCTCCTATATAATTTGAGGATTAATTTAATTAGAATTGAGACTCTCTTTATGGTCCTACAAACTTTAATATTTATATAATAAGACAAAACTTAGTTTTTTGGTCTTTGTATTTGGTATGGGCCTAAAATTTAAGTTGAAGTAAAACTTTTTTGTGCTTCTATATAATTCTAGGATTACTTTAATTAGAACTAAAACTCTCTTTGTGGTCCTACAAACTTTAATATCTATATCTATATATGTATATCTATACTATAATTAAATAGGCAATATGGTTAGATTCGTCCTCTTTTTTTAGATTTGACCTTTAACTTTTACTACATTAAGTTAATCTTTATTATTTATGAATTCAAATTAGAAATTGAAATTAGTATCATAATTTTATAACGAAAAAAGAATTAGTAGTATAAGTTTATAAATAGAGTCTATAGTATAGTCTATCTCGATTAGATAGACAATTTGATTCGAACTTCTTTTTTTTGTTCGACCTTTAACTTTTTCTACGTTAAGTCTACTTTTATTATTTATCTATCCAAACCAGAAACTATAATTAGTAATGTAGCTTTACAAGGAAACATGAATTAGTAGTGTAGTTTATAAGGGTACAATCATCTTAGCTAATATTAAATCGCTACTTTATTGAGATATATATACACAATAATGCAAGTTTAAGATTAATTATATTACTACTTGGATAATATAGTTTGAAATATTAAAATATAAGTATGATTGTAATTTCAAGTATAAGTAATATTTTATTATATTGAAGAAGGAAACTATTTTCCTATTAAATCACCTTACCATATATTAAATAGTATTATTATTAAGATATATATATATATATATATATATATATATATAAATGTATGTACACAAATTGTGTATTACACAAGAGGCTTAATGACGGTTTTTGGGCCATAAATGACGGTTTCACATTGTCATCATATATCTATTCTGGCTATAAATGACAGTGAATGAGTTGGAATAGCCCAAAAATTCGGTCATATAGCCCTACTATATGTAATACATATACTGTGTATATACATATAGCCCATATATATGTAGGTATGAATTTAATAACTTGACCAATAAATGATTCAATTGTTATATTAAAATTTAATTAATTATGCCATAAATTAGTAACTATTATTAATATAGTACTTATGAATATGTTATTTAACTTGATTTTTTTACTATTATTAAAATAAAAGTATAATAGTATTTCAAGCGGTGTGATTTTATTAGTACTTCGACATAATAATTTTAGAATGAAACTATTTTCTTCTTACGACAAGCATCTTACCTAATGTTAAATTATCATTATTAAAATAGTATAATATATAGACCAAAATATATGATTTAATTATTAAATAAAGATAAAATATTATTTACTTTATCAAATAAAATATTTACAAAAAATATAATAAAAATTTCCAAAATAATATATTTTGCTTTGCACGTGGTCCAACTTATATAATATTAATTTTTATTTTTTATTAATATATTCATATAATTAAAATAGATAATTTAGTTCATCCTTCTTTTTTGGTTCGACCTTTGATGTTTCCTATATTAAGTCAACTTTTTTTTATTATTATTTTATTATAGATTGTCTTATCTAACTTTAATTTGTTACTCTTGATTAAATGTTTTATATTCAAGTATAAGTAAAATCTTATTATATAAGTTAACTAATATAATTTTAAAAGGAAAATATTTTCTTATTTGAACCATTTTACCTAATAAATCGATTAATATATTTATAAAAAAAGTAATAAAATATTTACAATATCATAACTTATAATAAGACCCGTGCTTTGTTCGGGGTGCAGATGCTAGTTTAGGGGTAATAAGCTGTAGAGTTACTGTATTAGTCCTTGGTTCTTATCATGGATCAATTTTTGCATTTCGATTTGACTAATTTAGGAAGACCACTATTACTAATACTATATGTATGTAATCTGAAGCTGTCAAACTAGTTAAATTATATATATATATATATATATATATATATGGGCCATGGCAACCGGTTGACATATGTACTATTCTAGCAACCAATATCCCATTCGTTGATCTTGATATTAGACGGTAGAGATTAAGAATATAAATTCTTGTGTTGCTACAACATATATCGGCAGTGCAAATTCCGAACATGCCCCCCCAAAAGTAATCAAAAAGTCTAGGACCCACTTGCTGCATGCCGCTACAACTTGTAGCGGTTGGATATGATATTAGTAATATTATTATATTATTATTCTATATAATATTAATTATATTATGCAGACTTTTGAAAGTGCATGCCGCTACATAGTGTAGCGGCCGGCATATTTAGTTAGTATTATTATTATATTATTATTCTATTTAATATAATATTATTATATTATTATTCTATATTATATTAATTATAATATTATTATTCTATATTATATTAATTATAATATTATTATTCCATATAATATTATATTATTATACTATTATTCTATATAATATAATATAATTTTGTTGATCATAAAAAATACTTTGGTCAATTGGTCCATAATTCCTGTCTATCTTTTATCTAAAAAACAACATAAAATTATTTGTGTACCAATTTAACAACTATGTAAAACAATTATATATCAAACTAACCAATTGACCAATGTATTTTTTATGATCAACAAAATTATATTATATTTTATAGAATAATAATATTATAATTAATATAATATAGAATAATAATATAACAATAATACTAACTAAATATGCCGGCCGCTACATGTTGTAACGGCAGAGGAATTTATATTCTTAATCTCTACCGTCTATAAGATCAACGGATGGGATATTGGTTGTTGGAATAGTACATATGACAACCGATTATATATATATATATATATATATAGGAATTTCATACATGAACCCCTTTTCGGACCGTTGATTAACTTATTAGAAAGCTGAGATTGAAACATAAATATACCAAACCAGTACAACAAGTGTCTAAAAAACAGGTTGTACCGGCTTTTATTTTAATATGAGGACCCCACATAGTCAACATGTCAGTTTGTTTAAATAAAATGAATTTTAATATTAAAGCACAGCTTGTACCGACTGTGCTTTTTTTATTTTTTTAGGCATTTCCCCATTAATAGTCATGACTTAGCACATTGCGTAAACTTAAAAAAATATAAAATACTCCCGGCCGCTACAAGCTCTTCCGGCTGTGAATAAAAAAATATAAAAAAAACCCAGCCAGCACAAGCTCTTCCGGCTTGGCAGTTCTAGTTATACTCCTACTTAATTGAGTGGTATTAATTAATTAGGAGCATCATTCAGTTGCTATTATTTTTATGTTCAACGCATGCATGCTGCTACTAGTACTAGTAGTGTATATTCTGTTATCTGTGCACAACCACAATATATCATGGATCCAACTATATGCAAATTTGATTATGTTGAATGTGCCCGTTTGTTTCCCTTGTTTCAACCAAGCTGTTTGTTTTTAACTTATTTATATAAAAGAAGTGAAAATTGGCATTAAGCAATAACTTGAAGTAGAACTGGCTATTCAAATGAAGTAGAACTGCCAAGCCGGAAGGGCTTTCGATTTTACATCCTCTTGGTTTAAACATGCTTGCCATTTGTATTACAGGTATTGTTCTTATTGGTGAGATAGGTGGTACAGCAGAAGAGGATGCTGCAGCCCTCATAAAGGTGAGGAATTAAGCAATTCATGTTTTATTGACAAGTATAAATGCATTTCTCTTGTTAATACACAACGAGAAGTCTAAAATTTACCTGTTAAATTACGACTCTTATTACATTAAAATGGACTAATTTAATATAAAAGAGGCCGACCACATGGTAGCCAACCAATACATTCATCCACTTAGGCTTGTTCAAGCTTGAGAGACTAACATGGCTTGTGGATTCGTGCATGTATTAGATCTTGAGCACATCTACACCACCGTTTCACTATTCTTTTCATATTCAATGATGTTGCAGATCCTTAGCAATTACTCTGAGAAGAGACTCTTGTTACATGCTGAGCATTTTTTCCTTAAAGTATTCTTGGTTATTTAGTTAAATCTTGTTTGTGGTTTATCTTTGGCCTCTATTTAGTTTCTAATTGTTTGTACAAATTAAACAGGAAAGTGGGACTGAAAAACCAATTGTTGCTTTTATTGCTGGACTCACTGCTCCGCCTGGGCGGCGAATGGGTCATGCTGGAGGTATTTTCTATTTATTTTTGTAAAGTTGACGGCTTTATGTTCTTGTATTATTTATTTTATTTGATACCAAATTGAAGTGGAAAAAGAAACCCAAATAAAGATGGATATTGCTCTTGTATGTGTTATAATCCCCCTGTTCCACTTTGAATGACATGCATGGTTCAAACCATGCTTGTGGTGCGAAGTTTAAGATGCGCCATTGACACATTTAGATTATAATACTTATTATAATTGTTTGTGTTAAATTGCACTTCAGATGCTAATGAACTATATTACAAATATTATTTCTAAATATATTTTTGGATTGCTTTAAAATCCATGCCACAAACATGATTTTAAACCGTGGCATTTGATGTTGATTATGGTTTATGAGAATTTCCCTGGATGAAACGAAGCCAGACTGTCTATGTTCATTTCGTACTAGTACCACTCCTCGAATAAAGGTATCTAAATGTGTCCTTCATTAGTTGCCTTTTACATTATTCTGAAAATCAGTATTCAGATAAATATAGAATAACACCTATAGTCGACAATACTTGTGCAGTAAAATTGCTCTGAATGTGCCTGTAGCAGGTGCTCTTTGAATCTAGAACGGTCAAGATTATTCAGACCTAGAAATGCTGTTGTGAACTTGTGATACTGTTTAGTCGACTTGACGTTGCTATTTTGTCACAGCATATGTTCATTATTTGCTTTTTATCTGCTTGATTCATCTTGATACCTGATTAGTTGATTAACTAATTCGGATGTTTTCTGTTCTAAGCTGCAGCCATAGTATCAGGGGGAAAGGGTACGGCACAAGACAAAATCAAGACCCTTAGAGAAGCTGGGGTGACAGTGGTTGAGTCTCCAGCAAAGATTGGAACTGCGATGCTTGATGTCTTCAAAGAGAGGGGTCTTATGTGAATCAGTTTGGCATGAACCTAATATCCTAAATCTTTTTGTGCAGGCGTGAGAAATTGCACAATGTGTCATGGGCCTGAAACACATATTTTTAGAATATAATAACAAATATAAATACTGCCGCCAATGCATAAATTATGTTCTCGATGCAACCTTGAAAAGGTTTAGATTCTTTTTGTAATGCCAGATTTAGGCATGAGGCTTGGATTTTTTATTGAATTGCAGATGATCGGGCTTGTGACAAGTTCCTAGCGTTTTGTCTCAAGAGATTTGACTTTTTCCCTCTTCTCCTGTACTTTTAGTATAGCTTCTAGAATGGGCTTGTGACAAGTTATTGCGAGCAGCATTGAACTAGTACAATACTTGTAATTTGTAATCCCTGAAAATCAGGGGGTGAATAATGTTCTATTCAAATGGGGTTTTCAGATGTGCTTGGTTAACATTTTATCAAATATATGAACTCATAGACTGGACTATCAAAGTGAAAAGGAAATTATCAATTCCAAACAATAAATACTAAAATTTTAAAAGCCCTCTTCAATTATCCATAGTGAACTCACAACCAAATTTGTACATAATATGGTTTTTATTATACCCAACCTTCATTTTAGTTTGTAAATCTTCTCCGACATGATTCCCCAATCTAGTTTCACCTCCAAACTTTTCAACTTGTGAAAACTACTTTTAAGTCGATTATACTTTGCACCACCCCATCCGACTTTCTTCCTCGGAGGAGAAAGCTTCTTCTAAACAATATATTACTACCTACCTTGTATAGACTTAAAGAATACACACCAGCAAACATATATTGCTACCATTCATATACTTCAAGGAATTACCACAATCCATGTGTTTTAATAATCATATATATGGGTTCAATCCAAATTCAGAACACAATAGAAAGCTCAAAGCCATTTAGAAGCCAAGTTTGACGCAACAGTTGTCTGATGGTTTCGACAAGTTTACAAACGCTAATAATTCACTAAAACTTTAATAACGGTACTTGGTGGAGTAGTCTTTAGGTGCAATGACCAACCCACGACCTTTCCTGGCCCCACGGTAGACTGTTTCAATAATGTCAATGAACTCCTGCTTGTCCTTCATTGCCCAGTTGATCTTATTGTTGTTCCCGGTGCCAAGATCAATCATGATGTGCTTGTTCCTAAAAAAGAACATGACAGTTGAGGGATCATACAGTTCATACATAGTATTGAAGTCAGGCACCTCAGTTATGTCCACCAGATATATCACGGCAAAGTTCTTTATCGTCTCTGCAACAGAAGCTAGCACTTCATCCATCTAAAAGAAACACCAACAATCTAGACATTAATAATGACATATATACAGAACAATTTGCTTTTGGTGTTACTTAAAATTAGAAAGTAAATTCAAGCAACCTTATCTAGATAAGATTGATAGGAAAACTCCACCAAAACTGGCAGTGAAAACAGAGAGAACAACTAACAGTGATAACATAGAATCGCAACCATCTAAGGACTCAAGAGTATATGAATACGTGCGAAGATTTGTAAATATGATACAATAGGTTCCTAATACATTATACAAAACTTACTAGTTCAACAAAGATAACAACCGTCTAGAAAAAATATTTGATGCTACGTAATAACCATTAGTAATAGAAGTACTATGATGCTACTTAATACTATGTGCTATTATTGCATATGTCATTAAAAGCACAAATGGCATATGCAATAATAGAAATACTTTTAAACTTTAGGGATAACTGCTAAAAAAAACTATACTACTGACACAGGATTAGGTGTCTTTGTGTTCAACTAAGTCGATTATTTTCCTGATTGAGAATCCTAGTCATTTCAGTTCTACCTAGAGTATAACTGATTTCTTTTGTTTTCATTTGATAGAAGTCTTCATCAAGCCATGTATTTCCCTTCTCAATTGATTAGAGCAACTACTACATACTTTTTCAAACAATTATGCTTCCTTCAAAGTTTCAGTAAACAATTTTAATCCAAAACATGACGACTTTTGAAAGTTAGTATTGATGGCTAGCATCTTCTTGATCTTTTCTCCTCCTTTAATCTATTTTTGTAAACTGCAAAACGAGATAGAAAAAACATATCCAGAAACCTCTTTTAAGTCAGCTGAATCATTCATTATACAAGCATCAATGGTTCACCCATTGCAATCTAAAACACTCAAAAGATCAAAAAATAAATAAAAATCCTACGTTATATTCACCGTGTCAAAACTTAGTACTCCTACTTGCTTAATCAAGCCTGAAATCAACAATAACCGGTCTAAAAGAACATCCACATTTCGGCTGCTCAATATCAATTATGATATCAAAATGACATTTCTAACTAATTCATAAGTTGTTTGCAGGAAAAGTATTTGCAATGGCAACCGCAATTCAGCTAAAGCTTATCCCAGAGAGTAATTTTGTGCCAACTAACTGAATTTTAAGACGATTGAATTAGGAAGAAAAAAAAATCAAAATACGCAAGACCAAAACCCTAAACAATTCAATACTCTATAAAATTAGGGTTTTCATATCATTGAAGTTTAAAAAGAAAAAAAAAATAGAAATGCAGGAGAAATTGAGTTCCTACAAAAGAATAATTAAAAGTTGTTCATCCATTAACAAAATTGACAATAAAGTATGAATAGGTAGGTAGAGGGAGTACCTGCATACAAGTTTCGTCCCAATCGTGACCGAATCGGATGACAACTAGACGTTCTTCTTCGGCGAGAATGGCTTGATCCACTGCCCATCCTGAGTGCAAGTGAGGCAGCAAGTACGACATCGTCTCTGTCTCGATAAACAAATCGTATAGCCCAGAAATCAGAAAGAAAGAACCATACTACCCAATTCGGACCTCACCTGTGGAAGGCGCTGCCCGCTTGTATTTATACTATTATTATCAACACTCCTTTTTGCAAAATCTTTTTTATTAGTATAATTTATTATTATAATAATTGTAGTTATGATTCACTTGAAAACTTTTGCAATATTTTCTTGTTTTTTACCCAATGAAAAATAATTATTAAAACTTTGAATTCACCGACTAAAATAACTCGAGTCAAATTCCGAGTCCAGAACAAAACCCAAAAAGTCATGACTTGAAAGTACTATATAACTTTGATCAGTTTCATCGTCCAACAACGCGTTCCCAATCTGCACATACATACATATATTTTTTATTAATTTAATATATATAATTTTCGTAAATAAAATTATTCAGGTTTCAAAATTTGGAATATATATATATATATATATAGAGCAAGGATCAAGTGCATACCCCTTATCTTACTCACCCGTGCTTACCTTCCTTTAGGTGACGGTTTCGATCATACAACCGTCGTTTTATACTTTTAGCGACGCTTATATGTTGTCCCGTCATTAAAAGTATGTATTTACCAATTGTATAATGACCAAAACAAATCGCTAAAGGGATAACTGACGTGAATAAAGATAAAATGTATCTACTGATCCCGATCCGACATATCTGAGGAAGGATCAAGAGCATAATCTTAAATAGATAACGCTTAAATAGCATAATTTTATCAAAACGCACGTAGTTTTGGAGGAATGCCATGGCATTTTTATAAATACGCGGTGGCATGGTATTTATAAAAATGCCACCGCGTTCCTCCAAAACTACGCCGTTTTAATAAAATTATGCTATTTAAGGCATTATACTATTTAAAAATTATGCTCTTAAAGCTTTCCGTATATATATATAATACGAGATTGTAGCTAGTTAAATAAGATATGCGCGCATATATGCAGTTGATTTATAATAGTACGTATCAAACCAATAATTAATAAACAAATTTCTGTGCCATAATACCAGCTTTAGTTGATATTTCATTTTTTTTGTGGGGATATGTTTAAGTATCGACAGTAAAAAAGTGTTTTTTAAATTAAAAAGCCAAAATGAACTCAAAGACTACATATATAATTCAAAAAGAATATTCATTTTTTTTAGTCAACTCATGACCAATAAAAAAACTCAGTTAACTCAATCAATTTTTTTGGTTGTTCTAGCTCCTTTATTATATATATATATATATATATATATATATATATATATATATATATATTAGAGTCCTACTATATATTACTGAAATATTTCAAAGAATTACAATTAATACAGATAAGATTATAAAATTAATCTACTATATTAAATATATTATCAAAATATTACCAATTTAATTTATTCACGTAATTTATAATAAAAAAATCTGACATATAAAGTCTGGATATATATGAGTTTCCTATTGATACTGGCTTTTGGTATCACCTGGTTCAAAGTAATCCTTTTCACTTTACTGACCCGGTCGGTTCACCATCCTCAACCAGCCTTTGCTCACAAACAACAAACCCCCCTCCCCCCCCCCAAAAAAAAAAAAAAAATCTCTTGTCACTTGGAAAGACAAATTTATCCGTCACAATATTATATACTCATTGACTAACTAGTACTCCGCCCAGGCGCTTTTCATGTCATACTCCCTTAATAACCCTTCCAAAATCTGTGAAAGACGACTGATCTACATGCAAAATAGTATAGGTGTAAAGTTGCGCCCCTAGCCCATTTCATTAGAAGAGGCTTTTTCGATTTATTCAGCATCGGAGTAAATTATTGGGGCCCATTTGTGACCATATGTTGGGCTATTGGGAAGAATGTTTGAGAAGGCCCAATAAGGTGTTATTCATCAGTACGAGGACATGAAAGACCCACTGGGTATTCAGTTAAGACGTTTGGCAAACTTTTGTGCTGCCCATTTTCAAAAGAGGAAAAAAATTCAAGATTATAAATTATATTATATTATTAATTTAAAAATAATAATAAATTTTTAGAATTAAACATAAAAGTTAAATAAAGAATAAGTAAAGTTGAAGTTATTATAAGAATAAAACAAAAATTATGAAAGGTATTTTAAGAAAGTCAAAACGGTTTCGAAGAAAGGTATTCTTCCGGAATGGTGAAATTGGAGATTGGACCCACCGAATTGGCTGCTAAATTGGATCAAATCACTCACCAAAAGTCTTATGCCCCCGACCCGAATTGCTACTTTAATTTTAATAAGTCTCTCTCCACCCCTACTTATCTTAAATAATTACCCTCGAATATGTAATTTCTTGCTGCTATTGTAAGATATACTTATTGGGAATACGTGAATCTAAAAAACTAAACTAATTCGCATGGGAAAAAGTAATATTTCATAGAAAAATAGATAAATATTTTAATTAATAAATAATTCAGAAGAGCAATTTATGTTTAAAAAAATATATATAGAAGATTCCCGGAAACACCAAAATTGTTTGAACAAATGACAATCTTAATTCTTATATTCTTATTAGAGAGAAATTGATTTTAAAAATTGGCTTATGATATTTATTTTCCCGTGAAATTCATTCACGGAAAAGCTGGGCAATGTACATGTTGGCGTGGCCGGAAAATAATAATAATAGCTTAAATTAATGTGGATTATTCTAGTACGAGTCAAAATTCAAAATGCTAGTTAACGCTCAGACCAAATCAAACAATGTCAATTAAGGATACATCATATATATAATTCAATTAACACATCCGTAATCTAAAACTGGTCACCAAATTCAACAAGTAAAATATTAAGTCTTACTTTAAAAAAAATACAATATAATTTCATAATTCCAATTAAACCTCACTAGACGGGGAAGAAATAAACTCTAATCATAAAAGAAATAATAAACTCACTGGCATGGGTGAGAATCAAAGACATAAAGATATAAGAAATTGTTAAATTCACAACACTTTTTGTTATTTTCACAACAAAAGTGTCAATGTAGATGTATAGCGATGGTGAAAACCGTAGCTATAGAATCTATAGCGACACTTTTGTTGTAGAAATAACATTTTCTGTTGTGAATTTAACAGTTTCCAAAATATATCATAGTACCTCAATATTAAAACCTCATATTTAGTGTGGAATATACGGCCACAAATAAAATAAAAAAGATAAACAACCCCAGGCTGCCACGTGTCATCATTAACATTGATTTAAAGAATTAATTTCTTGGTAACCATACGAGGTTGTGTGTATCGATCTATTAAGAAAGAATGGCAAACCAACAAGCCAGTTAAAGACTTGTTTGGACTACTAAAATTGGTGCACTTAGGTTAACCGTCACAACTACTATCCGTCCAACAAAATTCCTTAAAAGGTTTAATCTTCATGTAACTGTTAACACGGGTAACCCCACAATTCTCGCTTTTGCCCAAAACCTCTAGCTCAAGAAAATTTCAGAGTCGTCGAGTCTTACGAGAAAGTACCCTTCCATTTCTGCTCACCAAATCAAACTCATGCACGCCAAAAGGTACACACAAAAAAACCATCCATATAACACATGATTATCACCCCCAACAACCTATAGCATGCACTACCACATTTCTCATCTTCCCAACATCATGAACAGCCCTAGCAACATTACTTCCTCTCTCTCCTCCGGCAACTCCATCGTCGCAGAAAAACTCTTCTTCCTGCCGGAGATCCAACTACTAGAACTCTTTCTTGCTCTTCTAGTTTTTGTCGTCATACATTCCCTCCGGCAGAAAAGGCGTCAAGGTCTACCAGTATGGCCTGTCATCGGAATGTTACCTTCCTTGGTTTCCGGTCTTCGAGTCAACATGTACGAGTGGATTTCCGATGTTCTTTGTCGTCAAAACGGAACTTTTACGTTCAAAGGTCCTTGGTTTACTAATCTCAAGTGTGTAATCACTTCGGATCCACGAAACTTAGAGCACCTTCTCAAGACTAAGTTCTCGAATTACCCTAAAGGTGAATATTTTCGACATGTGCTTCGTGATCTCCTTGGTAATGGCATCTTCAACGCCGATGATGAGATATGGCAGCAACAGAGGAAGACAGCTAGCATTGAGTTCCACTCAGCAAAGTTCCGGCATTTAACCACGGAATCATTACTCGAGCTTGTGCATGCCAGACTCTTGCCCGTCTTAGAGGAATCACTGCACAACTCCACTGCAATTGACCTACAAGATATCCTCCTAAGACTAACATTTGATAATGTGTGCATGATAGCTTTTGGAGTTGATCCAGGTTGTTTACGCCCTGGGTTGCCGGAGATAGCATTTGCGCAAGCCTTTGAAGCTGCAACAGAAGCAGCTATAATTCGCTTTGTTACTCCAACACTAGTTTGGAAAACCATGAGGTATCTCAACTTGGGAACTGAAAAGAAGCTGAAAAAGTCTATAAAAGGAGTGGATGTGTTTGCTGAACAAGTGATTAGGACAAGGAAGACGGAACTCTCATTGCAATCTGAGGATGAGAAACAAAGATCAGATCTCTTAACAATTTTTATGAGATTGAAAGATGAAAATGGACAGCCATTTTCCGACAAGTTCTTGCGTGACATATGTGTGAACTTTATATTAGCCGGGAGGGACACGTCATCAGTTGCATTGACCTGGTTTTTCTGGTTACTTGACGGAAATCCAGAAGTCGAGGAGAGAATCCTTTTCGAGATATATCGAATAATTGGTCAAAGGGAAGAAGAAGATGGAAAGAAGAGAGAGGAGGATGAAATTAGTCCTTTGATCTTTAGGCCAGAGGAAGTGAAAAAGATGGAGTATTTGCAAGCTGCTCTATCAGAGGCCCTAAGATTGTACCCTTCAGTCCCCGTGGATCACAAGGAGGTAGGTAATATTCAATAATATAAAAAGTTTTTTACCAAACAAAATGAATTCCGATACCACTATATATCTGAAAAATTAATAAAATAAAATAAAATCCTTCTTTTTTCTCTGTTCCTTCCAACAGTTCTAAACAAATTAATTCGTTGTTGTTTAGGTTATTGAGGATGATGTTTTCCCAGATGGTACAGTGCTGAGGAAAGGGGCAAAGGTAATTTACTCAATCTACACGATGGGAAGAATGGAAGGCATATGGGGCAAGGACTGCAGGGAGTTTAAGCCTGAAAGATGGCTTAGAGATGGCCGCTTTGTGAGCGAATCAGCCTACAAATTCACAGCTTTTAACGGTGGACCTCGGCTGTGCTTAGGGAAAGACTTTGCTTACTACCAGATGAAATTTGCAGCCGCATCCATTTTATACTGTTATCACGTAAAGGTGGAGGAAGATCATCTTGTGGTGCCAAAGCTCGCACTGACCATGTACATGAAGCATGGTCTCAAGGTGAAACTACACAGGAGGCGTCACAAGTCTATCTGAGCTTCAAAAGTATATGAATTTTTAAGATACTTCAGAAGCTGTTGATTGTCAATTATGCATACTTCTTTTTATCTTTTCTTCTCCCATTTACATAGCTTGGATTGTATTGAATTTAAAAAGGGAAGAAGGAAAGAATGACTTGGAGAAGGAAGGGAGTAGCATTTTCAGATATATTTAGAATGTCATATACATTTAAATAAATGGTTAGATCGATGTTGATTGCTTAAATTATAGTTTGATTCAGTTATATATAATGCAATGTATAATTTTCCAAAAACACAATACATTACCATAGAATCTATTACGCAGCTCTTCCTCAGCATTCAGTAGATCTCCAATTATAAAATTTCCTTAAAAACTCCAGATATAGGAGTATCTCATTGCAACAAACATTAGAAAGCTCACAAAGAGGTCTGATAAATAGATACTTCCAAAACAAATAATATAAAAAAAAAGAAGGTAAAAGTGAGATTTTACCCCCCAAAAAAATCTTCTTTATTCGATTCGTCAAGCACAGAAGCAACAAAACTTCAATATTCCAAAATAAGTGGTGAACAATGTGTCATGGAATCCTGTTGTGGTCCTGAATAGAAATCAAGAAAATCAATCAATATTAAATATATTACATATATCAGTAAATATCACTTCATCACTAGTTTCTTCAAGCCATATTTCTCCTTGTTAGTTGGTAGGTAGGTCTTATGCATAAAAACTACCGGATTTGTTGGGCTATTATATTGAATTTTGACTTGTATACATTACAACAATTATAATATTGAGGGAGCAGAGATGGTGATTGGTGGATGTGATGCTTAAGCTGATGAGCAATTGTCTGCATATTGAACTGTTAAATACAAAATAAGTTAACACCTTGCTAGTTTCTTAAAGAAGTAGATTATTGAGAGAACATTTTAATAGTAAAGAAATAGAATACCTCATTCAAGCCTTCCCATTCCACTCTTTATAGAACTCTTCAAGGAACTCCTCCATGAACTTGTGCCTTTTCTCAGCCCTTCTACGCCCGGCCTGTAATCATCAAATTTCAAACATCAAAAAACGCAGTATCAAAATCCATATAACCTGTCAATATATACTCATACACATGTATCCATGGATAGATGTATATTTTGTAAGCCTAAAGTGTGCACATAAAAGTTGGTGCACATAAGCAAATATTTCTGAGTTAATCCCCAAATTTAAAAGCACGAGGGCTGGATTATAGCAGGCATGCAAATAATTATTTTAACCTCTGTTTTCATTAAATCCTTTAGCTTGAGAAGCTTCTCATGAAAATGATTCACAGTAGTTTGATCATCTTTCTTCGTGTATTGTTCCTTCGACAGATTTGATCGAGCTTGTGTGCTGGGGTCATGTAGCACTCTGTTCCTACTTCCGCCAAAGGTAAAACAACGTGCAATTCCTGAAACCAAGGTTACCAAAGGGCATCATCAGACAGACAAACCTTAGTAAAATACTATTAGCCAAATGACATATTCAAAGCACCAGCCTAATTATCCAATAACTTCTCCTTCCAAAAACAACAAGAATAAGAAACAAGCCGAGAACAAGTAGTACAAGGAGAAAAGAAGCATAAAAGAGAAAAACAGAAGTTATATTAATGTTAACAGTGAACAGCAGAAATGATGCACAGAAATATAGCGGGCCAAAAACATTATTGGCTTTGATACCAACCTGTGACGCCCCCAAATCCGGGTATCTTCCAACCCGATAGATGGTGCTACACGGTACTACAGTCTACACATACATTCAATTGAATTACATCAATAAAGTGGATATGTTTACCATATATTACATAATAATAAGTCTCTTCCCAGGTTCTTTGTAAACATTACATATGTTCTTTGTCATAGTATCAAATTAGTACAAAAGTAATACTATTTTATTACAAGGATAACTACTTATTCGACTTGGTCTTCCCTTTGTCTTTACCGGATCCTTCGATCCGTTCATTTTTAACTGCAATCATATGGTTCAAGCAAATACTAGCAAGTCCGGGATGCAGCAAATACCCTTTTATCATACAATGTTTTATTTATCATTTTTTATTTTTTGACAAGTAAATATATCATACAAAATAAATGAGTTATTTTTTGACAAGTCAACATATCATACAAAATAAATGAGTAATATAAAAAATATGAATATTCAGCCATGTCCAGCATTCTAAAATTTGTAGACTAAATGAATCTGACACTTGTTAAAGGCCTGAATCCAACACCATATCTTGGTTCATGCAAGGCATCGAGTCAAGTAAAATGTAATGAAATTCGCCCAAGTTTAAGCACAAACAAAAGCATAAAAATCACCAATAGCGCCAATTGCATCAAGACGATCAGCATCTTGCACAACCCCAAATTCTGGAGAAAAACTACCATTTCCTAGCCCTTTAAGTTCATCTTTAAATCCTGCAGAGACATGCTTATAAGAAGTCAAAAATTTGTAACAATTGAAAATTATAACTAGAATATAGAGAGAAAAGGAAAATAAAAGAGTATAGC
Source organism: Panax ginseng (assembly GCA_020205605.1). Lineage (NCBI taxonomy): Eukaryota > Viridiplantae > Streptophyta > Magnoliopsida > Apiales > Araliaceae > Panax > Panax ginseng. Next base: position 8,621,938 of record CM035127.1, read on the forward strand.
TTGATAGTTAAACTTAGAAGGAGTATGGTCACTAATTATGCTTAGAAGTGAACAACTTAACATGCAACACACAAAATAAGTTGTTACTTGTAATGCAACCCAACTGAAATCTCGCACTTAATTAAAATTTAGCCAGATGAGGAATTCAATAGTGAGGCAGTATATGAAAGTTTATACAAAAAAAAGGGAACATCATTGACATACAAAAACTAGAGCAGCTAATCAGGATATTAGAAAAAGTAAATAGTAACATTATCAATTGATTATTGCCCAAAATCAGGAAATGGAAAAACAAGACTTGTGAAGATCTTGAGCACATATAAGGCTGCACTTAGTTATACTTAAATTATATAAATCATCTCTTATGCAGGTCAATGAAGAAGTATTGCAATTCTATATTATGTGGGAAATAATCAAGTTACAAATGTCATTTAAGGTCGCAGACTTTCAAGCAAACACTTTTCCCTGTACTCTGGAAATTCAAAAGTTAGTGCATGTGAAATTTCTAAGCTCTTACAAATTACATTTTAATTGAAGCCCCAATAGAGTATTTGGAAAAAAACATAAATAAATCTCAAATAATACTCATTCTCAGATTTCCGCAACTAATAATACATAAATGTTATCCACATGAAAAACTTACCCATTCCTTTTATGATATCTATAATCTTCATCCTCTTGCTCTCCTCAATGCCCTCGTTTACAAGAAAATCCTCAACAATTTTCTCCTCAGATGGATCTCTGCAAGGCAAAGAAGTATCAAAATATCATGGTAAGGAAATAGACAATGGGTTTGAAGGTACAAAGTAATAAGAAAATAAACAAATAAACTAAGGCATGGAATTTGCTTAGTGTAGGACATATATGTGCACATATTTTCTTACAAGTGCAACAGTGCAAGCATCACATTCTAATGTTTGGCCACTAAATTAAGAGGCTGAAAGCAAAGAGACAGAAATTGAACAACAATACCTGCTTTCTATTAATCAAAAAGGAAAGTTTTTTGCCAATATTATCACCGTCAGGGGAGGATCCAGCCACAAAATTCATTGGGGTCAAATTTGATTTTTTTTTGTTAAAGAATGAAAATTATAACTATATATATATTTTTTTAAATTCAATATAATTTCTCAACACTTAAGTCGTTGAGTTTAACATATATATATAGCAAGGATCAAGAGCATTCTTCTTAAATAGCATTCCTCTTTAAATAACACTCCTTTATTAAAACGACGTCGTTTTGGAGTGACCGCGGGTGGCATTTTTGTAAATAAATGAAAAACAAGTGGGACTGCTCTCTTTTAAGTCACTCCAAAACGACGTCGTTTTAATAAAGGAGTGTTATTTAAGGATGAATGCTATTTAAAAAGAATGCTCTTGATCCTTGCTCTATATATATATATATATGTGTGTGTGTGTGTGTGTGTGTGTGTGTGTGTGTATTCATAATTTTCTTATAAGAAAAATATTAGAAAGATTTTTTTAATCAACAAATTTTTTTATTAAAAACTCAATATAGTACAAATGTGACAAATCCAAAAGAGTTGGATAAGGTCACACGAGATAAAAAAAATTAAGTAAATAGTCTTGGGGTTTTAAGACTTTGTCTTTGAGTTTTAATTTGGTGATAAAAGAAAAAGAAGCGAATGAAAACAAAAAGAGATAATGTCAGTTTTGTTTTTTAAGCCAAATATTACACATGGAGAGAGAAATAAGAAAAGTAGTACAAAATTATCATTATTTTAAAAAGTCACTTATACAAAAAGAGGGTGGTGGTGGGGGTGTGTACTATGGGAAAAGGGAAGGAGCCAAAATTCAGTGGGGGCAGGTGCCTCCCCTGCCCTAGGGTAGATCCACCCCTGATCACCGTACTTCAAAATCTACTTTAACATTCAGAGACGAGAAAAAGGTACAACAACAGAGACAAACTTTGTCAAAATCAAACCATAAAAAGAATTACCAACCTCATGTATTTGTAATCTCCTGCGTTTCAAATCAAATAAATAGTGTCATTAATAACACCAATATGGGCAAGGGGAACAAACACAGATGTTAAGCCACACAAAATAAAGATTGAAATGTGTTTGGAACAAAGTACATTTGCTATAAAAACGTAAAGCATGGTTACAATGTAGGAAATTGATGAGTTTCACTTCAATACTGCTTCATATAAAGTAATCAGAAAATGGGGGTGGGGGGAAAAGATGTCCCAACCAACAAGCAAATATAAATAAGAGTTTGGAATGAAAGTCTGTAAATATTAGCATTGTTATCAAACCAAGGACAACCTATGGTACCACAAGTCCTTCCTCTACCATATTTCTATGCTCAGTATTAATAATTTCTCATGGAATCAAAATTATTGAATAGTAAATAGCATGTATAGAAATACCAATCGGAAGAGTTACAATCACCTATATCATGAAGAAGTGCAGCTAACTCTACCTGCCAAGTAGAAAATAAAGCTTAAGATGTTCAATGGCTTATGAAAAGAGGGATTCCTTCAGGTGGAAATTAGAAAAAGAAAGCCGAAATTGAATATAAGCAAGTTCCACATATTATCATAAACTGTTTCTGAATATGGAAAAACTGTTAATAGCTTAATTTCCCAACATTATCAAATATAATGAACCAAAATGTACAATAAAACAGTATTAAGGATATGATTTATGTTCATTTCAACCTAATCAAACAACATCGGAATCTGACTCAATTAAGTACAAAAATTGAAAAGCTCAACAGCATAATCTAGATAGAGTTAAAACGAAAAATAGAAGATTGGGGGCATACGATTTCCATGGAATCTGGGGAAGAAGAAAGGCCTTGATCGAGGGCAAGAGAGAGAGCCAGGTCCCGAACCCTGAAAACGTGTGCAGCATCATGTGATGCATCGTTCCCCTTCATCGCCCTTTCAACTAGCTTCTCTGCGTTCCTTATTGTCTCACTCCGACCCATCTCTCTCCCCTTCTCTCTCTGAGAAAGTATACAATCAATACCCAATACTGATCCCCTGTGGCCTGTCCCAATTTACTTGTTTACTTTTAAAAGCGTATCAGTATTTTTACAGCGCCAAAATATATTTAGCTACACTTTTTTATATGTATTTTAATACTACAAATTAATCTATATCTTCTTTAGTTCTTTGTTTATTTGTTAACAAAAAACAACATTTAATTTTAATTTCAATCTTTTACTAGTAATCTTCTTTAGTTTTTAAATTTAATATTTAACTTTTGAATTTTTTACTAGTAATTTCTTCAACTTATTAAAGTTATAGCCTTCATCTAAGTATTAGTTAACTCTTATTGTGAATTGAAATTTCCTTCTATAAATACCTATATAATGTATAAATAATAGTAATATTTTTGTTGCAAGCACACACATTAATCAAGTGCTTATGCATATGTATCAATTTACAAATTACGTCATAATAATTACAACATATATCAAATACATCGTTAAAAAATAAAATAAATTTATCCACATAAATCGTAATAAAAAAATAGACATAAATTCCTATTCCTATATATATAATTTTCCTTATTGAAATATATATAAAAGAATTCAATTTAAAATACTATTGTCCTCTGGCAAAAAAAAAAAAAAAATGGTGACGGAAGCAGATAGACGTGGAATTTGATGAAAACGTGGAGAAGTTGAAAACGTGTATCAGGAACAACTCTGCCGCCAAGTCTATAGTCTTATTCTTCCTAAACAAATCCACCATTTTTTCATTAGAAAAACATTCATAGCAAATACAGAATAAAAAATAACATAAAATATAAATATAAATATAAACTTACGCCTTCAATTATACGCAATAGTTATATAGATAGACAAGACAAATATATTACTCTTGACTTTTGATCTCCAATAGAAACCCAGTTACTAGTTCAGATAAATTTTCAAACTCCTCCATGTCCACCCCACCTGTTACTTTCCTCCTCCTCCTCCATGGCCCAAATCCAAGATACCTCCGTTAAATCAGACCCCAGAAGCAGCAGCTTTATGGGTTGTTTTGGATTTTCCCGGAAAAAAGTTGCTCAGAACATGGATGACACGGTTAAAACTGGTAGCGTAAAAAATAGACGGTGGATATCTTGGTCAAAGTTCCTTACGAAGAAAAATGACGTCAAAACTGTTCCGGTCGAATCCCCGGTTAGCGAGAAGCTTAATCGGAGTACTCGAGAACTTGATTCTCTCAAGTCCTTGGGTATTTTTTCTTCTAAAAAACATAGACAGGCCACCGGAATCAACCCGGATAACATTCCGGCTACCAGACCGGATCAGACCGCTAATAATAAAGCTCACAAGGTATGTTATTTTTACAAATTAATATATTAAATTTCAACATTTTTCAAGTAAATCGGCTGAAAAATCAATTGGTACTGCAATTTAACAATTACTTCATTAGTTACAAAACTAGAGATAATTTTTTTAATTATTAATCTACAAAATTTTAAATTAAAGATTAATACAGACACTAGACATATAGTTTCATAGTACAAGACATAAATAAAAAAAATTTAAAATTAATTTTAACTGAAATTAAACAGACAACTTACATCGATCACGGTCAAGGTTTGAACCTAAGAACCGGTACAAACTTATACTTATATATTTCCAGGCAGCCTAATTAATGTACAGAATTTGAATTAAAATTTGATACAAACTTATATATTTATATTTAGCATAAATTTTTCTTGGGTTCAGAAAAGGTCTGAGATTGAAGAAGACATCATTCTCGAAAATCGTGAATTGGGTCATTCAGTAGCGAAGGATGACACGGGGCAAAAACCCTCTAGCCGGATAAAAGATAATAAGAGAACCGGGTGTAGGAATCCCGGTTGGCCACCGGTAAACAAGAATGTGTCAAAAAAGACCATCACGTCGCCGCCCCATTCCGAATCTCCCCCGGCGGCGCCTAAACGAAAGAAACACAAGGAGGTGATCAGTGGCGGTGATGATCATAATGTTATTCGAGAAACCGATGGAAGATTCGACCCGATATTTGGAGTGTCGATTGTCATGGTTACACTGGTTATAATGTTAGTTTGGGGTAAGTTATGTGCCATTCTTTGTACGTCTGCATGGTTTTTTATGGTTCCTCGCTTAATTAGAAGAGCTATGGATTCTAATGTTGTTGTGGAAAACGGATTGAATTCCGGTGAACGGGATTTAAATTCCGAGGAGTACAAGAAGAAGGTGGTGTTAGAGGGGCTTCTTCAGAGAAACCGCCGGAGTACTGTTATCGGAATTTTGTAGGTGTAATTAATTTACTAATTTTTTTCAAGTACATTCTTTTTCTTTTCTAAAAAGTTAGTTTGATCTAAAAATATCTAATGCACGCATTTATATGAACAGTATCAAACTATGTTTCATCTCCTGTCCTAATTAAATAGATGATAATTTTAATATTTTTTTATATGATAAATAAAAAGATTCAAACCTTAAAAAAAGAAATAAAAAGAAACTACTATATTGTTTCCACCCAATTATTGTTTCCATAAATAAAAAGATTCAACCAAAAAAGAAAGAAAGAAAAAGCTTGATTCACATGACACTTGACAGTTAAGTTTATAAGGCTAAATATACTGCGAACTAGCTTATCGCACTACTTTGAATGGTGTGAATTGACTTAAATTTTTATGGATAGATTCACAAATTCAATTAAAGAATTGAAGGATTTAGGGGTCGTTTGTTTAAAATTGAATGGTTGAATTGATCAATCATTCAGTATATTTGTTTTGGAAAAAAAAATCGTTTAAATGACTTAATCGGTCAGCCATTTAGACGATTTGGATCGGATGAGGGCCGAATGAAGTTTTTTTTTTTTACAATATTAACTAATATATTAAATAATATTAAATAAATTTACAACATTTTTGAATTTTTTTAAAGGCGAAAAATAATAAAAATTTGTTATTCAGATGTTTCAGATATGTCATTTATCAAACAATTTTTTTCATTCAAATTCAAATTTAGCTCATTCAAATTCGGTTTTTATCAAACATTCCCTTAGGTCCATATTTTTTTATTAGATATAATTCGTTTGACACGTCCCAAAGATCCAAAAACAAAGAAATATTAATTTGATTATTGTGTTTCCGAAACTTAAAATATCACATTATCTCAATCTTAATCATTAAATTAAAATTTAATCGACGAATTACCAAAGTTTACTCATCCTATTATAATTACTAATAACAATAAATTATATGGGATACAATTAAAATTTTATAAAATTTAAAGAATTGAATAAAAAGATAAAATAATTATATATCTAAATTCATAGATAGACAAAAGAGAAAAAAATTAAAAATGATTTTCAATTTAGTATACTGGATATATACATACTATAAAATACTTAAACGTGAGAAACATTAATAAGTAGGTTTGGTATTACTAAACTCTTGGAAATATACACATATCTTATATTTGTAGTGTGTGTCCCACGGAAAAGGCCCACCTCAACAAATATTTTTAATTAGAAAATATATTTTAGTCTAACTTGGTTTTATCATATGCCTTGTGAGTCGTGGTACCTTAAACTATTATTGGATGACAAAACTGTCATTTGATTTTGCGCAAAATGTAAAATCCAATGAAATTGATGTTAAATAATACTGTAAAATAAGTAAACAGTTCGGATAAATTTAATAATACATAATTTTTAAGAAAAATGAATTTATGGAATCTAAAGTAGGAGTGTTTAAAAAAATATATAGTCAATTTAAGTGAATTATTAAATGTGTTGGTGTCGGAATAACCTAATCAATTCTTTTATAATACTAGTACTTTAATGACAAAAAAATATATATTTATAAAAGATGGATACCAAATTACGTGGCTGGTTGTAGTTAGTTGTTATGACAAACACATCGATATATGGTGGATCATCAATTAATTATATTTTATCACATTATTTTATAAATTAATTTTAATAATACTCTCAATATAGTTTTGTTTTGTTTATGACAAAGTTAGAAATAAATCTTTAAATAGTAAATTTTATTTTTATTTTCTAAAGTTTTATCTAAATTTATTCTTTACAAATCTTAATATAGTTTTAAAAATAAACAAACAACAAAAATATTGGACTTTATTTCAGGAGGAAGGGTGTCATTTACAAAATAATAAAGTTCTTAATGGATCTACTTTAGATTGAAGTAAAACTATCTCTGGATGAGCCCACTTAGTTTGGGCTAAATTCGACTTACATACACTCAGCCATGTTTACTTGAACAATCACGGCCCTCCAAAACCGTAAACCCTAATCCTTATAAATGCTATCCAGGCTTTCTTTTATGTCTCTTCTGCTTAGCTCCTCGGCTCTCTCATCGAAGTCGCCAGATCTATCCCAGGGTTCAACCATGGTACCCACCTCTTTCTCTCTCATCTTTATATATTTTTTATGTATTTATATACGGGAATTGTATTTCTTATTTTTATTTGTCTAGACAATATATGATGCGAAAACTATTATTAGATTTGGTTGTTTGCTTGATGTTCGTGAAGTTAAATTTACTGCAGAATAGGGTTCCATTTCTCCCTTGAGTTGCATTTTTCGTTGTCGAGTTCTATCGTTTTGGTTTCTGTCAGGCTACTCTAGTGGGACATTATTAAATTTTATTAGACCTCTATCCACCAAAATATGTGCTCCTCTTATGTTTATTTCGATATTCATTTTGAGCAAAATTGTTTTTAGCTGGCGGATCTTTCTGCTAATTGATAATTCCCCCCTAATCAGAAAATCTACTAAGCAAGATTTTATTTAGTTTTTAAAATTGATTCGTTTTAATTGTTTAGCTGTTTTGGGCATCTTATTGGTGTTTGAATGTTGCAATTTGCCAGCTGCATACTAGTTTTTCTGTTCTCAAACTATGAAAACGATGAAATATCATGTTCAGGGGTTATGTAGTTTGGTCCAGGTGATTTTAATATTTTTGAAATGCTTTATGGAGAATTAGTTGTATATATTTTTTGTTTTCCTGGTAAAAGAAGCTAAAGTTTGACCTCTTAGGTACAAGTAAATGGTTTTCTTGTACCAAGTTTTATCCATAGCATGCTCTATACCATTACAAAAAGTAGTGAATTGTTTCCCCTTTGGAATTAGGATGATACATTGATTCATTTATGCTTGTTGGATAGTGTAGCATCGAATAGCCTTGATTGTCTGTGAAATTTTGAATGTTGTGTTCTAAACTTGAAATGTCGTGTGAGAACTCTTTTTTTATAATAAAGAAATCTTTTCCCATGATTGTCTGAATGGACTTTCTATAGATTATTATTGAATCTTGTTTATCAACTTAAAAGTAATTGTCCTGAATACTTTTTATGGGTGCAGCTGGTTGAGTATACAATTTTTTTAAAAATTATCGAATACAAATTCAAGCATCCAATAATCTGAGATTTGGTTTAGAGTTCTGTAATATATTGTGGTCTGAACTCTGAACCCAAGTTAAGTGTTTGTCTGAAAAATCACCGGATAGTTTCATACTCAACGTTCAATGCACTTGATGTAGGCCAGAAAGAAGAGGCCAAAGCTATCTTCTTTCGGAATGTGCACCAATTTAGTTTTAATTTATCTGCAGTTGAAAAAATATGACTACATTGAATGTGAGGTTGCCTGTTCGCTCATTCTTTTGACTCTTAGTGAGATCAGTTCTAGTAGGTAGTACTTCATATTTCATTCAGTATTCAGCAACTCTTAATAGTTTTCTTAAGTTTTTCAATTATTAATGACTACATAGCTTGTTTATAGTTTTCGTAAGTTTTTCCTTTAACTATGTTTTCTCTCTCTTGAAGGTGAACGTTCCAAAGACAAAGAAGACATACTGCAAGTCAAAGGAATGCCGGAAACACACCTTGCACAAGGTTACACAATATAAGAAGGGCAAGGATAGTTTGGCTGCCCAGGGAAAGCGTCGTTACGATCGGAAACAGTCCGGTTATGGTGGACAAACAAAGCCCGTTTTCCATAAGAAGGTATTAACCTATTTCTGTTGCTCTTTAGTTTTCCATGTTAGATTGTATTATTTTGTTTCAAAAAGCCTCATCCTTTCTTTTGCTTGTCTTTCTAAATAGATAAAATTCTAGGTATTGTAAACTCCTTCACATATTAAGATCTTATGATCCCATTACAATTATCATCAGCAAAAAGGGGAAAAAAGAAGAAAAAACCCATTAAAATCTAGGCACCATATCATATTCAACTATTGAAGTAATCTTATATTTGCTCATTTTGTAGAAAGAGGGTTTGAGACAGTTTGACTTTATAGTTGGACTCCTTTTGTGGGGGTGAGGGGTGGGGTGGTGGTGGTTCTAAGGTTAAGATGTTCAAATTCTAGTTGTTGGTGTATGATACTATGGTTAGTCAAGTTCTTGACAAATTTCCTATCCTTGATTCTGTTGTTCTTTCTTGCTAGGCTAAAACTACCAAAAAGATTGTGTTGAGGCTGCAGTGCCAGGGTTGCAAACATGTATCCCAGCACGCAATCAAGGTTTGCCTCTCTTCTTTAAAAGCAGTGGTAACCTTGGTTTCACCTGATTAGTTACTTTCTGATTCATTACATGTGTTCTGCTGGCTTTTTTTGCAGAGATGCAAGCATTTTGAGATTGGTGGAGATAAGAAGGGGAAGGGAACTTCTCTGTTCTAGAAAGATTGCATTGGTTGCAAATTGCCATTTGGTTACTGTGCTTTGTTTTTTGGGACATGTTTTAGTATTAATCCTAGCAACAATTTGTTTTTTACAACAGTAAGTTTGCAATGTTTTTACTGGCATATTGATAGATGCTACTTTGTTTGTTATTATGATATGAAGTATGAATTAAAGTTTGTTCCCATTTTGCTACTGTGGCAAGGAAGAAATGATTGGCATCTTTGCATACTTTGGTAATATGAAGCTGCATTGAGTTTTTATCATAATTGAGTATCCAATTGTATAGCTTTTTTTTTTAAAGTTATAAATTTCTTTTGGTCAGATTCTTCAAAACAAGGATGTGTGATTCATATAAAAGTATGTACATTGAGTATCCAACAAGTTTTTTTATAATGTGTGATTCATATTAAAGTATGTACAAGGTAACTTTTGAGACTTAGAATTTTCATGTAAATTTTGAATTTTAGTTATTATTTTGTGGTAATAATATGCCCTTCACCACTAAAACTGTTTTGAAAATTGTAAAATAAGAAGGTAAAATTTGCTTGTGAAGAGTTCAGAACTAAGAGAACAAAATTTTCTTAACAATGGAGGAGAGAAAAAAGAAGGGGATAATTTTGGAGGAGAGAAGAGGGGGATAATTTTGGGGGACATCAAATCTACGGTAGACATCATTATGATTCATAAGCAGGACAGGCCTTTGTAAAAAACACTTGAGCCGAACCCCCTACTTATATTTTCAGTAAAAGTTTGTTATGAATGAAGAGAAATTTATATAACAAAATACAAATGATTTTGAATTTTTCGCTCATTTTAATAAATTATATGGACCGTTCAAAGTTTAGAATAAATCTCATTTATACATATAATAATGAGGCACTTTAATTGTATGCTTAGTGATATATATTATATGTGCAGAAGAGATTAAATAAACTAAGGTGAAATTATTTTTGATTTTTTTCATATCTTATATATGTTCATAGTTCATACGCAACTATAAAAACAATTATAATTCGGCCGAAGTTGAAAACTTTGGTAATACATACATGATACATTACTCATGATTGAAAATCACTTAAGGACCAGAAAAGAGAGGAAAACCAAATACTGGGGAGGCTAGTATAATTATCTGAAGTTCATGTCCATGATGGTGATGATAAAAAGTCAAAACCTGTTTGATTTTGGGACTAGCAATTTAACAAAATCCCGGCTCATAACTAATACTATAGTATTAGTCCCATAAACCCATCACAAATCCAACATTTCTCTCTGTTGCACCTGTAGACATGCGCACCCTAATTTCGCACAGTGTGAGTAAGCTCATAGGTAGAACTGGAAATGGTTTCACCGGCGGCCAATCAATGTATATGGCTTTGAATCGGAGATCGTACAGTCTGATTCCGATGGTGATTGAGCACTCGTCCAGAGGAGAGAGAGCTTACGATATATTCTCTCGCCTACTAAAAGAGCGAATTGTTTACATAAATGGCCCTATCTCCGATGATACCTCACACGTCGTCGTTGCGCAGCTCCTTTTCCTTGAATCTGAAAACCCTTCCAAACCAATTCACATGTACATCAATTCTCCTGGTGGGGCCGTTACCGCAGGTAGTCCAATAAAAAAAGAAGCAAAATTTCTTATTTTTCTTTTTGAATTCATGGATGTTAATTTAATTTGGTCTTTCCAATTTAAGTGTTTTGACTTGTGAAGTTTGTTTGATAATTTATCAAGTGCTATAGTATGAAAATTTTCAATGTCAGGTTTGTTGGAAATATTAGGTCCGCACCATGACATTTTGCTATGTACTACTAAAGTGGTGCTTTGCTCTGGTTGTAACAAATTGCTTTGGTTTCCTCGATTTGTGTGGTACTCCGTTCCTTCCCCATTTGCAAAATTTACAAATATTAATGTTATATTTTTGTTCCATCTTTATCCCTAAAAGAATAATAAGTTGATAGTTAGCATGATAATGAAATTATGGCAGCAACCATGAGTATATTGTGTCATTTTATACTACAATCAATAAGGTAAAAAGTGGACTCCTTTTCTAGAGACAAAAAGAAGGGAAATGACACTCTTTTTGTGGAAGATGATGGTATTTGCTACTATTATGACCTTGAATTAACTTATCTCCTATTATGATCTTGAAATAAATAACAAACATAGATACTTGTCCTTTTAATGTTACTTTTGAACTCTGATGAGGGGCATGAAGCATGTTAATTAGGATTTGGGATATAACATTACAACAGTTATTTTCCATGCCTTTTGATTTGTACCTTTTTGTATAGGTCTTGCAATATATGATACAATGTAGTACATTCTATCTCCAATCAATACAATATGCATGGATCAAGCTGCATCAATGGGTTCTCTCCTTTTAGCTGCTGGTGCAAAGGGTGAGAAGCGGGCTCTCCCTAATGCAACAATTATGGTTCATCAGCCTTCGGGTGGGTATAGTGGACAAGCTAAAGATATGACCATTCACACCAAGCATATTGTTCGGGTTTGGGATGCACTAAATGTGTTGTACTCGAAGCATACCGGACAGTCTGTAGATGTAATTCAAGAGAACATGGATCGGGATAATTTTATGACCCCAGAAGAGGCTAAGGAATTTGGGTTAATTGATGAGGTAATTGATCAGAGGCCAATGGCTCTAGTCACTGATGCTGTTGGGAATGAAGACAAAGATAAAACTTCAAATTAAGATCTGAAGGTAAGAAATATCGCTCCATCTCTCTCTCAATTTGGCATCATTCACAAGATACTCACAAAGCAAACATAACTAGTACCACTATCTCTGTGCATCTGCATATGCCACACCTTCCTGAACTGATGCACCCAAACATGAGTTCTTATCATGTGATGTAATGATTAAGGCCATCTATTAGCTAAGTTGGTACTAAAATAATAACCTATTGTATAACACACAAGCTTATTGGCCACTCACTATCACACTTTATTTTGTTAACTTATCTTCATGCTTTTGCTTATAAGTTATAAGTAGAGTGAGATTGTAATGTATTTTTGATCTAATTTTGAAGAAACATATTGTGTGCTTAGAGTATATACTCTCCTCTTTCAAAGTTGTTGGAAAATCAATTTTGTAGACTTAAATTCCAACTATGTTTCTAGCTAGCCAAAACACCACGGAGTAAGACCAAGAGATATAAGATATAGACACTCTTTTAAATAGGAGAGCCTATGAGTCTGAGCACACAAACTTCAAAGCTTGGATCCGGAAATGTGAAAGATAGTGGTCGGTGGTGGCTTATGCTAGCTACAAGCCTACAACATAGATATTTAATGGTCTCATGCATTATATGACACATGATCAGAATTCAGAACTCATGTTTGAAAAATGCTGCTTCACTAAAATTATATCTAGTTGCAATTTGGGCTTAGTGTTTTAAAGAATAAGTATTTAAATACTTTTTAAAAGTTCAGAAATAGAAGGCATCGAGATGGCTATAACTTTAAGTGAAGGGGATATTGCAGAGATTTTTACTTTATCTTCATCATAGATTGTGAAAATATATGGCTTACTTCTGCACAGCTGGGTCCCTTAGTATTGTATTCTGATTAGGATTTTATTTGATATTTTGATTTTCAGGTATGCATGTTTCTTAGTTTGTGATTCTGTTGCAGTTATTTTCAGGTATTGAGCCGGTGGTATCTGATTGACTTACATGGGGGCTGTTGTTTTTGGAGTAGGAGAAACCTGTGAAAGCAAAAGTGGCTTCTTTTTTCTTTCTACAAAACAAGTTATTACTTTTGGTGGTCATTTATAATGTTGATTTTTATTAGCAGTCATATTCTGATTCATTGCAAGGTCTGAGTCGTTTATTACTTGTTCTGATTTATTAGCAGTCATTTATTACTTGTTCTCATCAATTTTACAGTGGTTGTATATGCGATGCATTGACCAATTTACAAGGTTTAGAATTCAACGAGTTTGGTTATGACTCTAAGATGGCATTTTCTCCCGTTGCCTACATTTTTAAATGAGTTTCTTTTCCTTTTTCCTGGCAATTATACTAAAGAGAATAGATTATTGGTGAAAACTTGAAAAGAAAGCATAATATGTTTGTCCTTAAATGTATAATTAGGCAGGGTTTGATTAATTTGTGCAAAGAGTTGTTCCATGTCTCACTTTCCATTATAATGAGGAGAGAGAAACGCAAACACCACCGCAACTACTTGCACCTGACCAGCAGTCTACTCCGCCATAACTCACTCGGTGACTTTCCCCATGAAGCTTTTTACCTGACCAATAGTCTACTCCGCCATTACTCACTCAATGACTTTCCCCATGAAGCTTTTTTATTCTACAAACACCTTCAACACCAAAACCAACTCATCTTCTTTGACAGTTTTGCCTCCCTTTTCCTCATCAAATCTTGCTAATTGACAAGATTCCACCACAGGCTCACAGCTCCATGCTCTCGCTATAAATACCGGGTTTGGAATTCATGTTTATGTGCATACTGCTTTGGTAAATATGTATGTAGTTTGTGGGTATACCGGGTTTGGAATTCATGTTTATGTGCATACTGCTTTGGTAAATATGTATGTAGTTTGTGGGTCTTTAGTTGAATCAAACAAAGTGTTCGATGAAATGCCGGAGAGGAATTATGTCACCTGGAATGTTTTGATTACTTGGTTAACAAAATGGGGCCAAGTCAGCCAGGTTCTGGCTCTGTTTAATGTGATGCCTGATAAGAATGTAGTTTCTTGGACTGGTATTATTGATGGCTATACCAGAACAAATCGAGTTGATGAAGCTCTGTTGTTGTTTAGGGAAATGGTGCATCGAGGGTGTTAAGCCTAGTGAGCTAACAATGCTAGTGATTCTACTAGCTATTTGGAATATTGGGTGTCTTGAACTTTGCCAATGTATTCATGCATATGGAAAAAATAGCGGGTTTAATGTCTGATATTCGCGTTACCAATTCACTTGTAGATACATATGCAAAATGTGGGAGTGTAGAGAGAGAGAGAGAGCTTTGAAAGTTTTTGAGTATTTGAATAGAGAAAGAATTTGGTTTCTTGTACATCACTTATCTCTGGGTTTGGAATGGCAAAAGAAGCAATCGATAATTTTGAATAGATGGAGAATGTGTAGATGGAGAATGTGGGGATCAAACCTAATCAGATAACGTTCTTGAGTTTTCTTAATGCTTGCAGTCATGAAGGTTTAGTTGAGGGGGTCAATTTTTTCAGAAAGATGGTCGATAAGTGTGGCTTTGTCCCGGATATCATGCATTACGGGTGCTTGGTTGACATGTTAGGAAGAGCTGGGAGGCTTGAAGAGGCAGAGAAGATGGCTATGGATATTCCTACTGATATGGTTAGTATTGTTGGGAGCTTGTAACTTTCATGGTAATGCTGAGATGGGAGAAAGAGTTTCGGGAAAGATTTGTTGATAGGAGAGGGGATATGGTGGTGACCATGTGCTTTTGTCCAACATATTTGTTGGTGTATACGGACTCTGCCAGTGTGAGGAGAGTGATGGATGAGAGGAATGCCTCTAAAGTTCCTGGACTTAGTTTGGTCCGACTCAAGGAGATATGACATACATTTATGCTGGGCTTGGATGGAAGTAATTAGGCTGAAAAAAAAGGGTGTATGATTTACTCATTTCGGGGAATAAACAATTAGTGACTTGATTCACACGTTATTGAGAATGTAATACATTCTTAATAGTATTTTCTTTAAAAGGTATACATATAAAAATGAGATTGAGAGTTTCTATGTAAATATGCTACTCCTATTTTAAAAATTACAAAGTTTGATGTTTTTAAAAAAAAACTTGTTTTTTAAATTTATTTAACATAGATATCTGAAAAACGAATAAATAAATAATTTCATTCTAAAAAAAAATAATGCTATTGATGCCATTAATTTGTTAAACAATTTACTCACGTGTTTTCTTTGATTGGGTCGAGTTGTAGGGTTCAGTTTTTATATTATTAAGGCTTAAATATAAATTAGTATCCTAAACTATATGTCATATTCCATTTCGGTGATTCACCTTTAAATTTTGTCAATTAGGTGATTAAACTATCAATTTTTTTTAATTACACCAAATTGAACACGCCACGTCAGAAATTGCTGACGTGACTAATTGTGTGGGGTCTTTAACAAGCTTATGTGGCAAAAAAATAATTTTTTATTCATTATATAAACAAATCTATTTATATCATGGGCAAAATCGTCAAATCTAACTTAAAATCCTTAATTAAAATAAAACAAACATATCCCTAATTAAAAGATAATCAACCATGGCTTTTTTGATATTCTCTCTCTTCGTCTTCTCTCGCTTCACCGCGCTCTTAGAAGAAGCGAAATTAGATGGACCTCGTACTCAAATGATCTTGATCTGTTGAAGAAGCTTCCGTAAAGAGATGGGGATGGAGGAGGAAGAAGAAGAAACGGGTCGTGGTCTCGAATCGAGTTTGTGGGGAAGTGAACCGGGTTGAAGCCAGGTGGAGGGAGAGTCCATGGCAGGACTTCTGGAAACATCCTGCTATTACCAGTAGCAGCGGCTTCGATTTGTTTCTATTACTCCGATATTCTCTTTCTTTCGCATTTGTTTTGATTTGGACTTCTTGTTTTGTTTGTTTTTCTTTTCAAATTCTGATTTGGGATCTTTGTTTTTTCATTGATGGTTCAGTTTTTTCCTAGCTCGTTTTTTGATTTTTTCTAGACTGGGTTTGATTGTGTTTTGTTTAGCCAAAATTGGTCATGGAGTTTGATTTCTTTCTTTTGATTTAGTTCAAATGAATTTTCTGTTATTACCGATTTGATTTTGCTGATTACAAGATGTGATTTCCGTTTGATTGGTCAGATTGGTCAGATTTTGGTACGCAACTGCTATGGATTGTTGTTTCCTCTTTATCTGGTTGTGAGTAGTTTCTATTGGCCAACATTCATGGTGGTTCTCTAGCTGATTAGTGGACGTTTGGTGCTATGGTCTGATTTTCCGGTGGTCCTTCGCCGGCGGGTTTTGCCCCACTGCCCTAAGTGTCCTGTTCTTTGTGGGTAATTGTTGGTTGCTCATGTGGGAGTGGGGGTGGGGGTGGGGGTGGGGGTGGTGGGGAGGGGGTTTCCTTCAATATTTGGCTATTGAAGAGATTCTGATGATTTTAGATTTTATTTTGTTTAGATTTTTTGTCGTTTTTGATATGAGATTTTATAGATTTTAGATAATTTTGTTGTTTTTATTTAGTTTAAATGATTAATATAAGTGATTTGACGAATTTGCCCTTAATGTATAATAAATGTGTAAATAAATATTAAAATAATTTTTTTTATTTACACATCAGCCGGTGATGACTCCACTTCGAGGGCCACGTCAGCAATTTCTGACGTGGCGACTCAATTTGTTGCAATTGAAAATAATTGATAGTTCAATAACCTAATTGAAAAAATTAAAATTTTGATCCCTGAAGTGGAATATGGCCTATAGTTTAGGGTAGTAATTAATATTTAAGCCTATTATTAATAGTTATAAAATATTATTATTATTATACTAATTTTTATTAAACTTGCCAGCTTATTTGGGATTAGGATTTCGGACGACTTATAGTTAATTTCAAACACCCTTTTTAACACTTTTATCATCATATGCTGGAAATACATTCCTCTAAAATTAATTATATATTTGTTTAAAATAAAAGAAAAAGCAAAAAAAAAATGAAAATTACAAAACAGAATTATGTGGCACCAGGGTCGGACGACACGGGTTAAATCCGACAAAAACTAAGCCATGGAGGTTTACTCCTAAATAACCATTATGCCTTCGCCTCCGTATGCTATTTCCCCTCACAAAAACTCTCCTCTATTCTCTCTCTCTCTCTGTGCACACCTATACGGCTATCCATTACACACAGTCCCTCTTTCTCTCTCTCTTCCACCGCCAAAATTCCCTTCTTTCTCTCTACAATTCGAATGCACAAACCGCATAGAATCCGCCAAGTTTCCTATTATCATCCCTGTTGTTTGCCACCGGAGTAATTGAGGGTTTCTTTCAAGGTTTTGGTTCCGATCAGTATCTGAAACGAATACGTCGTTTGGTGTCTAGGGTTTTGTTGGCGCCAATGGCTCCAGGGCGTAGACGTGGAGCAAAAGGAGCGAATACTAAGAGTGAGTTGAACTTGGGAGATCTTGTTCTCGCCAAGGTCAAGGGGCATCCTGCATGGCCTGCTAAGGTTTGTCTTTTCATTGGATTCTGTATCAATGCTGAAATTCTTGTTCAATTTCATGTGTGGTGTACATCTTGTTAATTTATTTTTTATTTTTCCTCATTCAACTTCTACACATGGAGAGTTAGGTCTTACTTTCACTTGATTGTTGGTGTTGTGCTGTTTTTTACTAAATTGATTTAAGTGTTTGCATTTCTCCAGCATAATAATAAATATATGAGCAAACATTCATTTTATCATTTAAAGCTACATTTTAGGAATTCCTTTTTTCTTAAGGCCATTGCGGTAAGGACTGAAATGCAAATTGCTCCCTCCCCCAATGAATAAAAAATATTGTACCAAAATCCCAAAGTTGTTCATCAAAGAAAATATTGGCTTTCATCTGTTGAGATTATTTTGGGATTTGGAGAGCAGTTTTTTTAGGAACAATGGTTTTTTTCATGTATTGTGCTTGCTTTAGTACATTTCATGATATATGTTACTTTGTCAATTTATTTATTTATAAAAAGTATTCATGTGGGCTTGAATTTTCCAGGTTGACAGACCTGAAGATTGGAAAAAAACTCCAGACCCTAAGAAATGTTTTGTGCACTTCTTTGGAACAAATGAAATGTAAGTATCCTTTGGGTAAAAAAATTAATATTTGTTGAAGTACATTAAATGCGTTGCATGGGTGCTTGATTTCCAGATGTGTCTTCATTTAGTCTTGGCAATGGAAGAAAAGAAAAATTAGTTGAAGAAGATGGGGACTCAATAGCATTATGGTTTCTGATTGTGATCCTAACCGTACAAGTACTATACTTTGGAAGTATGGTTCTAGATTTTAGAAAGAAAAAAGACAAGTAGAGGAAGGAGAACAAACTGGGGAGGGAATGCTGATGAAAACATAAGTGTTATTTCTATGAGTGTACTGAAAGATATCAGATGACTTGGCTCAGATGATTTGGCTTGCCATGGAGCACTGTTCTTAAGAAGACATGTTGGTACTTTTGAAAAGATTATGAAGTTCATTCCTTGAACTTCTGTAGTAGTGTGGCAGTTTGATGAATACTATGGAAACTTTTTGATGTGCACTCAAGGTTATACATATTTAGTTATGCAATGAAGATTAGTAATTATTTGCCTATATGCAAAATTATATTTATTTATTTGTTATATCAAGTAAATAGGTAATATTACTTTACATAGAAAAAGGGATAAGAAATGCCACAAGCTGATGGCTTTACGTTGGGTTAAACCAGTGGTGATGGAACCTGTTTGATGTTATTACTGAAGATTAATGACTTATGAGCGTTGATATTAAAATATACCTAGCCAAAACTTTAGGAAAGGTGGTGGGAGGCTAGGAAAAAAATGAAGTTTCTCTTGATGAAGTCACGATGTTAAAGTGGAATTGGTGTGCTTTGTCCAAGGGATGATGTCCAGATAGATGTTTTGAATGTCAAATTTTTTCTTGATGGATCAAATTGCCTCAATCGATTGGAGTAGTATTTTACGCAACCACTTGAGGTTATCGTTGTTTTGGCATTTTTTCAATAGCTGGGTTCTTATGTTTTTGTAAGCATCTTGTCAAATTATATTTCTTTTACTATGGAACTGGTAATACATTCCTTTTCTCAATTATCTATTTGTTATTATTTATTTAGGAGGTGAAACCTCTTGAAATTAGAAGTTTTCCTCCTTTGGTTGGGCGACTAAATCTGAACACACGCACAAACACATCTTTGTTTTCTTGCCGTAGTTGAACTCTTACTTGTATTTTAATGTGACTCTTGACATGTTAAAGTAAATTTGACTAGAACTTAGTGGAATAATAGTTGACATGTTCAAGTAAATTTGAGCATGACTGTTTAAATGTTAATCTAAATGCCTAAAGACTTGATTTAGGAAACTGAATGGGCTTCACAAGTTTTTTTTTTTCTTTCAAAACAAAAGCATATCAAAAGGTATATTTATGTTTGAAGACTTGAAGTTCGGGGGCTGAGAAGAATTTCTATACTGATTGATCTGCGAATTCAGACTAAAGGATTGATGACGAAGAACATGCAATAGCTGTAGCATACAGTTGTTAAATTGAGAATCGTATTGTGGACATATAACTTAGGTGTTGTGTATTTTGAATTGAATTTGTGAATCTATTATAAAATTCTGGACAAACAAACGAATGATAAATAATATATAAACATGTAAAGAACATTATTTACTGAAGAATGGATCATATTATGAAATGCCTTTTAATGTTAACTAATCTTACAAGATGACCACTTCATCTAAACGTCATTCATGGCAACAAAAAAAAGAAGAAGAACAGCCGGTGATGCTTTAACAAAATTATTGGTTTCTAGTTATACAAACCTCTTTTGGCTAATGTGGATATGCTCAAGGACCAATGCACCGCTGTTTTAAGTAAATATTTAGTGTGGTCCCCGATTAGAGAAGTCATACTATGCATTTTCTTGGATCTAGATGTGGTTAGTTGGATTTGAACCCCTTGAGTGAAATCACCACCCAATATTGTGTGTTACCTGAATCTATAGAAACTCCTGTGTTCCATAGTTACTAGGAATAGAATATTCTTATTCGAGCTGATTGTATGATTTTTCTGTATCCAATCAAATTTTAGTCCAACCCATTTCATGAATAAAAAATAACCAATATAATTATTTATTATATATAACATTTTGTTGTTGCATCAAATACGTATAAATGTTGGTCAATCTAAAGTGGTGTTTATCTATATTATAGCATCTTTCAACTCGATAATAGTTATAATTTGAATGCATATATCTATGTTTAGTTGAGTGAATGATCTGGGATGACTTCCCTTCTATTTCTTCAAGCCATGTTTTAAATTTTTCAGTATTCTAAAAGTCTTCGCCTCGATTAATCCTCGCTAAGCGGTCCTCTAGCGCCTCGATTTGGCTGGGCGCTTAGGCAGAATCAGACTTTTACTTTGAAGCTCTATAATAATTAAAATGAATTTAATTGTTTGCCTTTTTTTGGAATGTTGCATGTAAAATTAAAAAAAATGACATCTATTATATGTTTTGTATTGTATAATAAGTATGTACTGTTAAAAAATTATATCGGATCGTGCTATTGCATAGAATAAAATCAATTAATCAATTAGGTACTTACATGAATTGACGCTTCCGCTGCGCTTAAGGGTGAAGGCCTTCATTGTCTCTCTTAAATATTAGGATGGATGTGTAGGTGAGTATAAAATTCTTGAGACGACAATTGAGACCAAATCCTAACTGTTTTATTTATACAATAGCTAAGGGTCAAAATTTTCCATTAAGATTATGAAACCCTAAGGCCCATTATGCTAAGTACTATCAGTAATATTATTTATAGGTCAAATAATTAATTACTAAACCCATAAATAAAATGATTAAATTAATACAATATGTAAGCCCAATAATTACATAAATAGTAGAGGCCATATAAGGAAATAAAATATTTTACTTCCTCCGTCCTAGGATAAAAGTCTTTATTACTATTTCAGGTAGTCTCAAGTTAAATGTCTACTTACCTTATATATCTATTTTTTTACAATAATTTGCTTATAACACCCTTATTATTAATTGTTATATTTCTATTCTCTATGCATATTTATGGAGTATCACTAGTAATGTGCAGAAAATTATGCAATTAAATGAGAATTTAAATATGAACAATTTTGTCATTTTATCCTCTTTTTTTATTTGCGTAAAAAGTCATCCAGGACTTTTATTTGGGACGGAGGGAGTAAATGTACAATAACTAAATAAATAAATTAGTCCGCCTAAGAAAACGCCTAGACACCAACTAGGACCCGTCTAATGATCCCCCTCCGCTGCCTAGATCCATCTAATGATATTTAGAATACTGAAATACTGAATTTTTTTTTGTACAAATAATCTCATAAAAGATTACGGCTGCTCTTTAAATAATCTAATCAATGACCCAACCAAAAAAGCAACATGTCAAAAACAAATAAATAACTTCAATTATTTTTGCCACACTGTCGAAGTACTCCCTCCCATTGCCAACAAATAAACAATCAACAATTGGAAAGGAGTACTAATACCCAAAAAAGTCAAAAAGCGGGTTTATTTTTTTTATAAAGGAAACGATGGTTCAACATGCCTGACAAGATATATGGTCAGCATCTTGCACCAATATGTATAATTGCATAAAATGGGAATATAGAATGTGAAGAAGTACAACTATTTACACACAATGTATAACCCACAATGCAAGTGGAATTTTGAACTTTTGAAAGGTCAAATGACTGAACTTCTTAAATCACAAACTCATTGAACTTTCTAAAGCTCAAAACCAAATTATTTGAAGCGAACAATGTAGTGAATTTGGATTTTGGGAGAGAGAAAAAAGAGAACAATGTTTTCTATTTTGTCTTTGAACGTGCCAAGACAAGGTAGCTTAAAAATAGTTTAAAAGTGTGGTAATGTATATCTAAGCCCTAAAGATCTTTTAATTTGTTTTTTCCGCTTGAATTTATGAAAAAATAAATAGCTGGTAAGAATGATTTTCATAATGTTTCATATTTAACCTTACCCAATACTTGAGAAATCAAGAATCTTGTTTGTGTCTATATATATATATATATATATATATATATATATATATATATATATATATAGGGGTTTCATCCACAAAGAACCTGCTGTCGTGGAGCAACCCCTTTTTAGCCTTGTGTCAATTTTTTTTTTTTACTCCAAATACTACAACACGCTAAAAAAGAGTTGCTCCACAAAGAACCTATTTGTCGTGAATGGAACCCCATATATATATATATATATATATATAAATATATAAAATCAAGTCTCACAATTGAGTTACTTGATTTTACATTTATTTCTTTATAGGTAATTTGGCCCCAAATATGGGAATTGGAACAAACGACCTTGAGATTAAGCCTCAAAATCTCTTCCATTTCTCCGATTGGGTTCACACGTGAGCTACTTGATTTGGATCATTACATATCGATTTGCATCATTGCCCTGTTTACGTCCATTAATACTTATCTCCTGTTTTTGAATGGAAATAAATCTTGCTACTAGGAATCAAGAATTTCCCAAATAGCATATCAAACTTAGGTTTGTATTTTGGTGTTAGTTGTTATTATGTATGGACTTACCAAATAAAAATATTTTTGCATCAATGCCACGAGACTTACTTCCATACATTTGTCTTAATTTGGGTAAGTGTGTTGCTTTCATACCTTAATTTTGGTAAATGTGTCTATCTTTGAACTTTCATGCCTCAAATCGTATATATAGCCCCCCACCCCCCTTCCAAAAAAAAAAAGCACACACAAAAATGGCCTATAGTTCCATATATATACCCTAAAATTGGTTGATGTGCGACAATCAGCATGTATTGTTCTTGTAGTCCTGTATGAAGAAAAGAACCTTAATTATTTCCGATTTCAAAAGCCTATAACCCTTCTTTAAATGAAAATTTAACAAAGAAAAACTTAGCCTTCATTTTAGTTTCCTTGATCTTTCCTCTACACTTTGATGTTTGTTCAAACTTGGTAAATCCAGAAGTTGTTCCAAACTACACAAGTAAGCTATATGTAAGTTTTTTCCTCAGTAATTAGCTCTATGTAAGTTCCTCGTGAAGTACTCCATAATTGCGGAAATTTTTTTTGGATAAAAGAAGAATTTTTATTTATCAGAGGAGAAAATTACAATGCTGTGGAGATTTTGATTTGGAGTTATTAGGTTTTATGAAAATGTGTCTTCTTTTCTATTTTGTGGGGAAAATTTGGAATGCACGCAATGCTAGGTTGTTTAGAGAAAATTACTTATCTTTTAAAGCTAGTGAGTGAATGATAGAGTTGTTTTTCTTGCGTCTCTTTGGGCTTTTGCTATGGGAGCTTTTAAATGTATCTCTGTGACTGATTATGTAGAGATTGAAGGACTGCACCTTTTTAAAAGTTCTTCTGTTCTACTGAAGGTGGATTTCTTGTCCTCTATTTATTGTATCCTTTCTTTTCTATTAATAAAATTTATTCTTTTATCAAAATAATAATAATAATAATAATAATAATAATAATAATAATAATAATAATAATAATAATCCACGAGCCTATTAGATTTTGTCGTATTGCAATCCATATGAAGACTTGAAATTGAAATATCCTTATTCTTTTTTGGGTAGCTAGCATATGAAAGAACTACAAGGAAATGGAAAAAATATATATTCTCTTTTGGGTAGCTAGCATATAAAAGATGCTACAAGAAAATTAATAATAGTCTACTATGGAATATGCTTTGACCAGGAAATCAGTTTTTGAACTAATAGATTCTTGGGAACATTGTATGTTTTCTCAAATGTCAAGAAGAGGAGAAAGTTTTCTTAAAACAGTAGATATTTCTAGAGATAGAAAAAATAAGAATTATTATTAGAATGGAAGGTTATAGTAGGGGGATATGCCTTTTCTTTTGGTTGTGCTTGTGACCATTCAATTTAACAAGTGGAAAACAAAAAAAAACAAAAAATGAGAAGTTTTAAGATTTTATTTGCTACAACTACAATAAATGTCCTGTTTGACAAAAGTGGAGATTATTGACAATCAGATATTCATGATATCACAGCTGTTAATGATTTTTTTCAAAGGTATTCATGGAATTTCAAAAATTTATTTATTATCATTTCTATATTCTGATAATCACCTATTAGCAACTTGTTGATTGTATCTAGTTTTAGCTACAATTTTATTATAAAGTATATGAATACAAACTGAAACAAATACGAGAACGAATAATAGATGCAATTAGGTACATATAAGCTGTAACAAAAGGGGCCTAAGCAGACGTGGACCTCTTTTGTTCTATCGGAATTTCAGATAAAGCAACATCCTTGGATTATTCTGAAATTTGAGCGGAGTGCTTCAATTTCCTTTAGCATCATCATGCATTGCTCATGCTATTTTTCTACACTAACATATATTAATATTCTACTGTATTACTCGCTCTTTGTTTCGCAAAATCTTCGTCTGACTTTAAGTTCATTATGCCAATACCTATTAGTATAATAGTATGCGAATAATAAAATAGGAGGTATAAGTATCTTCTATCCACGATGTTGTAATTGAGCATATTAGATAGTCTGGCCAAGAAAGATGTGCTTGACATCCTTGGGTCCAACATCAATCAAAATGATATTACTATATTTATATAAAAAAGAGAGATGAATATTCAAGTTCATGACGTCACTTGTATGTGCATGCATGATCACAGATAGTTGCTCTACTCGAACAGCTAATCTAATGTTACTGAATTGTCTATTTCCTTTCATGCAGACGGTATAACTGTCTAGACTTGCCTTTTTTGCAATACTTTTGTTTCATATAAATGTATCTGGTTTCTTCTTAGTTCAGACTCTAGTCAATAGCAGAGAGTGGGAGTACTTTGTTGTCTGTACTTGACAAGATTTTCTTGTGCTCGTAGGAATATGCATCATCTGATATAGGAAGATCAATGGCACTGCAAGCATATTTCCATTTATAAACGACAACTAATTGTTTCATTGACATGCATTTAACATGTGATGTAGCTTTTTTTATTGACTTAATTGATTTTTTTTTTCTTTTCATTTTACTGGGTAATGAGGGTGCGCTGCCACAAGCAGTGAGCAATTATGGTGTATGGTGACATGATCACGTTGCTTGTAGTTAAGCTCAAAATATGATATGATGTGGGAGGTCGCTGTAATGAATAGTTAATTGTGGAGTGTGGACATGTAATTTCTAGTTGGCAAGATAATGATTAAATATTGAATATATCTTCAGATGGAAACAAGGAGTGAGATTTCCCTATTTGGTAGTAATTATTTATAGACATGATAACTTTCTGATTTGCAGTTTCTCAATTGGTTTCCTTTCTCCACAGAGCTTTTGTTGCTCCTGCGGATATCCAGGCATTTACTACTGAGGCCAAGAATAAACTGTCTGCTCGATGCAGAGGTAAGACGGTTAAATACTTTGCTAAAGCTGTGAGGGAAATCTGTGAAGAATTTGAGCAGTTGCAGCAGAAAAGTTCAAGTGGTATGAGAGCTGATACTGATAAACCTGATTTTGGATCTGAGGCTTCCTCTATTCATGGGGTGGTGGATGATGCTAAAGTGAATGTTGCAGATGGGCCACATGGAGACACAGAGATGAAAATCCTGGAAGATCATGGCTGTGGGTTGGAGCGTTGTTCACAGATACAAGGTGAGAGAGACCTTCAAGACATCAAACATAGTATCTTGTGTAATACAAATACTTCTATGTCACCGGTTATATCCTTAACAAAAACGAGCAAACTTTCTAAAGATGGGGCTACGTTTCCAAAGGAAGAGGAAACATCAGCATCTAGTCCATGTCATCCACCCTGTCCTAAAGAAGAAATGTTCTGTGATAATGAACGAGAAGATACTGTAATTCATTACAAACACTCTAGGATGGTGACTCATACTGGGGGCTTGAATGCTAATAAGAACAGTGGTTTGTCCGATGCAAAAAGTGAAGCTTCTGGTGGAGGTGAGAAGGACGGTTCTTCACCTGCGGTTCATGCTAAGTACCTTGGTGGTGGACGCAAGGAAGTAACAAATGGACACAAGTCAAAGAATTTAACTACTGGGTCAACGAGAAAATTAGAGGGTGATGTTCAAGGGAAAAAATTTATTAGCTCGGGTGCTGTTAGATCATCAGTATGTGATATCTCTGATGCCATGAACATCCTTGTATCTGGTGAGAACAAGGATGGAATACGGAAAAGAATTGCTTCCAGTGGTGGCCTGAAGGACTCGTCTACAGCTAACTTGAGTTCGAATTCAGATGTTATTAGCGGAAAGAAAGAAAAACAATTACTGAAAGATAGTATACATGTTGAAGGGCTAGATGAGTTGCGTAAGGATGCGAAAGGCACTTTTAAGGAGCAGGACATGGGTGATCTTTCATGTAGGAAAATCAAGCGCCAAATTGGACATGGGAAGCATAGTTTGGTAACTGATGAGGTTTCAAATCCTGTCAAAAGGTCAAAATCTGCAGATGTTGCGGTTGATTTGACCAAGGGGTCTCTCCAAAGAAACAGAAAAAGTGGTGTTCTTGGCATCAAACCAGGTGATTCAGAGCTTAAAAGGTCTACATCGCAGGGTAAAACTGAAGACCGCTTGGCACCCAGAGCGACAACAGGTAGTTTTGATTCCAATTCTCCTGGTGATGAAGATGTTCTACCCCCATCTAAGCGTCAGCGTCGCGCACTGGATGCGATGTCTGGTTCTTCTACTAGAACTACTGATGTCAAAAAAGGAAGAAATTACCTGTTGTCTTCTGATAAAGTCAAATCTTTAGTCAGTCAATTGCCAACAAAGCGGAGAGCTGTTCGCCTATATGATGACGACGATGATGAAGTGACTAAGACTCCGGTACATGGAGGATCTATCAGAAAGGCTGATGTACATTCACTTGTCTCAGATTCTATAAAAAACATTTCTTCTCATAGTGAACATTCTACTCATGAACAAGCGTCAAGTGGACTTGAGGGTGGCTCTTCTATGGTGTTTGTATCAACAGTCAAATTACTAAGTGAGTCTTTGTCACCGAGTTCTCATCAACATGTAGAAATGCCTAAAAAAGCATCGACTACACGTGTGTCTCGCAGTCCTGGGAAAATAGAATCTGATAAGATGTCTTCTGATGATGTTAAACCGGATTTGGCTTCTCCAATAAGGTCTCCCTTGTCGGTGTCTGTTGTAAAGCCTGTAGTAAATGATGTTGCAAAGCCTGTAGTAGAACCACTTCGAGCCAATAAACCCTTGGTTAAGGTATCTAGTAATAATTCTCTGAGAAACTCTCAGTCTGGGGCTAACAAGAACTCAGTTGTGGTTTCTGATGACCTCGATCATTTTCTGAACCAAGGAACAAATGAAAGAAGCAAACCCGTTCTTTCTGCAGAGAGACAAAAAAATACTCCTAGATCAAGCTCAAGGATGAATGATTCTGTTGTTATAGCAGGGAAGCTTTTGGAAATAAACTCCTTAACTGGTGAAAGGTAGACTTGAATTTTTGGCTGTCTCTATAGTGTATTTATCTTTTTTCTGATGTGCGTTTTTTTATCTGCCACACCATAGGCTGGAAGAAGAAAAAGATGCTGGTCGAGAAGATAAAATGAGTACATTGACAGATTTAAAGATTGAGGATTCCGCTATGTCTATGAAGCATCTTATTGCAGTTGCTCAGGCGAAAAGAAGAGAAGCTCACTCTCAAAGCCTTTTTCATGGAAATTCTACTAGTGATGTTGCCGGAGGAAGTCCCCTTGTATCTGCGGTTCAGCACATTCTATCTGGCTCCAGTAGCATGACGCAACTGAATATGCAAGGATATTACGGTCAATCATCTTTAGCATCTCCGTCTTCTCACATTCATCAGTCATCAAACAATCATCCCGAGGTTGAAGAATTTGAGGATCGAAGAGTTAGTTCTGGGCATCGTGCTGCTGGGGATTCACTTAGTGGTGGTACCGAGGCAGCTGTTGCTCGTGATGCATTTGAAGGAATGATTGAGACACTTTCAAGGACTAAAGAAAGTATTGGACGCGCAACTCGTCTTGCCATTGATTGTGCAAAGTACGGCATTGCCAGTGAGGTAGGTACTAGAGTATCTTTACCATTTACATGGTCTTTTCAGAATTGATTTTTGCACAATAAATTGTAGCCTTACATTGCCGACATGTTTTCAATGTCTTATCTCCCCTTAAAAATCTTGTTTATTGTTGTTTTTATTTACAAAAGCTTTGTAGTTTTATTATCATAATCTTGGGTGGAAAGGAAGAAAAAAATCTCTTTCTTCTTCCATTTCCCCCTTCCATTGACATGGCTATTATTTTGGAGAAACTTATGCAGTTGTAACTAAACATGCCACATATTTCTTGTGAAACATTAAGTGTTGAGCCAATGGTCATATAATGATTTATCCACTATGTGTTGAGCAATATTATGTTTTCCCATGGATACCTTACTGTTTTCGTGTTTGTAGTTTAAAGCTATATACTAGAAGATTAGTTGCTTAACCGTATTTGACAGAGCCTTAGCTAAAAACACCTCAGCGCTTGTGTCTCCTAAATATAAATTTATTTGTGAAATTTACTATCATCAGTATCCATCTTAATTTCAAATGCGTAATTCTTAGGATTGAATCGTTACTTTATGAGACTAAGAAAGGAAGTTGAGTTGGTTAAAATAATCGATTAGGAGTGACTTCTTGTTTAGTAGATGTTTTTCCACTTATTATTGGATATTTATATCCAGTTTAGAGCATTTTCAACATAGAGGAGTCAAAGGAATCAAAGCATTTGTTGAATCAGATCATTGAATAAAAATATAATTAGTACCCCCTCCTATCCCTTGCCTATGATTGATTCTAAGGTTATAATGATCTGCATGATAGCATTAGATGATTATCTTGAGAGTGAATTCAGTAATGTGCTCATGACGATTTGAGGACTTGGGTTAAAGTTGGCTTTGTTTCTCCTAGTTCATGGACTTTGTGTATTATGGTTGGGATTCGGCCTGACAGGGACATTAACTACTTAAGGGGTGGAGTTTGTAACAAACCAGTCCGGCAGTCCCAGATCGGAACATGTGAGAAATTGTCAGGTCAAGCTTGGCCTTGACTTAGAGAAACAAAGATTAGAGGGGAGAAATTGGGAGAGAGATAGATTGACAGAGTTCAGTTTGAGGGAGGGAGATAGGTGTGAGAGCAAATACTAGTCATTTTCATATATTTCATTACTTGTCAAATGAAAAGGCTATTACAACTATTTATTGGAAAGGTTACTTATAGAAAAGTAAAACTAATCCTACACCACTCTCTTATCCTTCACTACAAAATAACTAACTACGACAAGTGCTCGCATTTATTTTATCATTATTAGAATCTACTAACATATTCCATATTCCCTAGAATACTCTATAAGCCAGACAAATACTTTGATATGTACAAGGCTACAAGCTACTATAAATAGTATCTTCAATCATGAATTTTTTAGTAAACTTGTGGTGAGCTAAAATGACTTGAGAAGATTAATGAGACAATGGATTAGACCTTGGTATAATATGATTTGATTCGGACTTGGGATTTTACTCGGGTCGTTACATATGGTATTAGAACCGACTCTTGAAAGCTCAATTTGGGTCAATTTGGGTCATTCATTAGAGTTTTTGGAGGTGGAGACACAAAAGTTATTGGTATTATTCCACTATGGTTAGAGAAGCAAAGATTCTAGGCTTTGATAGAAACGTCATGTATTTAAGTGGGAGAGTATGTAACCCTCCAATCCCACATTGTAACATGTGGGATAGTTTGACATGTATATAAACTCTTAAGTTACTACTAATAATATCTTTAGTAATGACCTTTTGGATGAGCTTGAGATAAGATGCCCCAATAAGATATTATTGAGACAATGGATTAGGCCTTTTTGATTCGGTCAAAGAAATTTGACTTGAGTTATATGTTTTTAAGTATGTTGTGCAATAGGCAATATGAACTTTGTTAGAATGTTTGAAGAAGTCTCAGATTGGTCTCTATGAATATAGAGAATTTGAAGTGTTTGGGCTCTGTTTTGTAGTTTTATTTTTTGACCGTGTTACTCTTGTTTCTATTAAATGAAAGGTTCAGTGTATTATTTAGACTTACATAGTCTTGTTTATGAAAAAAAAAGAGATGATGAAGTACTTCATCGATTGAAAGTTTGTTGTGGGAATTTGTTAAGAATAAGGATGAGAACTTCTTTTTTCAGGCATAGTGATAGTGTTGCTATTTGCAGACTTGGTTTGGAAGAAATGCAAGAATCTTCAATGATCATAGTCTTCCGACCCCCATGTTATAGGAAAATTTGTTTTTTGTTGCTTTTCTTTGGGAGTCAATTTTAGGGGATTTTTAAAGGAGTTTATTTTCAGATATCCATAGGGACTGGGGGACCATGCTTTGTTTCACTTTCTGCTTTTGATAATACTCTTTGTCCTCCTTGGTTGTTTCTTTCTTCTTCTTTCTAATAAAATATTGTTTTGATATCGAAGAAAAAAGGGAAAAATGAAATAGAGTCCCATAGACTTCCTGGCCTTTTGTTCTTTTATTTCATAAAAAGAGCATATCAAGTTTTTTTAGTAGCATTTGTAGATCAAGGTTTGAGACCTTTTACTTTGTTTAATATTAGTATGGTTTTACCATATGTCCCTTTGTCTTTGCGGGGATTATCATACTTAAACCCCTGATTTCTGCAGGTTGTGGAACTTCTCATCAGCAAGTTGGAAACTGAGCCCGGTTTGCATCGCAGAGTGGACCTGTTTTTTCTCGTGGATTCAATTACTCAATGCTCGCATAGTCAGAAAGGTAGAAATACCAGAGAAAGCATATAATTGGTTGTGCTTGTAATAGTTGATGTTCTTTTAACCTTCCTCTTCTGCATTCTTTCACAATAGTGATTATGTTCAGTCTGTTTTCCATGTTACAATGTACTATTATTATCCTAAATATGATTTCTAGTGATCCTGAATTATGGTCTGTCAAGGCACATTTATTGTAAGGTTGGCAAAACAAAATCTATTGTTGACTATTGGGCTTTCTTAGGAATACAAGATTCTTTCAGCTGGTTGAAACCCTGATCTATTTGACTACTTCTGTTGACCTCATTGCTTGTGCATTCCTTAGGCATTGCCGGTGCATCTTATATTCCTACAGTTCAAGCTGCATTGCCTCGCCTCTTAGGAGCTGCCGCTCCACCTGGGGCTGGTGCTCGTGAGAACCGTCGGCAATGTCTTAAGGTATTTTTTAAACTTATAAGTTGAAGGGATTTTATATCATTATCAGAATGTTTGAGTACAACCTCCTACTCCAGGTTCTGAGATTATGGCTTGAGAGGAAAATTTTACCAGAATCCCTTCTTCGGCGTTATATGGATGACATTGGAGTTTCGAATGATGATTCAAGCTCTGGATTTTTCCTTAGGCGTCCATCTCGAGCTGAACGGGCTGTAGATGATCCAATAAGAGAGATGGAAGGCATGCTTGTTGACGAATATGGGAGGTCTGAAATCAATGTTTTACCATTATTTGAAAATTTCTTCTTCTTTTCTTTGTTTTATTTATTTTTTCTCTTCTTCAAGATGTGTGCAGTTGATCTGGTTCACTGGTAGATCTCCAATTATGTATTGTTTGATGTCAAACGTGTTAAATCATAACATCTCAGCCTTTTGACTAATAGCAAAAAAACTGTTCTGATTAATACCACTAAACTTGTTAGCCACATCGTTAATATGTAATAGTTCATTTTTTTTAATAAAGAAATGACTATTTTATTCAGTTTAATGAGGTCCAAGGTAATGAGTATCACTTGTATTAGGGTTTACATCTTGTAAGAATTGTAAGTATGATCAAGCATTCTTAAGTTGATGAGAATACGAGTATTTAGGATCTAGAGCTTAACTGTAAATGGTATGATTGCATCTGATGTGTGCTTGTTTCGAAGTACTTAGTTCCTAATTCCTATCGTCTAATCTCTTCAGACGTATATATAGCCTAGTTTCTCCAATAGGAAAACAATCTGATCTTTCATTCGGTAAAAAAAAAACACTTCCGATATGTTTTCTTTAGTGTCAACTTTTGTAGGAGGCCTTTCTTCAACAATACAAAAATTAGCTAATATATTGATTTGATGTGTTGATAGTCAACATGGTTTTGTTTGGATGCCATTCTCATGGTTATAACTCAACTCATTTTTATTTTCACAAACCTTTATATACCATTATTATTGTGTATAAACATACTATTTACTTTTCAATGCTGTGAATTTTTGAAGTTGTGAATTTTCGTGATATTGGATCATAAACTCCCTCCATCCATGAGATCCTCGGCACTTCTATTTTTTTGTAGTTATTAAAATTTTGTTTAGTTTTTAATAGAGCACTGATATCTTATTCCATCAAATAATCCTCTCATTTGAAATTTAATAGGTTTTCATCTATTGTATTTGACTAATTGACTCATATGTTGCAATATTTTTTATGTTGATCTGTTATGTTTGAAGTCAACAGAATTTATCTGAGCATTTTGTTTTTCTTCGTTATTATCACAGCAATGCTACATTTCAGTTGCCGGGCTTTTTGTCTTCTCACGTGTTTGAAGAAGAAGAAGAAGAAGAAGAAGAGGAACTTCCCAGAAATTCATGTGAAGAAGATGGTAATAGTTCACCAGTTGAAATGACAGGTTCTATAGGAGAGGCTGAAACGATTACGGTTACTCCAAATGACAGGCGCCACTGTATCTTAGAGGATGTGGATGGTGAGCTTGAAATGGAAGATGATTCGGGACACCCTAAGGATGAAAGGACATTTTTCACGGGTGTTTCCTTTGAAAGTGTTTCTAAAGAGCAAGGTTCAGATAAGATCTTTGAAGCAGCTCCAATTAGTTTTACCGAGTTGTCCCCTCAAAATGAGGGTTCCCCACCGTTACCTCTTGATTCTCCTCCTCCGACTCCCCCTTTGCCTTCTTCACCACAACCACCACCACTGCCACCTCCACCTCCACCTCCATCATCTCCATCACCACCACCTCCTCCTCCTCCACCCCCTCTTCCATCACAGGCACATCCACGTCCTCCACCTCCTGCAGGCATGCCACCATTGCTGGTTCCTCAATCATCAGTACTACCTCAACCTTCAATATTATCTCAACATTTACTTCCATTTCAATCATCACTTCCATCTTCTTCACCAAAACTGGCGTATCAACCTCCAGTACCACATGAATTTTGTGGTATACCTAGTGTAAGGATACTCACTGTTGTTTTATTATTTTCTTACATGTGTAGGACCACAGGTTGTAATATCTTTTTCTGTTTACAGGGAACCCAACTTGTCCAAGTGCCTGGAAATACACTTCGTGGAGCTCATATTGATGTTAACATCAGGAACGAAATGTTTCCACAGCCATCAACTTGCTTTGTCTCTTCAGGAGCCTGCAATTCACGAGAACCTTCTGGTTATAATTCAACGAGGCCACTAGAATATGTCCGTAGTGACTTGTATACAATTCCCCAAGGACCACAACCCAATCAACAATTTCACCCTTTGACACAAAGAGCTTTCCAACCTGCCCCTCCTCCTCAAATCCCATCTAGTCATTTTTCATATTCGACGCCCACAGTTAAGCAACATCCTCAGCATCCTTACCCTCCACCATACTCATTACCGACTCATCCTGATGGACCAAGACAATATGTTACTGATGAAAATTGGAGGATGCCATCAAATGAGTTTAGCACCGATAATCAACATGGTTTGTGGCTGAATGGAGGGAGAAGTTCATCAGGTTCAGTGCCTTCTTTTGTCCAAGAAGGTACGTGGGATTTCTTCTATGATGATCTTACAACTCATACTTGTAGTTCTTAACCGATTGTGCTAATCATATTGATTTAATTTTTTTATTTGTTACTATAAATTTTTCTGGTGCTAGTCCTCAACAAGTCTGAGATAATTTTTGGATTAAATTTTCAAAAACTATCTTTAAATTGTGACTGCACATTCATTCGTATGTTTTAATTTTTGTTCTGGCAATGTATTCCCTGTCCAATATATCCAAGCTTGCCTATGGATCTTAGTAGTCACACTTATATTAGCTGTGGCAAGATATCATATCAAGAAATTAGTGTTGATACTTCTTTTTTGGATGAGTGGCATGGCTTGCTTACTTGTGGGTCGATCATTTTTTAGTTCACATTTTTACGTTAATTTTTTCATTTAATTTAAATGTGTTCTGTTTATATTTTGGGATTCAAGTTTTAGGGTCTCCTAAAATATAACATATGGGCTATAGCTATAGGGTAAGATTTTTGTTACGGGCTTCTTTACATGCTTCTGAGTCGAGTTTAATGAGTGCAAAGGGTTTGCCCAAGTCTTTTATAAAACTTCGACACCAGGAATGCCTAGTAATCATGGTGTGCTGGTTTCCAAGTTGTGGCCTTCATGTCGTAGTTGTGACTTTCTACTTATTAAAGTGAATTTAGGTGGTGCCAAATTGGTAAGAGCTTATTGAGATTGATGTGGATCTTCTTATTTCCTTTGCTTGCATTGTTAACTACTTGTCTAGCTGTTCAAAAACATCTTTATACCAATCGTTGTCGGGGTCAAAATTTAATTTTATTGCACCATTCAACCCCCGAGCATACTCCAAAGCTCTTCTTGGTTGTTCCCTTCTGTTGCCGTTTTAAATTCTAGTCATATGGCACCATTCCGTAGCATCCCGGGAAACCCTCCCTCTTCTTCCCTTTTTTCCCTTCCAAGCTTGCAGCCAGACCTTGCTAGTCACTCCTGTTTGGTTAACATCCTTTCTTTGATACAAAGTCATCCCCTTCATGAAATTATCCCCTGGATCTTGAGACCACAAAATCTTTCCTTACTGTCCTTGGGGTCACCGTTCACAGTACATTCATTCAGATTATCCCACTAAATTCTTCTTTTTTATTCTAAAAACTCTATCCAAACAACCCAATAATTTTTATCTGTGTAGCATCATAAAGAGATCTGCATTACAATCAGTTACTTCGAAAAGCCTCATGTATTGCAGATTGTGTTATGTGCATGGCATTTCACAAATACCCAACATTTCAGAAATAATTGATTTTCTTGTAAATTTTTCTATTTAATCCTTCATGTTCACTGATCAGCTTTTTGGAAATGTTACCGTTAGAACCCATAAGTTTTCTGTGTTTTTCTTGATGCATCACTATATGGCTCCTTTGCCAGGATTTTCTGATTTCTGGTCTCTGCAACTGCTTTGTCAAGTTCGCCAATTTCTGGGTGAATCACTGCCCGGTAGTTTAACACTTCCTGTTCAGAATAGAAGAGTATCTGAATTGATCCTGGCTCTTTTTTCTATTTTTCCCCCTTCGTGACAAGTCTGAATTAATCGTGGAAGTTCAGGCCTTGCCTTAGTTTTGTTTTTGTTTTTTCAAATCTTTGATGACTCCATCATCTATGATTGAGTTGCGAAAACTTCTGGATAGGTATCCTACATATGAACCGAATTCTTTTTGGTTAAAGAATCTCTTTCTAGTTGCTATGGAACAATTAGGAGATCCTCTAGAAGAAATGCGGGGTTCTGCTTATGGCGGCAACATTGGAGCATATTAATAGGGTGGTGATCCCCGCTTATGGGGTTAAATCAATATGTTCTAAGAAAAGTATTTGAATATCCATCTCATCGGTGAAATCACGGATGAAAAATTGGAGCATATTGATTGTTTTAACAGAATTTTGCATGGCAGGTTATTTTCGGCCACCTCTCGAGAGGCCTCCTTCAAATAACATTGGTTTTCAACCTCCTCCTGTTAACACACTTCCAGCTGGACCTACCACAAATATTTCTGGTTTTCAACCACCTGTTATTAACACATTTCCAGCTGGACCTCCAATTCCAGGTATCCCTCCATATAAAAAAGATGCTTCATTGTTCTTTAAAGTGATTTCCTAAAGTACTCATACTACAGCTGTGGAAGAGGATTAAATTCGTGGTTTTTATTTTCATCAGGCCATGGTGGTCCACAGATGATGCCTTGTAGACCAGACTTGTCTTCGGTTGGTTCTTGGAGGCCAGCTTAAGCCAACCTTAAGCTTCCTTGTAGATCTCTTGTAAGTTTTTATTTCTTTGGTGTGCAGTTTATTCTGAGGTCCTCTCAAGGAAAGAGATTTAGGTATTAAAATATGTGGTCCCTCCTGCATATCATATTCCCAATCATCTTTAATCGAAGTTTTATCTCTCTTTTGATGCCATGTGATTGGAAATGCTTGAAAGGAATCCTTCTCATCATGTGCAATTATTATAGTTGATGTTTATTCTGGAAGATGCATCAGTTTCTTTTCCTAATTATGAATAAGGTCAAGATCAACTTGGTTCTTATGTTTGCAGCATGCTTTTCTGTTGATCTTTTTCTCGTTCTTGTGCTTTGAGGTGATCAATTTGACCTTTGTTTTAATTATTTTGTTTCCAGTTCTGAGGGTTGGGGCTTGAGATTGAAGTCCATTTGTAATGATGCGAAGAAACCACCACTGAATGGAGGAGTTGTTACAAGTTTTGGAGACCCTTGGCAGGATTTTGTATATTATAATTTTCCCTGGCAAATGAATCCCGGAGAGATTTACTTCAGACTGTAAGCCCGTATTTCTCTTTAATACATCTGATAATAACTTTGTAATTATATCAAATATACTACAAAAATGAATATTTTTCATTCAACAAATTGAGTTATAAAAGAACCACACATTAATTATTTATCCCCTATCCTTTTACAGTTTTACTAAAGGATAAGAGTCCTCCATTCTATGTGGTTTCAGTTCAAATGATTACTCGAAATTTTTATATCAGAATCCCAAGTGCGTGCAACTGGCTAGAGCACCGGATTTTTCTAATTAATATGGGCATCATGCCAAACAGCCCTTGCCTTCTCAAGAACTTGTAAGAGTATTTTAATGCAATTTTTGATTGGATTGGGTGAGTTGGGTGCCTAATGAGTACTGCCTGCTGAGCAACAACTGATACAAGTCGGCCGAACTTTAACCCTTCTAGGTCATTATTTTTTATCTCTTTCAGAAAGGTAAATGTGCCACTACCATAAACCAAATGATAAAAGATTAGCTAAGATTAACCAAATACTCCTCCTATTATGGAACCACGTAGCAGAGCCTTGTATTAGCATTTATCCCTCTACTCTTTTAACATAAAGGGACAACTACAGCAACCTATGTCCAGGTAACAAAAATAAAAAAGGTTCGATAATATATATGTAATCCT
Source organism: Panax ginseng (assembly GCA_020205605.1). Taxonomy (NCBI): domain Eukaryota; kingdom Viridiplantae; phylum Streptophyta; class Magnoliopsida; order Apiales; family Araliaceae; genus Panax; species Panax ginseng. The sequence goes on from CM035127.1 coordinate 8,659,656, forward strand.
TCCTCTCTCATCTTAAATAAACAGTTCTAAATCTAATATACATTTGCTAGAAGGTTCCAAGTTGCATACGCCCAGAAATATATTAAGAGTTGAACGTATGGTTTCAGGTCCTTGCATTCCAATGCTTGGCTTGAACTGCAACTCCCATCCAGAAAATATAGAAAGTATTTTTCTCGGCCAAAATTTGAAACATATAGTAGCATCCTAAACTTGCTTTACCCCTTTTCCTTCCTATCTCCGCCAGAATAATGGATGGGCCAATGAATTATGAAACAAAATTATTAAGGAAAATTGGGATTGGGTAAAGAATTTTACTAATCAACTGCAGTTTTGTTCTTTCTGCTGGTTATTGGCTTCGGCAAGCTGTCAAAGATTGGTCTTGTAATGGCTGCAGTTGACAGGGCCTGAAGATCTGGCTTTAAACTCCAATTCACTGTTGGCCAGATGGATGAGCTATTATCTGAATCCTGCAAACTTGATGTACTTGACGACTTCTTTACACCACTCAAACTGTCAATCAAAGAAAATTCCCCCACGGCTGTTGAAATAGAATTCTGCCAACCTACTTCACCATCAGCTCCTGAGACGGTCCGACTCGCAGCTTTGGGCCTCAGTGCTAAACCTTTACCAGCAATTGTTGAAAATCCACCACTGCTAGTATCTTCCTTCAGCAACGTTTCTGGGGTACGAGAACTAAAATCAGCTTCAGATTTCTGGCGCCGTCTTACCAAATTACTGATCCAATTATCAGTGTCACCTTCTCCTGTGCCTGCAATTGACACACCATTGGCCAAATCCCCATTCTCCAACTTGAAACCATTAGCTACGCTCTTACTTTTTCTATGAAGACTTAAAGGTGGGTTCGTGTGAGGTGAAGGCTTGCCAAAAGGTCCATCCTCCAAGTAATGAGACCCTTCTTTCCAATAGACAGCCATTTCGCATCCTTCAGGTGCAGTTTTTTGATCTGGTGGTTTGAGACCATAATATCCTTGTAAATTGTTCATGGCTGGGGAGACTCTCCGCTTGGAAGAAGATGTCAACTTCAGTGATTGGAATGAATCAAAAAAATCAGAATGCCGTCTGGGTGGGGTCTGCTCAGAGCTGTTTGTTCTGCAAAAAACATTTATCTTGATAAGTCACTAAATGTGCCATGCAAATAAAGAGGACAACTGGATATTCAAAATCAGATAGTTTTCAGTAAAAAGATATCCAAATATAGACTCTGAACGGTACAATTGAGTAAGCATATTTTCCTACATTCCTAGCGTGCATACACTTTTATTACCAAGGTTCAAGATAAAAGTGATTACAGTTTAATACTACCAACAACCTTCTATCATTGCATTAGCCCCATCACAACAACCGTGTCCATCCTTCTGCTATAACCATGACCACAGCCAAACTCCATTACCGCAGCACCACCACTATTTTATTCATAATTTATCTCTTGGGTACCCTATAATCTCTTTATAAAAAAGTCAAGCTTCTTATACATGTGCAGTCAGCTTAGGAGTTTAGGACAAGATATGAGGTCAGATACACAGCTGCTCTTAACAGTATTTCAATACAAGCCTATATGTTAAGAGCTTCACTTGTCTTTGCACCTGGCATCGCACCTTTGGGCCTCCTCATTTTCTAACACTACAACTATAACTTATTATAGCACAAGGCATAAAACACATCCAACTGCCTCATCCTAATTCCAGATAATGTCATTAAAAATCATTTCAACATCCCTCATCTACTGAGGTATCATGACTGAAACTCTTTCAATAGTCTTGATGACAAAATCTTTAACCTAAAGAACATCTTGTAACACATAAAAAAGGTGAGATCGGCACCAAAAGGAAGAGTTAGATATTTTTCCTGGAAAAACATAACATGATTTCTTCATACTCTACTAGATGCCTTATCATATTTTTGACCAATCCAGGTATGATTAATTTCGGTAAGAGCAAGATTGAAGCTGCATGCAAGACCACAATGAGAAACCTCTTCTATCAAATATTATAATATCAAGAGTTACAATATGGAGAGAGAGGGAGGAAAAACCCTCTAATAACCCTCTAAGCAGACTTCGTGTCTCATATCTCGCCATATAAACAATGTTTTCAAGTTTTGGGAGTTTCGAACTAAAAAAGGTGACTACCGTACCCTCTCATTTGCTACATGTATTTTCTGGAGCCAGGTAGATCCAAGACATTGTTCATTTTTGTTTTTCATTTGTTGATAAGTTCATTATCTGTATTTATCTAATCTTGGTAAGAGATATGTCGACCATAGTTGTATAATATCTATCACATGCTATAAAGCAACATGGCTTAAACACCTTAAAAAAACTCTGACATTGATGCATATAGAGAAATAAATAAACAAGAATGGTGAAGTATCGGCAGTGACAACCTTGACAGGAAAACACTACATTCTTGTACACATTTCAAACAGTAGCATCTACATAAGATGGCACATTAAGTCGATAAACTATATAATTAGCAAGACATCCGAGTGACAAATTCAAGACAACAATTGATATAGTGCACAGGGTACTGATTATGTGCCAAACAGAAACATGTACAATAGGCCACTGGTGGAGTAGGGGAAAAAATGATCATATCAATACCGTTGTGTATCAAAACCATTTGTCAAGATGGGAGATGGAGGATGCCTCCCTGGTAGTGGTATGTGAAGAGTCTTGCGAGCAAACATTTGGAGATCTGACATCAGACCATTCATCTTCTTAATGTCAGCCACCTGATATATCATTTGACAATTCATGTCAAGAGTAATGATCATCCATTTTACCATCCAACTTTCAGGTGAAAACAAGATGGAATAACAGAAAAATGAAATAGATAATCCATGTAAACACATTCAGCTAATGGAAACATGAATACAGACTACCCATATTTGTACAGTAATACTCAGACATAATCACACTCATAACATAAGTGGAACCCATATTCAACAAACCTAAAACTCCAAATGCATATAATTCCCTTGAAAGAGATCCCAAATTATGTACTATAAATAAATAGAGCAGATACAGTTTTTAGTTTTTACAATTCTTTGAAAATTTAGTACATTTTGAAAATAGTGTGTTAGTCAGATCTATGGGTTACTGAAACTATTATATAAAATCAAAATAATAACAATTTCAGAAATCCGAAAATCATATTCCAAGAATGATTATTCTTCAATCCACTGTGTAGTACTCTATCTCACCTTGGATTCCAGATATCTTTTGAAAAAAATGATTATTTTTTTGAAGTTATGAAAATTGAAATCTTAGTCACATGATTAATAACTCGTCTGAAAAATGATGATTATTACCACATAAAAGTAGATTCTGTATAGATATATCAATGTCACCGTGTGCAAGTAAAAAATTATTTCAACAAAAAATTAAATCAAAATTGGCCATTATTTAAGGACTTAATAACATATATTAAATTGCGAATATTACCTCAACGCCATATTTTATGGCAACACCAGCTAGAGTATCAAATTTGGAGACATGGTGTTCAATGTAATTTGAACCACCAACACCAACGCCGACAGCCACACTAGCGCCACCAGATAAAGTCAAACACGAAGACGAGGAAGAATAATCGGGCACCGGAGAAGAAATCGGAAAAAGCTTCGACGATGATGGTGAGTCAAACATGGATGAAAATCGATGATTTCCGACCCCGATTCCTCCATTGTTTCTCCATTCTCTCTCCATTTGCATGCTCCCCTCGCCTCGCCGAATCAGAATAAAAAAAGCCCTAGCATACATAAATACATATACATCCGTATCTATAAACTTACATAGAATCAACAAACTATGTAAAAATGAGAGAATCGTGTATAGAGGGAGAAAGAAGGTCTTAGATCTGGTCGTTGATCTCGTGTTTCTCTCTCTCTCCACCTTCTTCTTCGCGTTTCTCTCTTCTCTATTTCGCAGCGCGTGTTAAAATATTAAAGAAGCCTTTAATTATGGTAAATTACGAAGGAATGTCAATCACTCCCACCCCCACTCCCCCAAACTAAATAATACTTTTATCCGGGTGGATTTTTTACCCATATTAAAAAGAAGAATAAAATGATAAAATTATTCATAATAATATCATTAGATATGAAAAAATGAAAAAAGAATTAGAATAAAAAAAATACGATATATTTAATGCTATGAACATAATAAAAAAATATATATAAAAATTTAATTATTAAAAAAAAATGAATATTTAATATGAGATCCCGGAACGGAGGGTAATAAAAATGAAAACAACGTTCCCACCTTTTTAGCCTGATATAAAATTAGTAAAAATCATTTGGTTTACCTTTTTCACTGAGTAAATACACCTAAACATATGGATATGTCAAATCAACTAATTACTAAAAATCAAACGTCACCCCCAACAATGTTAAGACCTCAATTTCAATTAAAAAAGGAGAGTAAAATTATTATTTTCTTTTCCAACCCCAAAAATATTAGGCCATGCTAGTTTGTAAAAATCATGATGGAGATTAAATTATTTACCTTAATTTAATATTAATTGATGGACTATTAAGTATTTTAAAGTCATTTGATAATTTAAAATGTGAGGAAAATTAATGGATTATACAATCTTTCATAAATAATCTTAAAAATAATTAAAAAAATAAAATAATATGTAAAATTATTTAAAAGAATATTAATTAATCTTTTATTATGAAATTAAATAATTTAAAATAATATTAAATTAAGATAAATAATCTAATTCTAAATATATGTTTTACAAACAAATAGCTTCGGAATTCAACGTAGGATTTGTTCATACGTTGACTTTAATAGGTAAGACTTTAAAAATCTCTCCTTTTCACACTGGAATTTATAAAAAAAAATAATAGTAAAAAGTCAACAAACTCATTCCTTACTTAATATTGTCTTCTTCATACTAGACACTAGTGATCACCGACGGGTTCCACCAGAAATCTTAACACCATATTATATTGAAAATTGATATTTTTATGTAAATTTTATTTATTATAATTTATAATAATAATAATAAAAAAAAAAAGTACGTGCTTATTATGTTTTTTTAGACTGATCGTGTTTGTGAATTTTAAAAAGAAAAGAAAGATATGATTTTTTATTATAACAGAAATTCCAGTTATATCCCCTACTCCTAGTTATTAAAATAAAAATAGGAGTTGGAGATGCGGGGTATCGATCCCCGTACCTCTCGCATGCTAAGCGAGCACTCTACCATCTGAGCTACATCCCCCTGACATGTTATTGGGCTCTGTACAATGATATTTACTTGAATCATCTAAGTGTATATCAATTGTTTACAATTAATTAGTCTTTCATTTACATATAGTCCGGACAATATTTTTTTTTTTAATAAGAATAATACTTGGGATTAAACTATCAATCTGAATTTTTTTTTTTGTTTTTAAAAATCGATTTGTGATTATTAGTTCTGGGATAATAAAATGACTTAAAAGATGAGACAATTTAATACTATGTCCAACTATATATTATAATTTATACCATTTGAGATTAAAAAATTAAAGATAAAATTAACTTTTAACTCTCTTTAAAATGATGGATGTATCCTATCTTATCCATCTATACTCAAATTAATGAAAATATAATATATTTGTTATTATTGATAATGATATAATAGTCAAAACAGTAAATTTTTATTTAATCCTTTAAACGTAACATACAATTATTTTAAATTATTAGAATAAAGACGTAATTAAATTTATTTAATTTTATATTTAATAATTTAAATATAATTCATAAAAATATAATCTCATAATTATAATTTTTGCCAAAAAAAAACATGGCCTTAATATTCTTGAGAAAAATCGAGCGTCATTGTAATACAGGGACCAAAGTGATATTGCATGGAAACTGTAGGACACAAAATATTAAATTTGTCCAAATTAATCCCATCCACTCGTACTTGTGACGCTTTAAACCTCCCGCGAAAGCCAGTAACTGTACGTGTATCCCGTTCATTCATTCGGATAAGAAAGACAAAGAGAAACAGAGCAGAGCTCAAACAACAACAATGGCGACTAATCTTCAACTACTCACAGATTGCTCAAATCCTATCATCACGCTCAAGTCCTTTCTTTTCCCCATTTCTATATCCTCTTCGTCCTATTCCCCTAATACTATTTCTACTTTTAATCTTCGGAACTCACAATCTCATCATCATCGCATTGTCCCAAAAGCTTCGTCTACCAACCGCAGAAAATTGATAGCTGATACCGCAGCTTTGATTTCTCTAGCCCCTGCATTTCCAGGGTTTGATGTATTGCCAGCAAAATCCGAAGAGCAACTCTCCGAATGGGAAAGGGTTTCACTTCCTGTTGATCCCGGGGTTGTACTTCTCGACATTGCTTTTGTCCCCGACGACCCCTCTCACGGTATCTTCTTCATACTCCTCAATTTCCAATATTAATTGTTTTTTGCTAACATGGGAGTGTTTTTTTTATATAGCAAAAGCTGTCAATTTGCAGTTATATCACCTAACTAACTTTATTAATCCATCCGTACTTATAAAAAGAGTCTCATTTGGTACCCATTGTTAACAAGTTTTTATTGTATACTACTCTCAATGAAATGACACTCTTTCTGTGGGAAAAAAATAACTGGCAAATGGGATTTTTTTGGTACAGGGGGAGTAATATTTACTTAAATAAATACTTATTTTAAACATTATGTCACTTTTAAGTCTATTTTTATTAATGGGACTCCCTTTCTGTGGCGGTGGGAGTTTAAAGAATTGTTAATGCAAACGATGCTATTCATAAATGCAAACTGATACTAATCATAAATGCAAGAGCAATTTACAAAGTTTTAGAGGTAATACTGTCTGTACTCTCATATCCACATAGAAAATGGAAACTATACAATGCCATGTTTTTGGAATGTTGAATTTTCGTGTAAATTCCTTGGACAATTGGTTGGATTTGTAGGTTTTCTATTGGGTACCAGGCAAACTATTATGGAGACTAAAGATGGGGGGAACACTTGGGCTCCACGTTCAATACCTTCTGCTGAAGATGAAGATTTCAATTACAGGTTTAACTGTATAAGCTTTAAAGGGAAGGAAGGATGGATTGTGGGAAAACCTGCAATTCTACTGCACACTTCAGATGGTGGAGATAGCTGGGAAAGGATACCTTTAAGTGCTGAACTTCCTGGTGATATGGTAGGCCTATATGAGCTTACACATTTATCTTTGTTCTTGGTATTTACTTTGCCAAGTTTATCTATAGTGCTTCTCAATGTACAAAATGTTAACGAAGTAAGATAATAATGGATGTTTAAATGACTACTGGGATCTTTTCAATGATTTCTGTTGTGTAGGAGGTTTTCCTTTCTTCTTTCTCTGTTATATTTATATGGACTTCTTGCTGAACATTAGCCGACTTTTTGTACAAAACTGTTTGTTTTGTATTACTTTCTTATTCTAACACTAGCAAATATTTGAGGAAAAAAGTCTTCAATTTGCCTGTTCATCTTGGTTCAAATGTATAACATTTTTATGAACATTGCAGGTATACATAAAGGCAACTGGAGAAAAGAGTGCAGAGATGGTAACTGATGAAGGTGCTATCTATGTTACATCGAATAGAGGTTACAACTGGAGGGCTGCCGTACAGGAGACTGTATCAGCTACTCTCAATAGGTGACTTTCTATATTTAAATTTGATAAGAAACTATTGTTATCATAGTTTCCATCATAATTACCTCATGGTCATTGTATATTTTCATGGATAAGTTGGAACTTGGAACCTTATTCTGGTACTATTTCCCTTCCAATTTAATTCTTCTGTTGGGATCTAATGCATTTCAAGACACTAAGAAGAGTGTTTTAAAATTTATGCAAGATTCCAACTTTCCTCTTCATGAGACCCACTTTGGTAATTGAATAAGTGTAAAGAAATGTGTATGGGGTGCTGATGAGACCTTTCATGGAGCCTCCAAATTTAAAGCTTGTGGGTAAAAACTGGTAGTGTTTCTGGATGTTGTACTGTTGAAGATTGAAAGATGACACAGTATGGGTGCAACCAAACATGGAAAGTTAGAAATTTAAAATACAACAGAGGGCGTATTGAGCTGATATGCATATCTTGTTACATTCTTTTGTGATCTTTATGTTTTAATATAATCCCATACTCCATTAAAAAATCTATGTCTTTCACATATGCCATTCTAATGCTCTGTATCTCATATTCTGATAAAAAAAATTGTATCCTTATCTGGCCGTTACCTGCCAACCCCAATTTCGACCGTCCAAAGAATGAGGACCCCTCCACTCGATAACTACCGTTGCACTTTATTCCCCTAAAAGATTTATATGCATAGGAATATGTTGCTTCTCTGAAGTTTGAGTCGGTCATTCCTAAATTGAGTTATACTGTGGGGATTTAGATCCAAGGTCCGATAGCGTTACTCCAGTATACTGTTGTCATATTGGTTCAATATGATGTTCTAACTTCTAGATATAGATATTCTTATGGATCAGATTTTTTATGTAAATATGGAAGAAAAAAAATATTCTTGAATAAATTATCCTAGTCAATATTTTTGCTTTTGTTTTTCTTCCCCATTGCTACGTGTTTGCTTCCTGCTACAGTAGCAACACACGTAGCAAATAGAAAGGCACTTTGAGTAACCATTATTTAGTTGTCATTTTCGCACTTCAAGAATATCTTTTACATTGAAGTTGATGTTTGAACCAGCTTAAATTTAGTTTTTATAACTTGATTACAACATGAGTATTAGTTTGACCTTATGTGGAAAATGGCAACCATCACTGTTATGTAGGTTGTTTTAGAAAACATATTCGATTAAAATTTTTTACCTGCAAATAGTACATTCCCATAACTTAGGCCGTAAGTTATACTTGTAAAGGTAAGACTAACTCTCCCACATTGTATTACTTTTGCAGAACAGTTTCTAGTGGCATAAGTGGTGCAAGCTATTACACAGGCACTTTTAATACTGTGAACCGTTCACCTGAAGGTAATTATGTTGCAGTTTCGAGTCGTGGTAACTTCTACCTGACGTGGAAACCAGGGCAGGTGAGTTCTTCATGTAACTCTGTGTTTCCATATAATTTTCAAGTCAAGTTGATAGATTTTTTGAAGTAATGAGTCATGAAAGACATGGCTGCCTCTTAAGATCTTCAGTTCAAGGAAAAGTAAAATTTATTTTTTGCCACAACTGATTGAATCCTCATCCCATCCATAATATTGTATTTCACTCGCTAAGTTTATAAATGATGTTAAACCAATATGTCAAAACATTATTTAGTGGAAATCAGGATATCATTCACATGGCACTTTTATGTAACTTTTAGATAAATTCTGTCCATTTGGAAAAGGCATGTTGTATAGGATATAACAGAAATCCTGCTTCAAACAAATTCTTTGAAAACAAGGTTCAAATTATGATCTTTTTTGGATGTTCTCTATGCTACCTAGCAGGCAGCCGTATCATGTTAACATTCTAATGTTGATAATTATGATCTGTTCTCCTTTTTATTGTCCGGCTGCTACCAAATATTTGACTTGGATCGATGTATTTGTGCGAAGGATTTAATTATTCTCTAAAACTGTTACATTTTTTGTGACCATAATTATTGTGTAGTTCCCATCCACTTTGCTTCTTTGCTTTTCTGCCCCTTTGCTCAAGTGTTCATCCTATGGTGAATTTAGTGGACACATAAATAATAGTCTTCATCAAAACCATGTAAATGCAGCCCTACTGGCAGCCACATAACAGGGCAATTGCTAGAAGAATTCAGAACATGGGTTGGAGAGCAGATGGTGGTCTTTGGCTTCTTGTACGTGGTGGGGGTCTTTATCTCAGCAAAGGCACAGGAGTGAGTATAAATTTAAATATATCTTCTCATTCACGTGTCATAGTTGTATATTTTTTTGTAGAAAATTTCAGTGGAGGAATCTTCTAAAAGTGCATGCGCTATTACCCCCAGTGTCCCATGTTACCTTGCATAGTACCCTCAAGATTAGCTTCTTCATGTTCTAGTCCTCTTGCGACAAGTCTCTTGTAGCTTACTTCATATTTTTGTATTGTTTTGTTTTGTATAACATTGGTGTTTAATTCACCATCTGATGTTTAACACAACTTAACTCTATTGTTTTCAGATAACAGAGGAGTTTGAAGAAATTCCAGTGCAGAGTCGCGGGCTTGGCATTCTTGATGTTGGGTACCGGTCACAGGTAATATTCAGATTTTATGTTTGGAAATATTATAGTTGACTGTGGATCTGTAGCTTATTGTTAGATATTTAGTATAGATACTTTTAGATGTTTTTAATATTTTATAATTTAGACTGTTTGTATACTTGCTCTCAGGAAGAGGCTTGGGCAGCTGGGGGTAGTGGGGTCCTGTTGAAAACCAACAATAGTGGCAAGACATGGACTCGTGACAGAGCAGCTGATAATATTGCTGCCAATCTCTATTCAGTAAAGTATGTACAATTCTTCTAGTATGATACATTCGTCTTATTGGAAGGATCAATTTGAGTGTTTCAATTTAAAGCATACAGCCCTTCGAGGAAAACTTAACCTTTCATTTTTTCATGTGATCATCCCCTCTTCTATCTAATTTAGACCTTGTTATATTCAAAATGTTCTACGACTGCTAAAGCTAATATAACTTGAGATTTTAAAACTGCTTTGGATTGGCATTACTGGTTCAACTCTCCTTTTTTCTCAACCTTACTTCATTTGAACGAATAAGAGCTCTTCATGGTTAAGAACTCCAGCTTTTTCTAAAGTTTCTTGTTTTGCAATTAGTGTAGTTGTAACGAATTTTTTTCAAGAACGATTTATGCTTTTATGTATAACTTCCTGGACATGTTACACGACTTGGGTATGTTTTAGCATCTATGCTTCAATGCATTATTGAAAAGGAACAGAGCTTTAGTGAGAGTACTTATACTAGTACAAGGGGAACTCAACAAACTCATATTACTGCAAAAGCAGATTATTGAGCTTTTACTGCTAAGTTCTAGAATAGACCACCCAAATAAAGAAAACCTTAACAGATTTCAAACGCTGAACAATATTTATTTTGTTTGGTGCAGATTTATCAACAATAAACAGGGATTTGTGCTAGGAAATGATGGGGTCCTCCTAAAGTATCTTGGATAAGCAACTGTTCGAACAAGGTGATCCAGCGACACTTTCTTTTAATCTTCTTGACTCAAGGTTCAATAACAGTTTTTTGACAAATTATTGATATTACTACCCGTGTGCAGGTGCTTTTCCCCCTTGTGGCTTGCAATTTTGTACTGATAATGCTGGAATTTTATGGGAGACGATGAAACAAAGGCTAAAGATTTGATCATTATAAAGTTTCTCTTGGACAAGATTACTCCGAAATGTACTGTTGTGTCGTCACTGTGGTCTTTATAGTCCTGTAACCATAATAACACTGCTATCCGAAATTGGGGCACCTATATACACAAATCAAAGTGTTATATAATATGTACTCGTTAGCTAATGGATCCTTAATTTTGTCATTTCACCATTACTATTTGGTTCGAGAAATTCCTTGGTAGTCTCGAGTCCGCCTACGAATTGGCAGCAATGTGATCCTTAATGTAGTTTCCTTCTCTTCCTCAATAACTCCATTGACAACCCTCCTTCGTTTGTAGCCGGTCCTTTCAATTATTCTGCTGAACCCATATAGTAACATGTAGGTACAAATCATTCATGCCTACATTGCCTTGCTATATAAGATAAAGTTTGGTCTTTTCGAGTCAATTTGACATATTTTCAAATTCAAAATTTATATAATTCATTTAACTTTTGAAGGAAAAAAAAAAAAATCAATCTATAAGATTTGGGTGATCATTTTGTTGACTATTAAAGAATTGATCATTATAATTCCTCGGATCGGAGGCAGAAAGATGAAGAAATGAATTATTGTGTTTTCTGTTTAGCTCATAATAGATCGTCTATAAAGCTGCTGATCGATCAAATTAAGGACTGATCATTATTTAGTAATGGAATATGTATTTGATAATCTGACAGTGTATACACGAGCAGGAGCAGTGTTAATGAGGATAATAATGTCCAACATTTAATTCTCAGTTACAAAATGTAGAAATTGATATGATATAGGTGGTTAGCTCTGACTCTGATGAAGAAATTAATCAAGATTATGCCTCCACATGATAATGTGATGAAGCCGAATGCATTATATTCTAGTATGACCAACTACTATTAAACGTATCTATACCTCTATAGTCTATAGCGCCAATCATGTACTATTAAACGTATCTACAAAACAACGTGCGTAGCTCTCTATCTTTGGGTGTTTTTCAAAATTTATTTATTATGAACGTGAAGGCCACCACCCGGCCTTAATAATTTGCTCTAATTAATTCCCACAATAATTTTTAGTACCTACAAAAAAAATAATCTCTATATATCTCTTCTCTCTTTTATCATTTCCCTCATGTTAAAAGCATTCATTCATGCAATATAAGCAGCATTATATATTTGGCAGAGGGAAAAAAACACAAGTACGTAGCTAGCTAGTCATGTTCAGTTTAGCATTTTCATGTGTATTCCTTGTCTTGTTAGTTGGATTGGAGACAAGTACCATTGCTGCATTCGATTATGCCGATGCCCTGGACAAGAGTTTGTTGTTCTTCGAGGCACAAAGGTCTGGTAAGTTACCTGCGGATCAACGTGTCAAATGGCGAGGAGATTCTGGCCTTAGTGATGGTTTTAAGCAAGGAGTAAGTTTCTCTTAATTTCCTTTGCAATGCATAAAACCTTGTTACATATACCGAGTCAGCATAATACTTACTATATGCAATATGATGGTTTAATTAGTTGGTACTTGATGAATAATTTTCCGTTTTCTCAAGTCGGCAGAAAAGTTGACAATATATCATTTCCACATATATGTGTGCAGGTGGACTTGGTGGGAGGGTATTATGATGCAGGTGACCATGTCAAGTTTGGGCTGCCAATGGCTTATAGTGTGACAATGCTTTCATGGGGAGTCATCGAGTTTAGGAAAGAGATATTAGGACTCAACCAAATGGGACATGCCTTGGCTGCAATCAAATGGGGAACTGATTATTTCATCAAAGCTCATACTCAACCTAATGTTCTTTGGGCACAGGCAAGTATTTCCTCAAATTTTAGTACTAAAAATTATCACTTTGCTTATATAATCTTGCATTCTTGCTATAATATAGTTTTGGTGCTAAAAATTTTAGGTAGGGGATGGAGACTCTGATCATTATTGCTGGGAGCGTGCCGAAGACATGACAACCCCACGGACTGCTTTCAAGCTCGATACAAGCAATCCAGGCTCGGACCTTGCTGCTGAAACTGCAGCTGCCTTGGCTGCAGCCGCTCTATCATTTAAGCCTTATAACTCTTCCTACTCTAATTTGCTATTAGTCCATGCAAAACAGGTGACGACTTATATTATATCCCCTTCCATCCTGAACTCATAGTCTCATTTGATTTTTTAACTTTTGCTAGACGACGCTTAGACATAATCTATTTTTTATCATTAAAATTTGACAAAAAGTCAAAATTTGAATTTTTTGAAGCTTTTCTCATTTGCGGATATATTTAGGGGATTGTCCATCGACTCTATCCCGTGTGCCAGGCAGTTCTATGCATCATCCGGTTATGTGGTTAGTTAATATGATATTTTTCTTAATTAGCCATAAAACATATCAAGTGCCTTAGTTCTTTGACTAATTATCTCCACCTATTTGATTTAAGGATGAACTTTTGTGGGCTGCTGCATGGCTCCATAGAGCAACCAATGAAGAGTACTATTTGAAATATGTGGTGGATAATGCTGTCTCTATGGGTGGAACTGGATGGGCAGTTAAACAATTTTCTTGGGACAACAAATATGCTGGAGTTCAAATTCTCCTGTCCAAGGTAATAATCAAATTATTCACTCCTATTTAATTCAGACCCTCTTAAAAAAATTTAATGTCAATTCTTATTTAAAGGCGTTTGATAAAATTGTTGCCCTGAGTACTCTGCCTGACAAAAAGCCGGTCTTCCCAAAATGAGAGACTTATTTCAAAGTTCAATAACAAAATGGGAGACGTTTTCTAATGAGCTCTAACTCAAGTGGTATCAGACCCTCCCTCTTACATGGAAGTGATAAGAGTTTCGAGCATTTGTGGAGGCACTACCATATAGCCGATATGGCCTTATTTTCTTGTAGAATAAATCTCTTGACGACATAATGTAAACTATGTGCAGGTGTTATTGGAGGGAGATGGAGGAGCATACACTTCTACACTAAAGCAATACCAGGGCAAGGCAGATTATTTTGCTTGCGCTTGCCAGCAAAAGAATGATGGCTACAATGCCCCGATGACTCCTGGTAATTAATACTTCAAGTATATCCTTTTCATTGTTGCCCTTCTTGAAACATATGCCTGAAAAAATTAGGTTCTGCTGCTGGTTAATCTTATTAGGGGGACTACTATACATAAATGAATGGAACAACCTGCAATATGCAGCCTCTGCTGCATTTCTTCATGCCGTCTACTCTGACTATCTCTCTGCAGCAAATGCAGTGCTCAATTGTCCAGATGCCCAACTTAAACCACAAGAACTCCTCAATTTTGCCAAATCTCAGGCATGTCTACTAGAGATTTCTTGTTCAATTTTCAAGAACACACCTGCATAAATACATATTAGAAGTAAAATTCAATTTTTCATTTTAATTTTTTTTTGTAGGCTGATTATATCCTAGGCAAGAATCCCAAGTCCATGAGTTACATAGTTGGCTATGGCCAAAACTATCCGGGTCATGTTCACCATAGGGGTGCATCCATTGCTTCTATATCAGTTCTACACTCTGCTGTTGGTTGTGTGCAAGGATTTGAGACTTGGTATCACCGCCCTGAGAAAAACCCGAACGTTATATATGGGAGTTTGGTGGGAGGTCCTAACAAGAATGATGAGTTCTTTGATGATCGTTCCAATTATGAACAAACTGAGCCTACCATTTCTGGTACTGCTCCTCTTTTGGGACTTTTCCTTAAGTTGAGTAGCATGAATGGAGATTCAGGGGCAGGGCCCTATCATCAAGAAAGACCAACACCTGAAAATACTCCAAGTGAGTGCTAAATCTTTACAACTCATTCGAAATGGTGTGCTTTATTTATTATCACATTGATGAAATCTAATTTCTTGTACTTAATTTACAGGTGGTTCTTATCCCAAAGGAACACCGGTACCTAGCCCAAGATCATGTGAGTTTTAAAACCAGAGGACATTTACCCATTTAATAAAGTAATGAACAAACATTTTTGGTGACTTAATGCGCTGGTTCATCTGGCCGTGAACCCAGTATGATTCTTTATATACTTGATATTAACTAGTAGTACATTTTGTTGGCAGCTTTTCCAGTTGAGTTCTTTCATTCTATAACGGATTCATGGAGTGTTGGAGGAATAAGTTATTACCGCCATAGGGTGATAATCAAGAACACATCACAGAATCCGATATCAAATCTGAAGCTGACAGTGGAGAATCTAACTGGATCTCTTTGGGGTCTAACTCCGACTCAAGAAAAGAACACCTATGAATGGGTCAAAGTACTAAAATCTGGTTCAGAGTTTAGTTTTGTTTATGTTCAAGGAGGTCCCCAAGCCAAGGTCTCAATTCAGAGCTACCATTGACCATAAACATCTAGTTTCCATAGTAGATAAATTTTCCGATCCATAAAGATATGATTATTTTAACTTTTCAATCATTTTCTTGTCCAACTTCTTGTTTTTATTCTTTATTTGTTTACAAAAGCAATTTTTATTGCCAAATTACTTCTCAGTCTGGTCTTTTTTAGCCATGTCGAAATGAATTCCTCAAGTGCCAAGCAAAAGTATAATAATAGTAAGACAACAAATAGAAATTAATCCAAATGCCCAGAGCCATCATATACATACAGAAAGATTTTGGCGGGAAAAGCTACAAGAGGAATTGTATTTCCCGGGTCTTTGGAGAGCTGTTTGACCTTGATATGACAAACTGATTTACTAGTGAAAACTGTTAGTGGCATTAGCAGGTGTGAAAGAAAAGTAGTAGTGCTTCTTTCCTAAAGAAAGTTTTTTGACACAGAATTGTGGGAAAGAGAGGATCATCTTTACAGATAATTTTGAGTGGCAACAAAAATTAACATATATTAGATTATTTTTTCAAGGAAAATAATATCATCGAAAGAGAGAACTAAAATAACATGTGAAGAGGAAATAAATTACACGGCAATGGTAGAAAATTAGTTTAATACTAATGTAATTAGGATTTTTATTTGATTAGAATTTCAATTCCAGTTTTTAAGTTTAATCGTTATGTAATTGGTTACTTTTGTTATTAGGATTATAATTACTTTTGAGCAGTATAAATAGCCAATAGGGGGTCAAAACTGTTGTGCTTCAAACAATTCATTTTTATTCTCTTCTTTTGTTCTTGAAGAATTAATAAGTTATTTCTTTAACATTTAATTTTGACTTATAATACAATAATACATAGTTATCATACAATAATACATATAGTTATCATACAATAATACATAGTTGTCAAGGCAGATTCTTACCAAGATTACCGTTTACATATAAGCGAGGGTTGAGGTGTTGTGAGCGTTCACCTTCATAACTTACTAGCGGGGCAACGACCACTGTGTTGTGGAGTATCAAAAAGGTATTGCCGAGTTGATTTTAGTATTGAAAAAACAACAATCTTCAGAAGTAATAAACAAAAATAAGGACAATTCTTGTTGATTCTCTCATGGCAGATCTCGATGAGTTATGGGGCCATATTTTTGATAAAGACAATGTTTGTGGGACAGAGACTATGAAAGAAGATATGGTCGAGGAAATTAAAACCCTTAATTCTGATGATCTGGACAGTGTTTCCAAACTACAAAAAAAAAAAAAAAAAACCAACGTTATTATTAATATTATGCAGAAAGTTGAAGACGCACTTGAGAAGGGATTTGATATCTCAACGCAAGGGATAGTTGTGGGGGACATTGATTCGGAGGAATACCGACTTATAAAAGACTGCAACACGCTCATACTTGACATTGAGAATGAAATTTGGATCCTCCACAATTTTATCCGGGACAAGTATAAATCGAAATTTCCAGAGCTTAAACCCTTGTTCCTGACTACCCAATTGATTATGCTCGTGCGGTTAAGAGAATTGGGAATGAAATTGATTAAAGCCTAGTTGATTTACAAGGGCTATCTATTACCTGCAGCTACCATTTTGGTAGTATCGATGATTATGGGGGAAAGTACCAGCGGCAAGCCGCTTCCGGAAGAAGTTTTGCAAAAGATAGTTGAGGAAGATGAAAGAAAGATACGCTAACGGACATGGAAAAACTGACAAATAGGATGCAGTTTGGGGTGGTTGAAGAGAGCTCTTTGGGGGATGGACTTGGAATGTTGGGGCAGGCAGGACGTGGGAAGCTGCGTGTTTCAGTGGGTAGCGGTGCTATCTAAGGACTTGTTTCGAGTTTGAGAATTGAGCTCTTGAATCCACAGGCACAAGTAAATAAGATTGAAAGCGGATCTTAGAGTACATATTTTCCAGAAACATGAAACTTGATGTATCAAAGTTGGCTGTTGGGGTTATTGAGATGCAGTAGTCAAGTTTTAATTAAAATTCCAATTTTCTGGAGATAGATTATAAGTCTAATTTGAAAATGATTGACATTGAATATTGACATACACAAAGCTGGAGCTCTTTGTACAAACATAATACTATTATATATTAAGTGGGTTAAAAAAACTAGACTACAATGATTAAAGAACAAAAATGTTTTAGATAACCAATGCTTGCTTCAAAGTCCCATCACTTGTCCTAGACTCAATCATCAAATGTTGTCTTTCTTCCTGCATCAACAAAAACGAAAAACAAAAAAGTAAAAAATAGAGAGCCATTAAGAAAAGAAATGCAGCCTTACCCAACAGGAGAAGCCATTCATCAAATGTGGGTGCGCAACTTGCAAGACACAGTACTATTGAATTTCAAGTCGACAGATGTACTAAAAACATAATGGAGAAATAAAGAGTAATCAAGAAGGCGGCATACCTGTACCAGCTGTACCCATGCTAGGTCTTTTGAGTCCTCCATGTCCTCTACCACCTCCACGAGAAAACCTACCACCAAAATCTCCACCACCGAACCTACCACGACCACCACTTCTTCCATTAAAACCGTGACCTCTGTTGCTAAACCTACCACCTCCATCACCTCGGTCACTGTCACCTCTCAGCTTTGCCTCTTCCACAGTCAATTTGCTCTCTCCAAATTCAGATCCATTAAGTTCCAGAGCTTTGTTGACACCATCACCATCCGTAAAATCCATATAAGCAATCCTGCACAAAGGAGATAAGAGATTTAGAAACCTTTCGCTGAAATCAGGTAAAGAACCTGGGAATTGAATCAACAGCAGCTGTGTTATTTGTTTACAGAAAATAATCAACATCCCATTATAATTCTAAAAGACCATACCGCTCTAGCAAGCAAGCAGAGGTGGAGCTATATTATATTAGACTGGAGAAAGTTGGATAAGAACTGAGTTCTACCAATGAGGCAGATTTTCAAAAGAAATATTTCATCTCGCTAAAAAACAAGCAGCTAGTACCTTCAAAGTTTTTCCAAACCAAGCTGACTTGACATTTGAAATTCTTGACTCCCACAAAGTGGCCAATAACAAAATTTAAGATTCATCAGTAAAGACACATTTTAACAATGAGAAATAGCAAAAAGACGGGTAAAATCTGAAATGTATATAGTGCCACAAAATAGCGCTTGCATTTATTTCACGAGTTCTAAAATCTATTAACAAAATTTACATGTTGTGACTATTTTTCAGACAGAAGAATCAGAATAATCACAATGCGTAGGCAACGTAAGAAAACACTCTATAAACACAAGGTAGAATGTAAAAGTTCTGCAGCACAGATCAAATGATATAGCATTGAGTCCACAACTTCAATGATGTTGGACTATTATACAAATCTCATATAAGCAAAAAAAATATAAAATAAATCATTATTAATATACAGATAGATGTTCTCTTGTTTCTTGATGTTTTTTACTTGTTCAGATTATTAGCATACATTGTTACTATGAGCTCAACCAACACAAAATGATACCAGTTCTAAAAAGAGGGACAAATGTACAAACCCTTTTATACCACCCTCATAATCTTTTGGAATGGAAACTCTTGAAATATCTCCGCAAGATCCAAAATGCTCTTCTAGTGCACTCCGAATCTGCCCCGTGTATAATCCAAGTTCAAGATGTCACGCCAAAAAAAAAAAACTAAAACAAACCAGTAACTCCAACGTAGAGAGGTTGCTACACATACCTTTTCCTCACCATCACTTGTATCAAAGCCTTTCACAAATATTGTTTGTCCTAGAGCTCTTCCTCCCTTCTGGTATGAGTTCTCATTGCTAAATTTTGGATGATAAAAATTAATTCGTTATCAAGCACTTTTTACTGAAGGTAAGAAAGGCATTTATACCCGTTTGTTGGAGTGTAAGCACCCCTTTCCCGGGCCAAATCAAGTTTAACCCGACGACCCAACAATTCTTGACCCTTTAGTTCAAGAGCCTGCAATTAGTAAAAACATATTTGATTAGATACCACCTGAGTTATTTTGACTAACAAGTGAGGCTTATTTAAGTCGAAATACAGATAAAAATTTCCATTTAATAGCATGCTATGGTATCCTCTTGGAGGTTTCAGGGTCATGCTGCACAAGGATGGCCTAAGATAAGTTGTGGCGTGGAGATTATTGTCCAACCATCACCATTTTAAGTAACTACTACTAGTCAATTTGTCATTGGTCATTGAGGCTCGTTTTCAGATGGCACAAAACATCTATAGTGAATGCTTTCACTCCATCAACTGGCACACTTGCTCCGTGAAAAAATATTTAAAATTTCAGCATCGTGCAAACATTTGACTCCAATCAGGCAGTTAGAGCAGTAAAGTGTGCAACAATGAATAAAAACTACTTTATTCAGTTAAATTTCATTTATTTTGATGACAATTGTTGCTGCAATTGAACACGCAACTCTTTCAGAAGGTCCAGGTAGTAATGCTGCTGAGAATTTGATAGAAGAAAGGGATACCTTTTGAGCTGCTTTCACTGTGGCAAACTCAACATGGCCATACCCCTTAAATACCCCATCTCTATCTATGGCAAAGCGAATACCATCAATTTCACCAGCATCTTTAAAGAAATTCTCCCTGTCAAGCCAATAATTGTCAGACGAAGTTCTTGGATAGAAGTGCAAGTTTACAAAAGATATACATACACATCACTTTGTTCAACAGAAAATGACAGATTGCCAACAAAAAGAGTTTTGGATCCTGTCTCTTGAACTTGTGGAGTACGAGGGGTTTGAGGCTGCATCGAAAATGGATTTACCTTCAACATAAATTACTTCAATGCAGTTACCTTCAACATAAGTTACATTATACTGTAGATATATACAGAAAACCACAAAGATACCAGAATTAGCACTTACGGCTTCCTTGGCCTCGGTCTTAGAAGATTTTTCATCTACCATTTCTTCATCAGCATCCTGGTTCGCCATAAGATTAGCCAAAAATATTAGTTATGCCGCCAGGAAAATAAGGCTCCAGTCCTTTGGGGAAAATACATATTAACAAAATTAACCATCCTATTCCTTCAACTGCTAATTCGTAGGATATTATTTCGGGTTGTTCTTTACCTTTTTCTTTGGAGTATTTTTGTCTTCATCTAAAGATACCTCTTCAGAACTGTCTTCCTCAGAGCTGCTCTCCTTTTGTTTAGGTTTTGCAACATTAGGCTGCAAAATACATTGCATAACGTCAACTTTTTACACTAGGATGCAACAAATACCTAGAGATACTTTGTGCAGTTTTTTTACCTGAACTTTCATCTTTTTCTTGTCAGGCTCCTCCTCATCACTTTCTGAAGAGCTCTCTTCCTCACTGTCATCTTCTTCAGTTTCTACCTTCTATGGTCACAAAAACAAGGGAAAGAATTATATCAACCAAAAACAAGGACTCAAAACAACTTTCTGGGAGAAAAAGTGAGCATAACATTACATACTTATCACACATATAGGTATCGAGAGGGAAGAGACAGGAAAAAGACCTGTTTGGTTACAGTTGTTGAGGATGGCTTTTTTGAAGGAGCTGATTTAGGTGCTGTGGCCTGCAAAAAAACCATGGTGGTCGACAATATATTAATTCACAAGGCGTAATCAGTAAATTACAGTGCATCTGAAACAAACTAGCTAAAAATACATTTGAAACACGGAAACATATAACTGAACATAAATTAGGTATACAGTAATATAGATTGCTTCATAATATTTTTCAGGTCAAATATTGCCTCATACAACTCAAATTATAAGAGGTTTATGATTTATATTCAATAGGAGGTTAACGAATTATGTCCAGTTTCTTTGAGAGAATGAATTCCAACATGTGGAGGGACTATATTAGTATAGTGTTATTTGGACTTTGGATCAAGTTTTTTCAGTTTTCCCATTTTCATTCTGAGGGTGTGGGGGCAAAAATTGAATTGTTGACAATTCTATTTTCTGTGCTCCATTTTCCTCCACATGCTGCTTTTCATATATTTCCTAGTCTTATCAATTATAGTAAAAGATTCATACAGCATCAGTTGCTAGATTCATAGCATAATAATCAACAAATGCTGGGACATCAAAAAGACCAAGTTTTCCACACCTCGTCAGAATCATCATCAGATTCACTATCCGATGTATTATCTTTTCCCTTCTTGAAGGTCACAGCAGACACTTTTGTTGGAGCATCCTTAGAAGTTACCTTTACAGAAGTTTCCTGTAAGACAAAGAAATGGAAATAAAATAAAAATGTCTAGCCAATGAAAATGTTCATCTCAAAGTTATAGTGAATTAGAGATAACAAGTGACATTTCTTACTTCTATTCATAGCAGAAAATGGCATGACTCAATAAAAGTAACAAGGATGCTGTCATAATACTTACATCTTCCTCATCAGACTCTTCTTCAGATTCTAAACTATCACCTGACTCATCTTTATTTTTTGTCACAACAACAGATCCATTTTTAGCCGCATTGGCAGTTGATTTCTTTGCTTGGGAGGCCACTTTGGCAGACTTCTGTTAATACATATCAATTACTTTATACGAGTATCCAACCAGACAAACTCTTACTTCAACTGTAAGTTATAAACGGTGTATATATCTTTAAATACATGAATTAAAGAAACTCCTCAAATCCTGCACTCACATCATTATCTGAGCTCCTGCTATCATCAGAATCATCACTAGACACATCATTCTTTTTGGTTGCAGCTGCCACATGAACATTTTTCACAGGAACTTTGCTTTTGGTTTTCTACAATTTATAACACTCTTAGAACATAAAGAACATTTATACAGTACTGAACGAGTTCCATAAAAGAAACAACTATTAGTACCAAAAAACATCAGAAAGGACCAAAATCTATAATGCATTCTTATATCAACTAATACTTTAGAAAAATATACACCAATTTAATCATCATCATGTCTTATAATAATTTTCATCATACTTGTAATGAGAAAAACAGAATATTTATACCCATAGTATAAGAGCTTCATTATTATGTATATGCAAGTAAACCCCTATTGTTATAAAAAACTGCTCAATATCATATTCTGTGATGCAACTAATAGACTCACTTCATGATCCTCAGAATCACTGTCTGAGTCATCTGAACTGATGCTCGCCACCTTACCCTTAGTAGCAGGTTTTCCAACAATGTCATTTTTGGAAGGCGCCACAGATTTAACAGTAATATCCTGCAAAATTTGAACACAGGTTTGCATCAGGGTTTAGCAAATTAAAAAGAGGTGAGCATATCTTAACATTTTAGTCGAAACACTGCTCACTTCGTCAGAAGAACTATCTTCTTCACTACTACTATCATTTGGTTTCTTCAGGGATTGCTTAGCAGCAAGCGCAACCTGATAATTCATGAAACATAATAACATTTTAGCTAAACAAAACCTGCAAAAAAATTATAACACTCCTCAAAAAAATGTGAACCCAATTAAAACATTGCTAGCAATAACCAAATATAAAACCTTAATTTCTTCCTCAGAATCGGAAGAAGAATCCTCCTCAGAAGAGGAACTAGATTCCTCTTTCTGATTCTTCTTCTTAGTCTTAGTTTCAGTTTTTTGCTTCGTAATCGCCTGCTTTAAAGCAGTTTCATCTTTCTTCTGTTTCTTGGTGGCCACTGGCTTCTCAATAGCTTCTTCAGCTTCTCTCTTACCTACAGACAAGAACAAAACAGAAAATTCAGTAATAAAACAAGCAACTATCACAAAAACTAAAACAAACAAGCTCATAACTTTCAACACAAACATATGAAAATTGAAAAATGAAAACAATTACAAACCTTTCTTCAGTGGTTTGGTGGGTGGAGCCACTACAGCTGGAGCTGCATCAACCTGAAATTAAATAAAACATCAAAATACATACTTGACTGCACATAAATATATAGATATGCATATACATGTATATTCCCATTGAAGAAAATAATGGATATTGAAAAGAACAATCTCTCACTTTCGTGGATTTCTTGGAAGATTTACCCATTTGCGAAAGAATGAATAAAGATGAAAGGTATTAATTAGGGGTTTAGGGTTTGTAGAAATTGAGAGTGGACAGTTACTCAGAAGCAGATATGTGTATATGAAATGAAAAATAAGAAGGCAAGTTTAACGGCACTGGCTCCGTTGGGTTGAGACTGTTTTTGGAATAAAAGTGATATTTTACGGCCACATCTGGACCGTTCATGTGATCATTTTCCCCCATTAATTAAAAATATATATTTGGCTGTTTTACCATTTTTTTTAATATATTAATTAAGATTTAATGCCTGTAAACAATTTTGATTATAAAAAAAAATCTGTGTGTAAACCATTCATAGTAGGGTTTATAAGTAATTTAGTTTATGTTTTATTGAGTGCCTGGTGTAGCCTTCTTTTTCTTTATCCTTTTATTTCTTTATTTAGTAGATAATTAGCCATACAAATATTACATTTAGCAACAAACAAATTTATCGCAAACAAACGACACAATAAAATTCGTCTCAAAAATTTATGTCATTAAAAATATTGCTAAATATAATATTTATATCACTAAATATGTATTAGAATAAACTAAATAATATATGTAATAAAGAAGATTCAAATCTCTTTACCATAAATTAAAATATAAAATCATTTTTAATTTATATATCTCACTTATATACATGTACGTTACAATTATAATTCAAGTTAAAAAAAAAATTGTCCCAATACATAGTAGTCTTGTGTTAAGTGGGTTACAGCAATAGACAACACCACAACAAATGGAGAATATGAGTCCGCAGATAATTGAAGTTTGTAGTTTATTCTTTCGAAGGCCCCATGCCCCCACCTATCGTACGTCTGCATATGGATTTCAGTCCCTCCATTTGTTTTGTAACTTATTTTTTCCTCAAATATTAAAATGGATTAATTACATATTTTAATATATTTTTAGAAATAATTATAATAATAGTGCATCTATAAAATAATTACAAAAATAATACACAGATTCAGACGAGACGATTACAAATTTAGACCATATAGATAATATTTATTTGGCATATTATGTTTTCAAGGGTTCTTATTTTATTTTGGGTTGCTGAGTGATCATTCAAAGCCTATAATATTTTTTATGGCAAGGCTTGATAGGGTGAAAAACATCACAGATAAGAGTGCTATTGTAAGACCCCAACTTTTATTAATAAAGATGATTTTTTTATAAATATTATTTTTGAATATTATGGAATGAATTTGATATAATGTTATAGTTGTGGGTAATATTTATAAATTTTGCAAAGTACACAAGTTGTTATATAATATTCGATTGGTGGGGAATATTCGTTTTTAACGGGGAATATTCGTATAATGCAATGACAATCATTGGTGAACCCTATTAATTAATTATTAGTTTGATTGAAAAAGCGACAAAAATACTTTATATAAATAACGGCGGAAGTTTCACAATTAATTGTTGAAACACTTTCGGTGTTAAAAAATACGATAATATCGTAGTTGCACAAGATGGCATACGGTATTGATTATTGATCTTTACGTGAGAAGTCACTCGGTTTTGTTCAATTATTATTACTGATAATTCTTTGCGTAATATCTCACGTTATTTGATTCAATTATTGTCAATATTTTATAATCAATAATTGAGATGACAAAGTTATTAATATTATTATTTGCAATATTAACGATGTCAAAAGGTATGTCAATTAGGAGGTTGGGTCACCTAATGCGGCGCCAATGGGGAGAAATCCTTATTGGAAAGCCCCTCTTTCCTGGGAACGACCTGGTCGATTAATATTGTGAATTATAATAATGATAATAAATGTTGTTAAAAATATTGAGGTGATTTTTAAGAGGTATCTTGTTATAAATTTTACTTATTATTTAGATTTTCACTTACTCATTTCTCAAAATAATCGGTAAGAAGTTATTTAAATATTATAAAAGTGGGCCCACATGTGGGACCCATATGTGGAAAATTGTATTGCTGGGAGGTTGTTTTTCAAATGGGTTGTCGGGAAAGGGTGAGAGAAAAATGTGAGGAGGGAGTTAGCATTATTAGTATTATTATATATATATATATATATATATATATATTTATATATTATATGATATATAATATATGTATATTGTAAGACCCCGAATTTTATGAAATAAAAGTATTCAATTTTTCTTATAATTACTATTCAGTAAATGGTTAAATTGATAAAAGTTAAAGTTAAGGGTAATATATGAAATTTTTTCAAAATACACAAGTGGTTATAAAATATTCATTGTTGTCGAGGAATATTCGTTTGGTCGTGGAATATTCTTTTTGTGTCGGGGAATATTAAATGCTTGCCAGTAGCCCATTTGTGGGCCCCCATAACGTAATAAGCGCTTCGGATGAAAAAATGACAAAATTAAGTTTTTATAAATAATGGCGTAATCATTACGAATTAACACATGTTGGAATACCCTAGGTGGTTAAAATCTGATGTCTGGCGTGTTTGCACAAGATGGCACTTGCGGTTTTACAAGTATTTTTGAATTATTGATCACTTACATAAAGAAGCCTACTACTCAATAATTATTACGATAATTCTTCGCTCAATATTTTATTTTATTGATTCAATAATTGTTCGTGATATTTTATATTATTGTTGTTTCATAATTATCAACTGCATGATATTTCTCATTATCAGATCAATAATTAATATTATTTGAATAATATTATTAGATAGCATTATTGGTAATGTCTAGAAAGTTCTGTCAAGGAGAGGTTTGGTCACCTAATTGCGCGCCAATAAGGAAAAATTCTTATCGGAAAGCCCCCTCTTTCCTGGAAACGGCCTGGTTGTCATAATTGTGATTTTGTAATATTATTTGTGAATAATTAATTATTGATTTATATGATAAGAAAATATTTATTTGATGTGGATATAAATGATGGATTTATTTATATGGTTATAAATGAAGGAATTAATGTTGAGGTATTTTATTAGTATTTTTGTCGGAATGAAGGTATTAAAAATTAAACCAGTATTTTTGAGATATATTGTGTGAGTTATAATTTTTAATCCGACCGTTGGATCGTTGTAATTTTTGGATATGTTATACATATATAAGTTGAGTATATGTCCACAAATTTTGAACCGTTAAAAATGAATGTATGATTTGTTATGAATTTTAAGAGGTGACTGATTCAGAAATTAGGTTTATAAATAATTTTGGTGGAAAATTCTAGAATTGAGTGGGCCCCACTTGTGGTTGGTGAAGAAATGTGCTGAATTTTATTTCAAATGTGGTGAGGGAATAGTAGCGAGTAAAGCCATCAGTTCAGCGGTCAAGTCTGCTAAAATTTTCCTATAAATAGAGGGCTAAGTTAGAATTGAAAATCACACCAGAAACAAGTTTTCTTTCTCTCTATATTATCAAGCATATTTTTGAGAGTATTTAGATACTTTGAGAATTGCTATTTAGTAGAAGTTTCCTTCGATTTTTCCTCCGATATTCCAAATCGAATCTTCGCTTTCTTTTGAGGTAAGGGATTTTAAGGGTTATTATATTTTTTTTGATTCGTACTTCTTGACCTTGAGAAAATTCGGAAAAATTTAAAATGATATGTTGATGAGTTTTATTGATTGTGTCCAAAAATGGTGATTTTTGGATGTATAGATTAAGAGTTATGAATTTTATGAGAAAAGACTATTTTAAAAGTAATCGCTTATAACTCCTTACGGTTAACTCCAAATTTGATATGATCATTATTGGTATGATCATGACTAGGGTTCTCTTTGGCCAGTAGTGAAAAGTTGAATTGTGACTGGTATGATCACGACCATTGAATTTATAATTGAATATCTTTAGCTTAAGTGCAAAGATGAATTGTTGATGAATATCTTTGGCCGATGGTCTGAAAGATGAATCATTAATGAATATCTTTGGCCAGTAGTGCAAAAGATGACCTGTTGTTGAATATCTTTGGCCAGTGGTGCGAAGATGAACCGTGGATGAATATCTTTGGCCCGTAGTGCAAAGATGAATTTATTAGTATGATTATGAACATGAACTGTGATTTGGTATAACCATGATCTTTGATGTTTCAAGTAAAGACATGTGATGAAAATTATATTAGATCACCCGGTACAAAGAGAATTTAGAATCACAATTATGATTATGAGATATTCATATAATTGTGGAAAGGAACTGTTGATTGATGTTACGAGGATAAAACATTGTTGGTGGACTTTTAACACGGAGAAGATAATAGGTCGTATTGTCTATTTGACTCTTCTAATGGATTGCTTCGTTCACGCGCAACTATGGTTGAAATTTTTATCATCTACCATATTTCTAAATCTACGATTTGTTATTGATGAAGGCTATTGATAATTTAATTATCTTTAGTCATGATATTCTTTCTTGAAGCTAGTTGTCTTTCACCCTTTTGCTTCACAATTCCTTTCGGTAATAAAAGTGTATTTGGGTCGAAGAGGGGGTAACAAGGAATAGAATCGGTGGTCTCTCAAATGTGGAGTTCTCCTAAGCAGTATAAACAAGTGTGTTGTATACATCTTTTAGTAGTTATATTTGGTGAATCATATAGGAGAGGCGAACCCAACGTTGGAAGGGTGTTTTGCCACTATCATACAAGATGTCTAATGACATCTGACCTCGTGTCATCATAAGACGGGTTGTCTTCATCCACTTCTTGAGTATATTTACGAGCACTACCTATATAATCTTGGTGTTTGTTTGAAGTATAATTCTCAATTTGAGACAGTGGAGATAATGATAAGTCGAGAGAAGACTCACCATTGGGAAGAATATGATAGTAATCTTCTCGTTTTTCTTTGGGGTTTATTAGATCAACCAAGGATAATTCTGTGACCATATGATATATATCATAACCTAGAAGCATGGCCTCCCATGTATGCGAAGGTTTCTTGAGCACTTCCCAAAGATTTTAGTTTCTAAAATAGTTTTTTGACTATACCTTTATGTAAGGTGTCATCCTTTGTGAGGTCTTTGTCCACGGTTGGGACATGAGTCACATTTGGTATATATTTGTATCCAAACTCACAGTATATGTGTTGTTGTATTTTGCACGATAATTGTTGTAATAAAGTTGTATTTGTTTTCTGTACCATGTATTTGGCGACTCAGAATGGGTTGGATGGAATGGACCTATTTTGGGGTTGTCACATTTTGGTATCGAGCTTAGGATATGATCTCTAATGAGATCGGGGAATATAACTAGGAGGGAGAGATGAGTAAATCCTTCGCTTAGTGTGTCCTACCTAAGCTTATTTGTTGGTCGGTCATAATATCGGGATATTATGTGATATGTTAATTTGTTTAATTAACCTTCTTTTTGATGATGATTTGAGAATGGGCTGCTGAGAATGTTAACAATGGAGTGAATGAGGCCGTGGGGATACCTCTAATCACTAACCATGATAATGTGATGTCGAGACGAAGAAGGAATTAGAGATATCCACGCGGTGAGTGAAGAATTGATAGTTGCACTTTTAGAGATAGTCACGCAGAGTAACGGTGAGAGTGAGGAAGAAGAGGAAGAAGAAAATTGAGGAGAGTTTATTAGAGGTATTATATGATCAAAATGTAGAATTTCAAAATCGTATACATGAGTTAGAAGAAGCGGTTTGAAGAAACGGTGATGCGTGGAACAAAAGGATGCAACAATTCAAGCTTGTGTTACCCGATATGTGATCTTGAATGAAGCATTCTTTGGCGAGTATAAGATGATAAAGATGGAATCTGAAATGAAAGAAGAAAAAAGCGAGCAGTAAGAATGAGTGATGCATGGGTAAAAGCCAAACGACACGTGGATATTGTGGAAATAGATGTCCGATCTAAGAAGGCTAAAATAGATGACATGAATTTCTCTCTTTAGAAAGCAATTGGGAGAACCCAACATCGAGTTTTGAATTACCATGTACATAGCGGTCAACCTGAATTCAATATGGATCGAAGATTGATGATTCAGATCATGAAACGAAGTCTGACGAAGGCGATTGAGGGAGGAATATGTCCTATAGAAAAATATATTCCAACGATAGTGATGACGCCAAATCTTTGCCCAAGACAAAGCCGGGTAGGAGTTAGAGGGATGGCGGTTGTCATGACTTCCCAACAAATGAGGAACCCAAATGAAGTTATCACGGAGATGAACAATGGAGAAATCATGATGACCGGGGAGATAGAATCTGAAATGGAAGCAAGGTATTCTCAACTTTTCGAAATACTAGGTACGTAAATTTCGGGGATGAAATTTCATAAGGAGGGGAGATTGTAAGACCCCCAATTTTATGAAATAAAAGTATTCAATTTTTCTTATAATTACTATTCAGTAAATGGTTAAATTGATAAAAGTTAAAGTTAAGGGTGATATATGAATTTTTTTCAAAATACACAAGTGGTTATAAAATATTCATTGTTGTTGGGGAATATTCGTTTGGTCGTGGAATATAACTTCATTAATACAACTGTTGAGCTGTCGTATAGAATACGACCACAGTTAACTATGAGTTTTAATACAAATGTATGTAACTCTCATGGTACCTCGACCACAACCTTACAATGATACTTTACATAAAAGTATAATCAAAAACTGTTTTAGAAATTAAAATTTTTGGGAAGTGCTCAAGAACCTTCGTATGCATGGGAGGCCATGCGTCTAGGTTATAATATATATCATATGACCACGTAATTATTCTTGGTTGATTAATAGACCCCAAAGAAATGAAAAGATTACTATCATCTTCTTTCCAATTGTGAGTCTTCTCGACATATACTATCTCCACTGTCTCCAAGTGAATATTATATTTCAAAGAAACTCCAAGATCATATAGGTAGTGCCCAGTAGATATACTCGTGAAGTGGATCGCACAACCCCATCTTATGATAACACGAGGTTGTATGTCATTAGACATCTTGTATGATAGTGGCAAAACACCTTCCAAAGTTGGGTTCACTTCACCCTATTTGATTCACCAAATATAACTACTAAATGTTGTATAGAATACAACACACTTTACTATCTTGTTTAGGGAGACCTCCACATTTAGAGACCACTGTTTTATTCCCTTATTATTCCCGGCCGAATTCGTGACACTCTTATTACACGAAAGGAATTGTGAAGCGAGAAAGGGTGAGCACAACTAAATTTCCAATAAAGAATATTATGACTAAAGATAATTAAATTATCAATAGCTTTCATCAATAATAAATCGTAGATTTAGAACATATGGTAGATGATAAAACTTTTTAACCATAGTTAAGGTGACGAAGCAATCTATTAGAAGAGTCAAATAAACCATAAGTCTATTATCTTCTACATGTTAAAAGTCCATCAATAATGTTTTGTCCTGTAACATCAATCAACAATTCCGAATCCACGATCATGTGAATAACTCATAATCACAATTGTGATTCTAAATTCTCTTCGTACCGGTGATGAAGATAATTTTCATCACCGTCTTCACCAAAAACATCAAAAATCATGGTTATACCAAATCACAATTCCTTCGCCATAATCATTAAATCATCTTTGCATTACTGACCAAAGATATTCATTATTATCATATCCATGAATTAATATTTCATTCTTTGAGACTCAAACTCGATAAATCATCCACATCATCGAATCATCCCCACTTCTGAAGCGAAGGATATTCTTTAGTATCACGACCACGAATTATCCACGCACTTCACGCGCCAAAGATAATCGTGTTTTCATCAACCATTCCCGATCATGCCATAAAATAATTCATCTTTGCACCTCGTGGCAAGAGAATCCATAGCCATAATCATACCAAAACTCGTCCATCAATGCACTACGCCAATGATGATTTTTTCATTAGTATCACAACCACAAATTATCCATGCACTACGGGCCAAAAATAATTGTGTTTTTATCAACGGTCCTGATTATGCTATAAAATAATTCATCTTTGCACCCTTGGCCGAAGAGAATCCATAGCCATAATCATATCAAAAATTGTCCATTAATGCACTACAGGCCACAGATGACTTTCAACATAATATAAATATGAGGATGATGACAATATTATAAGCATTAATCAACTAAATAAAGGATAAATATTAAAGACTTTAAATTTATCCAAATATTATCCATCATTTAATAAACTCATGATCTAATATTGTTAATATGATAACAATATTTTAATTACTTCTTAAACTTATAAACAATTTATTTCAATTGTTTACACTTTACCAAATAATGCATTTAATCATTCACAAATGTCATACTCATAAGATTTCATCACCAATGATCAAATCACTCCTAAAAAATCTACACATACCTTATATAGGAATTTCAAGACATAAAATCCTATTTACCAATTTTTTAACTTCACATAACATATTTAATTCATATATTCGTAACTAAACTGTTTTCATAAAAAATACCAAATCAGTCCCAAAAATTATTCTTTTCTGAAATTTAGCATAATATAGTCCCATATTGAACATATATTTTTCTCGAAATTTTTAAAATTCATTTACTATATTTCAAAAATTAATTTCTAATTAATTCCTTAAGAAATTAGCTACCTCAAGGTTAACTCCAGAAATTCTCAAATCTTGGCAGGATCTTACACATGTTAACGTGAGCTTCCAGTTTAAATTTCATGGTCATCGGAGTTATAGAACTTCGGTTATAGTGTTTTTCGTCGAAAAAACTTAAATATTAAAATGGTCATAACTTGCTCATTTTAAGTTAGAATGAGTTCATTTTTGGACAAGAGGTACTTTATACCATATACTTTCATGTCCAAAAAGGCTAGAATTTTTCTCACAAATTAAGTGCCCGCAACAACCCTTTTAAAATCATGGCAACAATTTTTTTATATTTTACGCTTTTTTCAGTACTTTGCTAAAATCAGTCAACACGAAAATCTACAACACCTTTTCCAGTGATTCCACTTGGATAAGTTACAAAAACTCATAGACCTAACTCTAGAACTTGACCACACTCAAAAATTCAAAATATAATAGAAGATATGGTCAATTGAATTTCATGTTCCATTTTCACCAAAATCTGATTTTTTAACCCTTTGTGATTTCTAAGAAACTTTAATGTTTTCACATAATAACCAATATAACTCATCATAACACTTACTAATACCACATATACCCATGTTTTCATTAGTCCAATGTTTTTATTATAACTTTCATCATAATCCACGTAAATAGATCATTTCCACAATTTAACAAGGAATGAAATACAAAGGATCGTTCACCACGCATGTGGTAATCCACATGAGCGAGTTATTCCAACGAGAATAATAAAAATGGAATAACGAAGGATTCACCATGCATGCGATAGAGATCGCATGATGAGTTATTCCCAATGAATAATAAATAATGGAACCAGTCCCGTAGTAACGCTCGAGACGGGATATTAAACGAATAATAAATAATGGAACCAGTCCGACGTAAACGCATGACAGGATGGGATATTCCGGCGAATAATCGATAATGGAACCAGTCCCAAGTAAGCGCCGCAGATGGATATTTCGACGAATAATAAATAATGGAACCAGGTTATTGGAACGGAATATTAAAAGAATTTCACCGTGTATGCGATTTTTTCATGATGCATTATTCCAACATAATAATAAAGAATGGAATATCAGAAGTTCTCTTCATGAATAAGAACGAAAGAATACCCATTACGAGTACAACAAATAATATCCCTACCTTTGAAAGAAGAGTATTAAATTTGGTAGGGCGAGGATATACTCGAAGAAACTTGTCTTCTACGCTTCAAAACTTTCTTAAACTCTAAAGAAATACGCTCAAGATTATAGAAGAATAACTCTCTATATGTTTCTCTCTAGAGTTTCAATTGAATTAAGTAAGAAATAATGAAGGAATGAACTTCTTTTACGTAAAATGGATGCGTAGTAACTAACTCATGAACGGTTTAGATTGATTTACTTTAATCTGACGGTCCATATTTAAAAGCAAAATCTTTTAAATAAAATATAATATATTCTATTTATAATCTAATAAAACGAATAATTTTATAAAAGATTTTACTATGCAAACATTATCACAGACCTTTATCAAACACTATGCATAATAAAATATAATATACTCTATTTATAGAATAACTTTATAAAAGTATTACATTTTTTATATAAAAAGATTTTACTATGCAAAATACTATGCATAATAGAATATAATATATTCTATTTATAGAATAACTTTATAAAAGTATTACATTTTATATAAAAAAGATTTTACGCTTTTACTACATTAATAATACCAATAAAACAAAAGCGGTGACTTATCACATAAACATCAATAATCAATACCGTGCTATTTACTAAAATAGAAAAAAAATTTGAATACTTTTATTTCATAAAATTCGGGGTCTCACAAAAAACCTTTTAAATCATAGAAGATATTAGATTTTATTCTCTACTTGACTCTTCTAATGGATTGCTTGTTCCGCTGCAGTTAAACTTGATGTTTGTTATATTTTATCAGTTTAACACTGTTGAAGGCTAATGATAATTTATTCTGCATTATCTTAGTCATAATATTTTTTACTGGGCTAGTTGAGCTCACCCTTTTGCTTTCATTGTTCTCTTCAGGAAATGAGAACGTAGCGAGGACTAAATCGAGAAACAGTGATGGTCCGGATAATAGCATTAGTAGTCCTCACTATTCTATGAAATAGTGTGATAATAAATGTAATAAGGATCCCATTGAGTTTGTATATTGTCTAGATGACAATATTTGTATTAAAACTTGTTAGTTCCCAGAGGGCACAATAGATCTAGAAGGGGGGGTTGAATAGATCCTTTTTTATTTCAAATACTTTTCTGGTTTATGTTGTATTGTTCATATTAGAGTATATGACAAACATAAGAATCTTTTCAAGCACAACGGAATAAGTAAAAGATTCCACTTCATTAATATATTCATAATCATACATACATTGTTCGTAGGGTTAGTTTAGTTGTAAGCAGTTAAAACATACATAGCAGTTATAGACATAATGTAAATGACATAATGTTAAAGACACAAGGGGTTTTAAGTGGTTCAGAGACTCAAGTTCCTAATCCACTCTTCTACTTTCAACTAGCAGGATTTCCACTAAGGAAGGGAAGCACCCTGAATCTCTACGATTCCTTCAAGGCCAACAGCCTTGGGACTTCAGTTCACTAAGAACTCTTCAAGACCAGCAACCTTAGGACTCCTCTAGTTCCCTAGGAACTTTTCAAGCCCAACAGGCTTGGAACTTCATTTAGTCCCTACGGCGAGGACCCTTTGGCCCTGCTTTGTTTAGTCCTCCTGACAAGGACCCTCTTGCCCTGCTTCATTTAGTCCCTCCGGACAAGGACTCCTCGAGCCTGGATTCGTTGAGTTGTTTGTTTGTTGTTGTTGGAGTCGGTCTTTGAAATTTCTTAAGATGTCTTCATGCTCTCTGAACATCTTTTATCCTTAGCGAACTTGGCTTGATCATCCTTGAAGAAGCGATTGAGTATTGCATGATGCTTTCCACTTCTTAGGTTGCTTCAACTACTCTGGATGACCCTCGATGAACCGCTTGAAGATCATTCTTCTTTGTACTTGATGGTACGCATACGAGAGCTTCTAAGATGACCGTAAGCTCTTCATTGAGTACTTAGAAACTTTCTTATGCTTGTCACTAAGATGGCTTTTGTGATCTCCTTCGATCCTCGATGCCTTCCATGATGGACTTCTGTTCG
Organism: Panax ginseng; assembly: GCA_020205605.1. Taxonomy (NCBI): domain Eukaryota; kingdom Viridiplantae; phylum Streptophyta; class Magnoliopsida; order Apiales; family Araliaceae; genus Panax; species Panax ginseng. The sequence continues at coordinate 8,695,089 of CM035127.1, forward strand.
ACCAGTAAGTTCTTCTCTATTGTACTTAGAGTCTTCCCATGATGGACATCCGGATGGCATGATGCTCTCTTTCTCTCTCAGCGATTCGAACACTCTTCAAGAGTAGTATAACTCTCACTTCTACATAGCGAACTCACACTTCTACTTCTTTCTTGATCCGACTTACGAGTGTTCTTGGTGGATCGTAGAGTGAGCCTTCTGGACTCACTATCACATGGTTTAGATCACCCACCTTCTCTCCAAAACTGACAACTTCAGCAACCTTTGATCTTTGAAGCTCTTCTACATTTGTACACCTTCCCAATCCTTCCGTTGGAAAATAGCCGTTGGAAGTTATTCAAATGTCTTCACAGATCTCAAGTTGCTCGAGGTAGAACTCGCTTGATGTGACATGACATACTTTTTCCGACTCTGCGATCTCTTTCGCTTCACCTACCTGTCGGATGTATCACTTTACTTATCTTGGGTAGGTTGAAGACTTTATTTCTTCCGATTTCTTGATCGAGGTTGTCCTTTTTGCATCGATGCTTTCTCAATAAGCACTTGTCCAATATTACCCTTCCAGATTGAACCGTTGTCAATGCTTCACCTTGGTGTATCCGAACTCTACGATTCGATGCGCCTTTTTGGGACTGATCGTAGTGTCTTCACCGAAAGTGTTGCTTCGTTGACTTAAGTAGAGTTAACACTACGATCCCGAAGAGTGTTGATTGAATCTTCAATGTAGAACACCTCTTCCTTGTATTGTGCGGTCTTGATATATTTCTATTTATTTCGATTGTTCTCGAATCGATGGCCTAATTCCTTGCTCTGGTCCCTTACTCAATATCAAGACACTTCAAATTTGTGGGCGCGACCGAATTGCTTTCTCCCGGTGATCTTCCGCCACTTATCATCAAAGAACCGACCCTCGCTGACTTATCACTTTAGCCTTGCTTTCTTGAAGGTGACCAAAGATCTCGGTTCACCTTCCATCGATTCTTTCTTTGTCGACAAACACTACGATCCTGAGTTCTTCCAAGATCGTTGTCTTCTGCTTTCTTGACAAGAATCGCATTAAATGACTTTTCCTTAGTCAAATTCTTTGAAGTCTTCTTTGAATCATCTTGTGGAAGACTTCATCACGAATGGCCTTTCAACTCAATCTTGAAGTGATTGGATTGGTCTTTACTTTTCTGCTAGCATGCATGCCATTCGTTGAGTGCTCTCTCGGTTCCCTTTACGTGGATTGCATCTTTGCGATTGCCAACCGAGGCTTCATACCTTTGGATATTCAGAGTGCTCATTCTTTGAGAACCGTGTATCCGCTTCTACGATTACGACTTGGCATTGTGAGCACTTACATTGGAGTCGTGGTTCGCCTTTATACGATTCACTTTTTGGGTTGTCTTGACACTACGATCCCGAGATCAGATCTTGACACTCTACGATTTCTGCCTTGTGCTTGTTGTCTTCATCTGATCTTGCCCGACTACGATCTCTGCATTCATTTAGTGGACTCTACGATCTCAGAGTGTAGCCTACGATCCTTGTCTTGGCTTTGGCATTGATAGACTCTACGACTCTGAGTGTAGTCTACGTTTCATACTGCTTTCTTGGCGGATGGTCGTTCGACTTATAGACAGTCAGTTCTCTACGATTACGAACATGACTTCCTCAAAGACACTACGATCCCGAGGAAGCTCTTCTCGACACACTTCTGATCCTTCTTCGTTTTCCTGAAGTCTACGAACTTCGAGATCTCACTATCTTGCATACTCTATTCCTCGCCTCGATAGCTCCAGAGTTAACTCCGACTCTCTGGCGCATTATGACTTCAGTGCGATGCTCGGCGATCGAATGAAGCTATCTATTACATCATCGGATCAACCTAACAAGCTTGATCTTTCTATATTTATAATCCTTGTACATCATTTCTTTTTAAGGACTTTACAAAGTCAAGTTTTGCTTATGTAGGATCAACCTAACATATTTGATCAATTCATTCTAAGTCCTTGTACATATATTTCTATTATCTATCAAAGGACTTTACAGCTTTTCTTAATGCAAGCATACTTGCATCTTATTCATTCATATACATATATATCATAATCAAATCATATGTAAATAGGAATAGCATTCACATGCTTATTCCTGACAATCACCCCCTATTTGATTATGACAAAAATAATAAGTGAATATGCATGTTATGAATGAATCTTATATACAGTGAGCAGATGTATTTCTAAAACAGTTAATCATGAATGACTTTTATATTGATATGGCAATTTATACAATAAGACATTATACATCCTGGATCCAGAACACATTCCTAACAGATTAAAGATGTACCTCCTTGGCTCCTTGTGTTTCCAGGATGCTTGCTGTTGATCAGGTATTCATCTTTTTCTGCTTCTTGCTTTTGCTCCCCCTCTGATGATGACCTTCTATCTTTGCTTAATTCCCCTTCATCACCTTTTTGATCTGGCTCCCCTTCAGTTTCTGTGAATTTGGTATCATCATATTCAGGCTCCCCCTCAGATGATGATTCTTTATCTGCTGCTGCTTTCTTCTTCTTTGACTTCTTCTCCCTTAACCCTCTGCTTTTCTTTTGGTGCCTCTTGCTCCTCTTCTTTCATCGCCTCTTTTTCTCCCCCTTTTTGTCATCAATCATTTGAGAGAGCTGCTCCATGTTGGACATAAGTTCGCTCCATCGTCGGTAGGAGGAGTTAGCAATTTCAAACTTTAGTTCTTGCTGGCCGAGCTCAAGTTGTACTGAGAAGGTCTGCCTCATATCATCAATCTTGTCAGAGAGGGCTTCGATCTGCTTTGCATTGGCCTCCTGAATTTGTAGAATTCTTGCCTTCCGATCTTGGATGGCCTTCGATAGATCTTATTTTTCTCTTGGAGTTTGAGAGATACATCGGCCAAGATAGCTTGAAATTTGGTCTTTGAAAGGAATCATCTCCTATTTCTTTGTTTCTTCATGATTCTTCATTGAGCATAGATATCTTCTTCTTAGATCATCGAGCTCTTGATGAGTTCTGCTCCAAAGCAGTTTAATCCTCTTGATTGGCAGCTTCAGGTTGAGCAAAGGATTGGACTCTACGATCATAATCTTTGGACAGTTTTTCAAATGTTTGGATAATCTGAACAATCGTGGAGTACCAATTGCTTGTGGAGGATGTTGGAGTGGCTGATAGCAGTGTTTGATCATAAGGAGGCTTCTGAGATTAGGCTTGAACACCATCAGCTGTAGAATGAACAGACTCTACGATCAGCTCCTTGGTCATGACCCTTCTTCCTTCAGAATATACTTTACGATCGTAGGGGATGTAGAGATTTCCAGCTTGTCGATAGACCTTGAAGTGAGGCTGGTTTGTTATCATCTTGGTAGCATAAGTTTTTACCCTTGGAAAGTTTTGGGCTACCAGTTCCATGCTTGGAAAAGTCTTGTAACACCAGCTGAAGTAACTTCCATCTTCTTCAGTAAAGGCCTTCAGCCAAGGCATTGATCGGAAGAACCATCTCATCAGCAAATCATCAGGGTTATAGAGAATGGTTGTGCAATCCATTTCCATGTTGTTCCAATTCTTGACTAAGTCAAAGGAGGTCATTCTTACTATTCTGATCTGTTCACCTCCATGGTTTACCCATCCGTCAGGAGGAGTTTCTGATGGTTCATTAGGAACTTCTACCATAATTCTCTTGGTAAATTTTGCAGGTGAGAGAACAGGGTGAAGTTCTGAGTTTTCTGATTCCTGATCTTCAGAGTTGGAATCATTTCCTGCTTCTTTCTTCTCAGAACCAGAACTGTTTAGATCAGCTTCAGCAGAGAGGTCTCCTTGTTGCATTTCATGTTCAGACTCTTCTTGATCATCTTCAATAAAAATCCTTCTTGTTGAATTTCATTATCTGAACTTTCTTCAGCAAGTCTTTCATTTGATTTTTCTTCTTCACTGCTGGCTTCTTCTTCAGCATCTTCTCCTGGGGATACAGATTCATCATCACTTAATTCAATGATGGCATTTGATTGGCCACTATTCCTTTTGGAGGCAAACTGGGCTTGCAGCCTGTAACTTCTCCTTCTTTGTGGAGGTTCAATTAATGGAGACACTGACTCTTCTTCTTCTTCTTCTTGAGCACTATTTTCTGACCCATTCTCTGGGCTCGTTGGGGCAGTGGTATTTGGGGATATGCTTTGGTCACTTTGAATTTCTTTTTCATCATCAGAGTGGCTTCTCTGAGAATTGCCATGAGGCTTGAGCACTTTTCTTCATCGCCAGATTCTCACTTTCTTTCATCTTATCGAACTTCATTCTCATTCTTTGAATCTTGTTGTGGGGGAATGGATCACATTTTAGTTTCTTTCTCTTCTACGACACTACTTCCTTTCTTCAAAGGATGTATTGATTTGAGAAGCTAAGGTTTGGTTTGTCATTCACCTTAGCTTTCTTGCTTGATCCCAGCCTCTTGAAGCAACTCCGCTGCTTCTTCTTTTTGTGGTCTCAAAGCGGTTTGGGCCTTTTCTTCCTTATCTTTGTTCAAGGAGGAGACTCTCCTAGGTGGGGCTGGGCTTTTTCACATCACCAACTCTTTTCACCAATTTTGATTTCTTCTGGTTGGTGTGATTTCAAATGATCTTGAGTCACCGGGACTCGAGCTCTCTGTCTTTACTATCTTTCTCTTCTTTGCAGAGGCTCTACTGCTGCTCCCAGCTGTCATCCTTTTTTTCTCCTTGGGATTCTTTTTCCAGTTCTCAAATAACTGTGGATACATCACCTTGTGCACATTCAAGGCTTCTCCCTCATCTTTCTTGATTTTTCCTCCTAATTTCTTCTTCAGAATGATACTCAGCAACCTTCCATGAAATACCTTAGTCAGGGGCTTCTTCTCAACCTTCTCTACCCATTTGGAGATCTGATCAAATAAGATAGCTCCAAAGTCAATTTGTTTCTTCAAAACTATTGCGTACATGATTTTCAATCTTCGGTCGGTCGATCAACGTGTCGTATGCGCGTGTTCTTACATAGTATGCTTGACTCCAACTATTTCAAAGAAGGAACTCATATTGCTCGAGAAACTCCTTCTTCTCCGTGTCCTTGAAACTAGGGTTTCTTTGATACCCCATAACTTCCTTTCTTTAATTCGGTGTTGACATTGTCAAGGTTCTTTAGCCCTTGGTTAAGAAAACCTAGGCATTAATTGAGGTCGGAAGATTTTAAGCAAGAGACCGACCTTTAACCTTGGTAGTCGAGTTTACGAATTTATAGAGACGTTTGAGTAGAATTCTTTAACCAGTTGCGATGAGCGGAGTATTTACCTCAAGGCATTACGAAAATCCAAATTTTTCTTTACAAGCTCGAGAATGTCCTCGAACTTCTTTTCGATTTCTCAAACGATTTTGTTCCAAGCTAAATACCGTAATCACTTTGCCGCTTTTCCATTTTGAGTAGTTTGAAGAATGTGGGTATTAGATATAGAGAAGTTTATGCGAGATGGTCATCATGTCGGTTGGTAAGGCTCGGAGGTTAACTAATTTTGCTCTTGAAAAGCTTTCTAGGGTTTTTGAAAATGGGAGGAGAAAGGTTCGATATCTTTTGGTAATCGTCTGCAGATTTGAACTTGTCTTTATGGCGCTCCTTCTAACTCTGCGATACTCGGTGATGTGTCAACTCTCCATTGGTTGCGTTGCCCGATAATGAGTCAGAATCTCCATAACTTTTCAGTTATTAAAGGAGTGGATGTTTAATTGTCGTGGCTTTGACCGTTGATGTGACGCCCCCAAAATAGGTATACATCACCCATTCTGAGTTGTCAATACATGGTACAGAAACAACTACAACTTTATTATTACAATAGTAAAACTATGAGTTTGAATACAAATATTATCTTCTAGACAATATCTATACCCAAATAAATCCTCATCACATTTATTGATACATTATTTTACAAAAATGGTGAGGGACTACTAAACAACTCTCTATATAACCATCATTCCATACCCCACTCAGACTCGCTACATTCTACCTCTTCTTGAGAAGAAAAATGGAACAAAAAGAAAAGGGTGAGCTCAACTAGCCCAGTAAAGAATATTATGACTAAGATAATATACAAAAAATTATCGTTAGTCTCCAACAGGGAAAAATCTAATAGAATACAATAGACAACCAATTTTAAATCAATCTTCGCAGCGGAAATAATAATTCATTAGAAGAGTTAAGTAGAGAATGCAAACTACTATCTTCTATATATGAATTTAATAGTTCATCGTCGATATTTTATCCCTGTAACATCAATCAATATATATCTGGAATCAAATATTCATCTTTGCACTACGGGCCAAAGATATTCATCAGAAATCATTCATCTTTGCACTACAGGCCAAAGATATTCAATAATATCATCATTTAAGACTGAGGATGATGAAAAATATTTTTAAAGAAACGAATCCAAAGGAAACAAAATGACAAGAGATTAAGGATTCGTACTTTGTTTTATCTATGTCCAAAATACCTCAAAAATAATCATAGTGGTGTAAAATTCAAGAATGATCAAAACATGGATACAATCAAAGCTAGTATCCATAATACATATTTTAGACGAAAAGGAAAATTTTCATTTTTCGATGAATAGTCTTAAATATTCGTGAATAATGATCAGATATCGTGAATAATTATCGTATACGTGAATAAGAAACCCCAACACTAAAAGTTCCAAATTTGATTAAAAGTTCATATCAATACTTCCATAAATGATATTAGAATAAATAATATCATTAAAAAATAATATCCCTTACCTCGGAAAGACGGATTTAACCTTTAACCTGGAATAATCGGATATAAAGTATAACTTGAACTTGCCGTATAACAATACTCAAAGTATACTCAAAATACTCACAAGAATACGCTTCGATAATATAAAGAGAGAAAACTTCAATTTCTAGTGTAATTTTCAATTTTAACCTAAGCACCCTATTTATAGGAAAATGCTTGGAACACCAAAGTAGAAAATTTATTAAAATATTAATATTAATATTACAATTCCTACGCCCACTTCTAAGGATCTGAATTTAGCATTTTCATCACATGCAAGACCCACCTTTAATGATAAAAATGTTTTTCATAATAAAAATAATTAAAACTTCCAAAAATCAATTATTTTGGAACTTCGAAACTTCAATAATTCATAATAAATAGCTCTTTTATCAGAAAATTTGAATCTCGCGAATTTTTATAGGAAATTCAATTCTCTACAACTTTACTGTAAGAAGTTTTTCCAAATTCCAAATGTAAATTAACCAAATCCATAAACAGGCGATTTTACGGTATAATTAAATTTCAATCAAGAAATGGGGTCCACCGACACATAAAATATGCTTTAAATATTTTTGGTAACAAAAATACTCCTCCTCCATATATACTCATATATCCCACATTCATCGTAAAAATATCATCATTGTTATATTATTAAAATATAATAATATATTTAAATGAATTATTTTATCGTAAAAAGATAAAATTTTAATTTTTAACAATTGTCACATTAAAATTTTCTCCATCTATATCCACATAAAATCAATATTTTACTCATCATATGAATCAATAATTAATTATTCACAAATAATATTACGTAATCACAATATTGACAACAAAGGCAGCCCCAAGAAAGAGGGGGCTTTCCAATAAGAATTTCTCCTTCTTGGCAAGAATTAGGTGATCAAACCTCTCCTTAGATGTAACTTTCTAGACATTGCCAATAATGTTATCTAATAATATTATTCAGATAATATGAATTATTGCTTCGATAATGAAAATACCGTGTAATGACAATTATTGAAACAACAACAATATAAAATATCAACGCAATAATTATTAAATCATTAAAATAAAATATTGAATAAAGAATTATCGTAACCATTATTGAGTAGTGCCTTCTTTACGTAAGAATCAATAATTGGTGCAATACTGCGCGCTTCTTGCTGCTGCAAACGCGTATTCTTGTGTTTTAACCACCGGGTATTCCAACAATTAAATCAGTAATAACTACGCCAATTATTTTTAAACAACTTATATTTGTCGCTTTTTTCATCCAATCGCTTTCAGTTATGGGACCCACAAAAAGATCATACCATCGTCACGAATATTCCCCACAAAGAAGAATATTCCACGACCAAACGAATATTCCCCGATAACAATGAATATTTTATAACCACTTGCTTATTTTGAAATATTTGCGTATTTTACCCATAACTATCCATATTAATCACATCAACCCTTACTATTTCAAAATAATAATTAGAGAAAATTAAATTTCATTTATTAATTATTTGGGGTCTTACAACGTTGACCTTTTGCTTCGTAGAGTAATATGATGAGATAGCTATAGACTCTACGATTTCATTTGTTGACTCAACGATCAATTTCTGAGAGATGCTGCAGTGGATGTCTTCGTCTTTCCTCCTTACTTCGATGCAGCATAGCTCAATCACTGATGTATTTGAACTTATCTCCTTGACTTGAATGGCTTAACAGATGTCTCATTCTTCATGCTCCGTGTGAATTGGAGTACCCTTTGGTAAAACTATGACCATTGAGTTGTCTTCTACGATCGCTGTAGTTGCACTACGATCGTTTAGTCCTTTTCAAACTGTGACACCCCCAAATCCGGGTACTTCGATTCCACTGGATTTGGTGTTCACTGTACAAATATCATCTATCTATCTACCCATAATAAATACAAACCATGAAATATATAGAAATAAATCTTCCTTTTATAGGGTTACAACGTCTGAATCATAAACTTAATCCCAGGTTAAACTAACCTTAAACATCTATGCGGAAATATAAACAATAAGTCTTAAACAACATCATTAAATCAAGTCTAACATAAATACATTATCAAATAAAATAACAATTCTTCATCACTTGCTAACTTTGCCTTCGCTTTTCTTAGTGGAAGGTTCATCAGCTTCTTTTCGTTCTTAATCGCAATGTTATTATTAAGCAAGAGTGAGCACTAATGCCCACAAGTATAATAATGAAATAACAAAGATAATAACATGCGAGTAAATCAAAGACATCCGAATAAAAGCTCAACTTTTGAATCAAGAATGAATAACAAGAAACAAAAGAATTACGAGGGTCATAAGACCTTGAACTATGTCTAGGTTATCAAGGGTTATACTTGAAACCTTTAACGATCATAAGACTATGGACCTTTCTACTGTATCTTGGGGATCAAATTTCAAGTACAATATTGTGCACAATATCTTAACGCTTAACGTAAGTAAATCCTTTCGCAGGTTGTTCATCTCGGTTTGACATTCGAGTCCGCACTAAAAGAAGTTTGGTTTGGATAATTCATCAAGGGTTCAAAAATTTAGCACGCTTATCAACTATGGACTAGTCGAATCAATAAGGGTTCGCTTAGTCTAATAAGGTTCAATAATAATGATATTCAAATTGAATAATAATCTCGGAAGTATACATAGGACAATTATTGTATAACCTGAATCATCTTTGAAAAGATAATCAATCTTTAATATAACATTTGAACATGAATAATAATAATGATAATTTACTTGAGGTAATTAATAAACTTGAACAATAATGACAAGTAGGGTTAGGAAACTTGCCTCGTGCGTAGACTAAACGATTACTACTTCCGTTCACCACAAATCCTACACACATACCATATGTATTCACGACATTCATTAGTTACATTTTCACTTAATTATTTAATATAAACTCCACTTTATTTAACAAATCATTACCCTTCTAATTTAATTTCTTAATTAAATTAGAATATTTTCATTCTCTTACTATTATTACACTCGAATAAATTATTTCATAATAATTTCCATCGAATATTTAATTAATTTATTTATTTATTATTTATTTTGACCGGCCAAAATGGGTATTTAGTTTAGTAACGCATGGTAAAGAAGCTGGTTACCTGAACTCATTTTCTCGAGTTATAGCTTCATTCTGCTCTGCGATTCATGAACATAACAAGGCCAAATTAGGCCAAAATCAATCACACGTAAAATTATACATGAATATGGCCATAACTTCTAATTAGTTATTTTTTACACGAATTTAGACTTACCCAATCATTGTAATACATATATAATCATTACTTAACACATCTAGCATGATTTTTAACAAGTTACAACATATAATTTGCAAAATCAACACATTTACTTTCACTGTTCTTGATGTTCTTGAAGGTTTTGAAAATAAAACATGAAAATTGACACTGCGGATTCGTTAAAACACTGAATCCGTTCGTTTAAAGTTTGGTCTCTTCGTATCAACATGTATAATAATATACGAGTGTAAAATTTAGGGATAATATATGATCAACACATGAAATACCACGTATAAGGCCATATGGCCAAAACCCAAACTCTGTAATTTTGCAACAATCATATACGACATGTTTTCATGAATTTGATGATATGGTTTACATAATATATATAATTAAAATACGATGTGTTATGTTATAACAAATACACAACCCAAAATCATTACTCCTATTCCAATTACAGAGGTTTAAACCAAAAACTTTGAAACCCATATATATGAAACTTAATGACGTAAAATAAAAACTGGGAAGGAGGAGATTACCCTGTAGAGTATAAATTAGTAGGCTTAGATACTTTTGATTCCTCACTCTCAATCTCCTTCACAATCTCTGAATATTTTCTCTGACAATCTAACTCTCTAAATTCTCAATCTCTCTGCTTATTTCTAGACTTAGCCAATAATAATAATAATAAAAAAAGAAGAAAGACGATATATGTAGAAAAAAAGCTGACAAGATTATGGTCGATTACCCATCATGGGTTAACTGCCTATAACTCCCACTAAAGCCATGTTTGGCTAGCCTTAAAAAGGCTATATCAAATTAATTTAATAAAATCTTTATAATATAGTTTAAATCATGTCACACCCTTACACATTAATTCAAATATCTTATTTAATTTAATTTAAATAAAATATAATAACTTCTCATAATTTCACATAGTCATATAATTAATTTTCTCATTAATTACTTATATCAAATTATTAAATCTCTAATTAATTATTACATTAATTAAAATAACATTATGCTTATTAAATATTTCATTTAATACAATAAGCTCACATAATGACATACTTGAATAATAAATATTCTCCAGATTAATTTAACAAATGTAACACATTTAATTAAATTAATCTATCATAATTGCATCAATTAATTATTAAATCTAATAATTAAATCCTTAAAAATATTTATTTAATTCAATAAATATTAAAATTTAAATTACAAAAATCTTGTTCGTCACACAAACTCAACTCTACGATCGTCGACTGACTTGGTTCTTTTGAGATGAACTCGATCAAGCATTCCTTCTGTGATAAGGTAGCTCAGGAAAGGCCAACCTCTTAGAGTGAGCTAAGGGTCAGGTTTGTCCCTGAGGCGTTCTTCAGATAAAGTACTAAAACAGTGATTTTTAATGACATCTCATTAGATCTTTTCTGATGGGGAGGTCTTTCTACCAGCTCTGGATATCTGCAATGCTGAAATCGTGGTGTCCTTCTTCTCTTACACTACGATCATGTGTTTGATCGTAGAAACTTCACGATTATGAATTGGGTGGTTGAAGGGTTATCGATGAAGACGTTTTGAGGCGCTCCTAGTATTTATGGATCTTCATTTGGTTCATCAGCCACAAAGTTTTGGGACTATATAGCTGGTACATCTCTTCCAGGTTTAATAGTGCTATTATTCCTTAATGAGATCAACTGCTTCCCCATTGTTGATCTTTGTCTTCTCGAGATAGATGTGATTCCTTCTTCATGTTCATTTTGAAGGTCGCTTAGCATTTCTCCTTCCGATTTGGAATCATCATCGTTGCTTTGTTTTCCTTGTATCGTAGAGATGAGTATTTTCAAGATTGATCACTCTACGATCATTCGACAACAAAGACTACTGAACGTAGTCTTCTTTGACATCCTTTTTTTTGAGAAGTTACGCTTCAGTAAAGAACTCCTTTTGTCTTAAGCTCATGATGATCTTGTTGTGAGCTTCCTCGAGGATCATTTCCATAAAGCATGTCTTTCTTGATATGGGCACATAGAATCCTCTTTATCTTCATTTTATGGCATGCTCCATATCTGATTTGCGACCATGAGGAGAGCTCCATTCCGGTTAGCTCAGAGGGTCTTCAAGAACAGGCTTGGACATATAAGAACCTTATCAGACTCATTTCTGAACAGTCCTTAGCCTTCTGCTGGTTGAGTCCTAATGAATGAAGTCTGCTGCTTCAACATTCCTTATTATGGTCAGACTGACCAAGTACCTGCAGGTTTAGATATATTTATACTTTTGGTCCCCATTGTTGAATGGGTCCTGCTAGGTTAGTTTTCTAAACCCCTATTCCTCTGAACTGGATAATCATCATGTTTATCACCATCAGATATATTCATGCATGCAACTATCTTGAGATAATATATTTCGAGATGCAAGCTGGTGAGTGTGTGTGAGATATGGCATTTAATAACACACTCTCTATCTATGATGGTTTCATCATTTACTGGGTTATGTTCACTATATTTAAGTGTTCACAGAGTGTGAATCAACTCTACGATTTATGAGTATCTAGTTGATTTATGGATGTGATCGCTTCTACAAATCGCCAAGAATCCTCTTGTGGGCCGATCATTCTCGTGTGTTGTCAAACACTTAGAACATAGGCTTGTACATACATACTAGCACATCAACAATGATTACTTAACATAAAAATCATTTGGTCTGTGATACTCTTATGATCTATTTCCGATTTTCTTAAAGATGTCATCTTCAGCCTAAAACTTGGTTAAAGAGAAAGTTTGTAGACATTTGAATTTTCCATCTTCAGACTATTTTCTCTCTTCACCTTTTTAGGTAGATTATGACTTCTTGACAGAATACTGTCATAGTTTATAGGATGGTGCAAATATGATGTATACATTAATAATGGTGAGGAACCGTACCTTTTTACTGTCAGTTTCTTAACAGTCATTTACCTTAGATATACTGAGTTCAGGTATTGATGTGCATAACTTTTACTTTTGCTCCTTTCAGCTTAATGCTCTTGTTGGCCTTTCATCAATCAGTCGTGATCTTAAAGATGTAGATCAAGAGAATCGTGGAATTAATATCTTTGACATCTTTGAGTTTACAGAGATAGCACCCAGTTGTTGGTTGGTCACTCATAAGTTTGAGAAGATCTTCTTTCTCCTCTCGATCAGTATTTTCTTAGTACGCGTGGCCTCTTCATTTTTTAGACTGATGAATGCTTTACTCTTTGTCACTGATGTCCCTTGCTTTCTTTCTCTCATCTGGTCTTTAGATAACAAGACTGATTGCAGGCTAGGATTGGTCTTGTTGATATAACAATCGAGGATATGGACCAATCTGAGCAGCTTTAGGTGTATACACATTTTTACCTATACACAATATTTCCAACGTGTGAGCTCTTCTGCATATAACAAGTTACTCACTACTAAACTAAGTTTAGAACAATGTTAGTGCCTGGGATCAGACTCAAAATGATTAGCTTTTGAATATAGCATGAGAACCTGCTTTGATACCAATTGTTAGTTCCCAGAGGGCACAATAGATCTAGAAGGGAGGTTGAATAGATCCTTTTTATTTCAAATACTTTTCTGATTTATGTTGTATTGTTCATATTAGAGTATATGACAAACATAAAAATCTTTTCAAGCACAACAGAATAAGTAAAAGATTCCCTTCATTGATATATTCATAATTATACATACATTATTCGTAGGGTTAGTTTAGTTGTAGCGGTTAGAACATATATAGCGATTATAAGCGATTATAGACATAATGTAAATGACATAATGTAAAAGACACAAGGGTTTTAAGTGGTTCGAGACTCAAGCTCCTAATCCACTCTTCTTACATTTTCAACTAGCAGGATTTCCACTAAGGAAGGCGGCAAGACAGAATCTCTACGATTCCTTTAAGGCCAAAGCAGACCTTGGGACTTGATTCACTAAGAACTCTTGAAGGCCGACCTTGGGACTCTCTAGTTCCCTAGAACTCTTGAAGCCCAACAGCTTGGAACTTCGTTTAGTCCTCCGCCGAGGACCCTTTGGCCCTATTTTGTTTAGTCCTCCTGACAAGGACCCTCTTTGCCTCGCTTCATTTAGTCTCTCCGGACAAGGACCCTCGAATGCCCGGCTTCATTGAGTTATTTGTTTGTTGTTGTTGGAGTCGGTCTTTGAAATTCTTTAAGATGTCTTCATGCTCTGAACATCTTTTATCCTTAGCGAATTGGGCTTGATCATCCTTGAAGAAGCGATTGAGTATTGCATGATGCTCAACTTCTTAGGTTGCTCAACTACTTGGATGACCCTTGATGAACCGCGCTTGAAGATCATTCTTCTTGGTACTTGATGGTACTGCATACGAGAGGCTTCTAAGATGACCGTAAGCTCTTCTTACATTGGGTACTTAGAAACTTTCTCATGCTTGTCACCAAAATGGCTTTTGTGATCTCCCTTCTTGCTCCTCGATGCCTTCCCATGATGGACTTGCTGTTCGATCGTAAGCTTTCTATTGTACTTAAAGTCTTCTCATGATGGACATCCGGATGGCATGATGCTCTCTTTTCTCTCGGCAGTTCAGAACACTCTTCAAGTAGTATAACTCTCACTTCTACATAGCAGAACTCACACTTCTACTTCTTTCTTGATCTGACTTCTGAGTGTTCTTGGTAGATCGTAGAGTGAGCCTTCGGACTCACTATCACATGGTTTAGATCAGTCCACCTTCTCTCCAAAACTGACAACTCCAGCAACCTTTGATCTTTGAAGCTCTTCTACATTTGTACACCTTCCCAATCCTTCCGTTGGAAAGTAGCCGTTGGAAGCTATTCAAATGTCTTCACAGATCTCAAGTTGCTTGAGGTAGACTGCTTGATGTGACATGACATACTTTTTTCCGACTGCGAGCTCTTTCGTTTCACCTACCCCATCAGATGTATCACTTTACTATCTTGGGTAGGTTGAAGACTTTATTTCTTCTGATTTCTTGATCAGAGGTTGTCCTTTTGCATCGATGCTCTCAATAAGCACTTGTCCGAATATTACCCTTCAGATTGAACCGTTGTCAATGCTTGGTCTTGGTGCATCTGAACTCTCTACGATTCGATGCACGTCTTCAGGGACCTGATCGTAGTGTCTTGCCGAGTATTGCTCGTTGACTTAATAGAGTTAACACTACGATCCTGAAGAGTGTTGATTGGATCTTCAATGTAGAACACCTCTTCCTTGTATTATGCAGTGCTTCAATACTTCTATTTATTTCGACTGTTCTTAGATACTGATGGCCTAATTCCTTGCTCTGGTCCCCTTCTGAATATCAAGACACTTCAAATTTGTGGCGCGTCCAGCTTGTTTTCTCCTGGTGATCTTCCGCTCACTTATCATCAATGAATCGACCCGACCTGCACTTAATCACTTTAGCCTTCTGCTTCTTGGTGACCAAGATATCTCGGTTCATCTTTCATCGATTTTCTTTCTTTGTCGACAAAACTACGATCCGGTTGCTTCCAAGATCGTTGTTTTCTGCTTTTCTCGACAAGAATCGCATTAATGACTTTTCCTTAGTCACCTTTCTCTTCTTTGAATCATCTTGTGGAAGACTTCATCACGAATGGCCTTTCAACTCAATCTTGATCTTGATTGGATTGGTGCTTGTGACGCCCCAAAATAGGTATACATCACCCATTCGAGTTGTCAATACGTAGATACGTAAACAACTACAACTTTATTATTACAATAGTAAAAAGCTGTGAGTTTGAATACAAATATTATCTTCTGATAATATCTATACCCAAATAAATTCTCATCACATTTATTGATACATTATTTTACAAAAATGGTGAGGACTACTAAACAACTCTATCTATAACCATCATTCCATACCCCAGACTCGTCTTTCGCTACATTCTCGCCTCCTGAGAAGAAAAATGGAACAAAAAGGAAAAGGGTGAGCTCAACTAGCCCAGTAAAGAATATTATGACTAAGATAATATACAAAAATTTATCGTTAGTCTCCAACAGGGAAAAATCTAATAAAATATAATAGACAACCAATTTTAAATCAATCTTCGCAGCGGAAATAATAATTCATTAGAAGAGTTAAGTAGAGAATGCAAACTACTATCTTCTATATATGAATTTAATAGTTCATCGTCGATATTTTATCCCTGTAACATCAATCAATATATATCTCGAAATCAAATATTCATCTTTGCACCTTTCTGGCCAAAGATATTCATCACCGTCATGTTCATCTAAACACTGCTTCATCTTTGCACTACGGGCCAAAGATATTCATCAGAAATCATTCATCTTTGCACTACAGGCCAAAGATATTCCATAATATCATCATTTAAGACTGAGAATGATGAAAAATATTTTTTAAAGAAACGAATCCAGTGAATCAAAATGACAAGGATTAAGGATTAAGGATTCGTACTTTGTTTTATCCACGTCCAAAAATACCTCAAAAATAATCATAGTGGTGTAAAATTCAAGAATGATCAAAACATGGATACAATCAAAGCTAGTATCCAGAATAGATATTTTGAACGAAATTTTTTTTTTTTATTTTTCGATGAATAATGTCGTATTCATGAATAGTACTGTATACGTGAATAGTAATCCCGACACTAAAAGTTTCAAATTTGATTAAAAAGTTCAGATCAATACTTCGGCATAATGATATTAGAATAAATAATATCATTTTAAAAAAAAAAAATATCCCTTACCTCGAAAGATTAAGTACTCTCCTATTAGAATCTTTGGGTATAGTCTTTGAAGGAACTTGCAGACCGTATAACAATACTCAAAGTATCAAAATCCTCGGAAGAATACGCTCGATATATAGAGAGAAAATATAGAGAAAACTTGAGTTTAAATGTAATTTTCAATTCTAACCTAAGCACCCTATTTATAGGAAAATGCTTAGAACACCAAAGCGAAAAATTTATTAAAATAATATTATTATTTGTTAAAATTCCATACGCCCACTTTTGGAGATCTGATTTCAGCAATCAATAACACATGCTAGACCCACTTAACTCACCAAAAACGTTTTCCATAATTAAAATATTTTAAACTTCCAAAAATCAATTATTTCGGTGTTTCAGAACTTCAATAATTCACAATAAATAGCCCTTTTGTCAGAAAATTCAAATCTTGCAAATTCATATAGGAAATTCAATTCTCTACAACTTTGCAGAAGAAAGTTTTTCCAAATTCCAAACAAAATTGGCCAAATCCATAAACTGGACGATTTTACAAAAGTTATAATCAAATTTCAGTCAATAAATGGGATCCATCGACATGTTTAACATGTTTTAAACATTTTTTGTAACAAAAATACTCCTCCTCCACATATACTCATATATCCCACATTCATCGTAAAAATATCATCATTATTATATTATTAAAATATAATAATATATTTAAATAAATTATTTTATCGTAAAAGATAAAATTTTAATTTTCAACAATTGTCACATTAAAAATTTTCTCCATCTATATCCACATAAAATCAATATTTTCCTCATCATATAAATCAATAATTAAATATTCACAAATAATATTACTGAAAATTACAATATTGACAACAAGGCGCTCCTCGAGGAAAGAGGGCTTTCGAATAGAATTTCTCCTTCTTGGTGGCAATTGATTAGGTGACCAAACCTCTCCTTGATGCGAACTTTCTAGACATTGCCAATAATGTTATCTAATAATATTATTTAGATAATATGAATTATTAGCTTCGATAATGAAAAATAATCTTGTGTAATGACAATTATTGAAACAACAACAATATAAAATATCAACGCAACAATTATCGAATCAATAAAATAAAATCTTTGAATAAGAATTCACTGTAACAATTATTGAGTAGTGCCTTCTTACGTAAGAATCAATAATTGGTGCAATACTGCAATCTTCTTGCGGCGCGACATCGCGACATCGTGTTTTAACCACCGGTATTTTAACAAGATTAATTGGTAATAACTACGCCAGATTATTTTTAAACAACTTATATTTGTCGTTTTCTCATCCAACCGCTTTTCGTTATGGGAACCACAAAGATCTTGTGCCGTCGTATTTAATATTCCCAAACGGCAAAAAATATTCCACGACCAAACGAATATTTCCCGACAACAATGAATATTTTATAACCACTTGCTTATTTTAAAATATTTGCGTATTTTACTCATAACTATCCACATTAATCAAATCAATCCTTACTATTCAAAATAATAACTAGAGGAAATTAAATTTTATTTATTAATAATTTGGGGTCTTACAACCTCCCCTCCTTATGAAATTTCGTCCTCGAAATTGACGTACGTACCTGGTGTTTCGAAAAGGTGAGGATACCTCGCTTTCATTTCCGTTTCTAACTCCCAGGTCATTTCCTTTATAGCATGATTCCTCCACAAAACTTTAACTTATGGTATGACCTTCGTGCGTAGGACATGCTCCTTCTTATCCAAGATCTTAACAGGTACCTCTTCGTACGTTAAGTCTTCGGCTATCTCGTCCGGTTCTAACTTTATAACGTGGTTCGGTCTTTCACATATTTACGAAGCATGATATGTGAAACACATTATGAACACGAGACATACTTTGGAGGTAACGCGAGTCTATAGGCTACATTTCTACTCGGTCAAGAATTTGAAATGGACCAATGAATCGTGGATTGAGCTTTCCTCTCTTCCCAAATCTTGTAACTCCCTTCCATGGAGCAACTCGCAACAATACATGATCCCCTATACTAAATTCCACGTCCTTTCGATGAAGATTCGCATAACTCTTTTGTCGATCTTGTGCCGGTTTGTATCGTTGTCGAATCATTTGGATCTTTTCAAGTGAGTCATACGTCTTAACTTTCGGGTCCCAACAATGTTGCTTCACCCACCTCATCCCAACATATTGGAGAGCGACACTTTCGTCTATATAATGCTTCAAATGGAGCCACACCTATACTTGCCTGATAACTGTTGTTGTAGAAGAAATCCACCAATGGTAAATACTTATCCCAACCGCCTTGAAATCTAGGACACAGTCTTAATAAATCTTCAAGAGTTTGAATAGTCCTCTCGATTGTCCGTCCGCTTGAGGATGGTATGCTTCAACTAAATCAGAACTCCGTGCCCATAGCTTTTTGCAAGCTAACCCAAAATCTTGAAGTGAATCTTGGGTCACGATCCGAAACTATGGATATTTGGCATGCCATGCAATCTCACAATCTAATTTACGTGCGTTTTCGAGCAAGACGTTCAAGGAATAAGTCTCCGTGTCGGCAAGAAATGAGCAGACTTGGTTAATCTATCAACAACAACCCAAATAGCATTGATGCCTTGAGAAACCGTAGGAAGACCCGTAACGAAATCCATGGTAATGTGTTCCTACTTCCATTTCGGAATCTCAAGTGGTTGCTATGGACCCTTTAGCACTTGATGCTCCGCCTTTACACGTTGACAAGTTAAACATGTTGAGATAAACTTTGCAATCTTTCTCATCATATTGTTCCACCAAAATGTATGTCGAAGATCACTATACATTTTAGTACTTCCAGGATGGATTGCAAATGGTGTATTGTGTGCCTCCATCATAATCTTGTACTTCAATTCAGAGTCGTTAGGAACACAAAGTCTGGAGTGGACTCGAAGTATTCCTTCATCATCTATTCTCGCTTAGGAATAGCACCTTCTTGTACTTTTCTTCTTTATATGCATCGACTCAAAGATTCGGTGGCTTGAAAGCAACTTTAACTTTTTCTATTAAAGTTGGCTCTGTCAGATACTTGACATCATCGCGACTCGTTCTCGCGATATGATCTTCTATTCAACGCGTCGACTTTCTACGTTCGCTTTTCGGGATGGTATTGAATAGTGTGATCGTAGTCTTTCAACAACTCAAGCCAACGTCGTTGTCGCATGTTGAGTTCCTTTTGTGTGAAGAAATATTTAAGGCTTTTATGGTCCGAATATATCTCCACTTTCTCCCCATATAGATAGTGCTCCATATCTTTAAATATTGAAACGATCACCGCCAACTCTAGATCATGAGTAGGATAATTCCTTTCATATTCTTTAAGTTATCGCGAGGCATAGCTATGACTTTCCCACGTTGCATGAGAACACATTTCTAACCCTTTGCTCAAGCATCGTTTGAGATAACAAATCCATCCGAACCAGGATGGTATTGTTAGAAACAGTCTTAAAATAAGTCTCTCTTAAGCTCTTGAAACTTCTCGCATTCCTCGCTTCCATACGAATTTTATATCTTTACGAGTCGGTTTGAGTTAATGGAGTAGCGATTTGAGAAAATCCTTCCACGAATCTCCGATAATAACCAAATAAGCCCGAAAATCACGTCTTGATCACCGACTTTGGTTGCTCCCAACTTTGTATTGCTTCAATCTTCACGGGATCAACAGATACTCCATGTTTCGACACCACGTGCCCAAGGAATGCTACTTCCTCGAAGCGAACTCGCATTTCTTTAACTTGGCATAAATCTTGTTTTCACGAAGCCTTTGGAGTACCGAATTTTCAAAATGGTGCTCATGATCTTCACGGCTTTTGGAATATATGAGGATGTCATCAATAAAGACAACAACGAATCGATCCAAATATTCCTTGAATACTCGGTTCATCATATCCATGAAAGCCGCGGGAGCATTAGTCAATCCAAAAGACATGACTAGAATTCATAATGCTCGTCTGGAGTTCTAAAGCGATCTTTGGAATATCCTCGATTCTAATCTTTACCGATGATATCCGAACGAAGATCGATTTTTGAAAAGAATTGTGCTCCTTGCAATTGGTCAAACAGTCATCAATACGAGGTAGAGGATACCTATTCTTGATGGTGACATGGTTCAATTTTCGATAGTCAATACAAAAGTCGCATACTCCCATCTTTCTTCTTCTTTACTGAATAAAACAAGAGCACCCCAAGGAGATGTACTAGGGCGAATGAAACCGATGTCCAACAATTCCAGTAGTTGGACCTTTAACTCATAAAGTTCAATAGAGCCATTCGATATGGGGTTTTAGAAATGGGCTTTGTACTGTGTTTCAAGATCAATAAAGAATTCAACTTCACGCTCTGGGGTAGGCCGGGAGTTCTTCGAGAAATACGTCGGAAAGTCAATAACAACAGAATATTATTCAAATTTGACGTGTCTTTATTCAAATCCATAACATGGGCTAAGAAAGCTTGACATCCTGCTTTTTAATAAACGAATAGCTTTATGATTAGATATGATGTTGATTGATTTTAATGGTTTAGTTGCTTAAATTAAATATAACAAAGTTGTTTAGGAATATGAAAGCTAAACAACCGTCATGAAAATAATTAATTTTGGCATGATGAGTAGTTAACCAATCAATCCCTAAAATCACATCAAAAGCAAGTATCTTTAAAGAGATAAGGTCAATAGGTAATATAATGGTGCCAACTTGGATTAGACAAGATTTATAAACAGTGGATGTGATGAAAGTTTCTCCTAACGGAGTTTCCACAAATAGGTCAAAATCTAATTTCTCCGGAGTCAAGTTTAAACGTTGAGCACAAGCAGGAGAGATAAATGAATGGGTAAAGACCGTGATCAAGTAAGGTATAAACTTCGCAAGAATTTATAAATAAACTTTACCCGTGATCACCTCGTTTGGGTTCCTCGCATTTTGACCATCACAACAAACGCTCTTCCAGAACCGCTGACTTTGACTTTTTTGGATGATCTTTTGAGTCACCGTCCCCGCTGAACTAGGTTTCGCTACCGTTACAATCTCGAGCGATATGTCCTTCCTTTCCACAATTATAGCATACCTTGAACTATTGTGGGCGGTTTGGACTGATATGTCCCTCTTTCCCGCATTTATAGCATATGTCCGGTGGTCTTTGTCCTCCCTTGGAACCAATTGCTGTCGGCACTATCGTCTTCACATGGTCATTGTTAAATCTCCTCTTTTTAAAATCTCCTCCTGACTCGCTTCTTCTATTTTCATGGCCATGATTATCACCAGAGTGGTTACCATTTTTGTCCGTCTTTTTCTTTCTCCACCGGGTTATCGTTGTTTTGTTGATCGCTATCTCGGTATGATCCTCGATTGTGGTCCCCTAGGTTGGCCGTCTTTCGTTATCTCGCCTAAATAATTGAGCCTCATTTAAAATCTTAATAGAGAGAAAATTTATGAGAAATGAGATATTGTCATCTTGCGGGTTTCAAACCTCTCGAAACATCCGTGTCATACGTTCCTCATTCTCCACCAAATGAGGTGCAAACTCGGATAACTCTGCAAACTTTGCCTCGTCTTTGAGACACCGCCATGTTGTTCTCGCTCTAATCGATGAACTCCACTTCCTTCATATAGATGAACACTTTCGGAAAGTATTTGTCATTAAATAGTTTCAAACGCTCCCCCAAGACATCTTTGAGTGCAATTTGGATGGAGTACGCTTCACGACTCCTCACCAAAGTTTTGCCTCGCCACTTTAACATAAAGGTGGCGAATGGAACCTTCTGTTCCTCCGTGCATCCCAAGACATCGAATATCTTGGTAATTTGTTTGACCCATGTTTCCGCTATGATTGGATCCGCTTCCCTTAAATTCGTGGTCCCAACTCTTTTTGAACTACTTGTTCGTGACAACCCGTGAATTCTTATCATTTCCTCCTCAGATTTTTGACACGAGTCTCACTTCGTCTCGATTTTGCATGAACTGCAAAAAGCTTCTAAACATCCTCTCGCTCATCATCTCTTCCAATTGGTATTGTTCACGGAGGAACATTGCCACTTTGTTGCACGCTTCTCCTCGTTGGTAAGACACAGCATCTCCATACAGTCTCATTTCCACTGTTAATATTCTCAATGACATTCTCAAATCTTTGTCGTAAAACAAGGGTTAATTAAAGAAATCAATATATCACATAATATCCCTATATCTTGACCAACTAACAAATAAGCTTAGATAGACACACTAGCGAAGGATTTACTCGCCTCTCCTCCTAGTTCTATTCCCCGATCTCCGCCATGGAGATCATATCCTAAGCTCTATATACAACCGTGACGCCCCAAAATAGGTATATATCACCCATTCGAGTTGTCAATACACGTACATAAGCTTACAACTACAACTTTATTATTACAATAGTAAAGCTGTGAGTTTGAATACAAATATTATCTTCTGACAATATCTATACCCAAATAAATCCTCATCACATTTATTGATACATTATTTTACAAAATAGTGAGGACTACTAAACAACTCTCTAAAACCATCATTCCATACCCACAACTGCGTCTTCGCTTACATTCTTGCCTCCCCCGAGAAGAAAAATGGAACAAAAAGGAAAAGGGTGAGCTCAACTAGCCCAATAAAGAATATTATGACTAAGATAATATACAAAAATTATCGTTAGTCTCCAACAGGAAAAATCTAATAGAATACAATAGACAACCAATTTTAAATCAATCTTCGCAGGTGAAATAATAATTCATTAGAAGAGTTAAGTAGAGAATGCAAACTACTATCTTCATATATGAATTTAAAAGTTCATCGTCGATATTTTATCCTGTAACATCAATCAATATATATCCGAATCAAATATTCATCTTTGCACTACTGGCCAAAGATATTCATCGATTAATCATGTTCATCTAAACACTGTTCATCTTTGCTACGGGCCAAAGATATTCATCGAAATCATTCATCTTTGCACTACAGCCAAAGATATTCCATAATATCATCATTTAAGACCGAGAATGATGAAAATATTTTTAAAAAACGAATCCAAAGGAATCAAAATGACAAGGATTAAGGATTAAGGATTCGTACTTTGTTTTATCCACGTCCAAAAATACCTCAAAAATAATCATAGTGGTGTAAAATTCAAGAATGATCAAAACATGGATACAATCAAAGTTAGTATCCAGAATATATATTTTGAACGAAAAGAAAAATTTTTATTTTTCATGAATAATCTTAGATTCGTGAATAATCTCAGTATCGTGAATAAGACTGGTATCGTGAATAAGAACCCCCACACTAAAAGTTCCAAATTTGATTAAAAGTTCAGATCAATACTTGACATAATGATATTAGAATAAATAATATCATTTTAAAAAAAAAATATCCCTTACCTCGAAAGATTAGTACATCCTATTTAGAATCTGGGTATATATAGTGTTGAAGGGAACTTGCACCGTATAACAATACTCAAAGTATCAAAATCCTCACAAGAATACGCTCGATATATAGAGAAAATATAGAAAACTTGGGTTTACGGTGTAATTTTCAATTCTAACCTAAGCACCCTTATTTATAGGAAAATGCTTGTAACACCAAAAGCAGAAAATTTATTAAAATAATATTATTATTTGTTAAAATTCCATACGCCCACTTTTGGAGATCTGATTTCAAAGAATCAATAACACATGCTAGACCCACTTAACTCACCAAAAAACGTTTTCCATAATTAAAATATTTTAAACTTCTAAAAATCAATTATTTCGGAGTTTCGGAACTTCAATAATTCACAATAAATAGCCCTTTTGTCAGAAAATTCAAATCTTGCAAATTCATATAGGAAATTCAATTCTCTACAACTTTGCAGAAGAAAGTTTTTCCAAATTCCAAACAAAAATTGACCAAAATCCATAAACGGACGATTTTACAGGCTATAATCAAATTTCAGTCAATAAATGGGGTCCACCGACATGTTTAACATATTTTAAACATTTTTGGTAACAAAAATACTCCTCATCCACATATACTCATATATCCCACATTCATCGTAAAAATATCATCATTATTATATTATTAAAATATAATAATATATTTAAATAAATTATTTTATCGTAAAAGATAAAATTTTAATTTTCAACAATTGTCACATTAAAAATTTTCTCATCTATATCCACATAAAATCAATATTTTCCTCATCATATAAATCAATAATTAATTATTCACAAATAATATTACGAATCACAATATCGACAATGGCGCTCCTGGAAAGAGGGGTTTTTCAATAAGAATTTCTCACCTGCCTTGGCAATTATTAGGTGACCAAACCTCTCCTTATGTAACTTTCTAGACATTGCCAATAATGTTATCTAATAATATTATTCGATAATATGAATTATTGCTTCGATAATGGAAAATATCTTTGTATAGTGACAATTATCAAAACAACGATAATATAAAATATCAACGCAACAATTATTGAATCAATAAAATAAAATCTTTGAATAATTCTTTACTTTAATAATTATTGAGTAGTGCCTTCTTACGTAAGAATCAATAATTGGTGCAATACTGCGTGTCATCGCATGCGACATCGCGACATCGTGTTTTTTTAACCACCGGGTATTTTAACAAAGATAATTGGTAATAACTACGCCGTTATTTTTAAACAACTTATATTTGTCGTTTTCCTCATCCAATCGCTTTCCGTTATGGGGCCCACAAAAGACTGCGCCGTCGTACGAATATTCCCCGACAGCAAGAATATTCCACGACCAAACGAATATTCCCCGACAACAATGAATATTTTATAACCACTTGCTTATTTTAAAATATTTGCGTATTTTACCCATAACTATCCACATTAATCAAATCAATCCTTACTATTCAAAATAATAATTAGAGGAAATTAAATTTCATTTATTAATAATTTGGGGTCTTACAAAGGTTTTACTTCTTCCAAGCTTTGCATGCCATTCGTTGAGTGCTTTCTGGTTTCCCTTTATCGTGGATTGCATCTTTGCGATGCCAACCAGAGGCTTCAGACCTTTGGATATTCGGGAGTGCTCATTCTTTGAGAACCGTGGTATACCGCTTCTACGATTTTGACTTGGCATTGTGGAGCACTTCATTAGAGTCATAGTTACGCACTATATCTGATTCAACTTTGGTCAGTCCGACACTACGATCCCGAGATCAAATCTTGACACTCTACGATTTATGCCTTGTCTTTGTTGTCTTCATCCGATCTTGCCCCGACCACGATCTCGTTTCATTCAATGGACTCTACGATCTCGAGTGTAGCCTACGATCCTTGTCTTGGCTTTGGCATCGATAGACTCTACGACTCGAGTGTAGTCTACGTATCATACTTGGTTCGGCGGAGATGGTCGTTCGAACTTATAGACCGAATCGCCTCTCTACGATTACGAACATGACTTCCTCGAAGACACTACGATCCCGGTGAAGCTCTTCCGACACACTACGATCCTTTTTCGTTTCCCACGAAGTCTACGAACTTGAGATCTCACTATCTTGATACTCCTATTCGCTTCGATAGCTCCAGAGTTAACTCGACTCTCCCGGCGGATCACGACTTCACAGTGCGATCTCTCGGCATGATCGATGAGCCTATCTATCTATTACATCATCGGATCAACCTAACAAGCTTGATCTTTTTATATTTATAGTCCTTGTACATCATTTCTTTTTAAGGACTTTACAAAGTCATTTTTTTTATGTAGGATCAACCTAACATATTTGATCAATTCATTCTAAGTCCTTGTACATATATTTCTATTATTTATCAAAGAACTTTATAGCTTTTCTTAATGCAAGCATACTTGCATATTATTCATTCATATACATATATATCATAATCAAATCATATGTAAATAGGAATAGCATTCACATGCTTATTCCTGACAAAACTCACAACATATGTTTAGTCGTATTTTACACGACTATTGTATAATTAAGTTGTATTTGAATTTTGTACCATGTATTTGGCGACTCAGAATAGGTGATGTATACCGAATTTGGGGGCGTCACAGCTATGGTAAAAATACAAAGTTGAGGGAACTGACAAACCTTGTTCTGGTTTCTGGCTTTAATGATGTTAAGATGTTCATTTTTGATCTCTTTTTTCCTACTATAAACTAAATCTTTTTTTCTACTATATTCGTCCCAATGCTTACCTTGAATATTGGATTTGGTCCAAAATCAGCAACTGGTAGAAGAGATTGGTAATCAAACCTTCATACCAAGGTAACCAAACCTTCATACCAAGTTTACCAAACCTTCATACCAATGTTACCAATCCACATCCACACCTGTAATTTTTTCATAGTGCAATTGGTAACCAAACTTTCATACTAAGGTAACCAAACCGTCATACCAAGGTAACTAATCCACCTCCATACCTTCAGTTTTTTCATAGTGCAGTTGGTAACCAAACCTTCAGACCAAGGTAACCAATCCACATCTGCACCTGCAGTTTTTTCATAGTGTAGTTGGTAGCCAAACATTCATACCAAGGTAACCAATTCAGTGTTATTAAGTTACCAATTTATTTTGAATGTGATGCAGTTGGTAGCCAAACCTTCATGCATTGGTTAGCCAAATCTTCATATCAAGGTAACCAATTCAGTTTTATTAAGTTACCAATTTATTTTGAATGTGATGCAATTGATAGCCAAACCTTCATGCAGTTAGTTGCCAAACTTTCAGACCAAGATAACCAATTCATACTGCACCAGGTGTTTTGGTTACCTTGGTATAAATGTTTGGTTACCTTGGTATAAAAGTTTCGTTACCTTGGTACGAAGGTTTGGTTATCAACATTACATTACATATCACTCTTGTATCTTTCTCTTTTATATGCGGTGTTCTTATTTTCCTTTGGACATGAAATTGGAATTGGAAGTTACGGAGTCGTCTTTTAGAATCTCACGATATAGTCTTAATCGATGATCGGTTTGTTTTGGAGATTATTTACCACAACCGTATGATGAAGTATCATTGCAGAACTCTGGAGTCAGAATCCGCTACGACGTTCTACATTCCATTTTACGCTGGACTCGCTGTGGGCAAATATTTATAGACGTTGACAGGGACAGTGATCGCCATTGCGAGATGATTCTAAAGAAGGCAACCTGTGAAGAAGGAGATTCGCGGTGGAGTAGTGGCGGAAGAGAGGGCTACTGTGAGAGAGATTAAGATTTGAATTTGAATTATTATTTTGGATTTGAATTTGTTTTTGTTGTTAGATCCCAGATATTTAAATATGAATGATTAATAATGACAATTATTTCTCTTTGATTTTAGGTTTTCTTATTAATGTGAATTGCATTATTTTTTGAAATTATTTTGTGAATGTATTATTTTTGTAATTATTTTTTAATTGTTGTATATTAATATTAAGAATTCTAAAATATACCAATTAAAATTGGGCTTATTAATTCTTTAAGCAGGCTTATTAGATTGGGCCTGATCCGAGCGGATTTTTTTTTTCCGAACTGCAAGATTTCGTATTAAAACATAGTTACGAATACGATGATGCTGTTTTAGGTTATGGAAAACTCAGAAAACTGAAAAACAAAAACACAGGCTTTGATTTGAGAAACTTTTACACATAGCCCCCGTTTGTGTAAGCTTCGTTGGGACTGGAGAAGAACCCAGATCTTATTTACGGACGCCCCCAAAAAGCTCCTATCTCTCACTACCGAGCTCAGAGTTTCTATGAACAGCATATGAAATAAACGGATTTCAATTTTTTGACAGTGCAAATCAAATAAAGGTCTGTTCTTTATCTTGTAATTAGAGTTTATTTGTGACAGGAAAATGCCTAGCTAATCGGTACTTTGCATTTTGATTGTCTTATATTATTCAGATCCTTGATGGGCTGTGACAATATTTTGTATGGGAAAAATTGAACTGAGCAAATATAGAATTATGATTTTTTGATTATATAGGAAATGGGTATTGAACTGGTCTATTCACACCTGACGTGAAGTGTGGGTAACTACATTTTTTAAATTTACATTTTTCCTTTTCCTCCCCACCAACTATTAATTTATTGTACAGAGATTATACTTAATGTTAAAAATTAAGTTGCTTGTTGATATTCATTTGCGATATCCATGTAATTTGTGCGTGGAGATTCAACAAAAACAATCTGCTCCAATTTATTTTTAAAATTGGCTTGCAGTTATATAATGTGTTGTTCATCCTGTAAACTATTGTCTACTGCTTACTATGATTTAACACTAGTAATTCTCTTATTATTTGTCTTTCCTCTGTTTGGTTGTTAAAGAATTCGGTAAAAAAAAGCATGTAAAGGGAAATCTAAACCACATGTCCTATCAAGACTAAGTCAAACAACTCAAGGAAATCTCGGTTCACTTGAGCATTGTAGGAAATTCGCATCTTGGGTTATCTTTACATTATTGGTTTCTCCCTTTTCCCTATTTTTTTGCGCTCATGTCAACTTAACTAATTCGGGTTATCTTTTCATGCAGTAGGTATCTATTATCAACTTAAAAGTGTTGCAATGTATGCAAGGAGATTGAAGTGCAAACATAAAAGATGGGACCTCGTGTTTCAACCATACAAATATTTACTTGGTTCAAATTATAGTAGTATCACTTGCTGTCAGTCACTGAACCAGACTACAATAATAGTGAACTACTCATCTCAACGTAGTTTGATCAGAAGATGTATTTCAGATTCATTCTCATTAAGAACTATTGACTCTGGTATAACAGAATTGCATGGGAGGTATAATGCTATTTGGAGGAATAGTTGGCTACGGTTTTATAGCTCCAAAGGTGATGGCAGGAATGCTAGTGAGGATAAACATATACCAGTAAAAGATGGGTCTAAGTCTAACCTTGATAAGAAAAAAATCATAAGTGAAAAGGTCAATGAAGAAAAGTCTGATGCACATGCTCGACTTGGCGAGCTAGATCAAAAAGAGTGGCTCAATAATGAGAAGCTGGCAATTGAGAGTAAGAGAAAAGAATCACCTTTTCTAACCAGACGGGAAAGATATAGAAATGAATTTTTGAGGAGGGTTGTTCCGTGGGAGAAAATAACAGTGTCATGGAAAACATTTCCTTATTACCTTCAGTATGTATTCTCTATTGTACCAATAAATTTACTTTGCAATATAACTACAACTTCTAGTGAATCATGTTAATGTTCTTGTAGTGAACACACGAAAAATCTTTTAGTGGAATGTGCTGCTTCTCATTTAAAGCATAAGAAGTTCACTGCAGCTTATGGTGCCGGTTTGACTTCTTCAAGCGGGAGAATATTGCTTCAGAGTATTCCAGGTTGACTATTGTATTGACCCATCCCTTTTGAAATGTTGCATTGTGTTTCTCAATAAATAGATTTTTTTCAAGCTTGCTGATAAAAAAATTGTTTGGGCCGCTGATTGGCAGGTACTGAGCTCTATCGAGAAAGGATGGTTAGAGCACTTGCGCAGGATTTACAAGTTCCACTTCTAGTGCTTGACAGCAGTGTTCTTGCCCCCTATGTAAGCTTCAATATCTAAATAACTTCTACATACAATTTTTTAGTTGTGTGAAAAATCAGTCTACAAAATAATATGGCCTCCATCTCTTTATTATCATCACCGAAATCTTAAATTTTGTAAATATTTGCTATTAATTTGTGCAGGATTTTGGTGAAGATTGCTCATCTGAAAGTGAATCAGATGAGGATAATGCAGTTTCAGGTGAAGAATCTACTTCAGAGTCAGAGGTTGAAGATGAGAATGATGCAAGTAATGAAGAAGAGTGGACAAGTAGCGCCGAGGGAAAATCAGACCGTAGTGATAATGATGAAGTTGATGTGCATGCATCTGTTGAGGTGTCGAAGAAGCTTGTTCCCTACAACCTTGAAGATTTTGAGAAGGTAAACTGTTTGTGGGAAGCCTGATACATCTAGTATCACTCTCCTGAATTTTAGTTTGGTAAACAATGTCATTTTTGCTTCATTCTATATTGTGCTACAAAATTGTGAAATGTGAGCTTTGAGCCGCTTTCTCAAATTTGAATAAATTTTGGCAGAGAGTCTCAGGAGAATCTGAAAGTCCCTCTGAACCTTCAAAGGAAGAGGCTGTTGAACCTTCTGATAAACCCAAAAGGCCGTTGAAAAAGGGTAAGAGCTTGAAGTGCATACCATTTTTACAATATGAAATTCCAAGTCCCTTGCATTTCATCTCTCTTTTTCTGCCCTGACTGTAGCAGTTTTAGAAGGGTCCGTTAGTATGGAGAGTCCATGTTGTAACGAGCTTTACTGTTTCTTCTTTATATCAATTCTTCTTTTATCTAAAAAAGTTTATTCAATCAAGCGGCGTAATACTTCTCAAAATCCCTAAAATGTGCGAGCCTAAGAGATGGCCTGGCACTTGTTATCTTCTTTGAAGTTTCCAAAGTTTTGTGGGAGAGGTACAAATATTTATTTTACAAAAAAGGGAAATCTCCCCATGAGATGACCCCACGAATACACAAATTTACATTCATAGTTTAAAATAATCATGTTGGAGATGGCAAATTGGTAAAGAATATTATTTGTGTCTCAACGGAGTCTAAAGACAGATATTTAAGGGTGTTGCAAGATTGAAACTGAAACTAGAACTGCAAAAAGAATCAATGTATGGGATGAGCGCACTAGCTATATGAAACCCCCTTTCCTTCTACTTATCAATATGAGGTTCTCGTCATATTGGAATTGAATTTTCGCATCTGGGGACGACTTAAAGTACCGATTTCGATCCATCACTCTTAAAATCCTTCTAATCTCTTACATAACATATTAAGAAAAGTGTCTCAAAGAACTTCTTATGAATAAATTGGTGGTTGCCTTAAAGATGAGATAACCAAAGGGTCTTGGTTCAATGGTTATCCCCATTCCTTGTGTACCAAGAGGGTGGAGTTTCAAACCCTGGCAGTGGCAAAGGTTGTGTGTGTTTCAATTATGTCTTAAACTAGTAAAAAAAACAATTTAAAGAAAATAGTGTCTTGTAAGCACATGCTGGTTATGGATAATCCTTTTTTAAGAGCTCAAGGGATTTAAATATTTGATCTCATGAAGTAGATTCTAGAAGATATGTGAAGTTGCCTGTTTGCATTTGGATGTGTAAGAGTAAGACTTTGAAGATGTGTTTGCCAGGAAAGCTAGCCCATCAGAAAACTAGAGAAAAGGAATGCGGTTTGTGGCATTGTGCCATTTTTCTTCTTCTTTTATAAGTGGCGTTGTTCCATAAATTATAAATGCAATACCCCAATTATATATTTATCTAGTGGGCGATTGGGATCTAAGTAACATAGTTAAAGTTATTTATCTTTTTTCACATATAGTTTTCTTGGAGCATGCCCTTGTACTGTCTTCCTAGATGTCTATAACTGCTCTTATTTTCTAATTTTCAAAATAAAAAGACTTTCACCAACAGGAGTTTAGAAGTTTGTTATGTGAATTATCATACTCATGTTTCACCATAATTAAATTCATTGTTCTAATTAGAAATATTTATTTTCTGGTTTTCATATCATCAGAAATGTCGCAAGTGAGAGTTCAGGTTTTTTTTATAGTGTTGCAGAAGGGGGAGCCCATAGATTTAGTGGCAGTGGTGAGAGTGGGCAGATTGGCATTTAGAAGAATCTCCTTAGTGGTGGTGTTGATATGGTAGAGGGAGATGGGGTGGGGAAGGCCATTTAGAAGGTGATATGGACTTGGTAGTAGCATGATGGGTGTGAGTGTGGTAAAGGGAAGTTGGGAGAAGATATTGTCCATCTCCCTTCTCGACATTTCATCAGATTGTTTTCAATTTATTGATTAGAAAGCTGATTGTACGAGTTTCTTTTCATTTATTTATTTGCAATTTTTGATTATTCATTTACAGGGGATCGGGTTAAATATGTTGGGCCTTCTGTCTGCATTGAAGCTGAGAACAGGTAATTGTCTTCTCTACTACTTGTTCAATAGGATACTCTATGTACGTCTATATTTTCTTTGGATTCTTTGTTTGTGCAATTTGTTTATTCGTCTTTTTTTCAAGTCTTCTTTTGGGTATGTTTTAACTTGTTAGAGTTTGTGTTTATGTGCTATTGGTTCTACGAATACAAGTCCAACAATCTTTTACCACATGTTCTAGATGAAGTATAATGTTGGATCTAGGATTTGAAGCTTATCTTAGTGGTTGCTCTTGGATAATTTAGTCTTCTTCTAAAGACACTGTAGTGTCAAGCTACGTACTGTTTCATTTGGAATATTGGAAAGATGACAAACCCGTAACGGGGGAGTGGGGTTCTGATATTCGTTATGTATCTTTCATTCTTTTGAAAGCCCTTCAGAATTAATAAAACCCCAATGTATGTAACTTTAGCCTCACCTACTTATTGACACATCCAATGCATCACAGGATCATATTGGGGAAGATACCGACGTCTGATGGTCCAACAAATGCTTATACCATTATCCTTGGCAGGTGGGTTGGTAAGTCATAGGGACATATGAAAGGAAAATTAATGTCATTTTGTATGTGCAAATAATTAGATGAGCTATATCGAGTTTCAAATAAGACATCTTCCTCTTTCCTCTGTTTTCATTTTCTCTAGTTTTGCTCCTTTGACGAATAAGATACATAGTAGTGTTTCACAGTTTCTGATGATGAAAAGAAAAAAGAGAGGTTCATATGTAGCCCAAGAGGTGGTAAAAATGGTAGACTTTGAGTAATAATATCCATATTACTGGTTCCGTTTCCCATTTTTGGGGCCAAAACTACCTATTTAAATGTATTAAAAAAATCCTATACTGCCCCTAAACATTTGTTGGTAAGTGGTACTGTTAGTAGTGAACGTTAACTCTCATACCTTATGTGATGTGGTTATTTTTAACTGTTTTAGTGTTACACTGTTCTCTTCGCGTGAAGCCGAATATTTTGGGACGTGACCTTTATCTTTTTAACAATTGGCAATAGCTCATAGGATTTTGGTTATTACTTCATGAGAACTGGATCTGAGGTGCTCTATCAGTTTCAGTCTGTACTAATATATGCATATGATGTGATGTTGATTGTTGGTTCTTCACTCTACCTTTGGTGCCGTTTTACTGAAATGTTATGCTTCTTGTTCTTTATTTAAATTTTAATAATTCAAAATTGTGTGTATGATGTGTATGCTTTTCACTGTATATTTGTCCTCTCGCCATTTTATTTAGCTTAGTGTATTATGGGTATGTGGAGGTCTGGTAGAGAATAGTGGATTAGCTGGCAAAACTATATGTTTGCTGTATATCCCCCATTTTCTTGAGATCAAGTAAGTAACTCTCTAGAATTCAAAAAAAAAGAAAAAAAGAAAGAATTTTTTTCCTTGAAAAGCATTGTCTTGATTTAGTCAAATAGATATATGCTTTCTAGATGTTAACAGATGACCTTTGCGTTGCATCTACATTTGAGGTAAGAGTTGAATTAGTGAGTTATCAGTCATCAAGGGAAAGTTGAGGGTTGTATTATTTGTTGATGTAAATATCCTTTCAGTTTCTCTTCTCTATGATACTTCAGTTGGGAATAAGTTGAGGGTTGTATTATTTATTGATTTAGTATTATTCTTTTTTCCTTGATACGTCTGAAGTGGTACTTTTGTGGTTGCTTAGGTTGTTCTTTTTCTTCTTGTGCCTTGTACATTCTATCCTTTTGTGGGAACTGATTTAAGTGATATTCTAATGCTTGTTGCTAGATTCAACAGTATTTGTGGTATTAACATATTTGATGTTATGTTCAGGCCTTTGTCTAACGGTCAACGTGGGGAGGTTTATGAGGTGAATGGGGATCGAGTTGCAGTTATCTTGGAGTCTAGTGAGAACAAAACAGATGAAGGGATAAAGGATGAAAAACTCACAGAGCTAACTGCAAAACCTTCAGTATATTGGATTCAAGGTATATTTTGTACACATAAACTATAGAATTAAATGATTCAGTATAAGTAGAGTATATCCTACCATTGGATACTCATGTCTATTTCATTAAGATAAGATTATAATGTCACCATTCCAATTACATTAACTACCCAAGTTTCTTTTCTGACTATTGATATCTTTGGTTTCAAGGCCGCATGCATTGAACCAATAAAGACTTTACGTTTCCGTAATTTATTATCATTTATATAGTTGTGAACAAAGTAACAAGTTTTTTTTTTGGGCTTTCTAACAGCTAAAGACATTGAGCATGATCTTGATGCTGAAGCAGAAGACTGCTATGTTGCTATGGAGGCTCTGTCTGATGTATTGATGTTTCAAAATTGTTTAGCCTGTTTGGTCTGAAACTTGGTGTAATTTTAACATCTCTGTTTTGTCTTACTGTTCTTCATAACTTGTTTGCAGGTTCTGCGTTCTGTGCAACCTTTTATTGTCTATTTTCCAGACTCTTCTCTGTGGTTGTCTAGAGCTGTTTCCAAGGCAAACAGGGAAGCGTTTGTGCATAAGGTGCAGGAAATGTTTGACCAGGTATCAGGGCCTGTTGTTTTGATTTGTGGCCAGAACAAAGTTGAAACAGGGTCGAAGGAGAAAGAAAAATTTGTAAGTCCAAATTCAGTATCGTGCTTGTGTTTGTTGTGCCTTTTTGTTTTTTTTTTTTTTTTGGGGAGAGAAGTCTGTCTAGATATCTTTAATTTTCTCACTTTATTTCAAGGTTTTCTACTGACATCTTTTCTGTTGCGTGAACAGACAATGATACTTCCGAATTTGGGTCGGCTTGCTAAGTTGGTAAGACTTGCAATCACAAAATTATAATGAACTATGATATATTAAGAACTTGTCAATCATCAATCCATCGCTTTGGTGTTATATCTTAAATGTTTTCTTTGCCTGATATCAATTGTTTTGTTTCGCTTTCTCGTATTTTCTCCGTAGGTTAGTGATATTTATATTTTAAGCTGTCTGGAGGTTAGTGATATTTAAGCTGAGAACAGATTTATTTTTGTTTTATTTACTTTTAGCTGTTGGAAAGTTTAAGGTACACATAAGATATAAATGGATGTCTCTCTTCTATCTAATAAAACTTCTTGTTTAAAAAAAGATTATATATGGATGTTTTGTAACAAAAATATCAATCTAATTGGAAAACTTATTCCAACTACTAACCAAAATAATCCACACATTCTATCTCATTTTATTCCTGACTGATTAATATCACATCCCAACATTTGGACAGTGTTGGAGGATACCACCTTCCAAATAGGCAGTCATTATTTGACTGCCGCACAAGTATCCCTGTGTCAACTGATAGGTCAGAGGTTGATGTTTAGTGTAGTTATCATGCAGCCTCATCTCCTCTTGTTAAATTACTTGCCAGTTATTAAATGTGGTGTGTTAATATAATATGTTTTACTCATATCCTTTTATTGGTTTGATCTTGTATTTTCAGCCCCTTTCTCTGAAGCGACTTACAGAGGGACTAAAATCTACAAAAAAATCTGATGATAATGAAATCTATAAGCTATTCACTAATGTTATGTCGGTACACTCACCACAGGTAATTAATTATCTGTCAGACTTATTGCAATTTATGTGAAACTATTAAAGTATTCTCCATCATGTGCCTGTATTATGTTTTGATCAGTCTATTGTTTGCTTTATTTTCTTTACTTTCCATTTCAAAATTTGCAATTCAGGATTTTAATGGAAACCCCGCGCCTTCTTGTGAGCAATCTGAGAGTATTACCTTGAAATTATGAAAAATTATAGGGACTTGAAGATTTATTCTTTGTGCATAGCTGTATATTACAGGATATAAACATTCATTTCCTGTTCTAGTGATTGATATTTCTTTTTTGTTAGATGATCTATGCTTGCAAAAGTATCTGCCCACGTAAGGAATTAACAATGACTTTTGTTGATAAAGCATGATTATATAGAAAAAAATAATCCATGTAAACTTAACAAAAAATAAAATAAAAAATAATGCAAATATCCATATATTAGTGATATTATATGTTTACAAATGCATTTGTAGTCCTTCCCTATTAACTCCTGTGGTGCTCAATGTCCATGCAGGCTTCCACATGTTTACTAGCGAACACTCTCATTTTGAACTGTTATTCTTAATTAATTTCTCTGAACTGGGAATGCTCTGTTATTAGTTCCATTTGAAATTCAACTTATCTTCTGTTTGTACATGTGTGGTTCCCCTTTGGCGCCTCTTTGATATACCTTTACTTGTTCAAAAAAAACAACAACAAACAACGATCATGTTCTGTGCAGGAGGAAGACCCCCTGAGAACATTCAATAAACAGATTGAAGAAGACAGAAGAATTGTGATATCTAGGAGCAATATAAATGAATTACATAAGGTATGGAGACAGATTGGTTTCTGTTTGAGGATATTATACTTTGTTATTGTAATTGATGTTCAATTACTCGCTTTGAGGCATGGATGTTGTGTTGCTGTATCTCTTTGTAATGGGGATGAATTTTGAGATATATACGTATTTCAGATTCTCGAGGAACATGAGCTGTTATGCGTAGATCTGTTGCATGCAAACACTGATGGTGTGATACTGACAAAGAGGAGTAAGAATCTAATATATCCATATTGTTAGATGAGTTCTTTGCTCATAATGTTTGTGATCTTGGTACCTATAAAAAAATGTTTAACTTGGTTGGGAGGGATGTAGAATGTTTTTGGTTCATGTTGAAGGATCTACAGGACAAGGATAAGAATAATAATCTATGCTAATGAATCCATTGATTAACTAATGTTCTCCTTCAGTTCCAATATATATGATCAATATTGACTTTTTAAAGTCAATTTGAGATATTTTCGAATTCAAAATTGATATGGATTAATTTAGTTTTAGACAATAAAATTATGAAAATAGTAAACTATCTAAAAATAGTACTATTAATCACAAGGTTTATTGTTTTCAAAAGTTAAACGGATCATATTAATTTAGAAGTTGAAAATATTTCAAGTTGACTTTAAAAAGTCAAACTTGGTCCTATAATTTGGAATATTTTGGAATTTACTGGCTATGTATGTAGCATCTATAAGACAAAAGGTAAATACATGGGTACAACATTCTAAATCAAATTTCACTCGTGCTAGACTATTTCCCCAAATCTTCGTATACCAATGTGTCTAATCGATGTTGTATGTATATATTTATTGGTAGGTGTGTAGCAGTTATGGAAAATAAACAATAAAAAAACGAATAATTTTGACCAATCTAAGCTATATTTCCTGTTTTTTATTTTCTTTCATGATACTCTATAGTCATATATTGTTTTATAGACCACTTGTTTGTCGTGTTTCTTTTCTAACTAAAATTGTAACTTTGATATATCAACCTTTTTTGTCTTTCATTCATCTTTTTGGTTTCTTATAATATTTGAAATGTACAATAGTTGCAGGATATTACGGTGATTAAAGTTTGTCTTTTGATTTTCTTACTCACAGAAGCTGAGAAAGTTGTTGGTTGGGCTAGAAGTCATTACTTATCATCCTGTATTCTTCCATTGATAAAGGGGGAAAGATTGTATGTACCTCGCGAAAGGTAACTATATTATCATGCTTGTATGTATCTGAGAGTTTGAGGGTTTGTTTCTCACTTCCAAGCTGATTGTGGTTCTCTCTGTGAAGCCTTGAAATTGCAATTTTGAGGTTAAAAGAGCAGGAAACAATATCTAAGAAGCCTTCACAAAATTTAAAGGTGACGTCTTCACTCACCTTGATTGAGAAAATGCTAATAGGAGTTTTTCTTCCTTTTTGGTTTTTAGTAATACAATTACTGAATCGGGGTCCCCAAGCCCCTCAGTGGTGCCATGCCTGGTTGATATGCTAAGGGTCCCGGTGCTACCCAGGACCAAATAAAAACTTAGCTTATACCATGTGGGCCACATGATACGGGGATGGGGATTTTTATTATATATTCAAATGATAGTCAAAAGTCTGAGAGAACAAGTTATTGATGGATATTTCCTTTGTTTGGTGCTAAAATGTATAAACAATGGCAGAATCTTGCTAAGGATGAGTATGAGTCCAACTTCGTTTCATCAGTGGTTCCTCCTGGTGAAGTTGGAGTCAAGTTTGATGATATTGGTGCTCTTGAAGATGTGAAGATGGCATTAAATGAACTTGTCATTCTTCCTATGAGAAGACCTGAGCTTTTCTCTCGTGGGAATTTATTGCGGGTATTTTATTGATTGTTTATGTGCAATTTTGTACATTTGTTTTTTCCCAGCTGGTAACTAGATGAAGGTCTTTGTCAGCCTTGCAAAGGAATATTGCTTTTTGGGCCTCCTGGAACTGGAAAGACTCTTCTTGCTAAGGCACTGGCAACTGAAGCGGGGGCAAACTTTATCAGCATAACTGGTTCTACTCTCACATCTAAGGTACTCCAAACATTGATGTTTTTTGTTCATGAACTTCACTATATGAACTCATTTGCAGCACTGGCAATTGTTGAACATTATGTTATGCTTATCATTCCATTTCTAATGTTAGGATGTTTATACTTTATTCGTTCTCACAGCTTAGGTGACTAATCAGTTAGTGCTTTGATTGGAATGCATATTAGGTATTTAGGCTGAAATAATCTATTTTTTGATACTTTTGTAAGAACAATTAGCTGTAGGCTTTTAGTATGACTAAAAAATGAATGACAATTCTTATGGACTAATAAATGTTGACTGCAAAATGCACTCGACTAAGCTGGATAACATGATGACTAGAAAATATATTGGCACCTACAGCTTCATAATCCCTGCGTGTTTGTATCTTATGTTTTTTTTTAATTTATAAATTTAGCTGACTTCGTTTACTTTTGATTCTCCATTTCTCCTTGACTGCTTTCCTTCATGTTTTTCTGCTGAAAATGTTGAGAAAAGGAAAAATAATCTCCTGATAATTTTAGATGGATGCTGTTAAGTTTCACTCAACACTTGCAGTTTGTATGTTACTTCAGTCATTCTTCGTTCACTGGACACTATGGTCTTTTTGCTTTAGCAGTATATTTTATATATTTTTTCTGCTTTCTTCCTACACAGTGGTTTGGAGATGCTGAAAAGCTAACAAAGGCCCTCTTCTCCTTTGCCAGCAAGCTAGCCCCTGTAATTATTTTTGTTGATGAGGTGAGGCCTTTGTCACACAATTGTGTACCCTTTCTGGTGACCATATGCATGTATACGTCGTTTTACCAAAAATAATAATTAAAATAATGCATGTCTGCAATAAATTGAAATTGATGGAAGCAAATTCTGCTATATCTCATGAATGTAGTTATAATCCCGATATCCACCTGGTTGATCATTGTTCATACGTCGTATTCTTTGATATGTCTTAATTGTGTTTGTTGTAATATTATATTATTAGCATTTCATAAAAGCTATTGGTGGTATTCTTATTTCATGACTTCAAATTATTAAGTTGATTATAAATTAGTTGCTGATATTATATGTTTGTATGGTCAAAGAATTTGCGCCAAATGATACTTAATTTGAATTTTTTGAATCTTGATAAGTTGATAGTCTTTTGATGTGTATATATACACACACACATATATACAGTTACCAATCACTACCTTTGGGCACTGTAACGTACACATTATGCTTTCGTTCAAGTACAATAATGACATGAAGTTCTTGATTATCTTTGTTTTGGCATTCACACACTTTTTCGCTAATTAACCCCCCCTCCTTCCCAAATTTAAGATGGTTATCTTCCTTTATATCTACATTGCATCTGCATTGATCCAGGTTGACAGCTTACTTGGTGCTCGAGGCGGTTCTTTTGAGCATGAGGCTACTAGAAGAATGCGGAATGAATTTATGGCAGCATGGGATGGATTGAGATCAAAAGACAGTCAGAGAATACTCATCCTCGGTGCGACAAATAGACCATTCGACCTTGATGATGCTGTAATTCGCCGGCTACCAAGAAGGTTAGACTGTGCTCTTTTTGCTCACTGAAGTTGTCTCTTAAACAATCCTTTGGTTAACGTTTTTTTGTTGATAGCTTCCTTTTCCCCCCAAGTCTCTTCTCTCTATGTTCCTCATGTTGTTATTCATGTTTACTTACACTTGATACTTAACGGTTTAGTAGTTGGAAATAATTGCTCTTACAAAACATTTATGAGATGAGCAGATAAACAAAACAAATAAGCATTCAAATTTCAATTTCTTACTGGACAAGTTTATTGGTATGTAGGATCTATGTGGACTTACCAGATGCTGAAAATCGTTTGAAGATACTTCAGATATTTCTTGATCAAGAGAATCTAGAACCTGAATTTCAGTTGCAAAATCTTGCAAATGCAACTGAAGGATATTCAGGCAGTGATTTGAAGGTGATGTGCTGATGCTTAATGGCTATCTGGATTTTTTTGCACTATTCCTTATACTTTGATATTTTGCAGAATCTCTGTATAGCTGCAGCTTATAGACCAGTACAAGAACTTTTAGAGGAAGAAAGAAAGGTAATATTTCTCTTCTTCACATGTAAAGTTACTCTGTTAATATTCGGTGTGCATGCTTGTAACATTTGGTTTTGTTTCTGCAGGGAGTTAAAGATGATGCGGCTCCGGTATTAAGACCACTCAATTTGGATGATTTTATTCAATCCAAAGCCAAGGTAAATTACTTCATGTACTAAAGTATTGACTCTTGAGTATACATTTTCATGAAAAACAGTAATTGTTATGTATTTTCTTGTCCAACGATGAGTCGCAGTAATGACAGTTATAATCTAAATATGTCGATACGAGGAATAGAAATTGCTGTGATACCCCAGGAAAGATAATGCTTCCTGCATTACAAAATACAAGATCAAATGTTACTTTTCAAAGTTAATATGAAATATTTTCAACTCAAATTTGACGTGATTCATTTAATTTCTGAATACAATAGATTTTATAGTTAGTACTTTTGAGTAATTTATAATCTTTAATATTTGTATTGTCTAAAATTAAATGAATACATATCAATTATGAATTTGAAAATATCTCGATTTGACTTCAAAAACTCAATAGATACATTCTTAAATCAGCCTATTGACTTTCTAATAGGAAAACATGAACATGTGGTCTTTAGACTTTAGCAATTCGTTTTGTGTGTTTGAGGGGTTATATGTAGTGTTAGTCTGATACGTGTAAAACTAGCTGGCCCTGGAAAGTATCACGTCATTCAAGAATCTAATGATTCTAATCTCTGAAACTTTGAACACTCAATCTCATCAGGTGAAACTTTATAATATCTTTGGAATCAACCATTTTTTCTGAAATGTCAAATTGATGACTTAGTTTGATAATATGTTGCAGGTGGGGCCATCAGTTGCGTTCGATGCAGCAAGCATGAACGAGCTAAGAAAATGGAATGAACAGTATGGGGAAGGCGGAAGCAGGAGAAAGTCACCCTTTGGTTTCTGAAACTAGTGTAGCAGTTTTATTAACATGAATGAATAATAGTTGAGCCTATACAGAACAGAGGCAGAGGGGGAGGGGGGGCAGCTTGCTTATTCCGAAGGGACAAATTTGTCATCCAGTTTTGATACCGACGAGAAGAGGGCCCTGCAGGAGCGTGATATCATGTAATGTATATTAACAAAGCTGACGTGATCATTGTTTCAATTTTATAGTAAAGCTAAGTACATTATTTTTTTTGCTAGTTTAAATACACCCTTCCTTAGTCATAATGCCGAGGTTTCTCAAGTACATTTGATATTGTATCATGATGCTATATTATTATAAGTTGGTTACACAGTTTTTTTTTAAAATTTTTGGTATTGTATTTTTACGTTTTAAGGCATCCTGAATTTCTCAACATAGTGTGATTAAATTTACTTGCTTAGTTTTGACTATCATACTATTAAGTTGTTTGAGTACTATATTTCTTAGAATTGTTTTCAACTGAATATAAATTACTTATTATGAGAAATTGGAATTGGAGTTGGGGGTGTTCATCGGTAAAAAAATCGAGCTGGTATCAAAAATACGGAGTCGGTACCGATATGAAATTATCGAAAAAGTAAGAACCGACACCGGTATCGAATTATCGGATTCGGTACAAAATTGGTATCGATTTTTTCGGTTATACGGCATGTTAATATATATAATTATTAATAATAATTAAATAATTTTTAATATATATTAACATTTTTTTAAACTAACAAATCATTAACTATTAATAATAATTAATATATAAAATAAAACTACAAAACATTATTAATATATATAAAAAAATTAATAAAACTACTATTATATATAAATTATTAATATTTAATATATAAAACTATAAAATATTAATTATTAATTATTATATTATTAAATTTTGATATTTCGATTTTTATCGAATTTAAAAAAATCATTACAGTTATCGGTACTGAAAAGTGTAAAAAAATTGAAAAAAATTGGTACCGCCAATTTCGGTATCAACTGGTTGGGTAAAAAACCGAAATTGGAGGTAGTGAATTTTTTTTAATGCCTCCACCTCACAATTAGAGTTCTATTTGCCATTCTTTTGTTTAGGAAAAAATATTCATTTTTTAATTGTAATATAAAATTATAGAATGCTCTCAAATTGTACAATAACAAATATTACCGTGGAGTTTTTATTAAATTAAACACGTGACACATATTGATTAGACATAAATTTTGTATTTTAAACTTAAATAAAAAAAATAAGAATGTAGAAGGTCAACATTAATTAATTAATATACCAAAAAAAAAGGTCAAGATAAAACTCCCATTATATTTGGAGGGACAGAGTTTTTATGGACGAGAAGTCCCAAGTCTCCTGATTACAATCTGTTACGGAATCCGAAACCGAATTTCAGTTCACGAAATACAGATCGGCCAATGATTCATGCTTAGATTCCCACATTCAATGGGATTCTCCCACCTTTTTCTCCTTCAAATCCCTATCTATTTATACCCATACCATTGCTGCTAGGTTTCTTCACGCCTGACAAAACCAAGACTGACAGTTTTGGAGAGAGAAAATTAAACCCTAATGGGGAGCAGAAGATCTTCTGCCGAAATTGTTGCTGCTGAACAACAGTAGCAAACAATAGAGGGTATTTTCAAGGTTATAGAGGTGCCGCCATGGCAGAAACAGGTGACTTTCAGGGCAATATTGGCGAGCTTTATTCTGAGCATTGTTTTCAATTTTATTGTCTGCAAGCTTAATTTGACGACTGGGGTGATTCCGTCGCTGAATGTCGCCGCCGGTTTGTTGGGATTCGCAATTTTGAAATCTTGGACGGCAGTGGCTCAAAAACTTGGACTTTTGAAGACGCCATTCACCAGACGAGAACACCGTCATTCAAACTTGTGTTGTTGCTTCTTCTGGGATTGCTTTTAGCAGTATGTTTTTTGTGCCCCATAAAAACCTATGGAGTATTTTTTACGTTTAATTATTATATTTTATGATAACCTGGCATAATGTGAATATAATAATAATAATAATAATAATAATAATATTAATACCAGAATTAAATAAACCCCCTTAATGCTGAATCCTTCATACTTTACATCCTTTACACAAAAGGAGTCTCATTTACTCCCAAAAAAAATTGTTTCAAGTTTGTAAATTTATAAATGGGACCTTTTCTTTAGAACGTAGGGAGTATTAACTTTGTGTGTGTATTATTAGGTATAGGATATTTCTCAACTCAGCAGTGTCTTTAATTCCAAATATATCCCAGAGTAATATGATTATTTCACTAAAATTGCCACTCAGTATGCAACTCAGGAACATATTAAATTTGATTATACTCTTGATTATTATGTTTTTTCATGTAATTGAGGAGAACTCTTGGTTTAAAGCCACAGGGTGTGTAAGGAAACCTATATGACATATATAAGTATAACATGGCTAAGAATAAAATTTAGTTCAACATAATCATAACAATCCTTGTTTGAAATTACCGTGAATCTCTAAGCTATGATTTACTAAAATTTGGTAAATTTTAGGTGGCACGGCAAGT
Organism: Panax ginseng; assembly: GCA_020205605.1. NCBI lineage: Eukaryota > Viridiplantae > Streptophyta > Magnoliopsida > Apiales > Araliaceae > Panax > Panax ginseng. Next base: position 8,739,897 of record CM035127.1, read on the forward strand.
TATTTGTTGGGTATGAGTTCAACAATTGCTGCCCAAGCAGATGCAGGGAACACCCCAGCAAATGTGAAGCAACTCTCTCTTGGCTGGATGATTCTGTATCTCTTTGTTGTGAGCTTTATTGGGCTATGCTCCATTGTACCTCTACGAAAGGTATAAAGTAATTTCAATTGCGATTAGCTTAATTTTTTCTTCCTTTGATGAAACATCCATTCAATATTTTCTAGTTTAGTCTTGTTCTTATAAGATGTTCCTAACCAAACTTTTTATTGTTTTAACTTTCTCAGATGATGATCTTGAAGTACAAGTTAACTTATCCTAGTGGAACTGCAACTGCTTACCTCATCAACAGCTTCCACACTCCTAAAGGAGCAAAGCTAGCAAAGTAAATAAATAAATTCTATTTTCTTGCCTTGGCATGCCCTACTATGTTATTGATAACAGTTCACCTTTTCTTCCCTTCTTCTTTTGGTGGAGTTTTTCTGATAATTGACATAATATTTTGGACAGGAAACAAGTTGCCGCTCTTTCAAATCCTTCTCTTTTTAGCTTTATATTTGGATTCTTCCAGTGGTTTTACACAGCTGCTGATGGCTGTGGATTTAGTAGCTTCCCTACCTTTGGTCTCAAAGCCTATGCTCAGAGGTTAGTTCTTTTACAGATTTTTAGGTTGCCTCTTAGCTAATTGATCCTTGCAGAAAGTTATCATTGTGAACATGACCTCACAAACACACAAATATTTTGATTATTGGATCTAATTCTTTATGTCAATCTGATGCTGATGAAAAAGTAACTGTTGTATTTATAGGTTCTACTTTGATTTTTCACCTACATATGTTGGTGTTGGTATGATTTGTCCTTATATGGTTAATATATCGTTGCTGATTGGAGCTGTACTCTCATGGGGAATCATGTGGCCCATGATTGAAACTAAGAAAGGCAGCTGGTATAGTGCTAATTTATCAGCTACCAGTCTTCATGGCATCCAAGGATACAGGGTATGTGCGTACTCATCTTTTAATTTATTAGAAATATTTTCCTACTAATGAACAGTAACTCATCATATTGATTCACTTCATTTGTTTTTTATTTGGTTAGGATATCCTAATTACGTAATTTTTGTCGATGCTCTTAACAGGTATTCCTTGCTATTGCAATGATGCTTGGTGATGGTCTTTTCCATGTTGCCTACATGATATTTGTTACCTTTCATAGTTTCATTGCCAAAAAGAAGGAAGTATCTTCTGTTGATCTGTCCTTAGAAGCAGAGGTTGCCAATTGCGATGAGGAAATAAGAAAAGAGTACTTTTTGAACGATCAGATTCCAAATGTAGCAGCTATGGCTGGATATGTAGTTCTCGTGGCTGTATTGTGGTAGTACCTCTTATTTTCCACCAGTTGAAATGGTACCACATACTTGTGGCTTATTTGATAGCCCCAGTTTTGGCCTTTTGCAATGCATATGGGTGTGGTCTCAGCGACTGGTCTCTAGCCTCCAACTATGGGAAAATCGCTATCCTGGTTTTCAGTGCTTGGGTTGGTCTTGAAGACGGTGGTGTGCTCGCTGGTCTTGCTTCTTGTGGTTTGATGATGAGTATTGTATCAACAGCTTCCGATCTTTTCAAGACAGGTTATTTAACCTTAGCATCCCCTCGTTCTATGTTCATTAGCCAAGTTATTGGTACTGGCATTGGATGCATTGTGTCGCCTCTAGTCTTTTGGATCTTCTACAAGGCTTACACGCTGGGTGATCCCGAGGGCACATACCCAGCACCATATGGATTGATGTACCGTGGGGTTGCCCTTCTTGGAGTAGAGGGCTTCTCCTCTCTCCCCAAGAATTGTATTAAACTTGCCATTGGATTTTTCATTGCAGCCATTGTTATAAATGTGGTGATCAAGCTTTTGGAGAAGTTTGAAACCAAGTACAGGATCTATAGGTTTATTCCCATCCCTATGTGCATGGCAATTCCCTTCTACCTTGGTGCTTACTTTGCCATTGACATGTGCGTTGGAAGTTTTATTCTTTTCCTCTGGGAGAGGTTAAACAAAAAGAAGGCCAGGGAGTTTGCGCCAGCTATGGCGTCGGGTTTGATCTGTGGTGACTCGTTGTGGGGGATCCCGGCATCTGTACTGGCTTTAATGGGTGTGAAGCCTCCTATTTGCATGAAATTTTTATTGGCTTCAACGAACCAGAAGGTGGATGCCTTATTGAGGACTCTTTGAAGTAATTCATTTGAAGTAATTGATTGTTTAAGATGTACATATGACTACCTGGGATACTCGATGTTGGTAGATATAAATTAATTGTACTTATTTTAACAGAGGATAAAGTAATTACGAAGCATTAGAACATGCAGCAGCATGTGCTTGTTACAAAATAAATACTGAGGTTAAGAAATTAGCCTGGGAGAGGCGTGTGAAATTAGGTAGCCAGTCTTTTCCTCTCTCCTTCTCATCCTCTGCTCCTCAAATTAAGCGATTCTCCTAGTTTGCTTGTTCCTTCTCTGCCATCCAACTCCCCAAATCAAGTCTTTAGTTGTGCTTCACTTTTATAAGTCGCACTTTAGTTATATTAAAATGCGGGCGGTACACCGTTAGATCTGTGTGGAGGTGATGGGCGAGATATTATTTTTTTTCACCGTTAGATGGAGGCAGTAATATATATATGGTCCGGATCTTAAGTTTACCTCTTATCTAACATACCTCTCTTTCCCTCTTTAGCGACGGACCGGGCAACGATTCGGTATGTCGCTATATATAGAACTATCATCTTAACATATAGCGACCTCTCTTTCCCTCTTTAGCGACGGACTGGGCAACGATTCGGTATGTCGCTATATATAGAACTATCGTCTTAACATATAGCGACGAACAACATATAACAACGAACCGAACCTTCACCCAGTCCCTCGCTAAAGGAGGGTATGCAAGGTGTGTTAAATTAAGGTGTATATCACAATTTGTGAAGAAGTTTATTATGGGAATCAAATCATGTTCGTTCCCTCATTTTTAGCCTAAAAATATTAGCTTAGCTAGATTTTGTTAATCTTTTAATCAAAACTGACAATGAACAGGGTGTCTTCTGGTGTAATACTAAATAGACTATTAACATTCTTAATTGCATTAGTCAAAATGCTTTTTCCTCTTAATCTTATACTACTACTTAGTAATTAAAAACTTTATAATATCATTAGTCCTAACCTAACTGGCGCCTGCCTGACTTCACCTCTTACTTACCAGGGACTTCATAGTCTTTATAATGACAACCGATGGCTATCCCTTAATTCTTAGTTTGATTTTTCAACTTCAAAGTTAAACTATTAAAATTTGCGCTAGACATAAGACACATAACATTACTACGTCCTTATAATAAATTTTTCCATAATTTTAAAACAAAATATAAATTTACACAACGATTATTATTGTCAAATGAAAGAATATACTACATTCGTTCCTAAAAGATTGTCGTTTAAGGTTTTTGCACATGGATTAAGAAAATATCATTTACCAAGTAAAAATTGTTTGAAATTCCATCGCTACCCCTTTATAGGAAGTTGAAAATTATTAATATAAGAAATAGGGACAATGAGAGAAGGTAGGGGTAATATATGAAAATAAATAATTTATTCTCCTCGAAAGTTGTAAACAACAAATTTTTTGGAATAATTTTTTTTTTCTAAAACGACAATTTTTTAGAAACGCAGGGAGTATAAGATTAATATTAATGTTTATATACAAAATATCTTTATATATTTAATATCTAAAATAACAGTAACCATAATAATTATTTTAATTTAATACACATGAATTAAAAAAATTATTTCATTGTAATATTAAATATGCAAAGATGAACAAGAAGTTGAAACCTCCTTAATCTGAAAGCATTAATCAGATGAAAGTCAACCAAGAAAACTTCATCTCTAATCACTATAGTGTAAACTCATATTCGACTACCGATGCGTGAATTTAAATATAATTCTTACAATTAATTAATTTCTCTTCAACTTTCAAAGACATCCCAAGATTCTTGCCTATTTTATTTTTAGATACACACATACTTTTCTTTATTAGAGTAATTGAGAGAGAGAGAGAGAGAAAGAAGATGAGTACTAATGGGTTTTACAGAAAAATTAATTACCTAACATTGCTATTAATGAGATTTTTTAATATGTGAAATTATATCTTAAACCAACTACATAATAAAAAGGAGGGAATACAAATTTAAATTTAAAAACTATAAGGTTATTAAATCTATTTCAAACTATATGGTTATTTTTTTTATGCATTTTGCATATTATTGTGTTATTATATTTGGAATGCCTAACGTATTCAAAGGAAACTTTCAAAAATAAAGCTTGTGACCAAGTATATTAGATTTCAATTATTATATAAATACAAAGAAGCTGTAATATTCTTGTCACATCAAAATATGTGAGTTTTATTAAATTGTATAAAAGGCCTTAAATTTATAATTACGAGTTTGAATAATTGATCATGTATTTAAGATGAGCGAGGTGCTCTTTGAACCTTCCTCATTTTTTCCTACAATTAAAATAATCATGAAATGATCCAAATCAAGAATGAAGCGATAGAAAGGGAACTGATATTTTCATATATAATTTTGATATTCCTTTCTCACATGAGCATATAACAAGGAATTAATCATGTGAAAATACACGTGAAAATAATATTTCCTATAGTAAAAACGCTATTTAATTTATTCATTTTCTAGCTGGCCAAACAACAATTATTTTTGGCTATGGGTTCATGTCACTTTCATGATTTTTTTGGTTTTTTTCATTTGCTGATCTTGTCCTTAATTTTTGGAGTAACCTGATTTCATATACATTCAGACAATGACAGGAAGTAATTAAATAATGATATAAAGATTATCTGCATTAGTATTATCATTGTCCATATGGATTACTCCAAATGATTGAAGCAAACAACGTACGTACGTTTAATCCTAATTGTTGTACTACTTTCAAGGATAATAACACAAATTTCATATGAAAATTACAATATTTACAAAGATCTTAAATATAATAAATGTTTTAGCTCAACATTGATGACATAATAATAAAATTAATATTGTGTTATTTTATTAATTTTTTATACTACTGTGAGCATAAATAAATATATGGAACTTTTTTTATGAGAAATTTTTTATTTATAAATGAGCTTATTTTTGTGGAACGGACAATGATATATTGATATTGCTAGCTAGATGATCAAAATTTATATCACCACCTTGTATCTTCCAAAGATGATGGCATAGGTTTCTCCTTTCATGAAAAACTTGATACTCCCTAGTCCCTACTATTCAAATAAAGATATAATATTTGTAAAATGAAAATCTTATTGTAATATATATATATATATATATATATATATATATATATATATATATATATATATATATATGATGTTGAGAATTTCATATTATTTATAATTTAAATAACGAGTGAAAGAGGGAGTATATCACTATGCCCAAGTAGAAATTGGCTGGCTGGCTGGCTGGCTAGAGACAACCGATCAGTCCTAAGCGTTAAAAACACGAAATAACCACGAGTAGTAGTAGCAGTAGTAACTTATAAACACAAAACAACAATTATAGAATATTCCTATCCTTCCTTGTGTATAAATACAGTACTAATACAGATAGAGAGTAGCTAGTCTGCCTCAGCGTCTCCATAATTTCCCCACCCCACCCCATCATTTCCGGATCCAAAATGGGTAGCATAGGTGAGGATGAGGCGGCTGAGAACGGCTACAGCGGTGGAGCCATGGCGGCTCTTGAGCTGGAAAACAACTCATTGAACAGGAGGAAGGTGGTGGAAGAAACAAATGAAGTAGAAGATGGTAAAGAGAAAAAAGAAGGGAAGTCCATCGAGATGATTTTCAAGGACAAGAAAGTCCCCTCATGGCAAAATCAGTTGACTTTTCGGGCTTTGTTTGTTAGCTTTATATTGGGAATTTTGTTCAGCTTCATAGTGATGAAGCTCAACCTGACCAGTGGGATTATTCCTTCCCTCAATGTCTCAGCTGGTCTGTTGGGGTTTTTCTTTGTCAAGACTTGGACCAAATTCTTGGAAAAATCAGGCATGTTACAGCAGCCCTTTACTAGGCAAGAAAATACTGTTATCCAAACTTGCGTTGTAGCCACATCCGGTATTGCCTTTAGCGGTAAGCCCTCTCTATCTTCTAAATCATATACTACTATATATTTTTATTGATACGACACAATTTTCATTTCCCATGCATTTAATTTGTTCTAGAAATACCCTTGTAACTAATGCAAAAACTAGTATTAGTATTATAATAAGCACATACATACATACATATATAGCTAGCTAGCAAAATCTTCACCATTGACAAAACATATTGTTGGATATAATATGCTTGTGTAGGGGGATTTGGAAGCTATCTTTTCGGAATGAGTGAAATGATTGGGAAACAGTCAACAGAAGCCAATGATCCGCAGAATATAAAGAACCCCAGTTTGGGATGGATCATTGGTTTTCTCTTCATTGTTAGTTTTCTTGGCCTGTTCTCTGTGCTGCCACTTCGAAAGGTACATACTCAAAACAAAGAGAAAAAGATTGGTTTCCTACCAAATCTCATATACGTCAGAATCCTAATTCGGCAAATTTTAAAACTTGAATTTTGGCCACAGATAATGATCATAGACTACAAATTAATATACCCAAGTGGCACTGCAACTGCTCACCTTATCAACAGCTTCCACACTCCTCAAGGAGCCAAGCTAGCCAAGTAACACTTCACTCTCTCCTTCGTTACTTTCATGAAATCTCATTTTAATAAAGGAAAAAAACTGATTATTTTCTTAAAACATTCTAGGAAACAAGTGAGAGCATTGGGCAAATTCTTCTCCTTCAGTTTCTTATGGGGTTTCTTCCAGTGGTTCTTTACTGGAGGGGATGATTGTGGATTTGCAAGCTTCCCTACTTTTGGCCTCAAAGCCTACGAAAACAGGTACTCCCCAAACACTAGTTTTTTTCTTTTTCTTTTTTGTAACAAAATAACCAAATATTTCAAAACAAGTAAGTATACAGCTCTGCTGCTTGATCTACAACGAGAGTTGACTTTAAAATCAAAGGCTTAATTCATAAACATTTTATAACAAGAGGAATTGTTTATAATCTTAAACAGGTTTTATTTCGATTTCTCTGCAACATATGTTGGGGTAGGAATGATCTGTCCGTACATAATAAACATATCTTTGTTAGTGGGATCAATTCTTTCATGGGGTATAATGTGGCCTCTCATAGAAAACAGAAAAGGTGATTGGTATAGTCAAGATCTTAGCCCCAGCAGCCTCCATGGCATCCAAGGTTACAGGGTAATAATTAATTTCCACAAAACAATCCATTTTCCCATGTCCTTTCCTTGTCCCATTTTACTAATCCATATTACTTTTCTACCAAAACCAACATACATTGATTAAATTGCAGGTTTTCATTTCAATTGCCCTGATTCTTGGAGATGGAATCTACAACTTTTTCAAAGTTTTAACAAGAACTATAGCTGGTTTGGCTTATCAACTTCGAAACAAAGAAGACGGTGGTACTTTGCTTCCACTTGCTGATCAGGCCTCACCAGAAGAAAAAGCTTCCACTTATGATGATCAATGCAGGACTCAACTATTTCTTAAGGACCAAATACCATCTTGGCTAGCAGTAAGCGGCTATGTCATAATTGCTGCTATTTCCACAGCTACTCTTCCCCAAATTTTCCATCAGCTCAAGTGGTACTATGTATTAGTCATCTATATATTTGCACCTGCACTAGCTTTCTGCAATGCATATGGTTGTGGGCTGACCGACTGGTCACTAGCCTCCACTTATGGAAAGCTCGCCATTTTCACGATTGGAGCATGGGCAGGAAGTGACCATGGTGGAGTCCTTGCTGGTCTTGCTGCTTGTGGGGTGATGATGAACATCGTCTCAACAGCTTCCGACCTAATGCAGGTATGCCCAAAACTTTGTGCCTAGTTACTAGTGATACATTTTCCTTTTTAGTCCATTAAAAAACAAAATGAGATTTTGACATTTGGGAATGCAGAATCTTGGGTAATATTAAGGACGCTTGAGCAATATTTATGTTGTCTAAGCAAATATGCATTTAACGACACTTTTACACTTATTTTAACGAAACTTTGAACTTTAAGCGACACTTGTTGCTATTAACAGTATAACTATTGTTCTGACATTATCAGCGATAAACACCAACAGTATACTTATTGAACAAGTTGGTTGCTTGGTTTAAATTACTCTTACGCTTGAAACATAATCCGATGCAGGATTTCAAGACAGGGTACATGACCCTGGCTTCACCTAGGTCCATGTTTGTGAGCCAAGTGATTGGGACAGCAATGGGTTGCGTTATATCTCCTTGTGTGTTTTGGCTCTTCTACAAAGCTTTTGATGATCTTGGGGTCCCTGGATCAGAATACCCTGCACCCTTTGCTCTCGTCTACAGAAACATGGCAATTTTGGGAGTAGAAGGATTCTCTTCATTGCCAAAAAATTGCCTCACCCTTTGCTACGTGTTCTTTGGCGGAGCAATCATTATCAACATGATTAGAGACATTACAGCAAAGAAATGGGCAAAGTTTATTCCTCTTCCAATGGCAATGGCAATTCCATTCTATCTCGGATCCTACTTTGCGATTGACATGTGTGTTGGGAGCTTGATACTTTTCATCTGGGAGAAGATCAACAAAGCGAAAGCGGATGCATTTGGACCAGCAGTGGCTTCAGGGTTGATTTGTGGAGATGGGATATGGACATTGCCTAGTTCCATATTAGCTTTGATTGGGGTGAAGCCTCCAATCTGCATGAAGTTTCTATCAAGGGGTACGAATAACAAGGTTGATGTATTCCTGGGTTCTTAAATCTACCATAAATTTACACAAACACATTATCAAAATGGTTTAAGATTCGTTTCTCCGAGTAACTATTAAGTGAGATGAAATACTATTAGAGCTATTAGTATTGCTCATGTAATTATCAATTAGTGTTTGATAAATTAAAGTCCGATATTTTGGGTTAAATATTTTAGTTCGATACAACCAAGGACAGGTGCTTTCAACTCTGGAATTTCAGCCTATGCTGCACTTCTTATAATAAGTGAACAGCTTATGCAATTAAGTTGCAGATAAACAAGTAAATTTTCATTGCATTTTGGTTACAAAAATATTTTATCAATTAAAATATGAATACAAAATTATACAAACCAGACCAACAACATGATTCAAATGATGTTAACATGGCAACACGAATGATGTGGAGAAGGATACAATGACAGCCTCTTCTCAACCTGAAACCAAAATCATGTACAGCTATCTTACATACCTTCATTCCTCTCTATATGATTCTAACATAAAAACAAGGAAATGACGAAAAGAAAAGAAAAAAGCTTGGAAAAAAAATTCCGCCCACCAGCACAAGTATCCAAATTCACATGGACAACTCGTTTCGTCTACATCTAAGTATACAAACACCTCCAGCTATCTGTTGGTCCTAATTTGTTGCACCTAAAAGAGCAGTTCCTGATGCATTCCCATTTTCAATCAAGTTTCTAAACACAGGCTGCAAAAAAATGACAAAAAACTCCGGCAGTGAATTCTGATATTCAACCATAAGGTAAATAGACTAAATGACCTAATGAAAAAAACACGTCGCCTTTGAATGAAAATTTATTTACTGTACTGAAGCAGCAAAAACAGAGTAACCCTAAGCAGGATGTTTTATCAAGTAAGTGTAAGCTTAGTCATCTAGCATAATTACAAAATACTACATATCAAGTTATTAAAAAGTGGATGAGTAATAGTATATCACTGCTCGCAAAATATTATGTATCTGTAAAAAATTTCCTTCACATTAGTCCTAATTAACGAAATGATATCACCGAACAAAAGCTGAATGTCATATGCATGATACGGTAGTTTAGATATAAAAACTTCAAGTATGAAAGAAGAAAAGGATACAAAGGATTCAGTCATTTTTTAATTGAAAAAAGTCTCCCTCATTTTAAATGATCCACAGGAAAAAGATGCCTAGAAAATTATGATTTTGTGTGTGGATGGACTTCTCATGGCATCCAGGATTCCTCACTTCATGTCTCTTCTTAATTCTTGTTCTGATGTCTGAACATTCAAGTCTAGATGCAAATGATAGAATAAGGCACTTCCACGACAATCCTAATAGGAGATTGCAAAAGTGCCCAAACTTGCATCACCTTACAATGTAATCAATGGTGTTAAACAATTTCAGCAACAAAAAACATTTGAGGCCTAGACAAAAAATAGGGAGGAAAAGGTTGCTTAATCTAAGGGAATCATGGAACATTTAGTGTTCTTTTCTCACATGTCCATGTACAGAAAGGCACGTCTAAAGTAGATGGAAAAGGTCCCTTAACTTAGAGAGAAAAAGGTCAACAATCAAGAAAGAACCGGTCCAAGAGTAGGAAAAGGCACATTTTTACACTACAGTCTATAAAGCATTGTATTGTACAGTGAAATATTACTCTTAACAGTTTCCAGACAATTCAGAAACTTTACCTCTTCATCATGAACATTTGAAAGGAAAAATGGTTCTTTCTCCCGTAAGCCACCATTATCTGCAACAATTCTTTCTAAATCCTGATATGACAAATGACATTGAACACATTTTTGTTAAGTCATAATTCGAACAAATTCAGGAGCCAAAGAATCAACTTTTGGGATGAGAGAAGACAAATTTGACTCGAGCTAAAAAAAATTAAATAAAAGAATAAAAATAAAAATTGAGTGAGCTTTCAACAATCAGCTTGTCATTGCAAGTAGTAAAAGCAAAAGCATACTATACCAGCTCGCAGCTAGCATTATAAAAGATCTTAATGCAAAAAGAAAAGGATACATGAACTACAACTAGTTAAACGACCAACTTATTGTTGAAGTATCTAAAAACAAAAGTTTGACCAGAAAGCTTCACCAATGGAATCATCACAAATCAGCTTTCTAAATTTAAAAAACCCCAGTTTAATACCAACCTTGTTAGCATAAGAAAGCCACAAATGATAAAAAAGCAGAATTATGAGCATGACAGATCCAACTAGGACACCACAAAAAATCAATATAGATCGCAGCCAGGCATCAACCTTCCACCTATGATTTCTTTTTATATATAAATACTATTTTATAGAAGTTTCATTTTATTGTAATAGGTCGATTTTTAATAAGACATCATATGATTTTCAAAATTGCAAACCTTGAGATTATTACTAAATTACGGGTAGTTTATTAGGTCATAGTCTCTCTTCATACATCTAAAAGAATAGTATAATTTATTGATTTATTAAATGGTCAATTTGACATAAAAGTCAATTGAGGACACTTATCATAGGACGAAGGGAGTATCAGTAACGTGTTCTTCAATATTCAAAAAGGATCAAATATGTGGTTTCCAATGATATATTAGAATTAGAACTTCTTTAAAAATTTGAAAGTAAAAACATAATGGCTAATCATTCGTAATAATTCCCATAAAAGACACAACTAATTTCCTTATATGTAATTCTTTTTGAGAATTAAGCTATTAGGTGAATAAATAAGAGATCCCATTAAAGACAAATCTAAAGTCAATTAATTTAGCCCACCGAACTAAAAAAAAAATAGTTGTGCTAAAAATTTAATTCAGAAAATCACTGAGTAGAGTTCTTTACCTTCCCCGTCAAGATTTCGAACTCGAGTAATTCCTCCACAATCTTTTCAAGTACACGATAATTATTCTGAAGAATTCCTTTTGCTTTATCATATGCTAAGTAGTACATCTGCACATAACCAGACATCTCAACCAAATGTCTCAAATTTAATGTAAGGAAAAAATCTACCCACACTATTATATCTCAAAAACAAAAAACAAAACATCCTTTTGTCTTTTCAGTTTTGATAGTCTCACAAACATATCATATTTACAACCAATAGAAATGCAAGAGCTGAAATCAATTGGATTCAGCGTGAACCACCTTTTCTCAGTCTATTAGTAAAATTGGTAAATTATAACATATTTTTAAGGCTAAATCATTACATGTATCAACATTAAAAGTAAATGGTAATTAATATGGTATTGGAGCTCCAATTGTCCTCAAATGTGCACTAAGTTACCTCTTCCCCTCCCTCAGCTATGTTAAAGTGCAGTTTATTGCTATTTGTGCATGATGATATATTTTGCATGTTCTCTCTACGTGTAAGGTGTAATATTTAAGCATGATAAACATTGTATGGCTTTCAATATATGTTTTGTTTGGGTTTAATGTGCTATGATGCACGGAGATTTATCCACTACGTGCGAGCATAGGTCACATATCTTGGAAAGTGACAAAGAATGATATACGTTGATGGGAATTTTCTTCATTAGCTTAACCTTTTAATGGAAAAGGGGCATTTCAAAGACGTACATGTGAGTTTAGACTTGTTGCAAGACAATGATAAAACTTGTAAGAAGAAAATCCATAAAGTCTGCTGGCATCAATTTCACCATTCAAGCTCCTGATTCCATCATTTAAGACAACAGAAAAAAAATTCACAGCATCGACATATACATACCCTTTCAACTTTAGCTGCCATCTCATACTCATGGTTGTTCCCCATGCTCAAAGCTGTCCCCTGTGCCAACGAACAAGAATGACAATCATCATTGTTGCAATATATGGAGCAAGTGAGCAATTGATAAAATCATATGAAAATAAATCATGTCACGTGATAAAAGCTAGTAGAAGATTCAATAACAAAAGTAAAACTGAAGCATGTTTAAATGAGACATATCACATCTACAAAATAATTATAAAAATCATAGAATCACATTCACACAAAAGAGTCAGTAAAGTGTATGACATCCTCATTCAACATATTAGTGGACCATATGGTGTGCCAAGGTACCATTTCAAATCGTAACTTTCAATCCAAACCTTAAACCAATCCACACATTAAACATCAAGAAACTAGTATTTTGTGCACGAGTTACTGTAGCATGTTTCTTCAACAGACACTAGTATATACCCAACAGTGATCTTTGTTCCCAGTCAATATGTTTTCCAATTAAAAAAATTGAGCAGTATATTACTAAATGAAAGGTCAATACCGCATTGCCATGATGATAAATTGTTGGACTGCCATCTGGCCCCCACCCATACTGAATCACCATCCGGGTAGCTATCTGTTGCAAATCACTAAATATATTGATTTATTGCCCAATAATAGTATAGTTAAGCATTTCAAAGCTGAAGAACATGTTGATGATGATCGTACCTCCTGTGCCTGTTTCAACTCTGAAGAAGAAAGGATATTTTCTTCCCCAAAAGGAAGAAGCAATTGGGCTGCAACATAAGAACCGAAACAAAACACAAGCTTTTTCTCGAGGTAAGCTCTTGATTCCACATTTCCATTCATGGAACCTTCATTTTTCGCCTTAGTAATCTTTGTACATCCAATTCCCTAAGCACAAGTGTCGAAAGAATTGATCAGTGCCCCAAAACCTTCGTTAGGAATTAGCATTATAATTCTCTCAAGCATTTCTGTAAATAATAGTAGTACTCGATTCAATTGCCATATGATATACAACCAAGGATAAATATACAAATACTAGTTACAGCAATGCATAAGGACATAATAAGAAGCATATCAAGAACATATACGTCACCTCCCAAGAAAAAGGCTCAAGCCATAAATTATCAACAACATCAAAGTTTGGCAGAAGAAGAGCAATGAGACCTCGCCCTGCAGCCCAAACAGCATGTGGAAACTTCGTCTCTCTTGTCCACTTGCAAACCATTAAAATAAATGTTATTTTCTACAAATTATAACTTTTTCTCTTTCAGAAGATAGTTCGGTAGACACCAAAACGTGAGTAATAACAAAAAACTCAACCAAAAACTGTTCTATTTGATAGATAACTTGTAGGGACAAAAAGAAAAAATTGAAAATTATATCCATAGCTCGACCTTAACCCCAAGCCTTACAAGTTTCTAACAATATTTTTCTCACTTTCCTAGTAATTTACCAGATGATAACATGTGCAGCTAATATGAAAGAAAAGAGGATATGAGAATTTTATAACTTCTGCAAAAGTGAACATGAGATAGAGAAGTTCATTGTAATAAAATCTGATGGTAAGATACAAGTAAACTAAAAATAATAATAGAGAGAGAAATCGAATCGAAATTTAAAAAAGAAACAATACTTGAAAGTAAATGAATTAAAGTAATTTCCTAATCATATACCTAATGGATAAGATACTCACATCAAGAGGAGGACTCAGATGTTCTATACCGTTGCTTATCTGTCCATATGGTTCCATTAGATCAACCACATTTTGCAAATCCACTTTTGTTAACGTCAATCCAAGATGATTTATAAGCATTTTGCCAATGCCCTTCACAATCGTAGTTTTTCTCACCCACTTGGGGACAAAACAGCTGAAAGTCTGCGAAATATATATCGACTTGAAAAATCATTTGAAATAGGAAGCACATGCATACCGGATTGCAACCTATTACAAAGATAACATTGGTTGTAACAAGTTTACACGTAGCTAAAGTTAGGCTGAATGAAGACGTCAATGTGGCGCTGACAGATAGTCTAATTACCTGCACACGATACTTTGGCAACTTTCTCTCCTGTGACCATTATGATTTCTCTCTTGTTTATCTAAATATGTGTATTAGAACTAGTTTTTACTTTACATGGAGAATAGAAAAGGAGTGAAAAGACAACAAGACGGCATAAGAAAGTAAAGGTAATTACTAACATTGGATTGTTATGATTCACATTTGGGAAGGGGTTCTTATTAATTAGTCAGAAGAAATGAAGATGGAATTTTTGGCAAGATGCTGACTGACGTGAAGCACTAAAATTCACATATGGACTGTAGAATTGCAATGGACCATTCCTAGCATGAGCAATTCATCATTAGAGCGAGTGTTTATTGCTTTCAACATTGAATAAAAGTGATAAATCTTTTGAAGAGTTGAACAACAATATGATAGTGATTTATATTTAATATATTTGTCATGCAATAGCTTAACTTGGCCCTGATGGACCAATGGAGTTTCTATATAACATGCACGAGAAATAATTATTCACAGAAATTCCATTGTGCATTCCAGAGGGTTCTCACTTCTTAGACAAGAACAAAGAAACAAATTCCGAAGATTCAATGAATTAGGAGGACTCAAAAACTGAAATAAGATGATGGTGACTTTTGTTTATTGTTACTATAAGAACAAGTACATAGGTTGGTCCTAACATCGTCATTTTGCAAGGGAATTTTGCAAACTCAACCACCCCAAAGCTCTTGGAATTCTCCTCAGCATGTACTTTCAGGTATAACTTCAAGAGAGGCAGAGACACCAAAATCCAAAGAGGGAGGGAAAAAAATACTCAGCCATTTAATGAAATTGTATGCTGATGATGACTATAAAATGGTAGCAACAGTTAATTCTTACCGCGAACCAGCTGCAGTAGCTCATAAGTTCATCTGTGTCAAGAAATTTACTCCTAAAGGCACTGCCCTCCAATGCCACAGGAACTAGTTTGAGTTCTACAGGACGTAAAAGTGCTGTTTTTTCTGCAACCTGAAAGCATGGAATGAAAGCATGGAATATTGATGTATAATATTAACTACCCAACTATTATACAATCTAATTTATTTTTGTTTTGATACGTTAAAAAAATAATTTATTTGTGAATGGCCTGCTTAGCTATTTTACTTGATAAAGATTAATAAACAATGAAACATACTCCAAATGGTTACAAAGTAAAAACTGTCAACAATTACAAAACATGACAGAATAGGAAACCCATGATGAGAAAGATCATACAATGAGGTTGAAACTTAAAAAAACATGAACGTTCCCTACAAACCATAGTGCGTCAATTTTGAATGGGACTAAAGTTGCATTAGGGGTGCGAGTGAGCTTAGCTGACCTGAGCCAAGCTGAGTAATAAACAGCCAAGAACAACTCAATTGGGTCTCTTCTTCTTCTTTAGACTCGGTTGCTTGGCCTCTAGAGTAGCTCAAGCATACAATTTTATTAGATCATTATGAGCAAATTTCAGAACAAAACAAAATGAAACAACACAAACACCTCAACGGCTTCTAAACAAGTAGTTTGGAATCACAAGACTTCTAGCACTCTTTGAAGAAAAAAAATTATCAGCACTGGTAACACATGAATAAGAAATTTTTTAAGGGAGCAGAAACAAATACAACAGTGATGTTACTCCGCGCAAAAAAGTAAACGAATAAACATCAATTTCTTTGGAATAATATAATAGGTAAATGACTCCTTGTACTACAAAATAAGTCAAGTACTCAAGTTGAAAAGCTAAGGCCAAAGAATTTTAACCAGACATCATTGTCAAATTGCATTTGCATCAATGTAAGTAGGGGTACACAATAGGCCGGCCTCGTCTGGCCTGGACCTGCCAGGCCTTGGACTTTGACGCCAGGTAACTCCCAGGTCAGGCCTTGACCTCTAAAGTCCTGTCTGGTTAGGCCTGCACGGTTTGGTCCCCCACTTATATTTTCAATGTTAAATATTAAAAATATAAACTACTAAATTTTGTCAAAAATAATTTTTTAATGAAGAAATAGAGTATTTAAAAGAAACTAACTTATTAATAAACTAACTAGTTATTAATTAAATGTATTTACAAAAAATAAGAATGAATAATTAAAACTTTAAACTTTATTGATATATTAATTAAAACTAATGTATTACACTTTACAAATTAAAACTAATGGCTTGGACTGCTTATTTTATATTTTCTTACTTGAATTTGGCCAGGCCTAGACTCCTATTTAAGTAATTAATTAGCTTGAAGCTGGGTTGGGTTATGGACTAATGGAAATGATAAGTGAGGCAGTGCAGTGGGTTGTGAGAAGGGTCAGGCCTAGGCCGGATTGACAGATCAGGCCCAGGCCAGGCTTTTTGCCAGGTCAGACCAGGTCAAGCTTTAAGTCAAAAAAGATAGCTTCTTTACAGCCTCACAGGCCAAGCCTGACCAATTCATGTCTTGACTAGGCCAGGCTTTTACCAGACCGGGCCTGGATCGGACCAAGGCTAAGCCGCAGGCCGTATGTGCACCCTTAATTGCAAGGGTGCTTCTGAGTTCTCTATAGCTGAGTTGTGTGTTGTTTGGGGTCAACCGTGACTTTTTGAGATGGAGCACCACTCAGTACCAACTATCAACTTAACAGGGCTAGAAAATCTTTACTCAAAGACCTCTATCTGCTAAAATGCAGCACCAGTTGTTTCACAGCTCATTTGTTACTCAGAACATCAAAAGTTCCCATGATATAATAGCATCCATGACATAACATACTTCTGATCATGTTCAATCAAATTAGTCAATGATAGTTAAGAATCTTCTGATAAAAAAACAATAAATGAAATCCAAGTTAACCATAATCACCTTTCTCCAATCAATAAAATCAATGAGTTCATCGTCTATAGTTTCTTTTGCCGCTATCTGAAGTATCTTCTCCCTCTCTGCTTGAGTTGGCCGTTGGAGATGGAATATTCTATCCATCCGACCAGGACGCTGTAATGCCTCATCAATTTGTTTAAGGTTTCGGGTTGTAGCCATTAAAACCACCCCCTCCTGTTTCTCAAACCTGTAGAGATAATTACATAGATAACATAATGATTAGTGCAAATAATTAAGATTGTAAACATTGAATTTCCAAGGTAACACATCCCCGCTTTGTCCAGTCCCAATTCTGGCTTGTGAAGAAATGAGTGGATTGGCAAGACAACAGCATACTAGTGATGTTTGAGGCAGGTGTAGGTTAACAGAGCATCATCTCAGCCCACAACCTAACAAGGACGTGAAACAGCTCTATGACACAACATGATAAGTCCGAGAAGAAATATCATATCTCAAGCTTTTGGACATTTTTAGGTAAGTGTTAAAAGACACGTTCTCAACAAAGAATTATGTATTTAAATTTTGGACACATAAAAAGAAGTGTTGGACAAGTGTCCACGAGTGTCTGCATTGTTTTATTCCTTTTACATAATATTGTTCCACACTTGTCGAACAATATTAACTTCAATGTTATAATTCCTCTCACTTAAATTACAATGATCCATGACCCTCGATAATATAAAACTACAGTTCCAATCAAACCTGGACAAAGGTTTTGTCCAACATTCAACCAACATGACATTGTATGTACTGTACTTCCATGTCACAGAAAAATTGATAGCTGGATATTTCATGTTCTTTGCAGAAGTAAAGCAAGTAGTTAAATAAATGTAAAAAAATTAAAAAGGTTCCCGGTCATCATCACACACTGTAATTTCGGTCACCATGGAAGGACTAGCACTTGAGAATGTTTGCATTTTATTCGGTTTTAGACCATGATTGTATATCATGAGTAAACAACACAAACCTAATTGAACTACAGGGTGCTGCAATGTCCATCTACAAGGTCAGATAGGAAAAGAAGTTCGTCCCAACTACAATTAGCTACCATCCTCGATATTTTAGATATTTGAGTTGCTAAACCAGAAGGCCTTTAAGATGAAAGAAAGACTGTAGGAAATATTAAAAATAATGCATTAGAGGCAGGAAGGAGAAGGAAGAACTACTAGTATCTGGCATGTAACATGCACATCATAGCTTTTCATTCTATTATGTTTGTCAAACAAAATTTAACACAAATGGTTGGAAAATTTAGAATGAGTCATCTTTACAAGAGATAATGATGTTTGTATTGTTACATAACTGGCTTGGACCATGGTACATTTGATTATCAATTCCACATAATTTAGGAGCGATTAAGGAACCACCCAAAATTGGTAGATATATACTGTAAAATTCCCCATTCTCCACCCCAGCCCCCAACATCCAAACAAAATATCTGAGGGGCCAAATTTTAGTTTAGCACACTAATTAGAAATAGCATAATTACAAAAGATGATAAAAGTCAGTAAATTTATGACATTTTTAAAGTCCAGATAAATTCCAATATGTAAGATAAAAATCCGTGGAAGAATCTTATTTCAAGCCCTGAGAAGTAGAATGGATTGCTAATTATTAGTCCAATAAACAGACTGAATGTTTAAGATTTACCCATCAAGTTCCACAAGAAGTTGATTGATGAAAGCTTCATGATCCTGCTTCTTGGTGTGAATGAATTTGCCGCGAACACCAGCAAAGAGGTCAAAGTCCTCCACAAATATAATGACAGGAGCCTAAAAGTAGCATCATATAAGTTAGCCTCAGTCAAAGAGATGAGCAGTTTTTGACTAAAAATTGATTATTATTATTTTTTTAAATGTCAAAACTAATGAATTAGCCATTGTAGTTGGCACGTTTTACTAATTACACCATCGAACTTTCAAATTTTCAAATTACCTCACTAAACTAATTAAAATTTATAATTGCACCACTCCGTTAAAAAATTAAACAGACGTTACTTTTTATCCACGTGGCTTTGAAAAATAAATACAAAAATAAAAAATATTACTTGTGGCAAAAAAATGAAGAATACTGTAAACACTCTTGTAAGAAAAAATGGCCGCCGCAGCACCACTGCCGCTGTCATCTACTGCAACACTGCCTTAACAGTCCTATATAATTACATAAGGAGCAACAAGCAAACATCATATCAAATAAATCCAAGATTTAAAGCGAAGAGAACATGTGCACTTGATGGAACCAAACCAGAGAAGGCCTCTGGTGCATTCACCACTTGCCATTGAACAGAAGAAAAAAAAAAACCAATTCTATTTCTCCCTTGTTTCTATCTCTAGCAACTCCCATGGAAACCGAACCTGCTAAAGAAGATAATCAACAAGTTTTAAAAGTCGTAGAAGCTCTAAAACAAACTGCCCACAACTTAAAAATTAGCTCAACCAATTCCAACTCCTCCGCCATTAAAGCTCTGCTGCAGCTCAAAACTGAAACCAAGTCTATCCTCTCTAATGACCCACTCCTCTCTAACTTATCCCACCATTTCACCGACCTCAAATCCCTCTCCAAACCCTTCAAAATTCTCATGGGCAATTAGGCACCAAATCGTTTTGATACGTTGAATCGATCAATTTAAAAATAAAATTTCTCAAGGGTTTAATCTGGAGCTACAAAATCTGATACTGAAATTGAAAGTATTCGAAACATTGGAGGTGATTTTATTTGAAAGAAAGGTTGTTTCAAAGAATGTAAGAGAAAGTGTTGCGACCTTAAGTTTTGACCTTTCATGCCCTGAAACAATAAATAAGTGCCCATAAACCACAACACTCGAACTAGTCCATCCTCCCCGCATCCCATCGGTCATACTCTCCCAGTTATCAGTTCTTGGGTCGTATATTTGACCTCTAGGTACCGTAAAAAAGGGCCAAAAGGCCCAAAACCACCGACCTCCTTCCACTCCTTCACTGTCTTCCTCCTCGAAACCTCCCCAAACCCATTCTCTCCCCCAATCAGAAACCTTATCTTCACTCCCATCCTCAAAACCCTAAATCTCAACCTCCCAATCTCCAATCTGGAGAGAGAATCGTTCTGATCATATGGAGACGCCATTGTGGTATCTGGGTTCATGGTATCCATTTATGGTACAAGAGCGGCATCGGCAAGAAGGCGGAGGTCCAGAAGAGGGAGAACGGTTAGAAAAGGAGAAGAAGAGATAGAGAGAAGAGGAAGAACGGAAAGAAAGGGAGAAGAAGGAAGACTATGGAGAAGAGAGAGGAAGTGGTTACGTGTATTTCTTCTTTTTTCTTTTACTCTTTTTTTTGCCACGTAGAAAAATGTAAGATCAATTTAAACGGTTGTTGGATAAATTTGACATAATGGGTTAATTTCATATTTTTTTTTAGTTTAATGGGGTAATTTGAAAAATTAAAAGTTCAATGATATAATTTGTAAAACGTGCTACAATGGCTAATTCATTAGTTTTGCCAAAAAAAAATTAGAAACAAAATTGAGAAAAGGGGGGTCAAAAGTCCCCCACCCCAAGTCCCCAACAAGTGCATACAAAAACGAAAAAAAAAACTTAGAAAAAATGTACCCTCCAATCTTTGCAGTAATTAAACACAAAGGAGGCTCTTAACTCCCCATAACAGATGCTAATAGCAAGACAAGAAAAATTACCCAAGTCCTAACCCCCAACAAATAAATCCTCAACCCTAGCACCGATTCAAAACAAATCAAGACACATCTCAAAACATGTAGCTAACTCGCATCCATGTCACAAAAATTGGTTGTAGCATCAACATAGAGAAGATGAGAGATAGCCATCAAATCGCCAACCCCGCCCCAAAAAAAAAAATCCTACACAAAGAAGCCCTCGATAACCGAGTACTCCACATATGTTTCCATCATCCTACTCAGCGCCTCCATAACAGCAGAAACAACATGGAGATAAAAGTTCTCCGTGTCTCAACCCTCTCGAACTACCAAAGAACCCAGAAGGGATCCCATCCAACATCACTGAATACCAAACTGACGAAATACAAGCTTGAATCCACCTCACCCAATATTGGGTGAAACCCTATCCTTTCCAGTAAGTATCAACGATTATATACAAAGGAGGGAAGAAAGAAACATGTAAACTATGTATATTTTTTAAAAGTTTATGATTACTATCCAAAGAATCAATTTACTTTTCAGAGTATTATGAAAATGATGCATGTTACGAAAACAACAAATATACTTATTTTTCAGTCTTACATTAATCATCATCACCAAACAATGAAACAACTAAAGTGAAACCCAAGTAAGTCATAAAACAGACTATCAGTTGAGATAGATTTGAATAAGAGCAAATGTGTAAATTCTATTCCTTGAAAAGATTTTTTGGGTCCACCTGCCTTCAACTAGAATTTTAAACAGATTTGGATTTGACTGATAAAAGGCTTTAGAAGATATTCAAAAAATTAACACTTTCTAAATTTTCTACTACTGAACAACTTATCATTTTACGATCCAGAGACCTTGGCACATGTAACCTATACACAAATATACATTGTTAGTAAATTGCATCATTAAGTAAATGATGGAACTAAGCGAGTAGGTTTAAAGTGTACAACCAGATCCCGTGCCGTCTGAAAAAGCTCTCTAACATTTGACGCACTCTGTCCAACCCATAGACCAGCCTCCAGTTGTTGGGCTTTAACTTCAACAAGAGGAACTTTAGCTTCCGCGGCTATAGCCAGTGCTAGGGATGTCTTACCAGTTCCTCTCTCTCCCACAATCAGAACTCCCTGCAATATATGGGTTAAACAAATTAGCAATGAAATGGAAACTAAATCTACAATGCATCCTAACTTATAATCTGAAACAACAAGAATGGTGTACAGGTTAACTACAAGTTAAGCATACATTAGCTTTAACTTATGCATAACAACAATAGAGAACACAACAAAATTAGTTTAAAATTAATTAAGACAACAGTCGAATACAAATCCTAAGATCACATATTTGATTTTACTGATCTACTGGTGTAGGAAAAAGACAAATTTTTATCTAAGGAAACGGAAGAGAACCAATCACAGTGACCAGTAACAAGGTAAAAACAAGAACGGTTATAGAAAAACAGCACAACAACAGATGAAAAGGTAAAAGAGAGAGGAATGTTTAGTTAATATGATCCTCTGGATATATAGCAGATCTGCCTGCAGCAAATACCAGATACAAAGAAAATCTACTCTTCTGTTGCCATTCGAAATACTTCTAGTAATAGATGAACAAATGGTTGATTTATCTAGCGGGGAGGGTGATGAAGAGCTAGAGTCTTTTAGGCTCCAATACCAAATATATAACATATATATTGCACGAAATTAAACTAAAGAAGACCAGCAAATCAATGCGATATCTTTAAATTATCATACCCGAGGAGCACGGGCCCCCATTTCTTGGAAGGCACGAGGATTTTGTAGAAATGCAACAACTTCATTGATTTCTTCTCTCATAGAATCAACACTTGCAAAGTCCTTCAACTGTATTGGTGGATTTTTCACTCTCTGCACCCCCAAAAAGAATATTAAAAAAAATCAAAGTATCTTTCATATTGTCTGATCATAAATTTTGGGGACTATGATACAAGTTTAATCAAAGTATGAACCTTCATTTGATCAAAAGCGGTACTTATTGGATCAACACCAGCTTTCCTCTTGCGCTTTATGGACCTCAACCTGTATTTAAAATAAACTTTCTGCAATATAACACAGAAATAATAATGTCATCATTCAGGTGCACACAAAAAGTTTTAAACAGACGAGGTAAATCAATCGATCAAATGTAACAACTTCCAAACAAGAATTGATGCCCTAAAGTGTCCTAAGTTGAAACACTGAGGGAGGGTATGTTGGTCAGCCATATGGGAAGCTAATATGTAATCTAGAACTGTCAAAAAATCACATTTACTCATCCTGAGCTTTTAGTCAAAAGTTTGTGTATAGAAATGTCATAAATACTTGAACAAATTTCAAAATTGTGAAAATTTGAAATCCAGGATAACCCTTTGTTCCACAACCCAGGGGGAATGGGTGAAAGAACTAATGGATCCTCTTTCACCGAGTTGATTGTAGAAAAGTAAGTGTGTAGGAGAGCACTATTCTCAACCCCAGTCTCGTGAAGAAAGACAACATCATCTTCCTTGGTATGAACATTAGATGTAATAAAATTTGTTATCGACCTATAAGTAAACATTTACAGGAAAATGTATAATCAACTCTCTAACACGTCTGCAATAATAAGTGAAAATCCTAGAATATCACCAATAAATTAGAGCAACTGTTAGTAGCCAACTAATTCAAAGGAACTAACAAGATCTTGATTTCAAATTATGATAAACACAAGAGCTCGATTGGAGGAGAGATGTACGATAAACCTCTGCATTCCAGCACATAAAAACATTTATGTCTAAAAGCTTCTAAAAAATAAAAATAAAAAGGTTTCCAATAGAGAAGCGCACTACTATATTATTCAAATAACTTGGACCTTCTCAACCTCTCTCCCATAATTTCTCATAAATGTTGAATCAGCAATACATAGCCTAGAGCATTTCTTAAATTGCATTCCAAGGTACTTTGGTTTAAGGTTTCAAGCAAACCTAGCAAAAATTAACCATCCACGTTTACATCTTTGTAATGTTGAAGTAGGTAACGTGGGACGTGTTGCTTTGATTTCATCAATAAAGATGCACTATGGAGAAAGTCCAAAATAGATGGAGGTTTATTTTTAATATCATTTGAACCACATGTCCATTTAACCTGAATCTACTAGGGATGACTACTCTTTAATCAAATGTCGTGATGCATTGATTATTTATGCACCTCTACATGATTCATATTCATTTAAAAGACTAACATTAGTAAACTAGTTTAGAAGGAATAATAAGGTCTCCTCTAAGACCACTTCAGTTCACGAGAACTCATCCATGAAGGGTGGTAAACATAAAAGCCATAATAAAAAAACTTCAAAATAAAGGGGTTCACCATCAAAGGTAAAAGAGAGACTCTGTATATCAAACGTAGACAAATGGACAACTAGACAAACGCATAAGGTTATGCAATGAAGTATATGATCATATCTTATGGCTTAGCAAACAATTTCAGTTTGAGACAAGCAACTAGATACTGTAGCTGAATGTAGAATTTCAGATGTAGGGGAGAATCATTACCACTCTCCGAAACTTTCGCAGATTTGGATCTCTGCGTAAAGGCCCATAACCTGGAATTCTTGGAATTTTTCTCTTCACAAATCGGAATAGATGAAACAACACGTATCCATAAATTGTGCTTCTAATAATAAAACCAAGATACCACCAAAAATCTACTGCATTCCTGGATCTAAAGCTGATTTCAGCCTCAGACTGCCACTTCAGATACCATCTTGAGCCCACAGACTGATATTGTATACCCAACAAGAAAATAAAGTAAGTAAGATTCAAAAAAAATTGATTCCTCTGAGCATCAAAACATAAATGTCCTCCATTAACTTTTATGGTCAAATTGACATTTTTAAATCAATAAATCATCTTACTTTTTTAGATATATGAAGAGAGACGATTACCATAATAAACTACATGGTTTAGCATTAGTTTCAAGCTTTACGGTTTTGAAAATATATATATAATTTCAATTTGACCATAAAAATCAACAGAAATCATTTATCCTTAACAAAGGGAGTATAAGATATTGGAAAGAACGATATTTCTTGTAACAGGGGTAAAACATTAGATGTTTCATACTTTAAGAACAAGTTATGAGTAGCTTAAATAATTACCGGATAAGGGATGAATAACTCGACAACAGGGATAACAACCACCAGTAATATGTCTTCATTTAAATCTCTAATTATCTCAGAAATCCACTCTCTAAAAATTTTTACATCTTTAGAGTTGCAGAATCCATTCCAGCATTGGTGAGAGAACCTCATTATCAAGAGAAAATGTTGACCAACACTTAACTCTGAGAAAGGGATCCACATCAGCTGAACAGTAGTGGGAGTATCAGAAGCAAGCATCTTCATGTACAACCCATCAAACCCTCCAAAATCTTCAAATAGCATATCAAATTCCTGGAATAAGAATGATAAATTAGAATCACAAATTTGAAGATGCAAAAAAATTATCAGATTATACACGTATGATATTATAACCTTAATATCAACGTAATGTTCCCTGTCATCCCCTTTTAGTGTAACATACATGGCACCCCAATCATGTCTGATTCGCGCATGATCTACAAGTTTCCTGGACACGGCATAAGGAACAGCTATTGGATCCAGTTCCCATCTGTTTCTTTCTTCATTATACCAAGTCTTTGATGCCACTCTATCCCGATCCAGAAGGATGCGTTCCTACAATGCATATTCAACATGTCATTCTGAGGAGAATCCACTAAACAAAATGCATCAAACGTTACCTGGTAAACAATCAGATAGATACTGATAGAAGTTTACTAACTATAAAAGTGCTCTGATTTTGAGTATTTGATAGTGTCAAGGCACAGATCATGAGAAATATAAATATTCACCTAATCAGGAGAATCTGAACATAATGATATTACGAAGCAATAATGGTGTCCAGTCTCACTCAGGTGAACTAATTGGGAGGGGCCTTCCAGTTCCACCAGGTTTTGGCTCTACAATATCCTTTGGGTCATGTCATTTTTAAGAACACTTGCCCCCTCCTACCCCCTCACCTCTTCCAATGCCGTCTTACTTTGGTTGTTGGCTGAACAAGCCAGGGCTTTTTTCTCAATCTCGCTCATTATTACGCACTCAAAGAAAACAGTTGTAAAAGCAACAAGCCCCCATCTTCAACCACTTATATAGTTGAATCAAGCTCCGGCTTAACACAAACGAAATGTATTAAAGGTCTAGGCCTTTCAAACCTCATCCCAAGATGTCTATGCTTAGGTGTATTCAGGGAAGTGAGTCAAATTCTCAATGATTTGGCGGTAGTTTTGTTCTTTATCTGGTAGTTCACTGGCAGATTAACCTCCAAAAACATTGGACCTTAACAAACTTCATCTGGGAAGAAAATTAACTCAAAAGGACTCGGGATTGACCGACTCTTTAGAGGTCAATCATGATGCCTATTAATGGGTTAACATAGGAATCCAAGGAATGACAACATAGAAGGAGAATGAAAGTAAAGTTTCACATAATAAAACAGTAAAGACTGCAGATTAAGACTTTATGTTGTCAAGCACTGGTCAAACAGTTAAAACACTTTGAGAGGAAGAATTATAACATCAACCGAATAGGCGAATAGGCGAATAGGCCATGTTTAGGCCACTAAGCGCAACATAGAGGAAATCAATGATTCAATAAAGACAAAATTAAAGTAATTAAATGATTTTTGAAGAAATTAAACAATTAGATGTGGAGTGGAAGCATCAATAATTCGAAGCTCAAAATAGACACACAAAACATATGAGAACAATATTCATAGGAACAGAGAAGCAGAAAAACATGATTAACGCCCCAGATATATGGTGAAAGATTAATGCTTATCAAAGATTTCATAATATCAAGGTGCATTACAGTAAAACAAGATTACTACATATCTAGAGCAAAACCGACCTGTCTTTGGGCCACATACTTTTTACCAAGTTCAACATTTTCTAACAAATTTTTTTTGAGGTCGGCCTTTGCTTCTTCCCGCCATTTTTTCCAACCGTGAAACAAATGGGTGCTAACAGCTCTGGGAACCACAATCTCCTTACCTCCAAATATCCACTTCAACTCAGCCTCTGGGAAACCCTTCACAATCTCATCAACTGGGCTGTTAATAATAAAACGTTTTTCATCACCAAACCTTTTCATATTTTTCCTGATGCCAGATTCCATATTCCTTTGCATATCTCTTGAATCTTCAAGTACTTGCTTTATACGCTGAACAAAATCTGATGGATCTTGGCAAAAAGAATGTCCAATATCCTCATTTTCCGCGATACTTGGCAAAATCATCTGCTCCAAAAATTGCCTTTGAGCAGTTTGCAGCTCTTTCTGAATGTCAAGTCTAGAAAGCTTGGTAAGAGAGCTTTCGGACACACTGCAAGGACAGAGATACCAAAAGCTATCATAAAGACAGAAACAGAAAGAAGCTTCTAACAGTATCTAATCAGATACCATGGGACCTAGGCTATGTTTGTTTGCAAAGATTACACTTGGGATAAGACTATTAATCTCAAGTGTCTTGTTTGTTTTTAAATTTGAGCTTGGGACTATTAGTTCAGAGATTATAAAATAGCTTAATATAAGGGATTATTTAATACCATGTTCTACAGTACCTCGTATTATAATCCCTACCATTTGGGACTAAATTTTTTTAGACAAAATTAACCTCAATTTTTTTCTAAAATGACCATAATATTATATTAATATTATATCATGTACTTATATGTGTAATATGGAGCAGCTTGCAATATGGAGTAGGCCCTTGCAGTCCTTGAAAAGAGGGAGTATAGTTTCATGCACTAAACTATTTTCCAATAATAAACGTCTTGCTAAATTTAATTTTGCTAACAGGTATAAAAAAAATCTAAAATTTAAAAAGTTTTTTTTGTGAGAATAATATTATATCCCATTGTTCCGCAAAGAAAAAGTCTCATTTGTCTAATTTTATTGTTTCAAAAAAGGCTAATTTTGTACAAAATGACACAACGTCTTCAAATTTATCATCATAATTCGTTATTTACTTAAAACTAAAAAAACTAAAAACTAAAAAATAATAATAATATAAACTAAAATCTTATAAAAAATAAATAATATTAACGAAAATTAAATAATGCAAACTAAAATCTTATAATATTATTTAGTTTATTAAGTAAAATATTATTTAACTTTAAATAATGCAAACTAATAGTTTATATTATAAACTACATAAAAAAATATTATTATATATTAATTATTACTTTTAAAACTAAAATAAATTTACATTATATTTTATAAATTAACTAGGAACAGAGATAAAGAGTAATTGATTTATTATTGTAAGTAGTATTTTGGAACAAAAATAGTCACGTGTATGTTGGCATAAAGAAAAAGAAATAAAACAAACATGTTAATTTTAAATTATAGTTTAAAATATGTTATTATTGGTAAGGGTATAATAGTCCAAACGATATTTTTTTATCCAATCCTTTAATTAATTCTGGAAAAAACAAATATAACATGGGATTATTCATGGGATTATTTTAAGTTATCCTATGAATAATCCCATAAAAAACAAACATGTGACTAAGACTATTTAATCCTAAGATTATTAGTCTTGGGATTATAATCTCATATATTATAATATAATTCTCGCAAACAAACATGGCCATAAGGAAAAAATTCCAGCTCAAAGGTCAAAATACAGAAGAAGAAAAAAAAATCCACTTCACTGATGTTTATGTATTAGAGTGAGCTATAACCGGAACAAAACATTGTAAATGAAGAGACTAATAAATTATTATCAATGCACATTACATATAGGGTTGAGCAAAAGTATATTTTTTTAGAAAAGTTAAGTGAAAACAATGGTTATTTCAAAAATTGAGAAAACATCCAAAACGCATAAACTGACTGGCTCATCTCGGAGTTGGAACTCAGAAGACGTGATGTAAATCTAGATTATGAAGATTTCAGTTTGCAGTCGCATACATGGCCATCCAAATAAGTAAACAAAAGGCAAAATCAATATCTATCTTCTAATGACGGTAAACTCGCTACTACTACATACTGGAACAAGAAGGATCGAGTTAGTGCCATTAGCCCAAGTGAGTCATTTGGTTTTCTCTTCTGATCTAAAGTCACAAAGCTATAGTACATAATCAATACCAATAAAGATTCTATATACTGGACAAGAAGATGTTCAACACACTTTCTTCAGATTTGTTATCCCAATCAGATGGAAAATTTTGATTTCATTTGCAAAACGAATATCCCAAGTGATTCAAAAAGAAAAATCCTACTACATACATTGTACCTATGAGTCTACGACTGGAACAAAACAAAAGGAATAATTTAAAAGAAATTGAGCCTCAGGACTGAACAACTACAATTATACTTTTATTTTTTTGACAAGTGAGCTGAACAACTGAATTAATCAATTATATTTAGTTTTCAAGTCCAAAAACAATTAATCAAGTTGACTCCCAAAATAATACCGTATATTAAACAGTTTTGGTTCAAGAAGTGAAGAACAATAAACCAACCAACCAGGACCATGAGTTTTACAATTCCTACCACCTTACACATCGACAGAATCAAAAGGATAAAATAATATTCTGGAATGGATAGAAATGAATCACAACTAAATACACCATAATATATTTGATAACTACATTTAGTTTTTCCTTTGATTTTTTTATGTTTCGAACCCCGATCTTATTAATTTAATTCTTACTTTTATGAGTTAGAAAAGAAATTACCTTTCAAACTTTTTCTGCCCCAAATTCCTGGTAAAATTCTCCACCAAAAGCTTACTTTCTCTCTCAATAAACGAGACCTCCCTTATGCCAATGCTTAAAGCCATTGTCTCTCTCCTCAGCATTTCATCCTCAATCTCATCAATTTTCTCCAAAATTGCATTATACTCCTTCTCACCAATACTCATTTCCACCTCCAAGTTCATGATCTGTTCCTTAGCATTCTCCTCCTCCAAACTCTCTTTCTTCTCCTTTGTCGTCAATACATTCTCATAAATTTTCTTGGACTTATCCGTCAATGCTTTCGTCTCTTCTTTTAAAACTGTCAATTTCTCATAAAGTCCACTCATAATCTCATCTTGCAGCTCCTTTTTCTTCAATGTTACCTTTTTAAGTGCCACCTTGACATCTTCCACATCCCCATTACCAGAGTCAACCTCCTTGATACTCCTAAGTAAACCCGACACAGTCTCTAACAATCTCCTAGCATAGTCCGTATACTCGTCCCTCAAATTTACCTCTTTCTGGTTACTTTTTGACCTTTTCAACGTGGGAATCGCTTCGCTGGCCACAGGAGCAGCTGCAGCAATTGTGGGTTTCAAGAACCCACCAAATGAACACAACCCAATGACTAACCAAAACAATGTGAGCACAACTGGCTTTGTAATTCGGTCGACCACATTATCGGCAATATAAAAAGATGGGGGTTTTCCAATTCTACTTACGGCTGATAGTTTTGAGAGTCTGAAATATTCTGGGAACTGAATAATTTTGCCGGCATTGTAGAGGGGGGGTTTGGGTTTATGCGATGATTTGGCTGAAAAAGATGTTCGAATTCGACGGCGATGGTTTGAAGGGAATGAAGGGGTTTTGAAGAAAGGATTCTGACGGGAGGGACAAACTAGAGGAGTAAAAGCAGTGGATGGAGGACATGAAGTGAGAGGGGGATTGGAATACATGAGGTTTGTGGAGGTGAGAGAGTGAAAAGAAAATTCAGGGAGTTGAAGGTTTAGGTGTTTTGATAATAGAGGGTTTAAGATACATTTTCTCCGGAGGGATTATAGATAAATTGGGGTGCAGCCGTGCAGGCTGCACTGATGGAGAGTTTCAAGGGGAAGAAGAAGAAGAGAGATAAGACCTGGGTTTTTCGGCACTTTCAAGTCGAGGCTTTTACAAGCTTTTACGAGTTTATAGCTATAGCCAAGTAATTCTGCTATTCGGTATGTTTACGAGTTAAAATAAATATAAAACTTAAATTAGGAAAATAAATAAGTAATTCCTTTTTATTTTTTATATTATTACGGAGTTTATAAAGGTGAATAAGAAATATATATAATTTGTACATTTAAATTACTATTTTATCCTAATGTTTATTTATGTGGTATTTGTTGCACGAGTGATAGAATTTATAAAATATTTACTTGTGTTATTTAGTTATAAATCCAAATTCGTACATCTTTTAACGTATAGATAATAATCACCAAATATTATGGACATATCTATTTTATAAATTGGGTTGAAGGAAAAGTAACTGCTCATGCTGTAATTTATTTACATTTTAGTGAAAAATAAATTTACTAATGTCAAAATTATTATAAGTATATATAATTGTAAACGAATCGAAACGTCAGTGAACTCGATCCAGCTCACTTCGATTAAATCTTATTCTCATGTGCTTGTTTGATTAAACGATTCGAGTTCTAATAGTTAAGTCTAACTTGTTTAAGCAGCCCGACTTTTTTAACAATTAATTAAAATTTATATTTTTTATAGTTAAAAAATTAAATGAGTTGGGTTTAAATTCAAATAGGCTCATAATTCGAGCTAGCACTCAACTTGTTTATAATTGGGCCAAATTTGTACACTAAATATTAGACTAGTTCAAAACTTGAAGCGATTATAAAAATAGATCGAATTGAACATCAAATCTCAGATTCATTTAGATCTCGGCTTCTCACTTAATATCTGCTAGTAGTTTTAACTTTATAATATTATGATATTTTCTAAAGTACACTTAATAATAAAAAAAATATATGTTACTTATTGTATATTTTAAGAATTAAAAGCATTTATATATATATATATTATGGTGTTATTGTTTCAATAATTAATTTTAACTAGCAAGGGTGCAATTTTGCATTATAGGATCAACAAGCAAGATATAATTAAGACCTGTTGATCCAAGCCTTTTAACTGTTTTGTTTACCAAAAAATAATATCTTCACACGTCTTTTAATATTTGGTAATGTCCACTTTAATGTGAGAAAATATTACTACAATAAGTCTAGGCGGACAGGTTTGTCCAACCGAAATATTGGATCGGTCCATTTTTTTATTTTTTATTTTTTTTACTTGTGACTCTTAAAAAATATATAGTATTTATTTTAATTATATTTTTTATATAATATAATGTCATGTATCTAAATTACACATAAAATATTGTATTATGTAAAAATTTCAGTTGAAATAAATACTATACATTTTATTAGTCAAATGCAAAAAAAAAATAAAAAAAAATTAAACTGTTCCAATAAACATGTTGCTAGAACTTCTTGAGTGCATGCTTGTAAAATCATCACTTTGTCTCCTAATCCACCTCCCCAGCTCTGTTTCTTGTCCATATTGCCTTACTTTCAATTACGATGTCTAGCTGATTATGTTAAACTTTCACGTGTCTAGTTAGCTAGGCAATTTTATAACTGTTTGACAAACCTAACGGTTCCTCTCTCAGCCAGATGCACTCAACATGTCTTGAGAAAGATTTTAGAAACTGTTCAATGACAAGTATTTTCCAGAAAGTATTCGTCATATGAAAGAGGTAGAGTTTATTAGACTGGAGCGAGAACAACATGACGGTTTTCCAATGATGAAACGCGAAGTTTGCGAGTTGTCCGAGTTTGCACTTTCATTTGGTGGAGAATGAGGAACGAATGACGCGTATGTTTACGAGAGGTCTAAAACCCGAGATTCGTCGAATACCTTATCTCTCATAAATTTTCTCTGTATTCGAGGATGTTGTCGATAGGGCTCGATTATTAGAGTGAGATAGTGAGTATACTCAACCGAGGACCACAACCGAGGTTATATCGGTGGCGGCTATCCATCGAACAATGATAACCAAATGAGGAAAGAATACGGACAAAGGCGGTAACCACTTAGGTGGAAATCGTGGCGGACCATAAAAGCCTCAAATATTTCTTCACCCAAAAAGAACTCAATATGCGGCAACGACGTTGGCTTGAGCTGTTGAAAGATTACGATCACACTATTCAATATCATCCTGGAAAAGCGAACGTAGTAGCTAACGCGTTGAGTAGAAGATCATATCGCGAAAGACGAGTGCAATATTGTCAACACAAAGGCTCATTTTGTATGACTTGCAAAGGATGGAGGTAGAATTAAAGACTCAGGGGACCCACATAATGATGACGAATATCTGAGTAGAACCAGACTTTAATCGATAAAGTTAAAGTTCTGCTCGTGCTCTGGACACAGGGGTATACAAATAAAGAAGAAAGTCTGAAGGTCTTATTCGAAGCGAAGAATCAATGAAGAAGGAATACTTGAGTCAACTCTGAACTTTCAAGCGTTCTAACGATTACGACTTGAAGCATAGACCCTGTTTACAACCCATCTCAGGAGTACCAAAATGTATCATGATATTCGACATACATTTTGGTGGAACAATATGAAGAGAGAGATCGCGGAGTTTATCTCGAGGTGTTTAACTTGTCAACGAGTAAAGGCGAACATCAAGTGCCAAAGGGTCCATTGCAACCACTTGAGATTCCTGGAATGGAAGTGGGAACACATTACAATGGATTTCACATGTGTCTTCCCAAAGTTTCTCAAGGCATAGATGCGATTTGAGTTATTGTTGATAGATTAACCAAGTCCGCTCATTTCTTTACCTATACGAAAACATATTCCTCTTGAACGCGTTTTGCTCGTATATGCGTGAATGTGATTGTGCGATTGCATGGCATGCCAAAGATCCATAGTTTGGATCGTGACCCAAGATTCACTTCAAGATTTTGGGTTAGCTTGCGAGAAAAGCTATGGGCACGATTCTGATTGATTCGCTTCAAAGATACCATCCTCAAACGGATGACAATCGAGAGACTATTCAAACCTCAATATCTATTAAGACTCGTGTTCTAGATTTCAAAGGAAGTTGGGATAAGTACTTGCCACTTTGGTGGAATTCTCTTCTGACAACAATTATCGAGCAAAGTATAGGCATGGCTCCATTTGAGGCGTTGTATGGGCGAAAATGTCGCTCTCGATATCTTTGGGGACGAAGTGGGAGAAGCAACATTGTTGGGACCGAATTTGAAGACGCATGACTACGAAAAAGATCCAAATGATTCGACAACGTATTCAAACTTCACAAGATCGACAAAAGAGTTATGTTGATCTTCATAGAAAGGACGTGGAGTTTTATATTGGAGATCATGTATTATTACGTATTGCTCCATGGAAAGGAGTTACAAGATTTGGAAAAAGAGGAAAGCTCAATCCAAGGTTTGTTAGTCCATTTGAGATTCTTGACCGAATAGGACACGTAGCCTATAGACTCGCGTTACCTCCAAGTATGTCTCGTGTTCATAATGCATTCCACATATCTATGCTTCGTAAATATGTGAAAGACCCGAACCACATTATTGCGTTAGAACCCGCATTTAGATAGTTTGAGATTTAACATACGAGGAGATACATGTTGAGATTTTGGATAGGAAAGAGCATGTCTTACGCACGAAGGTTATACCACAAGTTAAGGTTTTATGGAGAAACCATGCAATTGAGGAAATGACATGGGAGTTGGAATCGGAAATGAAAGCGAGGTACCCTCACCTATTCGAAACACCAGGTACGTATGTCAATTTCGAGGACGAAATTTTATAAGGAGGGGAGGTTGTAAGACCCCAACTTATTATAAATAAATTAAATTTTCCTCTATTCATTATTCTAAATTAATAAGGGTTAATTTGATATAATGCTTTGGTTATGGGTGAAATGTGCAAAGTTTACAAAATAAGCAAGTGGTTATAAAATATTCATTATTGTCGGGGAATATTCGTTTGGTCGTGGAATATTTTTTTGTGTCGGAATCTCCATACGACGGTGCCATCATTTTCAGGGCCCCATAACGAAAAATAGTTGGATGAAGGAAAACGACAAATATTGAGTTTTATAAATAACGGCATAAATTGTTACCGTTAACACTGTTGGGTTACGTGGTGGTTAAAATACAGTAATATGCGTGGTTGCGTAGTAAGAGCTTGCGGTATTACATGCGTGTTGTTAAATTATTGATTAAATGCGTAAGAAAATCAGAAGACCGAATTTTATGAAATAAAATTATTCAATTTTTTCTTATAATTATTATTCAAAAATGGTTAAATTGATAAAAGTTTAAAGTTATGGGTGAATTATGCAAATTTTACAAAATACATGCATGGGCTATAAAATATTCATTGTTGTCGGGGAATATTCGTTTGGTCGTGGAATATTCTTTGCATTGGGAATATTCGTCTGACGACCTTGATCTTTTGTGGGCAATGCTAATGAAAGCGATTGGATGAAGAAAACGACAAATATAAGTTGTTTATAAATGACCAGGCGTAGTTATTCACATTATCTTTGTTAAAATACTACTGGCGGTTAAAACACGAGAAGACAATATTGCACCAATTATTGATTCTTACGTAAAGAAGACACTACTCAATAATTTTTACAAGAATTCTTATTCAATATTTTATTTTATTGATTCAATAATTCTTTGCATTGATATTTTATATTATTGTTATTTCAATAAATTGTCATTACACAAGTATTTTCCATTATCTGAGACAATAATTCATATTATCTCAATAATATTATTGGATAACATTATTGGCAATGTCTAGAAAGTTACATCTAAGGAGAGGTTTGGTCACCTAATTGCACGCCGATGAGAAGAGAAATTCTTATTGGAAAGCCCCCTCTTTCCTGGGAACTGCCTAGTTGTCAATATTGTGATTATATAATATTATTTGTGAATAATTAATTATTAATTTTTATGATGAGAAAAATATTCATTTTATGTGGATATAGATGGAGAAAATTTTTAATGTGAAAATTATTGAAAATTAATATTTTATCTTTTTCTGATAAAATAATTTATTTAAATATATTATTATATTGTTTAATAATATAATAATGGTGATATTTTTACGATGAATGTGTGATATATGAGTATATGTGGAGGAGGAGTATTTTGTTACCAAAAATATTTAAAGCATGTTTTATATGTCGGTGGACCCCATTTCTTGACTAAAATTTGATTATAGACTGTAAAATCGTCCGTTTATGAATTTTGGTCAATTTCTGTTTGAAATTTGGAAAAATTTTCTTCTGCAAAGTTGTAGAGAATAGAATTTCCTATAAAAATTAGCGAGATTCGAATTTTCTGACAAAAGGACTATTTATTGTGAATTATTGAAGTTCTGGATTAATTAATTATTATTTTTTTGGAGTTTTAAATTAATTAATTGAGAAAAACATTTTTTTAATGTGTGGGCATATTTAACACATGCTTAGTTGCTGAAATTGGTTGATGCTAGGTGTGCATGAAGATTATATATATATATTAATATTTTAATAAATTTTACTTTTTTGGTGTTACAAGCGATTTCCTATAAATAAGTCTTGGGTTATAATTGAAAATCACACCGCTAAATTTTTTTCTCTCTATATTATCAAGCGTATTCTTGTGAGTATTTTGAGTATACTTTGAGTATTGCTATCTACGGTGCAAGTTCGTTCAATGTTATTCCAAATCGTAAGTCTTTGCTTTCTTTTGAGGGTAAGGGATAATAAGGGATTTTAAGGGTTATTATTTTGAAATTCTTCTGAACCTTCAAAAATTCTGGAAAAATTTGAAATGATAATTTGATGAGTTTTGTTGATTGTGTCCAAAAATGGCGATTTTTGGATGTATAGATTAAGAGTTATGAATTTTATGAGGAAAGACTATTTTAAAAGAAAACCCTTATAACTCCTTGTGGTTAATTCCAAAATTGATGAAATTTTTATTGGGAGTACATCTATATAATATAAGTATATCGTGTAAATTTCAGAATTTTTGGATAAAAGTATAATTTATGATAAATGTTTAAATATTCGGTGGTTTTGGCCATGTGAAAAATAGTAAATGACTTTTAAAAATTCTGAGAAAAATATATGTTCAATATAGGACTATATTCTGCTAAATTCCAGAAAAGAAATATTTTTGGAACTGATTTGTTATTTTTCATGAAAATGTTATAGTTATGAGTAAATGAATTAAATATGTTATGTGAATTAAGAAAATTGGAAAATATGATTTTATGGCTTGAGAATTATATATGAGATATATGCAGATTTTTGATGAGGGTTTTGGCTATTGATGATGAGATCTTATGAGGTTGGCATTTTAAGATGATTAAATGCATTTATTATAAAAGTGTAAACAATTAAAATAAATTATTTATAAGTTTAAGAAATGATTAAAATATTGTGGTAGTATTAATAATATTAGATTATGAGATTATTAAGTGATTTATAAATTTTGATTAAGGTGTTATGAGATCATTGATTTATGAATCTTACTCTTAAGATTAAATCTATATGTTGATTATATTATTTTTATTATCATATTTAACATTCTTATAACCCTAATGATGATATTTCTCTTTGACTTGAGTGTAAAGATGGATAGATTATTGGTATGATCGTGACTATAGGTTCTCTTTGGCTAGTAGTGCAAAGTTGAATTGTTGACTGGTACGATTATGACCATTGAATTTATAATTGAATATCTTTAGCTTAAGTGCAAAGGTGAATTGATCAACATATATGGTTATAATTATGGTTTATATAAATTCTGAAATAATTATGTATTTATTTGAGATATTAATATATTTGGCCTGTAGTGCAAATATGAACTGTTGATGAATATATTTGGCATGTAGTGCAAATATGAACTGTTGAGGAATATCTTTTGGTCCAGAAGTGCAAATATATGAATCATTGATGAATATCTTTGGCTGTAGTGCAAAGATGAATCTGTTGATGAATATCTTTGGCCCGTAGTGCAAAGATGAATTTATTAAGATGATTATGAGCGAGAACTCGTGATTTGGTATAACCATGATCTTTAATATTTCGTAAAGACAAGTGATAAAAATCATCTTCGCTCGAATGAGAAAAGGAATTTAGAACAACAATTACGATTATGAGTTATACATGTGATTGTGGGCGAGGAATTGTTGATTGATGTTACGAGGATAAAACATTGTTGGTGGACTTTTTTAACATGGAGAAGATAATAGACTTTATAGTCTATTTGACTCTTCTAATGGATTGCTTCGTTCAGATTCAACTATGGTTGAAATTTTTTATCATCTACCATATGTTCTAAATCTACGATTTATTATTGATGAAGGCTATTGATAATTTAATTACCTTTAGTCATGATATTTTTATCGAAATTGGTTGTCTTTCTTCACCCTTTTTCAACACAATTCCTTTCGTGTAATAAAAGTGTAAATTGGGACAAGCGGGAATAACGAGGGAATAGAATCGGTGGTCTATAGATGTTGAGGTGAGGTGAATTCAACTTTGGAAGGGTGTTTTGTCATTATTATACAAGATGTTTAATGACATACAACCTCGAGTCATCATAAGAAGACGATTGTCAGGTCATCCACTTGCCGAGTATATCTACCAAAGACTACCTATATAATCTTGGTGTTTGTTTGGAGTATAATACCCAATTAGAGACAATGGAGATAATGATATGTCAAGAAGACTCACCATTGGAAAGAATATGATAGTAATCTTCTCGTTTTTTTTTTTGGGGTCTATTAATCAACCAAGGATAATTATATGGCCATATGATATCTACCATAACCTGTATTTACGGCCTCCCATATACGAAGGTTTCCTTGAAAGACTTCCCAAAGATTCTAATTTTAAAATAGTTTTCACTATACCTTTATGTAAGGTGTCATTATGAGTTCTTTGTCACGGTTGGGACATGAGTCAAAGTTGATATATATTTGTATCCAAACTCACAACATATGTGTTGTTGTATTTTGCAAGACAATTGTTGTAATAAAGTTGTAGTTGTTTTCTCTGTACATGTATTTGGCGACTTCGTAATGGGTTGGATTGAATGGACCTATTTTGGGGTCGTTACAAAGGCACTACTCAATAATTGTTACAGTAA
Source organism: Panax ginseng (assembly GCA_020205605.1). Lineage (NCBI taxonomy): Eukaryota > Viridiplantae > Streptophyta > Magnoliopsida > Apiales > Araliaceae > Panax > Panax ginseng. Next base: position 8,779,087 of record CM035127.1, read on the forward strand.
TTACTGTTCATTATTTTATTGATTCAATAATTGCTGCGTTGATATTTATATTATTATTGTTTCAATAATTGTCAACGCATGATATTTTCCATTATCGTGTCAATAATTCATATTATTTGAATGATATTATCGATAACATTATTGGCAATGTCTAGAAAGTTACGCTAAGGAGAGGTTTGGTCACCTAATTGCATGCGCAAGGATAAATCCTTATTGAAAAGCCCCTCATCCCGAACTACCGTTGTCGATCTTCGTGATTCTGTAATATTATTTTTGAATAATTAATTATTGATTATTATGATAAAGAAAATATTCATTTTATGTGGATATAGATGGAGAAAATTTTTTAATGTGACAATTGTTGAAAATTAATATTTTATCTTTTTCTGATAAAATAATTCATTTAAATATATTATTTTAATAATATATTAACGGTGATATTTTTACAATGAATGTGGGATATATGAGTATATGAGGAGGAAGAGTATTTTTGTGATATTAAATGTTTAACACATGTTTTGTGTGTCGGTGGACACAATTCTTGATCGAAAATTGATTATAGACTGTAAAATCGCCAGTTTATGGATTTTGGTCAATTTATGTTTGGAATGGTAAAAAACTTTCTTCTGTAAAGTTGTAGAGAATTGAAATTCCTATAAAAAGTCATGAGATTCGAATTTTCTGATAAAAGAGCTATTTATTGTGAATTATTGAAGTTCCGGAGTTCCGAAATAATTGATTTTTGGAAATTTTATTTATTTTATTTAAGAAAAATGTTTTTGTGGTTGTTGGCACATGGGTGGCTGATGTTTTTGACCAAAAAAGGCTGCTAAGGAAGTTAAAAAAGAATATTATTATTTTATTAATTTAGTCTCCTTTGGCGTTTTAACATTTTCCTATAAATAGAGGCTAAGTTAGAATTGAAAATCACACCGTAAATAAAGTTTTCTCTTTCTCTCATATTATCGAAATGCGTATTCTTGTGATTATACTTTGAGTGTTGCTATACTCTGGCAAGAAGTTTACATCGAAGACTATACCGAAATTCGATCGAGAATGCGGTTATTTTGAGGTAAGGGATGCTTATTTATTTTGCAAATGATATTATTTTCTTCAATATCATTATGCCAAAATATTAGTTGAATTTTTATCAAATTTGGAACTTGTTGTGTCCGGGGTTACTATTCACGTATACGAAGACTATTCACGAATCACGACACTTATTCAATTAAAAAAAATGAAATTTCTTCTTTTGTCCAAAATATCTATTTTGGCTACTATCTTTGATTGTATCCATGTTTTGATCGTTATTTTTGAGTTACGCTTCAAAATCGCTTTATTTTGAAGTATTATCGATCTTGGATAAACCGTTAAACGAATCCCTAATATTTGTCCTTCTATCTCACCGGATTCATTCTTAAAATGTTTTCATCATCCTAAGTCCTTAATGGTGATACTCGATGAATATCTTTGGCACATAGTGCAAAGATGAATGATTAAATCGATGAATCTCTTTGGCCCGTAGAAGCAAAGATGAGCAGTGTGTCGAGATGAACATGACCAAATGGTGATACAAATGAATATCTTTGGCTTCATAGTGCAAAGATGATTAAAGATGAATATTGATTATTGCTACAGGGATAAAATATTGATGATGGACTTTTAAACCTTAGAAGATAGTAGAATTCTTTTTATACGTGACTCTTCTAATGGATTATTATTTCCGCTGCATTTGTTGATCTAAAACTTGTTGTCTATTATATTTTATCAGACTTTTCCCTGTTGAAGACTAACGATAATTTGTTGTATATTATCTTAGTCATAATATTCTTTAATGGGCTAGTTGAGCTCAACTTTTCCTTTTTGTTCCATTTTCTTCTCCAGGAGGTGAGAACATAAGCAGGATCGAGTCGGGGTATGGAGTGATGGTTCTAGGAAGATGTTTTAGCAGTCATCACTATTTCTATAAAATAGTGTTTGAATAATTGTAATGAGGACTTATTTGCGTGTGGATATTGTCTAGAAGACAATATTTGTATTTAAACTCACAGTATGTATTGTCGTATTTCACACGATATTTGTATTATTGAAGTTGTAGTTTGCTTTATGTACCATGTATTTGGCGACTCAGAATGGGTGTTGTATACCTATTTTGGGGGCGTCACACACATTTGCATGATTAATGTATCTATCAGGAACTGTTATGCGGGAAAAAAATTTATGGAACACCTCTGCATGACTAACGCATCTATGAGAAATAGTTATGCTGGGAAAAAAAATTAAAGAACAGTTTAATAAAAACATGACAAATATGAGTGTCGTATTTGCTATTTAGTCGATGCTTGAGTATTTATAATATTTAGTTTAATTTTTACTTTAGTGTGCTGATAGTAATGTTCGACTATGTTCGCGAACAACTAACGATTCGAACTTACATATGTGTGTTGGTTATTGGTCTTTTTGCAAAACCTTTTCAAATCATTGACATTTTGTGTCGGACCCTTTTGTCAAACTCGCTTTTTCAAATAAAATTTAACATAAAAAATATAAAAGGTAAGAACGACTAAAAGATGAATTTTTAAAAAGAAATTTTTTCCGAACGTCGACAATTATAATCTATCTAAAAACTACTATAAAATTTTATATTCACAGCTTTGCAATTTTTCATAAATCATACCAATTTTGAGTATTGGAATGCCTTAATTTATTTTTTTGAAATAAAAAATGATCTTATAATTTAGAGCTGAAATACTATATTGTTAGGAATTTAATATTTTTACAAGTAAATTTGATAGTTTCTCAAATGTTCATCAACGTTGTGAAACCCCATATTTTATGAATAAAGAATTAATTTTCTCGAAATAATTTTTTTTATATTATGGTGTGAATTTGAGATAATGTTATAGTTGTGGGTAATATTTATAAATTTTGCAAAAGTATGCAAGTTGTCGATTATATTCGATTGGTTGGCTCAGAATATTCGCTTTAAACAGAAATATTCGTGACGACTAAGACAATCATTAGTGGACCCCACAACGGAATTATTGTCGAATTGAGAAAATGACAAAAATATTTTATTAAAAATAAATCTACGAAGTTTTACCGCAGTTGATCTTGTTGAACTACTCGATAGTAAAAATACGATGTCTGCGTTGTTGCGTAAGAAGACACGATATTGATTATTGATATTTATGTGAGAAGTCACTCGGTTTTGTTCAATTATTGCTTTCTGATAGTTCTTTGTGACGACCCCAAATCCAGTACTTGAAATCCAAAATCGGTTCTCCACGATACCATTTCTTTTAAAATTTGAATAATACTAAATAATAATACATTCGAACTTAATTTACATACATCAAAGTTTACTTTGATGTGTGTGACCTTCAAATACATTCCTTACAATACTTGAATAGATACCAATACAACTATAACCATTAACTCATAATACACACTTATTCGATCAACTTTCCTTTTCTTTTGTTCGTGCTACGAACCTTCAAAGTTTTCATACATAACCGAAAATATTTAATTTAAGCGAGGATGAGCATTTAAGTGCCCAACAAGTAATAGCAATTATATATAAAATTTGAAAGAATATAAGTATTCTCTTTACATAACACTTCTACAACGAATTGAAAGTTGTGAAGTAATCATCTTGATAAAAATTCACATAACAACTCTCTTTCAAATTCTTTAAATTTGGCTCGCTCTACCCTTGAATAGGGTTTAAAAACATACTATGAACATTCTTTTCATTTTCGAAAAGGTTTAGCGAATTCTATCCTCAAATCGTCATAACTTACGGAGCACGGAGGGTGATCAAATTTGTTGTACCTGTATTGATCAATACTACATAACTTGAACGAAATTCATCGCTTTCACTCTATCCGCCATAAGTAAAAATCTTCCCATATAGGGATGTTCATACATGCACGTTCCAAACCCAGAAGGTTTTAATCTTCTTTCAACAATAATATGTAATTCAACATATATATACGGGTAATTGACAAAGGTGTATCAACATGTGAATAAATGCCATGATTATCCAAGTGGGGACACTTGTATAACCATTTAGAAATCAACTTAATGTAATATATATCCGAGCTAACATGTTGATAATCAAAGCGTACATAATGCATGTGGAATAGAATGTAATTATTCAAACTTTTACTCATGTCCATTGCAGATAAAGAAAATGCAAAGGTAAGATACTTACCGATTCGTTGATTACAAATCTCAACTTAGGTTTTATCTCTTTATCACAACCTATCAATAATCGGATCATTCGTTCGATTAGAATAATATATCTTAACACATAAGATCGCCTATTACAACAAGACATAGTCCAATCACATAATCACAAAGTGATCATACTTTTAGTTCCTATTCTATACTTGAAATATTTTTATACATTTTTCAAATATCTCATCCATGCTCTTACAGTAGTCTTTTTTCTTTCTTGTATAAGGTCTAACATTTGTCGTCAGCGTGCAACAACTTTATCGAGTAAATCTTGAGTCTAAGACTCTTATTCTATACCTCAACATCTCAGTAAATATCGGACATCTTATTTTTAATCATTTTCGCAATTTCCGTAAATTGAAAAATTTAAAATAATTCAAATCATCACTAAAGGGCCTATAGTGATATAACTATTACTATAGGTGTTCTTCTTCAAATTCGTAACTTCATAATCTGGTTCTCAAGTCAATTTAGTTTGGCCATTATAACTTTCAAAATATCGGAATCATAATTAAATGATTTAAACATTAAACAATTCCATCATCATTAATAGTTTAATTAATACTAAACTATTAATGAAACCATCGCTAAAATGTAAAAGTTATTTATAATAACTCAAACTATTTTTAAAACGCTTATATTACCTAAATAATTACCATTAATATTTAAATATTAATGTACTATTTATCCAAATATTAAAAGTCATTAATTATAACTTAAAATATTTTTAAATCCTTAATATCCTCTTTAAATGGTTTTTAAATAAGTAAAACCATTTTTAAACTATTTATTTAATATTAATCATTAAATAAACTAAATATCATTAATATTATCTTAATATCATTAATATTTAATTATTAATGAAATTATCATTTAAATATTAAAAGTTATATTTTATAACTTAAAATATTTTTAAATACCTTATTTTCATTTAAAATGATTTTATAATATTAAAATCATTTTTAAACTAAATTATTTAATATAATCATTAAATAACTTTAATATCACTAATAATTATTAATTAATGAAATTCATCACAAAATATTAAAAGTCATCACAAATAACTCATTTACATAATCAATTCCAAGCCAAAATAAACATAGTAAACTAACTAGTTTATTAACAACACTAATTAAACTTCAAAAATTCAAACTTTAACTAACAATTAAAAATAATAACATTACAAAAATTAAATAAGAAATATACCCTTAAATACTGAATTCCACAGACCTAATAACGCACTTCCACGCCAAAAATTTAACTAAGGAGATCTTTATAAAAGTTCTCCCACAACAAAGCCTTTCTCAAAAAAATGGAGGCCTTATTGTTGGTGAATGAAACAAAGGCCAAGCCCTTCTATTTATAGGTTTAGAAAATGGTGAAGTTCTCAATTTAGTCGATGTGGAACTTGGTTTATACTAATTTTCAATAAATTCACTTTATGATTTTCTAACGCATTGCTCATAACTCCGATTAATCTGATTTTTGGATATGTTATACATGGTATGTAAGACTATTTTTAAAAAATACGAATTACCCAATTCGGGTTCATTAGGTAGCCCAAACAAATGCGTCCAAAAGTGGGCGTTCATAACAGATTTTCAATCTCGTTTCACTTTTACCTCTTTCGCTAAAAAGCAGTCATAACTCTTTCATTTTAAAACATTTTTGAGCGATTCTTGAGCCCACACGCCAAGCTAACTTCTGGGGCTACAACTTTTATTCTTTGACCATTTCCAAATTCCGAACACATCAGCCCGAAAATTCCGTTCAAATGGACTGCACAAGCACTTGTTGGGAAGTTTTGACACTACTACTTTGAAATGTCATAACTCTCTCCTCCGATATCGGATTTAGTCCGCTTTGAGTCTATAGAAAGATTATTCGGTGTACTATAACATACCAAAAGCCCAGAAGGTTTTGGAAACATTAACTGATCGAAACAAGATCCCGAATAGCACATCCATTCTTGACTTTCGGTTTTGAGAAATTTGACACATTTCCTTCCAATCACCGTAATTCCCTCATCCGAGGTCGGAATGAGGTCATTCCAAAGCCTATGGCTTCCTAACTCAGTGCACTACAACATATCAAAAGCCCAGACCTTTTAAAACACAAAAAGTGGACGAGAATGCCCCTATTACAGACTGTCCAAAAATAGTTTATCATGATCGGTCAACCATATTTGACCATCTATAACTTCTAATCTATACATGATATGGACTTGATTCTTTTTGCAGATTAAAGGCCACATATCAGGCTACACATAACAAATTTTGAAGAACAAAACTCATGATCGAGCAAAGAGTTATGGCCTCTGACATTTGGTGAAAAAATAATGAAATTCTTGTTTTTCCAACTTGCTTAAATCTTCAAATTTGTGCACTTTGATGTTATGGGTCTTTGATTTATCAACCCATATCATCAATTAACATTCTATTACACAACTTTAAACAATCAATTGCATCAAATAACATCGAATCAAAGGATTTCTAGGTTTAGTGTTCTTATACCCTTTTGCCAAAAAATTCTTGATTCTTGCTTCGATTTGTTATGGGTGATGGTTGGGCTTTGTTTAAGAGTGTATGGGCAATCTTGTACAAGGCAATTAAATGTAATATTTAGTCACTAGATTTAATTCTTATAATTTTACCAATTAACTTCTATCCTTTTGGTAAATTAAAACACTTATACTGATAACATCAAAATTAAACCCGATAATTAAAATTAGGGTTTCTCAACGCCATCAATTAGGGTTTTTAATTGACCATTAGTGGTTCTTTAATTATCTCGTATGTTACTTAACACGATCGTTATTCTGTTTCTAATTTCAACCGATTAGGGTTATAATAATTGTGGTTTGTCTAATTATCGACATACAACAAGATAATTAGGGTTTCTTCTAATTACCGATATTCTTATTCACAAGAACTTCATATACACAATCACCACTCGTAGATATCCCATAACCGAGTTTAATAATTAGGGTTTCACAAAGACGGTAATATCTTTATGACCTAATCAATCGTCATTCTTTCGATATTATCTGTCATGCATACCCAAAGACATAATTATGGTAATCAGTAAAATCATTATATAAATAATATAATATTATTATTCTCATCTCGATCACAATCCCAATCCGATTTTGATCTCATATCCGACTTATTCTTCGTGACACAAAGATCAATAATCAAGTTAAAATAATTAACTTAAATATTATGAACAATTCATATAATAAAATATTTATTATATAAATCTAATTATCACTTCATATATTATTTTCAATCATGTTTTCATGGAAAATAATTAATAAAAACATTTCTAACTACGTAAATTTATTACCGTATAATTTGTGGTAATTAATATTTCCAAAATTATTTCTAATTTTTCAAGTAATAAATGTATTCGCATTTATCGCTCACTTTTACTTGACACTTAGTCTCGCTCATTAAATAAAAAAAAAAAATTATATATGCAAAATTTCTTATTTATTTTATATAGAAAATCTCGAGTTATTACAATTCTTTGATAAGATCTCACATTATTTGATTTAATTATTGTTGATTTAGAAGTTTTGTTTTATTCACGTAATAAAATAGAAACATCTTTTTATATAAAACATAATACTTTATTAAAGTTATTCTATAAATAAAATATATTATATTCTATTATGTATAGTATTTTGCATAAGTAAAATCTTTTTATATAAAATGAATACTTTATTAAAGTTATTCTATAAATAGAATATATTATATTTTATTATGCATAGTATTTGCATAGTGCCCAAGATATAGTGTTTGCATAATAATTTTTTTATATAAATAGAATAAATTATATTTTATTTAAAAGATTTTTCTTTAAATATGGATGATTGATTAAAGTAAATCAATCTGGACCGCTTCATGGATTAATTCTTATGCATTCCATTTTTCTATAAATAGAAGCTCATTCCTTCATTATTTTCTTACGAATTCAATTTGAACTCTAGAGATGAAACTATAAAGAGAGACTATAGAGATAGAGGAAAAGTTTTATGCTTCTTCACTACTTTCTTATATCAAGTATTATTTTACTAGTAGGGATATTATTCTTTTGTATTCATGAAGAGAACTTCATTATTCTATTTCTTTATTATTCTCATTGGAATAACTTTTGTATCTGTGAAGCTACCCTATACTTGGTGACATTCTTCTATTATTACTCGTTTTTATTATTCTCGCCGGAATATCCTCATCATCTTATACCCCGGACTTGGTTCCATTTTTATTATTCCGTCTTTATTATTCTCGTATTTTAATATCCTATCTCTGTCTTTATCTGTAGGACTGGTTCCATCATTTATTATTCCGCATTTATTATTCTGTTTGAACATCCTGTCGGTGTGAATTTCACCGACTGGTTCCGTTATTATTATTCTTCATTGAAATAACCGCCTACATCAAGTCTGCATTGCACGGTGATATCTTTTGTTATTCCATTCGGTATTATACTCAATTGATTAAAATTTTGACTTATACTCCATGAAATTAGTGGAATATCCTTGATATTTCTTGCTTCATCCAAAGATTTTTGTGGAAATATTCTTCTCGAGTATTCTTGAATATTACTCCATAAAGCAGTATCATGTTGACAATTTGGACGTTATTGGTTCCTGGACAAATTAATTCTTGAAGTTGTTTAATTGAATTCTTATATCATGGTCATCATCCTCATGTTTATGTTATGTTGAAAGTCATCCATGTGGCTCAGTAGTGCATAGATGGACTTGGTATGATTATGACGAGTGATTATTCTTATATAATTATGATCGTAATGTTACAAAATGATGTGAAAATTAAAAGTCCTCATCGTTGTGGTAGTGCATTGATGGACGCTTTTTGGTATGATTATGGCTATGGATTCTCTTCTTGACGAGGAGCAGCGATGAATTGTTTTATGGCATGATCAGATCATTGATTGAAAACACGATTATTTTTGCCCGTAGTGCATGGATAATTCGTGGTCGTGATACTTAAATAATATCCTCGGCCCAGTAGTGCGGGGATGATTTAATGATGTGGATTATTTATTGAGTTGAGTCTCAAATGATAAAAGTGATGAAAAACTTTTTAAATCATAAAAGATAGTAGATTCTATTCTCTACTTGACTCTTTTAATGGATTGCTTGTTCACCATAGCTTAAACTTGATGTCTATTGTATTTTATCGCTTTAATATTGTGGGAGGCTAATGATAATTTATTCGCATTATCTTAGTTATAATATTTCTTCTTTGGGCTAGTTGAGCTCACCCTTTTTTTTTTCACCGTTCTTCTAAAACGAGAATATAAATTTGAGACGAGTCGGGGAACGGAGTGATGGTCCGAGGATAAAGCATTAGTAGTCTTCACTATTTTGTGAAATAGTGTGATAATAATTGTAATGAGGACTCCTTTTGAGTTTGTATAATCTACAATAGATAATAATTGTATTCAAACTCATCACGTTTTATGTTTTATCGTATTATATATGCTACGCAGTTATATTAAGAAGTTGTATTTGAATTACATCTACGTATCCTGCGACCTAAGATGGGTGATGTATATACTTAATTTTGAAGCGTCACAAACGTGATATTTTGTTTATTTTATACAAATATAAATTTCTCGTATAAATAATAATTTTCTATTTTTTATAAATGAGTTTATTAATGAACATAAAAGAAGAGAAAGGGACAAAAAGCTTAATTATTTCTCTTGTCAAAATTTTTTGGATAAGGAGAAATAGTCAAGTTTTTTGTCCATTTTTAAATTTAGACAAAAAAATTAATACTATAAATAAATATTTTATAATAAAGTAAATAGACAGCACGATTATAGTTTAATAATTTGTATTTGTTCTCAGTATCATATCCCAAAATAAAATTTTCATTTGACTTTTGTATATTTTTTTCTTTAAATGCGTAAATGAGTTTTGTTAATAATATATTTTAGTATATTACTCTTTTAATGTTATATTTAAAACTAGATTTTGTAATTAGAAATAACAATAATAATCTTTAAAATGTCTCCGGGCCCATAGCATAGGAAGCCCGAAGCCTCATAATTACTTTACAAATAAAAAGTAGGGTTCATATCAATTACAAATACACTCGACCTAGCTTCTCTTTCATCTTTTCTCGTATCAGAGGCAAATTCACAGAGAGATAACGGGACTGGGAGAGGAAAGTCAAGGCTTTGAGGAGTAGTCCTAATGGCAGCTACAGGTGCGGGGTCGGTGGTGCCGGCGAACAGAGCGCGGAGAGGCATGGCGGAAGATGATAAGCTGGTCTTTGAGACCACCAAGGGGGTGGAGCCTATTATGAGCTTCGACGAAATGGGAATCAAAGACGATCTGCTCCGAGGGATCTACCAGTATGGCTTCGAGAAACCCTCCGCTATTCAACAGAGGGCCGTGCTTCCCATTATTTCCGGCCGTGACGTCATTGCTCAGGCTCAATCCGGTACCGGTAAGACCTCTATGATTGCCCTCGCCGTTTGCCAGATTGCCGACACCAGCTCCAGAGAGTAAGCTTTTGTTTCCTCTCTAAATTTATATTCAGTACTGTCTATTAGGGATGAAAAACCATGGAAAACTATTTCTAATTTCTGTTGTCATTCGTTCCCCTGGAACTTTAATATGTGGCTCTGTATGTGTACTTGCAAGGTTTTACTTTCAAAACCGTAGATGTGCGAGGCTGGAGAAGGACTAGTTAAAGTTTTATGCATTAAGCCTAATTCTATTATAATCTTCCTCAATTTAGTTTCTAATTCAAAGCTTGAATTTGTGACTTTCCGTCTATTTTATTTTTATTACCTTTCGGAAAATAACCTAGGGTATTTTTGCAAATTTATTGGTGTTGAATAATAATCATATTGAATTATACTGAGATTCAACCTATAAGTTTGTAAATGATTTTATAACATGCTAGTCTGACCCAGGGGCACCAACTCCTAGGCATTTTCCTTGGTGAATTTGTAAACAATTTTAATATATATTTGTATATACCTGAAATTATTTTTTTTTTTCAAATGAACAACATGTATCAATTAAGTGGACCAATTTTTGACAGATTGTAATGAGAATCAACATCTCAAAAAGGATGATGTTGAATTGCTTCAAACTAAAATTTAAGGATAATTCATGTCTAAACAAACCTACTATTACGTTTAATGAATATGCAAGGGCAAGTGGACAACCATATACAAGTCTAACACATATATGAAGTGTAAAGTTTCTAAATTATAAATTGGTAGATGAAAATTTATGCTATTTGGATTTGAACTTATATTGTTTCTATGATTGCTCACGAAAAAATTCTTACCCGCCTAGGCAGCCTAGACCAAATTGACGGGCTCAAGGCGTTTCTACCTAGACCAATCTTTAGAGTACTGCTAGTTCTCCTCCCCTATTCTGACATTTGTCATGTATTTTGCAGGGTCCAAGCTTTGATAGTGTCACCTACGAGGGAGCTGGCAGCTCAAACAGAAAAAACAGTATTGGCAATCGGCAATTACATTAATATACAGGCCCATGCATGTATTGGTGGTAAAAGTGTGGGTGAGGATATTAGGAAGCTAGAATATGGTGTTCAGGTTGTTTCTGGAACTCCAGGGAGAGTTTGTGACATGATCAAAAGGCGAACATTAAGAACCAGAGCTATAAAGTTATTAATTCTGGTGAGTTATTTTCTATGCTTCGATGATGTCAATAGACTCAATGCATGTATATATGTATATAATAGTATAACATGTTCATATGCATATGCATATATATATATATATATATATATATAATTACTCCCTTTGTTTCAAAATATAAGATCACTTGCCTTGATAAAATACGAAGGCAAGTGATCTTATATGTTGGAACAAAGGTAGTGTGATTATACTGTGATTTAGCCTAATCAATATTGATATTAACCTATGAGATGTTACTTATTATGTTGACCTGTGAGGCGGTTACTTACTCGTGTAAAACTGATGCCTTTAGGATGAATCTGATGAAATGTTGAGCCGAGGATTTAAGGATCAGATTTATGATGTTTACAGATATCTTCCACCAGAGCTTCAGGTGATGCGTCTCTCTCTCTCTCTCTGTCTGTGTCACCCTCATTCACACACCCGTATTCATAGCATGTATATACTATTAACTTCTGACACAGTTGATGTTGAGTTTTAAGGTGTTACTGTTTACCTTGGAGTATTGCTATTTAGTGCGTAATATATATGATTTCACATTATTTAACTTGTAATCTGTTGTTGAGTTAATTGTTTACATGTTATGTATTGTTTTTCTCTTTAAACTAATTGCTCATCCACATCATGTTTATCACCCACACCCACACTATCGGTGTATCTTGTGCTTATGGGTTAACTGGAGTACTATGTCAACTGGGTATTAATTGTATGGCTTAGTAAGACTTTTTTGGTGGTTTTTGAGCCTTAGAGGTATGAATTGTTATGCAGGTTGTTTTGATTTCTGCCACCCTTCCTAATGAAATTTTGGAGATGACGAGCAAATTTATGACAGATCCTGTACGAATCCTTGTGAAACGTGATGAGTTAACCCTGGAGGTAAGTTATTGTATTATTTTTAGATCAGCTGCCTTGAAAGCAGGTCAATAATTCATTAATTTGGTGGTGTTTCCGTCATCTGTTGTATCTCTTTTTTTCCTTCTTTTTTTAAAACTTTATTGTCTTCTTCTATATATATATATATTAATGTTTTTAATTGTTTTCTGTCATGGCAGGGAATCAAGCAATTCTTTGTTGCAGTAGAAAGAGAGGATTGGAAGTTCGATACATTATGCGATCTCTATGATACCCTTACTATTACCCAGGCTGTTATTTTTTGCAACACAAAGCGGAAGGTATTATGTTGTTTTAATATTTTATTGTTTATGGAGTATTCCTGTCTTAGGCGTCGTTGAATATTACTCAACGTTCTCATTGTTCAATTACACCTGAAACTTTATTGAAGAGTAACAAAATATTCTCTTCTTGGGTTCTAGAGCCGACTCAAAGCCAGGTGGTTTATGTCAAGAAAAAATATAAATGAAAATTTTCCCAACAAATTTTCTTTTTTTCAGTGGATCTGTTTTGGGGATAGAGACTTACTTTCCTGTCATAATAGAAATAGTTTTCTTTACTGAATTTAATACTTCAGATAACAAGTCCAAAGACTGATTTCTTAACAACCTGAAATATTGTGTAAAGCAAATGTATTATCATTGTGAATATGCATTATTAGAAATGATTGTTTTTTTTACCAGATATGATTTGTTTAAACATTAGAATTCTGATTTTAACGTGGGAAATGAGAGTGTGCTCCCTATGAAGTCACTGACATTACATTCATTCTTTAATAAAATGGGTGCACTGCAAAAGGATCGGAGGCTCATTTATTTCCCCCCTTTTTAAAATGACCTAATTTAATATTTATGGAAAGGATTGGTTTACAGCATCTTTTACCTTGTTGGCTTGTTGTCAAGATTAACTCATTGTTAGCTCAGGCACATGTTTTTCACCTGCAAATATTACCGGTTCTAACTTCTATTAGCTGTCTGGTGACTTTTTGTACAATCATGGCCGATGTTTTACAGCCGAGGAAATAAGAAAATTGGTAATGGAAGCACCCAAGTTGTGAAATTAGTTTTTATTCCTCCCCTTTTCCTCGTATGTTGATAGGTTTTGGACGTAGTGATATGTGGAGTTTAAAGTGTGCCCATGTAGTCCAACTAGGACATTTAACCTTTTGACGCCATGTAAGCTTTATAATCATGGGTTTGCATATCTTCTGCTAGTCAACAGCTGAGTGTGTTAGTTTGGAGAATCTCCATGGTGGTTCATTTGGGTAGCTAGAAGGTCATGTGAATGCATTCTTACTACTTTATGGTATCGTTATAAAGTTTGAAATCTCTAAGATTGTATAAAGCAATGGGTGAACATTCCAGATCTTTTGTTGATTTTCTCGTATTTTCTCATGTGGAGAGAGCAGTTTGTAGATTAAATTATGGTTTTAGTTTCTCAAATTCTGGGGCATTGGAATTAAACTCTACATCTCTATTTACCGTGACAGGTGGATTGGCTAACTGAAAAGATGCGTGACAATAACTTTACAGTCTCATCAATGCATGGAGACATGCCTCAAATGGAGCGAGATGCAATAATGGTAGAGTTTCGGGATGGTTCAACTCGGGTTCTGATCACAACAGATGTTTGGGCTAGGGGGCTGGATGTTCAACAGGCAAGCCATTTTACTCAATTTTTTGTTATTCATTGAAGAGATGCCATGTTGTCTTTTTCTAGAATGTGATTATTTAGCTGAGAAGGGCTAGAAACAATTGATGTTTTATTTGGAAGTATTACTTAATCTAGATGTACTTTTATATAAAAAAAACTTTATACAACATATGTTTGTGCTAGGGTTCTGTATTTTTTTCTTATGTCAAGTTTCCTTACCCCTGTCTTTAGTCATTATCTGCTCCTTTATTTGAGTGAGGTTAGAAATATCGTTTGGCTTCAATAAAACTTTACACAATATTTCTATTTTAGGGCGTATAAAAAGTGAAAGATGGAATTAAAGTGGTATCGAGTGAGTCCACAACAAACTTATTGATTAGTGGATGTTTTGTGTCCTATACTTACGAGCATATATTTGGTACACCTTCATGACATGGATTTCATGTTAGTCTATTTTTGCGTTCTCATATTTGTTTTCTTCATTTTTTGTCTTTTAGGTTTCTCTGGTGATTAATTATGATCTTCCGAACAACCGAGAGCTTTATATTCATCGCATTGGTCGTTCTGGTCGTTTTGGACGGAAGGTAATTGTTTAGATACCGGAATTCTTCCTGGATTTTAATCAATTGTTGAGGAAGTATTTATTTAGTTTTTGATATGTAAAATGTGTCTAGGGAATCTGAGAGATCTTGTTTCCATCCAAGTGATGGATTGCACTAAATCTTTTCTAGAATCCATGACGAATGTCTTTAATCTTCACGACATTGTGATATTTTGGAAGTTGTTTCTATATAAAAAATTATGTTCTTAACGCTACCCTTTTCACCTACCATAGGAGAAAAGAAAGTAAATAAGGAAAAAGTTGCACCTATTGCAGTCTAAAAGATTCAGTTTCTTTGGTTTTAACCATGCTATCTTTGAAGATGCTTGCATTCCTCTTTGTATGACTACCCTCAAAAAGTGGAGGAAGTACTGTGACATTTTTCTCCAGCTAATTTCTTTGACCCTTGGAATTCAAAGAGTTTGCATGATATTTTTTTTTTTTCCAACTAAACTCTAGCCTTTCAGTTTTTCCTTAATATACTGTTTGATGGGCAATCATTGCTTGTACTCTTTCAACCAAACTTTTGCCCCTACCTTCCATGTCCTTCACGAGTCCATTCTCTTTGCATGCTCCAAACAAGTTTTATTTATTGTTGCTATGAACTTCTTTTGCCTTTTAGTTAAAACATATAGTTTCGATTGTATTTTGAGGCGTTGCTATGAACTTCTTTTGCCTTTTAGTTAAAACATATAGTTTTGTTTGTATTTTGAGGTTGGGAATTCAATATTTACTTATTCCACAATGCTAACTTTTCCTCCACACATCCCATCAGTATTCTATTTTTGTTAATTTAAAAGCATCTGCAGGACAGACAACACATTTATGATCTCAATCATAATTGATAGAGGACTTGCTTACTGTTGGATTCTTGTTGAACTCGTATCTGTATATTCATAAAAAATCTATTGGCTCTTTGTCTAATTGCTCACTTAATTTAATGGAATACGGCTGCTTGATGGTGTACAGGGTGTTGCTATCAACTTTGTGAAAACTGATGATATCAAAATTCTCAGAGACATAGAACAATACTACAGCACCCAGATTGATGAAATGCCGATGAATGTGGCTGATTTGATATAGCCTAGTATTTGTGTCTTGAAAGGTGAAAAAAGCTTATTAGAATCCTGGAACAAGATTTTGTGTGGAATTGTTTAGACTTCCGTCAGCTTTGCTGGGTTGTGTACTTGATTCTATTTTCTATGATGACAAAAGTGATTGAGAGTGGCACCGTCTGTTTGTTGTGTTACTTTGTTTGATGGATATTTGGTGCATGCATTATGTCATGAAGTTAATGTAGCACGACGGTTCAGAAGACGAGGCTTTTTGGCTTTTTTTTCCCCTATGCTCACCTTATACTAGTTTTCAAGTGACAAATCATTTTGTCTACTTTTTAATGTAAATATAGGGAATCTTTATCATGTTGTTTTGTGTTCGTCTTTCCCTTGGTTGTGACCACCCTTTTAGCTCCTAGTTACTCCCTCCGTCTCCTAAAAGGATGAACAAAGTATAATTTGCACATATATTAAGAAATGAGAGCATAAATGTTTCAAATTTATTCTTAGTATTCTCATAAGATTATATAAAGAATGAATGTTTTTGTTGTGCCAACAAACCTCATCGACTTAATTATCCTTTATTCATTTTATTTATTTTATCTCATCTTTTTGGGACAAAAAATTTGTACCTTTGATCATCCAAAACTTTTGGGTAGGGAGAGACTATTATTTACATGTGTACACCTTTCATTCTTTAAACTTTTCTTCTTTGTGGGCATGAAAGGGTATGATTAGGGCTGAATTTAGAGCTCTGAGCCAGCAGCCAGGTATGGCAATTGCCATCATGTCTTAAATACAAAAATGAAGTACAAAATGTTACATAAATTGGTGCGTATGTAATCGCCGCTTGGACAGAGTGTCCATTTTTGAAAAGAAAGTATTGTCAAGAAAAGCATTTTCTAAATCTATTGGCGCTCTTTCAGGTTAAAAAAAGTAGGATTTTTATATTATGATCATACCCTAGCACGATATTTTCCTCGATCACATAAAAACGACTCAGATTTCTTCTAGACTTTAACATGCATGAATGATCTAAACAATCTTGTCGAAAAGAAAAAAATCTATACATGTCAAAAGTTCAAATGATAAACTAGCTGATCTCCTTGCTAAACAAATTTAAGCTCAATTGAGTAAAAGTATGATGACAAACAAAAGTTGATCGGGTATATATTTATAATAACACACTTTCAGAGTTGGATTAAGTTCAAGAGTCGCCAAATCATGTGTATGTATGTATGTATGGCTAAAGATCATACACAGATGAATCAAAAGAGAAAACCAAAAAATCCATAAAAGAGGAAACTGGAAAATGAAGAGAACAACAATCCGGTCGGTCATCTCTCAGATGAGGACCACCTTTTAGACATGAAAATGTCTGATAAACGAGGACATTGTCAATTTATGCCCCCTTCTTCCATGTTGAGGAAGTAAGAGACGAGTTTTTAAAGGAAAGGAAAAATAAAAAACCCAAGCTTAAACAAAAAAACAAAACTGAAATGATGGACATAATTACAGCCCCTCGCTAATAATAAACTTTACTCATAGAAGAGAACAAATTAAGGAATTTACAAAACGGTGTTGATATGGAGTGCCTTGAGCAGTGACGTAGCCATCTGCTTCACCAAAACTTGACCACCAGAACTCTGCCCATCTCGGCGCTCCTCAATCAAATTCTGAAGTTTTTGAGGCAAGTCATTTTCCACAATCAGTTGCTTTGGACGTGGGTGGTGCTCATATACAGCCTGATAAAATACTCAAAAGTATGACATCAATAGTTGGATGTGAAAGACAGATTAGTAGATTCCAGCTTTTCTTAAAATGCAATGTCAGGTTATAAAAATATTATGAACTGGCACTAAGTTTGCTGCACTAGATCCTAATAACACTTAACTGTACTTTGGAGCAAGCAGTAATTTATTTCGGATTACTAAAAGATGAACAATCTCATGTTAAGTTACCCCAATGTCGCATTACTGGCTTGCTGCAAGTAATTTTACAAGCTATTTTACCCTGATCTGTGCTTTACCAAACAATAACATGTCAGACAGACATTTCTCAATTGCCATGATGAAAACTCAAAAAATGTAGCCAATGGTGCAGCCAAAGTGCAACATATCTGGGGCTGGATATCTGAGTAATCTGTGTAGTTCAATTCATAACAGACGGCAACAAAATTCCCGTTTTCACTGATTGCATCTTTGGAAATGGCACAATAGAACCATCAAATAATTAGCCCAGTAGAGACTGGCTGAATATCAACAACTCATTTACAAGGGTACATAGTTTTAAGACTAGCAATTGGACAATCTTTAGAAGACAAACAATTAGTTGACACAACTGGAAAGAATAAAACAAAAACAAAATACTTTTCCCTTCATATAACATAGTCACGTAGAAGAATTCAGAAAAAAAGGGACAAAACCAACTTTGATAGCAAGTGAATAATCCTTCACATTTAATATAAAATGCTCTTCCAACACCCACTTTAATGTTTGTCACTCTTAGAGCATTCACAACAGTTTCCTTATCTCTATCTCTACTCTGCAGTGCTATTGGGTCATTCTGTAGGATAGGAATTTAATTATTTCATTATGTACCCAACTAGTTCCTAATATTGATCCTTAAATATTAAATTTTGAAATTTAAAAATTAAAATTTGAAGTTCCAAGTTCCAACAGTCAAATCATATTTTGAATGTTGTAACTATTTTTTATTTAAAAGTAATTGTTGTTTGAATTTAAAAATTGCAATTATTTTAATTTAAAAATAGATATTGCTAGAAATCAAAATGTGCAACGATCATTATGTGTTTATGAGAACTAAAACAATATTATTTTAATTATAAAATAATAAAATTTATAATTAGTAGTAATATTTTTTACAAAATGATCAAAATCAAAATTTGATGATTTTTTAATTTTTATAGTTCTCTTTCTTCTAAAATCCTCTGCTTAAAAAATAAAATGAGTGAATTTGATAGGCATACCCAAATCAAAGAATTAAGTGAGATAAGATCTTTTAACCAACATAAAATCGCAATAAATAGGGTGTGAAATGTCATTTTACATAAATAGGGAACGCTCTTTTGATTCCCTCACCCTGAGGAGTCAAATCTATAGGGATTAAAATAGAGAATTATATAAGGATAAGGAAACTGTTGGATACTGATTTATTGATATATTCTTCAAATGTGGGGATAGAGTCTATTGAAGAAACTATTGTGAATGCTCTTAAGGCACTATATTGAGGAATTAGTATTATTGGGAGGATGGAAGAAGTTCCCAGGTTCACAAAAGCAAAACGCATGATCAATCCATAAGATTGAAAACAAAATTAAGCAACAGATTAAATCACCAAGACTTTACTATAGAGGAGATGCTAACATGGTGAAAACCTTTTCATAATATGTTTAGTAGAGAAACATACTATAAATTGAATTTCTAACCTTTATTAGTTTGAGCAAATTGAGACGAGCAATAGCATCTTGATGGTCAAGCCTTGATATGAGTAATGGCGTCAAACCATTAACAGCCAAAGTAGTATTTATTCGGGATGATTTCCTGCATCAGAAGAGCAAATTGGTCATGAAGAACCTAAACTCCATCAAAGACAAATTAACCATGAGGAGCTTTGGAATACTTCCTAAAGATCCACCTGTATTGTCCTATCACAAAAATATCCACCTGTTCTGAACGTCATACATGGAAGACCATCTGATATGTCAAACTATGTGATCAAATCTCCTTTTTCTTTGTCTATTAAGGGGCACTCTGAAGTCTTAAAATCTACTTAATTAGTATTATTAGTTCTGCAAAAGGACAACTTTTGTTTTACCCTTCTTGCAATTTTTGTAACTGTTTACGTAATTGATCATTGATTAAAGATGAAACTAAATTTTCATGACCAATAGTCTCAGCCCTCAGGGTAGATGAAACCATGCCCCATTTCGACCAGCATCACATATACTATACATATGTTAATATATCATTCTCACAAATTCTAGACCATGAATCTAGAAATAAAATATGACATGAATCATAACAATAAGAAGTAACATACGTAGATATACGATATAACAATGGCAATAATTTGGTTGTGGTTGCCTAGTTGGCTGTGGCAACATCCCAATATGACGCACTTTAAATAATGAAATGCTCAAAAGACAAAACTGTCATTAATGAAATTGGTAAAATGACAAAGCTGCCATTAATGGAATCCCCAAAATTATGTTGTTTTGGGCCGTTGCTGCAACCAACTAGCTGTGGCAACCATAGCCATCTTATCCTCATTTGCTTGTTTATGTACTAAAAAGTTGAAAAGGACATACGTAATAATTTTCAAGAATGGCTCCAATATATGCAGAAAATGCTGTTCTGGACAGCATTGGAAGAAATTAACCAATTTCTGAACGGCATCCTTTTTCAGTAAAGCTTGCTCCACTTTCTTGTTGTCATTGTCATGCGCCAGGCAAACAGCAATAGAATCTAATGCTGTCACAGACCAAAGCTCATCTTCAAGTAGGCTCAAGTACACATCTAAACCTCCGTGAGCCCTTAACTGCTCCCTTGAGTTACGCGATGCATGCGCCATATCACATAGAAGAGGTAACGCATATTGCTTCATAGGAGAATCTGACATGATAAAATGCATCAAGTGTGGAATGATTCCACTTTCTGCTGCTTGTTCCTGTCTCCTTTTGTTTATCTTGCAGAGATTGAATAGTGCATTGAGGACCTTCAGTAAACAAAATTAGTCAGAAATTATCCAAAAGTGATACTTTTAGAATCTATAAGAACAAGCACCACTGCACATGAAAGACATCAACAATTCATCCAGATGCATTCAAATAATTTACAACAATATCACGTTAGTCCGCATTTGATGAAGTGGTAACAGGTACCTGACACAATCTAGCACAACTAAAAAACAACAAAAAGCGGAATTAAAAATCATATATTACTAAACAATCTCTTTGTAAAGAACAGAGGAAAAATATAGCAACCTGAGCATATTAATAAAAGACAATACTACTGCATTTTAAGGTGTAACCATTGTCCTCTATAGAAAGTATAACAATTTAACTGAGCAAGGTCCATGTCAAAAGGATCAAGTACTAAATAAAATGTAAATAACCTTAACAGAACAACAATAAGTTCAAGGTTCATATAAGTTCCAGAGTCCAGACAAGATGAGATTTTTCTGAAAAGTGCTAAGAAATTAAAATCCACACCAAATGAGAATTACTCCTTATTCCCACTATTTCACATTTTCATGTATTTATCATGTTAGGAAAGATTACTGATCAATACTTGGTGTACTTCTTGAAGCTAGAGATGTCAATCTTCAAGACAACTCCCTACCCAACTCAAATCTGACACAAAAGAATTTGGGTAGAACTTATACCAGTTTTTGATACTAATGAGTCAAGTCATAGATACAAACACGATAAAAAATTGGTCAACCAATTTAAGGTGTATATTGAACATACAAGTAATAGTTTTAAGCCTGAAGCCAAACAATTCATTAAAGCACATTATGTCAACCTCAATAACAAAAACCTATACAGGTTGCTCAACTATTCAACTAAGTAATGATATTAGAGATATACACATTTCATAATGTACTAACCATTCTAAAAATATATACACCCTCCACCAAAAATGAGAGCCCTGTTTATGAAAGCCATTCATTTTAAGAAAAGTTGTCAATTTCCTATTTTAACCTCCCAACTCAATTACAATAACAAAATAAAAAATAACATTGATATTGATGAATGTTAGGTTTAACCACTTTCATAAAGGAAAATTTGGAAAATCATGTATTTTTTTGTTATTTTTTAAAAGGGGTTCTACTTTTGGGATAAAGGGAGTATAATTTAATAAAGGCATGTTCGGGTCAGGAATCATCTTCACGTTTTACGTGTGCCAGTTCTAAGTAACTTGTTTACTAAAAGGCTACTTAGTAGGAGTACCCATAAAGACCTTGCTCATTAGTGAAACAACAGATAAAATTGGAAATCTATATAGCTAACAAGAACTATTGAAATGGCAATTGCCAGTCAGACAACTACCAAAGAATAAAGTAAAAAGATTAACATTACAAACCTATAATTTCTTCATGGAGTTCTCAAGTAAGAAAGAGAGAATGTTTTTTTTTTAAAAAAACAGTAGAAAACCCTTTTTACATTATTTGTTTGCACCTCTTTGTTATGTCGCAAGTACTAATAATGCACATCTATGTATCATATCAGTTTGAATATCGGCCAATACCGGTGCTACTGTCCGCCAACCACCAGTTCAAGCCAATACTGTCCAGGTATGTGACGGTACCAGAACGGTGTAAAAAATGTAAAGAAAAGGAAAATTATTTGGTTCTTACTAAGACTTGTGGTGATAATTAGAAAATTTTCCTTTTATATCAACAATGCAAGACTTGTATAATTTGTGCTTAGGTTAATGTGTAAAGAATAATAGCTCTTCGAAATTTGCTCCATCCTAGTAGATAATCCATGTCAGATCTCATAACTATATTTCCAACTGCCATATATAGAGGGGAGGAAGTATGCAGCATGAAAAAAAAACATACAAAATTCCTAGTGTAACGTGGAACACTCACTACATCATGCAGCTTGTAGCACAACTGTTAGCCATCTGTGCACAGGACATAAAAATTTGCAAAGGCTCACCTCATGATAAATTTGAGATACAAGAGGACCTTCTTTAAGGTCAAGGTTTGGGATCAAATATTTAATCGCATCTGCTCGCTGAAGATTCTCTAAGCAGTGTGGGTCGGTTGAAAGATGATTAATGCACTTCAACAACTAGAAAATAATAAAAACAAGGGGAAAATGAGAATTCATAACTTAATAAGCTTAAACACAAAATTAACAAATAAAGTTATAGTTACAAATGAAGTTATTCTGTACCTTCAAAAGAATAGCGGGTTCTGTCTTATTGAACATCTGAAAAAGACGATTGAGTAGGCTTTGACTACACATGTAGGATTTTACAGTTGTATCTGATCCAGCAAACTCAAGTAGAAGGTCTGCCACCTTTTCTAGGTATTTCTGGGCAACATCTGCATTCCAAGGTGGAACCATATGGGAAAGTAATCCAGATGATGTTGCACTTCCTGCTCTAGCATTTAGAACACCAGAACCAGATAGTACACCAGATGCAGTCTGAGATGCAATTCCAGATGTAGAAGCAGCTCCCTCATTAGATGGAGTTGATCCGACCTTTTTATTTGCAATTTTTAGTGAGCTTTGAGGCATTGATTCTGAGTTTGCATTTTCTCTTCCACGTCCAGAAACCTCTGTGAAATTATAAATATCCTTGTCAGAAATATCATCTAAGAAAAATATAAAATAACATGTAAAATTGAAAAAAGCAACTCTGATGATATAAATATGACACAGCAGCAGAAAACGAGATTCCTGTAAATAAAGATACAGGAGTGAGACTGAATAATTGATGCAAGGTTATGGCATTCTGGAAGATATTAACAATCTGATACTATAAAATTAAAATCCAATTAGCACATTCACATAGGAGAGAAACCAAAAACTATAATACACACCAGCAAATTCAGCCATCAAGAAATCGAGTCCATTTGTTTTCTTATCATTAGATGATTGTAAAAGTGGTAGTATACTTTCATGCTTTTCCAGCCCGGTGAGATGACGGACATACTCAAGCTGACCAGAGACGTGTCGAGAAGGGGGTTCCTTATCCAACAAACTAAGAAGAGGTCGAACATTTTCATGCTGAGTTATTGTAGCAGAAAGTCCATTGGAAGAGCCATCTGTCAATTTTGGAGGCCTGTCTGTGGAAATTCTGTGTGCAGTAGTACCTCGTTGCTGTCGAAGATCAAATTCGGCTCGCGAAGGATCAAGTTTGTCCAAAGAGCTTACATCCAGTGACCTAGAAGCGACTGGAGCTTCTATAGAGGACGTACTTGACTGAGGTCTATCAGCATCAAGAGGAAAAAATCTTGAATCGGATGATTGAGAAACTGAAGCACGTGAAGATTCATGAGTTCCAGATGACAATGGATTTTCAATAACCCGATTCTTAACCTTAGGATAATCAGGATGATCAAATCCGAAAGGCAGTGCCTCACTTTGAACAAAAGCAGGATTTCCAGGATCCAATTGACCAGACCGTCGTAAAATAAAGCCGTCAACTGGAAAACCACCTCCACCAGATACGGAAGCTAGACGAGTCGCCTCATTCAAGCTATAAAGAGTGTTGATGAGCCTAAGTAATATTCCATTCTTTGCAGCTATACGACAAAAATCATTCCTAGGGGTCGATCGCTGAAGCTTAAATACCTGCCACATTCCATCAATCGCCAGATGAACCATTTCCCTGCATATCATTGAGATTTGTATTATGAGCAGAACAATTACTGGTACAAAGATAAATAATCAATGTGTAACCTACTGAAGTCAGTGTTCTAAAAATCCCCGCCTTGGTCCGCCTAGGCGCTAGGCCCCCCTGGCGCCACACCTAGGCCCAAGGCGGCAAAAAAATTCCTCCAAGAAATTAGGTGGGGTCTAGGCGGAGAGATTTTTTTTATTTTAATAACTACCCAAACCAGATCTTAATATATTTATTTTTAAATGATTTACCATATTCATAATACATGTTGTAGCATATCAAATCACAACAAGAAGTGAATAATATCAAGTCAAAATGGATAATTATATTATAGTACTTTTTTGAACTAGTACCAACTTCAAATTATATAAATGATGATACATTTGTAATATTTAGTTTAATTCAATAAAATTCTTAAATTTATGTTTAGTTTCTTAAGTTTTAATATTGAATTAAATTCTTGAAATTTTAAATTTTATTATTTAATTAGCAATCTTGTTTATGAATAAAACTTATACGCTAAAAATATGTTTGAATTTTGAACAATTGCATGTTTGTGTTTAAACTTTGACATTAACAATATGGATATGTGTTTGAACTTTAAGCAAATGTCTTTATTATCTTTATTATAAATTATTTTGCTTTATATTATTGTTTTGTTTGGATAAATATAAGATAAAATATTAAAATTAGCTTATAATAAAAAATCCCGCCTAGGCCCCGCCCAGGCCTCGCCTAGGCCCCTTAGGCGCTAGGCCACCCTCGGCCGCCCGCCTCCCGCCTAGTGCCTTTTAAAACATTGATTGAAGTACGTGCACCTCAAAAATGCATATACGGTTTGTGAAGCAGATGACGTATGAAATAAAATGAAAGCAAAACATGCCAACAAAAAATAACATATATTTTCTTTTTATATCTATCT
This sequence comes from Panax ginseng, assembly GCA_020205605.1. Classification (NCBI taxonomy): domain Eukaryota; kingdom Viridiplantae; phylum Streptophyta; class Magnoliopsida; order Apiales; family Araliaceae; genus Panax; species Panax ginseng. The sequence goes on from CM035127.1 coordinate 8,804,554, forward strand.
ATTTTCTTCCCACATTTAATTTATTAGGAATACATTACGCTGAACGGGAAGTGTTCAATTGGAACATGAAAGCGTGACTAAATTGATCCTAGTTACTCTTTGGGGCATAGTGGAAAAGGGAAGCAATTTAATGATTATTCATTGTTAATAAACAATTTATTATTTAATGATTATTCATTGTTAATAAATAATTTATTTATTTTATTAATTCTCTCGTTTCTTAAAAAAGGGACTTTGATTTAAACTAGTACACCTATTGTGATTCCTTATGCTGGAGTAAAAATAGGGACAAGCATCCAGGTGGCGAAGAGCCGACATCGAGGTTCCAAACCTTATCATCCTTTTCTGAAGGGCTTGTAGTGTGGGCAGGTGGAACTACTGCCCAAACACTACTTCTTACTTCTTTTTCTACATCAAACTAACGGAATGTTCAGCACCAATCTTATCATCTATATACTCCCTCCGTTCCAAAATATAACAGAAACTTGCTAAAAAAGTAAAAATTAATGACATAGCTTATCCTATTGAGAAATGACACATTCACTTGTATAATTATATCTTCAAAAGTCATTTCTAACATATATTCTGGAACAAAACTAAAAGTCACTTTGCTTTTATATTTTGGAACAGAACCAGTAATATAGTTCTGTTACTTGAAACTTTTTTCCACATGGGAACTGCAATTATTAAAGGACCAATGGTCTTCCATGCGTCCTTCATCACATATATCAGGTCTATCCACTTTGTCAGTCTGATGGCATTATTTACCGTTAAGTAACGTCTCTCTCTTTAATTTGTACCATACGAAGCTCATTCGAGATATTTCAGCTTTAGCCAACTCTTTCAAAGCAGTATAAAGGCCAAACTACTGGAAAGGTCAATGAATACCCTATGATCATTCATTTCAATTTGTGTGATTAATGTAGTATCTTAAGGGTTTCCTCTCCATATCATTCCACCTTTTTTTGGGTGTGTGGAAAAGTGGTTTGTAACCAAAATGTTCATTCCAAAGAATATTTAATTTTTATGCCAAGTGTAGCTTAATGCAAATCATCTAATTTATCATATTTATAAACATTAACAAATTCATACTTTTCAAAAAAAAATTTACCAAATTCTGTGGCATATTTTTGACATATATCTGTTTCCAGAACTACCTAAAGAAAACACTGAAAGCAGATGGGACATTTGGCATGTCAAAGTCAAATTGCTTCACTCAGACCACAAAGAACTACCAACCTGTACTTGGCATAATCAGCCTCAAGAAAGCCCACAAGAATGGGTATCCCACGACAAGCAATAAACATATGCAAAGTCAAGGAGCTGCACGGAGAAAAGCCTACGAAGTCAATACATATACCTTATAATCTGAAGTAAAGAGAATTATACGAATGGAAGCATCTGCAGATAATTGTATACCTCGACTGACAAAGCTGCTGCAAGAAATAAGCTGCTTCCATACGAATCTCTCGAGGACGATCAGATACAGCAAAGCTCATGACCACAGGAATCTGTAATTAAAAATAGTTGTAACTTCAACTGCAAATCAATACTCTACATGTGAAACATATCATCTAGATCAGAAGCTATGGAACTGCTAATGCATTTTTTTTAGTAATCTAATATTGGAATGCATCTCATTTAGAAATATCGTCCAAACAATCCAAGACTACAAACTGTACTGCCAAAACAGTGCATTAATTTGGAAGGTAGAAGAAATTTGAAATCTAGATATACGATGCAAATCCAGACAGCCAACTTCTTTTAGACCACATTAGGAAAAATGAAAAATACCAACTCCAAAATGCCGGTCTTATGCACTCATTTCATTATGTCAAACCTGAGAGGCTGAGAGTACAAAATGTACACAAGACTTACAAGGCCAACAAGACAGGCATTTTCCTGAAAATCTGTGTTATCCTTGATTATCTGATTTAGAACTTGAAGCACCGAACATATAACCTGCATTTTAAGATAAAACAGTTATCCTAAATGCTGTGAAATTACCATAACAGCTAGGTTATAAGTTAAACATTTGAGAAAGCCTTGTTGAGTGACATACACGAGTTCTAGGAACCTCAAGTAACTCCACTAGAGGTAGCAAACCATGCTGTGTAATGAAAACAAACTTTTGCTCAGGACGTTGATGAAAGAAAGTTGTTAACTTCTGGCAAGCAGATACGATCACATCTTCTGGTTCGTCTGGCCTCAGTGATGAAACTAATTTGCTGAATTCAACGGCCTACACGTATTTACAAAATTAGCCCACTTAATTACTACCGAGTGAAGAAAATTCTTTTGAAATAATCAGTTAATTCAGCTAATTTTTGTGACGCCTTAGCTCTATCAAGCTAGAACTGAGCTTGGATTCATGTGGTTCACACTTAGCCACGTTTAAGCTCAGAAGGCTCCCTATCTATTGCTTGAATTTCCACCATCTCATTTCTATTCATATCCAGAAGATGGTTTAAATTGCCAATACAAGAGTTTTACAGACGCAAGAAAATGGTTGAAGCTCAAATCTATAGTAAATTTCACACAATAAATGCGTTCAGTTTCATTTATATTGCAAAATTGCCAATGTAATAAGGCATATTGTTACATTACAAAATGACCATAAAATAGGCGTATGTAATCATTGCCATCAAACATTAGAATTGTGGTGTTAGTGAGAAGGGTCAGAGGTAAGACCAGTTGCTAGATAAAGAAATTTAGAATAAGCTGAACATGAGCAATTTATGCTCGGTTGCAGCCCTTGTCCAGGGATGTCTCACATCACATACTCGACTAAAACTGAAAAAAGAACCCAAAACTTGGGCAATATGTGTACTGATAAATAACTGGTAGTTGTCAATATATCATTCCTGAAACTTAAATTTAAAATGTAATCAATAAACAGACCAAGATCAATGAATAAGTCATAGGGGCAAAACAGAAAAAATAGGAGTACCTGTAGGTGAAAAAGATTATCTGCAGGCAACTTATCATCAAATCCCTGTTAAGTAAAAACAATAAAAAAGAAAACTGTCACAGGCAATAATTAAGACATCAAGCAATAAAACAGCAAACTCCCATCTCTTTTAAGAGTAATAAAAGTTCTAAAAAAGAATCAACAAAACCAATTTCCTTGAGATATCAAGCTTACCAAACCATCTATATTAATTGCATCTTCCTTCAAAACACCCATCATTATACGAAGTAAATCCCCGCCATTTGTCTGCCCAGACTCATTTTCCATTTGCTTTTTAGCAATTGTAGCCCTTAACCTTGTTGCCAGGTCATTCTTCCCACCATCTGTTGCAAGTGCATTGCCTTGATTCACATTTGAGGAGGATGCAGATGTTGAGGCTTCAGCTGCTTGATCCTCCAAATTTTTTTCCAATGGATGAAATAAGTCTTCCAAGGAAGCATCACCAGGAGTATCACTAAATTTACTCAGCTCATTTCCTCCAGAGGTTATTGATGCCTTCGGAGCCTTCATAATGGCCATTCCAAGAAATCATGAGAATGCATAAAACAATTACAACTTCAACAAGATACTATTTGTTTCATTCTAAATAGTAAAATGCAATTTATTTATTTTCAAAATTCATTAGTGAAAGGAACAAACATAGTAATGACCGTCTCATACTCATCCCCAAAAGTATTACATAAAAGCCATTAAGTCCTCATCAAAGTAAATTTCATGTCATCTTAATCACCAAATCCATAACTTCTAATTAGATATCTATAGTCACCTTTTCTTTTTCGACAAGTTAAATATATATATATATATATATACACACACACCCACTTTTACGTCAGCCTTTTCCTCTACTTTTCTTTTCAGGGATGGTTATTTTCTTCAACTATAATTCTGGAAGCAGAGGATTACTCAGTGCAATTGATGCATTCAAGAAAATCTCTAATAAATAGAAAGATAAGTAGTTATTATTTTGGTCCAAAAATACTAAATGCTGTCAAAGTACCTTAAGATTATCAGATACTAGCAACCATCGAGGGCTTCAAAACAATAAGGGCATAAATTTGCCTCTATTGAACATGTATATATTATCTGGTAAAACAAAATGCTTTATTTGAAGAAAGTCATATGTGGTACAATTATGTACGGGTTTTGCAGGTAAAGAAAGAAATTTGCACAATATAGTTAACCTCAAATGTCTTGCACAGCAAGCAACAATAATAGTGAAACTTTACCTTTCGAGGACTATAATCTCGGCTCTTTGGTGCAGAACTGGATGAACCATGTTCAACATGAGAAGAGCTTCCTTTTACTTCAACTTTTCTGGCAACAATGTTTTTCCTTTTCGAGTCAGGAGATCCCAACTCACCATTAATCAGCACTTTCTCCTGGGCAAGCGAGTGAGATGGCTCATGAAGCTCTGTTGATGTAGCAGTCTCATCTTTGGAAGATAGTCTAACAGAACTAGTTTGAATTGGTGACATCTCATGGAGTGCTAAGGTAGGAACTTGATCAGGTAAAATGTCTTCAGGATTATCAGCTCTTTCCTCAACAAGATTACATTTGGAATCCTTGTCCTCACTTGACTTGTCAATATTGGCAGCCTCTCTCGATAACGACTCTGTTTTAGAGTCCTGAAAATCAGGGCAGACAATAAGAACGAAATGTAGAGAAATCAATATAGGGTATATCCACTACAAAAGCATGAATGGCATTGACCAAAGAAACACACAACTGTGAAAGCAGATAATGTAGGTAAAATTAAAAACAATCGTTTTGGTAAATGTTTCTGTTGATCTAGCAGTAGGATTTCCCTTCATTATTTTGCTTCTATCACATAATCAGAGAAATGTTATTAATAACTATACATGTACTTTCCAGGGTAAAGAACAACTTCCAAAGGAGAAGATACTAGATTCCCCATCCCATTTTAGATGTCCCCATTGAAAGTTCATGCATTTCCAAGGAATGATGAAAAAAGCAAAATATTCAACTTTATAACCCACCATCATAATTGAATATTTGAAATTGATGTGTTTATGGGATAATTTGTAGGACTCTTCATGGACCCCACATTTTATGCTCATGGATGGATCAGTAAACTACTCATATTAATGATTATATTAGGCAATTATAACTTGACACACATTAAAAGTACAGATTACAGAACTAAACAGTTTCAGGTAATTACTTTAGCTTTCTTGGCTGAAGGACTTTCAACAGTACCCTGATCATCTCCATTTGATGTCTCTGCATTCACTGAACCAGCTTCCTCTATATTTCTGCAAAAGATAAGAACCTTCATTTATTAAACAATAGAAAATTCCAATGAATATGTAGTGTTGCTCATACCGAAGCTCATTGATATGACAGATTCAAATATATTATTGAAAAACTGTTCAAAAGATGCAAGTTTCAATTCCTGAAATACAATCCATCTCCATTTCAATCCATCTCCAACAGGACCATTCATGTCGCTGTATGAAAAGTCATATATTGAGACTAAAAACACAAATGGGGGAAAATTTAGTAATGGAGCAAACAGGGCTATCAAAATAAGGCGACATCAATGAAAATAACACCCAATAATAAATCATCATATCAAAACCAAATAGAATGCCATTATTTTTTATTTTGATAAGGAAAAATGTACATATGCAAATCCATTAATTGGAATACCTTTCACAATATGTTTGCGCAAAAATGACGGGAATGAATTCACCAGGACTTTCCAGTCTGCCAAAAAACTTTTTCCTTCCTCTTCCGACCGTTAATGGGAATTTCCAGCCTAAGGTGGAAAGAAACACTAAATATTTGATCCTTTAGGAAGAAAATTCCTAAAATGTCTTTGGGTGAATTCCCACATCGATCTCCCTCTTCATATTTGCAATTCCAAAGCCCAATCAAGGAGAGAGGTGATGGCAGGACACAAATCTGGAACAGTCCAATACCACTAGAACTCTAGTGATGATTAGGCCGATATCGCTAAGTGTTTGTGTTGGTCGGTAAAAGAGGATAAAATTATCTCATCCAAGCTAAGATGCTCAATTTGGAGGGGAATAAATCATTGGAATACACCATGTATATATCAAATTTCAATATCACGTGTATAGCAAGAGATCTTTGTTGGCACTGACTTGGATCTCGGGTGACGGGACAAGGGAATCCATCTTTATTCTTTCTAATTAGTTCTATAATTAACCTTCACTATATATAGCATAGCTACCACGGCGCCAAGGCAGGACGCGACGCTAGTTGACCGTCAGGACGCCTAAGCGATAAGGCGTCCGTATGGCGAAAAGTCGTTAACAATGTACAGTTTATAAATTATTTATTTTACTTCAAAAGTATATTGCACAACAAAATTTTATATACACTAAAACCCAAAACATAATAACTAACACTATGAAAAAGTCTCCACTCTCTACTGTCTCAAGCAAAGTCATTAACTATGAAGTCATTTCCGTGTCCCTCACGAGGTCATGGGTTGAGTTACTTGGGTAATTGAAAAAGTCCATAAGTTAGGATTAGTCATAGTAAAAAATGACTTAATCAATTAATTTGGGCCCGCTACCAATGCGTGAGCCTTGGCGGCTCGGCGTTCAAGACGTTGTCTTTCCCTTCTCCAACGCCAAGACGTCTAGTCGTCGCCTAGGCGACGCCATGACAACTATGATATATAGTGATACATAACTTGCTCTATGATAAAATAAATTCTAAGAGTCTTACTTTCCTAAATAAAACAAACAAATTTCCAATAATGAAACATACAAGAAAAAAAGGATTTTTTTTTTAAAACATAAGGTTAAGAAATTAGGAGATTTAAGCGTGTTTATTCACTATAGCCGGAATAACACAAAATATAGTATATTTTTCTTTCATAAATAAAGTATTACAAATGGAAAATATTGCACAAGTACATATACTGTATGTAGTATGCAGTAAACTATGAAACACGCGGTCATACAAAACAGCTTCGCCATATATTCAATAAGAACAAACTGAATCAAATGATTGAGAAATTTGGTAGATTCTAGTCTTCCATGGCATTTGTTTACATATTATGACGTATGAAACATTACATCTTTTTATTAAATAATAGTAAGCATCGATGACATAAACTTATCACCAAACTCTATAAATCAATAGAACAGTGAGTAAGAAACTAAGGATTATATGCGAGCAAACTCCTTCAATTCAACCAAATAAGCAACATAAAGTAAAGAGAGAATGGCACACCTAAAAATATCCCAAAATAATATTGATGATTTTTGGGTGGGGGTTGGCAAGAGAGAAAGAGACAGGTTAATAATGTCTACCTCAATGTTCCACTATGCCGAAGGGAAGACTGTAAGACACGCCTTGAGTTTTGTATCCAAGGGTGCGAAAGCAATGTCTTCGCATCAGGCCTCTGCCTAGCATCCTGAAACAAACATCTTGATGTGAATAGAAGCAAAAGAGAATTCACAGATAGCAACATAACTTTTTCCAACTGGATTAGAGGCTAGGAGAAATGAAGGGCATGCTCCTTATTTGGCATGGTTAAATATGGACTCCAAATATTAGGCCCTACAAAATTGCTTGTCTGGGTTGTCAATTTATACACATTTGATTTTTCAGAGCATGCAAAAGCTATTTGTCTTGCCCAAATCCAACAAAAACGAGGTGTTTATAGTAATACTAAAGTCAAGGATTAACTATTTCACTCTCCATATCAGTTGTAAGAGTAACATTAACTATGCATGCAAGCACACAAAAAATAGACAACACAAAGTATTTAATAAGTCTGAGGCATCAACATAATGCCTCAACATAATGTTTAGAGATCCCAAGACTTATCAACTCCATTTCCTATTGAATGAATTTAATACTATTTTCCACAGAGAAGAGACGGACACAAAAAGAGAGAGAGAGAGTTCTGTTAAAATAATTTCCCCCTTTCTCCTAACTAGATTTTTCATATTCAATTTTTTTAGCTCTGTTTTCATTTTCCTTTCGGTTCTCAGGAGGAGATCTCCTCCTTATTCAAAAAGAAATAAGGAACAAATTCACCATAGGATAATGAAAGGCAGGAGGGTCCATACGAAACTTGTATATGAATAAAGTGAAAATACAGTATAAATAACTTATGAAATTGTGACATTAATATTACGAACCCAATATTTAATATTTTATCTACCTAACCTTTTTAAAGCACTGACGCAGAAAATCAGTTATGGCAGGAGTGAGGCTATCTGGTATTGGAGGATGCTCATCCTGAAAGAACAAGAAATTAATTCCAGTAACTCTTGTTATCCAGCGGCTAGGAAATTAATATAGTTGAAATAATAATCTCAAGGAACATCTATAATTTCAATGAATTATTAAATATACTTTAAGATAACATCCATTACAATAAACTTAAGCTATGTAACCATAAAATCCCGAGTGCACAAAAGTAGTATTACTTCAACATCACAAGAACAGGCTATAACAATAACAATAAAGAACCTGAACAATCCGAAAGAGAGCTGGCATGGGCTGGAGATCATAGTATGGAGGTACACATGTAAGAAGTTCAATCACAGTGCATCCAACACTCCATATGTCAGATGCGGCACAAACTCCAGACATTTCAATCACCTGAAATATAAGCTATACTAGTTATAAGGGTTCTAATATACACCTTCAATATTGCATTACAATAAAATAGAAACTGAGTTTATGCATTCAAACCACATTATAGTTAATATTCTACTTCACAATATGCAATTGTAGTAAATAGCCCTAATAGATCGTGAGAGTACAAGCACCATGCAATACTGTATCTATTTGTATGGATATATTTGCTAGGTTGCGGAAGTCTTTTCATATGTTGGCTTGAGGATCGCATATATGTTCTCCTGATCTGATATTCTAACTTTAAAGATTCCTTACTAGCTTGAATAAAGATGATAACGGGAACTAAGCATCAATCACTTGGAACCTTCCTTGCCAACACATCTTTTCTTGAAAAGCGGAAAAAGAAAGAGTGAAACTAGGAGCTAAAAGCAAGCGTGTTCCTATTATAAGATAATATGATATCAACCCCCACTTTTGGTTGTTCTATGCGCTACCGCTTGTTGAGGTTCACACAATAGCTTTCTTTGCTTTCCTTGCATATAATTTATTGCTTGTGTACAGAGAAAATATTTGGTCAATTTACTTAAGTTTTTAGTTCTAAATACTACATGAGAGCACCACAGTCTTTTTGCCATGCAATACTTAACTTACCTTTAGATGCTTATATTTGCCTTGGCATAAAAGGAACTCATTTCTTGAGAATCAATTAAGTTTGTTCTAATTCATTTATTAAAAAGAATCTCATGCTGATAAGGGTCAGCTTCTGAGAGAAAGGAAGCCTAAACATACTAAATGCCTAGAAATAACAATACCGATGATACTGGGTTGTATCTCCAAAGCATATCAACAGACAATGGTGACGAAGAAATAACAAGATTCACAACAGCTCATACGATGGGTAAAATGACATGTGGATACAAATTCTTCTTCTAATAATGTAGTATATAATTTTCATATGTTCTCGACAAGATGAAGATAGAGGATAACAAAAACTATGTAGATACGTACAATAATATTTAATACTACTGAATCATCTTCACATGAAAGGAAAGAAAAATAAATCTCATTGTGCAAACTTCAAAATACCTTTGGATAAAACTGCTGAACAAGAAGCCAAATGGATTTAGTTTATGCAGGTATATCCATATCCTTTAAGCATAATAATAGTAAAATCAACTACAGGAAGACAATTCACAAACTTTTGAACCAAATACTGGTGATAAAGGTATGCTATGCAATACCAAAGTATGAGTATACAAGATTCAAGTGTCTTTTATAGTAAAAGATAAACAACCAACTCCAACACCCCCTCTCCCACAGCAAGAGAAGTACCTCAGGGGCCATCCAATATGGTGTCCCAACAACAGAATGTGTATTAACATCTGCCTCAGTCAATTTCGTTGCAACTCCAAAATCTGCAAGTTTCACAAGACCCTGAAAGCATATATTAGCTCAAGAAAGTAATCTGAAGAGCCAGGCCCAGAAAAATAGAGTAAATAGACAAGTAAAGTCTATTACAAAATACTTATTAAAAAATAATATATTACAAAAAATAAAAGCAAATCGAAACATATGGAGAATCACAAGAAACGTCACAGACAATACATCTGCAGATGCACCCATCTTGTCAACATAACTAAAAGAAACACAATGGCTAATAGAAGTATATATTTGTTGTTACAGTATAGATCAAAAAGAACTCCGTACAAAGAATTTAGGAGTACTCGTAGTCAATGGAGACAAATTTTCTGAATAAACACAGAAACATGAATTTTCTTAGCTTGTAAATTCTAATGTACTTTGGGGTATATGCCGTATGCGTATATACCAAAATGTGTGTTTCTAAATTTTGTTTGTGTTGGAGTTGGAGTGTTTGGAATAAGCAGGTATTGACAAAGATTACTTCTAAAACCATTTCCACTACTCACCCTTTATCATGCCTCCCAGAGGGTGGGATGTGGTAGCGTGATATCAGAGCTTAGTCATTAGATTTACTGAGAAAAGAGGAAAATGTTGAAGTAGTTCATGTGAACTTTATAAATTACCGTGGAGAGAAGAGTGATCAACGGTAGAGCAAGTATCGAACATAGTTGTCAATAGCTACTGAGCTAGTAGAGTACTCCCTCCGTCCTAGGATAAAAATCCTTATTACTATTTTGGGTAGTCCCATGTTAAATGTCCACTTTCCTTTAATAACCAAACTTTTACACATTTTTTCCTATTATGCCCGTAACATTAAATATCTCATATTTTTCTTATTCTAATTCTCTCTCCATATTTAATGACATTATTATGGATAATTTTGTTATTTTATTCCTCTTCTTAATATGCGTGAAAAGTTCACTAGGACTTTTATCCTGGGACGGAGGGAGTAATAAAATAGTTATCTTCATCTCCAGAAGATACAATTATAAGCAAACGTACTAGTATTTTTAAAAAATGCAAAAGCAAGAAATGCTAAACCACCTGTACAACTAGTACTAGAAATTACAGAAAATAGAAGAAAGAAGTCATAGAGAATCAATATGATTACTCACACAAAGAGTTTATCACCAAGGAAACAAAGATTAGCATATGAGGGAGGGAGATAGACAATCATGAAAATGTCTCATACGGTATAAAATTGAATTGGCAACGAACTTCACAAAAGAACTATAGGTAATATACCTCTTTGGTCAACAATATATTTGCACCCTTAATATCCCGATGAATCACACCTTGTTCATGTAGATAAACTAAACCTTCCAAAACCTGATCACAAGCATAAAATCATCAAAACAAGATCCAGAACGAAGGCAAAACCTACAAGGTCACTAACAAACCTGAGCAATGTAAACAGCAACCAGTGATTCTGGGAATGGCCCAAACTTATTCGGCTTAATAATGTTTGCAAGTGAACCATTCTCCACATACCTTTGCAAAACAGTTAGTAGTAATAATCAAAACACGTTGAACAAACTTGGACAATCAAAACTCAAGTATCCCAAATCTGACCTAGGGTTCTCTTTCATTTCACCATTACATATGATTATAAAAATACATAGTTCTAGCATACTTACTCAAGAATTATGTGAAGATGACTCTTTGTCTTTGAAGATCCAAGATATTTCACAATGTTTTTGTGTTTCAGATTCTGTAACAGATAAAGGAAAAAAAACAATGCCTTAAGTTACACAGTATAATGCAAATACACCTCTTCCTTTTTTTTGATAAAATATAGTGCGAACACACATTGTTATATCCATTTTTAAGGTTCCAGCAGTAGAAAATTAACTCAACCATAATGGTTATACAACAGTATAGCAGTGCATGTATAACAAAAGAAAGTTAAACTGATCTGCCTCTAATGTAAAACAGTCTAGACCTTTTTCATTTTTTTAATTATTTTTTGGGTTAAGGAAAAAAAATCTAGATTTTAAGAACGACAATATACTGTCGTGAATACGAAATTCAGAACTATTTAGTCAGCCAATATAAATTTTTTAAAGAATTGATGTAAAACTGTAAGCGCATATAAATGTAAAAGAACAAAACTCACCTTCAGCAAATCAATTTCTTGCTGATACATTCATGCATCCCACCAATGACATGACAAAAGGAAAAAGCAACTGGTCAGTCAAATTTTAAAAAGGAACAACCAATGCTGTACTAAAAAAAAGTACATCCATGAAGCTAAAATTTAAAAGAGTTGGCACCAAAATTTAACTAAGGTGCTAAACAACCACAAGACCTGCATCTACTTGATCATACAAATGCATGAGCATGGGCACACGACATAACACATCAGCTAACAAATTTAAAATATAATGCAGCAATTCGATTGAAGGAATGAAATGTGGCATAAATATGGATGCAAGAATGTAATGGAGAAGGGAGTGAAATAATTTTTAACATTCCAGCTGCCTGTTTGGTTGGATTCAATAATCACCAAAGATGGAAAACTTTAAAATGACTCTGTTCTGCAAAATTTCTTTGCAGACATACATTCTCTTTAGAATCTTACAACTTTCTTAACTTGTAAATGAAAATATAAAAGAACAATTGGTTAAGGAGGTTGTTTGATTCACCCTTAGATCATACAGTTTACTGAAATTTGGGACAAATTCGAAGGTTGGAGACCAAGTAGGTAGTTTTTGAATAACCTCAAGGTCGCTGGTTCAAATCCCCGTACTTTGGGGCCAAGCTTAGCAATAAAAAATCAGGTACTTCAATTTTCAACCAATTTGTCGTATTATGCTCAATCAAACTGCAATGAAGATAACACTAATTTTAAACCTTTGCTAACTGCATTTTGTTAGCCCTAATGCTGAACTCATTCTGTTTTCAATTTTCTATCTAGAGATAATTCAAGATGGTTATGGGAACTGAGTAAACTTCAAACAAGGACAAAACTGTATGTATACTTTTACAATTATATACACATATGTGGGCAGAGAAGCTGTTAAATTACCCTTGCACTTGGATATGCGATCATTGGCACTTTCTAACATTAAGCTAACAGCTCATAAAAATTTTTTGTTAGTTGTTCAGTGCAAAAGGGAAACGTGAGATAAGATGAGATAAAATGAAGTTTCAGATAACTTCATAAGTTAAAAGGGATACAATGTGATGTAGCAAAGCGGATAAAAAGCAAATAATAAATAGAAAGATTAGAGAATTAGTGGATGAGAGAAATATATAATAATCAAGCATCTAATACATCAATAAGCTTTATATAGCAACCATGATACTTAAATCTAAATTAAAAAATTAATAAGATCCCTATATAATGTAAATTAAACCCTAGTAATTAAACAAAAGTCGTAAGCAGGAATGACTTTTAATTTAGGACCATGTTGCCTATAATAGGTGTATGTTTAATCCATCATAAATACATCACTTAAGGAATCAAATCATACAAAAGAAGAAAACTAATAGAAGAAGTTGGGAGATAAGCAAAACCATACCATGATAATGTTAAGATCTTCCTGAGCAATATTCTCCAAAGAAACTTGTTTAATTGCAACAAAGTCTCCATTCTCCAAATCTAAACCCTTGTAAACTCGACCATAAGCTCCTTTCCCGATCTCATCGCCAAGCATCTAATATAGAAATGCCACATTTAAAACCAAACAACTATATTCAACAAAATCCATTCCCATAAAATTCAATTACGCAAAATTAACTAGGGGGGGGGGGGGGGGAATCTTAACTGTTTGCATCTTTTTAGTCAACCACATTAGAGACTCGTATTAAACCAAGATCATCAAAAATAATTTTGAATGAGATTATGAGAGATACTCCCTTGAGTATAGCTTTATTAGAAAGGTATTGTTAAGTTGGTATAGGGTTCCACCCTGTTGGCGGCTGTTTATAATAAATTTAATATAAAGATGTTGTTAGGTATGTATACGGGTTCTGCCCCCTCAGGGCTGTTGATAACAAAAAACTTTTGCTTATCGAAAAAACAGAAAAATCATCGATAATAAAATAAATGTCAAATGGTTTTGCATTACTGTTACTTCCACAAGGCTTTTTAATAGTTCCACAAGTAAACCAAAGCTTCACTTGTGATTGGGAATATTATTCTTAGCAAAAAGGTGAATATTGAATTGAACAAGAAGTCAAATATTTTTCACCTCCTTTTCTAAATCCTTATTTTAGAACAACTAGTTTTCAATTGATTAAGGCCGCTACAAGTAATGACCACTACAAGTGCTGTGTGTAGACTAACAACATACCTAATAACTGACATTATGTGTATAAGTTAAGTTGTGATGAAGTGGTTACGAGGCATGCTGATGGATATGACGAAATGCACAAGGCATATAGGTTCCTGCACCATGACTTGCAACGATAGAACCCAATTTGTGGAATGCGCCGGCAATAAGTTTCATGGTAACATAGGGTCACTCATGCTTAGACATTTATTGCTAGGAGTTATGGTTTTGCTCGTCTCCAAAATGGAATTGCTTACAGAATTTATACTGATCTAGGATGATGTGCAATGGTATCTAACTGATTAAGAATGATGTAACAATAGTATCTAACAGGTTAAAACTGATCTGACAGTGGTATGTGACAGACTAAAGCTTCTTTACAATCCTTTTATTTAAAACATATGAAATCCTACACAGCCACACCATCTTGTGTATAACTTTTGTAAAGCTCTAATCTTTCTATGGCATTTCTTTTCCCAAATTCTATATGCTATCAAAATACCATAGAACAATAAAAAAAAATAAGTTGCATAATCTATACAATCGAAAACTAAAGAAAATAGTACAGAAAAATGTTTTTTTCAAAAAAGAACAGAGGTAGTCTACCCAAAAGTACAAATTTTCATTCAAATTCACCACTCTGAATCAGCAAAATCACAGAACTTCTAAATTAACTGCATTTTCTCAGTAACCAAACTGATTAAACTGAAGAAAAAAACACACAAACTAATCCGACTGACTTGCTGGCAATATAGTAAGAACAAACAAACAAGTACCCAAAACACCCGAATAATGAAGAAAACCCTAAGGCTCCTTTGCTAGATACAAAAAATTATCAAAACAGATATACTTCAGTGAATTCAGAGCAGCTTTTATAGTCCCATTAATTTTCCTTTCTCTTCGTGGTTAATAAATTAAAATTGAAGGTGTCAAATAATCACGGACAGCATAATTCTTACATATTTGTTGTCGAGGGTCTTTGATTTGTGGACAGCGGTGGACGTCGATTGGCGGGACATTTTCTCTCTCTGTGAGTCACTCGAAACCCTATAATACTTTCATTGGGAGAGGTGAAAGGATGAGGAGAATTAGTATCGAAAATTTGATGGTTAATTTGAGATAAATCTAGAGAAAGGTCGGCGCGGAGTGCCCGGCGGGGAAAAGTTCCGGCAAGTTTTGAAGAGAGAGAAAGTGAGTATCTGGGACCCAATTTTGGAGGCTCCTATTGGTGACGGAGACTAATGTGCAACTCTCATGTGCCAGTTTCGATCCATGTTGGAATCCGGAAGCACTCTGTATAATGACTTGGATGTTTGAATTTCATTTTATTATTAAGACATAAGAAAGCAAATAATTATATATTTTAATTTTTAAAATTTTAAAACTCAAAACTATTATAATTTTGTTCAATTTTTAAAAAATAATAAATACGATAATTGATTATGATTGTTATATTTATTTGTATTAAAATTAAATAATTTATATTAATTTTAAAAGAGTTAAGTTCAGATAACCACCCTGTTTGAAGTTTGAAGCGGTTTAACCACCTATAACATAGTCGATAAAACTACGTTTAAACACCCGACCTTTTGAGTTGAAGTGAAACCGTTACCTTTTCCATCCAAATTAACTGTGCGTGTATGTCAAACGCTAAAAACGCGTGAAAAGAGGTTGTAAATGTCAAAAAAAAATGATAAATGTCTTAAATACCCCTTGTTCTTCCAACCGATGAAATTAACTTGGGTGCAGAGCCACTGCTTCAAGCAAAGATTCAGAATCTAGTCCATATATCCATAATCCTAAGACGAGATCTGAAGACTCTAGCAGCTGCCATTTTCACCCCATCGTAAAGACTCTAGATCTGAAGACTCTAACAGCTGAAGACTATAGATCTGAAGACTAGCACCCACCATTGTAAGACCCCAACTTATTATAAATAAAATTGAATTTTCCTTTATTCATTATTCTAAATTAATAAGGGTTAATTTGATATAATTCTTTGGTTATGGGTGAAATGTGCAAAGTTTACAAAATAAGCAGTGGTTATAAAATATTCATTATTATTAGGGGAATATTCGTTTGGTCGTGGAATATTCTTTTTTTAATCGGAATCTCCGTGCGACGCAGTAGCGATCATTAGTGGGCCCATAACTGAAAAACGGTTGGATGAAGGAAAGCGACAAAGATTGAGTTTTATAAATAATTGGCGTAAATTATTCTACCGCTAACACTTGTTGGGTTACACGGTGGTTAAAATCTGATAATATCGCGTGGTTGCATGATAAGCACACCGGTATTACATGATATTGTTGAATTATTGATCCTTACGTAAAGAAGGCACTACTCGATAATTATTACAGTGAATTCTTGCTCAATATTATATTGATTCAATAATTGTTGCGTTGATATTTTGTATCATTTGTTGTTTGATAATTGTCATTACACAAAGTATTTTCCATTATCAAATCAATAATTCATATTATTTGAATAATATTATCGAGATAACATTATTGGCAATGTCTAGAAAGTTTTGTCTAAGGAGAGGTTTGAATTCACCTAATTACGGCGTCGATGAGGAAAAATCCTTATTGGAAAGCCCTCTTTCCTGGTGAATTCAGTGCAGTTGTCGATCTTGTGATTCTGTAATATTATTTTTAAATAAGTAATTATTGATTATTATGATAAAGGAAATATTTATTTTATGTGGATATAGATGGAGAAAATTTTTAATGTGACAATTGTTGAAAATTAATATTTTATCTTTTTTCGATAAAATAATTCATTTAAATATATTATTTTAATAATATATTAATTCGGTGATATTTTTATAATGAATGTGGGATATATGAGTATATGAGGAGGTAGAGTATTTTGTGGCATTAAATGTTTAACATATGTTTTTTTGTGTGTCGGTGGACACAATTCTTGAATTTAAAATTGATTATAGGCGTAAAATCGCATGCTTTATGAATTTTGGTCAATTTCTGTTTGAAATTTGGAAAAACTTTCTTCTGCAAAGTTGTAGAGAATGAAATTTTTCATAAAAAGTTGCGAGTTTTGAATTTTTCTGATAACCGAGCTATTTTCTACGAATTGTTGAAGTTTCAGAAAATAAAATAATTTTTATTAATTTATGGGTGGGACCCACTTTTTGGTTGGTGGAATAACCACGTAAATTGCTTTTTTTTCTTCCAAGTTGGTACCTTTAATTGATCAAAAAGAGGTGGCGTAGGAAATTTTGATTAATAATAATATTATTTTATTATTTAGTCTCCTTTGGCGTTCTAACATTTTCCTATAAATAGAGGGCTAAGTTAGAATTGAAAATCACACCAGAAACCAAGTTTTCTCTCTTCTCTCTCTAAATTATCGAACGTATTCTTGTGAGTATACTTTGAGTGTTCTTTATTCTATGCGGGTTTACATCAAGACTATATCTAGAAATTCAATCGGAAATGCGGTTATTTTGAGGTAAGGGTATTAGTTTCTTCTTAAATGATATTTTTCTTCATATCATTATCTTAGGAAGTATTGGTGAACTTTTTATCAAATTTGGAACTTGTTGTGTTTGGGTTACTATTCACGTACTAAGACTATTCACGATATCTGACTATTCACGATATCGACACTTTATTCACGAATACTGGCATTATTCAATAGAAAAATAAAAAATTTCTTTTGTCCAAAATATCTATTCGGATACTAGCTTTGATTGTATCCATGTTTTGATCATTCTTGAATTTTACACCAATATGATTATTTTCAAGTATTTTTGGACATGGGTAAAACAAAGTACGAATCCTTAATCCTTAATCCTCATCATTTTGTTTCACCGGATTCGTTTCTTTAAAAATGTTTTTCATCATCCTCGATCCTAAATGGTGATATAAATGAATATCTTTGATCCAGAAAGTGCAAAGATGAGCGATTAATCGATGAATATCTTTGGCACCAGTAGTCAGGCAAAGATGAACAGTGTTGAGATGAACACGACCAACCTGGTGATATGAATGAATATCTTTGGCTCAGTAGTGCAAAGATGATTAAAGATGTATATTGATTGTTATTACAGGGATAAACTATTGATGATGGACTTTTAAACCTTAGAAGACAGTAGAATTCTTTCTCTACGTGACTCTTCTAATGGATTGTTGTTCCGCTGCATTTATTGATCTAAAACTTGTTGTCTATTGTATTCTATTAGATTTTTCCCTGTTGAAGACTAACGATAATTTGTTGTATATTATCTTAGTCATAATATTCTTTACTGGGCTAGTTGAGCTCACCCTTTTCCTTTTTGTTCCATTTTTCTTCTCAGGAGGTGAGAACATAGCAGGATCGAGTCGGGGTATGGAGTGATGGTTCTAGGAAGATGTTTTAGCTGTCCTCACTATTTCTGTAAAATAGTGTATGAATAATTAATGAGGACTTATTTGGGTGTGTATATTGTCTGTAAGACAATATTTGTATTTAAACTCACAGGATTGTATTATTCTACACGACATATCATATTGTCAAAGTTATAGTTTGCTTTCTATACCATGTATTTTGGCGTGTTGTATACCTATTTTGGGGCGTCACAATTGGTATCAAAGCTTAGGGATATGATCTCCAAGGCGAGATCGGGGAATAGAACCAGGAGGAGAGAGCAGTAAATCCTTCGCTAGTGTGTCCTACCTAAGCTTATTTGTTGGTCGGTCATAATATAGGATATTATTATGTGATATGTTAATTTGTTTAATTAACCCTTGTTTTATGGCGATTTAAGAATGGTCACGAGAACGTTAACAATGGAGTTTATGAGGCCAGTGGAGACGCCGCAGTCTTTACCAACGAGGAGAAACGTCTGACAGTGGCAATGTTCCTCCCGTGAAACAACGCCATTTGAGCAAATGATGAACAGACGGGATGTTTAGAAGCTTTTTGCGGTTCATGCAAAATCGACGAGGGAGACTCGTGTACAAAATACGGGGAGGAAATGATAATGAAACGTGCGGTTTGTCACGGCGAAACAATTCAAAGAGTTGGGACCACCAGATTTCCATGGAAAGCCGGATCCGTCAAGCGTAAACGTGGGTCAAGCAAATTACCAAGATATTCGATGTCTTGGGGTGCACGGAGAATGAAGGTTCCATTCGCCACCTTTATGTTTAAATGGTGAAGCGATTCTTCGGTTGGAATTTGTGAAGGCGTACCCGCCGGATGCACTTAACATGTCTTGGGAAAGATTTGAAACTGTTCAATGACAAGTACTTTCCGTAAAGTATTACGTAATATGAAGGAGGTAGAGTTTATTAGACTCGAAACGAGAACAACATACGATGTGTCTCGATCGAAAGCAAGGTTCGCAGAATTATCCGTGTTCAGCACCTCATTTGGTGGAGAATGAGGAACGAATGACGCGTATGTTTCGAGAGGTCTAAAACCGGAGATTCGTCGATACCTTATCTCTCATAAGTTTTCTCAGTATTCGGATGTTGTCAATGAGGGCTCGCTTATTAGAAGCGAGATAGTGAGTATACTCAACCGAGGGACCACAACCGGTGTAGTCATCGAACGATGATAACCAAATGAGGAGGAAAGAATATGGACAAAGCGGTAACCACTCGGTGGTAATCGTGGACATGATAATAGGAAAGGTGACTCAAGTGGTGATTCCAAGGGTCGTCTCGGATAGGTCGAAATCGGCGATTCACGGAAGGCGTTTGTGCTGTGTGACCGACAAAACGTGAGGAACCCAAACGAGGTGATCACGGGTAAGCTAATCTTGAATTCTTGCGAAGTTTATACCTTACTAGATACTGGGATTCTACCCATTCTTTTATCTCTCCCGCTTGTGCTCAACGTTTAAACTTGACTCAGGAGAAATTAGATTTTGATTTATCTGTTGAAACTCAGTTGGGTGAAACCTTCGTTACATCTACGCTTTATAAATCTTGCATGATCCAAGTTAGCACTATCACATTAACTGTTGATCTTATCTCTTTAAAGATACTTTGCTTTTGATGTGATTTTAGGAATTGATTGGTTAACCACTCATCATGCCAAAATTGATTGTTTTAAATAAGGTGGTTAGCTTTCATATTCTTAACTTGACTCATGTCATACAATTCAAACCACTAAACCACTAAAATCACCATCATTATCAAGCCACAAAGCTATTCGTTTATTGAAAAAAAGCGGATGTCAAGCTTTTTTAGCCCATGTTATGGATTTGAATAAAGACAAGTCGATTTGAATAATATTTACGTGGTTGAGAATTCCACGATGTATTTCTGAAGAGCTTCCTGCCCTACCCCGAACGCGTGATGTTGAATTCTTTATTGACCTTGAACCGCATAAAGCCCATTTCTAAAACCCCATATCGAATGGCTCTATTGAACTTCGTGAGTTAAAAGTCCAACTACAGGAATTATTAGACATCGGTTTATCATTCGTCTGAAGACGTCTCCTTGGGGTGCTCTGCTTTATTCGTAAAGAAGAAAGACGGGATAATGCATTTGTATTACTATCGAGAATTGAACCATGTCACCATCAAGAATAGTATCCGCTACCTCGCATTGATGACCTGTTCGACCCGATTCTGAGGCCTGATTCTTTTCAAAGATCGATCTTAGCTTACGGATATCATCAAATGAAGATTAAAAATGAGGATATTCCAAAGACGGCATTCGGGACTCGATCACGGGCATTATGAATTCTTGGTCATGTCTTTTGGATTGACTAATGCTCCTATTTAACTTCATGGATATGATGAACCGTGTATTTAAGGAATATTTGGATCGATTCGTTGTTGTCTTTATTGATGACATCCTCATCTATTCCAAAGCCGTGAAGATCATGAGCACCATTTGAAGGCTCGGTACTACAAAGACTTCGTGAACACAAGCTTTATGCCAAGTCAAGAAAAATCGAGTTCGCCGAGGAAGTAGCGTTTATAAAGATCCCAAATAATTAATAAATGAAATTTAATTTCCTCTAATTATTATTTTGAAATAGTAAGGGTTGATGTGATTAATGTGGATAGTTACGGGTAAAATACGCAAATATTTCAAAATAAGCAAGTGGTTATAAAATATTCATTGTTGTGGGAATATTCATTTGGTCGTGGAATATTCGTGCTTGTCGGGAATATTCATTTGGTCGTGGAATATTAAATGCTTTGTCGGGAATATTAAATGCGACGCCAAGCAAACCATGTATGTAGGGCCCCATAACGAAAAATGGGAGGAAGAAAATGACAAATATAAGTTGTTTAAAATATAACTACGTAGTTATTCTGAATTTACATTTGTTGGAATACCCGTGGGTTAAAACACGAATATGTCTGGCGTTGTTGAGCGGTAGCACTGCAGTATTGCACAATTATTGACTCTTACGTGAAGGCACTACTCAATAATGGTTACGATAATTCTTGCTTAGATGTTTTATTTTATTGATTCAATAATTCTTTGCGTTGATATTTTATATTCTTTGTTGTTTTAATAATTGTCATTACACAATTTTTCATTGTCGAAACAATAATTCATATTATCCTGAATAATATTATTAGATAACATTATTGGCAATGTCTAGAAAGTTCTGTCTAAGGAGAGGTTTGGTCACCTAATTGCTTGGCCAAGTGAGGAGAAATTCTTATTGGAAAGCCCTCTTTCTCTGAACCTGCTCGTTGTCGATATTGTGATTCTATAATATTATTTGTGAATAATTAATTATTGATTCATATGATGAGGAAAATATTGATTTTATGTGGATATAGATGGAGAAAATTTTTAATGTGACAATTGTTGAAAATTGAAATTTTATCTTTTTACGATAAAATAATTCATTTAAATATATATTATTATATTTTAATAATATAATAATGGTGATATTTTTACAAATGAATGTGGGATATATGAGTATCTGAGGAGGAAGAGTATTTTTGTTGCAATAAATGTTTAAAACATGTTAAACATGTCGGTGGACCCCATTTATTGACTGAAATTTGATTATAACCTCTAAAATCACCCGTTTATGGATTTCGGTCAATTTCTGGTGGGAATTTAGAAAAACTTTCTTCTGCAAAGTTGTAGAAAATTGGATTTCCTATAAAAACTCATGAGATTTGAATTTTCTGATAAAAGGACTATTTATTGTGAATTATTGAAGTTCAAGTCTCAAAATAATTAATTTTGGAAGTTTAAATTATTTTAAATTAGAAAAACGTTTTTTTATTTTCTTCTAGAAGGTTGGCATGTGTGAATTGCTGAGATTCAGATTTCAAAGAATACGTATAATATTTTTATAAATATTAATATTTTATTAAATTTTCTGCTTTGGTGTTCTAAGCGATTTCCTATAAATAGGTCTTGGGTTAAATTGAAAATCACACCGAGCTCAAGTTTTCTCTCTATATATTATCGAGCGTATTCTTGTGAGTATTTTGAGTATACTTTGAGTATTGCTATCTGGTGAAAGTTCAAGATATAGTCTATATCCATTATTCCGGTTAAAATCTTGATCTTTTCGAGGTAAGGGATATTATTTTTTTTTAGTAATGATATTATTTCTTCAATATCATTATCTTTGAAATATTGGTCCAAAGTTTTATCAAATTTGAAACTTTTGGTGTCGGTTACTATTCACGATACTCAAGACTTTATTCACGTATCTCAACCTTATTCACGAATCACGGCCTTTATTCATCGAAAAATGAAAATTTTTCTTTTAAGTCCAAAATATCTATTGTGGATACTAGCTTTGATTGTATCCATATTTTGATCATTCTTGAATTTTACGCCACTATGATTATTTTTGAGGTATTTTTGGACATGGATAAAACAAAGTACGAATCCTTAATCCTTAATCCTTGTCATTTTGATTCAATCGGATTCGTTTTTTTTAAAAATATTTTTCATCATCCTCGGTCTTAAATGATGATATTATTGAATATCTTTGGCTGTAGTGCAAAGATGAATGATTTATGATGAATATCTTTGGCGATGAGTGCAAAGATGAATGATTTCGATGAATATCTTTGATCAAAATAGTCTGAAAGATGAGCAGTGTTTAGATGAACATGACCAATCGGTGAATGTCCTTGGCTCAGAAGTGCAAGGATGAATATTTGATCCCGGATATATATTGATTGATGTTACGAGGATAAAAATAGACGATGAACTTTAAAATTCATACGAGAAGATAGTAGTTTGCATTCTCTACTTAACTCTTCTAATGAATTATTATTTCAATTGCGAATATTGATTTAAAACTTGTTGTCTATTGTATTCTATTATATTTTTCCTGTTGAAGACTAACGATAATTTTGTTGTATATTATCTTAGTCATAATATTCTTTTTTCAAATTAGTCAGCTCACCCTTTTCTTTTTGTTCCATTTTTCTTCTCGTGAGGCGAGAATATAGCAAGAGATTTAGTCGGGGTATGGAATGAAAGTTCTAGGGAGAGTTGTTTAGTAGTCCTCACCATTGTTGTAAAATAATGTATCAATAATTATGATGAGGATTTATTTGTATGTATCTAGATGGCAATATCTCGTATTTAAACTCACAGCTTTACTATTGTAATAATAAAGTTGTAGTTGTTTACATGCAGTATATTGACAACTCGAAATGGGGATGTAGACCTATTTTGGGGGTGTCACAAAGATTCCTTGGGCACGTGGTGTCAAAACAAGGAGTATCTGTTGACGGCCAAGATTGAAGCAATACAAAGTTAGGGAGCAACCAAGTCGGTGGATCAAAGTCGCGACTTTACGGGCTTAAATTTGGTTATTATCGGAGATTTATGGAAGGATTTTCTCGAATCGCTACTCAGATTAACTCAAATGACTCGGAAGGATGCAAAATTCTTATGGAAGCGAGGAATGCGAGAAGAGCTTCCAAGAGCTCAGAGGAGACTCATTTCTAAGACTGTTTCGACAATACCATCTGGTTCGGATGGATTTGTTATCTACATCGATGCTTCGGCAAGGGGTTGGGATGTGTTCTCATGCAACATGGGAAAGTCATAGCTTATGCCTCACGATTAACTCAAAGAATATGAGAGGAATTATCCTACTCATGATCCGGAGTTAGCGGCGATCGTGTTCGCGTTGAAGATATGGAGACACTACTTGTATGCGGGGAGAAAGTAGAGATTTATACGGATCATAAAAGCCTCAAATATTTCTTCACCCAAAAAGAACTCAACACGCGGCAAACGACGTTGGTCGAGTCATTAAAAGATTACGATCACACTATTCAATATCATCCCGAAAAAGCGAACGTAGTAGGTGACGCATTAAGTGAAGATCATATGCAAGCACGAAAGCGATATTGTCAACGCAAAGGCCCATTTTGTATGACTTGCAAAGGATGGAGGTAGAATTAAAGACTCGGGGACCCACATAATGATGGCGAATATACAAGTAGAACCGACTTTAATCGATAAAGTTAAAAAGTCGCCGCTTCAAACTACGGACACAGGGGTGATGCTTATGAAGAAGAAAGTGCAAGAAGGAGCTATTCCTAAGCAAGAATTGATGAGGAAGGAATACTTCGAGTCAATTCTAGACTTTGCGTTCTAACGACTCGACCAAGCATAAAATCATGATGGAGGCACACAACACCCCGTTTGCAATCCATCTCGGGAGTACCAAATGTATCATGATATTCGACATACATTTTGGTGGAACAATATGAAGAGAGAGAGAGATCATGGAGTTTATCTCAAGATGTTTAACATGTCAACGTGTAAAGGCGAGGCATTAAGTGCCAAAAGGTCCATCAGAACCACTTGAGATTCCTAATGGAAATGGGAACACATTACTATGGATTTTGTTACTGTGTCTTCCCAAAGTTTCTCCGAGGCGTAGATGCAATTTGGGTTATTGTTGATAGATTAACCAAGTCTCCGCCCATTTCTTACGATCGCCGAGACTTATCCCCGAACGTCTTGCTCAGTATGTATGTGAATGAGATTATGCGATTGCATGGCATGCCAAGATCCATAGTTTCGGATCGTGACCCGAGAATCACTTCAAGATTTTGGGTTAAACTTGCAGAAAGCTATGGGCACGGATTCTGATTGATTCAAAGATACCATCCTCAAACCAGACGACAATCGAGAGGACTATTCAAACCCTTGAAGATCTATTAAGACGTGTTCGGATTTCAAAGGAAGTTGGGATAAGTACTTGCCATCGTGGAATTCTCTTCAACAACAAAGCTTATCGTTAAAGTATAAAAATGGCTCCATTTGAGGCGTTGTATGGATTTAAAATGTCGCTTCTCCGGTATCTTTGGGGCGAGGTGGGAGAAGCAACATTGTTGGGACCGAGAATTAATACGCATTGACTGAGAAAAGATCCAAATGATTCGACAACGTATTCAAACTTCACAAGATCGACAAAGAGTTATCTTTGATCTCCATGTAGAAAGGACGTGGAGTTTAATATTGGAGATCATGTATTGTTACGTATTGCTCCATGGAAAGGAGTTACAAGATTTGGGAAAAGAGGAAAGCTCAATCCAAGGTTTGTTGGTCCATTTGAGATTCTCGACCAAGAATAGGAACGTAGCTTTATAGACTCGCGTTACCTCCAAGTATGTCTCGTGTTCACAATGTATTCCACATATCTATGCTTCAGAATATGTGAAAGACCCGAACCACATTATTGCGTTAGAACCGATTTAGATAAATGAAGATTTAACATACGAGGAGATACTGCTTGAGATTTTGGATAGGAAAGAGCATGTCTTACGAACGAAGGTTATACCACAAGTTAAGGTTTTGTGGAGAAACCATGCAATTGAGGAAATGACATGGGAGTTGGAATTGAGATGAAAGCGAGGTACCTCACCTTTTCGATATACCAGTAGTCGCGTCGTCAATTTCGAGGACGAAATTTCATAAGGAGGGGAGGTTGTAAGACCCCAACTTATTATAAATAAAATTGAATTTTCCATTATTCATTATTCTAAATTAATAAGGGTTAATTTGATATAATTCTTTGGTTATGGGTGAAATGTGCAAAGTTTACAAAATAAGCAAGTGGTGAGAACATAGCAGGATCGAGTCGGGGTATGGAGTGATGGTTCTAGGAAGATGTTTTAGCTGTCCTCACTATTTCTGTAAAATAGTGTATGAATAATTAATGAGGACTTATTTGGGTGTGTATATTATCTAGAAGACAATATTTGTATTTAAACTCATAAATTGTATTGTCGTATTCTACACGACATCCAGATTATCAAAGTTGTAGTTTGCTTTCTATACCATGTATTTTGGCGACTCGTAATGGGTGTTGTATACCTATTTTGGGGGCGCCACAACCATCGTAAAATTTTCACCCCAAATCAAATAAGTTCTGCAGCTTTTAGCTTGATTTTTCCCAAGTTTGTTGTTCCTAAAGAATTTGCCATTTTGTATTTACGCCTTATATAGGATCTCTTATTCTCGTAGCTACCTTATAAAAAACATTGTACTTTGCCATCAATGTCCACTAAGATGGAAGATGAACTAGATTCTTCAAGCAGCTTTGAGAGGGAAAGAAAGTTGCGAAAAAAGATTCATTAATCTTTATTTTATGTAGTTAAAATTAAGTTTCTCTTTGGGCTTAGATTTGTTTATCTTATTGTATTTTATATCTGATTAGAGGTTAATCCTTTATTCAGTACTGGTTGGAAAAAAAAATTTGGGTTTGGCGCCGATGGTGGTGGAAGAGGTTGTAGGAGCGGTAGATGAACATGAGATTGTATTTTTAATTAGAAATTTTATTAGAGATTTGTGAATTGAAGCATTAGGAGCAATCTATTCTTTTATTGATTAATTCTTTCACGAAGGCAAGTCCCTAGCCAGAGGAGGCTACAATGTGCGTCTTCTCATGCATTATTTGAAGATTTCACTGATGCAAGATAGCTTCTCATTGTCTAGAAATTGGTAGATCTCAAGATTTTCATTCTTAATGTTTATGAAGTGAAACCGTGTTGAATTTCTCTATCCTTTTCTTTTTCTTTTTAAATCCTTAACCTTTTATTTATGATGTATGCTGATGGTGATGTAAGTTCGGCAGTGCAACTTTATGTTAAAGAATCCAGTAAGTTTATGGTGATGTTTGTGCTTGTTTTTGGCTGGGTTTTGATTGTGTCTGTTCTTGGCTGGGGTTTGATTGTGTTTGTCCTTTAAAGATTTATTTATATAATTGTTTTGGTCTCTTTGCCGGATTTTATGGTGATGTTTGTGTCGGATTTTATGGTGATGTTTGTGCCTGTTCTTTTTTCCTTGCAAATTTTCTGTTTACCATGGTGAGGGTAATTAAGTCTTTAGCCAAATAAAATAACGGAGTTAAGGCGGAAACTACTTTTTCACTTCAACTCAAAAGGTCGGGTGTTTAAATGTAGCTTTACTGACTATAGGTGGTTAAGTGGGAAACCGCTCAAATCTCATGTGGTCATCTGAACTTAACCCATTTTAAAATTTAAAATTTTATGAATTGACTCTAAAATTTTAAAATCTATATTTAATTTTGTAACAAATGGAATATTTGTTATTTACAACCCATTGTGCAATATTTATTCTAAAAAAATAGAATAATTGTGTATTGTACTAAAAATTTGTGTACGTGTCATATATAAATATAATTTTTTACTTATATAGTAGTTTAACAATAATTATGAAAGTTCTACTTTATATTGTTATAATTATTATTGTACAACTCATTTTAGGAAATTATGGACCAAAAATTAAGTTGAGATCATAAATTATTGTATTGTGATTTAGTTTTTTAATGAATAAAAAGTGGAAATGATGTTTATATCATTAATATTGTAAATAACACTAATAAAAAAAAAGAAATAATATTAATCACTGCTTACTAAATTGATCAACCCATATTATAAATGACATAAAGTTTATATTTTCTAACATAAGAAATTTTGTTGCCATGCTACTAAATAAAGTATTATTTATTTTAAAATAACTTATAAATTATTTTAAAATAAATTATAAATATTTATTTATATTTTTATTTAAAATTTAACTTGTAAATAAAATAATAAATTATTATTATCAGAATAATAATAAATGACTTAGAAATTAGAAGTATTGTATTTCAAATTTATAAATAAAAATATTTTGGGCAGATAGTATCCATGTAATTAAGTATTTTATTAGTTCCAAGACAGACTTCAATCTAAAGTGGTCGCGTTGAAGGGTTTATCAGTTCACCACCACTCCATCTCATAGGACAAGGAGAAACGGAGAGAGGAAAGAGAGCTCAGAGAATAATTATAGTAAAAAAAAATAAATTGGATTTCTGTGAGTGAGTGAATGAATGAATGACAAACCCAGAGGCTGCTTATCCCAATTCATCATCATCATCATCACCATGTTCATCCACGACGACACTGCTTCTAACTTTGGCTCTTTTCATTCTATCGTTATCGTCGGGATCAATACAGACCGTTGATTCTGAATCGCAAGGCAGCAGAGAAGTGGAATGGCAGATCCTCACTAAACTCAATTTCTCTTCTCAGATCCGACTCCACCCCCACATCCTACTTTTAGTCACCGTTCCATGTAATACTCTCTCTATTATAATTGTGGGTACGGATGAATTTTATTTTATTTAGGAACAGTTTATAATCAGTAATTAATGGGCAGGCCAATTAACTGAGTGTTTTTGTGAAAAGGGTACTTGTAAAAGCGATAAAAATTGGACATTTATAAGGAATTGGTTTTGATCAAGTACACGTAACTTAACTCGGCTCAGTACTATTTGTATACACACATCTTTTATGTGTTTTCTGAATTTGGGGTTATCTTTTTGAAAATAGGAGTAGGGGGAGGGTTTAATGAAAACATGTTCAAAGGTTGTCTTGTAAATGTGGCAGAATTTTTTCTTCGGAGTAAATTATGTACCATTATAGAATTACTTTTCGGGATTGATTTTTTTTTTTCAAGCAAAAAGTATATTCCAAGTTTTTTAGGATGCTTATCCTGTTCAAAAAGATAGTATTTTGACAAAATCTGAGATTTTTTGGAAGGTGTTTTGTAAGTAATTGATCATTCTTTTTTAGGACACTTGGTGATCAAACACATATCCAAACAGAATCCGAGCAGTCTTTCAGCTTATTTGTCATTATTTAGCAAATTTTAGATGTGGGAATCTAAGCATTTTATCCAGATTATTCAAGCAAGCACAATAGATTGTTTCAAAAATAAGAATAATCCACATAATAAGCAAACGATAGAAGTGAACCCAAACAGGCTCTATATCATAATTGCAATAATGTAAGGATTTACTATATATTTTTTGCTGGCGTGGTTGTAGTTTACTTGTCTTTGTGTTAGTTGATGTTCAAGCTTGTAAGTTAATGTTTTATAGTTCAAACTTGCACTAATATCAGATATAAAATGTCGGTAAGCATACTATGCTTTAATCTGATCAGTTTATTCTTTAATACGCAGGGTCTGGTGAGTCTCGAACTCTTATGAAGGAATTAACTCACATTGTTAATAATAAGCAAGAGAAGTTTGGCACTCTGAAGCTTATGCTTGTCTATAAAAGTAGCGATAAGATACTGGCAGATGCCCTTGGTGCTACAGAGGGAATAACAGTTTTATACTACCACCAATCTTTGTCTTATAAGTATCAAGGTCCACTTCGGGTTCAAAATATAATATCTTCTGTTCACCATGTTATGAAGCTTATGCCCGAAGATATTCCCCTCAAATCTATAACTACACCAGAGAACTTGAAATCATTTATTGAATCAACTGACAAGGCATTATTACTCTTGGAATTTTGTGGATGGACCCCGAGATTGCTGGCCAACGGCAAGAACAATGGAACTGAAAGTGAATTTGGTATCTTCTTATTATTCTTCCATGTTAATCATATGAGCTTTTAATTTTTTTAAAGGAATGAAGAGAAATCCAACCTTATAAACTGTGTGGTCAAAAATGGAGTTTTATGGGCTTACTCCCCGTTCTCTCTCTGATAAAATTCTGGATGGAAAGATTGACGTCCAATTGGCTGCCGTTTTGAGTTAATGCTACTCTGTTTTCCTATCGTCATATGTAAGCCAAACGTATTGTTGAATATCATATCTTATAGAAATTATGCAATCGTGAATGATAGGCAATAATTCTCAAGGAATTTATTTTGACCCCTAGGTAGTAGATGAACAATTGTGAATTCCTATCTTTTGAACATCCAAAATCCCAAGGGAATTACCTGTCCTGATTATTCTTTTTATTAATACATGATTTACCTTACTGTATTTGCTATGCCTAGAAAATGAACTTCAAACTGTGTTTATCATCAACATTTAAGCTGTATGCTGATGTGTTGAAGCTGGCTTAGACAATGCTTGTAGCTTGTGTGCCTGACATCTGATTTTGATTTCTTACTCCTTTGGTGGTAGTTTTGTTATCTATATGACCACAGACCAGTAGAGGCCTTAGCCTTTTGTTCTATGAGTGATAAGAAATGAGGCATTTACCAGTTGTCACCAGAGATTATATTAGTGCCTTTGGACGTGAATCACATGATTTGTCTAGTCATCATTCTCTATACAGATCCATGTTGTTCTTTTTTTCCCAATGTTTCTATTGTTTTGCTGTCTTATCCTGATCTTCCTAGCACTATATTATGTTTTTCTAGCAATGCTTTGTTTAGTTTGTCTTTTAAGGCAAGTTTGCTTGAGATTTGAACATTGGTGAGTGGTGACTTACTCTGTGATGCTAACAACAACTTTATCCTTGCAGAGGGTATTCTTGGTACAGGCTTCAACCTTGAGACTAATGAAACATTTGCTGCCGAAGGGAAGAAGAACCAGAAGGTGGATAAATGTTTCTTATTGCATTGTTGAAACGTAAAGAATATAGAATCTTTTGTAATGTATTTATACATATTTTCTATGAAAGCAGAAAATGGAAAGTGAAAAGATGAACTGTGGCATTGATAGTGGGTCTAGTGCAAATCCTTGGCCTGGAGAATTTTCCCCTATAAATGGGAGTGATTTCCTGGACTCTGAGAATGGGGTTTCCTGTAGCTTTGACGAGTTCCAGCGGTTTGAAGCTTTTTTGCCAAAGTTGATGACTGTTGTGAAGGAGTTCTTCCTGCCTCCTGAAAGGCTAAGATTTGGTCTGGTTCGTGAGAGATCTCTGCTTTCATTTCTAGGTGTTCAAGATTCTGATCCATGGTTGATGATGCTTTACTTCGCGGGCTGTCCCAGTTGTTCAAAGGTTCTCAAAGAAGGGGTTGATATCAAAAGTGCTCTACAGATGCAAGCTTCACCTGTTTTAGAGGTATGCTTTTCTGTTATGCTTGTCACTTGTCATCTTTTCATCCAATATAATATGAGGTCCCCTTAACATACATGCGGTTTATCCTTAAAACCATACAACGTAGTGGTGCCATATGTTGTGGCTCTGTCATGACATTAATTTTCCTTAAACTGACTTGTTCAAAATAGTTAGACATTTGATGTGATCTGCTCATCACATAATTTTGTTATTTAGTCATCCACAATGAACGCACATAGTTTGTTTAATTAAATCAAGTGTAGTCCTTTTTCAATTTGCAAAAAGAATTCTTGCAGCTTAGCAGTTGTTGGAAGAGTATAGTTATAGCTTTTGTCTTGGCAAGACGGTACCTCGGATTCTTTGATTGATATGCATTCTCTGAGATCTTAGAACATGCATGTTTGATGGTGGCCAGTTGACAAGCTTACTCTTCTTATATACGCGGCGCGTTGTCTGACATGAGTGACATTATAAAAGTTTCTAGATGCTTGTGGTCCATTGTCACAGACCTGTTACTGATGTTACTGTTAATATTCCTGTTCACTTCTGCACCGGTAATACACACACATGATGTATGTAGTGCGACACATACTCTTAGATATTAGAACATGTATGTTTGATGGTGGCTAGTTGACAAGCTTACACTTCTTATATATGCGCCTGTGTCTGACATGAGTGACATTATAAAAGTTTCTAGATGCTTGTGGTCCATTGTCACAGACCTGTTACTGATATTACTGTTACTCTGTTAGTATTCCTGTTGACTACTGCACTGGTAATACACATACGTGATGTATATGTGGTGCAACTTTCTAAACAATATGTCAGAGGCACTCAGGTTTAGGTATTGGTCTGGTGTCATACTCATAGAAAGTGTTCAGATTGGTATTGGATTTTCTGGTAAGGTTATTACTGAATGAAACTTCAATGCAATGGAATCTAGTGGAGACTTGGAAAATTTTGACATCATACTGGACGGTTTATGAACATAAAGCACTTCTAAATTTTTGGGTCAACTTTTGATGGTATCAATGATGTCTATTTCTTATATGCAGCTCAAAGGTGATGACAATAATCTTGAGCCTGCTTTACCTGCAGATAAGCCATCGATACTTCTTTTTATTGATAGATCATCTGAGTTGTTGGAGATTAGAAAAAAGAGTGATGAAGCTCTTGGTGCTTTTAGAGAATTAGCACTGTACCATTGGATGAATGAGCAAACCACTGCCAAGTCTCAAAAATCTTCTCTTGGAACTAATCAGTCACCAACGAGAATAAAACATGTTGCAATAGATAAAATTGATTCAGATTTGCAAGGTAATTCTTTGCGTGAGATCCTAACATATCTTCTTCAGCACAGGAAAGAAATCAAAATAAGCTCACTTGCCAAAGATGTAGGCTTTGAACTTTTATCTAATGATTTTGCCATAAAAATAGCAGAAGATTTACCATCAGAGGTAAAAGTTCAGTCTAATCAGGTTTCAGCAAAACTGCCAATAGAAGATCTTAAAGGTAGTGGTCATTTCAGCGAGAATCAGACACCGGATATGGCTGGTGGTACCGACGAGGAGCTATCAAAATCTGCGGGTGCTGAACTTTCTCCAGACGAAGTCAAGAATACTTTTCATGATTCAAGCAAACAGTTATCTGTAGGTCCTGACCCTCATTTTATAGATGAAGTGGTTGCTAGTGCTGCAGATGGGAAGAGTGAGAAAACTTTACCAGATTTTGAACCAGGGGAACATCAGCTTCATTTCCCAGGTTTCAGGGGTACCTTTTTCTTTTCTGATGGTCGATGGAGGTTACTTAAAGCACTGGTTCATGTGTCAAAGATCCCGATGGTGGTGATAATTGATCCCCTTTCGCAGCAGCATTATGTGTTAGCTGAGGAGGAAGTTGTCAGCTATTGTTCACTAAGTGATTTTCTTGATAGTTTTCTTAATGGAAGTCTTCTTCCATATCAATACTCTGAGTCTGTTATTCAGAGTCCTACAGAGGCTCCAAGACCACCATTTGTTAATCAGGATTTTCATGAGGTGGACTCTATTCCTCGAGTTACCACCCATACATTTTTGGAGTTAGTTGTTGGTAATCAGTCTGATTTGACAAATGCTGGCAATGCTTGGAAGAAAGACGTCTTGGTTCTTTTTAGCAATAACTGGTGTGGATTTTGCCAAAGAATGGAGCTGGTTGTTCGTGAAGTACACTTGGCCTTTAAGGGGTATGTGAGAATGCTGAAGGATGGAATTAGGGAAGAGAAATCTTCATTGACTACTGGTAAGTAGTGAAGTACATTTGTTTAAATTTCAAACTGCTAATTTTCTGTGTGCCTATGTTCCCTTCTCATGCAAATGCATTATTGTTAGTTCATCTTTATTTCTTTTTCCTTTATAGATTCTCATGAATAATTCCACCCAGTAACAAGTTCTTAGCATGCTATATCTTATACCACCTCCAACTTAATAAAGAAAAAGAGAGGAAAAATCTTATGCTACCTTTATCTTGCAAAGATAGGCCCTTTTTTTAATTTTTAGGATGGAATTTTAATTTAATCAGGAATATAATACACAAAATCTGTTAAAAAAAATTAATCACTTGCATTGTTGGCAACTCTTTTTTAGAGTGTGCGGCATGGATTTTAGGACTTGTCAAAAGTATATTTAAATATCATCGCTTCGGCGGCCTTCATATGACTTTGATATCACGGGCTGTTTTTTCTGATCATAAATATAGTGAAAACTCATAAGATTGGCGAGTTGTGAGATCTAAGAGAAGAATTATGCCTCCACTTTCTTGATCCATTATGTGATTGTCTATTTTGCCCCCCAACATAGCAACTGTGATTGTGAACATTGTTTAAAACCTTTGAATCAAATAACTTTCGATGTCTGTTCATGTATTTGATGGGTGGTTAGATATGTGGCAGATGATGACATGAAAAACTCTAATTTGAAGCTTCCGTTGATTTACTTGATGGATTGCACACTGAATGACTGTAGTTTGATCCTAAAATCATATACGCAGGTACAGCATGCAGCTTGTGAAATTCATATCTAATCTTACCTTGTATAATGTATATAATTTACTTACTCTATTCTTCTTATGTGCTTGAATAAGCAGAGGGAGCTCTATCCTTCTCTGCTGTTATTTCCAGCAGAAAGGAAGAAAGCTGTCCCTTATGGTGGTGATATGGCAGTATCTGAAATTATAGATTTTATAGCTGATCGTGGAAGTAATTCTCAGAGATTTTTCAGGGAAAACGGTAACTATTCTTGACACAGTCAATTTTCTTAGGTGTTTGAAACATGTTCTTGTATTTTCTATATAAATTTATTTCCTTTCATAGGTATTTTATGGACTAAAGCTTCACGAGGAGTTAGGGATGACAATTTACATAAAGACGCATCACAAGTTGCAGTTGACGAGGAACTTACTTCAGCAAAGGATAATTACCATGAGGTTCTACTAAAAGACAGGGGGCAGAGAATTAAAGTTAGAGACAATCAAATCAGACCTCTTAGATTGAATGGCTCACATGAAACAGCCCCTCAAATGGTTGCTGGTTCGATACTTGTTGCAACTGACAAGCTTCTAAATTTGAATCCTTTTGACGGATCTAAAATCCTCATTGTGAATGTGAATCGAAGTACAGGATTTCAAGGTCTGATTATCAACAAGCACATCAGTTGGGACTCGCTAGGAAAACTCGATGAAGGGTTGGAACTGCTAAAAGTGGCACATCTGTCTCTTGGGGGACCTGTCATACTACGGGAAATGCCTCTAGTTGCTTTAACTCGAAAATTTGTTAAAGATCATTGTGTGGGTGTTCTACCAGATGTTTACTTTCTTGATCAGTGGGCAACACTTAATATCATAGAAGGGCTCAAAGTAGGTAACTACACTATTTCTGACTACTGGTTTTTCTTGGGGTATTCAAGTTGGGATTGGGACCAGCTATTTGATGAGATTGCTGACGGTTCCTGGAAAATAAGCAATGGTGATGCGGAACAGTTAGATTGGCCATGGGGGTGATTTGACCTGACCCCCATTACCTAGATTGTATTTTATATGCCGGAGCTTTGGAGTTCCTCAAACAGGGGTTCTGAAGAGCGGAAAAAGAGAGAATATTTAGAAGATGAGGTTAGTATGTATACACAGGCACTTTATATCAATCTCATATGTCACAGAAAATGTACATGTGTTTTTACTATTCATTTTCAATACCTGGAAATTGATTCAATGATGCATAAACACCTTCGATTGTTTTTGTCATTTCTAGCAGAGTATGTAGAAATATTTCAAAAACCCGAAGTTCACAAATCAGATCCTCGTGTTGCTTTTGTAATTTGTTAGATAATTGTATTGGAAACTGTTATTTTTGTAAGCAAATTTGGGACTGCTTCATGCTCAAATGCTTTCTCGTGCTTAATAGTGAGAACAAATGAATTATGCAAGTATCTCAGATTGAAGTGCCAATGTATTTTGTTAAATCAAATCAACTTTTGGTGTGAAGTCTCATATATATCTCCATCAACGAAGCACATTTTAGGTAAAACATGAGATGATGAACAATTTTATGAGCATTGGGATTCTGATAACTTCATATTTTTTGTAATATGCACACATTTACACAGTAAAAATGGTATCTCATTTGAGATGAACGCATTTATCATTTTGAAGCCTATGGTCAAAATAAAAATAAAAATTCCATCCAATTCGTAGGACTTCCTGGTTCAAATTGGCAGCCAATGGAGCAAAAAATCAAAGTGGATAAAAACAAAGACTTGGAATATACAACAGACTAGAGATCTCATGGTACTTGGGAAAATTTACACTTAAAAAAAACACCCAAAAAAGTTTCACCATCCCTCTTCAAGTTTCATTTATCATGGCTCTTCCTGGTATTACAAAGACTTGGAAGAAATCTTAATGCAGAAGATGGGAAATTGAAGAAACGGATAAGATTTTGAAGGTCTCTTTCTCCAATTCCATCATTTTCATCCTCGGCGCCCTGTGAACTTAAATGACTCAAGTAGGTCGTCCCTTCGTATATGAAGCACAACTGCTGCCATAGAAGCACACATAACCCAATCTCCACCAACACACTAGCAATAAAAATGTAAACAATAACAAGTCCTCTTGGGGACAAAAACAGAGCAGATCTCAGTAAAGCAAGAAAAATTTCCTTTAGAGTCCCAAAAACCAAGTCATTCCTAGCAAACTCATTCAAAAAAGACGGACGTCTAAATATTAATGGTGGCCAAATTTGGGTTGCTGCATAAGCAGATATGATGGAAACATAAACAGTACTCATCACTGCTGAAATGAGGAAGAGAATGAAACTTCGATGGTTTGCTGCCCCGACACAGTTACCAATCTGCATATAGTCAACAAGCCAACCATTACTATAAAATCCTTATAGGAATATACTTTCACCAATATCTACACTCATTTAGCAAGGGGGGAAAAGACGTAATACAGAAACTGTTTTATGTTATACGCATCCACGCAATTCTCCTCTAATCTTTAAAATTATAACCTGTGCCTCAAATTTATCTTTTAGACATACAGAAACCAATGGACACTTACGAATGGGCAGTGATGATCCATGTCCAACACACACATTCCACATGATCGGCAGTGATGACTCCTCGGAGACTTTGGCTTTGAACAATAGAGACAGAATGTATAATTGTCAAGACCACCTCTTCCAACTACTGGGTAGCTACCCCATGGTATGATTGGCGGAGCACCGGCAGACCGAAAAGCCACAAAGTAATATGTAGAAATGGTAGTAACAGATAAGATTATCACTAAGCTGCAGTGAAAGGCCCCACAAACATAACTGATAGAAAAGACTACTGGAGATATTGCCCAGATACTGCCACCTGCAGTTCAGGAATATTAATCAGAAACAGACATGGTAAAGTTTCAAAAAAAAAAAGTACAGCAAACTGAGAAATCAGACGCTACAAACCAACAATGCAAATTGATAGTTGTTCTTAGGGACTGGGATCTGGTGGGAAAATAATGAAACAAGTATGCCAAAAGTATATAAAGAGAGATGGATTCGAGCAAAGAAATTAATCATAATATTTAGCAGGAAAAGTTTGCTGATCTAAGACCACATTCCAATATTTTGTGCTAATATTTTTATCTTATTCATCAATAAGACAATTACTCTTACTTCTCAAAATGATCAAACTTGTTAACCAAATTAGTACCCCTTCAAGAAAGTGACAGCCTGGAAAGGTTAAATTTAACAAGATGTATGTTGGGGGAAGGGGATCGTCTTCTGGCCCAAGAGTCACAAAGAAGGACTTTCGTTTTCCTTTTCCTCTCAATTTTTTCAAGAAATAAAGTTGTCATAAATTTCATGGGTTTGAGAAACAATTTGGTGTTAGTTATCATCTGCAACTTCAGATAGACAATTGTTAAGAAGTCAGCACAGATGCTGCTCTCCACTAAGCATGTATGACCACTGGCACTTTCAACCTTCTCCAAATTTATTGGTAAACATTAAAGTGTTGTATTAAGTTCAGTAACCTTTCTAGATTATCTTTGATAATGTATCTTCATTAAGACACTGGCCTTCAGCAGTAACAATCAAGATAGAAGCATAAAGACTCTCAGGTTGAGCTAGACAGAAAAACAATTTAAAGCATAGTTGTATCTTTCAGCAGTCGGCGCTGGCAAAAGCAAGTTTCTGATCGAAAGTCCATTACTCCATTTCTTAGGTGCTATATTTCTTTTGACTTTTTTTTGTTGGGTAAAGTTTCTTCAACTCATTACTAAATGTTATTCATCGATTCTCAGCGATCTCATTAGTAGATGTATTAAGTTTATACTTTAATTATTCCCTTATTTTCCCTGGCCTAGACCATGACTAGCAATTTCAATCTCCAAAAAGGAAAGAAACGTTGTTGTAATTTCTCTTTGGATTTACAGGTGTACCATACAAAGCATTTGAGAAACAACATAACAGAAAGAAACTGAACAATTATGCTTCATCCTGTTTTATGTATCATTTTCTTTAACAATGCAAGTGCTACGGATGATTTAAAGAAGCCACTGGCAGTAGTTTAAGATAGTATTTTTTCTAAATTCTTAATCCAAAATTTCATTAGGAATTGGGAAATTGAAATTTCTAAATATATTGCTCATAGGTGTAACAATCGCTGCCAAATCCATGCTTTAGAGAGAGACATAAAATGGGATGGGAGTGAGTAATATCCATGCCAGATTACAGTGACCATTACAAAAGATAATCGAAAGAATAATGCAAAATTTGTGAGTGTGTGTTCTAATTGGATATCAAAGACTCAAAGACTTACATATCATGAAGATCATGAATACAGATAAGAGACAAACAAAGAAGCGGTCTCGCAGACGTCTCCACCAAAAGTACTTGTTATCAAGTTTACATGCATTGAGGTTAGTTATAGCTCCACACCAGTCACATATGAAAGCAGGTGCATAAGGTGAAACAGTAAGGTGCAAACCACAACCCTAGCAGGTTGTTTCAAAATCCTCAGTTACAGATGTTACATGATGCTCCTTCTACATGTAAACAAATAAATGAGAAGGCATGAAAAAAGAAGTTTTTTTCAAAACTTGAAAAATAAAAGGACTCATGAATCACAATTACAGATATTACATGATGTTAGCATGAAAACTAATAAATGAGCAGGCAGTGTCAAATGGGAAAAATAGTTCAAACATTAATAACATGAAAAAGGATGTCGTAATAAATCAAATTGTTTCTTAAAGTGTATTACACATAGGCAAAAGAGTCAATAGTCATCGCTAAGAGTGTTTAAAAATTTAATCTAGGATGAGTCTTTGTCCGCTTCTTTGTTCACTTTTTTCATTGATGTGTTGCTCAGGATGGTTAGAGAGCAAAAGGATTGGTATTAGAAGAACGTAGTAGATAACTTGTAGGTTTTGATGATTTTTAAGCATACTATAATTACATCTCAGGTTTCATGATCAACTTATCTAATAAGAGCAATTTGGCGGGTATTGATTTCCCTGCTCAGGGGGTAGTCAGAAATCAATCCAGCAGTGGATACTATCCTATTATTCTTTGTGGTTGTATCACCTTGATTTAGGCTTCTTTTTCAAGTACCCCTACCTTTTTATTTTTATTTATTTATATTTTTTAAGGATTCCCATTAGTATGATTAAAAGACTTGAAAATCTGATGAACTTTTTTTGTGAACCAGTCTCCAAGATAGAATATTACCAGAGGGATTAAAAAGAAGAATCCCCTTCAACCATTATGAACTCAGGTACAGCCAACCATCCATGACATATAAAGCAGAACTGCAGAAGTGGCAGGGCGGACAAGTGGATAATTTTAAAATCACTCCACAAGGGGGTTGGACAAGTGGGGAATGTTGGGGAGAGTTGTATGTAAGCCTTAGCTAGGTAAGCGTCTTGCACTCTATCGTGAATCTCAGTATGATAAAAACAGCAGACCCAGTATCCTATGGAAGTGATCCTAATTTCACTTTTTCATTATCAAGTGTTTCATATAAAGTTATTACCTTTTGGCGGTTTCGATAATGTTCCACAGCTAACATTCTGTTCTTCTTAGTAGAAAGATGATATTTACGAGGATATATTTACCAAAACAGAATCAGAGATATTTCCAGTTTCCTAATTATCCTCAGCATACTCAATCAGGATCCATATAGACCAAACCTATGTATAAGACTATTACACAGTACATTTATCAAAAAGAGTTTGGCCTCATCATGTGCATCTGAGCATTCAAATCATAAAAATGAACTACTATTATCAATCTAGAAAATTTAATGACTTTGTTATGAGTTTTTGGCATATATATGATGACACCAATCTCTCTGTATCCATAAACAGCAAAGTAAATGCTGTCTACCCATTTGTTTCCTTGAAAATGCATGGTAACCAACATCCAGTTGTAGCACATGATAACATAATTAGACATTAAGAAACTAGAACTGTTCGATCTGTTAGAATTATTTCTCTACGGTAGCCAACTGTTAAATGCTCTGACATGATTAGCCATTTAGTCCATACAAATAAACAAACAGCCATTATACATAAGCACATAAACAGTGAAGCAACAGCATTATACCTCAAACTTCACAAATACTGATAATAAAAACTCCCAATAATGGATGTATCATTTAAAAATGACAAAGACAACATATTTATTGAAAGGCCGTATCAATCAATGTAAAAAGAATATCTACATTTTGAATGAATTAATGTCAAATTGTCAATAAACGGATATTTTACAGTATGCCAATGTTGGGATTTCGTAATCAGATGAGATAATCATCATATGGAGCTTTAACCATCATCAAATTGAAAGCATGCAACATTAAACTAAGCTCAACATTTTAAATATTAATTTCACAATTTAATATCAACCCTATCAAATGAAAGAATGAAAGAAACAACATAATCTGAATTCAGAATCTCAGATATAATTCACATTGTGTGATCATTAATCCAAAACAAACAAACAAAAGTTAAATTGATTCATACCTATATCAAAAAGATCCTAAAGAGAGAAGAAAGAACCTGAGATGGGTCGTCCTGGGCTTCCGTGGAGGCTGGTGACGGTTCGGTGGTCGGGGATTCCGTGTCATCCATCCGGCCCTATTTTTCAAAATAATGACCCCCAATATTTTGAATAATACAAAAAAATTGAGAAACCAAAAACCAGAGGCTTATTTTTTACTTTGATTTTTATTTTTTATTTTGGGTTGGGGGAAGTAAAAGCAGATGGACGTTTGTTTTTTTTGACCGACTTTTTTTTAGAAGAGAAAAAAAAAGGGGTATTTCTGTCTTTCTTTTTCACACACTAAATTTTATTATGAGTAATGTTATCGACACAAATTATTCTATAAATATTTTATAAATTATTTGATGTGACATACTTCATCTTAGCATATTGTATATCACATCAATAATTTATAAAATAATTTGTGTTTATAACATTATTCTTTTATTATTAGTTATAGAATTTCGAGTTTATTTAGTTTGATGTCGATGTATAAATTAAACATGTAAAATTACTAATAATGCATACGATGAGGTGATCTGCACCAGTAAAAATTGAAATCTTTTACTAATACAATAATTATTGTTTACTTTAATAATTGATCAAGAGAACCTACATTATAGTATAATTTAATTAATTATCCAAATGAAAATCTAAATACAAAAATCACTGAATATGAATAAGACCGAATCCGTAAATTTGTACTTCAAAATGTCATTTTGCTAATATTTTTTGGTGAATGGTAAAATGTTATAGCACATTAATATTCTCCATTTCAAGGTACACCATAAATCATTGTCCACTTGGAGTCTTGTGTGCTAATAATCTTTTCGTCACAAACTATAAACATAACTGTAAGCTAATCATGCCTCTAAACAAAATCTCATAAGCATAATATAGTTTTTATTAAACAAACATCACCAAAATTGTTTCTAATCACTTCACATATTCCAGCATTTCACTATCTAAATGACCAAGTAGAACAACCAAACTCTATATTCACCATCCATCCAGCAGATTACAAAATTAAAAGCAGAAGGCAGCACAGCAGTGTCACTTTTATAGGTTTTATAGTCGGGATCCGGACAGGGAAAAAAGGAAAGAAAAAAAAATACAGCTTTGTCACCATCTCTAAATGATTGCCACAATGACAGCCAGTTTCAACTTCTTGCCTAGAACTTAAATATCAGATGCTAGGAAGTTCCCAGAGAGAGTTACCTGCAAAAATATAAAATAACTCCGGTAATTCTTTTCAGCTACATCCTCTCCTGGCTACTTGGTAGAATTTATTATAGATAAAACTAAACATAAACAATTCAACATAATATAAACTCTCATCCCAAGAAAGGCAGGGAGAACAGCCATAGATCTTATTACGCACCTTCTCACCCAATTTGAATAGAGGAAGACCCTTGTAAGGGCATGTACTGCACCGGAAAGCATCACCAAGCCCACACTGCACATGTACATCGAATTTTCAGAGATGAAGGAAAACTAACAAATCATAATAAAGGTCCATAATACAACAAAAAACAAGCCACAGAAGTGAATGTGGTGCTACCAGCCTACCAGGCCTTAGCAAACAGAGAGAGAGATCAACCAAACCAGAAGATTCTATTGATTATCTACTTTTATTTTATTTTTTTGCTAAATTATTGATTATCTAATTATTACAACATTTAGTTTTTCCTTTTATTTTTGGACTGGATAGTTGGCTTCCCTGTATAGAATAATGCCAAAGCAACATCTAGTACTATCATGCACAAAGTGGATGATATACTCGACTGCGCATCACAACATGACAATGTTAAACCTAGGTAAATCCCAATATTTTCAAATAAAAACAAGGATTAATAACTGTATTCTGGATAAAATTTAAAAGAAATTTTACACTGCCACATGCAGATTGAGGATTATCCAGCTGGTCCATAGTTGGTCCTAGCTTTTGCACTTTTTCTTCTGCCTCGGCCCGTCCACAAGTGCAATTTTTACAAGCTTTTCTTGTGCTTCCAACTTCACAATCACCAACTGCAAATGGGAACACGTGTACATTACTCCACAAAAAATATAATAAACACCAGCACTCTGTAATGTTAAGCAATAATAGAACTAAAATATTGTCGTCCTACCAGGTGGGAGCTGGGGTTTCTTTAAATCGTCTTCAGATAAGAGGCTATCCTCATCAATGAGATCCATATCATCATTGATTTGAACTTTGGGTAAAACTTGTGTTGCCTTCTTTATCGAGAAAGATGAACCAATCTTCCAAGAAGGCCTCTTGGCCTTTATCTGTGGAAAAGAAAATTAAATTTAATTATGTAAACATGCCAGTAAGTGTTTCAACCAATTAGTCGGTTTGCAGAAAACAAATCAGAATCCCCCACCAATAGAAATCATATGACACCGTCATCATCAATTAGAAATTGGATTATACTTGTTCTTAAGGAAAACTTGGTATAATTAGGGGATGGGGGAGGATACTGAGTCTTTGTAATAAAAAAAATACTCACCCGAAAAG
This sequence comes from Panax ginseng, assembly GCA_020205605.1. NCBI lineage: Eukaryota > Viridiplantae > Streptophyta > Magnoliopsida > Apiales > Araliaceae > Panax > Panax ginseng. The sequence continues at coordinate 8,848,184 of CM035127.1, forward strand.
ACTGGACTACTTCTGATGGTAGTGCTGATGTCATTGGACCAATATGCAAGTCCAGAAAACCTGCCACCAATAACTTCCGCTCAAGGGAAGCGGTTGTCTGCAGAAAGGACAATAAGATCAACAAAATTACTTGACCAAGTTAGAGATAAAAAGATCATTACATACCGTTAGCTCTGAGGCAGATTGCGATGTCTGGTGAAGAAGGATTTCTCCACCAGGTTTTAACACTCTTGAGAATTCTTCAAACATTTTGTCACCAAGAAAATCAAATGATCTGCAAATGCAAACGATAATATCCATAGACGAAGGATCCACTGGCAGGGAACCTACAATTTGTCCACCTCACATATATTAGAAGGATATACATACCCGTTACTAATATAATTGGTTTTTTTCCAGATGTTAACAAACTACCCAACAGATATTTCCAATTGCATTAGCGTTTCCAGAAAGTGGCACCCAAATGAGAACACTCCTTTGTGATAAAGGCTAGACGACATAAGAATGCACTCAACTAACAAGAAAAGTATTTATAGAAGCAACATTAGGAAAAAAACATAAAAGGAAAATAAAGAGAGACTGCACTTCTCAATGGATATCCTATAGTTATCTAACTATTCGAATGGGATACTTAGGGAAATGAAATAGGAAAAATACAAGTAAAATAGTGGAAGTTGAGCGATGTGAAATGACTAGAGTTATGCAATAAACAACACTCGGGATTGAAAGATAAATGAAACAATTATAATCTATGTTATCACGAGCGCAAGAGTGCAAAAATACCTAGTGATGAAGCTTGAGTGATGACTAGAGGATCAATTTGTTCATTTCCTTCCTTCTTGATCTCCTTGACTGCATTGAAAACTGCACTAATAGGCAGAATTACATGATCTGTAAGAGCCAGCACGCTATCTTGTATCACTGTAGTGCCCTACAAAAGAGAGTAGCTTAATAAATCCTTGAAAAACATTAATACAAGGTTAGAAAAAAAGATACACGGCCATTCTTCATTTCTAACTTCTAAGAGTTGCACAAATATTAAGAGCATTACATGGACTTATTACATAGCACTTGGTAGTGAAAAGAGATTGAATGGTCCTACTTGGGAATTTTTTTAAACTTAAGAAGGGTTGAAACAGACCAATTTCATTAAAAAAAAATGATTTTCAACCTTGGATCCTTTTTCAGTTTTACTTTTATTTTTCTTCCAACAACCACACCCAAAAAATCTACAGACTTGAGAATGCTTTTTAAATTATGATGGATGCATTGCATCAAATTTCTCTCATCAGGACCAACGGACGTATGTCCTCAAGAAAACTCCATTCCCAAGTACATATCATCAACTCAGTACTTAAAAAAAATACAACGATAATAATGCCAAACTATGATTTACCTCATTTGATTTTTAAAATCATTGAGGTACTTAAAATCACCGGTGTTCATAATTTACTCACTCAACCATCAAAGAGTTGAAAATATACTACAAGGAAATAAAATTAAAAAAAAGGAACAAACCAGAATAATAACACATATAGCGGTATGCCAGTATCAGATTATAAGACACGACCAATCTAGGTAAACTAAAGTTTTCCAATCTCAAAAAATTCGCCATAAACCACTATACGAATCAAAATATATACATTTCAAAAAAAACAACTGAAGAAATAAATAAAGGAAAATCCAGAATGGAGAAGAAAAGGCTTTGGTTAAAATAAACGGAAAATAATTTTCAGGAACGAAATTGAGCTAGAAATTTATTGATCGAATTTAGAATTTACCATAACGACAGCCTCAAATCAAACACCGAACCCTAACTTTCCCCTTCTTTGGTTAGATCAAATACTAAATATACTAACTGTTGTGTTGGAGCCGAAGCGTGTAATTTTATGTTCGCCGACCCCTCTCTCTCTCTAGAATTCACGAAACCGCGGGGTTTAAAATTTATAAGGAGAGTCATCAAGTGTGTGGCGGCGTAGGAGAACACAAAGGCGTGTTAGTTACTCCCACCGTCCACAAATTAAGACAAGTAGAATATGCGAAAAAGATCATAAAAATTTTAAAATTTATACTAAGTTCCCTACAATATTCCCTTCGTTTAAAAATTAAAATTTTAATTTAATTTTTATAATTAAACGATGATATGTTAAAATTTAAATTAATATAAATTTATTTAATTTTTATTAATATAATTATTATAATTGTATAGTACATAATAAAAATTATTTAATTTTAATTTTTACAAATTATATCAAATTTAAAATTTAATATATCGTTTAAGCTCAAAATTCAAATTATATTTAATTTTAAAACGAATATAATACATAAAATAAAATAGTAAAATGATGAGTCATTTTTTTATATTAATAGATTTTACTAAATAACAAATTTATTATTTATTTTATATATTTATTGTCATCATTTTTAAGATTAAAAAATATTCTTCTGACTACGGAGGGAGTATATCGGAAATATACTTTTAACTTTTTCATGAATCAAAGGATGCTATTGGCTCCATTTGTTTGAAGAAAAATAATTGTTTTAATTTTAATTTTAATTTTATTTTTATTTTTTGTATGACACTAAGAAATGGTTAACGAACTTAATTTTATTTACATAAACTGAATTTTCTATAAATAAAAAAATAAGTTACTATTTTTTAATTCACTATTTAGTCATTACTGTTGATAAGTCCCAATAATTTATCTGAAAATGTGATGATATGCTTATAAAATTTAGTACTCCCTCCATTTCAAAGTACTTTAGAAAGTCAATTTGATACATTTTTAAATTTAAATTAAGATAATTCATTTAAAATTATGAAATTAAAAATCTTACAATAAATAGTACTCCTTCATCCCATATTAAATGTTTTAATTTACTTTTTAAAATGTTCAAAAATAAATATTTTATTTTTATATTAATAACTATTTTATTTTATTCTCTCTCTTATACCCTCATAATAATTTTGTTACTCAACTATTGAAAACTGGTATATGAGTTACCACTTTCACCATAACATTTATTTTTGTTTAATGTATTTATTGAGAGTATAAGTTATAAAAATAATTTATCTAGAGAATTAAATGACGTGAGAAAAAAGTAATTATTGAGATTATAGAAAAGTGAAGAAATACTTTATTAATTTAATTAATAAATAATAAAAAAGATAATTTAGGTATAAAAAAATTATTAATCAGCGTGTCAAAGTCAAAACTAACTAGAATGTTTATTTAGAGATGAAAGACGTACTTTTTTAAATAGTTTAAAATATTCAAAATTGTATTAACTAAAATTAAAAAAAAAATTGTGTCAATTTTAAATTTGAAAATCTCCCAAGTTTTCTAAAAATTAATAATAATATTATATTTAAGTATCTTTTGAAAAAAATGGAACATAAACTCTATCCAAAATTTACTCAAACCAGTATATAAGTAAAGAAATTTTATGTCCAATACATAGAACCTTGCAACAATCTTTTAAATAATGTAGTATAAGACTGACTATTAGGATCCACTGAATTTTTTTTTGAAATTCTAGATTATTTTCACTAACAAAATTCAATCCCTGAAGGATAGCTGAAAGATGATTAAGCTAAGAATTGATCAACTGAACAAAAGATGCTAAACTGGCAAATACAACATAATTCTATAATTTAGGACAAGAAAAATGGGAGTGGAGTGGATTATTTGCCTTCTAAAGAAGAAGACATTTCTGATGATATTCGGCAAAACTTCAACCAACATTAATTTTGTTGCATTTTCTCTTTCAGATCTCCAAGAGGACCATAACCTCTCTCTTTCACCTTCTGTTTGCTACAACAGCAGCTACTGAGGTTAAGATTTGTACCGCATTTGAGACATAAACCTTTGCACGTTGGATTACAAAGGGAATTGATAGTAATTTCAAGGTGCACCATATCTCTTATGTGCTTTGAAATGTCAATGGCTTTTTCTTCGGGAGGGAAAAAAAGCCGATCTTCCCAATCAATTGAAGCTTCGTCACCTTCCACTTCCGCTCCGCTACTTTTAGAATCTCCGAATATAACTCCCATATCTATTATCTCAGGCTCTTCAATAGGTTCTTCAGTTAGTAGAAGTGAGAAGTTGGAGAAGACACACTCAGCTGCCGGCTGGCCACACCTTCAATGCAATGTAGTTACAGAATTAAGTAAAAGTGTGAAACAATATGCGGTAGTGACCATGCATACTTCACTGTTTTTCTTAAGGACTTCAAAGGCACAACAATGCCATACCAAGAAGAAGCCATTTCATTTTGTTTTTCCTAGCATTAAATGCTTAATGTTAACTTTCATACTCTAGAAATACAGCACTAGTTTCTTAAACATTGTGTGAAGGAAGATAATATCATAAAAAATCTATACAGAGTTTCAGCATCTCATACCCATTGCAGATCATCCTTTCATTTAACAGACATCAGCCTTTCATTGGGGGTATTCATATCACACAATTCAAAGCAAACCATGTTCAATTGATAAGTTTGCCTAGCAGGAAACAGAAAAGAAAAGATCGGTAGAATCAGAAACACGAGTTATTAAATAAATAAAATACCTATTGCAACCGAGTGTAAGAACCGTGCGGATGATCCCATCAACCTCAACTTCTGTTTCTTTCTAGTTATGTCAACAGATATCAAAACAGGTGTTCCGAGAGGAAAATCCTTCACAGACTTTGTGACACGTATTCCCATCAGAGAAGCTCGAGACTTTGATACCTCGGTTGAAAGCTTTCCTAAACCCAACCTTTCTAAGGTTGTGCAATACTCTACATGTGAGATTGAGGCGTTCCTCTGATATACCACTGCCCCTTCCCACGGTGATCCCATGTCGTCAATGCCTTCATCTTTTTGATCACTCCAATCATTGTCAACTCCACTTTCCTCGTCAAAAAACTCATTACTGGAGTTCATGCATCTTACAGATACAAACTTCAAGTCTCTGGGTGATTTGTTTTTGAGATTTAAAGTGATGGTTTTGTTAGCCAGACAGAGTTTTTGAGTGTTAAAGTAATGTGTACAAGAACAGGTTGGTTTAGACTGAGCATTTATATGAAATCTTAAATCATGTAATTTTAACTGGTTAACATGAGAATAGTGAAAAACAGAGGATGAAGATAATACAAGAGGCATTTTTTCCCCTTTCTTTGTCGGAGAGGGTTGGAGTGAAACCCTTTAGGATACAGTAATTTTAGGTCCAAATAATTAAGCAAATTTATGGGATGAGAACTGTGGGGTGTGTGAAGTACCTGCAACTCTGGAACTATATCAAAAGGTCGGTTTAATGAAAAGAGGTCAGGTTGCGAAGAGTAACAACAAATCTGCAAGAATACTGGTCCAGTTCAGTAAAAGGAAATAAATATACATCAGAATACCAAAATGAAGCACTACAATTACATTAACATCAGACTAAACATTCTCAATTAAAAATTAATGTATATAGTCGGCCTTAATAACAAAATTCGCTCCCCCACCCAAAAAATAAATAAATTAAATCAATAAATCTGCAGCACCAATTACAGTATGCAAAGTGAGAACATCTCCCTTTCAGGGTTAGGAGCCTAGGAGGTGAACATTTTAGCTTGGTTCTGAATCTTTTGTTAAGGAGGTGATCACTACATGGTCAAACACCTAAAGCTATCTTTGGTTACATGGAATCTATGGCTTGAATAAGAATTGGTGTAAGCTAGTTGAATCTTATCTCCCAAAAGCAGCATAACTGTCATGTGTCATTGAAATATTAAGTCCAGTACAATTCACAATAATATGAACTCCAAAAAAAACATTTCAATTGGTGTATTTATGGAATTTGAACTCATCAAAGAAAATGTTCATGGCAAGAAGAACAAACTCAAAAACTGAAAGGGTAGAGAGGAAAGCCAGTAGCACCAGTGGAATGGTATATAAATTTAACATGGAGAATGATGAAAATTCAAAAAAAAAAAACCCCCGAATGATATAAAAAGAAATATATTTCTGGCTGAAGCAAAATACAGGCGATAATAACACCATAGTGAAATTGTATATGAAGATATATATACTAAATATGGGCAAAAACTCACCTGACGAAAATTCTGAAATCAGAAAGCTGAGAGCTTCGAGTCTTTCTGGCCCACTCGTGAATGGGGTATCGAAATTCGACGGAGTTCGAAGGGGGAAGAGAGCAGCGAGAGGAGAATATAATGGCGCTATTGGAGTGGGTCGGGTTAAGTCAAAACTTCTTCATTCCAAAGTCCAAACCCAACTGAGTTGCTCAGGGAGTGGGGCGGTTTAAATCAAACCTTGATTTCTAATATATTTGACTAAATTCATACAAATACACGGATAATTAATTAATGCATTTGTGAAAATAAATTAATTTTTGTATCACTATGATTCACACCCATAATTTGTTCCGCTGCACATAATGCAATAATTTAGCAACAACACATACCATACCGCTATACAGTACTAGAAATAGGAAAATGTTATATATATTACTACGAATTTAGACGTTAATTTTTTTTATTGATATTTTTATGATGTGTTTAATACAATGGACCAATTTTATAATCACATGATCACATCAAATCTTATGTATTGATATAAGTTGTAATTGTAATTCAACTCTAATTTTTCACAATATATAGCAAGACATATATAACATTAATTTTTCACAATAAGTTACTCTTTTACTTAAATATCAACCACAGTCAAGTTTGTAGAAAGTAGTAATACTTTAATTAATGTTAATTTGAAATTAAATTTTTAGTTTAGTGTTAATTAATTTTCTTATTTTTGTTTGCAATTTGAGACTTGTGTTAATTTTTTGTTGTTGTTATGTCATATTTTTTTTAGAGTATCTATCACAGCGATGATATGAAAATAAGCATTAATATGAAAAATTGAAAATGCTTTCCCCTCGGTATACCATAAGCCCATTGATCCAATCCGACTAATCAGTTGTCATATTAGCATGCATATAGATAGAGATGGTTTTCATGTCATGTTTTCCAAATTAGTTTTTATAGTAAGATTCAAAATTTGTTAGGATATTGTCTGTCCAACATAAATATTCATTGTTATCTTTATTTTTAAATTTTTTTATTCTTCTTTCTAATCTCTCTTCTACCTTCTCATCTATCAATGTCAATTCTCAAATCCCCCAACTATTTCTATTGTGACAACGAGTACATAGGTAACCCTTCGAGCTAGCTGCTCAAAAGTAGATAAGTGAAGCTTGATGAACATAACTAACAATCAACATCACAACCTACATGGAATAGATTGTTACACGAGACATTTTAGCAAAGAGAAATTAAGAAACATTACTAACCAAAAAATGTGCAACTACATCAATAGATCAACAGGGAAAATAGATGGGGTAACAGATCACAAATGAGACTTCAGAAATCCTACACAAGCACTCTCAGGTTAAACTCAAGAATCAATCTACTGGCATGTCAATTTCAGCATAAGCCGTCTCAAGATGAGCCTGTTCAGCTTCCTGCACCTCCTTCTCAGTCTTCCTACCTTTCTTCGACTTATAGTACACGCTCATAAAGGTCCCAACAGCTCCATACTTCTTCCTGCACTGCTCATAAAGCCCAGCATCAAACATCCTCCAGAAGTTCTTCTCACTGAGTTCGGACACAGCATACTGTGGCTGGAACCCATGGTTTTCAATCAACCAGCTCTCCATACGACGCACAGATTCTGCTCCATCAAACTCCTCACCCCTTAAGACAGGTCCGGGTGCATAGTATACCCCAACATCTGTGTACATCTGAGCATAATTTGTGTCGCCCTGCCTGCGCTGTAGCTCAAATCCTGGTTCAGGATATATCATTGTTTTAACGGGCAGCTTGTACAGTCTGTGTGGGCAGAGCCAAAGGGGATATAGCTGTAAAAGCAAAATTTTGTCAGGTAACTAAATTAGCACTGTACCTTTTTATATGCAACTTTAACGCTGAAGTTTCCCTGAGAGAACTTAGAAAACATTGCATAGCAATTTAGAATGACTTCCAAAAGCCTTTCCTAAACGGATTTCATTTGGGATCCCCGGTGAATATTGTTTATTGAAATTTGAAAAAATTTCCATACTGTCAATCTTATATGCAATTTAATACTCGATAGTTCTTCAAGACTTGAGAAAGTCATATGCAGCTTCTAAGAGTTATGTTGGACGTCCTCCTTGAAAACATTGTCCAGATGCCAATTATCCATCCATTTAAAAGGTGAATGTTCAGAAATGAAACAAGACATAAGGCTACCAGTATGTGTGTATTGTGCGCGAGTCTTTACAAAAAAGAAAAAAACATTGTACCTCCATTTCACGGTTGACCCACTCCAGAGCATCTCCAACCTTGTAAAGAGGAACGAGCATATCCTGGATGACATGCATCTCATGGTAATAGTTCCTGATGGCTTCACCTTGAGTAGCCTTAAGCAAGGAAACCTTGGGTGGCATCAACCAACCAAGTGTATACCTGAACCACCATTGATCAGCAAAAGGAAGGATGAGCTTCCCTTCCCAGTACAAACATCTAGTATGCCTGTGGTAATAATCCCTGGTAGGAATGTACTCCACAACCTCCCCTTTCTTAAGTGCCTTCTCTGCGTGTTGATAAAACCATGGTTTGAACCACCAACCAGCTTCATTAATCTTATTACCCTTCTTCTTCGCCTCTTCTTTTGAAGCATATCTGCCTGTCATGCAAACACCTTCAGTAGGAGAGTAAATCATAGTTTCTACAAAGTCTGGCACCTTTTCATCATTATCCTGATCTCCATCTCTGGGTGCAAAAGAATCAATATATCCCTGTGCAAGATCTTTTAGACTGCCTTTTACAGGTGTGTACGTCAGCTTCATGTATTCCTTAATGGGTATTAACTTGATTTCAGCTGAGACAAGTAGACCAAGTGTCCCTTGAGACCATGGTATAGCATAGAAAAGGTCAGAATATTCATTGTCCTTGGTAACTCTAACTACCCGCCCATCTGCTAGAACAATCTCATAGGCCACAACAGTGTCAGCAAACAGCCCATATTTATGGGAGCTTCCCTCAATCCCGTAACCATTAATGAGGCCACCAACAGTCAGATCATCAAGCTCCGCAACAACAGCTAGGGCAAGATTCATTGGAACAGTGACCCTGGTGATCTGCCCCATATTGACCAGAGGTTCAACTTTGGCAATCATTCTCTCTTGGTCTATTTCGAGGATGTTACGGAAAGCGGAAAGATCAACCTCAAAATGTCGAAACACGCTTATAGTCAACATTTCGCATTCCAACTGCAATATAAGGTTTCCGGGCTGTGCAGACAAGACCATCCTTTGACGGGTTTCTCTGCTTGAGGCGTTTCACAACTTTCTTGACATTCTCTTCATGTTCCTTTTGACGCTGCTTGAAGGACTTCCACTCTGATCTGACATCCCCAAGATAGGTAACGAAGTACAATGTGAAGGAAATGGGAAGAACAACAAAGATAACAATAATCCAGCGAAAGTTGACGAAGTAATCTACCCAGATCTTCTTCCTCTTGGGACGAAGGGGGGCCTCAAGATCTGACATTGTGCGAGACAAAGATGGCCTATTTTGCTGTGACATGAAACAGAAAGTAGTGAGCCAACAGAAATTACATTTACTTTGCACTTGAGTTGACGTATTTGATAATTAAAAACAGGAAAAGATAATGAAAAACTAAGAAAACACAATTATCATAAGCATTATACTGCACATTCTATCAACGTTAACATAAGATAAATCTAGATGCAACTTTAAAAAATATGAGTTATGATCATATATCGTATAACTATAATGTAACATTACTTCATTTTACAGTAATGAAAACACCTTAATGTTTTTTCTTAAGTAGCAAATTCCTTCACCAGAAAATTTTCAACGAGGACGCTGTTCCAAAGAAGATGAAAACTTTTTCCTCACAAGGTCTTCCTAAGAAACTAATAAAGAGCACTAATTTAAAATTGAAGGAAAACAAAACCAGATGCAAGTGATAACTGCAAGACCAACATTAGGTACCAAGTAACCATTTGGAAGGAGTGAGGGAGAACCAATTAGATTATTGCAACAATCTTTTTACGTGAACTAATGTTGATCCGTTATGTCCAGGTCATACTCAAGATAAGATTTAATATCATGAAGGATAAATGAGGGGGTTTGAGGAAACCCATAGGAATCAATAAGCACCAAGCAAATAAGTCAAGTACTATTCGTTCTAACAAGTGTCTTGCTAGTTAAATGCAAACAAATAAAAACAGCCAGAAACAGGTCAAACCCAACATCAACAGATCCATGTTGTAACAAACACTATTTCTCCCGGGCAAAAACTGACAATCATCTCCCAAACGAAATAGAATTACATAAAATTGCTATACAGAGAGGAAGTGGGAGTTGGAGAAAGGAAAGAACAGGCGAAGTTTCAGACTAACCAATTCTATGGTATAAAGATGGCAGTTTCACTACTGGAAAGACCAAATGTGTACCAGTCACACTCAGCATGACTTGTGATGATTTACTTGGGAATTGAACATTAGATTTAATGTTCTGTTAATTTAAGATAAATTGCACAGAAGATGACTGCTGAAAGTGACCATGCATATAGGATAGGCCTGCTGTTGAGGATTACTCTTGGGAACAAATGATTGTAATCCTGTTAACTAGCAATAGTAACAATTTAATAGCATTTTATTAACGGAAACATGCACATTGTTATAACACCTTGTATCCCTGATTCTCGCAACAAATAAAAATGCTCATCTAAAACATGTGAATTAGGCATATATTTTGTTCATTATGAATAAAAATGTATTATGAGTGAACATTCAAGACCTATTCCCTACTTTTTATCTAAGCGTGTATGACTGGTATAACAAGTAAACTTTCAATTAAGGCTGCAAAATTCAAATCTAAAGAGTAAACGAGCATAAGCAACTGAACAAGCAGTCATATAACATCCTTAACTACATTAAGGACAGATCTCAGTGGATTCACAATTCAACAGATCTGTTTCGGGCAAAAAATATTGCAAAATTACTGCATCGCATGTCAAGATGTTTGGAAAAACAAGCAATATAGATTTAATCTTAAGCAGTAGATCAGTCAAAGTTGACGTTCACTACAACATTGAAGCTCAAAAACAAGCCGTATAAACTCAAATCTAATAAAAAAAATGCCAAATCAATGAGATCTTTTTAGCCATCTTGAACTCATATGACCATAATTACTAGAATTTAAGATCTTAAAAACATAACAGTGGAAATCAACCACAGCAAGCTTCAAGTACCTACAAACATCACAGATTAAAGATCTGACAACTACTAAATTGTATGTATGCGTAAAGAGTAAGAAATTTCACCACAAATATTGAAATTATAAACTGAAAAGTAACCAAAAGAAGCATATTTGTAAAAAATAAATACACAAAAGTGAAAAATGATACCTAAACGGAGGAAATGGAGGTGAGATCCAATGGAGGAAAACTGAAAAGGACCGGACCTTTTCGCGGAGGAAAAAAAAGGGTTTGCTTCACTCACCGGTATGGGTGAGTGAGTGCGAGAGTGTAGGGATAATATATATTTATAGAGAGAAAGACGGAGAAATCGAAATCGGATGCCACCCTCCAAAGAGATTCCTAATTTTTTGCGCTGTAGATCACGTTCATGTTCGACAGATTAGCACGTGATGTCGCGACGAATTTTGCTACTAAATAAAGCAATTGATTCATTTCCTTTTTAAAATACTGACAAAATCTATTATTCTATTTATTTTGGGTCCTGGTCTTATCTATTAATTTATGAAAAATGATACTCCCTCATTTTCGAATTATAAATTAATTTATGATATTTTTAATTTTAAAATTAACTTAATTTATGATATTTTTTAAATAATAAATCTTATAACTAGTTGTATTTTAGAGAATTTATAATATTCATAAATGTATTTGTATAAAATAAATGAATTTATTTTAATTTTAAATTAAAAATGTTTAAAAATAATTTTTAAAAATTAATTTTGATCTTATAGTTTTTTAAAAATATATATAATAAATAAAATTTTTCTTATAATTTTATCTAATTTCATATATCGACGTGTCTCACTAATTTAATTCGATACAAAATTGTCTCAATACATAACATAACTCATAATTTATTTGGAATGTTTATATTTGCACACTCCATAATATGTAGTAATGTTATATCACTTATATATATATTAACATCCGATGACACACGTCCTATGTATGTAAATCATGTGAGATAAATAAGAATTTTAAAATTTAGACGATTAATAGAAAGATTAAAAATAATATAAAAAACAAAATAGTAATATAATTAAAGTTGCAAGAACAAAAAGAAAAACAAAAACCGTGACACAGATATATCAAATCTCTCATAAAGGCTTTATAATATAGATATGAATATAATTATGTAAAAATATTTAAAATACCTTTAAATTTTTATAAAAAATGTTGAATATTTTAATTATTTTACTTTTTATCAAAGATAATTCTATCATTTTTCCATAATAATAAATTTTATATAAGGATAACATGTGAAATTAGTGGTTTATAATATTCAATAATAACATTCAACGTAGGTAATTTAAGAACAAAATATACGACTTTCAAAGTTTATACAATTAATTAAGCAAATTTACTATGGTACATATAATAATTACGCGTTAAACAATCGGTTAGTAGTTAGAATAAGAGAACTGATATTTTCACATATATAAAAAAATAATATTTTCAGATGATCTTGTGAGTGAGTTATACCTTCGTGTGAGAGACTTATGTGAAAATATCATTTTAATATGTGAAAATATTATTTTTCTAGTACAATTCACATTTCTTAAATCTATCTAATAAAATACAAATGATTTTGAATTTTTTGCTCACTCAATAAATCATCTGAGCCGTTCAAAGTTTGAGATAAATTCTACCGTCCATACAGTGCCGGAGGCACGGGACTCAGCTAGTTTATCAATATGACATGTTGCCATTTGATGATGCAAAATACTAATTTGAAATAATATTTACACAATATATTATACTATACTATTCCATCGGATAAAATATAATTTTTTTTACTACAAATAAATTTATTATATTTAAACTTTATTTTTTAAAGTTAATGAAAGTCTTGATATTTGGAACAAAAAATTATTTCAAATTATTGATCTCAAAAAATATCTTAAATAATTTGTCATCGTAATATTAATTGAATAAATCTGATGCAATAGAATAGAGAGTTTGTCATTATACTATCATCTTTTTGATCTAAATAGTTCAACTATTTTAATATATTTAAATGTATAAATTAACACCCAAAGTGTGCATAAACAATTAATTAAAACCTTTCATTTTAACATCGATAATTTAATATTGGCAGTTGTGGTCCAGACGTGGTTTTACCAATATCATAATGGGCAACTTTCAGATCTCTCTCTGGCTCTCTCTCTCTATATATATACTAGCTGGGTCCCATGCCTCCAGTGGACGAAGATTTATCTCAAACTTTGAACGGCCCAGAATTTTATTAAATATATATATATAATAAATGTTTAGCTGGTTACTAAACATTTTATCACCCAAATTTCTTTCAAATGCTAAAAGTTCAAACAGAGGGAGAAGCTATGGACATGCTCCACTGTATTAGATTACAAAGAATATCAAGAATTAGAATATATATCAAATTTTACAAGAAATGCTGTAAATATATACACAACTACAGTATAAACTATGAAGAGAAAATGAAAACAAAGAGAGGCCTTATACTGCTGCCATTAGGACATTACTAACCAGTAACCAGACAGCAGCTTCAGAATTACAAGGCAAATGGCCTTCAAAGATGTCTTGTCCAGAATGTCTACCTGTAAATCCATTCATTTGCACGGCCTCCAGACTCGTCCATGTCTATAAAAATGCTGACTGCCTGCAGCAAGTTTTAGGAACAAATGATATTTGCTTAGGCTGTAAAAATTCAGTAAACCCTCCTTACAGACTACTACAGAACTACAAATCTGCTCTCTTGTTCAGTAAGAACATAAACAATCATGCATGTGCATTTGTTCATGAGATTTCTTGCCTTTTCCATTGAAAGCAAATGGAATGCTGAAATATATACAGCAATAAATTTACCTTCCCTATCCGGGGCCTCTCCTTGGATATTATTAGGCTATTCCGAATATGTGAGACAGCTCCCCAACATTTCAATGTGTTAGCAACATCATCAAGCCTCAGTAGATACTCTTCTTCAGTTAGTGGAAAAGATTTCTGAGAGTTAAAGACGATTGAACGTGCTTCAGATGATATATGCAAAATAAGGTTCAGAATATCAAACAAACACCCAAGGATCCATTTCCATAACGTATGGCTTAAAATGGTATGAAGCTTTATCAATTTCTGAGATGCAGCATATTAAACATTTCTGAAATTACTTGTAACATATTGATGTAACACTAGTCCATGTAAATCAGAGATTGCTAGTAGAATAATTTTCTCACCTGCTCCACGAACTTCCACATGACATTCATAGCAAGGAGATTTCTTCCCATAAATTCCTACATCACATCAGGGTATGAAACACCAACATGTTAAGTAATGGAACGGAGTCCTAAAATTCATTTCAGCTGCAAAACTTAACAGAAGACAAATATGGTAGAGAAGATAAAATTATTAATATATCATGCAGTTTAAATGCTTATCAACAGATGGCTACTCTACACAGACGCTAACACTATAAAGTTCTGAGAAATAAGTCTGATCTGCTTAATGCTATTAATTAAAAAGATTTGTACCAAGGACTGCACAAATTCAATTGTATAATTTACTTTTCATGCGATGTCCAAGCACCCTTTACTATTTCCTACAACGAAATTTTCCGCATAAATAAGCACCAATAAGACACACACATTGATGTTCCTACGAAACTAAATTTGGAGAACTAAAAATAATCAGTAAAACTGATAAACCATACCTTCTTTATTAGTTGAACGTCATAGGACCTTCCATACTTATTCCTAATCAGAGTTGCCAGGTCTAGCCCACTAAAAGAAGAGTCATCTGTACCGACGATTCTCTCAAGATTTTCTCGGATACTTTTGCTATTTACCTGTGATAATAAACTTGGGAAGCTTATTCCAGTTCCAACCAAGGTGAATTATATAAAGTATGTAATATACTTCATAAATAGGGTATGCATTACATATGCTCATTTCGGTAATAACTATTAGTACTGTATACATCTAGGAGAAAATACAATAGTAAACACAAACAGACAGCATAGGTATATGCTAGCTATATGTGAATAGAAAGCACCATACAATTTCGCACTCTTGAATACATAAAATTCTATACCGCAATCTGCTAACCATTTTAAGAAGAATCAAAACTTCAAAAGTGCAGCTCAACACTTAAAAATTCAGACAAAAAATATTACAACTAAAAAAGCACAACTTACATCTCCAGCTTTGGCTTCAGGAGATTCATCCTTATCAGTTTCGTCTCCAGAGTCATCTGGATCTATATCATCATTCACTGCACTAGAAAAAATGCGCGACCAATTTTTCCTAGTACTTCTATTGGAACCACGTACAAGGTACTGTCCTTGAAGAAAAATCAATACCTTGGAAGGAGAATTAGGACCTGAATACCCCAAATATGAAACATTACAACACCTTCCCCTAAAAAGATGCTCCCGAACACCTAGAGGCCAAGTACAAGGGAGCCTCACTTGGATACTCGTCATTTCAGAAAATTACTGATGCATTCACAGATATTAAAAACTAGTTATTCGGACTGTCGAAACTTTTAGAAGGTAAGTACTAAAGCTAGTATAGCTTTGTACGAAAAACTGAATGCTGCATATTCAAAGATAATACGACAGTCCTCTAAGTTTAATAAGTACATGTGGCATAGATACTCTTTGTGTGAGATTGCTAATTCACTTGATGGGAACAAATATATTTGCTGTAAATAAACCCCTACTTGATTGACATCAATAAAGTGAAATTGCACCATAATGAACTCGAACATACGATATAATTAGATAGCCCCTGAAGATTTGCAAAGCATGTATGACTACATCTGAAACATTCTAAGAGGGTTTATCTTCAGCATTGTGCCAGACATGTTGATAGTTGCACTTTACAGTCTTCTTGATTTGCACCCACATAATGAACTTGAGTAGTAGAAAATCAAAAGATCAAAATTTAACCTTTGATGATGACAGACCAAAACAAAATAGAAAAATCTGGGTTTTGTTCACTTGTCAAAAAAATAATAAATAAAAAGTCTGGGCTCTGCTCAATCAATTGTCTAAATAAATTCAAATTATTCCTTTCGGCTTCTGAGTATCGAGTAAATTTGTAGATTTCCTTTATATCTCATCCCAAGAATCAGTATATTTTCAAACAGAGTGTTTCACACAAATAAAGGTTAATACCAGCTCAAGACCAGAAGCAATTTTTTGACAATTATGAAAGAGAGAACGAAATAAAATGAAAAGGAATACACAAGTGTGGAGAGGAAAGAACCTGGTGCAGTATTTTAGTGGGCAGATGAGGCTGCAATCTGAGAGAAAAAACCCTCAAATATTAAATCTCTCTGTTTGACCAGCAGAAGCAAAGAATACACTGAATAGATGATTATTTGAGAATACCTCAAGAAATTCAGATGGAAGAGAAAGAGTTGTGGGTGTACATGGATGGGGATAGAAAGAGTAGGAGGACCTCAACTTTGAGAAGCAACGGATTTGAGTTAAGAAGCTCAACCGTAGCTTTTGATTACTTTCTTGTGGAAGTGAGTTGACTATTATGACTCCAATACTTTCTTCTGTAATGCTCAAATTCATACCCACCCCACCCTTGTAAAAAAAACAGTTGGAATTTTCCCTCCTTTCTTTACTTTTTTCTGTTTACTTATTTAATGATAATCCATTAATTTTTTTTTATTTTCTTCAAAAAAGTTTAAAAAGTCCAAGTCTATTTGTCTTTTTTTCCTATTTAATGTTATTTTAAACATTATTTTTCAAAATTATCCTCATTTAACTTTTAAAAAAATCACTGTTAATGTATTTTTTTTCAAGCTTGGAGTTGATACCATCCCCACATCTCAGTTTCTTACTAATAAAAACACCTTGGTTTCATCCGGTGGAACATACTGTAGTTTGGACTGCGACTCCTCTATCCGGGTGCTGTTTTAAAGATGAATGAGAAAGGCTAATGAACAAAACAAATAGCACCGCTTGGTCTGCTAATTCATCGATCATCCAACAGATACTTTTATGGCATTGGCAGGCATGAAGCTTGGAATGAATTTCGTAACAGGGGTTAATATATAGGAAATATGCACTTATACTACATGGGTTTCCAAGAGAAAATTCTCTTGTTTTGGCGGTACATCCAGTGAATGAGAATGGTGTGAATGTGATGCAGCGGTTTACATGGAACAAGCAGGAGTCAACCACGAGATAACTGTGATTTGTTTGCATCATGCTATGGGTATGCATGATAACTGTAACATAAATAAGTCTCCGAATTAAGGCCTAATGGACATAAGAGTATTAAGTGAGAGTGGGCAAGATATTTACATAAGGATGGCTTCTTCTGAACTAGGTAGGTATATATGACATATTCATCGTTCTTTCTGCAAATAAACTGAGCTTCTAACTAGCTCCTACTTGTTCATCTAATGCATATAATTTCAAATAGTAATAGATTTGGTTAAAATTCAATTTCTATGTTTAGTGAAATTGTTGGATAAAAAGGAGGGCTTTCATAGCTTTTCAAACATATGCACTCTCAATCTTTTGATATTAATTTAGAATGAGCAACAGTTTTGTTTACAGGCTCCAACAATAAGGAAAAAAGGAAAGGATGGGAATCGGCTTGGCATTACTAGCACTAGTGCTTCTAGTTGCCCCAAGTCTAAACCTTGCTGTATGCGAGGAAGAAGAAGAAAGCAAAGAAGCAGCAGCAGCTTGAACACCTACAGAAAGAAAGTAAATCAAATGAGTAGCTTATCTGCTTCTGTGCCTTTTGTTTTATGAGTGCGCGCATTGTTTTCTGGATAAAAACTTGTTCATTTAATTCATTCAATATCTTACGTTGCAGGTATCAAAACGAAAGATCTAGAGTTGCAATTGTTCAATTTAGCCACAATAGCGGATGCTACCATGAACTTTTCAATAAACAATAAGCTAGGAGAGGGTGGATTTGGACATGTTTACATGGTAACTACAAAAATAAAACCCCTTAAAGCTTTTGCAAATAGAAATTCCAAAGTTTTTATGTATTGTAAACATTGTACAGAGAGAGATGAAAGAGGGACAAGAAATAGCTTAAAGCGACTTTCTGTGTATTCTGCACAAGGACTTGATGAATTTAAGAATGAAGTTGTTTACATTACAAAACTTCAGCAGATTCCGAGGTTACTAGGATGTTGCATTCAAGAACAAGAAAAGATGTTGATCTATGAATACATGCCTAACAATAGCTTGGACTCGTTTCTTTTTGGTTTGATTCTTAAAATCATAATGAATTAGCTTTTAGCATAATATCTTACCTTCAAGTCTTTTGTTTAGCTGAAGCACATACTAAGGCAAATATTTTGAGCAGATCATACTCAAAGTAAACTATTGGATTGGCCGAAACGCTTTAATATTATCATTGGGACTGCTCGAGGCCTTCTTTATCTTCATATTCACGCATAAGAATCATTCATAGAGATCTCAAAGCTGCCAATATTTAGACATGAATCCAAAAATATCGGAGTTTGGCATGGCTAGAAGTTTTGGTGGAAATGAAACTGCGGCAAATACAAAAAGAGTTGTTGGAACATAGTAAGAATCCGTACAAGAATATAAAAATTATACATAAATTATATAACTTATAAAGGGCATTGTTTCTTCCTTTGAAAGGATATTTTCAGTAAAATCAGATGTATTTAGTTTTGGCTTGTTGGTATTGGAGATTGTGAGTGGAAGGAGAAACAGAGGATTTAGTCATCCAGACCACCACCATAACCTTCTTGGCCATGTAAGTGTTTTGTGTAGACACATTTTCCCATCGCTAGTAATTTTGTTTAGGCATGGTTAATCTTTGAGGAAGGTAGGTCCTTGGAGCTGATCGATGCAAATCTAAGCGAGACGTGTGTATTACAACTCCTGCGATCAATTCATGTAGGTTTGTTATGTGTACAACAACATCAAGAAGATAGGCCAAACATGTCCTCAGTTGTTCATATCATTGGCAGAAATTTGTGCATGATGCGTATTCATCATAAAAAATTTGGGTTTTTTTAATGGGCTCTAACATATACATTATTAAAATTTGAGGGCCGAAGCCATTGCTTAAATGGTATTGGAGTCCAGATGCCCTCAGTTCCTCACACTTTACTCATCAGTCATCTCGCTTGTTCTCTGAGAGAGGAATAGGGTATTCGGCTTCTTGGCTGATCAGTGATCATGTATGATTCACGACTCATCCTTCTATTTAACACTACTATTTCGACTATTCCGTCTGATCCCGGTAAGTCAGTAGTCACTAATTACATCTGAAATTTCTATAATTTTCTGATGATCTTTTTAGTAACTTTTCAATGCCAATTTCCCAGTAGTGAATTAGCTGGGGGCTTCTCTCTCATTCAGTCGTTCACATCCTTTGAGCCGCTCGATCTCTGCTAGCTCGATTTCTCATCTCTGTCTCCTCGATTTCAATCTGCGGCTCTGCCGCTGCTCGTTTCTCTATTTGTAGTTACTGTCTCTCTGTCAAAGGTAAGCTTAAAGCCTTAAACCTTAATTTCTCTAATTTCTTTTATGTATCACCAAAGTTTTAGCCCAAGTATGGATTTTGCATTTCTTATTTTTATCTCTTTTATTTCAATTAATTGCTTCTGGGTTGTCTCTGTAATTCTATCTACATGTAAAAAAAATTTTCTTAATTTTTCATAATCATGTGTTTTATGTGTAAATATCAAATGTTGTATGGTTTGTGAATTCTTGATAGTTTCCATCTTTTGAGGGAGTAAGAATAATAGGCCTTAACAAGCTGCTTCTTGATACTTGTTTAATTTGTGTCTCAACGCATCTGTATGTTTTTTGGTTATATATTTGATTTGTTTTTTGTTATTATAATTATTAATTTTGATTTATTATTTGATACTCTAATAATTCGACCCCACTACCAATAATTTATGGCTTCGCCACTGTTCCTCCGTCTAGTTTGAAAGTACACGTCTAAGAAAAAAATTTAAAATTCTCCGGATTACCCATCTTAACTTTTCTATAATTATGTATTTTGTTGTATTTAATCTCTTAATTCTTTCTTAAAACATTAAAATAGAGGAGAGAGAGGAAAAAAGAGTGTGATTATGCTTCCATGCCAAAATTAATAGTACCATTTTTTCAATGTATATAATGTTGTTTTCAATAAAAAAAAATTAAGTTAAATGAGGGTAGTATAAGAAAAATAAGGTAAATTAGTACTCCTTAAAAAGGAAAGAGTATAAATAGATTTGGACATATTAAAACCAAGATTAGAACAAATAAATTTAGAGAGTGTAATAGATAAGAAGATATAAATACAAATTGGCAAAGTTGGGAAGTTTCATGAGTTGAATACTACTTATTTCGAGAGATGTTGGGCTCAGAGATGATTAATCGAGGTAAGAACGCCAAGATATCTACTACTTCACGGTATAAAAAAATATAAATTTTATTCTTTCCATTCGGAAAAAAGAAGAAAAAAGTCTCACTTGTAAAGTTATAAACTAAAAAAAAGATTTAAAATTTATTGAGTATTAACTTTGTAATATTATATGATAATAAAATGTGAGAATGAATTTAAAAATATTATCTTCTTTTTTTTTTATTAGTTGAATATTAGTATGTAAATATTATTATTGTAAATTTTAGAACATGTGTAATATATAAACGGTTGATTAATTTATTCTACGAAATTTGTGAATAATATGAAGCATCTTGCCATTTATTAATGTACTAGCAACAGTTCCGTGTCTCCGGCATTATGGACGGTTAGATTTATTTCAAACTTTGGACGACCCAGATGATTTATTAGGGTGAGCGAAAAATTCAAAATTATTTATATTTTATTATATATAGATTTAGACATTATTAAATTTGAGAAAAATTGAGAAAGTAACAATTTTTTATAAAAATTCATAAACCCTCTTTTAGTGCAATGTATTTTTTTTAGTGCAATGTATTTAAAATTTGATAAACTGAATTCTTTAGAAATATCCTTAATTAACTTTATATAAAAAAAAGGATAAATGTTATAAAGTTGCTTTCTTAGTAAATTCTTTTTAAAAACATGACATATCTGACACCATTTGTGAATGATTCAATAATTTTGATAAAATTGTGAATTAACGTATCAAAATTGGTGTAAATGAGAATTAAATTTGATGTTTTTAATTGATTATTATAAGAATGAATTTTCTTTGAAAGTTAGACAAATGAGACACGTTTTGTGCAAAACGGAGGAAGTATAACGCACCAGTAGACGTTAATTTTGACTATTTTCCATGCTCAAGCAGCTCAGCTCCTACTTAACTATTGGGTTTTAGGGTTTAGGAGTTAATTTCCATCAGTCCCAAAAGTTCTGTCTCGTACCCCCTCCCCCAATTCCTTCTGAGATTACGTGTTCCTCTCCATTTCTATTCTCTCCCCATTTCTTTATCCTAAATCTTTCTGGGAGGTTGGTCAACTACTCTTGCTTTATAGGCTAATTTTACATCCATAAAAGTAATTAATGTTTTTGTTATTAATGGACATGGAAATGCATTTGAAACTTTGAATTTCACCATGCAGATTCATGGGTGCGATTGATATCTGCAATAGTTCGTCTTGCATGATCAAACCCCAAATTGGCCTTAGTTTTGTCCCTTCAGATAGACCTAATTGTTCTTCATTTGAAAGAAAACAGAGGAATTGGGTCTCTTGTATGGCCTCCACTGCGCCAGTAAACCATGTCAAACAGACACCACAACAGTTGACCGGGGATTCTTTTATCCGACCACATCTCCGAAAATTGTCTCCATACCAGCCCATTTTGCCTTTTGAGGTAAATTGATTTCGACACTTTTGATTTGAATCGATTGTTCAGATGATTGATTAGTTTCTGCAAGTAAAAATCTGAGTTTTTTACTGCTTATTACTGTTCTTAGATGAATTGGTTGAATGAGATAGGTATGTTACCTTTCCTTTTATTGGTGATAAACATTGCAATGCTGCTAGTTGACTTTGTAATCATGTGGATTCGTAAGTATTTTTTGGTTTGAATAGATGGGATTTACAGTTTGTTACTACTTTGATGCTTATTGTAATGGGGTTGATAAAAAGACTTGATTTTTCCACTTTTTGTGTATAAAAAAGAAGTTATACTTTAATTGGTTTAATTCTACTTTTATATGCAGGTTTGATCAATGACTATGTTAATTAATGACTTTATTAGGCAGAATTTCCCTATAAACTGCACATAAAATATATGCATAATGGAATGTTTCTCAGCTTATACATAAGGGATGAGTCTCATCTTTTAAGACTTTCTATCTCATTCCTTCACAATATTTACTAGATGCAAGGAGCAACAGTAGCTCAGCTTTGCATATTGTAGTAATTTATTAAGGCAAATTGTTACTGCATGGTTGATCAGCCTCCATTACATGAATAATTGCATAGATAATCATGTTAAACTCGCATTATTTTCCATATGAATTTTTTGGTTTTCTTCACAGGTTTTGTCAACTCGTCTTGGTAGAAAGCCTGAGGATATCATAAAGTTGGACGCAAATGAAAACCCATATGGCCCACCTCCAGAGGCAAGTCATAGCTTCCAGAATACTCCTGTATATGAATATAACTTATGCCATTAGTATCAGAGATGTTTTTGGACTATTTATAACAAAATCAACCCTTTTAGCTGCACACACAATTTTGACTCTTAAGTAAATGTTTCCTTTTGGATGTCCTTATTGAAATGCATGTAGGTTTTTGAGGCTTTGGGTGCAATGAAATTCCCATATATATATCCTGACCCTGAAAGCCGTAGACTACGTGCAGCCCTTGCTGAGGATTCTGGCCTTGAGTCTGAATATATTCTTGCAGGCTGTGGTGCAGATGAGCTCATTGATTTGATTATGCGGTCAGTGATATAGTATATTGGGCTTAGATTGCAAAGTGCACTGCTCTTAACTTTTATTCTTGCACAATCCCGGTTATGTTATATGTTTTTATCCCAAATGTTTTGTCTGGCTTGATATTTCAATTGTTTTTGGTCTGCCTATATTGCAGATGCGTACTGGATCCAGGTGACAAAATTGTGGACTGTCCTCCCACATTTACCATGTATGAATTTGATGCAGCTGTTAATGGTGCACTTGTAATCAAGGGTAAAAAACCTTATCTTCTACTTCATTATTTCATCTCCATTCAAATTCTTTACACAGTTTTTTACTTTTAAATGAATGGTTTTCTGGTTTTATTCTTCAATTTCCATCTTCAATATTTGACTTGTACATTTGCTTTTATATGCATTTTGTCATTGTTGTCATACCTTCTCAAACGTGCATAACGTCATTTGCTGCCATCTAATTAGCAGTACCCCGGAAGTCAGATTTTAGCTTGGATGTGGAAATGATTGCTAAAGTTGTTGAGCAGGAGAAACCAAAGTGCATTTTTCTAACTTCTCCTAATAACCCAGATGGGAGGTAATTTGCACTCCATACATTTTTTGTTGTTTACTTTAATCTAGTAACAGTATATTATTAAAACAGAAAAATGACACTGAAATAAATTAAAATTCAGCTCTCTCGTGTCTGACCTATTAATCGAACATTTTTTTTCTTCAAATAAAGTTCTATACTTGGACCTTTAACAGTCTGCATCACTTTGAATGTCTCTAGAGAGAACTCTTATAATGATATTTTATCTATCTGCCTCCACATGTAGCTCATTAATGCTTTTGGTCAAGTGGCTTGTAAATTTGGGACACAATTATGCATAAATATTCCGTTGTGCAGACAGTTACTTTGAACATGAAATGTGAGACTGAATGTGTCATGCTTCACTGGGATCTCAAGTAGGTTTTGTTTTAATATGTGAATATTGCCATCTAATCTGACAGTATAATCCATGACGAGGCTCTCTTGAAGATACTTGATCTTCCAGTACTGGTTGTATTGGATGAAGCATACATTGAATTCTCGGGAATCGACTCCAGAATGGGATGGGTGAAGAAGCATGAGAACCTGATTGTCCTCCGGACATTCAGTAAAAGAGCTGGTATGTATATAAGTCCTTGCTTTACAGAACTACAAATTATTTTGATTGGGACAATCTGGTTGCCACCCCCTCTCTTTTTTGTCCAGCAAAATGATATTGTCAACTGTATTCCCCCCACCCCTTGGCTGGTCTGCTGATTGGGATACAAGAACTTTATTAAAATTAAATGGTCAGGAATGTAGAAGAAAAGGGCACCCTTCCCCTAGTACAAAAAAGATGGTTAAATATGGTCAAATAAGACAATTCAGCTAACCTTGCATGAGCTCTAGCCTCCTGCAATCCTTTTTTATGAGTGACACTTGCTACGCAATAACCCTACTACTTGTTATTTGCAAGGTGTCAAAATTGTGTCCATCAGCAAGTGAACTAGAACTGTAGGACTGGTAAAACAGAAAATCTTGGTCTTTCTTTTCTGTTGCATCTGTAGAAAACTGTAATATTCCAGAGTTAAGTCTGCAACTTGGAGCTAGTTTTTATTGTCCGAGCAACTGCTAAAGTCTTTCTTGGCCTTTCGGCTAAGATCAAGTGTTTTCATAAATTTATAATGATGATTGGAGGTTTTTTTTTATTTTATTACAAAGATGACTGATATTATCACATAAATCAATTCTCATATGGACTGTAGCATACCTCAAATGTATTTACTTAACGTCACTTTAAATACAAAAGTATATTCTTAAATTGTGAATAAATATAACATTAGGGTTAGCTGGACTTCGTGTGGGGTATGGAGCGTTTCCGCTGAGCATTATCGAGTACCTTTGGAGGGCAAAACAACCTTATAATGTGTCTGTTGCTGCTGAAGTTTCTGCATGTGCAGCATTAAAAAATCCCACGTATCTGGAGGTATCTTATTTATTCACTGCTTCTGGTTTTAAATTTTTCCTACAAAATTAACTGCTCAATTTATCTCTCTAAGATAGTACATTAGTGTTCTTTGGTCCCGAGAAACCACTTCTGGTGCTAATGAACAATTTCTAACAGATTGTTAAAGTGGCTTTGGTGCAAGAAAGAGAGAGGCTGTATAGGCTTTTAAAAGAAGTACCATTTCTCAATCCATATCCAAGTTACTCGAATTTCATTCTTTGTGAGGTTACCTCTGGAATGGATGCTAAGAAGCTGAAGGTATAATTTCTTATTTTTTGGTTACGACAGCTGGTAGACAAGTCTTGGTTCAGCAGAAAATATTTTGCATTGCGTTCATCCATGAATTTTGATACGTCTGTTAATGGTTTTCCATGATTGAGCATGCCCCAGATTAATTTGATTTCATATATCTATCAAGTATTTGGTTTTACAGATTTAGTCTAGTATTTTTGTCTTGAAATTGCCATTAGGGTTATGCTGTTACAATATGCACATTTTCATAAGCCAGTATAAGGACACACTATATGTGATAGTTCTGCTGCCTTGAGCATAAAAAAAACATAATGAATTTGACCAAGTAAACTGAATTGGGTAGTTAAGATCCTTAATTTCCCTTGGTTGCAGTCTTTCAGTAATAACATTACTAATAGTAATTTATATATTATTTTACAGGAAGATCTTTCAAAAATGGGTGTGATGATTCGTCACTACAACAACAAAGAATTGAGTGGTTATGTTCGTGTCTCTGTTGGGAAGCCTGAGCAAACAGACGCCTTAATGAA
Source organism: Panax ginseng (assembly GCA_020205605.1). NCBI lineage: Eukaryota > Viridiplantae > Streptophyta > Magnoliopsida > Apiales > Araliaceae > Panax > Panax ginseng. The sequence goes on from CM035127.1 coordinate 8,874,155, forward strand.
CTGCCTCAATAGCTTAGCTTAGCTTAATTATTTCAATCTTATCCCAAAAGTGACCAATTCTATTTTTTATCGTTTGCGATGGAATTGTTCAAACCAATGTAATGTAATTTAAGGTTTTGTACTCTTTTTTGTGAAACAAAAATTAATATGTTACTCCCTCCGTCTCATAATTATAGGCTGATTTTTTATTTTGAGATGTCCCAATATATAGGCTACTTATTATTTATAAAATTTAGTTGGTTCATTGTTTTACTTTTATGCCCTTATAATAAATATTCAATCATTACTCTTTTTTTGAAGAAACAACATTCAATGTCATTATTTTTATCACCATATTTAATGTTGTTGTATTCTATTTGGTTAAAATTTTATGGTTATGGACTTTAACACGTCAATCAATGAAGTTGAGAGTTCCAGTGTGATAAGTAAAGAATAATTAACTTATTCATTAATTTCATATTAAGGAGTATATATGAAAAATTTATGTTAAAAATTACCACTTAACTAATTTTCTTAAACTATGTGCCAAAAAAAATTAACCTATAAGTATGAGACGGAGGGAGTAGATCATAATTGAATGTTTTGTTGAATTCCTTTTTAACATCCTCATATTGCTTTAGAAATTTTAATTAGACTAAACTTGAAATTTGTCATCCCCTTTACTACATCTACATCGGAAAAATTAAACTCCGAAATAATAAAAGAGAAAAAATATCGTTATAAATTATTTTTATTGTGAATTTATCGTAACGAACATAATTTAGCAGGAATACCACAATATATTTCAACTTTCTTACGTATACATGGTGCAACGGGTCAACTACAGTATTAGCCATCACTATATTAGTTTCATTTTCGCTGTTTCTCGTGCGGACCCACCCTATAATTTTCTAACACGCCGTTTCGAGTACTCAAAACGTTACGGAACATCTCGTTAACGTCGTCAGCTAAACCGTCCAACCCCTCCGACAAACTATCCGTTACCGTCTTCAGCTCCTTAACGGCGCTCTTCAACCGCTCCTTTTTGACCACCTCATCCTCCATCAAAACACCACCGTCGATGAGGTCACGCAAAACACTCGCACGCGTTGCCACGTCATCAATTTCCGTCAATACAATTCTTCTCTCCCCGTCAAAAACCGCCGACTGTAGGGCGTTTACCGAGCCGGCCCACAAAAACTCGGCCGGAACACGTAACTTTGTTATTCCGGGAAGTCCGTACAGAGCCGAGATCGCTATTCCCGCAACAAACACTGTAACCAGTCCAACGGCGTAGATCGTGCGAAGAACAGCCTTTCCGACGCTCGATATCTTTCCACGCGGCGTAATCCTAACAATTGCCTCGGCGAGCTCCCGGATAAGAACGTCCGGCTCACGAACTTCAAAGCCTCTCCGCTTGGGGAGACCTCGCGAGTTTTTCTCCCAGTCGGCGAGAGACTCGCTCGCTTTCCGGAGTTTGTCCGTCGCAGGAACCTCTCCGTCTTTGGGAAACTCGAGCAAATGAAGAACAAAATTCATCAAGAGGCGGCGGTGCCGTAACTTCTCGATCTCGGACGAGATCGAGTTGCAAATATCCAAAAGCTTAACGCTATGATCCAGGTAAAACAAGCGCGAGTCGTCGGACGAACCGGAGGATGAGGTAAGCTCGGAGATTAGCTTTTGAGCCTCGGCGTGAGTTGAGGAGAGGAAGTCAACGGCCAGAGAGAGCCAAGACAGGCTGATGGACGGTTGAGGAGACGAGGTAGAGAGTTTGAGAGTTTTGAGACGGCGGAAAATGCTTTCGTCGAAGGATCGGGAGATGAGATCGAAGTCATGAGGCGCAGATCGTTTAGCGACTGAACGGAAAGGAGAAAATGAAGGAAAAGGTGATTTTTTGTCCGTTAGAAACATATTCTGGTGATGGTGGTGGAGAGGTGAGGTGAAGATTTTCCGGTGAAGTTAGTCGGAAAATGAAAGCATGAAGTGACGGAGTCGTCAAGATAGCAGGCGGCGACCAAATGTATTTATACGGGGGAGGTTTGGAATTGAATAATAAGAAAAGAGCGTGTAAGTGCACACGCTAGACTTGGCGAAACAGCCCAGAAACTTTTGAGCTGTTGATATATGAAATGACGAAAACAACCCTTATCTCTTTGGTTGGTGGAATATAGCTGCTGCACATTCAATATAAAATGATTTTTTTTCTCTCTCTTAAAATGATTAGGTTGTTATTTTTTATCTCCTAATGTTAAGATTGAATCCTAAAATAGAAAAGGCTCGAGTCGAGATCAAAGGACTTGTCCGTATCTATTGGTAGTGTGTGTACGTTATTTGGTTCGGTTGGGTTGGGTTGGGGGATTAGAAAATATTACTACTACTACTATCATGTATGTGTATGTATGTATGTATTCATGACGTTTGTGCTGAACAATTAGTTTTCATCTTTATTCGGACATCATGTCAGTTTGTTCCCCATACCCATTCTTTTTCTATGCCTAATCCTTGTATTAATTACTTTCATTTCCATATTTTTCTTTACAACTCTTTCATGGTATTCTAGAGTCTGAAAATAATAGGTAACTAACTACTCTGTTCAGTTACAAACATATTCTACTAAAAGATGATGATGTTGCTTTTGCTTGAAGAGAGATCATCATGTCATTAATATAGTGCCTTAGAATGGTAAAAAGATATCAGAGCCTTAAATGCTAGGTAGGTTCTGATATCATATTCAGCATGGAGGTGAATAACTAAACAACTACTTTACGCAAATTCTGGTTTATGAATTTGGCCACACAAGATGAACTTTGTGCTTTGCTCAAAGGTAAAACCAAAGGGCTGCTGGATAGGGGATAACAAATGCTTGCGATATAATTATGATCCCAAGCTTCAGAACATAGCAAAAGAACAAGTAGAAAGCATGCGAGAAAAAGGGTACTAATCAAACAAGTAATCCAAAACTTACCTTCTGTTTGTATTACAAGTTTCGGAATAACTTTCTGAATCTCAGTGAATGTCAAATGTTAGTATGTCATTGTATGGACTACAATGCTATCCAAAACCTCATATACACTCTTAGCCTCAGTATGTGATTTGTCAAATGCAATAAATTCATGAATCACACCGCTTAACTCAATCCAGCTACATCCTGGACTCTTATCAACACCCTTCCCATTCATGAGTTTCCTTAACTGAGCTACTGCTTCCCAATTTTGACATGCAGAATATAAATTGACCAAAAGGGTGTATCTGCCACTATGATGCGGTTGTAGCCTGATTAGATGCTTTCCTACTTTTTCACCAATTTCATAAGCTTTGTGAATCATGCAAGCACCAAACAGGGCACCCCACACACCATGAGTGGGCTCCATAGGCATGTTTTCAATCAAATCAATTGCTTCCTCCAAGCACCCTGCCCGACCTAGGAGATCGACCATGCAACCGTAGTGATCTATGCGAGGCTCTAAACCAAATAATTCATTCATTGATCCAAATATCTGCCGTCCTTCAGCCACAAAACCCCAGTGAGAACAAGCGCTAAGAACACCAATTAGAGTAACCCGATTGGGTTGAACCCCATTGCTCAACATTTGGAGAATAAATTCAGGGAACTTGCAGCATCTCCGTGCATTGCCAATCCATTAATCATTGCGGTCCAAAGATAAACATTCTTGATCGGCATCTTCTCAAAAACCAAGAATGCCTCATGAATGCACCCACACTTCGCATACATATCTATTAAAGCCGTCCCAAGTGTTGGATTCACTCTTAATTTATTCATATCTATATATTTATGAGTTTACTTGTGCGATGACGTTTCAAAATTGTGTATCATCACCCATCTTGGGTTGTCGAGATACGTGTTATGTAATTCAAATACAACTTACTTAATACAACTGCTGTGTAATATATCGACAAACATAAACTAATGAATTTGAATACAAATATTATCTACTTGTAGATTATACAAACTCAAAAGGAGTCTTCATTACAATTATTATCACACTATTTCACGTAATAGTGAGGACTACTAATGCTATCCTCCTGACCATCACTCCGCTCCCCGACTCGTCCCATCTATATTCTCATTTCCTGAAGAGAATAAAGAAAAGAAAGGGGAAAGCTCAACTAGCCCAAAGAAGAAATATTATGACTAAAATAATGCGTAATAAATTATCATTAGTCTCCAACAATGTTAAACCGATAAAATATAATAGACATCAAGTTTAATCTGCAATGAACAAGCAATCCATTAAAAGAGTCAAGTAGAAAATAAAATCTACTATCTTTTATGATTTAAAAGGTTTTTCATCATCATGCTATCGCCGAGACTCAATTTTAATAAATATTCCACATCATCGAATCACCCCTCGCACTACTACCAAGGATATTCTTTAGTATCACGACCACAATTATCCATGCACTACGGGCCAAGAATATTTGTGTATTCATTAATGGTCATGATCATGCCAACTGTAAGATCCCGACTTTTTATTAATAAATGAAATTTCCTCTAAGTATTATTTTGAAATAGTAAGGGTTGATGTGATTAATGTGGATAGTTATGGGTAAAATACGCAAATATTTCAAAATAAGCAAGTGGTTATAAAATATTCATTGTTGTCGGGAAATATTCGTTTGGTCGTGGAATATTCGTACTGTCGGGGAATATTCGTACGACGGCGCAGCCATGAGTGGGCCCCATAACGGAAAGCGATTGGAGGAAGAAAACGACAAATATAAGTTGTTTAAAAATAATCTACAGTAGTTATACTGCTTACATCGTTGGAATACCCATTGGTTAAAAACACAAGAATACGCGTTGTTGCACAAAGAAGACACTACGGTATTGCACCAATTATCGACTCTTACGTAAGGAAGGCACTACTCAATAATGGTTACGATAATTACTTTATTCGATTTTTTATTTTATTTATTCAATAATCACGCATTGATATTTTATATTCTTTGTTGTTTCAATAATTGTCATTACACGTTATTTTTTATTATCGAAGCAATAATTCATATTATCCTAATAATATTATTAGATAACATTATTGGCAATGTCTAGAAAGTTCATTTAAGGAGAGGTTTGGTCACCTAATCAATTGGCCACCAAGAAGGAGAAATTTTATTGAAAGCCCTCTTTCCAGGAACCGCTCGGTTGTCAATATCAGGATTCTGTAATATTATTTGTGAATAATTAATTATTGATTCATATGATGAGGAAAATATTGATTTTATGTGGATATAGATGGAGAAAATTTTAATGTGACAATTGTTGAAAATTGAAATTTTATCTTTTTCTCGATAAAATAATTCATTTAAATATATTATTATATTTTAATAATATAATAATGATGATAGTTTTACGATGAATGTGGGATATATGAGTATATGTGGAGGAGGAGTATTTAAAACATGTTAAACATGCTCGGTGGACCCCATTTATTGACCGAAATTTGATTATAAATTGTAAAATCGTCTGCTTTATGGATTTCGGTCCAATTTACGCTTGGAATTTAGAAAAACATTCTTCCGCAAAGTTGTATAGAATTGAATTTCCTATAAAAATACGCTTAGATTCAAATTTTCCGACAAAATGGCTATTTATTATGAATTATTGAAGTTCAAGTTCAAAATAATTAATTTTGGAAGTTTAAAATATTTTTAATTACTAAAACGTGATTTTCATTTTGTGGCTCTCATTTAACATGTGATATGAGCTGAATTCAGTGATAAGAGTGGGCGTTGGAAAATTTTAATATAAATTAATATTTTATTAAATTTTCTAACTTTGGTGTTCTAAGCATTTTCCTATAAATAGGGTGCTTGGGTTATAATTGAAAATCACACCGAAATCAAGTTTTCTCTCTCTATATTATCGAAATTATTCTTGTGAGTATTTTGAGTATACTTTGAGTATTGCTATACTGGTGAAAGTTCGAGTTATAAATTTATATCCAATATTCCAGCTTAAATCTTGCCTTTCCGGTAAGGGATATTATTTTTTTCGTAATGATATTATTTCTTCAATATCATTATCTTTGAAATATTGATCTGAAGTTTTTATCAAATTTGGAACTTTTGGTGTCTGAGTTACTTATTCACGATATCTGACTATTCACGATATCTACACTATTCACGAATACTTAAGACTATTCATCGAAAAAATAAAAATTTTTCTTTTCGTCTAAAATATCTATTCGGATACTAGCTTTGATTGTATCCATGTTTTGATCATTCTTGAATTTTACACCACTATGATTATTTTTGAGGTATTTTTGGACGTGGATAAAACAAAAGTACGAATCCTTAATCCTCATCATTTTGTTTCACCGGATTCGCTTTCTTTAAAATATTTTCATCATCCTCGCCTTAAATGATGATAATATTGAATATCTTTGGCCTCAGTAGTCAAAGATGAATGATTTATGATGAATATCTTTGGCACAGTGTAGTGCAAAGATGAATGATTTCGATGAATATCTTTGGCCAGTAGTGCAAAAGATGAACATGTGTTTAGATGAACATGACCAATCGGGTGAATGTCCTCGCTCAGTAGCTGCAAGGATGAATATTTGATCCTAGATATATATTGATTGATGTTACAGGATAAAAAAAATAGACGATGAACTTTAAAATTCATACATAGAAGATAGTAGTTTGCGTTCTCTACTTAACTCTTCTAATGAATTATTATTTCCTGTGCGAATATTGATTTAAAACTTGTTATCTGTATTCTATTAGATTTTTCTCTGTGAAGACTAACGATAATTTTATTGTATATTATCTTAGTCATAATATTCTTTATCGGGCTACTTGAGCTCACCCTTTTCCTTTTTGTTCCATTTTTCTTCTCTCGGAGACGGCGAGAATGTAGCGATTACTAGTCGGGTATGGAATGAAGGTTCTAGAGAGAGTTGTTTAGTAGTCCTCACCATTTTGTAAAATAATATATCAATAATTATGATGGGGATTTATTTGCGTGTGGATATTGTCTGTAGATGACAATATCTCGTATTTAAACTCACGCTTTATATGTTGTAATAATAAAGTTGTAGTTATTTCGCACCATGTATTTGGCGACTCGTAATGGGTTGGATGGAATGGACCTATTTTGGGGCGTTACGGTTGGTATCGAGCTTAGGGATATGATCTCTGGCGGAGATCGGGAATAGAACTAGGAGGGATAATGAAGTAAATCCTTCGCTAAAGGTGTCCTACCTAAGCTTATTTGATAGTTGGTCAAGATATATAGGGATATTATGTGATATATTGATTTCCTTAATTAACCCTTGTTTTATGACAAAGATTTGAGAATGTCGACCGAGAATATTAACAATGGAAATGAGACCGTGGAGACGCATGTACTCACCAACGAGGAGAACGTCTGAACAGTCGGCAATGTTCCTCCCGTGAACAACACCACCGATCGACGACGATGAACGATTTAATATTTAGAAGCTTTTTGCGATTCATGCAAAATCGCATTTGAGGAGACTCGTGTTCAAAACATAGGAAGAAATGATAAGAATTCACGGGTTGTCACAACCAAACAATTCAAAGAGTTGGGACCACCGAATTTAAGGAAAGCTCGATCCGATCATGGCGTAAAACATGGGTCAAGCAAATTACCAAGATATTCGATGTCTTGGGATGCACAGAGAACAGAAGGTTCCATTCGCCACCTTTATGTTCCGTGGCGAGGCAGGTATCATCGGTGGGAGTCAGAAGCGTACTCCATCCAAATTCACTCAAAGATGTCTTCGGGAGACGTTTTCAGAACTATTTAATGACAAATACTTTCCCGAAAGTGTTCGCTATATGAAGAAAGTGGAGTTTATTAGACCGAGCGAGAATAACATGACGGTGTCCCAAAGACGAGGCGAAGTTCGCGAGAGTTATCCGTGTTTCAGACCTCATTTGGCGGAGAATGAGGAACGTATGACGCGGATGTTTCGAGAGGTTTGAAACCCGCAGATACGTCAAGATTCTCTCATTTCTCATAAATTTTCTCTATTTAGATGTTGTCAATGGGCTCAATTGTTAGAAATGAGATAACGAAGACGTTCAACCGAGGGACCATAACCAGGATCATACCAAGATATAGCGATCATCGTAATAACGATAACCAAATGGAGAAAGAAGAATACTGACAAAGGCGGTAACCACTCCGGTGGTAATCGTGGCCATGAAAATAAGAAGCGAGTTAGGAGGAGATTTTAAAAGAGAGAGATTCAACAACGACCATGCGAAGACGAGCAGTGCCAAAGAAGAATCGGGTTCCAAGGGAGGAGAACGACCACCGGTCATTATATGCTATAAATGCGGAAAGAGGGACATATCGGTCCAAACCGCCCACAATTCAGCCTGTATATGCTATATAATTGTGAAAAGGAAGGACATATCGCCGAGATTGCACGGTGGCGAAACCTAGTTCAATGGGGATGGTGACTCAAAAGATCATCCCAAAAAAGTCAAAGTCAACGATTCTCGGAAGAAGCGTTTGTTGTGGATCGGTCAAAATCGCGAGGAACCCAAACGAGGTGATCACGGGTAAGCTATTTATAAATTCTTGTGAAGTTTGTACTTTACTAGATACCTGCGGTCTTACCCATTCATTTATCTCTCCTGCTTGTGCTCAACGTTTAAACTTGACTCGGAGAAATTAGACTTTGACCTATCTGTGGAAACTCCGTTAGAGAAAATTTCATTACATCCACCTGCTTATAAATCTTGTTTGATTCAAGTTGGCACCATCACCTTACCCATTGACCTTATCTCTTTAAAGATACTTTAATTTTGATGTGATTTTAGGATTGATTGGTTAACTACTCATCATACCAAAATTGATTGTTTTCGTAAGGTTGTTAGTTTTCATATTCCTAATCAACCTCGTTGTTCAATTCGTGCAACTAAACCATTAAAATCAATCACCGTCATATCTAATCATAAAGCGATTCGCTTATTGAAAAAGCGGATGTCAAGCTTTCTTAGCCCATGTTATGGATTTGAATAAAGACACGCCAAATTTGAATAATATTCCTGTTGTTATTGACTTTCCTAACGTATTTCTGAAGAAGAACTTCCTTGCCTACCCCCGTAACGCGTGAAGTTGAATTCTTTATTGACGTTGAACCCGGTACAAAGCCCATTTCTAAAACTCCATATCGAATGGCTCCTATTGAACTTCAGATTTAAAGGTCCAACTACGTGAGTTGTTGGACATCGGTTTCATTCGGCCCCAAGTACATCTCCTCTTGTGGTGCTCTGCTTTTATTCGTAAAGAAGAAAGACGGGGAGTATGCGACTTTTGTATTTGACTATCTGAATTGAACCATGTCACTATCAAGAATAGGTATCCTCACCTCGTATTGATGACTTGTTTGACCGATTCAAGAGGAGCACAATTCTTTTCAAAAATCGATCTTAGCTTCGGATATCATCAAATTTAAAAATTAGAATCGAGGATATTCCAAAGACCGCCTTAACTCCTGTATGGGCATTATGAATTCTTAGTTATGTCTTTCGGATTGACTAATGCTCCTGCGGCTTTCATGGATATGATGAATCGAGTATTCAAAGAATATTTGGATAAATTCGTTGTTGTCTTTATTGATGACATCCTCATATATTCCAAAAGCCGTGAAGATCATGAACACCATTTGAAGCAAGTACTCCAAAGGCTTCGTAAAAACAAGCTATATGCTAAGTTGAAGAAATGCGAGTTCTGGCTTGAGGAAGTAGCATTCCTTGGGCACGTGGTGTCAAAACATGGAGTATCTGCTGACCCGTGCCAAGATTGAAGTAATACAAAGTTAGAGCAACCAAGACGGTGGATCAAGACGTAGCTTTACGGGTCTACTCGGTTATTATCGAAGATTCGTGGAAGGGTTTTCTTGAATCGCTATCTGCTAACTCAGTTGACTCGGAAGGATACAAAATTCGCTTGGAGTGAAGAATGCGAGAAGAGTTTCCAAGAGCTTAAAATGAGAGACTTATTTCAAGACTGTTCTAACAATACCATCCGGTTCGGATGGATTTGTTATCTCACAAATGATGCTTCGGCAAAAGGGTTAGGATGTGTTCTCATGCAACATGGGAAAGTCATAGCCTTATGCCTCATGACAACTTAAAGAATATGAGAGGAATTATCCTACTCATGATCTAGAGTTAGCGTGATCGTTCACTATTAAAGATATGGAGGCACTATCTTTATGGGGAGAAAGTGGAGATATATTCGCACCATAAAAGCCTTAAATATTTCTTCACTCAAAAAGAACTCAACATGCGGTAGCGATGTTGGCTTGAGCTATTGAAAGACTACGACCACACTATTCAATACCATCCTGGAAAAGCGAACGTGGTAGCTAACGCGTTGAGTAGAAGATCATATGCAGGAACGAGTGCGATGATGTCAAGTATACGACAGAGCCAACTTTAATAAAAAGTTAAGGTTGCTCGAGCCACCGAATCCGGAGTGATGCATATGAAGAAGAAAGTACAAGAAGGTGTTATTCCGGAAGCGAGAATCGATGAAGAAGGAATACTTCAAGTCCACTCTAGACTTTGTGTTCCTAACGACTCTGATTTGAAGTACAAGATTATGATGGAGGCACACAATACACCATTTTCAATCTATCCTGGAAGTACTAAAATGTATCATGATCTTCGACATACATTTTGGTGGAACAATATGAAGAGAGAGATTGCAAAGTTTATCTCAACATGTTTAACTTGTCAACGTGTAAAGGCGGAGCATCAAGTGCCTAAGGGACCATTGCAACCACTTGAGATTCCAAAATGGAAGTGGGAACACATTACCATGGATTTCGTTACGGGTCTTCCCACGGTTTCTCAAGGCATAAATGTTATTTGGGTTATTGTTGATAGATTAACCAAGTCTCGCACATTTCTCTTGCCGATACGGAGACTTATTCTCTTGAACGCGTCTTGTTAGTATGTATGTAAATGAGATTATGAGGTTGCATGGCATGCCAAGATTCTATAGTTTCGGATCGTGACCCAAGATTCACTTCAAGATTTTGGGTTAGCTTGCAAAAAAGCTATGGGTACGGATTTATTTATTCGGCCGCATACCATCCTCAAACCAGACGGACAATCGAGAGGATTATTCAAACTCTTGAAGATTTATTAAGACTCGTGTCCTGAGACTTCAAGGGCGGTTGGGATAAGTATTTACCATTGGTGGAATTCTCCTACAATAACAGATTATCGAGCAAGTATAGGTGTGGCCCCATTCAAGCATTATATGGACGAAAATGTCGCTTCCAATACGTTGGGATGAGGTGGGTGAAGCAACATTGTTGGGACCCGAAGTTAAGACGTATGACTCACCGAAAAGATCCAAATGATTCGACAACGTATACAAACGACACAGGATCGACAAAAGAGTTATGCGGATCTTCATCGAAAGGACGTGGAATTTAGTATATGGGATCATGTATTGTTGCGTGTTGTCCCATGGAAGGGAGTTACAAGATTCGGGAAGAGAGGAAAGCTCAATCCACGATTTATTGGTCCATTTCAAATTCTTGACCAAGTAGGTAATGTAGCCTATAGACTTGCGTTATCTCCGAGTATGTCTCGTGTTCATAATGTGTTTCACATATTTGTACTTCGTAAATATGTGGAAGACCCGAACCACGTTATTGAGTTAGAACCGGACGAGATAGCTGAAGACTTAACGTATGAGGAGGTGTCTGTCAAGATCTTGGATAGAAAGGAGCATGTCCTACGCACGAAAGTTGTACCACAAGTTAAATTCTTGTGGAGAAACCATGCTATAGAGGAAATGACCTGGGAGTTGGAAACGGAAATGAAAACAAGGTATCCTCATCTTTTCGAAACACCAGGTACGTACGTCAATTTCGAGGACGAAATTTCATAAGGAGGGGAGTTTGTAAGATACCGACTTTTTATTAATAAATGAAATTTCCTCTAAGTATTATTTTGAAATAGTAAGGGTTGATGTGATTAATGTGGATAGTTATGGGTAAAATGCGCAAATATTTCAAAATAAGCAAGTGGTTATAAAATATTCATTGTTGTCGGGAAATATTCGTTTGGTCGTGGAATATTCAATCTTTTGGGAATATTCGTAATGCGGCCAAGCAACACATGAGTGGGCCCCATAACGGAAAGCGATTGGAGGAAGAAAACGACAAATATAAGTTGTTTAAAAATAATCTACGTAGTTGTTACTGCTTTAATCGTTGAATACCCGGTGGTTAAAACACAAGAATACGCGTTGTTGCACAAGAAGATACCAGATGTATTGCACCAATTATTGACTCTTACGTAAGAAGGCACTACTCAATAATGGTTACGATGAATTACTTATTCAAGATTTTATTTTATTGATTCAATAATTGTCTTTGCGTTGATATTTTATATTCTTGTTGTTTCAATAATTGTCATTACACAAAGATTTTTTATTATCGAAGCAATAATTCATATTATCCTAATAATATTATTAGATAACATTATTGGCAATGTCTAGAAAGTTACATCAAGGAGAGATTTGGTCACCTAATTACAAGGCCAAGTAAGGAGAAATTCTTATCGAAAGCCCCTCTTCCTTTAACCGCCTCGTTTGTCAATATTGTGATTCTGTAATATTATTTGTGAATAATTAATTATTGATTCATATGATGAGGAAAATATTGATTTTATGTGGATATAGATGGAGAAAATTTTTAATGTGACAATTGTTGAAAATTGAAATTTTATCTTTTTCTGATAAAATAATTTATTTAAATATATTATTATATTTTAATAATATAATAATGATGATAGTTTTACGATGAATGTGGGATATATGAGTATATGTGGAGGAGGAGTATTTAAAACATGTTAAACATGTCGGTGGACCCCATTTATTGACTGAAATTTGATTATAGCTTGTAAAATCGTCCATTTATGGATTTCGGTCAATTTCTGTTTGGAATTTGGAAAAACATTCTTCTGCAAAGTTGTATAGAATTGAATTTCCTATAAAAACTCGCGAGATTCAAATTTTCTGACAAAATGGCTATTTATTATGAATTATTGAAGTTCCGAAGCTCCGAAATAATTAATTTTTGGAAGTTTAAAATATTTTTAATTACTAAAACGTGATTTTCATTTTGTGGCTCTCATTTAACATGTGATATGAGCTGAATTCAGGTGATAAGAGTGGGCGTTGGAAAATTTTAATATAAATTAATATTTTATTAAATTTTCTGCTTTGGTGTTCTAAGCATTTTCCTATAAATAGGGTGCTTAGGTTATAATTGAAAATCACACCAGAAACTGAAGTTTTCTCTCTCTATATTATCGAGCGTATTCTTGTGAGTATTTTGAGTATACTTTGAGTATTGCTATATACGGTGAAAGTTCAAGTTATAGCCTATATCCAAGATTCCAGCTTAAGATCTTTTGCCTTTCGAGGTAAGGGATATTATTTTTTTTCGTAATGATATTATTTCTTCAATATCATTATCTTTGAAATATTGATCTGAAGTTTTTATCAAATTTGGAACTTTTGGTGTCGAGTTACTATTCACGATACTCTGACCTATTCACGTATACTTACACTTATTCACGAATACGGCCTTATTCATCGAAAAATAAAAATTTTTCTTTTCGTCTAAAATATCTATTCGGATACTAGCTTTGATTGTATCCATGTTTTGATCATTCTTGAATTTTACACCACTATGATTATTTTTGAGGTATTTTTGGACGTGGATAAAACAAAAGTACGAATCCTTAATCCTTGTCATTTTGTTTTTCACCGGATTCGCTTTTTTAAAATATTTTCATCATCCTCGCCTTAAATGATGATAATATTGAATATCTTTGGCCTGTAGTGCAAAGATGAATGATTTATGATGAATATCTTTGGCCTGTAGTGCAAAGATGAATGATTTCTGATGAATATCTTTGGTCCGTAGTGCAAAGATGAACATGTGTTTAGATGAACATGACCAACTGGTGAATGTCCTTGGCCTGTAGTGCAATGATGAATATTTGATCCCAGATATATTGATTGATGTTACAGGGATAAAAAAAATAGACGATGAACTTTAAAATTCATACATAGAAGATAGTAGTTTGCATTCTCTACTTAACTCTTCTAATGAATTATTATTTTCGCTGCGAATATTGATTTAAAACTTGTTGTCTGTTGTATTCTATTAGATTTTTTCCTGTTGAAGACTAACGATAATTTGTTGTATATTATCTTAGTCATAATATTCTTTACTAGGCTAGTTGAGCTCACCCTTTTTCCTTTTTGTTCCATTTTTCTTCTCAGGAGGCGAGAATATAGTGAGTACGAGTCGGGGTATGGAATGAAGGTTCTAGGGAGAGTTGTTTAGTAGTCCTCACCATTGTTGTAAAATAATGTATCAATAATTATGATGAGGATTTATTTGTATGTGGATATTGTCTAGATGGCAATATTTGTATTTAAACTCACAGTTTTACTATTGTAATAATAAAGTTATAGTTGTTTCTGTACCGTGTATTGACAACTCAGAATGGGTGATGTATACCTATTTTGGGGATGTCACACCAACAACTATCCATCAATGCACTACGGGCCAATGAGGACTTTTACCACATCATTTGTAACATTACGGTCATGATTACACCGAATAATCCTCAGTCATAATCATACCAAGTCCATCTATGCACCACAAAACCCACGAGATGACTTTCAACATAATATAAAACATGAGGATGATGACAATGATATAAGAATTCAATAAAACAAGTTCAAGAATTAATTTGTCCAAGAACTACTAATGTCCAAATTGTCAACACGATCATCGCTTTGTAGAGTAAAATTCAAGAATGATCGTAAGAATATTTCCATGAAAAGATCTTCGGATGAAGCCTTGAATATCAAGGATATTCTACTAATTTCATGGAGTATAGAAGTCAAAACTTTAACCAACCGAGTATAATAAAGAATGGAATAACAAAAGAAATCACCACGCATGCGATTTGGCATGATGTTATTATTCCAACAAAATACTAAATAACGGAACCAGTCAAAGCGAAATTAGACCGATAGGATGTTCCAACAGAATAATAAAGAATGAAATAACAACAAAAATCACCATGCATGCGATTTGGATGTATGCGAAGTTATTCCAATGTAATACTAATAAGGGCGGAATCGAGTGCGGCGTAAAACGCACAAACAGGATATTCCAACGTAATAATAATAAAGACGGAACCAGTCCATGAAAAAACGCATGCATGTGATATTCCAACCAATAATAATAAAGATTTTAATCAAGTCCCACAAAACGCATGCATGTGGATATTCCAATGTAATAAGAAAGACGAAATAATAGAAGAATGTCACCAAGTATAGGGTAGGCCACAGATACAAAGTTATTCCAATGTAATAATAAGCAATTGAATAACAACAGTTCCTTCATGAATAAGAAAGAATAACACCCTTTACAACAAATAATATTCCCTACTTTAAGAAGAAAATCTTTATATATAAGTAGTGAAGTAGCGAATACTTTCTTCATTCTTTCTATAGTTTATCTCTAAAGTTTCAAAGTGAATTAAAAGAAAAATAATGAATGAATGAGCTTCTATTTATAAAAATGGAATACATAAGAATTAACTCATGAATCAATTTAGATTGATTTACTTTAATCTGACGGTCCATATTTAAAAGCAAAATAAAATATAATATATTCTATTTATAATCTAATAAAACGAATAACTTTATAAAAGATTTTACTATGCAAACACTACGCAGGCACCATGCATAATAAAAAATATAATATATTCTAATTATTGTCTAATAAAATGATAGCTTTATAAAAAGTATTCTGCTTTTTATATAAAAAGATTTTACTATGCAAAATACTATGCAGACAATTATGCAACACTACGCATAATAATAGAATATAATATATTCTATTTATAGAATAACTTTATAAAAGTATTCATTTTATATAAAAAGATTTTCACGTATTATTACATTAATAATACCAACAAAATGAGTGACTTATCGCTAAAGCATCAATAATTATACCGACCGCTACTACTACGCAACCACGCCAGATTCTTTACGCTTAACAAGGGTGTTTCAACAGCTTAACTAGAAAACTTCCGCCGTTATTTTCATAAAGTATTTTTGTCGTTTTCTCGATCCGATAATAATTCCGTTATGGGTCCACCAATGATTGTGTCGTTGTCTAATATTTCCTGTTAAAACGAATATTTCCACCAATCGAATATTATATAACAACTCATGTCTTTTGCAAAATTTATAAATATTACCCACAACTATTATATCAATTTCACTCCATAATATTCAAAAATAATATTTATAGAAAATTCATCTTTATTCAAAAAGTTGGGGTTTTACACCACTTTCCTTGATCTAGTGTTCCTAGTTGAGCGCAAGCAGCAAGTACACTTGATAAGGTGGATTGATTGGGTTTAACTTTCTCTAAGAGCATGTGTTCAAAGATATCGAGTGCATCCTTAAATCTATTGCATTGAACACAACTAGCTATCATTGCAGTCCAACTAACAACATTCTTATATGGCATCTCTTCAAAAACTTTAAGAGCATCATCGCAAGAACCACATTTAGAATACATATCAACAAGAGCACTACCAACATAAACATCCCAACGGACTCTCCCAGATTCTACATAGAACCCATGAACCCACCTTCCAAACCAAACATCACCCACCATTCCAACGGCACGAAGAACACTAACAACAGTCATTTCATCCACCCTCACACCCACTAATCTCATTTCCACAAATAACTCCAACCCTTCCGCGCACTCATTTCTAAGGTACCCATCAATCATAGCCGTCCAAGAAATCACATTCTTATCCGCAATTTCATCATACACTTGGCGCGCAGAGTCAACATACCCACTATTAGCAAAAGCAGAAACCAAAGAATTCTGCACAAACTGATCATAAATTAGCCCAAACTTCACAATCTGACCATAAAACTGAAATGGGCTTACAACACTCGCCCGGGAAACCGCCTTGAGAAGTAAAGGAAAGGTGTGTTCGTCAGGAAAGACACCATTTTTGGCGCATTTTGGCAAAGAACACAACTGACATTTGTGGCTCTGAACTAGTACAAAAGGCTCGGATCATTACGTTCCATAGGTAAATATTGGGGTTATCAATGTGATTAAAGAGCGAATAAGTGTAAGAGATATCACAGTGCCGGTGCGTAGGATTAGAAATGGAAGGAAGGGAGTGGAGGAGGAGTTTGGTGAAGGAGAAGGTGTTTTGCGGGTGGGCAAAGGTAATGAGAAGAGAGTGGATTTGCTTGAGATGGAGTACTGAATTCAATGGGGGATTTCTGCATTTTTGGTGAAACAGGAAGGAGAGTAAAGAGTTGTATAAGTTTGAATTTGTGAGCTTGGGTCTTGCGCTTGTCGTTGACGGCATTTGGTTGACATACATGATGAATTGATGATAATGGATTACGATTATTTGTTTGCTTTATATAAAGTTGAAGCTTTGCCTAATTTATATTCCATCTCAAATACTAACATTTTCTAAATTGTATTAGAATTTAATTATATTTAAATGAGCTGGGCTCTACCTCTATATATATTTAGGAAGTTGTTAGTATGAAGTTTATTTTGAGGTAAGTTGGTTAATTGATCAATAGAATACTGACATGCAGACAAAGTTATATGTGTGTCAGTATTCTATTGGCCAATTGACCAACTTATCAAAAAAATAACTTCAGACTAACCGGATCTATTTAGGAAGTTACTATATATTTAACACATTTTAAAATTTAGTCAATTCGCATCCTTTACATTTCACCCTTCTTCTTATAAACTTCTCCAATTCCAAAACTCATCTCCGTTTCATCCATTTCAGGGGTGAATGTTCGATTAGAATTTCATCCCAAATTAACACTAATCAGTAATCACCGAATATTCGGCATATAACCCAACTTACTTTTACCAAACAAAAAAATTCATTTCACCACGATTCACAACCATAATAATTTATAAATTAGTTTAATAATTTTAAATTAACAATACATAAATATAGGACAAAAATTTTAAAACAAATTAAATATCTAATTCGGTTATTCGAATAACTAAATTTTAAAAACCCTAACGAATAACTAAACAATTATAACTAAATTAAGCAAAATAACCAAATAATCGGAAAAAATTCAGTTCAGTAATTCGCTTTTAGCCGCTATTTTGCTCATTCAACAAAACCATTGCTTGGATTACCTCTCATGATCTTTTGTAGATGGTGCATGATCAGCTATAACCATTTGGTAATGGCTTCTGTTGTTCTATTTAACAATTTCTGCGCAAAATCCTTGTCAAGAAAGATGGTGTAATTTTCTGAACTAAATGAATATGACCGCTCAGTAATTGAGCAAAATTCTTAATAAAATCTCAAAGACAAAGTAGCCAAGGATAAAATTTAAGCTTTCACAAAAGATCTCTGCTTTCTAAAACAAAATCTGACTCAAATCTTAAAAGAACCCACTATTGCTCTGAAAAATGGAATCAGAATAACAGACTTCAGCCTAGCACTTCTAGGCGTCGGTTATAGTGTACTCAAAGACGACGTCTTTTCCCGAAAGCTTCCTGTAAACTGCAGCAAAAGTCTCAAGCTTGTACTCGGAGTTGTTTCGTTCTTTTGGGTCCAAAAATATCTGCAGACAAGGAGACTGGGTTAGGATGAACTTTTAAGGGTGTCTGATGACTATATAATAGCTAATAGAATATTTAAATATATATGTAGATGTTGTGCAAGAGTCAAAACACTGGCCACATAATCATTTAAAAATTTTCCTTCTTAATTCTATTTTGCCTTTAAACTTTGCATCCATTTATTCTCTCTTAATATCTAAACTTAACAACTAAAATAAGAATTAAAGATTCTTGCACTGACAGTGTATACACACAAACCGTGTTAGGGTTATGACACCTCACTAATGAAGTACTTATGTTGGACTTTAATGACGTATCAGATCACATGTCAGATCCTAACACTGGTCCTGTATACACTGTTAGTGTATCAAATTTTAACTCCTAAAACACTAGTAATATAAGTACTTTTCACAAGTAACCTTTGTTAGAACAAAACACACATGCATTGCATGAACCGATCTCTAAAATCAAGCATCATATTCATGTATTGGAAAAGTGTCATCGACATTACAGCTAAAACAACAAGATTGTTACTAATTTCCTAATGTTAACCACCCAAGTTTTTGCCATTTAATTGACAACAGTGAGGACTCCAGGCTATAACCAACCCCATTAATTCTTATTTTGGCTTTTAAAATAGTCATTAAAAGATCAACGAGTGTTTATAGGATGAACTTATTAAAAAAAATGTATGATCATAGCTCACCTTCATTATCTTGGATCCATCCAAACGATATCTGACACGCTTCCCAACAATCTCAGCAGGGACAACTACATCCTCCAACATTGCATCTTGCACAGCGGTCAAAGTTCTGCTGCGAGGCCGTTGAGCAGCAGAGCCTTTCTTTGGGGGCCTCAATATCCTCCGGGTCGCAACAAAAATTACATCCTGTAAGTTGTTCATAATATGTGTTACAGCCTTACAGGCACAACTGCCAGGAAAAGTGTTTAGCAATTTATTACTACCACCAAGTACAGCAAGATAATTCACCCCTAGAAATGAAGGAAGATTGCACGGATCATGTTTAAGTTGCATAAAAATCTGTATTAAAAACAACAAAAATATAATAAAGGCACAAATATGGAATTAGATATAAAGTTGTATAGGATAAAGGCATAGATATAAAATTACATCCTGCTAAAGTAAAGAAATCTAGGCAAGAGTGAGGATTTGTAGAACACACAAATAAGCTTTGTAGGGATCAAGAATAGCAAGACATGGCACACAGATCATAAGAATGAAAATCACTGCAGCTTGCATGGTTCAGCACATGGAAACGAGTTGGAGGATATCTCTTCAACTTCAAAAAATAATTAATGAATGAAGATTCACTTTGCAGTTGGATTTAAGACAACTAGGACTCATGAGTACCAGCTAAAGAGAAGGAATTGAAGTTGGCTCATAAAAATACTAGGTTAAAAAGTTGGCTCTTTTCCATCAGTAAATTTCGATAACATGGCACCAAGGCAGTTGGATTGAAAAAATATAATAATAATTGTTCAATAACAAGCAAAACACGCTATAGTCATGCATGCTATCGTTTTAAATGTAATAACTGAAATATTAGAACACAACTTCCATGAAATGAGAAGCGATAATGAGTTTGGCTCTGCTTACACTACAATATGACTCGAGCCAAAAAAGCCAGGAAATCACATATAAGTTCATAATTTAAAATAAGAGTCTAAAATAATATCAAGGAGTCGGAACAAGGTGTCGTTGCCACCACCTTGAAAAATAGAAATCTGTAGAGAGATGATAAGGCTAGCTAACAGAATAGTAAAAGAAAAAAAAGAAGGGGGGTGGGGGTTGTAAAAAAAGACTATAAAGATCCAGAGCTCATATATCACTTTTAGTTATTATTTTATATTGAAATAAAACAGTTAGTTATTATTTTAGGTTGAAAGAAAACAGTTTCCACCGAGCAGAATGACAAAAGTCATAACAAAAAACATTACCGTATTTTGTTAAATAAAATGTAAACTAAAACTAGGATAACAATTACCTTCCCACTGAACTTTTTCTCAAGCTCTCTGACTAGCCTTACATGAATCTTTCGGAAAGCTTTTCTCAATCGAAAGGGAACATGGATGATAACCGCCTTTCGGCTCCCAGCTACATCAATTTGACTATGGCACGAACACAATAAAAAAGAACACTTTCCATAAATTATACGAGCACCAAAAAGTTGTTACTAAAAGCATACATGTATAGTCATTCTTACACTGCAGAGTTGATGTATAGATCCTTCAGTTCACTTTTGATCTCCTGGTTGGTATTCTCTAAATCAAATAAGGCCTGAATACAAAGCATATAGAATACTAATCACATGTTCCTCCAAATGATGTAAGCCAGGCAAGAATATTAAAAAAATAATCAGCATTGATAGAGAACCTGAGCAACTGACTCCTCAAATTCAGTAGGTTCTGCATCCTTATCTTTGTGGAGCTTCTTTCTTGAAGTATACATCTTCACAGATCTGGCTTGAGTGAATTGATATCAGATAATAAACTAGCTTATCAACATACACAATATAATACTAGTTCAATAACTTTAAAATGCTGATCAAATCATTTGTAAAATGTATGAGGTATGAATGTGAACTGAACATTTTTTATTATTTTTGTTCAAATATGAAATATCACACAAAATTAAATTAGGAAAACTTAGGTTCAGATTAAACTTATTACGGTCAAGACAAGCCAGAATAGCTGTAATTACACATTGAAGGACTTCTTTTTGTTTTTTTAACGCCACAAACTGAAGGATTAAATGAAAAACAGTTCGAAACTCTTACTTTACAAAGAACAACCATACATTTCAGGTAAAGGTACGACAAACAAATATCATTTCCTACGACTAACTTCAATAATTTAACAAGGAACAGGATTCCAAATATCAATTCCTTCACTAGCATTCTGAGTAAGTGAACATAAAATTCTTTTTCTGAGAGAAACAAATTAATTTCAAATAGGACAATTTAATAAAAAAGGACACCATATAAATTTATATTTTGTGCTTCAGTCTTTTTAGTATAGTAATTTCAACAAACTTAAACTCAAATTTCAGAAGGAAATTGATATCCTTGGGGAAAAATTCAACACTGATATTTACCCCAAAAGTGAAACTAAATCTGTATAAAGGAAACCAATTATGCCACAACACAATAACTTTATATGAGGAAATCCAGAAAAGCTAAGGAATTTTCAAAAAATAGATAAATAGAAAATGTTCATTTTTACAGTAAATAAATAAATATCATTTCACTTCATTTCTGAGGCATTATTCATTTTCTTTTACTAACGAATCTACATTTTGTCATAAACCCTAAGTCCCTAACAATGTCGTAGAGATTGAGGATGGAAGAGAGATGCAGGCGTACCTGAGGGTGAAGGCCAAGGAGTATATGTAAAGAAAAACCAACTCTAATAGCTCATGGAGAAGACTAGGGTTTGGAGGATAAATGGTTCTAAGGGGATGAAGTTTAATTTGGGCCGTCTATATTTAAAAGAGAATGATAAAAAACTAGGCCCAACCTGGTCCAAAAACCTTTTTCTCCTCATACAGCTGCCACCACAAAATCAATAAAACCTTGTCAAACGCGAACAGTTGTTCAATGAATTGATTTTTTAACAGAAAACATCAAGAGTTCTTGCACGTGGACATGATAATTAGACATAAAAATATTTTATAATACAAATAGATAAAATTGTATTAATATTTTTATGTGATAATAACATTATTTTCAAGTTTATAGACAGTTTTTATGAAATCATGTCCAAGAGTAGCTGTTTGTGCGTGCAAGTCTACAAGGACAACAACTAGTATGGATTGATTATTCATTGCTAAATACAATGTCAAAAAATCGTAAATTATTAAAATAAAAAAAAATCCTGGAATGCAGTCAAGTATTTCAAA
Source organism: Panax ginseng (assembly GCA_020205605.1). Taxonomy (NCBI): domain Eukaryota; kingdom Viridiplantae; phylum Streptophyta; class Magnoliopsida; order Apiales; family Araliaceae; genus Panax; species Panax ginseng. The sequence goes on from CM035127.1 coordinate 8,896,766, forward strand.
AGTATGTATATATTTATTTTCCACATACAGTAGACCCACTCTCAAATGAATAACCACACCCACCTTTATTCTTAATTAATAGGTTACGTTAAAGGTAAGTTCAGATCTTCTGTTTGACCTTTTTTGTTTTTAAGAGAGGTTAGTTGCTGGATTTAGAGCAAACCCGTGTATTAATACGAGTCATTTTTTTTTCTATTAAAAAATTGTAAATTTTGGAATGTACTAGTGCATAAAATCACCAAGGTAAATGATAACGTATACTAATTACTAATTACTAATTAGAGAATAACAAATTAAGGTGGCACTTATTTGAAGGCATTGGAATAACAACTGCACGCCTCAAGATGAAAATATTTGGTTCCATGATCATCCATATTTTCCAAAGTATGGATGACAATAATATTCAAGGTCGAAAGATATCCTGAAATCTAGAGTACCAATTACTTCAAGTTAACAATTGTTCAAATATTGTCATCCTTTCTGTAAATACTGACCCAATAAAACAGAAAAAGAATACATTCAGGAAAACTCAATATTTAGAAAAACCAGGTTCTCTAACTTTAGTACCATACTCAGTGCTGGTATCTGTCCCTTTCTCGTTCACGGTCCCGGTCACGCCCATATTCTCTGTCTCTTCCCCTGTCCCTCTCTCGACTTCTGCTCCTGCGCCTATCCCTATCTTCTCGCCCCCTAATTTTGCTACTCACTCTCTCATCTCTTTCCCTTCCTCTGTCTCTGCTCCTTTCTATTCTATCTCTGTCACTCACACCTGCCAATGATATCATTTTTAAACCAAAAAATAAAAATCAAACGAAATCTATACACAGAGCCATAACCATAGTCCTAAGAAAACAGAAACAAAACCACTTGCTGCAGAATTGGCAGACTGTTCCATTACCTAAACAGGAATAGAAACATGGAATGCAAGATACTTTGATGGGTTGAGCAGTTACATAGTCAGATGTAAGAGAGAATCTAAATTTGAGATGATTGCTTTCAAACATTAAATAATATGCAGATTAGTATCACTTAAATATACAAGCAAGCTATCTTTAGTTAAATAAAGCATGGTGAAAGAACTGAACTGCGCTCCATATTAAATAAGGCTTCAGGTGTAAAAAAAACAAAAAAGATTCTTTACTCAATAATAAATCTTGCACAACTTTCTGTAGTACATTAAAAAAGTAAAGGGGGAAAGTACAATAGTACATCTTTTTTTTTTAAGTAGAAAACTTGTTAATGAAAATTTTATGACTTTTAATTCAAACACAAACTTTAAGCAACAAACAACACTGGAATTTAGACACTTTTCTTTGTCATTTGACAGTTTTAGAAATTCTTAAACTATGTTAACACTACTGTACCACAGCAAGTTTCAAAATGGCTTTATGAGCCAGAATTTATCCAAAATTTGCCTATTCAATGAACTTGCAGACAAAGGTAAACTGAACCAACTGACCGGCTGTGATGCCATTGTAGTGCAAATGTATTTTAAAATATCTACTACATGCTCAGAAAAAAAGAAACAAGATACCATATCTAAATCATCATGCACAAGAGAACATCCTGAACACAAAATGAAGCATCGTCGGTCAAGCCTCTCTGTTCAAAGAGATTGACGATGTCATAAACTGGGCTCCTCCCTCCTCAAATCAGATTACTTTCACACCATGTATATAATTTAGGGACCTAATCAATGTGCTTGGGCAGAAACATCTAATAATATATAGAGATTGTACAATATTTATCTTCATCTTGTTCCACCCCCATTGTACTTGTATAGTGTGTTTGAAAGGACAAGTGGGGTTTTAATAATAGGTAGTTAGGTACTGATGTTGGTGGCAGTGAGGTTGGGAAAATGGAGGGAGTTATTGTGGCTCTCAGTTCGAGCTACAGTGGTCAGGCTACTTACTCATTGAACCTTTAAAACAAGTAGTTAGGGAGGGGAGAGGCAAGGTAGAGTGGACTGCGTTGTGGTGGCGCTTGAGCTGTGGTTGTGGCTGTGGAGATAGATTGCAGTGGTGTTACATTTAGAGATGAAGGTTTGTGGTAGAGGGAGTACCGAGAATATAGTTAACTTGCAGAGAGGAGAGATGATGCACGACAACTGCCTAACTTGGTTGGACCAATACTAGAGGTTTTGGAAGTCCATGCTAAAGTAGTCCGACAATGAGATTATTGATTATTCTACAATTTTAACTGTAGCATATAATAAATAGGATTTTGTTTTCTTATTTTGTTAGGTTTACTTATCCCCCAAGAATTAGCTTTTTGTTATTTTACTATATAAGATCATGCAACTCATCTGTGCTAATTACATTGAATTGATTTTAACAATTTTTGAAGCATTATTGCTTTTTTATCACTTCCCTGTTCTCTCAGCATATCCTTCAATCTTAACCCCAACTCTAAATCATAACCCTAAACCCTAACCGGGTTCCCAGTCAAGAGAGAAAAAAAGGAGATATGGCAGATATAAAATGAAGCACTTTGCTCATTTTTTTAATAAATAATGCAAGTTGCCAAACTACAAAGGAGCTCAACTACCGACAAGGATTATAAATCAGTAAATTATACATTACCTAGTTCCTCAACATCCCATCCCGCACGCCCAGTACCAGGGAGCACCTGACCAGCTTCAGCTTGCTGCATTTTGGCACGAAACTTCTTCTTCAGATTGCCGAACTCATCATACATTTCACCATCATCCTAAAATACAGATATACTGTCAAATCCGGAATAAAGAGTACAACCCTGTCTACTGCTAGTTCAAGCTGATCTTACTTCTTCAGCCTCTCGCCTACGTCGTCTAGTTTCCTCTATTTCTTCTTCATCAAGCTCTTTGTAACCTCCAGCACGTCCTCCTCTATGTACAAGTACAACAATGAATAATGAGCCAAGGAATAACAATATCTGTGAATGTTAATAATTCTTCAACCGATATGTTTATAGACAAACCATAGATTAACAAATCACTAAATTTTAGTGCATGTGATCAATATTAATAGTTCAAGTGATTATAATCACTCATATTTTTTAAAAGGTCAGGTCAATGATATAAAAAATTTAAAAGCATTAGCTGAAAATCTAAGACAAAAAGATTAGTTTAACTTGGAAATGTGTCAGGAAAGCTGTTTCAAGACTTCAGATGTGAAATTTTATCATTTATATAAATGTTATAACTTTCACAGCTTAAAGCAAATAAAATTAAAAGAAATACAAGAAACAAGATTGATGCCAAAATTACATAAACCAAAAACATACACATTTCAGCACAAAAGTATACAAAATTGCAAGGTCAACGAAACAATCAAAGGAAATAATACAAATCATTGTAGTAGCCGTATAATACCTCACGCCACCTTCACTAACACCAGGTTTGTTGGTGTTGCAGATGTTGCATTTGTTGCGCTTTGCCCAGTTGATATTGGCACACCTGAAGCAAAAACTTTGAAGCATAAGGAAGAAGCTAAAAAACAGTAAGTCAGCAACACACCAAAATGCACTTGTCTATCTTCTCGATGAAAAGGGTAAATAAATAAACATTCAGATATGCATATACTGATATAAGCATCTCATACTTAATTAGTTATTTTATATAAATGTAAGTACATGACTTATATTTACATATGTTTAGGCGCATACATGTAACTTATATTCAATACATAATATACATGAAGAAAAAGTTGTATATGCACAAAACAAATGTAAATATATGTGTGTATCATGTGCGTCTATTATTTGCCTATATGTGACACGAGATAATATTAAAGACTACAAATTTACATGCAACCAATTCATTAATCCGAAACAATATATAACGGAAAATATTTTTAAGTAAAATATAAAGACATTATCTAAATCATAAAGGACAAATGAGGAAAATATAATATCACATGTTTATTTTATATATTGGAAAAGTAAAAAATCTTACATGGGACAAGCCCAATCATTTGGACCAAAAAGTCCTGTAGGAGCTCCAACTGCACGGCCAGGGCCTCCAGCCTCAGTGCCACGGCCCCTCCCCCGACCACCAGCTCCTGCACCACCACCAGAGGCGCCAGCTGGCCGAGCGCTTCCACAACGATTGCAAACTCCACGAAATGCAAAATTTACATTGGAACAACTGATACAAATAAGGTACATAAGAAGCCATTTGGATGACAAAATATTAACTTGAAGAGATTAAATGAATTGCTGATAGAAAGAGCTGCTCACCAATATCACATCACAGACCTTGTATTCGGACACGTCCAGTCCCCGTCTTGTTGCCATGCCTTGCCTCCTGATGAAACGTCACCTCGACCTCTACCTCTTCCAGCACCTCCATTCCTATCATTGACACTATCCTCCAGCCCACCAAGATCACTGCCTAAACTTGGTTCCTCAGCAGGGATTTCCGAATTATACGAGTTGTCATCCTTTTTTGACTCAGCTATAAATACTCCAATGGTGGCACCATGAAACTCCTTGTTGTTAAACCATTCTACAGCAGCTAATGCTGCATATGGATCTTCATATGTCACTGTAGCATCTCCCTTTGGCTCATTGGTGACCTTGTCCCGGTACAGCCATATCTTCGGCCGACCAGTTCGTTTGTCTTTCTGTAAAGTATTAAAATAGTAACATAAATCTGCCACAAACTGGTAGGTTTATAATGAACATAGAGCTATTAATAGTGAAAAAACAGTAACGAAAACAGATCCTGCTCAAGGTTCCATACCTTAATCAACCCAATTGTGCCAAAATAATCAGCTAACATGTTATCATCTGTCCCTGGGGGTAAGTTACAAACATATACAGATCCATTTGAAGGGGTTCCTTTTCCAGAATAGCTTGCCATTTTGCTCCAATTTCATGAAACCACAGCAGAGAAAAACACTACAAAAGGCTATTAGATATTTAAAATTACAAGTCAATACAATTATTCTTTCATGATCTTAGATGGTCAAAAACAAAACCATAATAATAACTCCTTGTTTGGATATACAACCTCCGTCAAAAAATGAAACAATTAACTGATCAAACCATAATTAAATATAATGAGATTCGATACAACCAAATTGAAAGCGACCGCAAATTTGGGACGTCCAAAAAAGGATTTCACATCTCTGGACGAAAGGAGTACTTAGTTGAGGGAAATGGATTTCATTACTTAAGTAGCATGTCAATTCCACGGAGAATTATAAGAAGAAAGAGAACTGATTCTGTAAGGATTAATACATTGATTTCACAGGCAGAGAGATCCAAACAATAAATAAATAAAAATTGGAGCTGGCTTAGCAGTATAACAGTGTCAATTTCACACCAGAAAATGCAACATCAAAAAATAGCTTACCATCCAACCCTAATGCAAAGCTACAAAGCATATAATATGAGAAGTAGAGGCGAACCAGAAGCAACGATTTCTTCCCTCTTCGTCCTTTTCTTCTTCTATGCTCTCTCTCTCTCTCTCTCAGCTTTATCTATCTCGCTCTGTTCGAGCCCTAAAATCTGAAGCGTGATATGTTTTAGGAACTTATGTTTTGATTTTCTCCCCATACTTTCATTTATTTCTATGTTGACCCCGATAAAATAAAATAAAAACATTTTATTCGTCAACTTTTTCAAAATAGTAATACTAGGGGTCTCATATTATTATTTTTCTCAAATGTGTTTCAAATACATTGACATTCAATATTTTAAAAATAATTTATGATATAGTCGAACGTGTGAACTATCCAACTAATGTTATGGTAAGAGTATTAATAACAATTTTTCTAATTAACTCTCTATCCCCAATTTTAAAAATATATCAATAAATCATTATCCAACAGTTTCTTTATCCTTATTTAACACTCGATTTTAATCTATATGATTTTACTCCCCAGTGTGAGTGAATCAAAAGACTGGTCTCTTCTTTTCTATATATATATACAAAATAACATTTTACACCCTTACTTAAGTGGATAACTCATCAATTATACCCTACTTCATTTTCAAAATATAAACTTAATATTGACTTTAAAAAAAAAAAAAAAAAATCAAACGTATTCAAATTTAAAATTTATATAAATTTATTTAATTTATGTAAATATAATTATAAATATTATAAAAGTACTATTAATTAAAAAATTATTATTTCCAAAATTTAAATGAATCGTATTAAATTTAAAATATCACAAATTAACTTTTTAAAAGTTAATATTAATCTTATGTACATTTACAATTACAATTCATTCAATACTCAACTTGCATAAATTATTTAAAATTAAAAATAAATAAAAATTATTTTACGATGGAATATAATTGATAAATTATACTATCTTTTATAAATTATAAGATTATTATTAATTTAATGTTTTGATTGTTGGAACTTTTAAATTTTAAAGTTCATTAAGGGTTAATATAAGGAACATGTTGGGTACATAGTGAAAAAATTGAATCCCTATTTTACAGAATGACCCAATAACACTGCAGCAGAGTAGGGATAAAGATAAGGAAACTGTTGTGAATGTTCTAACGTATCATTTAAAATATTTTTTGAGACTAAAAATTTAAAATTCATAACGTTACCTTTTCAAAATTGTCAAAAAAAAAATTATAACTTGAGATTGTGAAATGTCATACAAAAAATTTTAAATCTATATAGATTATATTCCTTGCTACATAAAAATTAATCCAAGATACAAATGAATGTTCATTTTAAAAAAATAGTATTATTTTAGGTAGAAAACAAAACTAAATCTAAGAAATTCTTGAATTGGTTTCAAATTGTCATACACTTCGTTCTCCGATTTTCGTTAAACAAAAAAAAACCAACTTTCTTCATCTATCTAATAAAATACAAATGATTTTAAATTTTTCGCTCACTCATTAAATAATTTGGACTGTCTAAAGTTTAGGATAAATTCAACCGTCCATACAGTGCCGGAGGCACGGGACACATCTAGTTGTTTAATAAAGTAGTACTCCTTCCATCTACTAACTAGAGTTTTATTTTGATTTTTGACTTTCTTTACTAAAATTTAGGTTTATTTTGAATGCATAATATTTTTTAATTCATTTTTAAATTATAAGAAAAAATTTAGTTTAAATATAGAAATGTCAAAAACCTAAGTAGTACTCTCCATTCTTTAACAAAGGGGATTACTAAAAAAATAAAGCAAAAATTTGTTGAAAAGGTAAAATAGCACAATGAAAACAAGATTGCTCCACATACAAGACAAAAGCCATGACTAAAACTTTATGCTTATAATTATCTATTTTTCAAATCACAAAATGATAAATTCACAATAGAAAATAATATTTCTATGAAAAGCGTCGCTATAGATCCTATAGCGATGATTTTCACCGTCGATATATATTTATAGTGACACTTATAATGTAAAAATGTCAAAAAGTGTTGTGAAAATATCAATTTCCTAAATATTTTATGTCATGGTAGGACAATTTTCCACCAACCTAAAGTTGACTACTGTTTACGCAATATACTAATCAAGTGGCATGCCGTTTGATTTAATTGTTAGGCTTGAAAATCTTATAGTCAGTCAGTTCACTATATACCGGCAAGAAGTGAGATATTGGCAACAATAAAATCAGTATACAAACTCCCTGTTTGTAGCATCCACATTTCCTCTATAAAGCTCACACTGTATGCAACATTGCCATGAACAAAAATTCTAGTCACCAACAGCACATTAAATGAAGGATGCTATGAACAAGTACATACAACACCAAAATGATGCCAAACTCGAGAAAATTATCAACAAAATATTGGTTCAAAAGAGTTTATGAACAAACAAGACAGAACACAGTTTGGACAAGAACAAAGTAAGCAAAAAAAAGAAAGAAAATAAAGGTAAACATAGATTCCAAAAATCTTCCTTAAAAGTTCCTTCATCCCGTGGGGCAAGACCTGCTCAAACTCATCGACCAAACCAACATCTATGTAAATTCAAAGAACTAGGCAAAGGAAAGTACACATTTTAACTCTATATTTACGAGATTTTATGCCATTGACTTGAGGTTGCAACACCAAAAACTAAAAGCAAACAAAAATGTTTGCGGTGCATATAAGAACTCAAATTTATTTATTTATTCAAAGATTTCATTTTTAACCAATAATCTGTTTACCCAAAACGTATATGTTTAACCGACAATGCGGAAAACAATAAGATTTCAAGCATACTATGCTTTGAGCTGATGAACCAAAAGTCGTGCTCTACTCTTGTTAACTAGCTGATGACTTGCACAGAGGAAGGGCAGCTTCAACCTTTCCCCAAGAATCTACAGCAGTTCCTCTAAGCCTCGACTTCATCTCCTCAACCACCTCTTTTGCCTCCTCTATTTTTGATATTTTAACTAAGCCATTAACCAGACCCTCCATGACCTCAAATGGAGGAATCCATTTTCTACGTAAGATTTCTTTACACACTTTCAATGCTAAACCAAACTCTCCCTCTTCAACCATCTGCCGCATCACATTAAAATAAGATGGCGGTAAAGCATAACCAGCACTCACCATTCTTTCCAAAACCTTTTTAGCAGATTCCAAATCCCCAACCTTACAAAAGCAAAAAATAATAGCACCATAAGTCGCAGAATTCGGCTTCACACCCTTGGATACCATCTCATCCAACAATTTCTTAGCCCTACTTCCCTCCTTACTTTTACACAGCCTCAAAATCCTATGATTATAAGTAGTCAAATTTCCCTCCAAACCCTTCTTCAAAATTTCCTTCACCACCTCATCAAACACACTCTTATTATCCCTTTTTGCCAAATAAGCACCCAACAATACATTATACGAATCAATATCGGGTACCACGTGAGTCACATTTCCCATCTTATCAAGCAATGCCCTAGCTGTACCAATATCTTTGGCTTCACAAAACGCTTTCAATACTAAATTATACGACTTAACACCAAGAGAAACGATCAGTTGATATACATATAATCAAGTCGGTGGTTGGGTGAAAGAGTATATCATTAAAAATCAAGTCCCATTAGCGTTGAAATTGGGCGGCCCTCAAATTCGGCCAAAATTATCGGGCCTAAATAATTTCAAATTAACATTACATAAGTACATAACTATAAGATAAAAGTAAGTATTTTTTAAATATCTAATTCAATTATTCGAATATCCGAATAGTATAATTTTTAAAACATAATATAAACCCGACTACAAAATAATTAAACAGTTATAACTTAATTAAATAAAATAATCGAATAATTCGTTTTTTTTTTTACTCAATTCGGTAATTCGATTTTTTGTTTGCTCAGTACCTGACTCCAACCCCTTCAGAATGTAATACGGGACGGTTCTAATGGGTTCAGACTGAAAACCCAAGGTTGTCAGCGGTTGATTTGAAAAACCCCAAACGAGAAACTTCAACTTCCGTTGCTTGCCGCTCCGAGAATTATCCAGCTTTAATTATTTATCACTCTAGACTGATACATATTTATAAGTTACGTACCACCCATACCCAGTTTTTCTCGGAAGTGATGCAGACGAAACAAAAGTTCAATATTTTCAGCTATGTAAGTAAGATTATCCATGTGGGTTCTTCCTGTAAGGTTAATTTGTAGTCAAAATTTTGTCAAATATAATTTATTAATTCGATTTAATTCCATCTCTGCTGTTGCTCAGTTGCGTTCAGATTTTCCACACTCGGGTTGTGATGAACATACTATATTATATTCCCAAAAGAAAATTAATCTAGATAATCAACTTTTGTATGATACATCTAAAGTTACTTTTCATTTGAACAAACTAAGAGAAAACCCCAGTCTTGCATTGTCATTTTTCCACCAATTGAAAGAAGATGGATATAGACACAACGCACACACTTAAATGGCTATTATTAGGATACTTTGCTATTGGGGTATGTATAGAAAATTGGATTCTGTTCTGTTAGAGGTTATAGAGTCAAAAATTGAGCATTTGAGTTTTGGAATTTCAGATTTGTTTGATGCGTCACTGGAGGGGCTTATATCTGAGGTGCCAAATTCGTTGGTTCGAGCACTTGATGCTTTGATTAAGGTCTATGCTATTATGGGGAGGTTTGATGAAGCCACTGATACTTTATTCAAAACAACAAGGCGTGGATTTTTACCAAACATTTTGACTTGTAATTTTCTTATGAATCGGATGATCGAGTGTGGCAAAGTGGATATGCCTGTCGATATTTATCAACGATTGAAGAGTCTTTGGTTGAGCCCTAATGTCTATACATACGGGATTGTGATTAAAGCTCTTTGTCGAAAGGGTAGTTTGGAAGATGCTCTTGGTATGTTTCAGCCTTTCAGGTGATGGAGGAAGATGGTGTGACCTCTAATGCTTTTTCTTACTCAATTTATATAGAAGGTCTTTGTTCGCGTGGAAGGTCAGATTTAGGATATGAGGTGCTACATGTGTGGAGAAGAGCCAAGGTCCCTATTGATGTGTTTGCATACTCTGTTGTAATTCGTGGGCTTGTTCGTGACATGAAGATGAAAGAAGCTGAGGGATGTCTTGCTTGATATGGAGGAAGCAGGGATTGCCCCTGATGCATATTGTTACGGGGCCTTGATTCAAGGGTATTCACGATGAAATGTCTACAAAGGGTATCAAGACTAATTGTGTTATTCTCAGCTCAGTTTTTCAATGCTTGTGCCGGATGGGCTTGGCTTCGGAAGTGGTGCACCAATTCATGAACTTTAAGTACACGGGAATTTTCCTAGATGAGATTGTTTATAATATTGTGATTGATTCTCTGTGCAAACTAGGGAAGTTGGAAGAAGCCATGAAGTTGTTTGATGAGATGAAGAAAAAGAAGATGATCCCAGATGTTGTTAACTACACAACTCTGATCAGTAGTTACTTCTTTCATGGACAACCAGTTGAAGCCTTTGATCTTTTTGTGGAAATGACGAAAAAGGGCATAAAACCTGATATTGCTACTTACAATGTGCTTGCTGGTGAGTTTTCAAGAAACAGACTTGCACGAGAGGCACATGATCTTTTAAATTATATGAAAGTTCAGGGTTTGGAACCTACCACTGTTACACACAACATGATCATTCAAGGCTTATGCATGGGAGGAAAGGTGATGGAAGCTGAATTTTTTTTTGGCAGTTTAGAATACAAGGGGCTAGATAATTATTCTGCAATGGTAAATGGGTACTGTGAAGCAAAAAAGACAAGAGATGCATATGAGCTTTTTGTTAGGTTGTCCAAGCAAGGAATTTTAGTTAAAAGGGATTCTTGCCTAACACTTCTCAGTAACCTTTGTACAGAAGGTGCATTTGACAATGCTCTTATGCTATTTAAGACTATGTTGGTTTCAGATCGTGGCCCTTGTCAGATAATGTGCAACAAACTTATTGCTGCGCTTTGTCATGCTGGAGAAATGAGAGACGCACAATGGGTATTTGATAATATGGTCCGGAGAGGTTTAACCCCGACGTTATTACCTACACAATCATGTTGAATGGTTATTGCAGGTTAAATTGCTTGAAGCAGGCCTGTGATCTTTTTAATAATATGAAGCGAAGGGGAATCAAACCTGATGTCATCACTTACATAGTTTTGATTAATGGGCATTCTAAAATTAACTTAGAAAAGGCTATAGAATTATATAGCGAAGATGGATACAAGGGAGAAACTGATGGTGCTTTGACTTTTTGGAGAGAAACGGAGGAGATGGGATTAAATCTTGATGTTAAATGTTACACTGCTTTGATCGATAATCATTGCAACTCAAACAACCTTCAAGAGGCTATTTGCCTCCTTGGTGAAATGATTGATAGAGGTCTGGAACTAGATAATGTGACTTACACAACTCTAATAAGTGGCTACTTTCGTTGGGGTGAGATAGAAATGGCTGTCAACCTTGTTAATGAGATGTCAGTCAAGGTGATAGAACGGATACCTGTATAAAGTTGGTCTTACACCATTGTATTTTGAAGGCTAAGAAAGCGCAATACCGACGTTAAGGACTTTGGTGATTCTTACAGGTGAGATGAATATAAACATTGTACCGTTTAACATAACTTGTCAATTGTTTGTATGAGATTTGCTTTTCTTATAATCGTTCTGTCATTTATAAGTGTGTGAGTCCATCCTTTAGGATGTCTTCAATAAAGATAATAATTACAAAATGTGTTTTTGGGTTATGGTCCATGCGTTGAAGCTCGTGTTTTATTTTTTTTGACTATTATGCTTGGATGTAGACATGACGTGCTGCGTGTTACATGTAACTGCTGTATTAGGCATAAGAATTTCAAATAAGAAATAGGGCATTGCTATGATTTTGTGTGCAGTTAAACATACTTTAAAAGCCTGCATGGACTTTAAGTTTGTGTGCATATAGAGAATAAATTTAGAGTCTTCATTAATCAAAACAATAATTCTTGTGTAGAAATAGAAATTGTATTGGTAGAAGTGAGGAAAAAAATCTAGGGAAGCCGAGGAGTTCACCTGATCATGAACAAGTGGAAACGTAGTCAAAACGAGGCACTTATCATAATGCAGCCCTACTGAAGCACATTAAACTTGTTCTTATACATGTATTTGATTCATTTGAAATACTGTTGGAACCCATTTAAGTTGTTCGTCAACGAGTGTTTTATTATTTATCACCTGTCAGAAATTTGAGTGATTGTATACACGAGAGACAATGTATGACCATTTAATGTTCTAATTTTTTCAATGACATCAGAATACTAGATTGGGTGTTTGCAAGGAACTGGTATCTTATCATTTGCACCATCTAAATAGTCCATAGCTAAATATGTACACACACAGTCTTGCATATCTATTGAATTCCACACTTTTTACAGCTTAGGCAGTTATTTACTTATTTATAATATAAGTTTAATCAATTGCAGGTGGGAGGATTTACCATTTTCTAGACCACACGTGGACTGTTTAGACCAGTCATATCAAGGCAAATTTTTGTTCCGAGTGACCAGTTAAGGTCTTCCTGTGCAGAGTACTTCTGAATATCTTTAAGTCATCAGACAGTAATTGGTGCACTGTGGATGATATCTGGCCTTTCTCAAGGTAATGCATTTCGCAGTTCAGGTGATGGCAGATGTTCGTGTATACATGGTCGTGGATTGGGGTGAGAGCTGTATCAAAACTAAGGACATCAAGAAAGGAGATGCACCATGTAGGTTCAGTTCCTCCTGTATTTCTTCCTGACCAATGTAGCGAATCACATTTTCTTCAGTAAATAAAATAAGAATTTACTGGAATAATTTTTTATTTTTTATTTAAGTATGTGTTATTATATTGCATATATTATCATGTGCAGTATAATATGTGATATGGTGTTATGATAAGTATAATAATTAAAATATATTATATTTAATAAATTAAGAGAAGCAATTTGTGATCAAAAGAAAAGAAATCAAGTTTATTAAAATGTTTGTATTTAATGAATAATTTTTGTCTTGACAAAAAGATTTTTGATAAAATGCAGTATAATATTTTATATGTACTGTGTGCTTTATTTTCGGTAGCTATACTATAAAATATATGCATTTAGTGTACTGGTACTTTATGAGTAACTAAATAGTAATAACCTTACTAAGCTAATGCTGGAATGTATTAAAAAAAAAAAAAGTTTAACAAGTGGCTAACCTTTCAGCCAGGTGTTTACATTAAAGTAGGAGCCGACATTTATTTAGAAACATAGCTTAAACAATTCAGCTACCCTATAAACGTATTAACCACATATGGTGTATACTCCTCAGGTGCAAATCTCTGATAAAGATATCAGAACTAAGATATCTCATAACCTTTCCCCAGTTCATTTTAAAGTGTTAGGCTCTATGCTGTTAAAAGAAAATTTTGTTAGACGCTTTATGCTCTGCTAGTTTTGGGAAAGCTCTGCTGGTAATTGATAACTGAGGAAGGATACACTATCAAGTAAGGAGAAACTCAGAAGTATTTGGGTTGCAACCAACTAATTCGGGAATCAAAGCTTAGAAAGGTAATGCATCTTTGCTAAGTATTTACTCTAAGATGTTAAATATGCACTAATTAATGGTTATGGGAATTGCTACGGGATGATTGGGAAGGTGTGCTACCGATTTTATGAAGCAGTGTAACCATTCGAGGATAGCATGCTTAACAGTGGAGTTTTTCTATTTAGTATAGATATGTGTTTATCAAAAGAATTGCATGTTATGAAGAAAATAAACTAATTAGATTGTCAACTACTTGATATGCATGTGACTGTGTAATTGACTGCTATGAATTGAATTAGGCACAAGGAGATAAATGGGCTGTGGAGTAATAAGGAGAATAATATGGGTTTATAATATAAACCAATAGCTTTGAATATGGTAATATAAAATTGTGCACACCATATGTTTATTAAAAGTCCCAAGTGGACTATTTTGGCTAAAAATGGAATTCTAGATGGAATTAAAGTTGGAGTTATATATGTACATCCTATATAATGTTATGTAAAGTGTTTTAACATCTTAAGTGCAAACGAATGACAAATCTAAGCTAAAACTAAGTGCTAGAATTTAGCTTGGCAAGGACCTTTACTCACTGTTTTGGGGAGTCAGTTGGCACCAATTTGATTGCATATCATGTGTAATGACCATAGATTGCAAGTTATTTTAAAAGGTGAGTGCATTATGTGAATATTTCTGATAAGAGGTTGTGAATAACTTACCAAATGGTAAGCCAAAAATGGCATAGAATAAGAACAGGGCTGCTGCCCACGGTAGCAGCCATGACTGTTTATGGCATCAGGTGGGGGCCTTCCTTGGGCTCTCATTTAGTGCAGATGAATTTCTAAGATAGCCCAGCTGATATTACTCTGTATTAAGTGTAAATTCCAGTTGTGTAATATCCAAAACATAGTGTAAAAGGGTCATTAATATAGGGGTTAAAGCTGGGCAAAGCACTGGGAGGGCTGCTGCTTATGGGCAGCAGCCGTTGACGTCAATAGATTATCTTAGTAACTTTAAGTGGAGGTATCAATTATATTATTTTCAAAACTCCATATGAACGAGTCAAGAATGTAAGGAATAAAAGTTTAATAAAGCAGAGGTTAAGAAAAGGGGGCTGCTGCCTAACGGCAGCAGCAGATGGCTGTTTTGGGCAGCGGCAGAGAACAGCAGTTGACCGTAAGGGACTGCTTTGTCCTGGTGCTAAGATATGATAGTTGAGTGAGTTAGTAAACTCTGAAACAAAAACTATCATGAATGGGGCATCTAATATTGGAAGTATTAAACTAAGCTGTTAAAAGCCTTAAAATGCTGTTTTGATATTATGAAGAAAACAAGTATAATCAATGTAATAGTGTATTGTAATGGAACTATAAAGCACGGGAAAGACTAAAAGTTAATCTTACAAGTTGTAAATAATTTCAAAACATGAAATTGACTACAGAGTCACTGTTGGAGTGTGATTATTTGGGTAGTGAGAGAGTCCTTATTAAAGTAAGATTGTATTTTCTTATTTGGTGGGATAAGGAGGTTTAATTTGGGAAGGAATTTATTAGTCATTAATTGCAGTTATAAGGTGATTCTGAAAAGGACTCCTACTCCTATCTATAAATACAGCAACAAGCTAGGGTTGAAAGAGGAAGAAGACAGAATAGAGGAGGAAGGGCACAAGAGTTACAACACAAATACACAACTTGTACTCCCAATATTATTATAGTGGATTACTCTCTCTCTTCGTGGTTTTTTTCCCAATTGGGTTTCCACGTAAATTCTTGTGTTCATACTTTATATTTGTTTATTTATGTTTATGTGAGTGTATTTCGTGAGTTTAATTTCACAACAATTACTCCATCAACCGTTAAGGCCGATTTTGATGCATTGTTTTGGTGATTTAAATCGGCGTACAAAATCGAGGCGTTAACATTAAGCGTGGCTTCATGGGAAACAAGACACTTGTTCTAGTGTCGATTTAAAATCACCGATTCACCGAAGGAGATAAGTGATTTTTTTTTATTAAATTAAATATATACTTGTACGTGTGTATATATATATATTATGCATGTAGTGGTAGTATTCACATGATGCATGTAAAATCTAAACATTAACACTTTGGTCCAGGTGATGATAAATTGGTGCTGAGTCACCGCATCAAGAATTTAATTCACCCAAATAGCGAGAGATAAAAGTTTAAGCTTTTATATCATTGAAGTGCTTTAAAGACGGCTTCGGTTTCATCATCAACCACAGACTGAAGGAAATTCGGAGGATATACATTCGGATGATAAAAATTGAGAGGATATAAATTCAGCGGATAAAAATTTCACGGATAAAAATCCCGCGGATAAAAATCCCTAGGAGACTTTTTGTATACTCTCTTATTTTAAGTTATTTACAATTTCTTGTAAATAAGAAACTGGGGGGCAATATTGGAGTGTGATTATTTGGGTAGTGAGAGAGTCCTTATTTCTTATTTTTTGGTTACGACAGCTGGTAGACAAGTCTTGGTTCAGCAGAAAATATTTTGCATTGCGTTCATCCATGAATTTTGATACGTCTGTTAATGGTTTTCCATGATTGAGCACGCCCCAGATTAATTTGATTTCATATATCTATCAAGTATTTGGTTTTACAGATTTAGTCGAGTATTTTTAATGAAATTGCCATTAGGGTTATGCTGTTACAATATGCACATTTTCATAAGCCAGTATAAGGACACACTATATGTGATAGTTCTGCTGCCTTGAGCATAAAAAAAACATAATGAATTTGACCAAGTAAACTGAATTGGGTAGTTAAGATCCTTAATTTCCCTTGGTTGCAGTCTTTCAGTAATAACATTACTAATAGTAATTTATATATTATTTTACAGGAAGATCTTTCAAAAATGGGTGTGATGATTCGTCACTACAACAACAAAGAATTGAGTGGTTATGTTCGTGTCTCTGTTGGGAAGCCTGAGCAAACAGACGCCTTAATGAACTGCCTCAATAGCTTAGCTTAGCTTAATTATTTCAATCTTATCCCAAAAGTGACCAATTCTATTTTTTATCGTTTGCGATGGAATTGTTCAAACCAATGTAATGTAATTTAAGGTTTTGTACTCTTTTTTGTGAAACAAAAATTAATATGTTGGATCATAACTAAATGGTTTGTCTAATTCTTTTTTAAAATTTGATATTTTTACATAAAAAATATCGTTATAAATTATTTTTATTGTGAATTTATACACAATTTAGCAGGGAATACCACAATATATTTCAACTTTCTTACGTAAACATATGGTGCAACGGTCAACTACAGTATTAGACATTAGTTTCGTTCTCTCTTTGGTTGGTGGAATATAGCTGCACATTCAATATAAAATGAAAATAACGTAATAGTATCACTAATATAATAGTGGAGTAACTATTTTTCCTCTTAAAATGATTAGGTTGTTATTTTTTTATCTCCTAATGTTAAGATTGAATCCTAAAATAGAAAAGGCTCGAGTCGAGATCAAAGGACTAGTCCGTATCTATTGGTAGTGTGTGTACGTTATTTGGTTGGGTTGGGTTGGGTTGGGTTGAGTTGGGGGATTAGAGAATACTACTACAACTACTAGAGTAGGAGTAGAAGACCATGTATGTGTATGTATGTATGTATTCATGACGTTTGTGTTGAACAATTAGTTTCCATCTTTATTCGGACATCATGTTTTATTTACTGTAATAATAATAACAAAATACAGAATTAAAATCAGATTCTGGAAAGATATAAATCCGAGTCCTTTGAATACACAAAGTCTCCTTAAAGCAAATTTATTCCTTCACTGGTGCTAAATGATTTAAATGAATAATTGCTTCCCAAGATAAAACGGATTTCTAGTTCTTAATAACTTGTAAATTTGATGGTCATACATCGTCTCTCGTGTATACAATCACTCAAATTTCTGACAGGTTAATAAAACACTCGTTGACGAACAACTTAAATGGGTTCCACCAGTATTTCAAATGAATCAAATACATGTATAAGAACAAGTTTAATGCGCTTCAGTATGGCTGCATTATGATAAGTGCCTTGTTTTGACTACGTTTCCACTTGTTCATGATCAGGTAAAATCTTCAGCTTCCCTAGATTTTTTTACTCACTTCTACCAATACAATTTCCTTTTCTACACAAGAAATTATTGTTTTGATTAATGAAGTCTCTAAATTTATTATCTATATGCACACAAACTTAAAGTCCATGCAAGCATTTATAGTATGTTTAACTGCACACAAAAGCATAGCAATGCCCTATCTTATTTAAACTTTTTATGCCTAATACAGCAGTTACATGTAACAAAAAGCACGCCATGTCTACATCCAAGCATATTAGTCAAAAACAATAAAACACGAGATTCAACGCATGGACCATAACCCAAAAATATATTTTGTAATTATTATCTTTATTGAAAACAGCCTAAAGGATGGACTCACACACTTATAAATGACAGAACGATTATAAGAAAAGCAAATCTCATACAAATAATTGACAAGTTATGTTAAATGGTAGTGTTTATATTCATCTCACCTGTAAGAATCACCAAAGTCCTTTACGCTGGTATTGCACTTTCTTAACCTTCAAAATACAATGGTGTAAGACCAACTTTGTACGGGTATCTCGTTCTATCTCCTTGACTGACATCTCATTAACAAGGTTTACAGCCCTTTCTATCTCACCCCAACGACAGTAGCCACTTATTAGAGCTGTGTAAGTCATATTATCTGGTTCCAGACCTTTATCCATCATTTCACCAAGGAGGCAAATAGCGTCTTGAAGGTTGTTTGAGTTGCAATGATTATCGATCAAAGCAGTGTAACATTTAACATCAGGATTTAATCCCATCTCCATTTCTCTCCAAAAAGTCAAAGCACCATTAGTTTCTCCCTTGTATCCATGTTCGATATAGCCTTTTCTAAGTTAATTTTAGAATGCCCATTAATCAAAACTGTGTAAGTGATGACATCAGGTTTGATTCCCCTTCGCTTCATATCATTAAAAAGATCACAGGCCTGCTTCAAGCAATTTAACCTGCAATAACCATTCAACATGATTGTGTAGGTAATAACGTCAGGGGTTAAACCTCTCCAGACCATATTATCAAATACCCATTGTGCATCTCTCATTTCTCCAGCATGACAAAGCGCATCAATAAGTTTGCTGCACATTATCTGACAAGGGCCACGATTTGAAACCAACATAGTCTTAAATAGCATAAGAGCATCGTCAAATGCACCTTCTGTACAAAGGTTACTGAGAAGTGTTAGGCAAGAATCCCTTTTAACTAAAATTCCTTGCTTGGACAACCTAACAAAACTCATATGCATCTCTTGTACCCATTTACCATTGCAGAATAATTATCTAGCCCCTTGTATTCTAAACTGCCAAAAACAATTCAACTTCCATCACATTTCCTCCCATGCATAAGCCTTGAATGATCGTGTTGTGTGTAATAATGATGTAGGTTTCGAAACCACGAGCTTTCATATAATTTAAAAGATCACGTGCCTCTCGTGCAAGTCCGCTTTCTTGAAAACCCACCAAAGCAAGCACATTGTAAGTAGCAATATCGGGTTTTATGCCCTTTTTCGTCATTTCCACAAAAAGATAAAAGGCTTCAACTGGTTGTCCATGAAAGAAGTAACTACTGATCAGAGTTGTGTAATTAACATCATCTGGGACCATCTTCTCTTTCTTCATCTCATCAAACAACTTCATGGCTTCTTCCAACTTCCCTAGTTTGCACAGAGAATCAATCACAATACTATAAACAATCTCATTTAGGAAAATTTCCGTGTCCTTAAAGTTCATGAATTGGTGCACCATTTCTGAAGCCAAGCCCATCTGGCACAAGCATTGAAAAACTGAGCTGAGAATAACACAATTAGTCTTGATACCCTTTGTAGACATTTCATCATGAAGTGTCAGGGATTTGAGAATATTCCCCACCTTACAATACCCTTGAATCAAGGCCCCGTAACAATATGCATCAGGGGCAATCCCTGCTTCCTCCATATCAAGCAAGACATCCTCAACTTCTTTCATCTTCATGTCACAAACAAGCCCACGAATTACAACTGAGTATGCAAACACATCAATAGGGACCTTGGCTCTTCTCCACACCTGTAGCATCTCATATCCTAAATCTGACCTTCCATGCGAACAAAGACCTTCTATATAAATTGAGTAACTAAAAGCATTAGGGATCACACCATCTTCCTCCATCACCTGAAACATACCAAGAGCATCTTCCAAACTACCTTTTCGACCAAAAGCTTTAATCACAATCCCATATGTATAGACATTAGTGCTCAACAAAAGACTCTTCAATTGGTTATAAATATCCACATGTATATCCACTTTGCCACACTCGATCATCCGATTCATAAGAAAATTACAAGTCAAAATGTTTGGTAAAAATCCACGCCTTGTTGTTTTGAATAAAGTATCAGTGGCTTCATCAAACCTCCCAATAATAGCATAGACTTTAACCAATGCATCAAGTGCTCGAACCAATGAATTTGGCACCTCAGCTATAAGCCCCTCCAGTAACGCATCAAACAAATCCGAAATTCCAAAACTCAAATGCTCAATTTTTGACTCTATAACCTCTAACAGAACAGAATCCAATTTTCTATCCATACCCCAATAACAAAGTATCCTAATAATAGCCATATAAGTGTGTACGCTGTGTCTATATCCATCAAATGAAAAGTAACTTTAGATGTATCTTTTGGTAATATAATACAGTATGCTCATCACAACCCGAGTTCTGGAAAATCTGAACGCAACTGAGCAACAACAGAGATGGACTTAAATCGAATTAATAAATTATGTTGTTACTTGTGGGTTATGAGGCTTGAACACAAGACTTGTAAGTAAATAAATAAAAGTTCAAACCAACTTACAACAACTGTTTGTTTTTAATGCAATCTTCAATATATTGTTTCTTTACTTTTGTTCAAATTTTACTATTCTTAAAAAGTAAAACCTAAATCGTGCTCCAATTTTCAAAAAAATAATAATCGATTAAGATATGTAGTTAATGAAGGTAAGCATGCATTTAGAGAGCGAAAGACGAGAGAGAAAGAATGAGAGGTGGAGGATCCTTCCTTCTGCATGTATATACTGTGCAGATATGCATGCATGGTTAATTGGTTATGGCTAGGAATGACAAGTTGTGACCAATAAAAAAGAGGTAAACCAATCCTCTAGAAAAAGGATTTGTAAACAAGCCAAATGTATGGTTACTACTTACAACTTCCGCTATATATACTTACTAAATTATTTATAGGTCTAGTCTAGAATCTAGATACATATATATAGTCGTACAAATTTACATTTTTCTCTTTGGTAGATGTATATATAATAAATGGGAAAAATAGGTATGCATACTGTGCAATTTTTTTTACACAGTCAGCCCAAAACAACGTCGTTTTGGGCGACTTGTTTTAAAAAAAAAACTGATTACTTCTACTCCTTCATCTTCTCTCCCAAATCACGTTGTGCTCCTCCCAAATCAAAAATCGCACGAGGGCTGAAATTCCAGAAATTCCATAGCTTCTCCGACCTCATTCTCTGGTGCCTCCTTATTTCGTTTCTCTCCTCACATGTTTTCAGCCCCGTCCATTTCTCTCTAAAAATTGAGCATCATCTCATCCCTATCTCCAAATCCGTCTCTAATCTAGCTCAAAAATTGCAGCGGAGAGGTCGAAGCAGAGGAATCTCGACTTCGAATCGGTAAACCCCCTATTACAACTGTATTTTTTGATTTTACGGTGCGATTTCCTGCGATTTCCCCTACTTTTTCACATACAATGTGGTTATTGGTGGGTTGTGGATATAGTAAGGGGGGAGATATGCAGATGGCAGACGTGTACTTCAGGGAGATGCTTGAATGTGATATAGTGCCAAATCATATCATTTACACATCCTTGATTGATGAACATTGCAAAATGGGGAACATAGCGGAAGCCCTCTTAATATTCAGATCTATGCTTGGAAGAGGGGTGCTTGATGATGGGCAAATATACAGTGTACTCATCCATGACCTTGCAAGTAATGGAAAATTGCAGGAAGCAATGCGAGTTTTTTCTGAACTTAATGTAAAGTGTCTTGTTCCTGATATTTTCACTTTCAGCTCTCTAATTTCTGGTTTCTGTAAGAAAGGTGACTTAGAGCAAGCTTTTCAACTTCTTGATGAAATGTGTGAGAAGGGTATTACTCCAAACATTGTTACTTACAATGCCTTAATCAATGGTTATGCAAGTCCTGCAAAATTGAAAAAGCTAGGGAGATATTTGATAGTATCTCTGGAAAGGGTTTGGCACTTAATGTTGTGACTTATGGCACAATCATGGATGATTATTGCAAAACTGGAAATCTCGCTGAGGCATTGCGGTTATTGGATGACATGCCATCAAGGAATGTGATATGCAATCTCATTTACAGATTTTTTTTGACTCGAGTACTTGTTACTCGTTAGACTGTCATATCGAAAAGGAGCTAGAAAGATGTTGGTTCGTGGGGGAAGGCGGTGGCGTTAGTTGGAAGGATGTTGGTTCGCCTGCTATGAAGGAGATTAGGAAGCTATATGGTATATTGAGGTTGAGGAGCAGTAGAAAAACTGTCTAGATTCAAGGATGATCAAACGGTGAAAATATGATTGTTTTTTTTATATAGGATTTTTTTTTGGATTTGCGGATTGTAGTTTTTTGAAAATTTATTTTCTTTACATTTTGTAAGTTGCTTGTAAATGTTATTTTTATTTTGGAACTCCCACTTTGGGTGATGTCAATATAAATACAAATGAATTCACTACAAGCAAGGCCTGAATGTAGTGGAGTGGGCATTTTTGTTGATGTTGTCAAAATGTTGTGCCTTACTTTGGGACAATTGGTTCTTACGAGTATTTATTTTCAGGGTCTTATGCTTGCAATGGAGTTGGGCGTCATTTCTCATTGAAAATAAATAATTAAAGATTGAGTTGTATTTAGTATGAATGATAAATACTAAGAATAACTTGCATCTAAAATCTGTAAATGAGATTGCATATCAATGAACTTGCCTATTCAATGAACTTGCAGACAAAGGTAAACTGAACCAACTGACCGGATGTGATGCCATTGTAGTGCAAATGTATTTTAAAATATCTACTACATGCTTAGAAAAAAAGAAACAAGATACCATATATAAATCATCATGCACAAGAGAATATCCTGAACACAAAATGAAGCATCGTCGGTCAAGCCTCTCTGTTCAAAGAGATTGACGATGTCATAAACTGGGCTCCTCCCTCCTCAAATCAGATTACTTTCACACCATGTAATATAATTTAGGGACCTAATCAATGTGCTTGGCCAGAGTCATCTCATAATATATAGAGATTGTACAATATTTATCTTCATCTTGTTCCACCCCATTGTACTTGTATAGTCTGTTTGAAAGGACAAGTGGGGTCTTAATAATAGGTAGTTAGGAACTGATGTTGGTGGCAGTGAGGTTGGGAAAATGGATGGAGTTATTGTGGCTCTCAGTTCGAGCTACAGTGGTCAGGCCACTTACTCATTGAATCTTTAAAACAAGTGGTTAGGGAGGGGAGAGGCAAGGTAGAGTGGACTGCGTTGTGGTGGCGCTTGAGCAGTGGATGTGGCTGTGGAGATAGATTGCAGTGGTGTTACATTTAGAGATGAAGGTTTGTGGAGGGAGTACCGAGAATATAGTTAACTTGCAGAGAGGAGAGATGATGCACGACAACTGCCTAACTTGGTTGGACCAATACTAGAGGTTTTGGAAGTCCATGAAGTAGTCCGACAACGAGATTATTGATTATTCTAGAATTTTAACTGTAGCATATAATAAATAGGATTTTGTTTTCTTATTTTGTTAGGTTTACTTATCCCCCAAGAATTAGCTTTTTGTTATTTTACTATATAAGATCATGCAACTCATCTGTACTAATTACATTGAATTGATTTTAACAATTTTTGAAGTATTATTGCTTTTTTATCACTTCCCTGTTCTCTCAGCATATCCTTCAATCTTAACCCCAACTCTAAACCATAACCCTAAACCCTAACCGGGTTCCCAGTCAAGAGAGAAAAAAGTAGATATGGCAGATATAAAATGAGGCACTTTGCTCATTTTTTTAATAAATAATGCAAGTTGCCAAACTACAAAAGAGCTCAACTACCGGCAAGGATTATAAATCAGTAAATTATACATTACCTAGTTCCTTAACATCCCATCCCGCACGCCCAGTACCAGGGAGCACCTGACCAGCTTCAGCTTGCTGCATTTTGGCACGAAACTTCTTCTTCAGATTGCCGAACTCATCATACATTTCACCATCATCCTAAAATACAAATATACTGTCAAATCCGGAATAAAGAGTACAACCCTGTCTACTGCTAGTTCAAGCTGATATTACTTCTTCAGCCTCTCGCCTACGTCGTCTAGTTTCCTCTATTTCTTCTTCATCAAGCTCTTTGTAACCTCCGGCACGTCCTCTCTATGTACAAGTACAACAATGAATAATGAGCCAAGGAATAACAATATCTGTGAATGTTAATAATTCTTCAACCGATATGTTTATAGACAAACCATAGATTAACAAATCACTAAATTTTAGTGCATGTGATCAATATTAATAGTTCAAGTAATTATAATCACTCAATGATATAAAAAATTTAAAAGCATTAGCTGAAAATCTAAGACAAAAAGATTAGTTTAACTTGAAATGTGTCAGGAAAGCTGTTTCAAGACTTCATATGTGAAATTTTATCCTTTATATAAATGTTATAACTTTCACAGCTTAAAGCAAATAAAATTAAAAGAAATACAAGAAACAAGATTGATGCCAAAATTACATAAACCAAAAAAATCACACATTTCAGCACAAAAGTATACAAAATTGCAAGGTCAACAAAACAATCAAAGGAAATAATACAAAATCATTGTAGTAGCCGTATAATACCTCACGCCACCTTCACTAACACCAGGTTTGTTGGTGTTACAGATGTTGCATTTGTTGCACTTTGCCCAGTTGATATTGGCACACCTGAAGCAAAAACTTGAAGCATAAGGAAGAAGCTAAAAAACAGTAAGTCAGCAACACACCAAAAAGCACTTGTCTATCTTCTCGATGAAAAGGGTAAATAAATAAACATTCAGATATTCATATACTTATATAAGCATCTCATACTTAATTAGTTATTTTATATAAATGTAAGTACATGACTTATATTTACATATGTTTAGGCGCATGCATGTAACTTATATTCAATACATAATATACATGAAGAAAAAGTTGTATATGAACAAAACAAATGTAAATATATGTGTGTGTATCATGTGCGTCTATTATTTGCCTATATGTGACACGAGATAATATTAAAGACTACAAATTTACATGCAACCAAATCATTAATCCGAAACAATATATAACGGAAAATATTTTTAAGTCAATTTAAAGACATTATCTAAATCATAAAGGACAAATGAGGAAAATATAATATAATATCACATGTTTATTTTATATATTGGAAAAGAAAAAAATCTTACATGGGACAAGCCCAATCATTTGGACCAAAAAGTCTTGTAGGAGCTCCAACTGCACGGCCAGGGCCTCCAGCCTCAGTGCCACGGCCCCTCCCCTGACCACCAGCTCCTGCACCACCACCAGAGGCACCAGCTGGCCGAGCGCTTCCACAACGATTGCAAACTCCACGAAATGCAATGAAAACAAGATTGCTCCACATACAAGACAAAAGCCATGACTAAAACTTTATGCTTATAATTATCTATTTTTCAAATCACAAACTGATAAATCCACAATAGAAAATAATATTTCTATGAAAATCGTCACTATAGATCCTATAACGACGGTTTTCACCGTCGATATACATCTATACAGACACTTTTAATGTAAAAATATCAAAAAAGTGTTGTGGAAATATCAATTTCCTATATATTTTATGTCATGGTAGGACAATTTTCCACCAACCTAAAGTTGACAACTGTTTACGCAATATACTAATCAAGTGGCATGCCGTTTGATTTAATTGTTAGGCTTGAAAATCTTATAGTCAGTCAGTTCACTATATACTGGCAAGAACTGAGATATTGGCAACAATAAAATCAGTTTACAAACTCCCTGTTTGTATTTAGCATCCACATTTCCTCTATAAAGCGCACACTGTATGCAACATTGCCATGAACAAAAATTCTAGTCACCCACAGCACATTAAATGAAGGATGTTATGAACAAGTACATACAACACCAAAATGATGCCAAACTCGAGAAAATTATCAACAAAATATTGGTTCAAAAGAGTTTATGAACAAACAAGACAGAACACAGTTTGGACAAGAACAAAGTAAGCAAAAAAAAGAAAGAAAATAAAGGTAAACATAGATTCAAAAAATCTTCCTTAAAAGTTCCTTCATCTCATGGGGCAAGACCTGCTCAAACTCATCGACCAAACCAATATCTATGTAAATTCAAAGAACTAGGCAAAGGACTTGCACATTTTAACTTTATATTTACGAGATTTTATGCCATTGACTTGAGGTTGCAACACCAAAAACTAAAAGCAAACAAAAATGTATGCGGTGCATATAAGAACTCAAATTTTTTTATTTATTCAAAGATTTCATTTTTAACCAATAATATGTTTACCCAAAACGTATATGTTTAACCAACAATGCGGAAAACAATAAAATTTCAAGCATACTATGCTTTGAGCTGATGAACCACAAAGCATACTATGCTTTGAGCTGATGAACCAAAAGTCGTGCTCTACTCTTGTTAACTAGCTGATGACTTGCACAGAGGAAGGGAAGCTTCAACCTTTCCCCAAGAATCTACAGCAGTTCCTCTAAGCCTCGACTTCATCTCCTCAACCACCTCTTTTGCCTCCTCTATTTTTTGATATTTTAACTAAGCCATTAACCAGACCCTCCATGACCTCAAATGGAGGAATCCATTTTCTACGAAGATTTCTTTACACACTTTCAATGCTAAACCAAACTCTCCTCTTCAACCATCTGCCGCATCACATTAAAATAAGATGGCGGTAAAGCATAACCAGCACTCACCATTCTTTCCAAAACCTTTTTAGCAGATTCCAAATCCCCAACCTTACAAAAGCAAAAAATAATAGCACCATAAGTCGCAGAATTCGGCTTCACACCCTTGGATACCATCTCATCCAACAATTTCTTAGCCCTACTTCCCTCCTTACTTTTACACAGCCTCAAAATCCTATGATTATAAGTAGTCAAATTTCCCTCCAAACCCTTCTTCAAAATTTCCTTCACCACCTCATCAAACACACTCTTATTATCCCTTTTTGCCAAATAAGCACCCAACAATACATTATACGAATCAATATCGGGTACCACGTGAGTCACATTTTCCATCTTATCAAGCAATGCCCTAGCTGAACCAATATCTTTGGCTTCACAAAACGCTTTCACTGCTAAATTATACGACTTAACACCGGGAGAAACACCCAATTTTGCCGGAACTGAAACAAAGGCCTGGTGAAACCTATCACCGTAAATTTTATTAGTAAGATAAACAGAAAGGATAGCACAAAGTGACTTTTCAGTACAAGGGCATGCTTTTTGTTCAAGCATTTTATCAAATACTTGGACTGCATTATCAGTCATGCCGGCTTCAGCGTACAAAATAATTATACGGGTCCAAAATTCCTCGGAATTGAGCTGTTGGGGAGTTGATTTGCGGAGGGTGGTGCTGAAGATTTGATCAATGAGGTCAAAACGTTTGAAACGAGCTAGCTTACGGATAGAGAGGTGGAAGAGTGACCGGTGGCGGCGGAAAGTGGCGAAAGGGGGGAAGAGGAGAAGAGCTGGGCGAGCTTGACGGGGTCAGACTCGGACTTGATGGCGGATTTGACTGCACGGAATGATGGGAATGGAGGAGAGGGAATGGAGAAGAAGCGGGTGGTGGTTTGGTGTAAGATTAGGCGTTTCGGGAGCTGGGAGAAGAACTGTGACGCCATTTTCTTTCTCTCTCGTTTTGGAAATGTGGAGTGGAGGAGGGTTTTAGTTTCAGAGTATACGGACTGTGGGTAGGGCTTTACATATCTGCTGGAACTGGGAATTTCCCGGCGTCCTGAGCGCAGGAGTGGAACTGAGTATTACTTTTCAGTTGGGTTAAATACACTTTCCTAATTCTACTAAGTTGGCTTTACAAATGCATCACTGAATTACACTCAACTCATTCAACTATATTTTGCCGTCAATATCTGTTAACAGAAGAAGGACGTGACAATTGATTTAAATCTATGTGTCAATGCTGACAAGGAGAGAAAAGGTAAGCTGAATAATTTAATCATTTCCTCCTCATATTCGGTCTACCATTCCTTCTCTGTTCTTCTATCGAGCTGGTACTATTCGAGCTTTGCCAGCGGCTCTTGAAAATTATTTTTTTCCGATCTATGTTTGCAAAATCTGGGGCGTCAGATCGTGAGGCTTTCTTGGTGATAATTAGTAAAGGGCTTTGATTGGACTCGAAGGTATGATCTGAAGAGGCGGTCGTTTGGGGTTCTCTGGAGTTTTCGGTGGACTGGGGTTGGGGTTTGGAAGTGGATGTCTTCTGAGCAGTTTCCTATCTGTTTAATTTTCTTATCATTTACTCCCTCGGTCCATAGTTATAGGCTGATTTTTTATTTTGAGATATCTCAATATATAGATTATTTATTATTTATAAAATTTAATTAATTTATTATTTTATTTTTATGCTCTTATAATAAATATTCAACCATTATTCTTTTTTTGAAGAAACATCATTCAATATCATTATTTTTATCACTACATTTTTTAATATTGTTGTATTCTTTTTAGTTAAAGTTCTATGGTTGTGGACTTTAACACGTCAATTAATTTTAACACGTCAATCAATGAATTTGAGAGTTCCAGTGTGATAAATAAGGAGTAATTAACTTATTCATTAATTCCATATTAAGGGATATATGTGAAAAATTTATGTTAAATTACCATTTAAACTAATTTTTTTAAATTATGTGCCAAAAAAAATTAACCTATAACTATTAGACGGAGGGAGTATTATCTTTTAAATGCTCAGATGGGAATATGGGATGTTTGTCCTATGTTCCAGTTCCTTTCAATTTGGGTTATTCTTATATTTTCGTTTTTGATCTGGTGGTATGATTGGCTTTATTGACCTAAAAAATCTCTTCTCTATAATTGTTGGGTATTTCCGATCTGGATCCTGTGTATATATTTCTTATTCATTTTAAGGGTTTAGCTTTAGATGTTTGTTCGCTGGTCTTGCACGAATCTGGGTTTAATTGTCCTTTATTCCGCTGGATTTGTGATGTGATTCTGTTTTGAATTGGTTTAACTTTGTTGGGTCTAACCAATTTACTGATTTTCGTGGCTGCCTATTATTATTTGTGGAATCATTTTGACTTTTGTTTGGTATGTTTCTGGTTGGCTCCTTGTTGATGTTGGGGAGTCTTTGCCGGAGGAAGGCAGCTGTCGAATAGTCGTCGGTATTGTCACTGAATTAATAATAAAATATATTAATTAAATTAATTAATAATAAAATATATTAATGTATAATTTTTACAAATGTATTTATATAAAATTAATGTGGTGGTGGAAATAAGAGTTTGCCTTAGGGCTGAGCAAGTAACTAAATTAGAATCGAAACTGCACCAAAAATCGCACAAATCGAACCAATTAAAACCGCATCAACGGTTCCGGCGTATGTTACAGTTTTATGTTGGTTGAATAAACAAATTTATAGTTCCGGTTTGGTTACTAGCCAAAATCGCAACCATAAAATCGAAACCGCACCATATGTGTGTATGTACGTATGAAGGGGCGGATCGAGTAAAGGGAAACTTATGCTCAATTTTTTTTAATTGGTAAACTCACAGAAATGATCAAGTAAGGGATCCCTTATTTTCTTAAAATGAGAGATTTTTTTTTTTGCTTTTTTTTAAAAACAACTAAAAAAAAAGTTTAATATTTATGGGCAAAATTTTCCATAATATAATGTTTTGGGCGTAATTTGGATACCTATACTAAAAAAATATATGTATAACTGCATGCATCGTATATACCTATTTTGTTATACGTATCCAACTCACATCCAAAACAACAGATTATAAAAATTTCGGCCCATAAAATATTAAACTTTTTTAGTTGTTTTTTAAAAACAAAAAAAAATCCTCATTTTAAGAAAGAGATCCTTTACAGATCCTAATTTGATAAACTCAATAGGGGCAAATTTATAAGTTATTAAAAAAATCAAAGGGCCGATTAATAAACAAGTTGAACTTGGTGGGGCAAAAAAAAAATATTTAGTAGTTTGGCTAGAAATGGTTCATTGCACACACTGCGAGGCTTGTAGCATTCTTTATAAAAACATTCAATAGTTTGCAGTAGTTTATAGTTTATAGCATTTTTAATTCGGGATAAGGTCCAAAAATATCCCTCACATTTTTTTTAATGTCTACCGAGCACCTTATACTTTTTTTTTGTCCAAAAATACCCTTAACGTTATAATTTTTGGGTCATTCGTTTCCCTGCCGTTAACAGTTGTGCCAAATAGACAAACGGGATTGACAATTGAACATATTTTACCGACGTGTCAAATAATTAAAACAAAAAATATTATTGTACCATCTGATGTGTATAAAAATAATATTTTATATATATTTGATAATTTATTTATTATGTGTATTTTATTAATAAGTTTTATTTATTAATAATTGTATTTACCATGTGAACCACCCAGTCCACCACCACCACCATCACCACCACCACCAGTTCACCACCACCACCACCATCTAATATCACCACTAGGGACACCAACACCACCAACAACCGAAATCAAGTCAAGATCTGAGAAATATAAAAATCAAGTCAATCGGCGAAATCAAGTTAATGAACAAAAAAGCATCAGTTGATAGGAAATTAAAACATTAATCAACCGAAACAAATATAAAAATAAACCCAAATTTCGGCGAAATCAAGTCAAGATATGAGAAAAAAAGAAGCTTAGAAAACATATAAACCCATCCCGCGATTGGCAAGGAAATCAGCCACCATGAACCCATAGAAACCCTCCAAACCAGATCCAAAACAAACCAAATCCCCACTTGCCGAATGTGAAGATGAGGAAGAAGAGTTTCGGAGCCTTCTGTCCATCGCCGAACGACTCCTAGCCCTTCTTTCTCCTCCCCCACCGCCGCCTCCTTCCGTAACAAACCTTAGATCTGATATGGGTTTAGATAGAGAAAACTATAGAGAGAGAGAAAAAAAAAATAGATCTGATATGATTGGGTTTATAGAGAGAAAATAAATATATTTAGTATTTTAGTAATTAGTATTTTAATATATCAATTAGTAAAATACTAAATAAATTAAATATATTTAGTAAAAAGTAATAATTTAGTATATTTAGTATATTTTAGTAAATTCGTATTTTAGTAAAATATAATACTAATATTTAGTAAAATTTGATATGTTATACTAATATTTAGTAAAAAATAAAAAGTATATAATACTAATATTTAGTAAAATAATTTTAGTATTTTTTAATTAACAAAATAATTTGAATTTTAGTATTTTAGTATTTTTTAAATTTTTTTAGTATTTTAGTATTTTTTAATTAGTATTTTAGTATTTTTTTTATTAGTATTTTAGTATATTTTGTAATTAGTATTTAGTATTTTTTAATTAGTATTTTTAGTATGTCCATGTGGCTGCCACGTAATCAATTTGGACGGATGTTAGTCTAGTTGGCACAATTATTAACGGCAGGGGCACGAATGACTCAAAAATTGTAATGTTAAGGGTATTTTTGGACAAAAAAAAGTATAGGGTGCTCGTTAGACATTGAGAAAAATGTCAGGGGCATTTTTGGACCTTATCCCTTTTTAATTCTCAGTTCTCAATAAATATGTGTCAGCTTCTGCTGATTGTACCATTTCCACTAATTATGACTCCTCTTTTTTTTGGCCGCAATTATGAATTAGTTACTGGTAGTCAGGTTTAACCTATATGGTTTTGTTGGATGATCATGCATGTTCCTGTGAATTGGATGACTCTTTTTATATTTTGATTTAAAAAATTTTCCACAGTTTCCATGTAATGAAGAAGTTGTTGCAGAAAAAATTTACATTTTAGATAGTTTATAATTTTTATTGTTGTATTTGTCTACATTAATGAACTTAAAATCGCACCACACCAAATGAAATCGCACCGCACTTTTAAAATCGCATCGCACCAATCGCAAGCGGTTTTATGTGCGGTTTTGAATTTATCAAACCGCACCTAAGCGGTTACGGGTGCGGTTTCGACTTCAAACCGCACCATGCTCACCCCTAGTTTGCCTTGACAATGATTTCCTTGTGAAAATATAATTATTTTGACCATGTTCTTATATGTTGTATTACCAATTTTAATTTTATCTGAAGGGAGGTTAATTAAATTAATGAATTTACTGAGTTATTTAAATTAAAAGAAAATTACATATTTATGTGTAATTTATATAATTTATTTAAATTTGTAACATAATGAAAAAAAAGATTTTTTTATATGTTATAATACCAAAATTTTACCATACCAAATAAATATTAATGATTAAAATAAATTTTAAAAAAATATTTTTATTGTACTTTTATTTTGAATGAATTATTTGATTTTATTTATTTGATTTTGATTAATTTAACATTAAATTTATACAACTTTCCATCTAAGCATGCCACAAAGAAAAATGTGTGACATGTAGGTTTTCTTTCTCTCACGTGGCAGCTCATGTAATAGAATTTGTAAGGTTTTGTTAAAAATTGTAGTTCAGTGAGTCGAACAAAAAGAATTTCAGTCCAATAATGTATTTGTAAATCGATCCTAGTAAAGTGACGAAAAGTGTATTTAGCCACTTTTCAATTTTGTTGTTGTCAAATTTCAATAATGCTCCTAAACTTATTATCTATTTCCATATCTACTCCTCAATCTTAACTTATTTTGGATATTCTTTTTAGCTATCTTAGTGACTTGGCACTACTACAAAACAATAAATAGACAACACTTAAACCACAACGTTTTTATAAAAAACGTTGTAGTAATTTTTTTTACAACGTTTTTTAACAAAACATTGTAGATATATATGAAAAAACGTTATCTATTTAAAAACACATATTTTTGTTTTAAACTAGATAACGTTTTTTTTTAAAACGTTATCTATATACAAAAACACGGAGCAAAAAAATGACGCTCAAGTTAAAAAAAAGACGCTCCGTTCTCTTACGTTCTGTTTCTGAGTTTTAAAATAGACAGAAAAAAAAAGAAATGGACGAAAAATTTAAGTTTTCTTACCAATTCTTATGTTTCTGAGTTTTTTAATAAACGAAAAAAAAAAGAAATGGATAGAAAACTTGGTCACTTCTCCTGTTAAAGTTTTCCGTCCAAAATTGACATGATTTGGACGGAAAAGAAATTAGAATAAATAATATTTTTATAATTCCCATATTATCCTCAACTTTTAATATAATAAATTTTAAATTACAACTCATGTCCTCAATTTTAAATTTTCTATCATTTTCTATTAAAAACTCAGAAACAACACAAAGAAAAATTTTAAATTTT
Organism: Panax ginseng; assembly: GCA_020205605.1. Lineage (NCBI taxonomy): Eukaryota > Viridiplantae > Streptophyta > Magnoliopsida > Apiales > Araliaceae > Panax > Panax ginseng. Next base: position 8,930,372 of record CM035127.1, read on the forward strand.
CTATTTTTTTATTTTTTGTTCTAATTTAAGTTTACTATTTTTTTTTTCTGTTCAAATCAGAAAGGGAGTGTTAGGCTAGGTTTTCTTCCTAAGTTCTTATGTATTTGGATTTGTTCTTCATTATGTCAAGTGACTGATTTCGGCAGCCGTCCGCCAAGACACCACCCTCTGGACCCAAGCCCCTCTCGCCGGCGTCCAGCCCGCCGCTGAGTCACTATTCCACGTTACCATCGACGACGTCTCCGACTTTCCCGACCTCGTCGCCTCCTACACGAGGCCCGATCAGTACCTCCAGCTTAACGATTCGAACCCTAACTGGTCCAATCGTCCCCCGAAGGAGACGATTTTGCTCAACGGGGCGTCGGTGACGGGCGATGTGCCGGATAAGCATGCGTTTCTGCCGGCGAATTTGATTTCTAAAGGAACCCTAGATTTGTTGAGTGGACAGACAACCGGTTCCGGCGGCGACACCAGGCCTCGATGAAAAATGTATGCTTTCTGCTCTGCCTTAGTATTCGTCATTCCGTTAATTTGACATTCACTTCGTCTCTATTTATTTAGTTATTTATTTATGAATATTAGTATCTGTTATTCCGTTAATTTGAGATTTCATGGATCTGAGAATAGATTTCATATTACCCTTTCTTCCTCTAGTTCATTTAATCTTGTGTTCTATTACAGTGATAGTTAAAGCCAGTAGTGGCCCGAGGTATGTTGTTGGCTGTCGCAGTAAAGTGGACAAGGAAAAACTCACTGCTGGCACAAGAGTAGTTCTCGATATGACCACTCACGATTATGCGAGCGCTCCCACCTGAAGTTAGTAACTTCTTTTTGTGCTGAATTACTATTGGTTGTTAAAATTGATTATTAATTTGTACATGTGTTCGCATTATAAGAAGTTTTGATGTGTATTTTCAATGAATTTTGTTTTACAGGTTGATCCAGTTGTGTATAATATGCTTCATGAAGATCCTGGAAATGTTAGTTACTCTGCTGTGGGAGGTCTCTCAGATCAGATTCGAGAACTGAGGGAATCTATAGAATTACCTCTAATGAATCCCGAGCTTTTCCTCAGGGTGGGCATTAAGCCTCCCAAGGTAATATATGATAACCTTGGTAATATTCCAATTTGGTGCAATTTCTGCATCAGGACTATTTTGCTTCAGCTTTTAACTAGAATCAAAATTCATTGTCTGTGACTTTTGATGTGAAGTTGTTTATACCGTGTTGTGTTCCAACTTTCTCTTGTACCCTCTTTTCAGCTGTTCAGTTTCTGTTGCTGATTTATAAAGACTTTTAGAGTTGATTAGAGTAAATTTTGTTAATCCACTTCGGGGATGCTATTTTGCAGAACAATATTATGTTTAATAACATCATGTTACATGTATAATTTTCCAGGGAGGGAAATCTGTAAGGATTGTCAATTGTATGTGCTCCATAGCTTAATTTGTTAGTGAATTCATATATCGTGATAACATAGCTTCTAGATAATTGTATTCCCTAAACAATTTAAACGGACACCCAATTGTTTATGAACATCACTAGTTATAAACTTATAAGTCTTATAAGTTCAAGTCTTGCTTGCAATAAGTTTTTCTTATTAAAAAAACGAAGAAAAAATCACTTGGGTATATAAAGTCAAAAGCTTGAACTGTGAATAAACATGTTGTCTTTGATATTAACAGCTTCACATTAGATTGGGGAAAGCATAAGTGAATAAGAGTAGGCAATACTTGAACTGTCATTAATTCTGTTTTTACTCTTGTCATTAGATAGGGTCTAAAAGACTTTTCTACAGCGTGAGATTATACTCTTTTTCATTTTAAGCACTTTGCCTGCAATGCTAATTTGACAAATTCTATATTTTTAAAAACTGTTTCAGTTTGGTATAAGATTTGTGGTGTTTTTACTATTTCAGGTCACGTAAAAAGGACAAATTGAGATATCGGTATCCTCGTGGTGAATCTTATCTCGATGTTATCCAGAGGTTTGCAGTCTCAAATTAAATGAACAGAGAGTTCTTTTAAGAAAAACAATGTGTTCTACTAGTTCAGTATATTACTTTTTTGTATTATTGCAGGTTAGAGCCCGTAATTATCGAGCTTGAACGGCAGCGAGCACCTGTTGTAGTAGTATCTCACCAGGTTATACACCTTGATCAGATTTATTACCCCTCACCCCTCACCCCTCACCCCTCACCCCTTCTTCCACTTCTATGTCAATATGAAGTAATAATTTTCTGCTTTTTGCATTCTTCCATTAATGTAGGCGGTTTTAAGAGCATTATATGCTTATTTTTCTGACAGACCTCTGAAAGAAATTCCGCACATAGAGGTAATTTTTGGTCAATATACTACTTTCTTTTGATAGTAAATAACCATCATGGGCAAGGGAGAGAGGATATTGATTCCCACTAGTATTAGCCTATTATACACCAGCAAGTTAAATATGACTTGGATGCAATAACCAAGATTATCCAATCTAGCTGAAGGTAAATTATATTAGAACTTGGTGGACCCTTGCAAATACTTTTTCTATTTTTGGTACTTGGTGCATGTTGACATATTATTGTTAGTAGTGATGGTGTCATGTTTGTTAAATGTGTGATATTCTTTGACCTTTTAATTGTTAATATTTTATGTAGTTATTTGTTAACATAATCCATGTACAAGAAGGATATGGTGTTGGGCATATTTTCTTGATTCTCACCGCAATACGCTGTAGCTTTAATGTGTTGTGGGATTTTCCGACTTTCTTAGCTGTTTGAATTTTTTTCTACTAGGTTCTAAGGCTCTGTGCAAAGTCAAGGGAAGCTGTAAGTTCCCCTGTTGAGCATTTAACTCTTCATTATCAGGTTTGTTCATTTGCTGATGTCATTTTATTCTTTTGTCTTGTAATATGATATTTAATGCTCTAATATCTCCTTGTCTGTTAGTAATAGCATTTGGTTTGGTCTTTTATGAATTGATTAATAATATGCAACATCTTATCATGTCTAAAGTTAATAAAATGCCTTTCATGGTTAAATTTTTAATAATACCATTTGCTCAAGTTATTTATATCATGAGTTTGGATCTGCAATGAGGTGAAAAGTGATAATAGTGTTTGGCTTGAGTTCTATTTATGGCTCCAACTAAAGCAGTTGTTGATTTCCTTATTTAATGATCTGATCAGGTCTTTGCTTCATCCCTATATTCCACAAGTAGTTTTATCTTCATTGTGATTTAAGATTGATGTAATTCATAATATGAAGGAGGTTAAGTTTTTTTTTCTTTTTAAATTCTCATTTATTTGATTATTTTGCAGGAAGAAGAGTTGGATGAAGTACCATTCACAATTTACAGCTTCAATATTTAGAGTATTAGTCTTTGGTTCCAGCTGTGGACCCTGTTATTTGAATAGTTTGGTATATATTTTGTGGATGTAGTAATTTGAAATTGTAAACGAGTGGTATTATTGGGATGTATTTTGAATGGTTGATACATTTTGGCTTTAAATTTAAATGAGAATTTAGACCTTTTAGCTATATATTATGGCATTAGCAGATTGCAGGTGCACTGGTAATATAGGTGAACCACAGATTTTCTTTTTTTTTTCAATTCAATCTACAATATTTTAAAAACGTTGTGTAAATGTGCATAAACGTTGTCTCATATACTAAATAACAACGTTTTTATCCAGAAAACGTTGTGGAATCATACCTTCTACAACGTTTTTAAGCATATGCTAATTTTTGAAAAACAAATCTACAACGTTTTTTTTTTAAAAAACGTTGTGTATTGTGCTTAACTACAACGTTTTAAAAACGTTGTGTAAGGGTGTCAAATAGACAACACCCTTAATCACGACGTTTTTCTGATTGAAATCACAACGTTTTTTCTGCGTTGTCTATTTACTGTTTTGTAGTAGTGTGGTGTTTGATTGCATCTTAAAAACTCATCTCTTAATAAATTTTTATCGACTATATATTTGTATTAATATATCCTCTGAATAGTTAACATACAAATATGAGTCTAAACTATTCAAATGATCTCTTAATACAAGGATGCGAGCTGTTAAGATGGATTAAGAGGTGAGTTGTTAAAGTACATTAAGATGCAATCAAACACTATAACTCAAGTAAAAGTTAAATAATTTAATCTGGTGTAACTTTAAACGAGATTGAAATTTATCCAATAAACTTATTTGACTAGTTAGATATGTAATGAACTGAACTAAAATGAATTTGAATAGTTAACATGATAAAACTTGAGCCTAGGTCAAATTTAAATGAGTTGAGTGTTGTTATAACTCTTGATAAATTTTGAGCTTAGGTCAAATTTAAATGAGTTGAGTGTTGTTATAACCCCAATTAGATGTCTATATTAAAAAAGAAAAAAAAACGTAAATAAAAACACCTTTAAACTTTGGTGATGGTATGAATTTATAGTAAAATAACCTAAATAACTACATAATTATATTATATATACAAAATGTTAATTTTAAAAACAATTTATATACATACATATAATCAAGTCGGTAGTTGGGTGAGAGAGTATATCATTAAAAATCAAGTCCCATTAGCGTTGAAATTGGGCGGGCCCCCAAATTCGGCCGAAATTATAAGGCCTAAATAATTTCAAATTAACATTATATAAGTATATAATTATATGACAAAAATAAATATTTTTTAAACATATAATCCAATTATTCGAATATCCGAATAGTATAAATTTTAAAACTTAATATCAACCCGACTACAAAATAATTAAACAGTTATAACTTAATTAAATAAAATAATCGAATAATTCGTTTTTTTTTACTGAGTTCGGTAATTCAATTTTTTGTTTGCTTAGTACCTGACAATTAACCCCTTCAGAATGTAATACGGGTCGGTTCTAATGGGTTCAGACTGAAAACCCAAGGTTGTCAGCGGTTGATTTGAAAAACCCCAAACGAGAAACTTCAACTTCCGTTGCTTGCCGCTCCGAGAATTATCCAGCTTTAATTATTTATCACTCTAGACTGATACATAGTTAAATAAGTTACGTACCACCCATATCCAATTTTTCTCGGAAGTGATGCAGAGGAAACAAAAGTTCAATATTTTCAACTATGTAAGTAAGATTATCCATGTGGGTTCTTCCTGTAAGGTTAATTTCTAGTCAAAATTTTGTCAAATATAATTTATTAATTCGATTTAATTCCATCTCTGCTGTTGCTCAGTTGCGTTCATATTTTCCAGACTCGGGTTGTGATGAGCATACTATATTATATTCCCAAAAGAAAATTAACCTAGATAATCAACTTTTGTATGATAAATCTAAAGTTATTTTTCACTTGAACACACACGAGAAAACCCCAGTCTTGCATTGTCATTTTTCCACCAATTGAAAGAAGATGGATATAGACACAGCGTACACACTTATATGGTTATTATTAGGATACTTTGCTATTGGGGTATGAATAGAAAATTGGATTCTGTTCTGTTAGAGGTTATAGAGTCAAAAATTGAGCATTTGGGTTTTGGAATTTCGGATTTGTTTGATGCGTTACTGGAGGGGCTTATAGCTGAGGTGCCAAATTCGTTGGTTCGAGCACTTGATGCTTTGATTAAGGTCTATGCTATTATGGGGAGGTTGGATGAAGCCATTGATACTTTATTCAAAACAACAAGGCCTGAATTTTTACCAAACATTTTGACTTGTAATTTTCTTATGAATCGGATGATCGAGTGTGGCAAAGTGGATATGCTTGTGGATATTTATCAACGATTGAAGAGTCTTGGGTTGAGCCCTAATGTCTATACATACGGGATTGTGATTAAAGCTCTTTATCGAAAGGGTAGTTTGGAAGATGCTCTTGGTATGTTTCAGGTGATGGAGGAAGATGGTGTGACCCCTAATGCTTTTACTTACTCAATTTATATAGAAGGTCTTTGTTCGCATGGAAGGTCAGATTTAGGATATGAGGTACTACAGGTGTAGAGAAGTGCCAAGGTCCATATTGATGTGTTTGCATACTCTGTTGTAATTCGTGGGCTTGTTCGTGACATGAAGATGAAAGAAGCTGAGGATGTCTTGCTTGATATGGAGGAAGCAGGGATTGCCCCTGATGCATATTGTTACAGGGCCTTGATTCAAGGGTATTCACGATGAAATGTCTACAAAGGGTATCAAGACTAATTGTGTTATTCTCAGCTCAGTTTTTCAATACTTGTGCCGGATGGGCTTGGCTTCGGAAGTGGTGCACCAATTCATGAACTTTAAGGACACGAGAATTTTCCTAGATGAGATTGTTTATAATATTGTGATTGATTCTCAGTGCAAAATAGGGAAGTTGGAAGAAGCCATAAAGTTGTTTGATGAAATGAAGAAAAAGAAGATGGTCCCAGATGTTGTTAACTACACAGCTCTGATCAGTAGTTACTTCTTTCATGGAAAACCAGTTGAAGCCTTTGATCTTTTTGTGAAAATGACGAAAAAGAGCATAAAGCCTGATATTGCTACTTACAATGTGCTTGCTGGTGGGTTTTCAAGAAACGGACTTGCACGAGAGGCACGCGATCTTTTAAATTATATGAAAGCTCAGAACCTACCACTGTTGCACACAACATGATCATTCAAGGCTTATGCATGGGAAGAAAGGTGATGGAAGCTGAATAGTTTTTTGGCAGTTTAGAATACAAGGGGCTAGATAATTATTCTGCAATGGTAAATGGGTACTGCGAAGCAAAAAAGACAAGAGATGCATATGAGGTTTTTGTTAGGTTGTCCAAGCAAGGAATTTTAGTTAAAAGGGATTCTTGCCTAACACTTCTCAGTAACCTTTGTACAGAAGGTGCATTTGACGATGCTCTTGTGTTATTTAAGACTATGTTGGTTTCAGATCGTGGCCCTTGTCAGATAATGTGCAACCACTTATTGCTGCGCTTTGTCATGCTGGAGAAATGAGAGACGCACGATGGGTATTTGATAATATGGTCCAGAGAGGTTTAACCCCTGACGTTATTACCTACACAATCATGTTGAATGGTTATTGCAGGTTAAATTGCTTGAAGCAGGCCTGTGATCTTTTTAATGATATGAAGCGAAGGGGAATCAAACCTGATGTCATCACTTACACAGTTTTGATTAATGGGCATTCTAAAATTAACTTAGAAAAGGCTATAGAATTATATAGCGAAGATGGATACAAGGGAGAAACTGATGGTGCTTTGACTTTTTGGAGAGAAATGGAGGAGATGATATTAAATCCTGATGTTAAATGTTACACTACTTTGATCGATAATCATTGCAACTCAAACAACCTTCAAGAGGCTATTTTCCTCCTTGGTGAAATGATTGATAGAGGTCTGGAACCAGATAATGTCACTTACACAGCTCTAATAAGTGGCTACTTTCCTTGGGGTGAGATAGAAATGGCTGTAAACCTTGTTAATGAGATGTCAGTCAAGGAGATAGAACGAGATACCCGTACAAAGTTGGTCTTACACCATTGTATTTTGAAGGCTAAGAAAGTGCAATATCGGTGTTAAGGACTTTGGTGATTCTTACAGGTGAGATGAATATAAACACTGTACCGTTTAACATAACTTGTCAATTGTTTGTATGAGATTTGCTTTACTTATAATCGTTCTGTCATTTATAAGTGTGTGAGTCCATCCTTTAGGCTGTCTTCAATAAAGATAATAATTACAAAATGTGTTTTTGGGTTATGGTCCATGCATTGAAGCTCGTGTTTTATTGTTTTTGACTATTATGCTTGGATGTAGACATGGCGTGCTGCTTGTTACATGTAATTGCTGTATTAGGCATAAAAATTTCAAATAAGAAATAGGGCATTGCTATGCTTTTGTGTGCAGTTAAACATACTTTAAAAGCCTGCATGGACTTTAAGTTTGTGTGCATATAGAGAATAAATTTAGAGACTTCATTAATCAAAACAATAATTCTCGTGTAGAAAAGGAAATTGTATTAGTAGAAGTGAGGAAAAAAATCTAGGGAAGCTGAGGAGTTCACCTGATCATGAACAAGTGGAAACGTAGTCAAAATTAGACACTTATCATAATGCAGCCCTACTGAAGCACATTAAACTTGTTCTTATACATATATTTGATTCATTTGAAATATTGTTGAAACCCATTTAAGTTGTTCGTCAACGAGTGTTTTATTATTTATCACCTGTCAGAAATTTGAGTGATTGTATACACGAGAGACAATGTATGACCATCTAATGTTTTAATCTTTTCAGTGACATCAGAATAATAGATTGGTTGTTTGCAAGGAACTGGTATCTTATCATCTGCACCATCTAAATAGTCCATAGCTAAATATGTACACACACAGTCTTGCATATCTATTGAACTTCACACTTTTTACAGCTTAGGCAGTTATTTACTTATTTATAATATAAGTTTAATCAATTGCAGGTGGGAGGATTTGCCTTTTTCTAGACCACATGTGGACTGTTTAGACCAATCATATCAAGGCAAATTTTTGTTCCGAGTGACCAGTTAAGGTCTTCCTGTGCAGAGTACTTCTGAATATCTTTAAGTCATCACACAGTAATTGGTGCATTGTGGATGATATCTGGCCTTTCTCAAGGTAATGCATTTCGCAGTTCAGGTGATGGCTGATGTTCGTGTATACATGGTCGTGGATTGGGGTGAGAGCTGTATCAAAACTAAGGACATCAAGAAAGGAGATGTACCATGTAGGTTCAGTTCCTCCTGTATTTCTTCTTGACCACTATAGCGAATCGCATTTTCTTCAATAAATAAAATAAGAATTTACTGTAATAAATTTTTTATTTTTATTTAAGTATGTGTCATTATATTGCATATATTATCATGTGCAATATAATATGTGATATGGTATTATGATAAGTATAATAATTAAAATTTATTATATTTAATAAATTAAGAGAAGCAAATTGTGATCAAAAGAAAAGAAATCAAGTTTATTAAAATGTTTGTATTTAATGAAACACTTTTGTCATGACAGAAAAGATTTTTGATAAAATGCAGTATAATATTTTATATGTAGTGTGTGCTTTATTTTCGGTAGCTATACTATAAAATATATGCATTTAGTGTACTGGTACTTTATGAGTAACTAAATAGTAATAACCTTACAAAGCTAATGCTGGAATGTATAAAATAAAAAAAATAATAAAAGAGTTAACAAGTGGCTAACCTTTCAGTCAGGTGTTTACATTAAAGTAGGAGCTGGCATTTATTTAGAAACATAGCTTAAACAATTCAGCTACCCTAACAATAAAGATATCAGAACTAAGATATTTCATAACCTTAAAGTAGGAGCTGGCATTTGAGGTGTAAACAATAAAGATATCAGAACTAAGATATCAGAACTAACATCAAAGTAGGAGCTGGCATTTGAGGTGTATACTCCTCAAATGCAAATCTCTGATAAAGATATCAGAACTAAGATATCTCATAACCTTTCTCCAGTTCATTTTAAAGTGTTAGGCTCTATGCTGTTAAAAGAAAAATTTGTTAGACGCTTTATGCTCTGCTAGTTTTGGGAAAGCTTTGCTGGTAATTTATAACTGAGGAAGGATACACTATCAAGTAAGGAGAAACTTAGAAGTATTTGGGTTGGAACCAACTAATTCGGGAATCAAAGTAATAACTTTACTAAGTTTAAGTTTATTATATACTGACTTTTTGATATCGTAAGCACTGAATAAAGGTTTTAAGTACCCGAATTTGGGGGCGTTACCCTCGACCATTGAAGGCCTTAGTTTATGAGTTTGCAGCACTGAAAAGGCAGTTGGGAGGAAGAGTGCTGAAGTGGGAAGAATTAGGCATTGGGAGATTTGACATTGTAAAGTTTGAGTTCAGTTATGAAATAATTCGGGTCAAATTTAGAGTCCGAAACAAATCTTGGGTCAAATTCCAAGTCCGAATCAAATCAATCCAAATAAGGCCTTAAACTATTGACCTAATAGTATTTTATTAGGTCATCTTAGCAAACCACAGACTCACCCAAAATGTCATGACTGAATGTACTATTGTTAGCAACTTAATTCCTTATATACAGACAATTTTTTCCCATAATTCCCTATATACAGACAATTTTTCCCATATCGGGATAATAATACCATCAGCCTTCGTATCTCCACATCTGACAACTCTTCGAGAGTCGGCTCTGATTTTATATGAAACAACCCGAACTAAATCCAGAGTTCAGAACAAATCTTGGATCAAATCCCAAGTTGGAAATATTACTAATGAAATGATTTTATAAAAAAATATGTCTTTTTACCTAGTGGAATTTTTTGCTTTGATTGCAGACAAGCATGAAAATTAGTTTAACAAGAATGACGGTGATGCATGTTAGTGGTGTATGATTTTTGTACTTGTCCAGACAAAGGAATGAACTGAAGCTTGGATATCAAGCAATGGATCATAATCGAGAGAAACCAAGTTAATATGGTCTGGCCTGCATCAGGTTTATCCTCCTGAATTACGCCGAGGTGCTTGTCATATTGTGTAAGAAAATGTACTCTACAATTAACTAACTAATCAAAAACTATCATAAGATGATTTATATTTTCAGATTATTAGTGTTGTTGTTTATTTGGTAGGAGTATTAAGAGCATGTTCGGCAGCCAAACCAATTTATAAGATTTTTTTTGCTGTCAAGTATTTGGAGATGACTTATTTTTTTGACTTGCAAGTGTGTATACAAAAACTCATTATGTTTTTCAAGAAATTATTTTGATAAAAACAAATTTTTCCGTTCCATGATCAAGTTTGACTTTCAAAGAATTAAAGTCAATTTGAAATATTTTTAACAAAGTTGATATGATTTATTTAATTTTTGAAAAATAATAAGTTTTGTAATTAGTAATATTATTTAAATAAGTACTTACTCCCTCCGTCCCAAATTAATTGCTCAGTTTTAATTTTTTAAAGTCAAATTGACCATTTTAAAAACTAATATTTTTATTATTTTTGCTAAAATATAGGTGTAGAGATTATAACCAAAAGAAAGTATATACAATTTATTACTAATCTCAATTTTTATAATTTTAAAAATATATTTATATATGCTTAATTATTAATTCTAAAAATAGTCAAATTGACTTAAAAAAGTCAAAACTGAACAATTAATTTGGGACGGAGGGAGTTTAATTTTTATAATTGTATTATTTAAAGTTAAAATAAAAAATATCTTTAACCGAATATAAATAAAAAAAAAAAGGAAAAGAAAAAAGAAGGTGCGCATGCTTGTCACGTGACATGGTACGATGTTCAAATCCCATTTGTGTATTTTTACGGAAAGAAAGGAAGAAAGAGACGGATAAGGTTTTCATCAGTGAGGACTGAGGGGATGACTTCTTCTTCTTCTTTAGCTTCTCTATCCATTCTTCCAAGGGCTTCATTGGCGTATTCCCAACAGCAGCAGCAGCAGCAGCAGCTTTTCTTCCTCCATCCCAAATTGGTGTCCATAAGGCCGAAATACTACCAGTCTCTAATTGTTGAAGCCAAGGCCAGAACCAGGCAAGACAACCGAATCGCTCGCCATTCTCGTCTCCGCAAAAAGGTTTTATTTTTAAAAAATATAGTCTTTTATTATCTCTTCTTCTACTTACCTTCCCCAAGCTGATGCAATCATAGTCGTGTTTATGAATTCGGTAAGAGTTTTTATAATCACAGGAAAAGAACTGAAAAAGGTATAATAATGTGCACCTATTTTTATTATTTGAATTGGGTAAGTTACTAACCGGAATAATTTTGATTTGCACTGCTATTTTTTGGCACTAGAATTCTGCATTTCAAATTACATATGCCAAAAGTGCAGCATCTGGATGGCCTATGCTTGTATGTTAAATTTGAGAGTATTTGAGGAACTCTTATCTGTTAGCTTACCCTGTTTCTACTTGGAATCTCATAAAGGTTGATGGTATCAGATTTCCTTGTTAAGGGGTGGATCCATATAATATGTGCATATTCATCTCAAATGTCATTAAAAGTTGTAATATGGTTGTTTAAGGATAACACAACAGGTGGTTCGTATGTATCTAACAAACCTTAGTTTTGAACATAGGTTTTAGTCCTTCCAAATGGCTAACTTGCTGACAGGTGATGATCTGGAAACAAAATGAATATAAGATTCAAATGATTTGCCAAATATTCAACAAGTATCTCCATTTATAGTAGCTTTGAACTGGACATTATTTTTTTTTCAATATTATTGGCAGACTGCTTGTCTATTTTAGCAAAATCTCAATATCTAATGTTAGTACATTGTTTTATCTTTTTTCTTTCTTGATAGATAGCTGTATCATTCTACCAAATTACTAACTATATGGGCATTGTTTTACTTTGCTAGTACTTAATATGGATAATAGCTCAAGTTGGTTCTCCTCTTCCTAGTAACCCTCAGTAGTTATCCGAAAATATCAATTTGCTGCACATGACCAACAGAGCAAAGAGAAATGAAGTTGAGAAAAATTGTGTTCCTATGACTAGTGACAACGCAATACAACTAATTCTGCAACCAATTTCTTGTTTCCTAGGTTGAAGGGACTCCAGAAAGACCAAGGTTGTGTGTGTTTCGCTCCAATAAGCATCTCTATGTTCAGGTGATTGATGATACCAAAATGCATACTCTGGCTTCGGCTTCAACGATGCAGAAACCGATCTCCGAGGAGTTCGACTTCAGTTCTGGTCCTACAATTGTAAGTTCTCATATAGAGAGGACAAGCATTTAGGAGTTTAGTCAACTAAACAAAGAAATTCTGCCTTAGCCCCAAATATAGTGTCCACATATAAACTTACCCGAAACAATTTACACACATTTATTTGTATATATAGTGCCCACATTTAAACATCAAACTTTTAAGGAAATATCGACATAATGAACTACAAGTTGAGAATTAGATTTGACACCTTGATTATCAAAGTGGACCCTCTTTTTTGGGACGTCCAAAAAGTGAAATAGGATGGACTATTTAATTCAGATGGAGGGAGTAAAATGTAAAACAGAAGGGCTAAAAGATGCAAATTACATTTGAGCTAAATTTTAATAAGGTTAGTTCGAAGAATTCTTTGCGGTTCCAGAGCTCTATCACCATCATAACTAATCTTTTTTTTTGAAAGTGTAATTATTGTATTTTAGGAATTTTTTAAATAAAAATGAATTAAATTTCATTGTCTTGCTGTTACTTAAGACTTTTGTCGGTAATGTTGGTGTATATGGCTGATTAATTCTTCAATATATACTACAAAAACTTTTGTACTATTAATTACAATCTGCTTCCAGTAGTACATTAGTTGTGAGTTTAAATCTTCCTGGTGGTAATTTAGCTGTCTTAAATTTCTCATATATGTAAAAGTGAACCTAGATAAATCAGTGGTTCGAGTTGCAAAGTGTTTTCTGCATAAAGTCCTGATCACTCGTTGATAATTTGTTTCAATATATTTGAAATGTGATTCACTTTTTAGTTTTTAATATTAAGAGGAGTACAGGGTTGAAACTACTGACTGTTTAGCTTTCTTATTGGAACATGTCATGAGTAAAACCTGAGTGCTGATCCTTGCAATGTTTTGGTGTCAGGATGTAGCAAAGAAAGTGGGCGAAGCAATCGCAAAGTCCTGTCTTGAGAAAGGGATCAACAAAGTGGCCTTTGATCGAGGTGGATACCCTTACCATGGACGCATTGAAGCCCTTGCTGATGCTGCTCGGGAACATGGCCTTCAATTTTAAAACTTGGGTTGGGTGGTTAATTTTTCTTACTCTTTCTCTTTCCGTTCTATCTTCCATTAATTTGGTTAAAACTTTGTACGGTGGCAAATGTGGATGAATGTTAAATGTCTGATCTGAACAAAGCTTTTAGTTTCCTTTGTAATTTGTTTGTAGTATAAATTGAATGAAATTCTGAGGGAACATTTTTTAGTTTATGGAAACAAGAATTTAAAACATTAATTTTGAGAATATCCCGGATATAGGTTTAACCGTTTAAACATTACAAGATAAAGAAAGAGTATTTAATATCTGTGTATCATATAGACTTTTTGGATAAGAATATGGATATGTCCACATGATATTATCATAATTTGTAACTGTAAAAATAATATTCTCATTTGGGATGGATTTGGGAGGGAGGGAAAATGATGCATGAAAAGCGGAAAGCATTCGTATCCGTCCAAGGACAGAGTCTACCAAAATTACAAATCTGGGTAGCAAATTGCAATAATTATCATTTAATTGCATTAGTTCCCATGGTCTCATTCAATATGTAAGGAATATTCACGTATAATTTCGTAATCCTAGTATATAAAGAATTCATAACAAACAAACAAAATTTTAGGAATATTACTAGCACGTTCTTACATTTCACCCTCCCTATAATTAGTAAAAGATAGCTGTCATCAAGTCCTACCCATCTCACTTCCTTGAAAACCAGACCATGAACGTTCTCTGTCATCTCTCTCTATTCTTTTTGTTTTTGCCTAGTTAATTGTAATTAGTTTGTTTCTGGGAACAATATTTCATGGCGGCCAATGGCACAATGATTTGTCCAAAGCCTATGAAGGCAACGTCAAATGGGGCGTTTCAAAACGAGAATCCACTTGATTATGCACTTCCACTTGCAATCGTGCAGATATGTTTGGTGGTTAGTTTTACAAGGGTGCTTTCTATCCTTCTTAAGCCTCTTAGACAACCAAGAGTCATAGCTGAGATTGTTGTAAGTTCTTTGATCTATTTTCACATTATTTCTTTTTCGTAAGAAAAAAGTAAAGAGTTTTTTTCTTAATTTGTATAAAAATGTCCAGTGAAGGATGTTCAATGTAACTAGTCATTATGCTGATATGGTATCACACCACTCACACAAACAAACAAGAGAAAGTGCGGGATGAGAAAACACAAGTAAAACTCATGGTTCGTCCTATTTTATACAAGTAGTCAGTGTGATACCACGTCAAAATCTAATATTATCAATTATGCTTCCTTTTCCTTTGTATTGCAACCATTGTCTTCACAAGCTAATATTAAAATGCCATTTTTATTAATTTTAATTTTTGATTAAGATCTTCTATTATAAATAATTCCACACATGTGATCTGATACATTGTCCAAAGTATATAATATTGTAAATTGGGTAGCAAACCAGCCCTTTGATTTTCAAAAATTAACTTGCTCGAAAAATGTATTCCTGATATCCTTCTCTGGAAGGAGGAACTATAATGCTAAATTATACAGCCAAAACAAAATGATGCAATGTATAAGTGAATAAGAAACACTAATATTCGCAAAAATATCATTCAAAAAATAATTACGAGTCCAAAAAAGATGATGTAAAGAAATGGTAATTTTTTTTTTGAAACTGAATGCAGGGCGGAATACTACTTGGGCCATCTGCATTTGGGCGAAGCGAGAAATTTTTGCACACAATTTTCCCACCAAGAAGCATGACTGTCCTTGACACACTAGCCAACATTGGCCTCGTATTCTTCCTGTTTCTAGTAGGCCTTGAGCTTGACATGCGCGCGATTCGTAGAACAGGCAATAAGGCCTTAGGGATCGCCATTGCCGGGATCAGCCTTCCTTTTATCCTTGGGATTGGCACATCATTTGTTCTACGTTCTACAATATCAAAAGGCGCCAAGGGAGCTCCTTTCCTAGTATTCATGGGTGTTTCTTTATCAATTACTGCGTTTCCAGTGTTGGCTCGCATTTTAGCAGAGTTAAAGCTACTCACAACTGATGTGGGCCGAATTGCGATGTCTGCTGCTGCTGTGAATGATGTAGCTGCCTGGATTCTGCTGGCCATGGCTATAGCTTTGTCCGGCTCCAGCTCTCCTCTTATTGCTGTATGGGTTTTGCTTTGCGGTACTGCATTTGTAGTGGCAGCATTTCTGTTTCTATCTCCTTTATTGGCACTTATGGCTCGTAGATCCCTAGAGGGCGAACCGGTGAAGGAGTTGTACATATGCGTTACATTAATCATAGTTCTGGCTGCAAGTTTTGTCACGGATACTATAGGAATACACGCGCTATTTGGTGCTTTTATAGTTGGCATAGTGGTGCCTAAAGACGGCCCGTTTGCGGGTGTTTTGATTGAGAAAATTGAGGATATTGTTTCGAGTCTTTTCCTTCCACTATACTTCGTGTCTAGTGGATTGAAAACAAATGTTGCTACGATTAGTGGAGCTCAGTCGTGGGGCTTGCTTGTGCTTGTTATATTTACTGCTTGTTTTGGAAAGATTATTGGGACACTCGTGGTGTCGGTTTCCTTTAAGGTGCCTATCAGAGAGGCATTAGCACTAGGATTCCTCATGAACACAAAAGGTTTGGTTGAGTTAATTGTTCTCAACATCGGCAAGGATCGAAAGGTACACACACTTGTTTGATATATATGTGAAATATTCCAGAAATTGTTTTTGTTAGCCATCACAATCCCATTAATTTTTTGCATCACTTGACCATTTAACAAGCTATTTTGTTATAATGCAGGTGTTGAATGATCAAGCATTTGCAATCTTAGTTCTTATGGCATTGTTTACAACTTTCATAACCACCCCAATTGTGATGGCAGTGTATAAGCCAGCCAGAAAAGTAGCACCCTACAAGTATAGGACCATTAAGCGAAATAATCTTGACACAGAGCTTCGCATACTGACTTGCTTCCACAGCAGCCGCAACATTCCTTCTATCATAAATCTCATCGAGTCTTCACGTGGGATTAGGCGTAAAGGGCGCCTCTGCGTATACGCAATGCACCTCATGGAGTTATCTGAACGTTCTTCAGCCATCTCAATGGTCCATAAGGCACGAAACAATGGCCTCCCCTTCTGGAACAAGAAGCCCGAGGAAAAAGATCAATTAGTCATTGCATTCGAGGCATACCAGCAACTTAGCAACGCCACGGTTCGCCCCATGACGGCCATATCCGCACTAGACAACATTGACGAAGATATCTGCACAAGCGCATACCAAAAGCGCGCTGCAATGATCATACTCCCATTCCACAAACACCAGAGGGTTGATGGGGTTATGGAGTCGTTAGGACACTCATTGCACCAAGTGAACCAACGGGTCATCCGTGATGCCCCGTGCTCAGTTGGTATTTTAGTTGATAGAGGCCTAGGTGGCACTACTCAAGTCACAGCTAGTGATTTGTCCTTCACAATTGGTGTTCCATTTTTTGGTGGAAAGGATGACTGTGAGGCCCTCGCATATGGCGCAAGATTGGCTGAGCATCCAGGGATTTCACTCACCATCTTAAAATTTGTGGCTCCGCCAGGAAAATCAATAAAAATGGTGTGTGGCATGGGAGATTCAGGAGGGTCTGAACATTCGGGTACAAAAGTTGACGACGACAGTACCCTCAAGAGTGAAGAGGAATTTCTGTCTGAGGTTAAAAGCAGGAATGAGGCCACATTGTTTGAAGATAGAATGGTTGCGAGTAAAGGGGATATAATTGCAGGGTTAAAATCAATGAGCAAATTCAGTCTGGTGTTAGTGGGAAGATCCCCACCAGCTATTCCTAAGTTGGTTGAGAGTAGTGACTGTCCAGAACTCGGACCGATTGGGAGCTACATGGCTTCCTCTGAATTCTCCACCACCGCCTCGGTTCTAGTGGTTCAGCAGTATGATCATTTCTCAAGCTCTCATCTTCTTGTTGAGGAGGATTCCGAGTTACCTGATACATCGGTCTAATTTACGGGGATGTACCTTTCGTCCAACTTCATTAATGCTGTATTAGTACAAATGCTAAGTGCTGGCATAGCTCCCAAAGAAAGAGGTTGGGTGGGCGTTACAGATAAATCTTAATGTTATAGTCCAACAAATAAACTAAAGTATGATGCAAATATGCAATGCATGTATGTATAATGCAAATAAAGTATCTTGGCCCGAATTTAAAGTAAACTAAAGTATAATGCAAATATGCAATGCATGTATGTATGACCTCTTTTATGCATGCAAAACAATAATGTGTAATCCGACAAACATTAACGCTACTTGTTGCAAATGAAAATTAAGTCCACCCGGATAGAAACAAAAATGTGTAGTGATGAGTTAGTTAATGTGTGTGTGTGTATATATATATATATATATATATTTGATTTGATTGATGGTAAGTTGAACCCATTCTTAATTCATCATTATCCATCTGGTTTGTTGCTTTGTTGAACCCATTTTAACTGTATCCTGCATATATATATATATACAGAAATGATCAAGTAAGGGATCCCTTACTTTCTTAAAATGAGGGACTTTTTTTTTTGTTTTTTTTTTGCTTTTTTTTTAAAAACAACTAAAAAAAAAATTTAATATTTTATGGAACTGAAATTTTTCAATAATACAATGTTTTGGGCGTGTTTTGAATACCTATACCAAAAAGTTGTGGTACAGTGCAGATGCCAGACCGTATATACATGTTTTGTTATAATGCACTCAAATCACACCCAAAACATCAGATATGAAAAAATTCAGTTCCATAAATATTAAACTTTTTTTAGTTGTTTTAAAAAAAAAAAAAAAAAAAAATCCTCATTTTAAGAAAGTAAAGATCCCTTTACCTTATCCCGATCCTATATATATACATACATATACTGGGACTTTAAATAATGGACGGAACATGTAATGTAAGGACTAAGCTGACATTTACTATTTGGCAATGCTTATATGTATGTATCACATTGCTATATTGGATGGGGCACATCATATATATATATATATATATATATATATATATATATATATATATATATATATATATATTGGATCGGATCGATCAAGAAGATTTTTAAATAAGACTGTTTAAATAAGACTCTTTTATCAAAACGACGTAGTTTTGGAGGACGCAGTGTCATTTTTTGTAAATACGCGTTTTGTAAATACAATGCCACCGCCAGTATTTACAAAAAAAACGCCACTGCATTCCTCTCCAAAACTACGCTGCTTTTGATAAAAGAGTCATTATTTAAGAGATATTATTAATGAGAAGTCTTCGATCCTATATATATATATATATATATATATATATATATATATATATATATATATATATATCATTGTCAATTTTAAGTTATCTTTACAACATATTGTAAGCGTCCCTCCCACACTGTTCTATTTGGCCCCTTTTCTTTGTTCATTAATGACGAAAACGACTGATCCGGGGATGGTAGCCAAGGCAATGGAGCTGAAGAAAGAGTTGCAAAGATTGGTGCGGGCGATTGTGGAAGAAGATGAATATTTTAGTTGAGAAATAATTGATCGAGCCAATCAGATCCTTTGTGCATTGAAGGACTTGAAAGTGAGAGATTTTGAAATTAATGCGTGAAGAAGAATTAAGAAAGAATTTGGGGAATAAGAAGACGGAGACCAAAATTTGAGAGAGAAAATCGTTGAGTGAGAATAAAGAAATCGTAGAGTGAGAAGGAGAAATCGTAGAGTGAAAAGGAGAGAATATAGAAGTTTGGAAGGATGCTAAATTATAGGCTCCACAGTTTAATACTGCAGATGCCAAAGATGTTTTTTAGTACAAGGAGATTATTTTGGACACAATTTATTATAAGAATTACCTTAAATTGTCCCATATATATATATATATATATATATATATATAAGTTTGCCCGTCAATCGGCTCATAGATTCTTGTTTTCTTGGGGTAGACAACATGTTCTGTTTTTTGCCCTGTCCTTTTCTTCCTGTTTGGTTTTGAAGAAGGCGGCAAAACTATGCATAATGCATGCACCCAACTAAACATTTTTCAGCCTAGCAAGTATATATATTGGACACACTAAAAAGCTAATCCAGCCATCCCATCACATCAATCTGTGTTTTTGCTTGCTAAGAGCTCTTCAACTATGGTAATGTTCATGTTTTCACTAGTTTCCGTTTAATTTCAGCTCATTTAAGGATCTTAATTTCCAATGCACGAATTATTTTAAAATATCAGTGCGCTTGATTGGCTAGTTAACTGTTTCGTTTTAAAATTATATATACATTATTTTTTTTCCAACTATTTTTGTAACATTTGTTATAAATATAGTAGTGGTGACATGATAATTTTCAATCTCAATAGAATACAAGTAATGACATGTTAGGGATTTCATATAGTTCTAAAATTAGAAATGTATATAGAAGAAACAATTAAGGAAAATGTATCAGTTGCAGTAACTTTTTGCATTATTCTCATTTTCATTGGCATGTATAGGGAGAGAATGATGGAGGTGTTGAAAATTTAGTTTACCAGACCATGAAGAATCCTAGACAAGGTGGATATAAGCCCACCCTTTTCATCTTTGGTAAGTAATCATGTAATAATTCATCAAAATAAAGTTTAGCAAGAACAAAGTATTGTACTACAGTACTTTTGGGAAACGACTCAAATGAGCATAACCTTATGGCATGTTTTATACAAGTATTGCAGTACTTATGTTGCTGGACAACGTAGGCTTTGTGGCAAACATGGTAAGCCTGGTTCTGTATTTTTTAACTGTCATGCACTTCAATCTGTCCGGCTCAGCAAACACCACCACCAACTACTTGGGCACTGCTTTCTTGCTTACATTGGTTGGAGGGCTCGTCTCTGACACGTACATGAATCGCCTCAACACTTGCCTACTCTTCGGGGGAATTGAGTTACTGGTAACTAAACTTTTAATGCTTTAAGCAATTTCACATATTTCATTCGTCCTGCAAAGAATGTCACAGCTGATAATTTCACTTGTACAGTAAAAATGACTTTTTTGTTTATTTTTTTTTTTATTTCAGGGGTATTTGCTGCTGATTATACAGTCTCATTATCCTAAACTGCAACCTGAAGCATGTGGGGAGTATAGTTGTGTGAATGGTACTAAAGCTCTACTGTTTTATGCTTCTATTTCCTTTTTGGCGCTTGGAGGAGGTGGAATTAGAGGCTCGGTGCCTTCATTGGGAGCTGATCAGTTTGATGAGAATGACCCAAAGGAAAGCAAGCACATAGCCAGCTTCTTTAATTGGTTTCTGTTTAGCATAACTGTTGGAGCTTGTATTGGAGTTACAGTTGTAGTGTGGGTAAACACAAATAAAGGATGGGACAAGAGCTTCATTATCTCCATCGTTTGTTCGTTCTTCGGTCTTTGTTTTGTTGCACTAGGCAAACCATTTTATCGTGTTCGAGTGCCTGGAGAAAGTGCCTTGTTGAGAGTTTTACAGGTACTCTATATGCTACAATGTTAACAAATTAAGTTTAGATCACTCAGTCATGGAAGTATAGTCACTACGTGACACCTTCTCACATGTATCTGGATCAATACTTATTTCTAGAAATATTCATTCGAGATAATGAAAAAATCTGCAGGTCTTGGTGGTGGCAGCAAAGAACTGGAAACTGAAGCTGCCACAGAATTCACGAGAGTTATACGAGATACGTGGCAATGAGTCTGCTTCACATGGAGAACGCATTCGCCACAGCAAACAATTTAGGTAGTGTTTCCAACTAGCTAGTATTGTCTGAGTGTGAATTCACTAGTTGCCTTAATTAGCTAAGAACCCTTTTTCTTTTGTTGATTCCAGTACTCAATACTTTCCCGAAATGAAAAAATGAAAAGAAAAAAGAGAGATCATTTTCTTGAATTCCAGTTTTTCTCATTCTGATATAATTAATTGGGGGCAGGATACTAGACAAAGCTGCTGTTCTTGCCGAGGGAACCAAGCCTGAAAAATGGAAAGTATGCACAGTGACTCAAGTTGAAGAAGTAAAGATCCTAACAAGAATGCTGCCAATCCTTCTAAGCACCACACTCATGAACACATGCTTAGCTCAGTTGCAAACTTTCTCCATCCAACAGGGCACCCTCATGGACACAAAAGTCGGCAGATTTGATGTCCCACCAGCCTCAATTCCCATTATCCCACTAGTTTTCATGTGCATTCTCATACCTCTATACGAAATTTTCTTCGTGCCCATATTGAGAAAACTAACAGGCCATCCAAACGGCATTAGCCACCTCCAAAGAGTTGGGGTTGGGCTAGTTCTCTCTGCCATCTCAATGGGAATAGCTGGGATCATAGAAGTGAAGAGGAGGAATGAACTTGTGAACCACAACAAGCGCATCAGCCTCTTTTGGCTCTCATACCATTATGCGATATTTGGGATAGCAGACATGTTTACGCTTGTTGGACTTATGGAATTCTTTTACAGTGAGGCTCCTCCTGGTATGAAATCTCTGTCTACCTCTTTCTCCTGGCTTTCGCTGTCTGTGGGATACTACTTGAGCACGGTTTTTGTTGAGCTCATTGATTCAATAACTAGCAAATTCACTTCAAGCAAGAGGGGGTGGCTAGGAGGACTCGACCTGAACAAGAATCATCTTGATCTCTTTTACTGGTTCTTGGCAATTGTCAGTGTTATTAATTTCGCAAACTATGTTTTCTGGGCTAAGTGGTACAAGTACAAGAAAGACATTCCGGTTGAGACTACTGACCAGCAGAAGCTTATTGGAACCCCCAGTTATGGTCAATCCTTTTCGAGTGTAATTCCGATAATATATGCATCTAAACAACCCGAGGAACTCTCTACTAGCGAAGATGAAAGGAAACCCGAGCGAATTATGTAAACTTTTGAGGATCAGGCAGCCTAAAACTGCCTACTGCACCTATTACAGAATTCATTCAACCTCTTAGTTAAGTACGAATAACAAAATGCTTTCAGTTGGTAACTCACATTGCCAACCTTTAAGTATTAAACTTGATCACAAATTACAAATACAAATTGTAATAGGGCATCAAGATTCAAAGTTGCCGGAGATGCTAGTTACACCAGTGTATTTGGGTACTTAGAAGTTAGAATATATTTTTGTCCAATAAAATTCATTAGAACCCATAGTCAGTGGTGTGATTGGCAGTCAAATCTTTTCGCTATCAATCAAAAGAAAAAATAAATAAATTATGGTCTTTTTCAGTATATGTGCAATAATTATGCACTGGTATCTTTTGGAATGTAACTGTGCTATGTAATCAGACAAACTTCAGTAACATAATTTCATGGAGTTGTCAATGAAAATAAAGCCCACATGGGGTCATAATCGACCACTAATGACAAGAGTGTGGATTCAAAGTTAACTAATCTTGGCATTGAATTTTCACAACAGAACTTCCGTAGTCTCATATTTGTCCTTAGTTCTTGTTAGATTTTTATATGGCCGGTCAGTCAACTTACATACCGTAATTTTCTCTAAGCTATTTTTATTGCACTTTGCTATGTATTTTATTACCACTGTGTGTTTTACAGGGCGGCAAACAATGCAGCCAACATTCTCGGTCTACCAAAATGTTATTAGTTTCATATATATACTATATTGATATGCCTATCCAGCCACCACCCCATTACATCTCTCTATCTCTATCTGTGTGAGTTAGTGCACTGCACATGTGCGTGGAGTTGCTAACCAATAGCTCCTCAACTATGGTAATCTTACTTATTTCAATTCAGTTTCAATTTCTGTTTTTTGAAGAACGCGATATTATAAATTTCCAGCACACTTTGCTAGATATAAAACTAACCGCTTTTCTTGCATTCTTCATGTCCAGGGAACAACTAATGAAGGAAATACTGAAAATTGTGTTTACCAGCCCATGAAGAATCCTAGAGGTGGATATAAGGCCACACTTTTCGTTTTTTGTAAGTACTCAAATGACACTATATGCTTGAAACTCTCCAATCAAATTTTAGTAAGAACAAAGTATTAAGTTTGGTATTAGTATTGCAGCTCATTTGGGAAATGAGCACAGCCATATTGCTAATTTCATATGTATCTTACAGTAATGATGGGGATGAATAACATAGGCTTTGCCGCAAACATGGTAAACCTTGTTCTGTATTTCTTAAATGTCATGCACTTTGATCTTTCTGGCTCTGCAAATACCACCACCAACTATTTGGGTACTGCTTTCTTGCTTACAATCGTTGGAGGCCTCATCTCCGACGCCTACATGAATCGCCTCAACACTTGCCTACTATTTGGCGGAATAGAGTTACTGGTAACTAAATTTTTTAAACTTCAACTAGTCTCTTTGTTAATGAGTAGAAGCAGCACCTTTTTGACACCTTTTACTTTTTTCAGGGATATTTGTTGCTCATTGTTCAGTCTCATTATCATAAGCTGCAGCCTGAATCGTGCGGGAAGTATAGCTGTGTGGATGGTACTAAAGCTCTGCTATTTTATGCTTCTATTTGTTTTGCGGCTCTGGGAGGAGGTGGGATCAGAGGCTCACTGCCTGCTTTAGGTGCTGATCAATTTGACCAGAACGACCCGAAACAAAGCAAGCACATAGCCAGCTTCTTCAATTGGTTTTTGTTTAGTATAACTGTCTCAGCTTCTATTGGGGTTACAGTTGTAGTGTGGGTGAGTACAAACGAGGGATGGGACAAGGGCTTCATCATTTCCTTGATATGTTCTTTCATTGGTCTTTGTTTTGTTGTACTGGGAAAGCCTTTGTATCGCGTTCGAGTGCCTGGAGAAAGTGCCTTATTGAGGGTCTTACAGGTTCTCTCTACTAAGCCTCTCACATATAAAGGGATCAAAAGTTTTTCCTACTAATTTTTTGAGATATTGGAAACCTGCAGGTTTTGGTGGTGACTGTAAGGAATCTGAAAGTACAGCTGCCACAGAATTCGCGAGAGTTATATGAGATACATGATCCTGTGTCTCCTTCACGCATAGAACACATCCGCCACAGCTACCAATTCAGGTAGATTTTCCTAGTAGCAACAACTTGTTATGGATGAAGGATATGCAGAATGTTAGAATTCAATCACACACATGTACACGAGAGTAAAGAATTAACACAGAATGTTAGAATTCGATCACATCCGCTACGCTCCGCACTTGGAATTTTTTCTTAGTTATGAGCCATAAGTTCCAATACAGAAGTTGTGTTTCTCGACCTTTTTGGTTATCTTATATGTGTTGAAGTCCTAGTCAATTGATTTTTATCTGCTTTTTTCTTGTTCTGACATAATTAATTGGAACAGGATACTAGATAAAGCTGCTGCGCTACCTGAAGGCACCAAGCCTGAGAAATGGAGAGTTTGTACTGTAACTCAGGTCGAAGAAGTAAAAATCCTAACAAGAATGATGCCAATTCTTCTCAGCACCACACTCATGAACACATGCTTAGCTCAATTGCAAACTTTTTCCATCCAACAGGGAGCCCTCATGGACACTAAAATTGGCAACTTTGATGTCCCACCCGCCTCAATTCCCATTATCCCTCTTATATTCATGTCTGTTCTCATACCTCTATATGAACTTCTCTTCGTTCCAATATTGAGAAAAATCACAGGTCGCCCGAATGGCATTACCCACCTCCAGAGAGTCGGGGTTGGCCTAATTCTCTCAGCCATTTCTATGGGAATGGCCGGGATCATAGAACTAAAAAGGAGGAACGAATTTGTCCATCACAACAAGCGTATCAGCCTATTCTGGCTCTCCTATCATTTTGCAATCTTTGGGATAGCAGACATGTTCACCCTCGTTGGGCTAATGGAATTCTTTTACAGTGAGGCTCCTGCTGGCATGAGATCTCTCTCGACTTCTTTCTCCTTTCTTTCCTCTTCTATAGGCTACTACTTGAGCTCGGTTTTGGTTGAGCTCATTAATAACATAACAGCAAAGTTCACTGCAAGCAATAAAGGGTGGCTGGAAGGACTTGATATGAATAAGAACCATGTCGAGTTCTTCTACTGGTTCTTGGCAATTCTCAGTGTGCTTAACTTTGGCAATTATGTGTTTTGGGCTAATTGGTACAAGTACAAGAAAGACATCCCTACTGACCAACAAAAACTTATCGGAGATCCCAGTACAGATCAATCTTTCACAAGTATGAGCATGAGCTTTGCATCTAAACAACACGAGGAACTCTAGTCAAGAAAGAAATCATCTAAATATACGAGTTTCTTCAAATGTTTGTGCATGTATAACGGTAACAAGATAGCTTAATTGTTAGCAATGTTATTGTCCCATCTAAATGTACTATTATGTAATTTCACTAGTTAATTTCTCATATATATATATATATATATATATATATTTAGCAATTTATTAAGGCAGTTGATATTGCTATGACAAAATTATGTTGGCAGTCACTAGAATAATTACAAAAGTATTGCTAAATAATATACTGAATTTAAGTTAAGTAATAACAAAATAATAGTACAAGCAGATGGTAGCAAAGACTGCTTACTGTACCTACTACGAATCTAATCAATCCTTGTAATGTAGTTCTAATAAAGTGACACATTAAGAAGATAATTACATGTCTCAAGTATTTATTTATACGAGATAAAGGCCAAAATAACCACCTACTTAATGTTAGCTTCTAGTGCTGCGGTATCATGGATTTGGCTCATTGCTTTCATCAGCTTTAGGCCTAGTATTGAGGAGGACCTGTTAGAGATTAATTGATATATATATATATTAATAGACATTAAATTGTGTTATATGAATAATATTTATTGATCCAATGGAATGGAGTTTATATGTGGTAGCTAGCTAGGAATTATTGATCTCACCTTTCGGAGCATGGTATTTTCATTCATCAGTGTTGAAATCTTCTCTTCTAGCTTAGAGTTTGTGTCCTGTAACTCTGTGGCTCTAGATTCCAGATCACTAACATACACTTTCTTCCGTTCCCGGGCCTGTTGAGCAGAGACTCTGTTCCTCAACAACCTGTCAATATATTACAATCAGTGATTGAATAAAAGTTTTCCTATCTATTTCGTACGTCCACTCTTTTTAATTCGGACATGCATTTTTTAATTTTTCCCGGCCATTCTTTAGAGAACTGATCGAGGGAGAAAAACTCTCGATCCATCTCAGTTCTTCCTCGATTTAGATGTGTGTCATGTAGTTAACCATCACTTTTATGTGATTTTAGTTGATGCATGCATGCATAGAGAGAAATAACAAAGGATATATATATGAAAGGAATATTTAAGGATTTGTTAATTGGTAATAACAAGGAGAAACATATATATATATATATATATATATATATATATATATATATATATGCACCCTATGTTCGTAGGTACGTAGTCCACAAAATCTTTTGACAATATATAAAGCAAACTTGTATATTTTATGTGGACTATAATGCAATTTTGGGTTTACTTTGAACCACCCACTTTTCTAGTGGCTAGTGGGGTTTTAAAATTATGAACATCATAATTCATAAAGGCTCAGTAATATTACATTTTAGTCCTTTATAGTCGTGCTATTCTTTCGGGTTGTAAACCCCATAAATCTGTAATAAAATAACTTAAATTAACTCTCTCTCTCTCTGTATATATATATATATATATATAATTATAATTATAGAGATGATGCACCTCTTGAGTCTTCTATGCTCCCGATCGACGGGGTTGCGACCTCTCCGGCGCTTCCCACTAGTCTGCTGGTCTTTATTATTAATATTAATATTATTATTATTAGTAGAAGTGGTATTATTATTGTTTTTGGTAATTATATTCGAGTCTGTCATGTCTCCCAACTGTGCGGGTAATTGTGGAGCTTCCATGTCAGGAACTGTAAACATATCGTCATCGCTTTCCTCTAGAAATATAATCACAACACAAACCAAAATCACCATTAATCAGTTTATAAGATCAAAAACAGGGTAATCGATCCATCATTTCATGATTGGAACTAATAAATCATTAGAAAAGAAGAACGTAACTAAATAAACAAGGATAATATATATATAATAAATCAAATGAAAGTAGTACAGTAGCTAGTATATGTACGTACGTACGTACGTGCATGAATTTAAACCACAAAATATGTATGCATGTATGTCTTTCTGTGTGCATGCATGTATGGAACTATATATATATACAGATAGATAGATGTAAATAATAATTACCAAGTTTGCCCTTGTTATCATGAGAGAAAGTATGAATATTCATCCTCCATGAAGAAGAAGCAGAATTAGAAGAGCCACCGGTACCACCACTTTGATTATCGTAATTTGCCCTCGAAGCAACCGACGTCGACGATGATGCTGCCGGCGCCGGCGCGGAGGTATTATTTGACATAGCTAGGGAGAGATTTGATTTAATTAGTTGAAGAGTGTGACAGAAATAGAATGAAGAAGATATTGTAGATGGAGGGGATAGAAGATACATATGTATTAGGTTTTTATTAGGAGATAGTAATGCATGTGGTTGGGGTGAGTGGGTGTAGTGTTTGCATGCTGACCTCAATTTCTCCAACTCGGACCATGTATAAGCTTCGTTTGCCTTTCAATATCTTGGCTCATGAATTGACACGTTGATGCCCATATAGCCGTCAGTCCAGTCCCGGCTGCTTCATCTTTTTATTTTGAGAACTGATATTTTAGCATGATTTATCTCACATGAATAATAGTGGGTCATTTATCTCCTTTATATGATTATCATTCATGTCTAATGATTGATGATTATAACTCTGATCAAATTCTTTCAATTGTTTGGAATAAATTACCTAATTTTCAATTTTATTTTTGCACCAATAACTAACTCCCATTTTTTTTTTTGCTTTTTATAACAAAACCCTACTTGACCGTACGTGGATAAACAATTCCAACCAAAACAAACAATCCTTTATATCTCCAATTGGTTTCTCTCTTTTTTTTTTCTCAATAAAAAGGAATTTTATAACAATATTCAATCCCGAGTCTCATGAATCGAATCATAATAGCATAATAAGGTGGATTTCACTTTTCTCGATAATATATTCTTGGCTCACATCGACTCACAAAAAATATCATAATTAAATGTATTAATTGTATAAATATTTTATGAGTGAACTATTGATGTAATTATTTTTAAAAATGTAATAGAATATATAATTCATCCATTTTATTATTACATTGTGTTATTGAGTTTTAAAATAGATATAATAGAAAAGAAATGGACAAAAATTTGATCACTTTTTTTAAATGCAAAATTTAAAATTTCTTTCCTTTTCTTTTATAAATTCAATAACAACATGAAAAAAGCAAATTTTTTTTTTTTATTATTTTCTTTTCTATTACTAAATGAAGTTCTATTTTTTTTTTTTTATTCCATGCAAACTCAGATCCATAGCGTTAGTTGTTTCCACTTAATTTCAATACCGTTATAACAATTTTAAGAAAATACTAAATTAATATATAAAGCTAATAAAACTATATATATATATATATATATATATATATATATATATTAAAAAAGGCCCGACCCTAACCCTCTGGGTCAGAGTTGGGGTCCAAAATAAAGATTTATTCCTGACTCCCGACCCGACCCAACCACGACGGCCATCTTAAAATAAAAAAAGGGCCTTGGCTTGCATCCTGGGGCAACCTTCCATCCAAGTCTATTGAAATTTCGCGAAATCTGATACAAAGTAGGAAAATAGAATTCAAAAATCGAGAGGGATTAATAACAAGAAATCACAGTCTCTGTGAAAATAAGCATGAAATCGCACGCAGCATGGAGTTCTTCGAAGAACCCAGTCAAGTTCAGGATGCAAGTCTCATCTTTCTTTCTTTAATGTAGTAGCTTTTGTTTTCAATTTTCTTACCAGTTTAATGGCCTGTTGTTAACAAATTTTGGTGTTTTAATTTCAGTCCAACTGCTGATAATTTAGTTCCAATTCGTCTTGACATTGAAATCGACGGTCAGAGGTTCAGAGATGCTTTTACTTGGAATCCTTCTGGTAATACCTTCATTCATCTCCCTATAATTTATCTTCCTCCTCAATCTAATACTTTAAATTGTGCGAATTTACTGCTTTATAAGATATTTGGTTGCTAATTGCTTAGATACACAGTTGGATTGACAAATTTGTTGCAGCAAAAGCCTGCTTCCTTAACTTCAGAAAGTGCACCAATGTGCTCGTAAATAAATATTCATATTTCTTGAGGTCAACTTATGCATAATATTGGTTACCTAATTTCTTACCTGTCCCAAATTCCAAAAGTCGAGATATGTCAAATCTATGAAAATTAAAAAGATTGTGTTGGTTGCGCATTGCTCTTTCATTAATGTATGCAGAGGCGGAACCGGGGGGGCAGGGGGGCACCTGCCCCCGGTAGGCTGGTACCAGTAGTAGCAGCACTCTCAGATGCAATGAAAATTGCTTCAACAAAAAAGAAAAAAGAAAGAAAAGGAAACTTACCAAACTGCAAGTCAAGCTGTCAATACTGATTAGTGGCCTTTTTCCATATAAATTGCAAACCATAACCTTTAGCAATTTGTAAAGTCTCTATTTCTTAGAAAATCAAAGCCTTTAGTGGTTCTCCGAACATTCAATTCTCAGGGAAGACTTGCATATTTCATTTAATTTACATATATTTTATATTTTTTCTGTATTTTTTTTTTATAGGTCCTACATCTCAATGCAAGTGAGAAACGTAAATTTGAATTGTCTAAATAATGACAAAATGTTTGCAAATAAAAATCATAAAGAGGCGATTTTGTTTTGTTCAATATAAAATTATTATGAACTTTTTAAAATCAATTAAGTTATTTTTAAACTCTAAATTAATATAATTTTTTTAATTTTAAAAATTCTGAGGCACATGCTCTCAATAGTCAAAATCAATTAAAAGTCACAGGAAAACACAATTTCTTTCTTATTTGATGCATTAGAAACTTCAAATTAGCTTTTAATTTAATTAATGGGTGATATAATAAGCATCTCAATTTTTAAATGCATTCTTCTCCGGAAAAACTCCAAATTAACCTTTAGTTAATATGTAATCAAGAAATCTTTGTGAAGCAATTCAATCAAATATGTTCATTTTTATATTCCCACAATTTTTACACACATTGAATTATTATATTTTTCCAACAATTGAAAGCGAGCAAATTTTGAGACGTTTTCAAACTATGCAGACTCGCATGATACAGTTGCCTCCTCTTAGTCGTACAACCGAAAGAAACACTTCAAGCGTCAATAAATAAAAAATTTTTACTGATGTATTTTGACCCCCCTATGAAAATCTTCTGGTTCCGCCACTGAATGTATGCTATGATTCTAATTTTTAAGTCTATCTAGAAAGAATGACGACAGAAATGGGTTCTAATTTAGAAAGAACACGGTTTTGATGGCTGGAAACGAACAAATTTAGAAATTTCTAGCTTATACAAATTACACTGTGCTTGTTCGGCTTCCTCGGGTTTTCTGCTTTAACCACGTTTAAACTCTAAACGTGGGCAATCGGCATGTAACGCACCGGCCTAAATGTCAGTGTGCCCAGCGTTTGAGGCATGTTAGGAGTTCAAAACGCCACACCGGAAATATTTGGTGTTGCCTTTATTCCTTAAACGCAGTAACCAAATGCTCTTGCATACCTTTCTTGCCCTTGATCCTTGCTCTATGAAACCCTCTTCTCCTTCTCACACTTGATAAGTTAAAAATTTCATAAGTTGAAACTCAAATTTTCATCCTTTAGTTCTCAATTTCACATTTTTTTTGAGATTTGAAAGTGCAGTTTCTGATTATTTTCGAAATTTCTCACTCAAGGGTGTAGTTACTAGTTAGAGAATGAAAGAGACAGAAGAAAAAAAACAATATGTGTAGTTAGAGAATGAAAGAGACAGAAGTAAAAAACAATGATAGCAACGGTGGCTGTATTGCCGTGCATGTTTGAGGGAATGGAAATAGCTTTTGTGAAGAAATTGTAAAAAAATAAAGAAAGAAAAAGAAATTTTGTGAAGAAATTGTAAAAAAATTAAGAAAGAAAGAAAACGAAAGGGAAAGAAACCCACCTGTATTTATTGAAGAAGAAACCCAAATGAAGCTGAAGATGGTAACATAAAAAGCATAAATTAAAAGTAAACTTGTTGTAAGCAACTGACTTAGATAATGGAGAGAGGAAGCATGCACAATTTTTTTTAGTAAAGCAAAGAGTGAGGAGAGGTAAATGGTTTTTCTAACTAGTATTGTCATTAATCTTATTTTTATTGACAAATTAATTATAACTATTATGATAATTTAATAGTATAGAACAACAAGTGAGAAATAATATTATACTATCTCCGTCCCATAATAAGTGCTTTTTTAGCTTAAATCACACATACCAATACACAAGCTAAAATGTCAAAAATACCCGTAATATATTTTCTTTGAAGTTGAAGAGTTAATGAGTGTTATTTAATTGTAGTGATGGTAAGATGCAATAAATATCATTGAATGCATAAGGGCATATATGAGAAAATATTGCAAAAATTGTATTGGAGTTCTAACACATCACTTATTTTGGAAAAAAATATTAAGCCTAAAAAAGCACTTATTGTGGGATGGAGGTAGTATTAATTTTCTTTTCACAAATCATTAGTTTTCATATAGTTACATATTTGATTTATTTACAAAAAAAATCTTTTAGAACATATCAAAGCTTCGTCAGACCTTGGAAGGGCCGTGACCTTACAAAATTTTCAAACCAAACCAAATGTACAAGTGAGTCTTACAAAATTTTCAAACCTTTGGGGTGAGTTTTACAAAATATTCAAACCTTAGGGGGGCCGTGGCCCCCTCCAGTCTACATGTGCCATCGTCCTTGATCACAACATTTGTAATTTTAGCCGAACAAGAATTGATGGTAATCAAACAAGATCATAAATTTCCAAACGTAGCTTCAGTTGCAAATGTACTTTCAGTTGCGTTTGTAAAACGCAGCTACCATTGTAGCTGCTACCGCTGCCTTGTAAAAAAATGAACCCATTGTTTATAATTATTGTGTGCTTATTAGTAAAAACAATTTCCCTTTTTCTAGAGGACTATCCTCTATTTTTCGTAAAAATACAGGTATGAAGCTCATTGTCTATATAGATTACGATTGAAGTACATTACATGCTTACAATATGATTGCTTTGTCCTTGGTTATGTATGACAATTATTTTTGTGTCTTATGACGCAACTGCATGTCTTTCACTGTTATAGATCCAGATTCGGAGGTGGTGGTGTTTGCAAAAAGAACAGTTAAAGACTTGAAGCTTCCTCCTGCATTTGTTACACAGATTGCTCAATCCATTCAAGTAAGTTTTTCCTTTCCGTAGGGACTGCGAGGTTTGCTTGGGAGGCTGTTTTGCTTCTATTTTTCCTCGTTTACACCTGTCTGTACATGCGCATCACCCCTTTTTTGGTTACATTTTTTTTAATAAAATTTACTTATTGAAAGAAAAGAGGAGATTACCTTAACCGCTCACCTCACTTCACCTTCCTCTTCTATATTTTGAATTTATCTTCGATTCTTTCCGTCACACCTTGTTAAGCACTCTTGTCAAAACTTAATGTTCTTAATCTGTCAAATCTCAACTCAACTCAAAAACACCTTGTAATCAGTAAACATTCCCATTATTTAATAATTAACCATTCAATCCTGAATCACGAAGAACTAGGTTACTGTTAACATCACTTCAGTAGTTCCAGAGCAGACCTCGAAACTCTTCTTTCCAACCGCAAAACTCAACCTACAAACCCGTACTTTTCTTATTCCAACAATGAACCTTCACTGCATTTACCTGTAATTATAGAATTTTTCAAAGTGATCCTGAATCACCCACCATTTATTACATTGCATACATCTATCTCTATATACACGCACACGCATGGTTTCCTATTATAGATATGTTTTTGTACTTTCATGTAAATCCAGCTACACTTTTTTACGCAAGCACATAGACACAAACACATGCACAATGTCAAGAAACGAATTTGTGAGTTCTTAAATTCTATTTATTTATTTTAGAAATATACCTTGTGAACTACATCCTCAATTAATTACTTTGACAATTATCTTGATCTTATTTTGCTACTTTCTGAAGTTCAAATTATTTCAGTCGCAGCTGACAGAATTTCGATCACTTGAAGGGCAAGATATGCATACCGGCGAGAAAATTGTTCCAATCAAGGTTTGCCTTGGTTATGAAATGACGTCCTCCTTTTTTCTGACTTTTGGTTATTAACATGTAATAAATGGTGTCACTTTCTTTATCTTCCCCGTCTAATTCAAGCAGCTTGATCTCCGAGTGAATCATACCCTAATAAAGGATCAGTTCTTGTGGGTAAGTTTAATTATTGAATGGGTGTTGCATAATTGTATTATATCAAAAAATTGATACACTGTATTAATAATGACTATTTTATGCCTTTGGTTTTCTTATGTTTTGCATCTGTTTAGTGCAACAAAATTTAAATTCTATGGATTTCAGGACTTGAACAACTTTGAGAGTGATCCTGAAGAATTTGCGAGAACCTTTTGCAAAGATCTGGGTATTGAAGACCCTGAAGTTGGAGTAAGCTTAGTAACTTAAATTTTCCCTGCATTTTGGGGATGGTTTACTCTCAATTTAAATTGGATCTTCTTTTGTAATGTTTTACTGTCATTCAGAATTAGCTTAGAATTTTATGGGGATTTTAAATTTTATTACGAGTAGTTTCCATCTTTGTGATTCAGGAGTTGTTTTTGTTAATGTCTACTCCCTCCTATTCAGATTAAGTGATGTTTTAGGGAGTTTAATTTTATTCTATATAAGTGTCGTTTTGGAATCTCTATGCAATATTGCACTATTTTTTCCTAATTTACCCCTCTATTTAATATGCTTAGTAAATGCAATTATGGAGAGGAAAATAATTAATTAGGGACAATTGTGGAGAATGAGAAGAGACAATTGTGGAGAGAGAAATAATTAATTAGGGACACAAAAGACATTTTGTGTTATTTCTTAATAAGTGTGCTTAACTCTAAAATGTCATTTAATCTGAATAGGAGGGAGTATATATTAGTAATGTATTTAAATATAGGGAAGATGGTTGTGAAGAAATTTCACAGCCACAAAAAATTCCTTTAACTTTGTTTGATGTTAAACCGCATTCCCATTTATCTAAATTTTTAAGCTATTTTTTTAATAAAAAAGAAAGAAAGAAAAGCTTTTTGAACAATTTGAGAATTCTTAAGGACATAGTTAGTGTTCAAAATAACGTCAAATGATTTTGGAGATCCTCTTTACCAATTGATGCAAAATGCGTATCCCTTCATGATCATCAATTATGTGTGTTTCTTTGTGTCTGCCTGCATGATTTTTTTCTGTTCTCTTACTCTGTCTTCTCTCTGTGAGTGCGTGTGTATTTGTGTGCATGCGTACATATGTATCATTCTTGCGGTCTCTCTCTGTCACTCTGGCCCTTGCCCTTCTAATATAGATATTGTCATCTCTCCTTCATCTTGAATTGTAGAATGTTTGATTTATTGAAACTCTACCAAATTTTGTCTTTGCAGCCGGCAATTGCTTTTGCAATTAGGGAGCATCTCTATGAGGTTAGAATTTTATTGCGCATTTTAAGCATACTTTTGTCCTATATGCTTCTGTGGACATCATGTGAACATTTTTTCCCAGTTTACTATCTTTAGTAGTCTCTCTTTCAGATTGCAATTCAAAGCGTAACTTCAGCAAGAGAAAGCAGAATAAGCAAGAAGGGTCGCAGAGGAACTGAACAATTTCCACCCAGGTTTGATTATTTTGTTTGGAATTTCTGCTGTTGCTTGTTTTATTTTCCAATGCAAAAGCCTCATCAATCAAACTTATGATTATAAAGACTTCAAGTAACATTTGTATGTTTGGTCTCTCTCTCAGTAAGGCAGGTGGCACTGGATTGGATTTGATAAAGTTATATGGTTTCAGATCAAGTGTAATTCGGTATGTCTGCTTATCTTGTTATCAGCATGTCACATGGGACTAGAAGAATCTGTAGATTTGTTTTTGTATAAAACTGAACACTGCATCAGTCTGATAGTATGTAGTAGCCTAAGAGGGGTTAGGATAATTTATAAACCATAAAAGTTGTATCTTGGTCATGCTTCAGCAGCAAGATGTTTGTGAAATTTACCATATTTATATTCTGGATGATATTACATCTGTTCATGATCTCCCGACATAATTTAAACTCTGAAGTCTGGTAATCTTGTTCAGGAAAAGAAAAGAGTGGGATGTATATGAACCCATTGTTGATATTCTATCAAATGAGGAAGTGGATGCACTTGAAGCAAGAGAAGAGAGGAATGCTCGATGAGGTGACAGTTGTAATATGGAGGTACTAAACTACTAATGTTGATTTGGAATGAGCAGAACTCTTTTTTATATGAAAAGAAGTTGTATTGATTATACTTTTTATTTTCATTTGCAGAATACGGGTGTTGGGAAGCATCTCTTATTTATTTGAAGGGAAAGAAAAGAAGGGAAACAAAAAAATATTTGAAAGTAAGCCTAATTATACTTGAAATTTTGAGTAAATTTTCTTTGGATCTGGCCACAATTTTATATATCACAGTAGTATTCATGAATCTGCCATTAAGCATTATAACATGAATTTTTTTATGATAATTATTTGCAAGTGTTTCTTTGTTAAGTTCTTGTATATGGCTGCGATTCTATAGTTTTTCGTTTCTTTTTTGGTTTGGTGTCGGCAAGGATGATAAGCTCCTCTAGTTGGAATACATGGTTCAAAAATCGAAACTATGTTGAGTCACTTTAGGGCCAGAAAGTTTACCACTCTACCCAATAAACAGTCAAATGGTTCCGAGTGCCTCTGGAAAAAAAGAAAAGTGTTTTTAACATAATAAAAGTACTTTTATTTTAATTATTATTTATATAGGTAGAGAGTTATTTAGTCTTAAATGTCGCCATTACATCAAATACTCTCGGTTCTCCCTTCATGGAAAGATAATACTTTTTATTTTTATTTTTCATTTTAGCAAAATTATAGTATTTGTATTCTGGAAATTGTTGCAGGAGCTTACTTTTTCTTTTTGGGCCTTTTGGCAAGTGAACTAGTATTTCACTGAAGGAGGAAAATATATATGTAGAGAGCAAACTCGAAAACAAACAGGTGAAAAGACAAAATAAACATAAACATGTAAAACAAAAGCATCTGCTTACAGACAGAAACCCTTCATCTTACAACAGACAAACATATGAAAAGCTTCTGGAATCAACGAGGATACATTCAACAGACTGAATATCAGCTTATCCTCATCTGTGTGAGACCCTTACCCATTGGAAAACTCTCAAAATAAATAAATGTCCTTTTGAAGGACTTAAAAAGAATTTCATTTTCATTACCTAACAATTGCATAGCAGCTATAAATGTTATCTCCACAGTTAGCACCAGAATATAAAAATCAAAGCTGTTTTAGCCTTTTAGGATTGCTGTAGGAAAACCACACATTTTTTTTGAGTCCCCATATCTATTATCATAAATTTACGGTACAGGATTGGTATGAATTATTTGAGAAACTCATTTATTATACATCTATCTAGAAAAGTTACCCGTAAGAATTATTTACATAAATAACAATCTAAAAGTCGACATAAACATTAACATTAAAATAGTAAAACTAAAAACCACGTAAACGGTAATAATAATATAAAAAAATGCTATTATAAAGTATAATGCCTGGGTGAGTTTTGTCCTGATGTCGGTGGTGTGTGTGACAACTATTTTGGAGTTGTCTTGATGTCGGTGTGCGGTAACTGTTGAATAATATCCTTTCTATGTATTTAGTGTAAATGTGAAATATTCACTCTATCGGCAAAGTTGGTATAATTTTGACTGAATTATTATGCAATACACAGATTATATTGGGGAATTTTGATTTTGTAGGAAAACCCAGAGAAAAAAAAAATACTTGAGGCTGAAACTTACCAATCTGCAGATCGCTCTGGTGTTCGAGTTAATCGGATTATAACATAGTATAAGATTCAGTGTATCAAAATGGTGATTTGAAAGGAAAAAGGAACATAATTCAACAATAAAATAAAAATCTCACCGTGATTCTTATTTATCATGGGGATTCTCTTTGGAGAGGAGAGGAACAACATGGTAGTTATAAAAAAAAATTTACAAAGCATAATCTTCAGCTGCCATGATCATCATCATAATAGGAAATATGCAAGAAGAAGATTTGCTTTCATAAACCACCTTAATTTTGATTTCTCTCCATCCATCTGTATATATTTCTCCCTTGTTTGATTTGTCTTGTTTGGATTGTCTTCTTCTGGGTAAATTTCTCTGGTTTGGGCAGTAAGTGATGTTCGTCTTTCTGTGCTTCACCACTTGAACAAGATTTCTATGAACTGAAGATCGAAACATACTCCAAAGTCACGCAAGTATGAATTTAAACTAACTAGTTTGCTAATTCTATTGATGGGGCAGAGGTTCTTGATTTTGAACCATGCAAGCACCTATGTAAATGTCAAATATTAAGAATTGACATTGCAGATTCTAGGCTTGGATTTGTCCAAAATAGACCACATGACTTGAACATCCTCGTATGCGCATGCCATCACTTCTCCTTGAAGTTGAAGATCCATCATCCTCTTATCATCATCATGCCCTGCAAAATTCACCACTTGTTCCGTTACTCGCTTGACTAGCTAAACCACACACACATATATATATATATATATATATATATATATATATATATATAATGTACGAGAAATGATCCATAGTCAATATTTGCTTTGAGCCAACTTTTGCAAGAATTCTTGGGGAAGTTGGGTCACAGTCGGCCAGCGTTGACTATAGATCATGTCCGCACACGTATATATGATTGTATTTATGGCTATGTATATGAAGTACCTTGGTGGTGGTGGTGGGACTTGTTTTCTCTGGTTGTGGTGGTGGTGGTGGTGGTGTTGTTGTGGTGGTTCTGATGATTGAAAAAAGTGCGAGCTGCTTTTCTGAACGGAGACGTGATTGTTCTTTTTACCCAAGAAGAATTAGTAGTCATTGTAGATGTAGGTACCTTTATGATTCTTCTTCAATCAATTGATCCTCAAAATGTCTAGCTAGGTTGATTATAGGCACACACTCAACTGATCTATCTATCTATCTCAAAAGGGAACAACTGGTGTTATTTATATTGTACCATAAAGGAGAGAGGGAGGAAGGGGGTGGCATGTGTGTTGGTCGGAGAAAAAGGCAAGATCCGTGAGATGAGCTTTGATGGGTTATAACTCCTTTTCTTATCTCTAAAATATCTAAAAACATTTTAAAATAAAAATAAAAATTGCTCCATCTATCTACTCTTTTCTTTTTAAACTAAAAGATAATTTGCACCCCAAACTTCACTTTTTATTTACGTTTGCATCCCAAATTTAAAAAAGTGTCTTAGTACACTCCAAACTTCATTACACGTAATAAAACGTCTGACTTTCTTGACTTAACCCAAATTAAAAATAACAATTTAGGCTGTAACATAAGTTTGGGGTGCAAATTATTTTTGCCACATAAAAAAAATTCTGTTTTTGTTTTTAAAAACAAAATTTTGTAAAAATATAATTTTGTTTAAAACAGAATTTTAAAAATTTGTAAAAAAAATCTGTAAAATTTTTAAAAGCAGAAATTTTTTAAACAGAAATTTGTTTTAAACACAATTTTTAAAAAAAAATTAAAAAGAATTTTATTTTACATTTTGTTTTTAAACAGAATTTTCAAAATAGATTTTTTTAAAACAGATTTTTTTTAAACAGAATTTTTAAAAAAATTTAAGCAGAACTTTGTTAAAATAAAAAAATTTTAAAAACAAATTTTCAAAAAATCAAAGCAAAAAGTTGGAAATAAAATTTTGTTAAAACAGATTTTTTTTAACTTGTAAAAAAAAATTCTGTTTTTAAATTTTTTTTAAAAATATCTGTTTTTGAAAATATTTGTTTTAAAAAAGTTGTAAAAATTTTAAAAACAGAATTTTATTTTACATTTTGTTTTTAAACAGAATTTTTAAAAATAGATTTTTTTTAAAAACAGGAATTGTAAAAATAGATTTTTTTAAAACAGATTTTTGTTAAAACAGCTTTTTTTAAAAAATAGAATTTTGTTAAAACAGCTTTTTTTTTAACTTGTAAAATAAAATTCTGTTTTTACATCATTCTGTTTTTAAAAAGTGTGTTTTAAAAAAAATTCTGTTTTTGAAAAATTCTATTTTTTAAAAAAAATTAAACAAATTCTTTTTTTTAACTTGTAAAATAAAATTCTGTTTAAAAAAAAAATTCTATTTTGCAAAATTTTGTTTTTAAAAACAAAAACAATTTTTTTTTTTATGTGGCAAAAACAATTTGCACCCAAACTTGTGTTACCGCCTTAGTTGGTCACTTTTGACCGATGAAGTGAAGAAAATGTGCGTTTTGTTACGTATAATGACACCTTTTTAAATTTAGGGTGCAAACATAAATAAAGAGTGAAATTTGGATGCAAATTATATTTTAGTCTATTTTATAATTTCTTTCCATTCTTATTTGTAAAGTTGCTACCGACTAGACTGCCTCGTTCCACATGCCGCAGGCTCCCAAACGGATCCTAAATTTACAGGAGTAATCGAGTAATTTTGATTAATTGATTAATACAGTGTCGGAGGAGATGGTGATGAGCTACTTCGAAAAGACAAGTAAGTTACGGGGAGGATGTTTGAGATTGCTTAAAAAAAGTGATTACTGATTTTGATTGTTGTTTTTGTGTATAATCAGTTTTAAAAAAAATAATTTGTGTTTGGTTAATAAAAAATATACTTAAACTAGTAAAAGGTGAAAAATGTTTGATAGAGAAAAAAATATTAATCATTTATTTCAAGTGTAAATTATTATTGATAAAAAAATGTAAATTACATAAAAAAAATATTTTGAAAAATAAAGATAATTAATGAATGAAATTACTAAAATAAATAGAGATAAATTAGTAATATAATTAGTCAAATCTGATTATTAGATTTGATAAACATTCTAAGTCATGAGATATGGCGTCATGTATGAGATCTGAATTCCCATCCCATCCCATTCAACTCTTCAATTCTTTTTTTCAAAATTATATATATATATATATATATATATATATATATATATATATATATATATACTATTTTGACTAGAAATAAACAAAACCAAAAAAAATACACAAAACATGACTTTTCTTGGTCTTTGTCCTTTACTTTCCCTCCTCAAAGTCGGTGTTTGTCATTCGGTCCATTCTTTCTCGCTTGGTGTCTGGCTAATGGGTTGATAACATTTTAAATAGTATTAGGCGCTAATTTCTATACATCCTACCGTGAGAACACATGTTAAA
Source organism: Panax ginseng (assembly GCA_020205605.1). Lineage (NCBI taxonomy): Eukaryota > Viridiplantae > Streptophyta > Magnoliopsida > Apiales > Araliaceae > Panax > Panax ginseng. The sequence goes on from CM035127.1 coordinate 8,971,464, forward strand.
AAGTGACTTAAATAATTCTCTTCTAATTTTTACAATAAAAAATAATATTTTCATAATAAAATTATCGCTATAAATTTTATGACGACGATTTTCACCGTTATTATATATCTATAACGATAATTTTATTATAAAAATATCAATTTCATATATAAATAGTATGTTCATATTAGTATCTATTTAAGAAAATAGACCACTTCAAAAGACACGTACAAAAGTAAAAGAGTAGTAGTAAAATTATTTTTGTCCCATTTCTCAACAACACTTTCTCTCCTCTTTTCATTACATTTTTTGCTGTGAGTCTTTGAATACTATGTTGGATGTTCACAAAGATATATTTTTTAAATCTAATATAAATCGTTTTAAATAAAAAAAATTATTTTTTAATATTTATCGTTTGAAAATATCAAGTAAGTATTAATTGATTAGTTTCTAATATTAATAAAATTATTAAATATAACTTTAATTCTCTCACTATTTTTCTCTAATAAATAATACTCTATTTTTTAATATAAGAGTAATATATGTCATTGACATTATATTTAATATTATATAATTATTTTCTTATTTTTTTTTAAATTTTTATACACAATTCTAAGACATTATATATTATAACGGTACCGAGGAAGTAGTTTCATATTTGTTTGGAACTATGAATGTGAAATTATCCTTTAGAATATTTTGAATAAGTATTTATTTCCCAAGTCCCCCAGTTGGAGGCTGATTTACAGTTGATATAGGTATTAATTTTTCTCCTATACTCACAGTTTTTTTTAAAAGGCCCACACACCTTTAATGTTCTCATTAAATACACTACTTGCGTACATGAACGTTGACTTCAGCTCAATTAGTTTGAAATTAGACTATTTATTTTAATTTAATATTATTTTTGATTATTTTATCATGTCGTGATGAGAGATTAATAGTTATTTAAGAAGTTTTATAAATTATTTTTTGTCGTTTATAATTCCATGATAAATGTGAGATCTCTCATTTTAAGCTATCAAATACTCCCTCCGTTCTTTAATATAGGTCGTTTTAAAGAAATATTTTTGTTCCTAAATATAAGTCGTTTGAGAATTTCAAGTAAGCATTAATTGCTTAGTTTCAAATATTACCCCAAGTATAATTTTGGTTCTCTCACTATTTTTTGCCCAATAAATAACACTATCTTTTTCCAATACAAGGGCAATATAGACAATTGATAGAATATTTAATGTTTTACAATCATTTCCTTAATACTTGTGCATAACTCTAAAACGACATATATTAAGAAACGGATGGAGTAGTTTTATGGGATTGATAGTCCCACATTAATGACTAATAGTTCATCGTCAAATGATTAAATAATGTTAAAATAATATTAAATTAAGACGAATGTTAAATAGTCTAATCCCAAATATATTTTTTGTAAATAAACACGACGTTAGGGTTTAATTCGGATCTATCGACTATTAGTTTATTTATTTTATTTCTTTAAGAGTTTTTCCTATATGGGCATGTGGGATGTATTTTTAAAGACATGTACATAATTTTGTAGTACTTGTAAGACCCCAACTTTTTGAATAAAGATTAAATTTTCTCGAAATATATTTTTGAATATTATGATGTGGATTTGATATAATGTTATAGTTGTGGGTAATATTTATAAATTTTGCAAAGTACGCAAGTTGTTATATAATATTTGATTAGTTGGGGAATATTCATTTTAACAGGGAATATTAGTACAACGCACAATCATTGGTGGACCCCCACAACAAAATTATTGTCGGATTGAGAAAACGACAAAAATACTTTATGAAAATAACGGCGGAAGTTTTACAGTTAAGCTTGAACTACTACTAAGTAAAGTAAAAGTACGATGTCTGGCGTGGTTGCATAAGTAGCACCGGTATTGATTATTGATCTTTACGTGAGAAGTCACTCGGGTTATACTCAATCATTCTTCAAAGATAATTCTTTGCATCATATCTCTCATATTATTGATTCAATTATTGTCATAAGATCATCTGCGTATATATGTTATTTTATTAAATCAATAATTGAGACGACAAAGTTATTCATATTATTAAATTGCAATATTTACAATGTCTGAAGTTACACGAGGAGAGGTTTGGTCACCTAATTGCGGCGTCGATAGGAGAAATCCTTATTGGAAAGCCCCCACTTTCCTGGAAACGACCTGGTTGATAAATATTGTGAGTTATAATATTAATAATAAATGTTATTAAAATTGAAGTTGTGTTCGGAGTTGAATTTGGAGACGCGGACGTGATATTTGAGTCCGGAACGATGAAATTAGTAAAAATAGTCTATAAACACAAAATTTTCCGGAATTCACTATTTGGTCAAAAAGTCAACAGTTGACTTTTTCGGGAAAAGTCAAACTTCGAAATTTCAAAATTTATATTTTTGATAAAAATAGTTTCATTGTGTTGGAATTAATTGTGTTAGTGAAAATCGATAATTATTTCGATAATAATTGATGTCTGGAGGTTATATTGATCAATCGGATATTTAACCAGATAAATGAGCAATTGATTGCTATTATTTCACATGATTATAACTATTTGTTCACATGTGTATACTATTGTTTCACATTCTTGTTACTATTAGGGGAGTTGGTGCAAGATTGATAATACTTGCATGACTAAGTTAAAAATGAAGGTATAGATGGAGGTACCATATTGTAATTCGTATTTTCACATGTTTAGAACTATTGATTCACATAATTTACTATTGAATCACATTATTTACTATTAGGGGAGGTGGTGCAAGTTTGATAATACTTCCATGACTAAATTAAAAATAAAGGAAAAGTTGGAGGTATTGTACTGAAATTTTTCGAGCCCCAAAACGTGCAATTATCAAAACTATATTTTTCTATAAATAGAAGCTCATTCTTCCTTCATTTCTCACCAATTCACAAAAGCTTTAGAGCGATTATTATAGAGAGAAATTATAGAAAGAAGAAGAGAAGTCTGCTACCTCACTATTCCAGTATCCAATTTTTCTAAAAGTAGGGAGTATTATTTCTTTCTTATTTATGAAGAGAACTTCTGTTATTCCATTCTTTATTATTCTCATTGGAATAACTTTTGTATCATGCTGCTACACTTATACTTGGTAAAATTCTTTTGTTGTTCCATTCTTTATCATTCTGTTGGAACATCCTCGTCATGCATGCGTTCTACGCCGGACTGATTCCGTCTTTATTATTCTGTTGAAATATCCTGTCTGTGTGTTTTACGCCGGACCTGATTTCGTCTTTATTATTCTGTTGGAATATCCTGTCTGTGCGTTCTACGCCGGACCTGATTCCGTCTTTATTATTTTGTTGGAATATCCTGTCTGTGCGTTTTACGCCGGACCTGATTCCATCTTTATTATTCTGTTGGAATATCCTGTCTGTGCGTTTTACGTCGGACCTTATTCCATTATTTATTATTCTATTGGAATAACCTGCCTGTGCGGTCTATCGCATGCCTGGTGATTTCTTTTGTTATTTCATTCCTTATTAAACTCAGTTGGTTAAGGTTTTGACTTCTATACTCCATGAAATTAGTGGAATATCATTGATATTTTTACTTCATCCAGTATCTTTTCATGGAAATATTCTTCTGAGCATTCTTGAATTTTACTCTACAAAGCAGTATCATGTTGACAATTTGGACATTATTAGTTCTTGGATAAATTAATTCTTGAACTTGTTTTATTGAATTCTTATATCATTGTCATCATCCTCATGTTTATATTTTGTTGAAAGTCATCTATGGCCTATAAAGGCATAGATGGACTTAAATATGATTATGACCGAGGATTATTCAATGTAATCATGACCGTAATGTTACAAATGATGTGGAAAAAGTCCTCATTGGCCGTAGAGCATTGATGTACGATTGTTGGCATGATCATGACCATTATTGAATACACAAATATTCTTGGCTCGTAGTGGTAATGGATAATTATGGTCGTGATCTTTAAGAATATCCTTGGCCGTAGTCTACAGGGTGATTCGATGATGTGGATTATTTATTAAAATTTGAGTCCCAAATGATAAAAGTGATGAAAAACCTTCTAAATCATAAAAGATAGTAGATTTTATTCTCTACTTGACTCTTTAATAGATTGCTTGTTCATTGCAGTTAAACTTGATGATTGTTATATTGTATCGGTTTAACACCTGTTGAGGCTAACGATAATATATTCGCATTATCTTAGTCATAATATTTCCTACTGGGCTAGTTGAGCTCACCCTTTGTAAAACCCCAACTTTTGAATAAAGATGAATTTTTATAAATATTATTTTTGAATATTATGGAGTGAAATTGATATAATAGTTGTGGGTAATATTTATAAATTTTGCAAAGTACGCAAAGTTTATATATAATATTCGATTGGTTAGGGAATATTCGCTTTTAACAGGAATATTAAGTATAACGGCACAATCATTGTGGACCCCACAACGGAATTATTGTCAATTTGAAAAACGACAAAAATACTTTATGAAAATAACGGCGGAAGTTTTACTGTTAATCGTTGAAACACCCTTGTTAAAAGTATAAGAATACTGGCGTGGTTGCGTAGTAGCACACGGTATTAATTATTGATACTTAAGTGATAAGTCACTCGGTTTTGTTGGTATTATTAATGTAATAATACGAAAAATCTTTTATATAAAAATGTAATACTTTTATAAAGTTATTCTATAAATAGAATATATTATATTCTATTATGTATAGTGTTGCATAGTGTACTGCATAGTATTTTGCATAGTAAAATCTTTTATATAAAACAAAATACTTTTATAAAGCTATCTCATTTTATTAGACAATAATTAGAATATATTATATTTTATTATGCATAGTGTTTACATAAGTGCTCGCGTAATGTTTGCATAGTAAAATCTTTTATAAAGTTATTCGTTTTATTAGATTATAAATAGAATATATTATATTTTATTTTGCTTTAAATATGGACCGTCAGTTAAAGTAAATCAATCTCGACCAGTTCATGAGTTAATTCTTATGCATTCCATATTTCTATAAATAGAAGCTCATTAATTCATTATTTTCTTACGAATTCAATTAAACTCTGAGAGATAAACTATAGAGAGAAAGAAGAAAGTATTACTCGCTACTTCACTACTTATATATCCAAAGTCTCTTCTTCTTAAGGTAGGGAATATTATTTGTTGTATTAAGTAAGAGGTGTTATTCTTTCTTATTCATGAAGAGAATCATTGTTATTCCATTCGCTATTATTCTTGGAATAACTTGTATCGCTGTGATCACCCTATACTTGGTGACATTCTTCTATGGTTCCGTCTTTATTATTATTCATTTGGAATATCCTGCTCGTATGCTTTTACGGGACCGATTCGCCTCTTTATTATTCTCATTGGAATAACTTTGCCATCTGAAAGTACTGCGTAAATGGTGATTTTGTTGTTATTCCATTCTTTATTATTCTGTTGGAACATCCTGGCTTAAGTCAATTTACGCTAACTTTGGTTCCGATTATTTAGTATTACATTGGAATAACACATCATGACACCCCCAAACACAAGTATACATCACCCATTACGAGTTGTCAAAAACAAGGTGCGAAATAACAAGTTTTAAATTAATACTCGCAATGAAAAATATTAATTCATAGAAGAGTTACGTGAGAGGATGAAATCTACTAATATCTATGAATTTAACGATCCATCATCAATATTTTTATCCTCGTAACATCAATCAATATATATCCGGAATCATATATTCATCCTTGCACTACTGAGCCAAGGATATTCATCGATTAATCATGTTCATCTAAACACACTCATCTTTCTTTTTTACGGGCCAAAGATATTCACGAAATCATTCATCTTTGCACTACGGTACCAAGATATTCAATAATATCATCATTTAAGATGAGGATGATGAAAATATTTTTTTTAAAAGAAACGAATCCAATTGAAACAAAATGACAAGGATTAAGGATTAAGGATTCGTACTTTTTTTATCCACGTCCAAAAATACCTCAAAAATAATTATAGTGGTGTAAAATTCAAGAATGATCAAAACATGAATACAATCAAAGCTAGTATCCGAATAGATATTTTGGATGAAAAGAAAAATTTTCATTTTTCGATGAATAGTCTTAAATGATTCGTGAATAATCTCAGTATCGTGAATAAAGTCAGATATCGTGAATAGTAACTCAAACACCAAAAGTTCCAAATTTGATAAAAACTTCATATCAATATTTCAAAGATAATGATATTGAAGAAATAATATCATTACTGAAAAAAAATAATATCCACTTACCTCGGAAGGCGAGTCTTAAGATTTAATCTTTGGACATAAAGCTATAACGAACTTTCACCGTATAGCAATACTCAAAGTATACTCAAAATACTCACAAGAATAAACTTCGATAATATAGAAAGAAAACTTGATTTACGGTGTGATTTTCAATTCTAACTTTAAGCACCTATTTATAGGAAAATGCTTGTAGAACACCAAAGCAGAAAAAATTTAATAAATTAATAATATTAATTTTCCACATCTTCCTACGCATACTAGAAATCTGAATTCAGCCATCCTAACACATGTTAAATGAGTCCCAACAATGAAAAAAACGTTTTTGTAATTAAAATTATTTTAAACTTCCAAAAATTAATTATTTCGGAGCTTTGAAACTTCAATAATTCATAATAAATAGCCCTTTTATAAAAAAATTCGAATCTCGCGAGTTTTTATAGGAAATTCAATTCTCTACAACTTTGCAGAAGAAAGTTTTTCCAAATTCCAAACAGAAATTGACCGAAATCTATAAGCGGGCGATTTTAGAAATATAATCAAATTTCGATCGATAAATGGGGTCCAATCAAAATGTTTAACATGTTTTAAACATTTATTGCAACAAAAAATACTCTTCCTCCTCGTATACTCATATATCCCACATTCGTTGTAAAAATATCACCATTATTATATTATTAAAATATAATAATATATATATATATATTTAAATGAATTATTTTATCAGAAAAAGATAAAATTTCAATTTTCAACAATTGTCACATTAAAAATTTTCTCCATCTATATCCACATAAAATCAATATTTTCCTCATCATATGAATCAATAATTAATTATTCACAAATAATATTACAATTATCACAATATTGACAACCGTGCGGCTCCTCAAAGAAAGAGGGGCTTTCCAATAAGAATTTCTCCTTACTCGGCGTATGATTAGGTGACCAAACCTCTCCTTAGACAGAACTTTCTAGACATTGCCAATAATATTATCTAATAATATTATTCAGATAATATGAATTATTGCTTCGATAATGAAAAATACTGTGTAATGACAATTATTGAAACAACAGCAATATAAAATATCAACGCAACAATTATTGAACCAATAAAATAAAATACTGAACAGTAATTACTGTAACCATTATTGAGTAGTGCCTTCTTACGTAAGAGTCAATAATTGGTGCAATACCGTATCTTCTTGTCAACAACGCCATTCATCGTGTTTTAACCAACGGGTATTCCAACAATGTAAGCGGTAACAACTACTGTAGATTATTTTTAAACAACTTATGTTTATCGTTTTCTTCCTCCAATCGCTTTCCGTTATGGGGCCCACACATGGCTGCGTCGTCGTACGAATATTCCCTGACAGTACGAATATTCCACGACTAAACTAATATTCCCCGACAACAATGAATATTTTATAACCACTTGCTTATTTTGAAATATTTGCGTATTTTACCCATAACTATCCACATTAATCACATCAACCCTTACTATTTCAAAATAATAATTAGAGGAAATTAAATTTCATTTATTAATTATTTGGGGTCTTACAACCTCCCCTCCTTATGAAATTTCGTCCTCGAAATTGACATACGTACCTGGTATTTCAAAAAGGTGAGGATACCTCGTTTTTATTTCCGTTTCCAATTCCCAGGTCATTTCTTCTATAGCATGGTTCCTCCACAAAACTTTAACTTGTGGTATGACCTTCGTGCGTAGGACATGCTCCTTCCTATCCAAGATCTTGACAGGTACCTCCTCATACGTTAAGTCTTCTATTATCTCGTCCCTCCTCTAACTCAATAACGTGATTTGGGTCTTTCACATATTTACGAAGTACGAGATATGTGAAACACATTATGAACACGAGACATACTTGGAGGTAACGCGAGTCTATAGGCTACATTTCCTACTTTCGGTCAAGAATTTGAAATGGACCAATAAATCGTGGATTGAGCTTTCCTCTCTTCCCAAATCTTGTAACTCCCTTCCATGGAGCAACTCATGACAATACATGATCCCCTATACTAAATTCCACGTCCTTTCGATGAAGATCCGCATAACTCTTTTGTCGATCTTCCGCCGTTTGTATACGTTATCGAATCATTTGGATCTTTTCGGTGAGTCATACGTCTTAACTTGGGTTCCAACATATGTTGCTTCACCCACCTCATCCCAACATATTGGAGAAATACACTTTCGTCCATATAATGCTTCATATGGAGCCACACCTATACTTGCTCGATAACCTTTGTTGTTGTAGGAGAATTCCACCAATGGTAAATACCTATCCTAATCGCCTTTGAAGTATAGGACACAGTCTTAATAAATCTTCAAGAGTTTGAATAGTCCTCTCGATTGTCCGTCAGCTTTGAGGATGGTATGCGCCGAATCGTAAATCAGTAATCTGCCCATATAGCTTTTGCAAGCTAACCCAAAATCTTGAAGTGAATCTTGGGTCACGATCCAAACTATAGATACCGGCATGCCATGCAACCTCACAATCTCATTTACATGCATACTAGCAAGAAGACGTTCAAGAGAATAAGTCTCCGTATCGTCAAGTAATGTGCGGACTTGGTTAATCTATCAACAATAACCCAAATAGCATTTATGCCTTGAGAAACCGTGGGAAGACCCGTATGTGAAATCCATGGTAATGTGTTCCCACTTCTATTTCTGAATCTCAAGTGGTTGAAATGGTCCACTTAGGCACTTGATGCTCGCGCTTTACACGTTGACAAGTTAAACATGTTGAGATAAACTTTGCTTTTTTAACCAATAAAATGGAATTTCCTTTATTTATTATTTTGAAATAGTAAGGGTTGATTTGATTAATGTGGATAGTTATGGGTAAAATACGCAAATATTTTAAAAAAGTAAATAAGTGGGTTATAAAATATTCATTGTTTGTTTGGAATATTCGTTTCGTCGTGGAATATTCGCATCGCTTCGGGAATATTCGTATTTACGACGCAAGCAAATGCATGTGTGGGCCCCATAACGAAAAAGCTTATCGAGGAAGAAAACGACAAATATAAGTTGTTTATAAATAATCTACAGTAGTTGTTACCGCTATAATACCGTTGAATACCCGGTGGTTTAAAACACACTAATACGCTGTTGTCAACAAGAAGACACCAGATTGCACCAATTATTGATTCTTACGTAAGAAGGCACTACTCAATAATGGTTACAAAGAATTACCGCTCAAAGATTTTATTTTATCGATTCAATAATTGTCGCATTGATATTTTATATTGTCATTGTTTCAATAATTGTCATTACACAAAGATTTTTCATTATCGGCTAATAATTCATATTATCCTAATAATATTATTAGATAACATTATTGGCAATGTCTAGAAAGTTCTGCTTCAAGGAGAGGTTTGGTCACCTAATCAAGCACGCCAAGAAGGAGAAATTTTTATCGAAAGCCCCCTTTCCTGAAACCGCCCGTCATCACAATATCAGATTCTCGTAATATTATTTGTGAATAATTAATTATTGATTCATATGATGAGGAAAATATTGATTTTATGTGGATATAGATGGAGAAAATTTTAATGTGACAATTGTTGAAAATTGAAATTTTATCTTTTCTCGATAAAATAATTCATTTAAATATATATATATTATATTTTAATAATATAATAATGGTGATATTTTTACAACGAATGTGGATATATGAGTATACGAGGAGGAAGAGTATTTTTTTTGCAATAAATGTTTAAAACATGTTAAACATGCTCATGGACCCCATTTATCGATCGAAATTTGATTATAAATTTCTAAAATCGCCTGCTTATGAATTTCTAGTCAATTTCTGCTTGGAATTTGGAAAACTTTCTTCTCGCAGAAGTTGTAGAGAATTGAATTTCCTATAAAAACTCGCGAGATTCAATTTTCCGATAAAAGGGCTATTTATTATGAATTATTGAAGTTCAAGTTCAAATAATTGATTTTTGAAGTTTAAAATATTTTAAATAAGAAAAACGTTTTTTTTATTTTTCTAAAGTCATTTAATGTGTGTTGAATGATCTGAATTCAGATTGTCAAAGTAAAGCGTAGAAATATTTATATATATATATTATTATTATATTAAATTTTCTTCGCTTTCGGTGTTCTAAGCAATTTCCTATAAATAGGTGCTTAGGTTAGAATTGAAAATCACACCGTAATCAAGTTTTCTCTCTATATTATCGAAATTATTCTTGTGAGTATTTTGAGTATACTTTGAGTATTGCTATACTATGAAAGTTCAAGTTATAAATTATATCCAAAGATTCCAACTAAGATACTGCCTTCCGAGGTAAGTGGATATTATTTTTTTTCAGAATGATATTATTTCTTCAATATCATTATGTCAAATATTGATCCAAGTTTTTATCAAATTTAGAACTTTTGGTGTCTGAGTTACTATTCACGATACTAAGACTATTCACGATACTATTATTATTCACGTAATACTTAAGACTATTCATCGAAAAATGAAAATTTTCTTTCGTCTCAAAATATCTATTCAGGATACTAGCTTTTCGATCAGATCCATGTTTTGATCATTCTCAATTTTACACCACTATGATTATTTTTGAGGTATTTTTGGACGTGATAAAACAAAGTACTTAATCCTTAATCCTTAATCCTCGTCATTTTGTTTCACCGGATTCGCTTTTTTAAAAAAAATATTTTTCATCATCCTCACCTTAAATGATGATATTATTGAATATCTTTGGCCCAGAAAGTAAAAGATGAATGATTTATGATGAATATCTTCGCCCCAGAGCAGCAAAGATGAATGATTTCTGATGAATATCTTCGCCCCGTAGCAAAAAGATGAACAGTGTTTAGATGAACACGACCAATCGGTGAATGTCCTCGGCTCAGAAGTAGCAAAGGATGAATATATGATTCCGTATATATATCGATTGATGTTACAGTGATAAAAATATTGATGATGGATCGTTAAATTCATAGATATTAGTAGATTTCATCCTCTCTACGTAACTCTTCTATGAATTAATATTTTCACCACGATGTATTGATTTAAAACTTGTCATTTATCAGATTCTATTAGATTTTTCCCCGTCAAGACTAACGATAATTTGTTGTATATTATCTTAGTCATAATATTCTTTATCGGGCTAGTTGAGCTCACCCTTTTCCTTTTTTGTTCCATTTTTCTTCTCGTGAGGCGAGAATGTAAATGATAGTACTAAGCCTGGTAAATGGAATGATGGTTTTAGAGAGTTGTTTAGTAGTCCTCACCATTTTTGTAAAATAATGTATCAATAATTATGATGGGGATTTATTTGGCGTGCGGATATTGTTTGATGGCAATATCTCAGTATTTAAACTCACAATTTATATGTTGTAATAATAAAGTTGTAGTTATTTCGCATCTCATGTATGTATTTGGCGACTCGTAATGGGTTGATGGAATGGACCTATTTTGGGGGCGCCACAATGGTATCGTAGCTTAGGATATGATCTCCCATGAGATCTGGAATAGAATCAGAGGGAGAGACGAAAGTAAATCCTTCGCTAAAGTGTCCTACCTAAGCTTATTTGTTAGTTGGTCAAGATATAGGGATATTATGTGATATATTGATTTCTTAATTAACCCTTGTTTTATGACAAGATTTTTTGAGAATGTCGAACGAGAATATTAATAAAGGAGAAAATGAGACCGTGGAGATGCTCAGATTTACCAACGAGAGAACGCGCAAACAGTCGGGTATGTTCCTCCCGTGAACAACACCACCGAAAGCGATGATGAACGAGGGATGTTTAGAAGCTTTTTGCAGCTCATGCAAAATCGCATTTAGGGAGACTCGTGTTCAAAATACAGAGGAAATGATAAGAATTCACCGGCGTCACACAAAAAGCAAGCTCAAAGAGTCGGGACCACCGTAATTTAAGGGAAAGCCGATCCGATCATGGCGAAACACGGGTCAAACAAATTACCAAGATATTCGATGTCTTGGGATGCACGGAGGAATGTAAAGTTCCATTCGCTACTTTTATGTTCCGTGAACGAGGCAGACATCATCGGTGGGAATCAGGAAGCGCACTCCATCCAAATTTGACTCAAAGATGTCATGGGAGACGTTTTAAAACTATTTAATGACAAGTACTTCCCGAAAGTATTCATCATACGAAGGAAGTGGAGTTTATTAGACCGAGCAGTAATAACACGACGGTGTCCAAAGACGAGGCGAAGTTCATGAGTTATCCAGTTCAGACCTCATTCAGTGGAGAATGAGGAACGATGACGCGGATGTTTCGAGAGGTTTGAAACCCAGATATACGCCAAGATCTCATTTCTCATAAATTTTCTCTATTCAGATGTTGTCAATGTGGCTCAATGTTAGAGCGAGATAACGAGTACGCTCAACCGAGGGACCATAACCAGATCATACCAAGATAAGCAATCATCGTAATAACGATAACCAAATGAGAAAGAAGAATACTGGACAAAGGCTGCAGAACCACTCCGTGGTAATCGTGGCCATGAAAATAAGAAGAAGCGAAGTCGGGAGGAGATTTTAAAAGAGGAGATTCAACAACCACTATGTGAAGACGCCAAATACCAGAAGAAGAATCGGTTCCAAGGGAGAGAGAAAGACCACCGGTCAGATGTTACAAATGCGGAAAGAGGGATATATCACCAAAACCGCCCACAACAGCTTTAAGGTATGCTATAATTGTGGAAAAGAAGGACATATCGCCGAGATCAGACGCAGATCGAAACCCAGTCCAAATGGGAATGGTGACTCAAAAGGATGTCCCGTAAAAGTCAAAGTCAATCTGCCTCGAAGAGCGCTTTGTCGTGACCGGTTAAAATGCGAGAACCCGAACGGTTAAGACGCAAGTTAGTTAATTATAAATTCTCATAAGTTTATACCTTACTAGATACCTGCCTCTACCCATTCTTTTATCTCTTCAAGCATACCAACGCTTGAACTTGACTACGAGAGAAATTAGACTTTGACCTATTTATGGAGACTCATAGAGAAACTTTCATTACATCCGTTGTTTAGAAATCTTGCTTGATTCAGTCAAGGCACTATCACATTACCTCGTTAACCTTATTTCTATAGAGATATTTGCTTTTGATGTGATTTTAAGGTTAACTACTCATCATGCCAAAATTGATTACTTTCGTAAGGTCATTAGTTTTCATATTCCTAAGAACTCGTTATTCAATTCAAGCAATCAAACCATTGTAGTCAAACATTTTCATATCAAGCCATGAAGTCATTCGCTTATTACGGATGTCAAGTTTTCTTAGTCCATGTTATGGATTTGAATAAAGACACGCCGATTTGAATAATATTCCTGTTGTTATTGATTTTCCCGACGATTTCAAGAATTTCTCGCTTACTCCCAAAGCCCGATATTAAATTTTGTATCGACTTTGAACCCCAGACAAAACTCATTTCTAAAATCTCATATCGAATGGCTCCTATTGAACTTCGTGAGTTAAAATTCAACTATAGAATTTGGTACCGAGCCTTTATCCGGTGACTTCCTTCAGGAATGCACCGCCGCATTCTCCGTAGGGGACACCATATTCGCAAGCGATAAGAAACCGATAGGTGTCATTGTAACGTGCTATCCAAGGTTGGGATATGAGTCACAATTGAGAACAACCTAAGTCAAGAATCAAAATACGTAGCTTTCTAGGCTTAGTTGGTTATTATCGAGATTCGTCAAGGATATTCTCGAATCGCTATTCCATTAACGCAAATTTACTCAGAGAGATAAAAATTCGAATGGAGCAAGGAATGTGGGAAGAGCTTCAAGAACTCAAGAGAGACTCATTTCAAAGACATGTTCACCATGCCATCCTCGAAAAGTCGAACGTGGTAGCCGACGTGTTGAGTAGAAGATCGATACAAGACGAAAGTACGATATTGTCAAAGACTCATTTCAGATAATTTATAAATAATAGAGATGGAGATGAAAACTCTAGTACCCACGTGATGATATACGAGTATAATCGATTTTAATCGATAAAGTTAAAGTCGCTCAAGCTACACACACGAGAGTCGATGAATTTGAAGAAGGAGGTGCAAGAAGTTGTTATTTCAAAAGCGAGAATCGGTGAGGTGAGGAAAGCTCAAACCTTCGATTTATTAATCCATTTGAAATTCTCGATCGAATAGAACCGTGGCCTATAGACTCGCTTTTACCGCCAAGTATGACGCGTTTTCATAACGCTTTTCACGATCGATGTTACGTAAATATGTGGACGACCAACCACGCTATCGAAGTTAGAACCGGACGAGATAAATTTAAGACTTAACGCATTTAGAGAGGTACCACAAGATCTTGATATAGAAAGAATATGTCCTATGCATCGAGTCATACCACAAGTTAAAGTTTTGTGGAGAAACCATGCTATCGAGGAAATGACCGAGAGTTGGAAACGAAAATGAAAGCGAGGTATTCTCATCTTTTCAAACACTGTGTACGTACGCCAATTTCGAGGACGAAATTTCATAAGGAGGGAGGTCAGAAGACCTCAATTTTTTTTTTTAAAATAAAATGGAATTTCCTTTATTTATTATTTTGAAATAGTAAGGGTTGATTTGATTAATGTGGATAGTTATGGGTAAAATGCGCAAATATTTCAAAATAAGCAAAGTGGTTATAAAATATTCATTGTTGTTTGGAATATTCGTTTGTCGTGGAATATTCAGATCGCTTTGGGAATATTCGTATTTACGCAGCAAATATGTGTGTGGGGCCCCATAACTAAAAGCGATCGAGGAAGAAAACGACAAATATAAGTTGTTTAAAAATAATCTACAGAAGTTGTTACCGCTAATACCGTTGAATACCCGGGTGGTAAAAACACAATAATACGCTGTTGTCAACAAGAAGAAGACACCAGATTGCACCAATTATTGATTCTTACGTAAGAAGGCACTACTCAATAATGGTTACAAAGAATTATCGCTCAAAGATTTTATTTTATCGATTCAATAATTGTCATTTGATATTTTATATTGTCGTTGTTTCAATAATTGTCATTACACAAGATTTTTTCATTATCGAAGCAATAATTCATATTATCCAATAATATTATTAGATAACATTATTGGCAATGTCTAGAAAGTTCTCGCTCAAGGAGAGGTTTGGTCACCTAATCATACCCAAAGAAGAGAAATTTTTATCGAAAGCCCTCTTCCTTGAACCGCCTCGTCACAATATCAGGATTCTCAGTAATATTATTTGTGAATAATTAATTATTGATTCATATGATGAGGAAAAAATTGATTTTATGTGGATATAGATGGAGAAAATTTTAAATGTGACAATTGTTGAAAATTGAAATTTTATCTTTTTCTCGATAAAATAATTCATTTAAATATATATATTATTATATTTTAATAATATAATAATGGTGATATTTTTACAACGAATGTGGGATATATGAGTATACGAGGAGGAAGAGTATTTTTGTTGCAATAAATGTTTAAAACATGTTAAACATGCTCTGCGGACCCCATTTATCGATCGAAATTTGATTATAAATTTAAAATCGCCTCGCTTATGATTTTCGGCCAATTTTGTTTGAAATTTGGAAAACTTTCTTCCGCAAAGTTGTAGAGAATTGAATTTCCTATAAAAACTCATGAGATTCAATTTTCTGATAAAAGGGCTATTTATTATGAATTATTGAAGTTCAAGTTCAAATAATTGATTTTTGAAGTTTAAAATATTTTAAATAATAAAAACGTTTTTTTTTTTTTGGGCAGCCTTATTTATATGTGTGTTTAATGAATTGAGATTCAGATGTCAAAGTGGGCGAGAATATTTATTATATATATTATTATTATATATTAAATTTTCTATTTTTGTGTTCTAAGCAATTTCCTATAAATAGGTGCTTAGTTAGAATTGAAAATCACACCGTAAATCAAGTTTTCTCTATATTATTATCGAGCGATTCTTGTGAGTATTTTGAGTATACTTTGAGTATTGCTATACTAAGAAAGTTCAAGTTATAGCCTATATCCAAAGATTCCAACTAAAGACTGCCTTTTCGAGAGGTAAGTGATATTATTTTTTTTCAGAATGATATTATTTCTTCAATATCATTATGTCAAATATTGATCTCAAGTTTTTATCAAATTTGGAACTTTTGGTGTCGAGTTACTATTCACGATACTAACTATTCACGATACTGATTATTCACTTAATATTTAAGACTATTCATCTAAAAATGAAAATTTTCTTTTTCGTCTAAAATATCTATTCGGATACTAGCTTTGATCAGATCCATGTTTTGATCATTCTTGAATTTTACACCACTATGATTATTTTTGAGGTATTTTTGACGTGATATAAAACAAAGTACTTAATCCTTAATCCTTAATCCTTGTCATTTTGTTTCACCGGATTCGCTTTTTTAAAAAAAATATTTTTCATCATCCTCGCCTTAAATGATGATATTATGGAATATCTTTGGCCCGTAGTGCAAAAGATGAATGATTTCGATGAATATCTTTGGCCCCAGAGTAGCAAAAGATGAATGATTTCTCGATGAATATCTTTGGCCCAGAGTGCAAAGATGAACAGTGTTTAGATTTAAATACGACTAATCGGTGAATGTCCTCGCCTCAGAAAAGTGCAAGGATGAATATATGATTCCGTATATATATCGATTGATGTTACAGGATAAAAAATATTGATGATGGACTCGTTAAATTCATATATGATATTAGTAGATTTCATCCTCTACGTAACTCTTCTATGAATTAATATTTTCCGTCATGTAGTATTGATTTAAAACTTGTCAGTTTATTGTATTCTATTAGATTTTTCCCTCGTCAAGACTAACGATAATTTGTTCAGATTTCTTAGTCATAATATTCTTTATCGGGCTAGTTGAGCTCACCCTTTTTCTTTTTTTGTTCATTTTTTCTTCTCGTGAGAGCGAGAATGTAATAATAAAGTACGATAGCCTGGGGTATGGAATGATGGTTTTAGAGAGAGTTGTTTAGTAGTCCTCACCATTTTTGTAAAATAATGTATCAATAATTATGATGGGATTTATTTGCGTGTGGATATTGTCTAGATGGCAATATCTCGTATTTAAACTCACAGCTTATATGTTGTAATAATAAAGTTGTAGTTATTTCGCACTCATGTATTTGGCGAACTCGTAATGAAGACAATAATTATGTAATCGCTTGTGTGTATGCGACAGATATTATCGAAAGAACGATAATGACGGCCAGTCACAAAGATATTACCGTCTTTGTGAAACCCTAATTATTAAACTCGCTTATGATAAATGACCGAGTAGTATATATGAAGTTCAACGTGTATATGAAGTTACTTGTATTACACGAATGCCATTAATTAGAAGAAAACTCTAATTACTATTTTTACGCCGATAACTAGAACAAACCCTAATTATTACAACCCTAATCGGTTGAAGTTAGAGATCGTAATGATCGTGTTAGATCATACACGATAATTAGAAAACCCAATGGTCAATTAGAAAACCCTAATTGATAACGTTAAGAAACCCTAATTAGAAAACCCTAATTTTCTATAGAAACCCTAATTTAAAATTATCGGGTTTAATTACGATGTTATTATATAAATGTTTTAATTTACCAAATGATAGAAATTAATTGGTAAATGATAAGAATTATAATCTAATGGTTAAATATTACATTTAATGGCCTTTTACAAAATGCCTTGGAATTATATGTGAAATGACCAAAATACCCTTGTTGTCATTTTAGTGTATTATTGCTTACATTGTTGATGGGATCTTGCAACAAGGATGCCCAACATACTTACCCTACATGCTATCGCCTCTCAAACAAGGGAATCATCCCACTTTAGCATCCAAGGTATTTAAAATTATTTTTTTAAATTAAAGAAAAGGAAAATGCATTATTTATGTCCTATTGCTACCACTTGTCCACAAAATCCTACCAATCCATCTAGAAATTACCTATGGGTCAGTAGTATTACCATCAATCAACCATTATAATCATTACATGTATTATTTTATGGATTCAAGAGAGAGAAATGCACCATTTTTGGCCTATTTATATACAAGCACTTAGCTTCATTCTCCCAAGCTTAAACTCTACGAAATTCTCTCATCATATCAATCTATAAACAAGCCCCATTCACACCAATAACAAATCAAGAGCCAAAAAATCGTAATCAAAGCTTAAAAAAGGTATAAACCCTAAATTGATTTTTCTTAAACTTTTGGTGTTAGATGTTATGTTTAAATGTTAAAACATGTTGATTATAGTGTCTAAGGATGATCTGGGTTGCTTGATGTTGATTTCATAACATTCAGAAGCTCGGATTTGAAGATCTTCAAAATCTGGAAATTTTCATTTTGTGTTCGACAACGAATGTCGAGGTCGTAGATCCCATCCTGTTAAGAGAGTTTTTGATGTTTAAAGCTTGTTATGTATAAATTGGCCATGTTGTCTTTATTCTCGCAAAAGGAATCATGGTCATATCTCTGTTGTAGATTAGAAGTTATTTATGGTCAAACTACCGTCGATCGAATCGCTTTCAAGAACTTTCTCGGGTTTTCCGAAATGTTCGAGAATGATTGTTGAGGTCACATTCGACCTACTTCTTCTCGCTGGATCTGTTGTTGTTATATGCCTTATATGTAATAGAGTTGTAGTATTACATGTTATCTACAACCGGAAGCAATAGATCACTTAGATCAAACTCGTAATGAAAGATATAAAGATCCAAAGTAGCACAGACGATCGATCTGCTTTAAAATTCGAAAAACCCGAATTGGCATACAAGTTTTGTCGGAAGGTTTGATGATTTATATCTTTGGTATTGTTGATGTTTAGACTTGAAACTTGATTTAATCATGTTCTCTCGTAAGTTGTACTTCACGACCGACGATAAAAACACCTATAACATGTACGGATCGATCGACTGAATTAAAACCACTTATGTCGTTGACCTGTCGTTGACGAGTTTTTTCTGGGCAACCCGTAAACATGAAGAACACGTCGACACAAGGTTTCTATTGATCATATCTCACAGATTTGTTGATGTTTGGTCATGAAATGAGTATATAGTTGTAGTATTACATTAAGATTACAACATCATTGAAGTTTTCAAAGTCCGTAAAACATTTAGATCACGTGATTTAAGGCTCGGTCAAACTAAAGACCTTTGAGGCAATCGACATGAAGCTCAAGAACACCTATATATGACGGCTCGTCGCTATAGATGCCTTTAGCGATTATTATCATTTTATTTTCCTAAATTAATTTAAAATTTGAAAAATTAGTTTTAATTATTAAAAATACCAAATAAATTATGAAAAATTATTTTAAAGTCCTAAAAATAGTTTTTAATTATTTTGAGTATATTTCATAAATATTTAATATTTTTTGAAATATAAAAGGTATTTATTTATTTAATTATAATATTAAATAAATGATTTAAAAATAGTTTTAATTCATGAAAAATCATGAAAAATTATTTTATGGTATAAGAAAATATTTTGAGTTATAAAATATAACTTTTAATATTTAGAAGATAATTTCATTAATAATTATATATTAATGATATTTAGTTAATGATTTGTGATATTAAGTTTATTTAATATTTATATTAAATAAATAGTTTAAAAATGGTTTTATTTATTTAAAAATCATTTAAAGAGAATATTAAGGATTTAAAAATATTTTAAGTTATAATTAATGACTTTTAATATTTGATAAATAGTACATTAATATTTATATATTAATGTTTGATTATTTAAAAATGATTTTAATTGTTTTAAAAATCATTTAAGGATAAAATAAATGTTTTAAAAATAGTTTGAGTTATTATAAATAACTTTTATATTTTAGCAATGATTTCATTAATAATTTAATATTAATTAATTATTAATGATAATAGAATTGTTTGATGTTTAAGTCATATAATTATAATTCGATGTTTGAAAGTGATATCCTAATCAAACTAAATTTACTTGAGAACCCATTATGAAGTCCAGATTTGGTGAAGAGCACCCATAAGAATGCTTATATCACTATAAGCCTTGAGTGATGATTTGATTTATTTTAAATTTTTCAATTTCGGAAAATTCGAAAATGATTAAAAGTAAATGTCCGATATTTACGATGTTGAGGTATAGAATAAGAGTCTTAGACTCAAGATGTAATTTGATAAAAGTTTGTTTATGACGCCGATAACCTGCTTTAATTCTATAATAGAAAGAAAAGACTACTTTGTAAGAACATGTATGAGATATTTGAAAAATGTATAAAAGTATAGAATGTGAACTAAAAGTATGATCACCGCGATTATGTGATGACATAATTAGGCTATGTCTTCAACCATAATCGACAATCTTATGTGTTATGATATATTGTTCTAATCGGACGAATGACCTGCTTATTGATAGGTTGTGATAAAGAGATAAGATCTAAGTTGAGATTTGTAATCAAGAAATCGAAAAGTATCCTACCTTTGCATTTCCTTTATGCAATGGACATGAGTAGAAGTTTCGAATTATTCTATTTCCGCATGCACAGTTATGTACGCTTTGATTATCAACATGTTAGTTCGATATATATTACGTTAAATTGATTTCTAAATGGTTATACAAGTGTCCCCACTTGGATAATCATGGCATTTATTCACATGTTGATATACCATGTCAATTACCCGTATACATATATGTTGAATTACATATTATTGTTGAAAGAAGATTAAAACCTTCTAAGCCGAACTGTGCGTGTATGAACATCCCGATAATGGGAAAATTTTTATGCGCTTGGCGGACAAAGGATGAAAGCGATGAATGTCGTTCAAGTTATGTAAGATTGATCAATACAGGTACAACTGGCCGATCACCCCTCCGCGTCTCGTAAGTTATGATTTGGTTTCATGGATGAATTTCGCTAAACCTTTTCGAAAATGAAAACCATGTTCATAGATGTTTCTTAAACCCTATTCATGGGTGGAGCCTAATTTCAAGAAATTGAAAGAGAATTGTTATGTGAATCTTTTATCAAGATGATTACTTCACAACTTTTGATTCGTTGTAGAAGTGTTATGTAAAGAGAATACTTATATTCTTTCAAATTATATATATAATTGCTATTACTTGTTGGGCACTCAAATGCTCATCCTTGCTTAAATTAAATGTTTTCAAGTTATGTATATGAAAGCAACTCAAGGCTCGAAAATACGAAACAAAGGAAAAGGAAAATTCGAATCGAATAAGTGTGTATTATGAGTTAATGGTTATAAATTGCATGGGTATCTATTCATGTATTGTAAGGAATGTATTTGAAGGTCTCAGCACAGGAAGTAAACTTTGATGTATGTAAATTAAGTTTGAATGTAATATTACTATTGTATTATTCAAATTTTATAGAAATGGTATCGTGAAGACTTTGAGTTCGGGTTTCAAGTACCTGATTGGGGGGCGTCATGCCTTTATTCAAATCCATAACATGAGCTAAGAAAAGCTTGACATCCGCTTTTCAATAAATGAATAGCTTTATGATTAGATATGATGATGATTGATTTTAATGGTTTAGTTACTTGAATTGCATAACAAAGTTGTTTAGGAATATGAAAGCTAACAACCTTACGAAAAACAATCAATTTTGGCATGATGAGTAGTTAACCAATCAATCCCTAAAATCACATCAAAAGCAAGTATCTTTAAAGAGATAAGGTCAACAAAAGATAAGGGTGCCAACTTGGATTAGACAAGATTTATAAACAATTGGATGTGATGAAAGTTTCTCCTAACTGAGTTTCCACAGATAGGTCAAAGTCTAATTTTTCCGGAGTCAAATTTAAACGTTGAGCACAAGTAGGAGAGATAAATGAATGGGTAAAGACCTAGATCAAGTAAAGTATAAACTTCACAAGAATTTATAAATAAATTACCCGTGATCACCTCGCTTGGGTTCTCGCATTTTGACCATCACAACAAACGCCTTCTTCCAGAACCGCTTGACTTTGACTTTTCGGGGATGATCTTTTGAGTCACCGTCCCCTCATTGAACTAGGTTTCGCTACTGCGCAATCTCGAAAGCGATATGTCCTTCCTTTCCACAATTATAGGATACCGAACTGCAGGGCGCTTTGGACTAATATGTCCCTCTTTCCCGCATTTATAGCATATAACTGGTGATCGTTTCTCCTCCTTGGAACCAGATTCTTCTTTGCATCGCTGTCTTCACACGGTCGTTGTTGAATCTCCTTTTTTAAATCTCCTCTCGACTCGCTTCTTCTATTTTCATGGCCATGATTACCACCGTAGTGGTTACCATTTTTGTCCGCCTTTTTCTTTATCCACCGGTTATTGTTGTTTTGTTGATCGCTATCTCCTAGATGATCCTCGATTGTGGTACCTCGGTTGACCACTCGTTATCTCGCTTCTAACAATTGAGCCCTATTAACAACATCTCAATAAAGAAAAAATTTATGAGAGATGAGATATCGACGTATCTTAGGGTTTCAAACCTCTCGTAAACATCCGCGTCATACGCTCTCATTCTCCACCAAATGAGGTGTAAACTCGATAACTCGCAAACTTCGCCATACCGAGACACCGCTATGTTGTTCTCGCTCCGGTCTAATAAACTCCACTTCCTTCATATGACGAACACTTTCGTGAAAGTATTTGTCATTAAATAGTTTCTCACGCGCTCCCAAGACATCTTTGAAAGGCGGTGGATGGTACGCTTACGCATTCCCACCAAGAATCCTGCCGCCACGGAACATAAAGGTGGCGAATGGAACCTTTTGTTCTCCGCATCCCAAGACATCGAATATCTTGGTAATTTGCTTGACCCATGTTTCCGCCATGATCGGATCGAAGCTTTCCCTTAAATTCGTAGTCCCAACTCTTTGAATCGTTGTGTGACAACCCGTGAATTGCTATCATTTCTCCTAAGTTTTGAATACGAAGTCTCCTCGTCCGATTTTTGCATGAATCGCAAAAACTTCTAAACATCCCCTCGCTCATCATCTCGCTCAATGGTGTTGTTTCATTTGGAGGAACATTGTCAGCCTGTTGCACGTTCTCCTCATTGGTAAGTACATGCATCTCCACAGTCTCATTTACTCCACTATTAACATTCTCGGTTGCCATTCTTAAATACTGCCATAAAACAAGAGTTAATTAAGCAAATCAATATATCACATAATATCCCTATATACTGACCAACTAACAAATAAGCTTAGGTAGGACACACTAGCGAAGGATTTACTCGCTCCTCTCTCTCCTAGTTCTATTCCCCGATCTCCGCCAAAGATCATATCCCTAAGCTCGATACAAAACCGTGACACCCCAAAACAGTATACATCACCCATTCGAAGTTGTTAAAAACAAGGTACAAAAAATAACTACAACTTTATTGTTACAACATATAAAAGCATGAGTTTAAATACGAGATATTGCCATCTGCACAATATCCACATACAAATAAATCCTCATCATAATTATTGATACATTATTTTACAAAAATGGTGAGGACTACTAAACAACTCTCTAAAACCATCATTACATACCCCGACTCGTACTCGCTACATTCTCGCCTCCTGAGAAGAAAAATGGAACAAAAAGGAAAAGGGTGAGCTCAACTAGCCCAGTAAAGAATATTATAACTAAGATAATACAGAACAAATTATCATTAGTCTTCAACAGGGAAAAATCTAATAGAATACAATAGACAAACAAGTTTTAAATTAATACTGCAATGAAAATATTAATTCATGTAAGAGTTACGTAGAGGATGAAATCTAATAATATCTATGAATTTAATAAATCCATCATCAATATTTTTATCCTCGTAACATCAATCAATATATATCCGAATCATATATTCATCCTTGCACTACGTGCCAAGGATATTCATCACTTAATCATGTTCATCTAAACACACGCTCATCTTCAGACTACGGGCCAAAGATATTCACCGAAATCATTCATTTTTGCACTACAGCCAAAGATATTCAATAATATCATCAATAATATCATCATTTAAGACCGAGGATGATGAAAAATATTTTTTTAAAGAAACGAATCCAAAGAAACAAAATGACAAGGATTAAGGATTAAGGATTCGTGATTTTGTTTTATCCACGCCCAAAAATACCTCAAAAATAATCATAGTGGTGTAAAATTCAAGAATGATCAAAACATGGATATAATCAAAGCTAGTATCCGTAATAGATATTTTGGACGAAAAGAAAAATTTTCATTTTTCGATGAATAAAGGTCAGATTCGTGAATAAGATCAGATATCGTGAATAATCTAGGCTGTATACGTGAATAAGAATCTCGACACCAAAAGTTCCAAATTTGATAAAAACTTCATATCAATATTTCAAAGATAATGATATTGAAGAAATAATATCATTATGAAAAAAAATTAATATCCCTTACCTCTGGAAAGACACAAAGATTTAACCTAATATCGACATAAAGCTATAACTCAACTTTCACCGTATAAAGCAATACTCAAAGTATACTCAAAATACTCACAAGAATACGCTTCGATAATATAGAAAGAGAAAACTTCAGCCGTGTGATTTTCAATTCTAACCTAAGACCCTATTTATAGGAAAATGCTTTAAACACCAAAGCAGAAAATTTAATAAAATAATAATATTAATTTTCCACATCTTCCTACGCATACTAGAAATCTGAATTCAGCCATCCTAACACATGTTAAATGAGTCCCAACAATGAAAAAAACGTTTTTGTAATTAAAATTATTTTAAACTTCCAAAAATTAATTATTTCGGAGCTTTGAAACTTCAATAATTCATAATAAATAGCCATTTTATCAAAAAATTCGAATCTCGCGAGTTTTTATAGGAAATTCAATTCTCTACAACTTTACAGAAGAAAGTTTTTCCAAATTCCAAACAGAAATTGACCGAAATCTACAAACGGGCGATTTTAGAAATTTATAATCAAATTTCAAATCAATAAATGGGGTCCACCGACATGTTTAACATGTTTTAAACATTTATTGCAACAAAAATATACTCTTCCTCCTCGTATACTCATATATCCCACATTCGTTGTAAAATATCACCATTATTATATTATTAAAATATAATAATATATATATATTAAATGAATTATTTTATCGTAAAAGATAAAATTTCAATTTTAAACAATTGTCACATTAAAAATTTTCTTCATCTATATCCACATAAAATTAATATTTTCCTCATCATATGAATCAATAATTAATTATTCACAAATAATATTACGTAATCACAATATCGACAAACTGTGCGCTTCAGTGAAAGAGGGGGCTTTCCAATAAGAATTTTTCTCATCTACAAGCAATTAGGTGACCAAACCTCTCCTTAGATGTAACTTTCTAGACATTGCCAATAATGTTATCTAATAATATTATTCGATAATATGAATTATTGCTTCGATAATGAAAATACCGCAGAATGACAATTATCAAAACAACAAAGAATATAAAATATCAACGCAATGCTTATTGAACCAATAAAATAAAATACTCAAAGCGAAGAATTATCAGTAACCATTATTGAGTAGTGCCTTCTTCTTACGTAAGAGTCAATAATTGGTGCAATACCGTGCTTCATCGCAAGAAACAATGCGACATCGTGTTTTAACCACCGGGTATTCCAACAAATAAATCTGTGAATAACTACGCCAAGTTATTTTTAAACAACTTATATTTATCGCTTTCTTCCTCCAATCGCTTTCCGTTATGGGGACCACACATGGTCATACTGGCCGCATTTAATATTCCCCGACAAAGATTTAATATTCCACGACCAAACGAATATTCCCCGACAACAATGAATATTTTATAACCACTTGCTTATTTTGAAATATTTGCTTATTTTACCCATAACTATCCACATTAATCACATCAACCCTTACTATTTCAAAATAATAATTAGAGGAAATTAAATTTCATTTATTAATTATTTGGGGTCTTATACTGTCTATGCGAAGTACCGCATGCATGGTGATTTCTTTTGTTATTCCATTCTTTATTATACTCAATTGGTTAAAGTTTTGACTTCTATACTCCATGAAATTAGTAGAATATCCTCGATATTTTGCGCTTCATCCAAAGATCTTTTCATGGAGATATTCTTCCGATCATTCTTGAATTTTACTCTACAAAAGCGTTATCATGTTGACAAGTTTTGTTGGTATTATTAATGTAATAATACGTAAAAATCTTTTTATATAAAACAAAATACTTTTATAAAGTTATTCTATAAATAGAATATATTATATTCTATTATGCATAGTGTTGCATAGTGTTTTTTCAGAGTAAAATCTTTTTATATAAAAATGTAATACTTTTATAAAGCTATCTCTTTTTATTAGACAATAATTAGAATATATTATATTTTATTATGCATAGTGTTTTGCATAGTGCTGCGATAAGTGTTTGCATAGTAAAATCTTTTATAAAGTTATTTGTTTTATTAGATTATAAATAGAATATATTATATTTTATTTTGCTTTTAAATATGGATGGTCAGATTAAAGTAAATCAATCTCGGCCAATTGCTCATGAGTTAGTTACTATGCATTCCATTTTTCTATAAATAGAAGCTCATTCATTCATTATTTTCTTTTAATTCACTTTGAAACTCAGAGAGAAAGAAGAAAGTATTCTGCTACTTCACTACTTATATATCCAAAGATTTTCTTCTTAAGGTAGGGAATATTATTTGTTGTATTCGTAAGGGGTGTTATTCTTTCTTATTCACGAAGAGAATTGTTGTTATTCCATCGCTTATTATTCTTTGGAATAACTCAGATACGCTGGATTTCACCCTATACTTGGTGACATTCTTCTATGGTTCCGCTTTTTATTATTATTCTATCGAATATCCTGCAATGCGTTTCTGTGGACCGATTCCGCCTTTATTATTCTGTTGAATAGCTCTGCATGCCAAGTACCGCATGCACGGTGATTTCTCGCTGTTATTCCATTCTTTATTATTCTCGTTGGAACATCCCGCTTGCAAGAATTTCATTTTGACCGACCGTTTCGTTTATTTAGTATTCTCGTTGAATAACTTTTACCTATGCCAAGTCTGCGCATGCACGGTGATTTCTTTTGTTATTCCATTCTTTATTATACTCAATTGGTTAAAGTTTTGACTTCTATACTCCATGAAATTAGTAGAATATCCTTGATATTTGCGCTTCATCCAGTATCTTTTCATGGAAATATTCTTCTAATCATTTTTGAATTTATTCTACAAAGCAGTATCATGTTGACAATTTGGACATTAATAGTTCTTGGACAAATTAATTCTTGAACTTATTTTATTGAATTCTTATATCATTGTCATCATCCTCATGTTTATATTATGTTAAAAGTCATCTGTATTCAGAAGCATAGATGGACTTGGTATGATTATGACCGTGGATTATTCTTGTAATCATGACCGTAATGTTATAAATGATGTGGTAAAAGTCCTCATTGGCCCGTAGTGCATTGATGGACAGTTGTTGGCATGATCATGACCATTAATGAATACACAAATATTCTTGGCTCGTAATGCATGGATAATTGTGATCGTGATACTAAAGAATATCCTTGGCCGTAGCTGCGGGGGGTGATTCGATGATGTGAATATTTATTGTCGAGTCTCAAATATAACGATGATGAAAAACCTTTAAATCATAAAAGATAGTAGATTTTATTTTCTACTTGACTCTTTTAATGGATTGCTTGTTCTCCGCAGCTAAACTTGATGTCTATTATATTTTATCGCTTTAACATTGTTGGAGACTAATGATAATTTATTTTGTATTATCTTAGTCATAATATTTATTATCGGGCTAGTTGAGCTCACCCTTTCTTTCACTTTCTCTTGAAAATGAGAATATAAATTTGGACGAAGTCTGGGAACGGAGTGATGGTCCGGAGGATAAAGATTAGTAGTCCTCACTATTCTCGTGAAATAATGTGATAATAATTGTAATGAGGACTCCTTTTGAGTTTGTATAATCTCTAGTAGATAATATTTGTATTCAAACTCACAGCTTTATGTTTGTCGATTGTACACCTACAATTGTATTAAGAAGTTGTATTTGAATTACACCATGTATCTGACGACCCAAGATGGGTGATGTATACCTAATTTTGGGGGCGTCACACCCTTTTACTTTTATTGTTCTCTTCAGGAAATGAGAACGTAGCAGGGACTAGTCGGGGAATAGAGTGACGGACCAGATGATAGCATTAGTAGTCCTCATTATTCAGTGAAATAGTGGAAAATAAATGTAATAATATTGAATTTGAGTTTGTATATTGTCTAGACGACAATATTTGTATTAAAACTCACAGCTTATATTTTGTCGTACTTTACACGACAGTTGTATAATTAAGTTGTATTTGTATTCTGTACCATATATTTGGCGACTCAGAATAGGTGATGTATACTTATTTTGGGGGCGTCACAGTACTCCCTCCGTTCATTAATATAGGTCGTTTTAGACATATGCACAAGAATTAAGGAAATTAGGTGGAGTAATCATTAACTATATTATCAATTGTCTATAATACCCTTCACCTCACTTATCTCATAAATATGGATCAAAAAATTAGGTGGAGTAATAATAGGCAATTTGGAAAAAATAGTAATCAATTCTCCTAGATAACCACAAACGACAAATAATTAAGAATAAAAAAAGAGTCTAAAATGACCTACATATAAGAATGAAGGAAGTAGTATGTTAATTAAAAGATAAGAAAGGATATTTACACTCTAAATTTCTTCACTTGTGTTCAATACTTTCCTAAATGATAGTAGTATACTCCCTCCGTTCCTTAATATAAGTCTTTTTAGAGAAATGTTTTTGTTCCTTAATATAAGTCGTTTGAGAATTTCAAGTAAGCATTAATTGCTTAGTTTCCAATATTACCCCAAGTATTAAATGTAACTTTGGTTCTCTCACTATTTTCTGTCCAATAAATAACAATCTCTTATTCCAATACAAGGGCAATATAGACAATTGATATTATAGTTAATGCTATAGAATCATTTTCTTAGTACTTGTGCACAACTCTAAAACGACATATATTAAGGAACGGAGAGAGTACTATTTTTCCACATTTATCATACTTATTACTCCCTCTGTTCCTTAATATAGGTCGTTTTAGACATGTGCACAAGAATTAAGAAAATGATTGAAAAGCATTAACTATAGTATCAATTGTCTATAATACCCTTCACCTCACTTATCTCATAAATATGGATCAAAAGATTAGGTGGAGTAATAAGAGGCAATTTAAAAAAAATAGTAATCAATTCTCCTAGATAACCACAAACGACAAATAATTAAGAATATAAAAAAAAAAATTAAAACGACCTACATATAGGAATGGATGTAGTAGTATTTACTACTACTATATCTTCACATTTAGTACTAATTTAATGCATTTATTATTGATTTTCTATCCATATATACTGCCTTTACTTTGTCTCAATATTACATACCATTGGGACATGGTTATTTGGCCCAAATCATATGGTGGGCCATGGTCTACGTTTAGTTATTTTAATTCATGTAAGATTCTATTTGGGCAGTGCAGAATTTTAAGAAATTAAATATTCTTGATTATATTTGGTTTCTAATCCTTAAGAAAGGTGTAAGGTTTTAAATCGATTTTCTTTCCATAAAGGAATTATGTTTGTTCTCATTAAGGTATTTTATCTAATGAGGAATCTGATCCAATATGAGGAGGAACTCTATAGAAGTGGTGAGATCACTATAAATACAAGACTTTACTCTGATTATAAGGTACACACAAATATTATTATATTTTCTAACGCTATAGTTTTAAGCTTCCATTGTCAACCTTATTCAACTTGTTTAACCGTTTCTGTGCACATACTAACATATGAACTTAAATATTGGTTGTAATTCATATATATTCTCATTTTTATCTACTTAAATAGGGTAGAAAAGGTTTATCAATTTTATATAATTATTAAGTAATGTAGTCAATATTAGGATCATGGTGAACGTCATATAAATTTCAAATTTGACAAAAGACTTTTATACCCTTTAACATTAATTATTTAAAGATTTTGAGAGGGTCGTGACTGTGGATAGAAAGATCTGACTATCTAATTTCTATATGCGCATGGCATGTGCATTTCCCACATGCATATTTTTGGTCTAGTAATGGACCTACGTACCTCTAGGCACCACACCAGAAATAGCCATCAACTTAAAACATTATTCCCTATTTTCATCCATCCAATTTCACAAAATAAATATATCTTAATTCTAGTATAGTTAGTTTAACATTATATTCTCAAAGCTCTCCTCACAACCTCATTCAAACTAAGTACATAAAAATTTTACACTAGATCCTCGTCATAGAGAATGATTCATAACATGTATTTGTTATGAATTAAAAATGTGTAGACAACATCTTTTTCACTCAATATAAATCAACGGTCGAGATTAAAAGTGAAAAATTCACGTCCATTACTAATAGTAGCAGATGACGTTGAAAATAGTATCATCGTTAATTATTATTAGTAGCGGACGTAACCCGTCGACCGTAACTAATAATAACATACGGACGTGAATTTTTCAGTTCTAATATCAGCAGATTTTTATATTAAAAACATATTTTTCAAGTTGACTTTATTCAATTATTATTCTCTCTTTTAAGTTAAACAGCATAGTGCTTAATTTATTTAATTAATTATCATTCATGTTGGAGTGAAGTAATTGGCAGTTCGTAGCATTTTGATGCATTAAGGCCGGCCGAGATTCTGTAATTCTAATTACGTCACGAATTCATGATGAATGCAATGCGCACATTAACCAAAAAAGAAAAAAAAAATTGTGGTAAATTAGTATATATAGTTGGCAGACAAATATGAGCATCAACTTTATAGTTGAAAGCATATTCCATTCACATAATTAATTAGATGAAATGGGTATTAATTAGTATTATTTAATTAATTAAATAGTGGCTTATTCTGTTAATTAGTGGAGCATTTTAAGATAATTAACTGTTAATGTAAACTTTCTACTCACAATCCCATCCACCAAGATTGTCGGTCTAAAATATTACTCATAAAAAAACTGAGTAATGTGATGTGGGTGGAAAATAATAGTGTAGTACTAAAAAGTAGTAGTAAATATCTTATTATGATAAGGATAGTGATTAGTATGAAATTAATTTTAATCAATTGATTAATACAATGTCGACATACAGACGGGAGATGTTCTCTCTCTGCGTGTCAATTAATCAATTGACCAATTCATAGTAATCAGATCCTATGATAAGTGATAGAACGAACACTACACTAAAATTCCTGGATTTCTATTTCACTGTTTCACATGAGCCCCATTGTACATATGGTCGTTTTGAAATCTATTTTTATTTTTTGGAATTGGATATGTAGGTTAAATGGTTAATCAAGTCTTCAAGAAATGCCATGAATATATATATATATATATATATATATATATATATATATATATATTTGGTTTTGTATTGGAGTTGAAAATTATGGTCAAGTTTGACTGTTTAACTCATAGTGATTGATTATAAGCCAAATTATTTTTTAGTTAAGGTTGAGAAGTGACATATTACCAATTCTCTTGAATAAAAGTGTAGTAATAATATAGTAATATAGTTGCCTGCCCTGCCCTGCCCTGCCACTCTTCACTTGAGTCTTTACTACATGAAAAAACATGAACATGTGAGTAGTAACATGGAAAACAGATGAGATATGATAATAATAATAATAGTAGTAATACCCACACCAATTAACATGCATATTAATTAGGCAAATCATTTAAACACCCACTACCAAATTTCCATCCCCTTTTCCACAACCATATTAATTAAAACAATTGTTTCTTACCCGGCCCCACCTCACCTCATCTGCCCATAATTCTAAGTTTCATTATTTGAGGAGTATAATAAATTCTCATTAATCAAAATACACTCGTCAATCCTCACAAAATTACATAAAAAAAATAAATTATAGTATATATTTATAAAAAGAGAAAAATACTTAAATATAACTTTAAACTTAAATGTCACATATGTTTTAACCATAATATTAAGATCTTGTTATCTTTATATTTATTTAAATATAAGTGACATAAA
This sequence comes from Panax ginseng, assembly GCA_020205605.1. Lineage (NCBI taxonomy): Eukaryota > Viridiplantae > Streptophyta > Magnoliopsida > Apiales > Araliaceae > Panax > Panax ginseng. Next base: position 9,003,959 of record CM035127.1, read on the forward strand.
TTAGGTAGGTAGTTCCAATGATGAATACGGAAAAGAATTAATCGAGTAGTACTCCCAAGTGCAAATGAAAATACGGACTAGATTCATCATTGGATTCCAATCCTTGGACCTATGCTATGCTATGCTATGCTATAATCAAATGTAGGTAGGCCTAGGGGTACCCTACTCCTAAATAATTCAAAGTTTTTTGCTGTCCACAAAATTTGACTATGGACTACCCTAGCTAGCTAGCTTGCTTCGTGTCTCTTTATTTAATTAAAGTCTAACTTCGATATGAAGTGGTCCAAAATTGATTCTACGCATTTATAAATATTTGGCACCATTCATCCATATGCACTGCCCCCATTCATTATTTAGTGTCGGTCCTCCCTTTCTCTACTTTACCCTTGCCCTTGTCCTTACCTTACCCTACCTTACCCCACCAAAAAAGAAAATGAAAAAAATGAAATAGCATTTCTCTATATTGGATGAAACATGTAAATGATAAATGTTTCCTAAATTTATAAGAGTTTTACTACAAAATGAGATTTGTACACTTTTAATTTCACACTACAAATAGCAACGACTCAAATGCATGTATCCCCTCCTATATGAAATAAATGCATATTTATTTTCTGCACATGTGTGTTACTACTGTCTTGTATGTAAGAGTGTGGTATGATGTAATTGTAAATACCAATTAAAATTGTAACCACAACATATAATTATTAATATTAACAATCACAAATATGCAGTTACTTGTGGTTGCGGTGCAGTTGCTTACGAGAAAGACACAAGATTCGAGATCGGGATAGAAGGAATTTTTTGAAATAAATCTACGCTTGTTGAAGGTAAAGTTTGAAACTAGAACAATTTCTTACGTCGTGTATTTAAGATTAATGCAACCTCAAATGGTATGTTTTAATTGTCAATTCTAGTACCAATAGGACGCATAGGGAAAAGAAACACTATACCTAGTAATTAACAACACGAAAATTTTGTTATAAATTATCCTTTTTCTTAGGGCTAACAAGGATGGTCGGGACATTTTCATATGTATTTAAAAAAATTATAATATATAATTTTTATAGTACTAGTAATTCACATTATGAAAATTATTTTCACTTCAACACATTTATTTAAAAATCTTATGTATAACATAAATAATAAAAAGTTCAATTTATAAATTGCAAATATACATGAATAATATGCAAGTAACTACTATTACATATGTTAAACTAAAAATAAATAAGTCATGAACTTAATTACATTAATTAAAATATTTTAATAACTCATCACAAATAAAGTTCTAAAACGTAATTTATGTTTCTTGTACTAGTAGTGTTATCATGGATTATTTATTATCTTGTCATTCATATTATTTTGCATAAAGTTGAAGGAAACTAATAATAAATTTTTAGGAAGATATATATTAAATGTAATATTACACGTATAAATTAATGACTTTATTATATGTACTACAACTTGATATTTAGTATATATAAAACATATATTGTTTGTACATTGAGTTGGCAATACTCTTTTGGGCTCGCGTTATATTTCTGGCCTTTTGATTTGGGCTCCGTCGGTTTGTACATTTAGTTGGCGGATACACATAAGATTAATCATCTTGATATTTTTCCTTTTATTTTTTTTTTAAAAAAATAAAAGTTATTATTGAAATATTATATCCAAGTATGTCACAAAATTTAAAAGTCAAATGTGAGACTTTTTTTTCAGGACGACCTATAAGCAAGTATGTTCTCTTTATATTACCAATTATAAATGAATTTAAATTTTTGATAACTTCAAGTATTATATTGATATGCGATAAGTAAATTATTTTGAGTCCGGAACAAATTTTAGGTCAAATCTCAAGTTCGAAACGATAACTACTGGTACGGACCTGCTTTTGAGAGTCGACTTTAATAACATGTGAAACAACTCGGTTCAAATCTTAAGTCCGAATCGAATCAAATCCATCCAAATAAGCCCTTAAACTATTGGTTCAATTATATCTCTCTCAAAAGGTCATGACTGAATGTGCTATTGTATATTATTGTTAATAATTTAATTTCTTATATACATACAAATTTTTGAATGGGTGTTGTAAAAAGTGGCACTTTAAAAAATAGAAATTTTGGACAGTAGTAAAACCAAAGAAAAATATCTTCTTCTCCTCCCACTCAATTTGGTGAGCAGAGCACTAAATAGTCGTGGCTAACAAATGTTGATTCTTTATGATTCTGTGGTTAAATTCTAAATTCCCATTGACTGGGGAGGGAACTGGATTCTTCTCAATCGTGCATTTTCAACATTATTATTAGGAAATTGATATTTCAATAATAATTTTTAATATTTTTATATGATAAGTGTCGTTATATGTAGCGACGGTGAAAACCGTCGCTATAGGATTTATAACGACGATTTTCATGTAAAAATATCATTTTCTGCTGTGAATTTATCAATTTTCTATTATTAGTATTATTACTTTGAACCCTAATTAATTAACTTTTCAAGAGCATTAGTTCAACTCGAAGAATGTTAGCCAACAAATTTGGATGTCTAAGAGTGCCCGATTCTCATTTTTATTGTACATTCTTTCTTTCCCAATAATTATAAAGCATTTCACTAGATCCAAGAGTTTCAATTTCGAATTATTCAATTTAAAAGTGGACCGACCAGCTCAGTTTAAATGCAGGCCAATTAGTTACAAACTGAACTCATTACTTTAATTTACTGTTTTACTATTAAAGGAATTAATGAGGCTGGCCAATTAGGTTCACTTTTCACCACATTAATTTTGTTTATGTATGCAAATATTGAATGGAAATTAAGCACACAAAAGGGAAATTAAAGAATCCAAAGCAATTGCTTAATTACTACTAGTAATTCTACTCTATTATCTTTTTTTCTCTTTTTTTTTCTTGAGGGCCGGGCCACTTTTTTTCCAGATTTATGTATGTATCGTATTAATTAAATTAAATTGGTCTGATGATATTTAATTTGTCAAATGTTTTCTGTTTCAGTAGTCTATATATAGTGGAAGGGGAAAGTAGAATCAAGTAGGCTTAATATTAACCATCAAAAGTTTAAAGGAGTGCACATGCATGCATGCTTCTTGCTGGAACCAAAAATAATTAAAAGTAGTACTGTACTCCATTTGGGATCTCAAGAGGGAAAGTAGATTATATTTAGATGGTTCTCCCTCCATGCATATGCTATATATGCAGAAAAGACACTTAGTGGCCCATAAATAATAATGTACATTAATAGTTACTTTAATCTAGCACGCATGCATGCATGCATGTGATGTACATATACATATATATATATATATATATATATATATATATATATATGCGTTTGTTTTGACCTATTTCAGATTGATAAATTAAGAGGAGATAGGGAGAGTGTAGGTAGAATCCTGGTGAAATTAAGGGTTGAGTAAACTTAATGCATGATAAATATGGATGCATGCATGCATGAACTGGTATATATGTTTAAGCATATTGATTCTTCACCACAACCTGTCTTTGTTTCATTCAAAAGGTTATATTATAGGGCTGGTTTGAGGGTTTTGTCTGTCTTTGATGGGAAGTAGCCATGAATTAGATGCCAGTGCCACCAGCATTATTATTATGTCAGGTTCCTTTTTACCATTCTTATATTAATGCCCAAAGGTTGATCATAGCATGCATTTGTTAATTATTATTTCCTAATTAATCCAGTTAAGTACCTTAAATTGTGTAATACCAATCCAATAACACAGACCAAGTTAATGATTATTTGAGCTAGCTAGCTAGCCCATTGGTTTATATAATCAACCAACACCACCAGGAATCTAAGTAAAGAATTTCTGGATTTTAATTTGCTTCCAACCAAGAACTATAAGATTCCATTGCTAGCACTAGATATATAACTTTTGAAGAAATAGACTAAAAATTGATATGATGTTCCAAGTTTTCCTCAAGTATAAATTGGTTAAACACAATTTTCAATTAACAGTAGTAGTGATAACGATAATAACTAAAATGAATTAGGAGCTAGGTTATATAAATGAAGAGGGGCAAATAATTTTTGTTAAAAATCCAGAATTATGAAGAAAAAAACATGGGGCTCATCTTTTGGGCCGGACAGAGGGAAGTTATAGGTTGCAGAGTGAAAGTAGAGTTGCAAATGGAGTTATAATATTTGTTAGGCGAATGCATGCATGATAAAGTAAGCACAATGTAACCATAAGCAGTGATAATATATATATATATATATATATATATATATATATATATATATATATGAAGTTCACAGTTATGCAAGTTCCAAATTTACACAGTCTATAATCGTAAAGTTAAGTCACCTTACAATCGTAGAGTAGTCACTCTACTACCGTAGAAATGTAAACTGAATCCTCAGATCGTAGAGTGATTAATCTACGATCGATCGTAGATTGACTTAACTTTACAATCGTAAACTGTGTACATTTAAGATTGAGTCTGCACAGTTGTGCAGTTCTATTAACTCCATATATATATATATATATATATATATATCAAGCAAACTATATATTACACGGATTAATAACATGAAAAGATAGTCTTCATTTCATTGGTGAACTAGAGATTAATTGTCCAAATTAGTATTCATATATAATAAAGTTTATTATCACATATAAATCATATATATATCATTATTCATATTGACATGACCCACCTGCAGAGTAAGTCAGGTGGATCATGCCAATATGCATGTGGGTGTATGTGAGTTGGTTGTATGTGGTAGTAGACTTATTTCTGCTATAAATGATGACATGTCATTTAAATTAAATTATTTTAATCATATAATCTTTGACGTTATTCAAATTGAAGAGCCAAACTACAAAGAAGTTCCCTTCGTAACTCTCCAAGATATATATAGCAAGACTTTTACCAAGCTATGATATTAAAAGAAGGTAACAACTCTCATCTTCTTGATCCTTAATCTAATGCCAGCTTTGAAACAGCAAAGGAGATCGATCTTGCTGGCGCCAGGCGGCCATGGAAGCAACTATTTTACTTTCAGATAGCTCTAGCTAGCTAGCATATGTACGTACGTACGTACTCCTCTGGCGGCCTTGCCACATCGATACTGAAATACTATCTAGAAATAGCATGTGTACGTACGTACGTACGTAATTATGATAATCCTAAACTTTGTTTCTTTTTTGGGTTATTCCAGTGACCAAAAATATATATCAATGTACTTGAGATAGATGCATGAACATTGAAAGAAAGAATATATTAATACCAAAAGGCATAAACAAATATAAGAGATCGATCGCAAGGGACATGATCAGCAGGAAATAATAAAGAATGTTGTTCAAATACAAAGCATGTCTGATGCCAATGTTTTTGAATGATAGCCGATAGAGATTCCAAGATGAGAGTACACTGGAAAATTTTATTTAATTACCATTCTTCTTGTAATATCTATTGAAAATGTAGTGATTAATTATGTTATCATATGAGTTTAAAGTCATGAAAATGCAAATACAAAATATACCAAAATTAACAATATATATTTGCTTGAATTTCTTTTGTTAAGAGCTTCATTAATTACTTACATAAAACAGACTAATAGTTCTAACATATATAAAATATATAGAAGATCAGCCAAGGAATTTAAGGAATATATATATAACAAGAATATTAATATATATATATATATATATATATATATATATATATATATATATATATATAAAGAGCGAGCTAGCTAGCTTTGATTGACAAAATGATCTTTTTACATCTTAATTTATTGTAATTCTTGAATGTAAATGTATGTAAATTACAATAGAAAAAGAAATACAAGGAACTAATGGCAAATTAAGGGGATCAGAGCTAGTTAATTAAGGCTATATATTTCAAACAGCATACTGGTCAGGGTCCGACACACGAGTTTCATGGAATCTGGCAATGAAGGCTGAGGCTTTACGATCAATGCCAGGTTCGCCAACCCAGCGTCCTCTATCTTCATCACTCGGGCATATTCTTCTAGTAGTGTTCCCTGCAGCTTCATCCCAATAATCCTCACTTCCACCAGAACAACAAGCCTTAAATATGGAGAAAATGGAAGATGATTTCCTCTGACGCCTATTGTAACTTCCCATTAATTATACTCTCTTCTCTTCTATTCGAGAACTGTTTCAAACTATATATCCTTTTGAAGAAGGGAAATGGGATGGAATGGAACTCTATAGATGAGTTAGGTTTTGAGTGGCATGAAATATCTTTTGGCCACCCAAGTGCATTTATATACTAAAGGGGAGGAGCTAGCTAGCCACATATATAGCTGCATGTGCAGCTCTCAAATGTATACAGTCTACGATCGTAGAGTAGTCACTACAATATGAGGATATCTACATTTCTACGGTAGTAGAGTACTGACTACTCTACGATCGTAGGGTGACTTAACTCTATGATCGTAAACTGTGTACATTTGGAATTTGTATAGTTGTGCACCTTTATTTTCCATATATATATATAATATTGCAGTGAATCAAGGTTTTAGTAGACTTTGTATCTTAGAGGTTATAAGTAAATGGTCAAGGTTGGCTGAAATGACATGACACATAGTATTAAAGTTTGTAATGGTTGTAAAACATAATTTTTCCTTATTTCAATCACTTGCCCTTCCTTAAAGTTCCCTACTTCCTTGAAATATTACCCCCAAAAAACAGAAGAGAAAGTATATTTTTTAAAATTTTAATAATGAAACAGCTAGCTAGCCATTTACTTTCATTTCCCACTTTCTCTATATGGTGAAAAAAAAACTTCAAAATATAACAAGATCATGTTGTGTGCATTCAGTAAACTATTAGATATATACAATGAAGCTTAATTAAGTTAGTGACTAGCTTAGCTAGCTAGATATAGCACATCAACTAACCCTTTAGAGGATAAAGCCTAGCAAGCTGTATTATGGGATCGAAGGCTTTTGTTTAGTTTAGTTTGACAGTGTTCTCTTTTGATCAGTTTGATTTAAACTTTTAGCCCTTCTCTGCTACCAGTGCATGCAAGCTGTTTCCCTTTTGGACATCTTTAGTATATACAAAAAAAAAATATGGCAAGAAACCTCACCCATTGGCCATTGGAGCCAAGAATTTTCCTCTGCAAGCACGTCTTGAACTTTAAAGAAGGACCGGGGGAGGTATATATTTCTCCTTTTGCCTTTAGAATATTTTAACTAATCATTTATATAAGTTTCTTTTTCCTAATCTATCATACATTCATGCTGATATTATAATATTTTGATAGAGAATAAATATCAGGAAAAGGGTCAAATTCTGTTAGGCATATCAAGAAAAAAGCAGCAAAGACGTAGGTCCAATCTGTTGAATACATATACGCATCTACTCTCTGCATAAATAAACCATGAGCTACGTACGGTACATAGGTTATTAGGTACTTCTCCATTACTTATTATAAGCTGATCACAAGTTGAAAACATTTTCTCTGCGAATCGATTCTTAAGCAAGCTGGTTTGTTTCAAACAGATTAGTAAGTCGTGGTGTAAAGAAAATAATAAAGAATTAAAGCTTTTTCAGTCAATATATGGAAAATTATGAATGAGAATGGACGGAACTACTACTATAAAAAATATGATAAACAACTATTTATTCGATCTCTCAAATGACTTTAAATGAGTGAGGATTTTTTTTTTTTAGTAATTTCCTTTCAAGGCATCTGGTGTTTCATGATGGTTGTTAATTAATTAATGTATACACGGTGTGGGCAAGGAAATCGTGCCTTGCTAGTTAGGGTTTCGTGTTGGCTGAGGAGGAGAAAAATCCACGAAGAAAGACGGAATTGATTGATTGATCAAGAGGAGAGAACGACAGTGTGGCGACACTCAAACGACGCTATGATGTAACTCCTAGAATCCGAAAACCAAAGTTAGGGTTATTGGGATTCCAAGAGCCTTCTAGTTGAGTCCTTTGAGTTGAGAAATGAGTATCCAAACCCTTTTTAGTGCTTTTAGGTGGAATCTCCAAGCCTTTAAGTCACCAAAAGGGTCTTTTTTGATCTTCCAAGAATTCAAGTCTTGAGTCCGAAGAGAAGTCTAAACTCTTTAGTGCTTTTAGGTGGAAAAATCCAAGCCTTTAAGTCACCAAAAGGGTCCAAGTCTTGTGTATTCTAGAGATCCCTTCCCAATGGAATGGAAGGGGTATTTATAGGGTTCTTCTGAAAGTAGTCATGTGCAAGGCACATGCTTTCGGAAATTCCAAAAAAACCCTTTACTCATTGTAATAATGCCCATATTGCCCTCATCTTCTACACCACCAATCCAATTCCTCAATCAATTCCCAAAATGAGCCGCCTCACGAGTCTTCCCCTTCGGGACACGTGGAGGCTTCTCCCGGATCTAGTACATTTATTTCTGACTTTTCCACCTTCATTCCATTAGGTTATGTGAACCCTAATTTGCACATTTAATGAGGTCGTGGAACCCTAATTGTGCATTTAATTCAATTAGGTCATGTGAACCCTAATTTTGCACTTGGGCCCACATTTGCCCCCTGCCCGAGAGTCGCATTCCCAAATAGACGATCGTGCAAGAAAATTGTAAGCCTTTAAATGATTTTGCAGGGCTCTTTCTTGGACAAATTGGGAACTTCTCCAAAAATCTTTCCATAGCTTGCCCAATATTTGTTTCCTTTTTTTTTTCTGGCAATGGAAACAAGGAAATATAAACAAATATAAATAAATTTTAATCTAATAAAATCCTTCTTTTGGTAAATCACACCTTAATTAATTTTATTTTTTTCGAAAATAAAATCAAATCTTAATCTTATGTTGGAAAATACAATCAAAGCTTTATTTGTTTTGGAAATAAATCAAATCTTAATCTTATTTTGGAAATAAAATCAAAGCTTTCTTTGTTTTGAAATAAATCAAATCTTTCTATATTTTGAAATAAACCAAATCTTTCTTTATTTGAAAGCAAAAGATTTTACTTTTTTATTTATATATATATACATATATATAAATATACATACATATATATATATATATGCATATATAAATAATCTATTTTCGAAAATTACCCCTTGTTGGGAATAAAACTAAATCTTCTTTATATTTAGCAAATAATATCTTTATATATTTTTATTTAGAAATGAATTCAAAGATACTTATCTTTTGGAAAATCTTCGCGGCGAAGGAGTATTCATTTCAAGCAGTTGATTGGTAGAGCAACAGGACCTCAAAGGTATGAAGGGTAACAGCCCCTAGGAAGTCGAGGCTTACATGGTCGAAGCCTACATAATTTTTTTTTTTTAAGGGTGAAAAGAACGACCCTTAGGTGGCCTAAGGCAACATGGTCGCGCCCTAGGTGGCCTAAGGCAACATGGCCTAGGGGAACAATGAAGTTTTGGAGGAGCAATTACTATTTTGATCATAAATTTTGACTCGTTTGGAGTTTCGGGGCCCATAATATATCAAAACAAAGATATCGACGAGCCCTACAAAGTCAAAATGGCCGAACCCTAGGTGGCCTAAGGCAACATGGCCGAACCCTATGGGGAAAATGAAGTTTTTGGAAGAGCAGTTACTATTTTGATCATAACTTTTGACTCGTTTGGAGTTTCGGGGCCCATAATATATCAAAACGAAGATATCGACAAGCCCTACCAAGCCAACATGACCAAACCCTAGGTGGACTAAGGCAACATGGCCGAACCCTATGGGAAAAATGAAGTTTTAATGAAAAAAATAAAAAGTTTTGGAGGAAGCAACTATTTTGATCATAACTATCACTTCGTTTGGAGTTTTGGAGCCCATAATATATTAAAACGGTTAATGCGAGGAGCCCTACAAAGCCAACATGGTTGAACCCTATGGGGTCGAACCCTGTAAATAAACCTCACAAAAAAAATTTTCCAAGACTCCCCAATCTTTCTTTTATCTTTCGATCCCCATTACCTTAATTACATCTTGGTTTTTTTTTTCCTCTGATAATAAAGAAAGACTTGACGTTTATCCACGATGAACATGAAGGAAGAAAAATGCTCTACATGCAAAGGTGAAACCGCCTCCAGATGGCCAAACCCTGTGGGGATGGGCGAACCTGGGAGCCGAACCCCTGTGGGGGGTCGAACCTGTGCGGCGAACCCTAACTCTTTTCTCGTCATTGTTTCATCTTCTTTTCGTGTGTTTTTTGAAGCTTTACTCTCTGATATTCCTCTTTGGCATGGTGTGCACTTTTGAGCTCAAGCACTTTATTTGACGTCCCTTCCTCGCTTTCTTTAGATCCCTTTATCTTTGAACTCTTTTCTTCTTTTTTTTTTTTTTCTTGCAGCCCTCCCTCGTTGAACATTCTCAGCAGATTGGGAACAACCAAGGAGGCCCCATTTCTCAATGATTGGGAAAGGGTTCCCTCCTTTGGTCTTTTTCGTCGCCTTTTGGAAGCAAGTCCAAACTTATGCCTGCATAACTTTTCCCTCCACCATAAGGAGGAAGGCTTGTTTCTATATCCAACCATTGTGGAAGTTGGGATGACTTCTTGTCTGATTCATCTAACCACATTCAAGAATAAAGAACATTGGATCGACTAGCTACTTAGAATGCCGATTATGTGGATAGCTTTACATCCAAATGCATGTAGAACATTCATATCTAATAGGACCATGGTGTTCTTCTATCTACATATTCATCAACGCTCAGGGGTGAATGCACCTTTACTCCGGAGGATGTCTATGCCATCTTTCGATAAGTATTTGCCCCTCAGACGTGAGTCACACCTTTGGTGAGATGATCGCAAAAAATATTGTAAGTGTTGAAGTCTTGATTCCAAAGGTTCAACACTTCATGGGCTTGATGTTTTACAATCCTCAAAAACAAAAGTCCTAGTAGAGGGAACCTCTGAGGAGCAAACCCTAGAAGGGCGAGCCTTAGAGGAGCTCTCCGGGATATTTGAAAATCTTCGATCTAATCTTTCTTACCATCTCTTGAAATTTCTCTTTCTTTTGGAATCAAGAAGTCATCGAGAACCAAACATTTCGTGAAGGTTCGATAACTTCAAGGCCCGATAGCCTCAAGTCCCGCTGATAGTGTTGAAGACTGCTGATAAAGATCGAAGGCCCGATAATAGCCTTGAAGATCTATTGATAGCCTCAAGACTCCGCCGAGGGCCTCAAGACTCATTGATGGCCTCAAGACCAAGCTTTAGGTATTCCTCTATCTTCAATTCTACAGTGCATGACCTTTGGATCATGAATCGTCAGAGTTCTTTTCATTTCTCGATCGTAAAATCATGTACATTTATTTCATACAAACTAACACTTGAATCTATACTTTTCTTTTCTTTTTTTTTTTTTTTTTTTTTTTTTTTTTAAGAAATTTTAAAAACGCTTAAGTATAAGTGAAAGTTTTGTCAATTTATTGATAATAAAATTGCTTTTAACGAAAAGCATGACATTTCATATATAATAAATTTTGCTTTTTTCGAAAAAGCATAACGCTCACCACTTTTAGAGATAAAGTGTAACTTTTTGGGTCCGAGGGCTTATAGTCGTGCCTCATTCACTTTTGATGATAAAGTGTAACACTTTCAGGTGCCTCGTCACTGGGTCATCCAATTTCTTGCAAGTCACGCTCTACGAGGACTTGAAAATGGGTGCCTCGTCCACTGGGTCATCCAATATTTTGGCAAGTCACGACCACGAGGACTTGAAATCGGGTGCCTCGTCCACTTGAATCGCCCAATTTCTTGGCAAGTGAAGTCTACGAGGACTTGAAATCGGGTGCCTCGTCCACTGGTCGCCCAATTTCTTGGCAAGTCACGCCACGAGGACTTGACCACCGCTTAGAGTGGACCACAATCTTGGGTGGTTTTTTTTTTTTTGTCAATTCTTGCTGCCTCCCCTCGGTCATCCAATTTACTTGGCAAAGGATATTCCCGAGGACTTAAACCACCATTTTGGTGGACCACCATCTTGGGTGGATTTTTAATTCATATGTAGTTCAAAGTTTGTTCGATGGTACGTAGAGCCAATATTTGAGTTCTTGACTTCCGGGACTACATCATGGGTGATGGTATTGCACGTTTCTTCTCCTAGTTCAATCTCCCCGGCCGCCAGTTTCTCATGGTATATCCTCCGTAGACTGTAACAGTCCATAGTGGAATGCCCTGCGTATTGGTGGTATACACAGAAGTCTGATCTTCTTTTCATTTCTTCAGTTACAACCGACCGGGGCCTTGGAGGTTTCACCACTCCGTGCTCGACCCATCGTTTGTATAGGCTCCTGAACGCCTTCTCGCTGTATGTGATAGCCTCCAAAGCTAGCATTGTGGTATACTTGTCCCCATGCTTTTCTCTGCTTCGTTCAAATTTCTCATTCTTCTCCTCTCGCCTCTATGGTTTTGATCGAGAATCCACCAAAGCCACAGCTTGATGTCCTCTTGCTTCTTCCATGTATCCATAGATGGTCAGTGGGAAATGTCATGATTCCACCCAAGTCTTCTGCAAAAGATGAGAGGGTCGCAAATGAATCACACGCCTTGTAATGAGGTGGGGCTTGAAGGCGTCTAAAGCACCATTGTTGCATATCTTAACCAAGTTCTTTTCTTCAATTGGTTCTACACACTTCGTCTTGGGCCCCAACTCCGCTAACGTATCCGAAAGCTCCTCATTCGAACTCGCTTAAACCGCATGAGCTCTACAATGGTTACCGCTTCGCACATAAAAAACTTCTTAAAAATTGTAATTTTAGGTCATCCCAATCATGGATCGACCCTTCTCCAAATTATAAGTACCAATCAAGGCACTATCCACAAAGTCTTGTTGAATTCCGCATCAACAAGTTGTGGTTGTTCACTTCATCATATCCTAGCCACGGAGACATCGACTCTACAAACTCGACAATATGTTCCCGGCATTTCCTTTCCTCCGTTGTATTTTGAAATTGTGGCGGATGCTCAATATACCCCGCCGGGTAAGGTTGCCTCCCGAATGTGTCTTGGGTAAGGTGGAGTAAAGTCTAACTCCGAGGGTCGGGATGTCTCGCTGCGGGTTGATTGATCACATCGATCATATCATCCTTCATCACGTCTTCGCTCGTGGTATAAACTCTTTCATGATGACAGAATCGGGTCGATGTACACCGACATCATGTAAATTTCAGACGGTTGTGTTTAATGGGCCGCTTCGTTGAACGAGGTTTGGGATGGTTGGCATCCGCACTTATGAAAATACGGGGATAATAAATGGAATGATGTGTGTCTTAGTCGGTGACTTCCAATCTAGGTTGTGTACCACCGCTTTTGAGGTTCCAAGTGGATGATTGGGACGGATCGATTCTCCATCAATGGAGGTGTTGTCTCGATTCTCCTTATTGTTGTTATCGTTGTTGTTGTCCTCCACTCCCGCTTGCTTCTCCTTATGAATTATGCAGGAACATAGCCTTGAAAAGCGGAATCAGATCAATCTTTGGGTAAATTTCTCATTTCCTCGTGGCTTTCTCTCGCGATCTCCACAAAGATCATACCATCATCATCCCTTGTTCTTCTCGTGCTTCCTTCAACGCTTGAGCATCTCCAACAGCACATCATTTTCCCGCTTCCTCCTCTTTTCTTCCTCGATTTGCCTTCACGCTACCGTCTGTCATCGACATTCTCTCGTTGTTGCTCACCCATGTATGGTGATGTTGAACTTCCTTTTGATGCATCTTCAAGGATGGGTTGATTGAGATTTAGATTCACGCCTTGGAAAGCTTGACTTGCTTGCTTTCAGAATCGGACCCGTTGAGTAATACTGCTTTGTTGGTGAAGCTCTTCCCGTTGTTCTCCCACTTGAGTTGTGGGCATACCTTCACGAATTCTATACCTCCCCAGCAGAGTCGCCAAATAATTGTGGGCAAGGAAATCGTGCCTTGCTAGTTAGGGTTTCGTGTTGGCTGAGGAGGAGAAAAATCCACGAAGAGCACGGAATTGATTGATTGATCAAGAGGGAGAATCGACAAGTGGGCGATTACTCAAACGACGCGGCGGTGGCGAACTCCTAGAATCCGAAAACCAGGTTAGGGTTATTGGGATTCCAAGAGCCTTCTAGTTGAGTCCTTTGAGTTGAGAGCGAGTATCCAAACCCTTTTTAGTGCTTTTAGGTGGAATCTCCAAGCCTTTAAGTCACCAAAAGGGTCTTTTTGATCTTCCAAGAATTCAAGTCTTGAGTCTGAAGAGAAGTCTAAACTCTTTAGTGCTTTTAGGTGGAAAAATCCAAGCCTTTAAGTCACCAAAAGGGTCCAAGTCTTGTGTATCTAGAGAGATCCCCTTTCCCAATGGAATGGAAGGGGTATTTATAGGGTTTCTGAAAGTAGTCATGTGCAAGGCACATGCTTTCGAGAAATTCCCAAAAACCCTTTACTCATTAGAATAATGCCCATATTGCCCTGTCCTTCTAGCCACCAATCCAATTCCTCAATCAATTCCCAAAATGAGCCGCCTCCACGAGTCTTCTGCCTCGGGACACGTGGAGGCTTCTCCCGGATCTAGTACATTTATTTTTGACTTTTCCATCTTCATTCCATTAGGTTATGTGAACTCTAATTTGCACATTTAATGAAGTCGTGGAACCCTAATTATGCATTTAATTCAATTAGATCATGTGAACCCTAATTTTGCACTTGGGCCGACACACGGCATGCCAAAAACTTTGTTAATTACGTCCAAAATCTTGTTACTAACTTAAAAGTGATTGTTATAACCACAAACAAACGACAAATCTCAATTACACATATATATATATATATAAAGAGTCAGAACTGTATCCTGCGTAAACATCTTGATAATTTGGAATTCAAAGTGGCATATCCGAAAGTCCTAAGAAATGCATGGGAAACAAGGTCCCTTTGAAATAAATGGCTCTTTGTCAAAGTTGGTACGCGGGCCAGCCTCAAGTATTTGATTTATTTGGTCTTAACTCAGACCATGAAAAAGCCCAAGTGAATTGGGCTGACAAAGTAAGAGCTTTTCCTAATTGAATTGGGCTATGGATCGACATATTGATTGAACACATGTAAATTGTAATATAACCTTAAGACCAAATAAGAAGAGGAGACCAGTGAACATAAATAAGATAACCCATATAGAGGAAGCTAATTTGTTGGAAATAATTTTGGAATATAACACCCAAAAAATATTTATTAAGTCTCATAAAAAGAGTCTATTTATTTTATATTATGTTTCTCCCTATATAAATTATTACTTTTTTAGTCTAATAATGGTGATAAAATAAAGATATAGCGAACACAAATTTAATGGTGATATAATAAATATATATATATATATATATATATATATGTATGTATAAAAAAAATTTAATTTAATTAAAGTTTGATGATCCAAGTTGAGTTGTTTAATTATTCCAGCTTAGTCCATTCAACCACTCACGAGTCTAGCTGGAGGGTGACTTTGTCTAATACTAAGATTTTTGTTTGAGGATAAGAAATGGAGGGTGGAAATAAAATGAATTCCATTCCATTCTTCCACCCCAATTCCTTTTACACGGCCTGTTTGGTTACCGACAAATAATGAAATACTTGTGTGTATTATATAAGATTGAAAGTTTATGATTGTGAGGTATTTGTATATAAGAGATAGTTAAGAATTAAGAAAGGTCTCGAATTATGATTGTGAGAAATATATATATATGAGATAAGTAAGAATAAAAAGAATCACTTTAATTTATTTTATTTTATTATATATAATTACACATTGGTTGCAAATTTAATTTTATCATATATTTATTAACATGTATATTATTTTCTATTATATAATACCATATCTATACTTATTTAAGATGATATAAATGAAATAATCTTAAAATGTATTACATTTGTACAAATGGTCAAAATTATAAGATCATAATCCTAATTTCGAAAGAAAAAAAAGAAAAAACTTACTTTAACAACTACGTTCCTACCTAACCTGATAACCACCTTTTATATATATATATATATATATATATATATATATATATATATATATATATATATATATATATAGATTCATCCACGACAAACGTTTGTACATGACACTATTATTCAAAGAAATGTTGATTATCGCTGATTTGAATAATAAAAGTCTGAGATTGGTCAAATTTTGGCAGTCCCTAACTTATAATGCATGCTCTACTGCTGCATTCTACTCTGGCAAGATATGTGAGTCCCACCCATATGACTATGTAAAGATAAATTTACATTTATGTATACATAATATAAAATAAAAGATAATGATAAGTTTACATTTATGTATACATAATGTAAAAATAAAAGATAATGATACATAATATAAAAATTAAAGATAATGATAAGATAAGATAAATGTGAATAAAAGATAAACTTATTTTTATAAATACATAATGTAAAAATAAGATAAATTTGAATAAAAGATAAATTTATGTTTTATAATAAATTTTTATAATAAACTTATCTTTTATAATAAAGATATATTTTATTATAAAAGATAAATTTATGTTATTATAAAAGATAAATTTATTTTATTATAAAAGATAAATTTATCTTTTATTCAAACTTATCTTATTTTTACATTATGTATTTATAAAAATAAGTTTATCTTTTATTCGATTTATATTATCATTATCTTTAATTTTTATATTATGTATCATTATCATTTATTTTTACATTATGTATACATAAATGTAAACTTATCTTTACATAGCCATATGGGTGGGACTCCTACAAAGGGACTGCCGCTACAAACTGTCCAGATCAACGGTAATCAATTTGTTTACTGAATAGTGTTCATGGTAATCAACTTGTTTGCTGAATGGTGTCCATGACAAACGTTTGTCATGAATGAATACCCATTTATATATATATATACGGGGAGGATCTCCAACGAACTAAATAAGCGGACCAAAGAACGAACCAAAGCAAAAAAATATGCGGATCGAATTTAATTCGCGTGTTTTTGCGAATTAAACCCGATTCGCGTATTTTTTTTGCCTTGATCACACACTACGTACTAATAATGTATTCTTTTTTAGACTTTGAGGTAGGAAAACGTGGAGTTTTAAGTAATACTTAATTCACAAAGTTTAGAATCAGATCATACTATAATTCACATACCCAATATTTGCTGGCACGAAACTCACCATTCACCTATATTTTGAATAATCCTCCGGTCCAGTCAGACATTAATTTTGGACTTGCTGAGAAAGAGAGATGGAGATGCCACCAACAGCACCAAACAAGACGGAGGAATTGGATTCTCCGCTTCATGCAGTTGGGTTCGAGATTGAAGAATTGTCGCCGGAAAAGGTCACCGGCCGCCTTCATGTCACCGAGAAGTGTTGCCAGGTTCTGTTCTGTCCTTCCCCCCTTTTTTTCTGATCAAGAAAACCCATTTCTTTTCTTGGTTTAGTATTAAATTAGTACCAGTTAAGATTGAATTACTTATAATTGAGAGGAAGCAGCCATTTAAGGTGTTACACGGAGGAGTGTCGGCTTTGATATCGGAATCACTGGCGAGTATGGGTGCACACATGGCATCAGGGCTGCAAAGGGTGGCCGGAATTCATCTCAGCATCAACCATCTCAGGCGTGCCGACCTCGGCGACCTTGTCCATGCTCAGGCCACCCCTGTCTCCGTTGGCAAGACCATTCAGGTCTGATTTCTTTCTGTCTTTCCGTTTCCATACAAACACTTGGTTCTTATTCATTACCAGTGGAAAATTATGGGCCTTATGAAAATCAATTTTATATGCCTCACCCCATTAATCAAAGAAACTCATCATTGAGACTCTCTTCCATAGGTGTATAAATCATAAGCAAAAACTCAGTCACCAAAATCCCTTACAAATCTCATCTCTCAATAGCCATCTAAATTATCTTTTTACTTCATTTAACAAATTACACCACACCATTTTTGGATACACTCCAACGAAGAACAAACAATTTACCACGCAAGTGATTAAATTGAACAGGGAAGAGAATTTTGCTTCGTAAAAACACAAGTAGCAGTGTAGCACCAATAGGATGTAGCTCATTTCATCATTAGTATTAGATGGTTTTCATCTTCTTCACTAAGATTATGTATGTTTCTCCATTGCATATCAATCATCTCCCCCTTAAAAAGCTTGTGTAAATGTAATAGTGACTTGCTTACATTTTGTTCTATTAGCTATTTAACTACCTACAACTTCCATAATGCAAATTTTACAATGGCTACACTTTGTTTGAGAGATTAACTTACACCTTGCATGTTTAGCATTCGCTTCTTATCACATTCTCTAGTTAACTCTGAAAAATTAGATTGTGCGAGTTTTTGTGCATAAAGTTCCAAGGATACTTACATTTTATCAAGGGTCATTAACGAGGTCTTGGTGTGGCATCATTGAGCAGGTATGGGAGGTGAGACTTTGGAAGACTTATCCTTCAAACTCAGAGAGCAGATCTTTGGTATCGTTATCAAGGGTTACTCTTCTATCCAACATGCCTGTGCCAAACCATGCCAAAGATGCTGCTAAAAGCATAAAGTATGCAAAATTATGAGGCAATCTATATTGTTTCTAACATCAAATCCGGTTGCATTATACAATATAACGTGTATAAATTTACATGTATTCAATTATCACAAGAAGAATCTTCAATAGATAGAAACAAATTTCCCAATATGGTTGAGGTTCACCTCACCTAATAAAGTGTGTAGCGCGTATTTTAACATGGAAGAAGACAGTTTGATGAGTAGAATGATATAAGACACGAAATTTGGAAGAGAGATAAGAGGCGGACTAGTCTAAAGAATATCCGTCTTTTAACTTGTTAGAGCTTCTGAAATGAGATGAATCATTCGTCGGAAGCTTCCTGCTTCACTGTCATGGTGATAAAAATCGTTGCTTTTACAACCTTTACTTGTAAAAGTGACAATAATTTGTCGTACCTGTTAGATAGATGACCTAGATGTGGACCAAGTTTACTCGTGCTTTTTGGACAGTGGAATGAGCCTTGGTCCAGCATTCAGCCGATCAAGATACTACAGATGCATGCTATTGCTCGGGGTTTTATTATGAAGGGAAGCTTCATAATGTTATTATTAATTAGTAATTACAACCACATAGCTTTCTTCGTCTAGAAAATGGTTGGTATATATGCAAACACAACTTTGAGATGTACGGAAAGGCTATTCAAATCAACTGAAATATATATAAGCACGCAAAAGTTTAGTTCATACAACTTTGAGTTACATTACAATGGAATCGTTATGCACATGGTACCAAGTAAAAGCTAGGTATGATTATGATCAATGACCCGGCATCCTTCCAACTTCTGGTGGAATCTTCCTTTCTTTTTCCTCGGACAAATTTATTCCAGATATCAATTGCCTTGACAAAACCAGAAACAAGCAATAATATCAATCATTGCTGGCTAGTGACTGTGTGTAGTATTATTTTCAAATGCATGTGTGAAAATAGAATGAATTTGCTTAAGAAAACTATATATTGTGGAAATGGAAATACCAACCTGAGATTGCTAAGTTTTTGGGTCAAGTCTTTAATCTCAAGGCTGGAAAGCCTGAGTGAAGACAAGGTTCCGGGTATCTCTTTCGAAATTACTTTGGACAGTAAATCCATGGAAGTAATTAATCTACTAATGGCCTGCATAATTATAAGACTAACAAATCCTGGGTGAAATGACAAAAGAATTAAGTACAGAAAAGACTAACGCTTACCGTCATAGTTGGAATGGAAATTATAGCCAAACAGATTATTGATCCAACAGCCTGAAACCCAGTCCCAGAGCAGGCAGTATATGAGTGACACTAAATAACTAGTATATTATTATATATAAAAACTAATCCTTCTCCCACCGTCCCAAAATGAAGGAGTTAGAAACCATACCATGGATAGAGCGAACAAGAGGGAAAGAAGACCCAATTCAGGAGTGGGTCGGATCCTAAGCTGCCTACTCGACTCAATGAGCGGAGCTGATGAGTACCCCATCATGAATTTTGATGATTCTGTTTTCTGCGGCTCGGAAGCTTCATCGCAGCGGTTGGCTAATACGATTGATGATGACGCCACTGTTTTTTCCAGCCGCATCACTATTGATGCCGGAAAACGAGTTGGGCTCTCAGAAAAGACTACGACTCGGCTGTGGAGGAGAGGAGAACATCGTTGCAACATGTCTGAGACTACTCTGTTTGGAACCAAATTCCACTGAATAGGGAATTCGGAGGGATTTTAAAATACTAAACGACAACACAGCTTTGTGCTGTTATAACCAAAACTTGAAAAGGAACAATAATTATCTTCAACTTTTATTAGTACTATGTAGAAATTTATTACTGATAATTCATGCAACAGAATAAAATAAAATTTACAAATATATTCCGTGCATCTAACATTCGTTGCATAAACTTGGTAGGACAGAAAGGGTACTAAGCACTTTCAGCAAATCCTACTTGAAGATTACCAAAGTCGAATATTGTGTGGTATGCTCCCAAGAATATATCTCCCAGAACCCTGCATGCAAAAACACACTCACACCGATATGCGTATAGGAGATGGTCACATTCCGAAATCTGTATAGACATGACAATAAGTTTGGAAGGCGTACCAGAGAGGACCTTGTGAGGGAGGAACATCCAAACCAACAAACCCGCTAAGACAGAATGTTGTAAAGTTTTCTTCAACTTTTATGGTGTACTGAACAATTTTCCACATACATAAAACAAGAAACTTTCAGTTGAGAGAATACCAATTAAAAAAAGAGTATCAGTTTGTGTGTAATTTACACTTTACAGAGAAAATGGTACTCTTTTTTCCATAACCTAGACTATACAAGCTGAAGGACACGATACAACAAAAAGCACACCTGTTCTGGAGAGAGGGGGAAGGATTTACCCCCCATCACGAATGAAATATGAGGCATGGTAGCAATGCTATCACAGTTGACAAATGAGTTTCCCTTGGGATTTGGCAGCCTTTCACACAGCTTTAACACAACGGATAAAAGTTTCAGGACAGAATTTACATGTTTGTTGTTGATGTGATCTTCTAGGGAATAGAAAATTCACCTTGTTAGCATATTTGAACACTGTTTCTTTTGTTTTCTGCTGTTCAAGCTCCTTGTGGATCCAGAAAACGATTGCCTCACAGGTGCTACATACAGCATTCTCATCAGTTTGTAAGTTCCCCATGTTTTGACCTTCAATCACCGTTTCAATTCCAGGACTGCACAGATGACAATAAACAAAGTACTCATCCTCCTACCAGTAAAAGGTAAAAAAACAGCAAAAATAATGAAAACTTCACCTTGAATATTGAGATCCACTATACAAACAGAGCCCGATGTCTACACAAATTTTTTCAGGTTGTAGCTGTGGGGAAGGAAGCAAGATTTTAAGATGTATTCATTCAGTCATTTAATAGGAGAGTTTTATTAAAAGAGTTATAAATAAGAATAAAAGGCTAACCCCTGATATCAAGGATTCCCATATTGAACCCCCATAGTCCAAGAGAATTTTTTTACATTCAAAGCTCACAATACCATCTGCTCCAATGGCGTGGTTGATTTGAGCCACAATAGCCTGAAATAATGCTAGTAAAGGTGTATTAGAAGAATCATCAAATTTGGAAGAAAATAACAGATCAAATATACATCACTGAGTGCACGCGTACGGTTGGACCAGCTAGAAAGGATGTCCCTGAATCCACAATTGCAGCACATCCACCCTCACACAGACCTGAGAATTACAAAGTATGTTAATACATGTCATTTTGTAAAGAAAAGCTAAAAGGGAAAGTTTAGGCATCAATTATAAGATAACTACAGACATTTTAAAGTTACAGATATTATTTGTTCGTGATACAAAGTGAAGCAAATGCCAATGAGGAGCTACAAAAGAAATTGACCGTCAGACAGAAAATCCTGTCCTTCAACCATTTTGCCTTCTTAGTAAGAGATTATAGGATAGGTGGTCTAAGATGAAAAGGCATCACCTGTTGAATTGTTTGCGATGAAAATGTCTCCCATCACAATCTGTAAGAATGGTGAATTAAATCTATTAGGTAAATCAGGATCTAAATAATAGCTAGACTATTGAAAAATAAAACTTCAGAATCCTTTTACCTGCCAGTAACCAGTTGGTGTGATGGGAACATAAGTGTGATCTCCCTTGAAATGTGTACAATCAACACCACCGAAGATAATCTCACCTCCTACAGTTGACTTTGGATCTGGATTTAGCCAGAGAGAGAATATCTGCTCGCAAAGAAGACCTTGGACTACCATATTGTACCTGCAGTTATTACAATGCAAATCAATTTATGTTAAGGAAATCATTCCAATCCAGATGAAAAAAGCAGAATACCACACTGGTGTGAAATTCCCAACAGAAATTTCCTGAAAACCAAGTCCAAGTATGCCGTCAAACTTTGCAAGTAAGAATGCAGGAAATCCTTCCTTTGTAGCCTCAACAAACACCTAAATAAATTAAAAACTTCATCATTCACTTCTTCCTTAAACACAATATATAGAAAAAACATAGGCTGAATGTGAGTAAGCACGCACTTGATCCTTGATAATGACATTCCCAACTTTTGTATTATCTTGGCTGAAGAAGCCATATATTGACCCAGAATCATAATGGATCTTGCAATGTTTGCCTAAATTAGAACCCACGTCGTAATCCGATTATAAATTCATTCAACAGAGCTATGTATAAAGTACATATCTTGTATATGTAGAGCCATATATTGCTGACCAAAATATTACTAACTAGTTTGCATTGTGTAGATTACCAATCTTGGTATATGTGGTCGATAGCCTTGACCTGTACTTGGAATGCATGTAGCAAACAATCTGCAAGTAATTGAATACTTCACAACATAATTTCAATTAAGAAAATTATGTTAAACCACTTGGCATTCACAATATAACTTACAGAAAGATAGCATTTTGAAGATGGAACCCAAAGGTTGGAAGTTCCAGTATCAAAGACAACAGAAAAGAGCTGCGGAGGGGAGCCAATACCAATTTCTCCATAATACTGGGTGTCTAGATAGTTCTTTAGATATACAGCCTTTTCTTCTGGATCATCCAAACTCTTTTCAACATGCCCTGGTTCTTTGGCATAAATAACCTCTCTTCTTGTGATCCTTGCTCCATGTAAGCTGTTAAGGTTTAAGCGCCGTTTCTTTAGAGCAATTCTCACCAACCCATCATCAGATGAACCATTGAAAGCAAAAATGCACAAAGAGTTCCATAAACAGATTAAGAGTAGAAGAAGCTTTATCCCCATGCTCTCAAGAAGTACTTCTCTCGGTTTCACATAAAATAAGTACTGCAATATATTAACCACAAAGAAATCTCGAGTAAGCTTTTCATCAGCTGTGGAAAATAGTTAAATGAAGTTAATATAAAAGACCATAAATTATAAAATGTTGCTATAATGATTCTACTATGGAGCCTCTTTCCACAAACAGCTACAGTACTGATTTTCTTTTCGTTTTCAAATTCCGTGTGTCAAAGTGAAAAAAAAATACTGATATTATTCACAAACCTTTAAAGATCAAGAAAATGTACAACACAAGTAAGTTCTTGGATGAGACACAACAGAGCTGATCAAAATTGCATCGGAAAGTAAGCAGGTATTGAAGCAATCAGACTAAGATTGTGAAGGCTAAAGAAACATGAGTATGATCGTAATTCAGTTATTATATTGAAATGGGCATGTAATGAAAATAACACAATAAAATTAATAATGTAGATACCTGTGAAGCACAAGTCCATCACTCACGAAAGTGAGCTATAAATATATATATATATACACATACATATGTGTGTGTATATAATGTATTGGAGTATCATGTAATGCTAAAAATGAGGAAAGTGCCGCGTAATTTCTTCCCGCCTCCCCGGGCATGTTTGCTCCCAAAAAAAATCCTGCAAATGCAGTTATACCGATCACAAGTTTTATTTTTATTTTTTTAAATCTCGACCTATGGATAAGATTTGATGATAAATTAAACCTTATATCCATCATTTACTATAATTAAATCGGCTATGTGTATAAACAAGTGGGTATGAGTTTAAGAATTTGAAGTAGCATTCACTTATATATGTAGACCTCAACTTAAACTTTTAAATTATTTTGTAAGATTTTGAGTTGATAGCTGTTTGCTAATTTTGCTTACATTGACGAACCCTTCAAAAATGCCTCATTTACATTGAAACAAGTTCAAGAATCTTGTTTTGTTGTTGGTGGAGATTAGCCCCACTGCGATCAGTTAACTCCGGTTATAAAAAAATAAAATATTTAACGCACCCCTTATCTAACCAACATTGCATATCTCTTTAGCGACGGACCGGACGACGATTCGGTCCGTCGCTATATGTTGTCCATCGTTAAAAACTAAAATGACGGTTCTATCTATAGCGACGGACCGAATCGTCAATGTGATCACATAAAGGGATATAAAGGTGAGCTTAACATCCGGACTATATATATATATATATATATATATATATATATATATATATATATATATATATATATATATATATATATATTAAGTCATGAAACAAAATTATCTAATATTAAAGGTGATGATCTATGCACATCCTAAATTATTAGTTGCACACCTAATTATAAGTAGGCGACTAATTTGTCCCTAATAAAATAAGAGACCACAATTCTTTTAATTATCATCTCTTAATTTTGCCCTTGTCCTATTGCACATAATAATTATAAAATAAAAAACAACTTAAACAAATAAAAGCATTATGTAAGATGCGTGGTTAAACAATACGTAATCTTTATCAAAAAGATAAATACAAACTTAACCTCTTATTGTCTCCTTCAAAAATATTAAATCTTAAAATCATAAAGGAAAATTAGCCCCCCAAAAAAAATCATCCAATTTTTGATAATAAAATACCAAATAAACTATTATTCACCCTACACTAGTTCAATTATTTACTATCAATAATGAGTTTATTTTTGTATTATTATTAAAAAAAATAGGGAATTTTTTTATCTAATTTTCTTTGAAGGCTTGAACATTTATATTTTTATAGGAAACGATTATGAGTTTAAGTTCGTCTTTATATTTTAATTAGTATTATATAATGTTTAATAGTTTAACAAGTCGAAGGGGTAACGTCAATATGTTAAAAAATATATATATAAATGTCAACGCAAACCAAACATAGTTATATAAGTATATTATGTGTTCAGAATATAGAGATTAAATTTAGGAATATACTCATTAATTAATCAAAATAAGAAAAAAGTTTTCTAAGCCAAAAAAATTGAAACTTGATATAAATCAGGAACGAGCTTAGATACATATATATATACAGTTTAAGTTTGTTAACAACAGTTGTTCAACACAACATGGGATCATCTGTGGACCAAATACAAATTTTCGATTATAATAGTTACGGAAACACATTATCCAAAAAAAAAACTGAAATACAACTAGTAAATACTGGTAGTAAAAACATAACAAAGTTGGCAATGAATATTCAGGTCCAACTCAACAAACTGTATTTGAAGTTAAAAGAAATGTTATCCCAAATTACAAAATGATTTTACTCCATAAACAATTTCTAAGTATAATGTTACATCGTTTCATTTGATTTGTTAGACAAAAATCACAGCTAGTATGTTTACTGGGACAGGAGTTTCTTCAGCCAAAAATTCCCCAGCAGCAAAACACAAAGGACTGCAATGTTGTAGTGGACAACATATAAGCATCTGATCATCAATAGCTCCTTCCCCAGTAGGTCCATTTCTTGGCTGGCTTACCTGAGGCAAAGCAAAGAGTCCCTGCACAATTACCCCAGAAAGGGGGTGGGGGAGTGTCAGGACTCTTCGAAAACAACTACCAAATTTTGTCTTATTAGAATAAGACTTGATTCTAAAGGCAGTACAATCTTCCAGTGTCCCTATTCTTCAAGGAATAGACAAGTTTGACACCTAAAAACTACCAGCACCTGGTATCTGCATGTACCCGAGTCCATGTAACATTGATCTCAACTAGTTTTTAACTACACCTTTTTAGAAAGCTTTTCCCAGCGACACCGTTCCGGATAACATAATTTGTACCAACTAAGCGATTCAAATAAACCTATTACTACCGTACTCCATACCACCAAAAGTGACATTTTGTGTTCTCGATTTTATTTCATGTACCACATTGAACCACAATCTCGGTAATATTGCTCAAAACAACAAAATGATACCTGAAGGGAGGTCTGGCTGATCAAATGGAGAGCATAATGTCTTGGCTGCTCCCATCTCACCCTTTGTTCGTGTTTTCACGTCCTTCTCTACTTCCTGCACGAAAGAGAGAACATAAAGATAGCATTTCACGTTAGATATTGTGTTAATGCTTATGAATGCCAAAAATTCAAATACAAAATTATTTAGGCAAATGAAGCATAAGCACTAGACAAAGTAAGCGTGATTTGTTGGCCCTAAAACCCAAACCATAGATGTTTACAGTACCACATCGCAGCTAATAGACAAAGTGCCATATCAAGGAAATAGAGACCAACTACGACTGATCAAAGAGAATAAAGTCTCGAGCAGTAGAACCATAACTTTCTTTCTACATACCTCTTCATCACACCAAGGAGCTAAGATCATCTTCTTTTTGCCAAGTGCTTCAACAAATTCATCCCATGTCTTCGCCTTCTCAATACAAGCATCTCGTTTTTCCTTGGCCAAATCAAATAGATTTTGTTGAATATCATCCAACATGTCCTTTACTTGCTCAACCAACTTGACCATGGGAATATCCACCTTCTTGAAATTGTCGCGGCGAACAGCACGTACCTATTAATAAACTAGA
This sequence comes from Panax ginseng, assembly GCA_020205605.1. Taxonomy (NCBI): domain Eukaryota; kingdom Viridiplantae; phylum Streptophyta; class Magnoliopsida; order Apiales; family Araliaceae; genus Panax; species Panax ginseng. The sequence goes on from CM035127.1 coordinate 9,030,795, forward strand.
TTAGTGTTGTATTTTGGTGATTTTCAAGTATTAAGAGGTAAATTGAAATACTACAATCCAGTAACAAGTCACCCAAAAACAAAACAAAAAACCTTGTGAAAAGAAAATCTGGCATCATAGTGGAAACTACCTTGCGAAGCTTTTACTTGTTGGGAGTACAATTTCAAATTTTCATTTGGGATTTTCGTCAAATTTTCATTTGGGATTTTCGTACTTACAGGGCAGAGGCTATGAATTTTATGAAAATATGTTCAGAAAGTGTAGAGAATACCAAAATCAAACAGAGGTGTATTTACTTAACAGTAATAACTACACAACCACCGCCCCCTCCCTTAAATATTGTTAACCAATAAATAGTTTAATTCATGGAATGCAACAATTCATCATTAATATATATTAAGGAAAACTATTGCTCTGAGATGCTCAAAATCTCAACCATTTTCGATTTTCTTGACATTGAGAATTGTGACGGTTCTCCTTTGTGGTAATTAATTTCTTGAACCCAACTCGAATATTGAACCATCCCATGACCCAGACCTCAGTCTATTACCTAGAATTAAGAGAAGACTATTATATTAAGAGAAGAACATTATATTATATTATATTAAGAGAAGACCTCAGTCTATTATTGATGAATGCAGTAGATAAAAAATGCTGAAATCTAACAGAATACTAGGTTTATATTTCAGAACAGAGCAAAAGCAGTTCAGTGCCAGTTAATAAATCCACTCACTACGACATGTATATATTATGCAACAAATGATATATTTTCTCCTGTGAGATGGCCTGTGCTATTTGTCACTCTGCTCAGAATAATCAGAAGTAATCAAAGGTTCATTCATTATGTAATAAAAAAGATCCAATCTACCTGATTATTAGCCAAGTCTTTTGGCCCAATTTCAATTCTTAAAGGAACACCTTTCATTTCCCAATGTGAATACTTCCAACCAGGTGAATAGTTTTCTCTACGATCAGCCTCAACACGTAAACCAGCTTCACTCAACGTATTCACAGCATTAGAACAGGCATCTAAAATGGCCTTTGTGTCAGCATCTTTGTAAGGCACTGGAATCACAATGACTTGGACTGATGCAACTTTAGGCGGCAAAACTAATCCTTTGTCATCCCCATGAACCATCACCATCACCCCAATCTGAAATTAAATAACCAGTAGGCAAAGGAATGTAAGGAGAAAAGAAAACAAAATATATAGAACAATTTGGAACAGGTAAAATTTAATACAGAGATAAAGGAGTACCCATACCCATCAGTCATACCTATAAATGTATCCAGTAGTAGTATTAGTGCTTATATCTGTTCATTTTACTTGGCTACAAGGAGTTCTCTAGATTAAGAAATAACTAATAAGATATTCAAAAACCATTTTTTTAGGATAAGATACGCATACAACAACTTAAAAATAAAACTACAAATATGGAGCTAATATTACATGATAAAAGGTAAAAACCATGCTTGAACATAGTTTCAGTACCTCCATGAAATGTTATGAAATTATGAAAATCATTACAGATAATCCTTAAACCTCCTAAACAGCTATAAGATGGAAATTGTCAACATAGAGTACATAATTCAAAAATATAGTAAGCTCACCACCCTGCTGCATAAGTTACTACTAGTATGAATAATATTGGCTGAGTAAACACATTTGAAATGGATTAAACAGATACTATGCACTAAGCCATACTCCAATTCATCAGTTTCCAGCAAAACACCGGGGGGGAGTAATGCAACGCTTGATTCAAGTCTCCTAGATCAATGCAATATTCAAGACAAACAGAAGAGAGAAAAAGTAAATTCACGCACTCTATAATAACTAGTTTTGTCACATACATGTGATATTCTACAATCTACACTTGCCCTTATTTACTACTGTAGTATGAATCTGAGTAATGCGTATATTGCAGAAACAATACAGGAAATCAGTAGATAATTGACAAATCAAAACCACATCATTGTTTCACAATACCAAAAATCAAAATTCTTTCTTATCACGTAGAAACACAGATTATCATGAAGAATATCCCATTATTAAACTTTATGTTCCCAAGGGAAATTGTTACTTAAAAAAATCTTAATGTACAGAGAGAGAAAAAAAAAATTACCGTACGAGTAGAGTATGCCCAAGAATTTTGCCAAACCATGCCTTTCTCTCCCTTGTCATCCTCAAAATTTATCTCAAACATTTTTGCAAAATTTTGACCCAAACAATGTGATGTAGCTCCTTGTATACCTCGACCAGTGTTGGGAATAAAGGCCTATGAAACAAAAATGAATAAGACAATGAACAGACTATATCAAGAATCTTACAAAAGCTCAATTATAGCTTGTAAGATGCTAAGAGGTTAAACTTAATGCAACAAAAGCTGTATCTACCTCAACACTTGTTGTGTAAAGGCCACCGGCAAACTTCTCCATCTCACTCTTTTTACCCTTCACAACTGGTATCGCCAGGTACTCTTCATATATTCTTCTATATAATTCCAATATATCAAGAACCTAAAGTAAAAAGGAAATCACATATCAACAATGAAAGATGATAATAAAGGAAATAGCTCCCATAATGCATTAAAATTATAGAAAGAAGACTAATGGCTAGAGAACTGAAGCAGAGGCTGCATGTTAAAATCACTATTATAAGTGCTTTAAGCAATCATTGAACTCCACAAAATATCTCTGAACAAATAATATAATAAAAAACAGAAAAAATATGGTGTACAACTTTAAGGCTAAGCAGAAACCACAAAAAGGAGTGAAATGTGAAAAGTAAGAGACATGTCAATCTGAAAAACTAAATACCTCTGCATCTGCCTCATCCTTGGTTGCAAATGCTGTGTGCCCTTCTTGCCAAAGGAACTCTCGGCTCCTACAATCAGCAATGGGAGAAAAACATAAAGATATAAGCATTTAAAATTATCCTGAGCTAGCTTGATGGTAGGTGTTTTGAGGGCAAGGAGAGAAGTATTCTCATTTTCAATATCTCTTCTAGGGTCTGCTCTATTTCTGGTCTAACAAAGATGACTAACTGATTTACACTGTCATACAGTGAAGATATTTAGCATATGACAATATATTCTCTTACAAAGTTTTTCTAATGAAAAACGAAAACTTAAAAGGCAATGATTTTCCTTTTCTAAACTCTTCCTTTTTTGGTCCCATGTCATGAAAAAAATGTAGAAACAAAACATAGCGACAGAAGACAAACTACCTAATGAATGGAGTTGGATGGCTGAACTCCCATCGAACAACATTGCACCACTGGTTCAGCTTTAAAGGTAAGTCACGGTGTCCTCTTATCCACTTTGAGTAATAAGGATACATAACAGTCTCACTTGTGGGACGGATTGCAATAGGAACCTCTAAGTCGGATTCTCCAGATTTTGTAACCCATGCAACCTAACATGAAAAGTAAGGTTAGGAGTATATTTTTTATAGAAATTTACCCCCCGTAATATGGTTTTGTAATAAATGCTGATAAATGACAAACAGCTCAAAGAATTAGCTGGGAAAAAAGAAGTCCAGAGTTAATTAATGGGAAAGCATAACATTTTTGATTAAGAGGTACAATCGCAAACTATAATATTTTTAGTAAAAGGTACAATCGCCTTAATTCAATAATGCCTTTTATTCAATTCACAAAGTAACACATACAATCACTTCCTGGAAAATGAAGACTAACCAAATAATAACTTTGCCACAACAAAAAGATGATTTTAAAACAGACACACACACAAATAAGACATCTGGTTAGCTAAACCCAACCACAGTGTGTAATGTGATATGCATTTTGGATGCAAAAATCATGCTAATAAAATTCGCTTACTAACCTCCGGAGCAAACCCCTCAATGTGATCCTTCTCTCTTTGCAATACACCAGGAGATACGAAAAGTGGGAAATAGCAGTTCTTGATCTTCATCTTTTTTATTTCTTTATCAAAAAAATCCTGCATAATTGACATCATCATAACAAAGAAGAACATCATGAAAGACATTAGGTTAGGGTATAGAAAGAATAAGGATCTACAACACACATTATCTTGAGCTGAACACAATAAATAAGTAGGACTCAATAGTAATCTAAATCCATAATTATATAGCATCATCCAACCTTGAATCACTTATGCATATTGTTGAAAAGAGTAGTAGTTATGAGTCGGAGAGTAAGAATTTTAAAAACTAGAAGAAAGTGTCAGTATATGACAATTTAAGAAAAGAAGTGAAGAACATGAACTTTCAACGTTAAAGCTTATAGATAATACATATTTATACGTGTTATCAAGTTCATGGGACAAACTCAGTCATAATTTCTGTGGATTATATTATTATAAAGAAGCCCATCTAAACATAACTGATCTAAAACAATATGAACGCCGTGCCAATAAGCATGTTCCTCAAAGGAAAACATGACAAACAACTCTTAAGTAAATAAACTTACTTGCATGGTTTCCCAAATCGACATTGTCCATGGCCTTAAAATGTAGCAACCAGAAATGTCGTAGTACTCGATCATTTCTCCACTAACAACCACCTAAAAGCTCAAAAAAAACAAGAAGTAAGAGCACATAACTTCAACACCAGGACATAATCGTAGACCTTTGATCAAAAGTATAGATTAATTAATTATTCTGGACACCACCAGAGTCTCAATTTAAAAGCAATTTTATGTCTAACAGTAAGAAGAAAATATTGGCAAGTAACTCTAGAAGTGCTATTCTGAGAAACATGCAAGAAAGTTTAAATCAAAATAATGAATTTGCTGACAAGTTGAAGATTTATCATGTAGAACTTGTATAAAGTAATTTCCCAACCCCCAACCAGATGATTCATGTAGACTAAGAGTTTAATAGTGTGTGATGTTTACAAATACCTTAAAAAGGGAATTCTAAAGAAAAATGTAAGACGTACCTCAGAGTACCACTCTCCAAAATTTTCATCCTTCTTGTAGGAAAGACCAAGTCCAGTCTCTTTCTTCACTTCCTTCTTTTTACCCCCTGAAACATTTCAAAATTTCAAACCATGAAAGTAAAACAATAGACAAAAGACCTGAACTGCATAAGAAACAAAATCCAAGTATTTAGATCAGAGAATGTTAGAAATTTGAAATGCATACTAACCACTCTTGGCATTTGGTTTCTTCTTAGCCTCATTGGAAGCCATATACTCCAAATTCAGTTACAATTCCTGAACACCAAATTACCCACTACATAAATTCTTGAACGTGAATTACTCGTCAAAAACATAACTTTAAGATGAATTAACATCGAGAGAGTTTTCATAACAACAATGATTTCTCATACACAACCCCAGAAAGCGAATTACTGTGCAACATCAAACAAAGAGAGAAATTCGAGCAAATAAAATGAAATCAAATACTCAAATAGATAATAAATGAGAGAGTTCCTACAGATAATGATAACAATTCAAATATAGAACTTAAAATAGTCCATTAAATCTGAAAACTCATAAATAAATACTCAACAGGTAAGTCGAGAATAATACGAATCGAATTCCCATCAACATAAAGTAATCATGAAAAAAATATAAAGTGAAAGCAATAATGCGATTCGATATGCATCAAAGATTTGATAATTAAGCGTAAAAACAAAGCAATCGATACTTGATTCCTAAGGCAACAATGGGAATAGAGAAATCGTTAGTAGCAATACCTTCTCTTCACTGCGAAAATGGTTATAGCCGCCGATAGTCAACTCTTCGCAGGGTGGAAGCCTAAACCTTTAGCACTTGGATCGATTGGTCAATATACCTAATGAAAGGCCAAAACCGGGAAATCACACATATGTCTGTTGGGAATCAATTTAATTAGTCAAATACAGTCTATAATTTTGCTCAAATATTCGTTTTGTCCTAATTGGACTCCTTTTTTTCTTCTAAAAATGTATTGTTATGTTTGTTTGTAAGTTTATATTTGGTATATGAATATTAATTTTGAGTGTCTAATTTATTTTTAAATTTAAATTTAATTATAAAATGACTTAATAATTTTAAGAATAATCCAGAGATTATAATCATATGATTAATACTATTGGATTATAATATCATAAATTATAATCTCGGGATTATAATCCTTACAAACAAACATAGTCGAACTAATCTTTATCTAATTAAAATTAGGAAATTAAATTAAATTTTATAATTTATGTTGAATATACTTATACTTGGACATACATATTTTCTCTACTTTCTTCAATAATCAAATTTAACATGTTTTAAGTAATTTTTCTTAATACAACCATTTCTTCAATAATCAAATTTAACATGTTTTACAGTATTATCCACAACTCTAATTAGTCAATGATCAATAATTACATAAAATAATTTTTATCATAATATTTCTATAATTTTACCGAGTTATTTTAGTTGATCACAAATTAATATCGAAATTCTATATTTTTTGATACAATATATAAACTATTCGTATTTCATGAAATATATACAATTATAATTTAAGTACTCAATTATTTATATTAAGTAATTGCACATTAACTTCATCAACAATGATTTAGAAATAACACTCCCAATAAAAACTACGTACAATCATTGTTAAACCATTTATATAAATAATAAATTGACAATATTTATCATTAAAATTTACTTATTTAACAAGAGTAGGATTTGCCCAAAAATAAGATGGATCAATGGTTTAACAAAACTAATGATGGTAAGAGAAACACATTAAAAGTTTTCAAATTTATAAATTTTTTTCTAAAGATCTTTTTTATTATAGTATGATTTTTTTAAGAATAAGTCTACTATCACATAAAACCAGTCACATACTGCTCGTTATCCATGTTAGTAAACTAAATATGTGATATTTGTATCAATTTTTATAATTTATAAAGTGTAGTATGAAATTGTGTAAACTTGTACTTGAATAAATCAATGAATTGAATGTCAATTTTTATTACATTCTCTATAATTTCAATACATAAATAAAAGTGAAAAAATTATATATATAAATATTACTTAAGTAACCAATTTAATATGTAGTGGTTCAGTTTTAAGTGAAATAGTTCATATTCGAAACTCGATTTAAAGGCTCATGATAGGTCCGAGTAATGATTCGAGTCGAATTTGGAGCAAAAATATAAATCACTTATCGAATCCCAGTCGAATTTGAGCTCAATTTAGTCGAATTTGAGCTCAATTTTTTCGAATCGATCCGAATCTGAGCATAAAATAGTTCGCTGCTGAAATTTAACTCGTTTACACCCCTACATTTGAGTAACGCTAAGACACCAATTATACACAAAAAATTGTGCACACATTCCTCTGTGTTTATAGGACAAATTAATGCTTAAAAGAATAGGAAAGCAACTATTCAAAGCATTTTAAACTTTTAACAAGCACTTTTGATTGCAATATTAATCTAAGTATTTACATGTACAAAAAGTTATAAAAAAAACAAAAGAATGGATATCTCTAACCATTCTAATACCAAAACAAACCTATAAACAAAAGAATGGATTTCTTTAGCCATTCTAATACCAAAACAAACCTATGTCACAGGTGCACACTAAGCACAAGATCTGACATCAAAGTGAAAAAACAATAAAATGTACTAATAAGATGCAGCAGCCAACTCCAAATCTTTCTGATTGCCTCCAAAGAAGTTGGCAACAATAGTGCCAACATCCTCCAACCCAACACCTATGCACAGCGGATTAGCCGGAGTCCTAACAGAATCATCGAGTACTCCAGCTTGAATACCATCAATGGAATTCAACACTTTCACATTAGGCGCACTGCGGCATTTTCCCATGCACTTGCACCCAACAACTGAACCTTCACTGCCTACTGCCTTCTGAAACTCTTCCAACAATAGCGCAGAGCCTGATTTCTTGCATTTCCCACCCATGCAGACCTCAATTTTCCTAGTTGATTCCCCTGTAACTAAACTATTTCCTTCATTACTACCAAGATTATCTACTTTGCTAACACTTGTACAATTTCCGGTGCTGCAGCATTTTTGCCCGGAAATTTGTGAACTGCGAACCTCCAAATCCCTTTCCTCGGTCATGTTCCCTCCTTGAACCAGAGTGTTTGATTGCAATGACTCGATTATTGTTCCTGCTTGTGCCGGCTTGCTTGCAATGACTGGTTGTGATTCATTTGGCAAAGATCGCGATAGGGATTCACTTTTCAGGCGGCTCATGTCAACTACCTCTCCACATTCACCGTCACTTGATTCTGAAGAGCTTGAGTTTCCTTTACACTCAAGCCTGTTTTGCATCTGCTCAGCTTTTAATTTGGCCTTCTCTTCTTTTCTCTGCCTCTTCATTTCCTTTTTCTCTGCTTTTAGCTGTTGCAGTTGTCCAAGTAACAAGTCTGCAGCTTCCTACACATAATGTAATTAAAAACAGGTTAGATAAAATTCTAGCGAGCAACTAAGATAGTATATATCTCTCAAACATCACCGGGTAATCAAGAAGAAAAAAAATGAATTACCAATGAAAGTAACAAAGGGAAACAATCAAATAGTCAAAATGTTCATACTCCAAATATTCTGTTCAAAATAATAATAAATTTATGTATGTACCTTGTATTTGGATACTATAATAACTGGATAAACAAAGACTATGTTATGAAATTAACATTTACTGAGGTTCATCCCGTAAATGAAGTATAAGACTCTGTCTCATTCGTCCTACTACTTTAGGCACATTGATCAATAAGTTATTAAATAATTCTCACCCAAATGCATTGTTAAATTGATAATCACCATCAAATTAAATAAGATTTTGCAAGCTAAATTCTAAGCCAAAATTCAAAATTTTCAAATTAAAAATAAATAAGAAAATAGTCAAGACTCTTACCGAAATCATCTTTCCTTTAACTTGATCAGCCAAACCTTGATCAGGATCCAAGCCAAACCCCATATCAGAAAACATAGAAATGTCCTTGGACAAGCCCTTCAACAATTTCAACCTCTTCTTCATCTTCTTCTCGTTACTAGACAACTCCTTCTCTTTCTCTTTCAGAGCACCACCGCCACACCTGATCACCGACGAGTAATACTGCAAATGCCCATCATCGCGAAACCCGTTAAAAATTCTGGGTTTAACAGACACTCTCAAATCTCGACGACGACCCAGAGTCCGACACTCGCCCGAACAACGAGTTCCGGCGACAATTGAATCACCAAGAAAAGAGGGTTTAAAAACAGAGGGGTGAGAACGGGCATCGATTCCAGCGCCAGAGAGTCTCGGAAGCGGCCGGAAAACTACGCCGGTGACCTCCATTTTAATCTCTATCTATAATTGTTTTTATTATTTATATTCAGTTATTGATTTCACGCTGAAATTCTCTCACCCAGACCCACCTTCATAGAGAATCCGCAAGGTTGAAGCTATCAGTTTCCCAAAAGGTTTCTTATACGTGAAGGCAACAAGATGCTTCAAATTAACTGTTTTCCACGTGGACGGCTGGGATTTATTCTCTAGGCGTTTTATTTGACGTGGCACCTGATTTAGCTTAGCACTCGCGCGCTCGTGACCGTTTTCAGTTGGCCACGCTCTTTCTGCTTCATGACATGCGTATATATTTAATTTCCGACGTTGGATGGATCGGTGCGGGTTTTAACGGCCGCAGATCATGCCATGTTGGTGCCAGGTAGACTGCCACATGGGGAGTTTGGATACCTGCTTTGCGGCTTTCGTTATGTTAAGACAATAATACCCCTCCACGGCGGGCGGAGGGTCAAGATAGGCAGGTAGATAAATAGAGTGTTCCTTTGTTGACCACGTGTTTTTTTTTAATTGTTTTAATTTTGGTCATATTTTGTTGACCATGTTAACTCACCCATGTAAGACTTGATTCAGCTTTTATTGTTTTTTGATATGCAAATGGGGCGGTGTATATGAATTACTCACTCCGTTCAAAATTAATTGTTTAAGTTTAATTTTTTAAATCAAATTAATTATTTTTAAAATTAATAATTAAGCATATATAAATATATTTTTAAAATTATAAAAATTAAGATTAACAATAAATTATATATACTTTCTTTTAGTTATAATTTTTTCACCTATATTTTAACAAAATAATAAAAAGATTAATTTTAAAAATGGTCAATTTGACTTTAAAAAATCAAAACTAAACAATTTATTTAGGTTAAATGACTTAACATATGAGTCCACCCTGAATTGAATAGATGAGTCCACCCACTGAATAGAGCTTCAACGTTTAATACTTTAATTATACTTGATAGCCCGTGCAATGCACGGGCTAGTGTGAGTAATGAATTGTGTAATTTACTAACACGATCGTGCTCGAAATTAAAAACATATTATACGTTATAACAAATATGTAAATATAAAATTATAAATATGTAAATAATTATGAAATTGTTATTTACACAACTGAAGATGAATACACACCTGAAGATTTTTATATATAACTAATTCATAACATAAATTTTAAATACTCTGTACGAATTCACAACAAAATTTTTTTAAATTGAACATCAAGATTACAAACGCTATCAAACCTAACACAACCAATTTACATCTTGAAATTTAAACATCATATAAAAATACAATATTATATCTTCCAAAGATTTAAGCTCCCTTTAGTCCGGTGATCTTCTTTTCGATTTGCTATCTTGAAATTGAGTTATTCATCCCTATAAAATAAAGCAATGTACCATTTTTGACTTCATATCAATGTAGTATCCAATTTTCTCTCACTTGCACTCTTGGTAGGAAAGTAAAGAAAAAGAAAAAGATATAAACCATTGCATGACTTCTATCATAAACATGTAAAGGCTAACTTTTAGAAACATAAAAGGGCACCATGAACCCAACAAAATGCAGTTGTTTGGGTTTATAAAACACTATATTTTTTATATAGTATATAGTATGGTAATACTTTCAATTCTTTATCATTTAAAAAAACTAAAATAAATTCCCCTAGAATAATTCGGAAGAATCCACGAATTTGGATTCATGGATTTGTTGGGATTCGTGGACCTAGAAGAATCCTCACTTAGTTATTTCTTACGGTGTATAAAAATATATAATAAATAAATAAGATCACCCTAAGCGCTAGTTGCCCCATCCATTGCATAGGTACGCCTACTGATTTTTATAACACTGACTCAAATAACTTTTGCATTTCAGTCTCTCCTTGATAAAACAATTCTGCAGATATGCTAATACATGACAAAGAACTCTCACCAAAAATATTGTATGTGACGGTTGAACTCCTACTGCAGGTGACGTAAGTACAATACCTGCTATTTGGTTCTCAAGTGCAGGGTCAAGTGCTGCCTACATTGATAAATGCCAAATTAATCCCAAGCTTTAGATATTAGTAAATGGGGTTTATTAAATTGAAAGTTCAAAAATTCATTATCAAGTAGTCTGAAACACACAACATTGTTAGCAACCTCACCTTAAAGATTATAGCTGCACCTGTCGAGTGTCCAAAGCAAAAACATGGAAGCGGATTCTCAGCTAAAACCTTCCCAATAAATGATTTCTACATAAAATTACAGACAAATAAGGGAATTAACCTTTTAGCAGATTACATTAATGTAGCAAGTATCTTTGCATTTTGTGAATGAACCTAAAGCATACCACATCCATAACAACATCATCAAAAGAGTGAACATAACCCATCACTTCCACCATGTCTTGAATAAAATAAGGAATATGATTTATATGTCGATAAATCTATGACAAAAATGAATTGCGACTTGCAAAAGTACAAAGTTGGATACTAAAACTATAATTATCATACAAATATTCAAACAAATTTTAATTGTTAAATGATAGTATTAAATGACTTTCTTAATTCATGTGCAAAAACCTTAAACGACAATCTTTTAGGAACGGAGGTAGTATCAAATACCATAAAATTTAGTTTCAATTTCAGCAGATTCAAAGACCAATCCCAACTTTCAGCTTTAAATTTGAAATCCAAAAACTCCAAAATCCAAACCAAAAAGCTTCCTCTTTCATTTACAACTAACACCGAAAACCCAAAGGAAAATTCATCAAATGAGATTGTATACATGGTACTTTTTTTATAATAAGTAATTTTCATATAGATTTTTCAATACATTTTTGCATGAAATATGACTTACATTTGTAAATATATTGAATAATAAATTTAATAATGTCGAAAAAAAGATTCATAATATGCTCGTGTATAAAACACTGATATATCAACACCTCAAATGATAATTGCACTCGCAAATGGTAAAACATGCTACCTTATTGTAGTGTGTAATCCTAAAAAAATCTATTTGATGGGCTTTCAAGTATAATTGTTGATATTTTTATATCAACACCTGGTCAAATCTGTTTTGGTAAGCATTAGAAATATGAGATCTGAATACGACTCAAATCTAATCTTAGCATTAATTAGATTTAAAATCAGTCCCAATAACATGAAAGCTAATTCAATCCAAAAAAAAGTATCCAAAAAAATCCAATAAAGATTATATCAATTATGAGAACACCTTTATTAAATTTTTACGTTTAAACACACAATTACAGGTCTCTCCTAAGAATAAGTTCAGCTACTTCGCTCATCCTTTCAGCAAAGGCACTGATGATCCACTAAATTTCATCACACATGTCAATTCATTAGATAACTCCATCAGAACCTTGACTCTTTGTATCACTCCTCTGAAGCACATCTATATTTCCTCCGTTACAGCTGATCCTAAGAACTCTTCCCCTATATGAACTTTCTGATGTTCTACACAAATCACTAATGGAAGCCACAGAAGCTACAAAATTAAGGCGATGCTTTGATGTAAGAGGTTGGCAATGCAAAGCTCTCCTTGAGAAAGCAGAGGAAGGAGTTTTAACTCCACAAATGCATTGCAGTCGCCATGTCAAATCAGGTAAGTGAAATATGTTAAGGGTCTAATGGATCTGTGAAGATGTTAATAAGAAAATTTGACTAATTATGTAAGCTAGTGATTCCCAGCAGCAGACAGAACCAAATGCTCTCCCTGCTAAGTGAAATTTTGTAAGACTGTCCAGCGGAGTAGCTCTTAATATAGAAAATGCATGTAAATAAATGACCTGCAGATTCGGAAAATTTTAAAAGTTGCATCTTTTATACTCTGCCAGACATCTAGTAGTTACTAATGAAGCTAAAAGTTTAATCTTTTATAATTCTTGGGATACCGGCCTGCTAGATCTATGCGTACTTTCTTATGAAATTGCGGTGTACCAAATGACGAATAGAGAACATACAACATATGACACACTAAATGAGATGGAGGGAGTACTTTCGAAATCATGCCAAACCATGATCTGCAATCTAGTAGCATCTAATATATTTTCTTCAAAAACATTTACTGTTTATGCTTATGTTTTACACGTTGTTAAAGGTGAGCTTAAGCCAAGGCCCAACAAAGCTCACCTAGAGCAAGTTGTTTGTTCTCAATCTCAGCACCTTCAATCTGACCTGTGCTTTGTGGGTTTAAGATTTAAACTCAATAGCTGGCTTAGCACGCTTCAATGGACCTTTTTTTTCTAACTGACCCGACAATTTAGAGTTCGGGAATCAGTTGTACTTTAATTATTGAATGTTTTCTGGTGGATAAAAGCAAAAGAATAATCCTAAGGAATCACCTGATCTGTGCCGGTCTTCCCTCATTTCCTCAATAGCAACAGCTCCTCTTCCCATTCTATCTAAGTCCCTGTCTCTCCTTTCTATTCCAACCCCATATTTTTCTTTCGATCTTCTTTTTTCTTATTCCAGCTCGCTCTATCATTCTGCTTTCTCATATCAAAACTTATAATTTATCTCTATCTCTGTTTTATCCCAAATTAATCTATCACAAAGGTATTAGCCACTAATAACAATACAAAGGAGATGAGATTTTCATGAGATACCTGGAAAAGCTCGGCACAACCATGATAAGCTAATGCAGATCCTACTATTTTGAAATCAATTAGGATAATTTAAGCTTATCTGTATTGTGTTTGATAAGCAATTTAGGGTACAATCGATTTATGCTTGCTCAGATTAGGGAAACTGTAATTGTTCAGTTCGGAAAAGATTTGTTTGTCAACATGTAGAAAAATTCTTCATGATGTTAAAGGTATCAAAGTGACCATTGTATTACAAAATTATACTGATTAAAGCTAAATTTTAATACATAATATTTTAAAAACAAAAAAGGGTGCATTAAAAATTTCTGAATTCAACAACAAAAAAGTTAAATTTCTTCAAAAATTAAAAGCTAAATTTCATTCAAAAATAAAAAAGGGTAACATTAAAAATTTCAGAATTCAACAAATAATAATAAAAAATTAGTTATTATAAACCTGAGTCCAAGATTAAGGGCATGGTAGAGGCGCTGATGAAGTTTGAACATATGACCACTGGTTCACCCCTGGAGATTAGTCAGAACATAGACACACAATTGATATTGAATATTAATCGAGTGCTCTGTGATTTGGAGGTGCTTGATGATTAAGCCTCAGAGATCTCAAATTTCCACAGTTGTTTTGGGAATGTTTTGAGAATAGCAATAATGCCCTCTTTATAAAATTGGAGTATGAAATGCAAAAGAGATAAATATTGGAAACAACCTGAGTTTGGTGGGCTTGGGTTTGCACTTGTTGACCAATGACTTCTTGACGTCGTCAGCTGGGTAGAACTTAGGTGGCTTCGCGGGTGGCTCGGCAGTCGCCGGCTTCTTGTCGTGCCTTGGAAATACGCCGCCGTTCTTAGCCTTGAATGCCCATTACCCTCTTGTGGTACGTCGCCGACCTGGAATACTTTCCAACATCGCAAATCAGATTTGGGTTACGGCTTTTCTTTGTTGTTTGCGTTGTCGAAGTTTAGGGTAAATCAGAGATCGAGTAAAGAGGTTTGGGATGCGTGTGGGAGGAGGGAGAGAGAACAAAAGAAAACTGAGGAAATCGATTTCACGGAGACGGGGAAGGGAAGAAACTGAAGTGATTGAAGAGAAGGCAGCGAAGAAGTAACGGATGGTTTATGACCGCGGAAGAGGAAGAGATTTGACCAACTCGGTAAATAACTCAGATAAATTGATTAAATTAATTTTGAATCAATTTTAAATTAGAATTACTTTTGCTGTATTTATATATAAGGTATTGATTAAGAAGAAAGTAGACTTTATCAGTCTACCATGAACATAAATTGGGATAGTTTTGGTTCATCTTTGAGGTCGGTTTTATTACGTTATCGAAATTTTTTAGTTCTGATCGAATAAGCTGTCTTTTATATATTCTGAAATGGTGGCTCAAAAATATTTTCCGTCCAAAAAAGCGTTAAGAATCTTGGTATGTGAGTTGACTTGACTTTTTTGCTTACATGGATCTGAGAAAAAAAACACAAACATCTGAATTATTATATAATGAATACCAAAAAATTAACTACTTACTTTTACTAACAATTCCAAAACTAATAATAATAATAATAATAATTTCAAAATAATAATAATAATAATAATAATAAAAATACTATTAAAAGTCTGTTTTTAAAAAAAAATTAATTTTTTAGAATTTTTTTTATAAAATCTGTTACTTTTAAAAAAGTCTTTTTAAAAAAAAAATCTGTTAATTTTAAAAAGTCTTTTTAAAAAAAATTCTGTTTTATATATATATGAATATGATTAGATTCTCAATATATATAATTTTTATAAAAACAGAATTTTTAATTTTAAAAAAACAGAATTTAAAAAAAGGTTAATTTTAAAAAAACAGAATTTAAAAAAAACAGAATTTTTTAATTTTTAAAAACGTTAATTTTTAATTTTAAAAAACAGAATTTAAAAACGTTAATTTAAAAAAACAGAATTTAAAAAAACAGAATTTTAATTTAAAAAAACAGAATTTAAAAACGTTAATTTAAAAAAACAGAATTTTTAAAAAACGTTAATTTTAAAAAACAGAATTTAAAAACGTTAATTTTAAAAAAACAGATTTTAAAATAAACAGATTTTTTTATTTTTTAAAAAACGTTAATTTTAAAAATTAAAAAAATCTGTTCTTTTAAATTCTATTTTTTTAAAATTAAAAAATTAACGTTTTTAAAATTAGCGTTTTTAAAAAATTAAAAAATCTGTTTTTTTAAAATTAACGTTTTAAAAAAAAATCTGTTTTTTTTAAATTCTGTTTTTAAAAATTAAAATTCTGTTTTTTAAAATTCTATTTTTTTTAAATTAACGTTTTTTAAATTCTGTTTTTTAAAATTAAAAATTAACATATTTTAAAAATTAAAAATTAACGTTTTTAAAAATAAAAAATTCTGTTTTTTTAAAATTAACGTTTTTTAAATTCTGTTTTTTAAATTTAACGTTTTTTTAAAAAAATCTGTTTTTTAAATTCTGTTTTTTTAAATTAACGTTTTTTAAATTCTGTTTTTTTAAAATTAAAAAATTAACGTTTTTTAAAAATAAAAAATTCTGTTTTTAAAAAATTATATATATTGAGAATCTAATCATATTCATATATATATAAAAACAAAATTTTTTAAAAAAGAATTTTTAAAAGTAACAGATTTTTTAAAAAAACAGACTTTTTAAAAAAAGACTTTTTTAAAAACAGACTTTTAAAAAAAAACAGACTTTTAAAAAAAAGACTTTTTTAAAAGTAACAGATTTTATAAAAAAATTCTAAAAAATTAACTTTTTTAAAAACAGACTTTTAATAGTATTTATTATTATTATTATTTTGAAATTATTATTATTATTTATTATTATTATTATTAGTTTTGGAATTGTTTAGGTGAAAGTAGTTAATAGTTTTATCATTTGTGCTTTAATAATTCTCATTTTGTCTTTTCTCAGATCTATGTAAGCAAAAAAAGTCAAGTCAACTCAAGACATACAAGATTCTTAACATTTTTTGACGGAAAATCGAATTTGACCATTTTGTAATATATGAAAGATGATTTATTCGATCAGAATTTAAAAAAATTTCTAGAACTGAGAATGAAAACCTAATTCTAATACAAACGACTCAAAACGTTATTTATCCCAACATAAATTTATTCATCAAATGTAACACAAATACTCCATCATTATACTTTATTAGTCGACTAAGAAAATAAAATTATTTTTAAATATAACACAAATATTCTCTTAGTTTCGTTATATACGTGGTTTAAGATATAATCTCACATATTAAGAAATCTCATATATTTAGTAATTAATTTTGTTATAAAATTTCATTTTTACTCACCAGTATTCCTCCTCTCTCTCTCTCTCAATTAATCCTTACCTGTTCAATTTTTCGAGCTCATACAACTTTTCATTTTCTCTCTCGTTTTTTTTTATAATTCCCTGGTTAATTCTTCTAAAAATATGGAGAACGTCTTATATTATAGAGAAAAAAAAATCCTCTAAAACGATTTGTATAACAAAAAGAATGGACTAACTACTCCATCCGTCCCTTAATCTATGTTGGATTTTATTTTTCCCTAATTTTTTGTCGATTTATATAATCTAGGAGAATTAAGTAATTAACTAATTTTTTTTTCAAATTACCCCTCATAGAAAAATATTACAAACGAGAGAGAATGAGATAAATATGATAATTACAAAAATTTAAAAGTATTATAGACAATTGATATTATATTTAATGTTATATAATTATATTTTTAATTCTTGTACACAATTTTAAAACGATATATATTAAGACATGAGAGAGTATATTATAAGGAGAATGAAAAACAAGGAATTATTCAAATAATTTGAATTTACACAAGAAGAAATAGTTCCTCAGCTTCCTCACCTCACCCTAAATAATTGTTAAAAGATGGAGTGGTACTTAGAATCTCTAAACTCACATAATCTTTATAAAGTTAATAGATCCAGGGCACCCATAGAGGGGAGGGGAGGGGAGGGGAGGGGAGGGGAGGGGGTATATAAGTCTACTAGTTGGAAAGCTAAAAAGTGAAGGCAAGTTCGTTGGTTGCATTCACCATTTTCATATCTGCGTAAGGGGGTAGTAGTCCAATATGGAGTGGAGTGGAGTATAATCAATACAATAATGCTCCTCCATATCCGTTGCTTCATTTTCTGTTTAATTTGCTGTGCCATTTGCCATCGGGTAGAATATACGTACCCAGATGCTTTTTTATTTATTGCTTATGCGTGTGACTTCAGACTTATTAATGCCCACATAATTGATTGTCATAATATAATACTGTACATGTTGCTTTCTTATGCAGCAAACACTAGATTGATGGAAACATGTTGTTTATCCATTCTAGTATTTATTTTATACTGTAGTATTCAGGAAGCCAATTCATTACTGTAACTTTTAAATTAATGTAAATTTATTTACGTTTTGAAAAAATAACAACTTTGAACCCCATTCAAGAAAACAACAAGCATTAATTAATTAATACATGGCCGGTGGGGTGGGGGTGGGGTGGTGTCAGGCTGTCAGCCAAGGCCAAAAGCTTGTAAATTTTGTTGGCTGATGTACGTACTCCTCTTTGTTCAGTGCGACTGTGCATGGTCTTCCCCACTACTGGTAATTAAAAGGTTCGTTACTCATGTGTGGTCTCTGCTCCTCGCTTATGCCTCTCCACAAATCCACCCTATAAATCACAACATAAATTGAAAATAGAGTTGAGACCCTTATCCGGCATACTTGGATGCGGGATATTACAAGGGCAAAACATCTTGGTGTGTGGTCGTTAACTTATTACTGGTTATGTCCGAGTATAGATAGTATAACTAAATCTATCGCTGCCTGGTTATATGGACCTTGATCCTTTACCTTATTACTACTTCTTGTATCTCAAACACCACACTCCTTAAAAGAGATTCCTTTTAAATAACAAATGCATTCTGAATTCTTTCTTCAATTCTGGACAATTAATATTTCTCCACAAGTTCATTTCTCTTCTATCATATAAAAATTCAAAGATAAAAGCATAACACAAATATGAAGAGCAGGGGAAAAAGGCCATCTGATGCTTCCGAAAATGGAAAGGAAGATCGATATATCTAAGAAGTGGCACTGGTGTGTAGAGCTACCAGGGAGGCATATATACCACCCTCAATATTGATCAAATCTTGGTGCTTCCCTTTCTCTGCAATGACTCCATTTTTAACCACTGCAATCAAATCAGCACCCTTAATTGTGGACAACCTATGAGCCACTATCACAGTGGTTCTGTCCACCACAACTTTATCCAGTGCATCCTGAACCACTTTCTCAGACTCAGCATCCAGGGCGCTGGTGGCCTCGTCTAGTAGTAATATCTTCGGATCCTTCACTACAGCTCTTGCAATCGCCACCCGTTGCTTCTGCCCTCCAGACAATTGGACTCCTCTCTCACCTACTGCTGTATTATATCCCTGCAGTTAAGCAGCATTGATTAACTATTAAGCTTATTGTTACAACTTAACTGACCACCTTATCAGCAAAAACCAAGTAGCAGAAGTAGTGTTTAGAACCTGTTGTAAGCCACTGATAAACTTGTGAGCATTTGCCAACTCAGCTGCAGCTAAAATTTCAGTCTCAGTGGCATTTCCTTCCTTTCCATATGCAATGTTGGCTTGGATTGAGTCGTTAAACAAGATGGGCTCCTGGCTCACTAGACCCATCTGCTGCCTTAACCATTTTAACTTCAATTTTTTTATTTCGACTCCGTCTATCATGATATGACCCAAGTCAGGGTCATAAAATCTTTGCAACAAAGAGATCACTGTGGATTTCCCGCTCCCACTCTCTCCAACTAGAGCAACAGTCTGATTCATGTAGTATAATTAATAGAAGTCAGAGTTTGCGATGCATTTCTAAAATTAATTTCTGACTTTTAGGTCGATCCAAAACGTTGTGCAAGGTTTCCATGCATAATGCATCATAGTATTAAATGGAACAATGCATAGTGATAATCATTTTGAGAGCATGTTGATTGGTGGGAATGCACCAAACATGACTTATGACAGAGTTACATTTTTATACCAAGAGTGAAAGACAAGAAATGATGCGGGACAGACCATATACATTCCCAACAAAAAAAGTACTATTGTACCTTACCACAGGGAATGACTAAGCAGAGATCTCTGAAAACTTGAACATCGGGTCTTGTGGGATACTTAAAACTTACATGCCGAAACTCAATATCTCCCATCATATTTTCAACTGTGGTTCCGGAGTCGTCATCAGCAGATTCTATTTTCGACTTCTGGTCTAGAAGTTCAAATATTGAAGCGGCAGCACTCTTGGTTTTGCCAGTATCAGGAGCAAGGGCGCCTGATTGAGAAATTCCAGCGGCTGTCATAGTTAGACCGAAGAAAACCTGCAAAAAATCAGGATAAGAGAATAAGATAGCATAATGAATATAAAAAGAAAAAGAAATATTTCATGGATCAGATGAAAACTATTAAACTACAACCAAAAACAGATAGAAATCTAATAAAAAAAAAGTGACAGAATTGAATACATATGATTATTGAAAGCCTACCTGAAAAACTTCAGGGACTGTTGTCTTGCCAACCTCAACAAGTCGAGCTCCAGCATAAAAACAGGTAGCGTAGACTGAAAATAGGAAGAACATGGACAGCCCAAAACCTGTTCCGTTAATAAACCCTTGTCTTATTCCAGCTCTCAGAGGGCCTTCAGATTTCTTTTTGTATAGTTGCATGAATAATGCTAGAGATACAAACTATTCTACAAACATTTACAAAATGTCAATGTGGTTTACTCACTCCACCTCGAACTTTTTTATGCAACAAAGACTACATTGAAGTAATTTGTTGATCAATATGCTGAGGTGGAGTATGCCACATCAGCAGTTTGTAAAATGTTTGTAGAATAGTTTGTGTATGTAGCATTACTCTAGTTGCATTATCTTCTCTTCGGCACAAAAAGAAGCAACTGTTCTAATACTCCCAACTGCATCGCTGGCGACTTGACTTGCATCCTCGTACAATTTCTGTAAGCATTTCCATATTAATGAAATTAATTAGTAACATCAGACTCAAGTTAGGAAATGATGGTACCTTAAAGCTCCATGCGAAACCTCTTTCCAGATGAGAAAGCCATTAATTCATGCATCTACTTTAATTTGTAATTTACCAATTTTGTTTTCCTCCATCAACCAAAGTTTGAAGCTAACCTTTGCATTAGCAGTAACTCCACTTGTGAAATTTATTTGAAAATACCCACTCAGTCCTAGTAGAGGTAGCATGATAAGAATTACAAGAGCCAATTGCCAACTTGCTTCGAAACCAATAACTAAACCAGCAATAGCAGTTGTGGTGTTCTGAACCAGCAAACCTAATGTGTCCTCAACCAGGCCTCGGACGGATGCTGCATCAGCAGAAAGCCTAGCACCTATTGCACCACTCGAGTTCTCTGTTTTGTCAAACCAACTTATCTCCATATGAACCACTTTCTCAAAGCACATTAATCGGATTCTTCTGATCAACTTGCAGCCTGCCACACCAAAAAAGTACATTCTTAATGGCATTGTCAGAAAACTCCCCACGCCAAGAACAACAAACATTAATGCCCAGAACTCTGAATCCTCTTGAAGTTTATGATCTGACTCATAGAAAGTCTTGATACTTCTCGAGAGAAGTAATCCAAAAATTGGATATATTAAACCATTTGCCACTGCAGCCATCAAACCTAATAGTAGCACTGGAATTTCTGGCTTGTTCAAATTGGCCAAGCGGCTAAGTGAGACTTTTTCTACTACTTTTGAGTGAGCTTCTGCAACAGCTTTCTCCAGGACACTGGTTGCAGGGGGTACGCCGAATGAAGCTGAAAATGAGCGACAGCTACTGTTTCCAGTTCCTGATGATCCCCGACTTATGGATTGCAAGATGGATTTAACAGAGTCCAGATTGACGTCTGGTCTGTCCTGATAAGTCACGACCTCGTTGCTAATTTCCTGCAGCCTTACAAGCTGGCAGTATGTTCCTTCAGGATCTTGTAGCAGCTCAGATGCAGAACCTTATTAGATGAAAGGCATATGAGTTTAGAAGCATTCATTTTAGGAAATATGAAACAACTCTAGTGATGGCATAATAAACCATTAACTCAACTGGTACTCGTGAATATACAAGGATCCAGCAAAATCTAGGAAATGAAGGTAATATTTTCAAAACACTAAACCTTTTTCAACAATCTGTCCTCCATAAATAACGGCAATAATATCAGCACCCTTTACTGTACTCAGGCGATGGGCTACTATGACAGTGGTTCTGTTGACCATGACCCTATCCAATGCCTCTTGCACAATCCTCTCAGATTCTACATCAAGAGCACTTGTAGCTTCGTCCAAAAGTAGAATTCTGGGGTCTTTCACAATTGCTCTAGCTATTGCAATTCTTTGCTTTTGGCCCCCAGACAACTGAGTTCCATGCATACCAACCATCGTATCTAGTCCCTGAATATGTATGTACACTAATGAGGAGCTGGAGAGGTCAAAGTAGTTAACTTAATTTAATCGGAAAACCTATATGAAGAGGAAGAAGTAATACTACTTTTTTTAAAAAGCTAATACGACTTGAAGCCATATTGCTATTCAATTCCCTACTTTTTAGCTAGTATGAACTGAAAGATAGAATCTTTTGTGATAAATATCATTATAAAAAGCTGACAGAAATATCCACTACGATTTTCAGTCCATGGCAAAACCTTCCTGTATAAAAAGGGACTAGTTGTATACACCAATTCATTTATAGGGAGTTTTGTTAGATATTATTAACATTGAAGTTAAAACAGAAATGTTTAAATCATTTCAAGATCCAACCTGAGGAAGTTTATCTATAAACTTAGCAGCGTTGGAAAGCTCAGCAGCAGCTTTAATTTCTTCAAGGGTTACGCCATCCTTTCCGTACGCAATATTGTCTTTAATGCTTGAAGCAAACAGTACAGGTTCCTGGCTAACAAGACCAATTTTACCTCTGATCCAACTGAGCTGGAACTCTTGAGATTTGTATTGTCTATTAGAACTTCACCTGCTTGTGGATCATAAAACCTCTCTATCAGATTGATCACTGTTGATTTCCCACTTCCACTGTGTCCTACCAAAGCTGTGGTTGTTCCACTCGTTATTGAGAGAGAGAATCCATTAAATATTCTTTCATCTGGTCTTGATGGATAACTAAAGTAAACATCTCTTGATTCAATGTCACCATAAATGTCATCCAACTTCTGTCCCTTGGTATCATACGAATCTATTTCTGGTTTTCTGCAGATGACTTGAAACAGTTTAAAAGCTGCAACTTGTCCAGCAGTAAATGCAGTCAAGCATGGAGATGTCTGTCCTAATGAACTAGGGAAGTTGAATACGTAGCAAATTTTTGTAATGTTTCCCAAGACATGGCAAAAAAAAAATTATATCCATTAGAAATATCATGTATGCATGTTAATGAAAATTTGAATCATAGAGAGTAGAGAATTAATGAAAGAAGAAATAAAATTAATAACTCACAGAGAGCCAGTCAACACGGCCATGATTACATTTATGACCTCTCCTCCAGTATAATCTTTGTCTAAAATCATTCTCCCTCCAAACCACACAGCCAAAGCATAACTACTGTATAAAACCAACATAAATATGCCCGAACCCAACCAAGCAGCCAAGCCCTCTTGCACACCAGATATATAAGCTTTGTGAAGAGACTTATCAAATTTAGCAATAGCTTGTCTCTCCCCTGTAAATGATGCAACCTGAATCCGGAAGCCGTTGTTCATGAGTACATGCATTCAAAAATTAGTGAAAGACTCGAGAGTAGAGACCTATCGCCATCCCACTTGTACTTACTGTTCTAATTGAGCCAATAGTCTGTTCCACTATGATTGCTGCTTCTGAATAAGATTCTTGTCCGCGGGACATTAGCTTCGTCACAAAAATAGTCATGACACCAACAGCAATGACGATAGGAGGTAGTGAAGACATTAAGACGAGGGCAAGAACCCAGCCCTTACTAAAGGCTATCACAAAGCCTCCCAAGAATGTAGCTACTAACTGTATGAATTTCCCAAGCTGCAGTTTTTTGTCAATGATACAACTATCATTTTTTAATTTGAAATCATCGGCATTATTATATATTGGATCTGTTTTGACATAGTTGAGGTACCTTTTGGCCCATTGCAAGTTGAATAATAACAGTATCAGCTGACATCCTCTCAACAACTTCTCCGGTGTTAATTTCTTTATCAAAAAATTCAATATCTTGCCTCAATATAGCCTTCAAGTATAAAGTTCTAACTCGTGCGGCCTGTCTCTCCCCTGTGACCATCCAGCAAACCACCTCTGTTGAGATGCGAGCATGGATTTCTCAGTCTTTATATACTTAAAATGGTATGTGAATGAGCAAGTAGATAGCCTAAAATACTTACGGGAAAATGCTGCAACACCTGACCCCAGAGCCAAGTACACGTACTTGAGGGATACCTGAAGACAAACTCATTTATTAGCTAGCTAGGTAACTAATCCACTTCTTCGTTCTCCATTCCTTAAAACTTGGATAAACGAGAAGAAGAGTAATGCATCGCCAAATTTAAAGAAATTATTGAAAAAAGCATTGATTAAAGCGAAAAGAATTAAAACTAATAGTAATTATAAGGAATCTCTTGTAATTATTCAGCAGATACTGTAAAACTATATTATAAGTTGCATGATACCTTGGAAACCACATGAACTACTTGTGTGGTATCCACAGTCTCTCCAAACGTATCAACCAACTCCCCAAAAATAAAAGTCATGAGGGGCAAGGAGATCCCATTTCCTATAGCAGTAATTGTGCCGACAAACATCAATGCATAGTCGATGCAATCAGCAAATAAGAACAGCTTGTAAAATGGAACTGTATTGGCAACGTCCTTCTTTTTGCTCTTATCAGAATCTTGCAGGTCATAAGACCTTTCTGGTGATTTCAGTGTCTGTGCCACTGGTAAGTGGGTCGTTGATGTCGTGGCCGTGGTCTCTTCTGAGTTTATAACCAGACCAATTTCGTTGGGCATATTTGGCTCGTTGATGTTGTGGTTTTTTCAGGTTTAGTCTCCTGTGCTCAGAGATTACTTATGTAATTGGTTTCAAAATGTAACCGTGTCAATTATGCTACAAGAAAAATGAATACATAGTGTAGGTGCCAAAATGATAATGGCATAAGTATACATAGTTACTAAAGAAATAGAATTCACCAGTACTGATTGTTAGTGATAGTAGCAGGCAGGCAGGAAGGCTCTTAACTGTAATTATGTTTGTTCTTGCCTTTGGACTCTATTCTAATTAAGTTACAGGTTGGTTATCTTCAGCTAGATTGAAGTGTACGTAGTTAGTTGACTTGAGGAGTCGATCTCTTCAACCAATTAAGGAAGTCTATTCACTCAAGTTGTTTCAAATAGATGACTGGGCCATTTGGCAGTTGTTCAACTTCACCAGTAGCTAATACACACTGCACTATATATATATGATGGATAAAACAAAAAGAGATAGACAAAACTTGGTTAATATTAGAGAAAGAACACATGGATTGGTAAGCTGATACAACAACACTGAACTCACTCACTTAAAACTCAATTGAGGCAACTCCATGCATATCCACCACTAGCTCATTTAATATATATATATATTCCTCCACAAACACTAAAGCACAAGTAACATAGTAAACTATTTGTTTGATTCACTAGACGACCGAGACGGAATGATGGTGAGATGAGAAACCCTCTCTCTACATGCAAGACTCCAACAATTATAAAGCACAATTAATACCCTTTCCCCATCATGATAAATGATAATCACGGATATGAATTGGTACTAATATATAAATCTTATTGTAACAAGTCTTTAATAAGTAGTTTATATAGTCGTGCTATACTTGATGTCTACCTCTACTAATGTCAATCATAAATAAATAAATAATATTAAGTGTTTAGCATCCATGATAAATATATTCTTCAACATACTACAGCAGAACAGAACAAAAATATGAGTACGTGATAACTTCGATCGATCAATGTTTTGCATGGGAAATGAAATGATGTGCAAACAGCAAGCATGCATGCATGGAGCATGGTGAAGAGAAAAACTAAATTTAATTTGTTCAAAACACATTTTTTTACGTGCATAAATAATCTAACATCCTATATATATATATATATATATATATATATATATATATATATATATACGAGGAGGATCTTCAACTGAATAAAATAAAGCGGATCAAAGAATCGATGATAAAGGAAAAAAAACACGCTACTCGGGTTTAACTCATGTATTTTTGGTCCGCTTTATTTTATTTCTTTTAAACTATTACTGTATATATATATATATATATATATATATATATATATATATATATATATATATATATATATATATATATATATATATATATTTTTTGCAATGAATACATAATATATATTATTTTTTATATATTGGTTTGTACAATTGTACGCATATATATGATGATAACAAATAGATGGTGACCGACGTAAATAGTGTTACTCGGTTAAAAACTATAATTCTAAAAAATTATATATCGATACTCAATTTTCAGAAAATTAAAGTATAAATATTATATGGACTCACAAAGAAGTGTGATAGAGAGAATAAGTGTGTATTATGTGACATCATGCCTTCAATAAATGTAGTAATAGTTTTCAATTTCCTATAAAGGGGTAGTAATAGAATTTTAAATAAATTTTACTCGGTAAATGATACTTCTTTAATCCATGTGTCAAAACCTTAAATGACAATTTTTAGGAACGGAAGGAGTATAATACAAAACTACTCAATTTACATAATATCATATTTTTATGTCGGGCTAATTAAGAAATAGGCGTCAATTTAAAATATGAAAACTGTTTCCAACTTAGAATACAAAAAGATTTAATTACTTCAAACAAAAATTAATATAATCTCCATTTACAAAAGAAAAATAATATTATTACCATATAAATCACAAATGTATAATAATGTGTGCGAGTATTTGTGAAATGGGTTAAAATGTGTTAGTTAATTAAATCATAGGTAGGTCAAAGTATTTTTTTAATTTTTTTTTTCAGTAGGTGCAAGATTTTGTATCAAAACATCAATTTTTATAGATTTCATTGTATTTTTGATAGACGCTTGCTATGTCTAAATCGACTGCCATATACTTAAATACAAGATTTATTATAAACATAAAAAATTATATTGATTATCTCATTATCACTTCTTAAATGTCATTATTAAACTAATAAAATATTATTATAATTTAAATAGAATATATTAACATCTTAATTGCATAATTGTCCTGTCTCGATTCTACTTAATTTTACAAAATTCAACTATATGCAATTAAACATACTACTATTCTCCCTCAACCATGTTTTTATATTCGAATTAAATTTTCATCCCTATTTTAATTAGACACAACGGGTAACTGTGTAAACGAGGCGAATATTGGGTTGTTTAAATTTGATTCATAAAATTTATCGAGTATAAAATAAAATTTGATTGAGACTCGTTTAGTTACCGAGTCGAGCACGATCTCGAATTGAGTTTGAGGAGTTTGAATTTTTCAAACGAATATGATCTGAATATCAATAACAAATTACAATTTAAGAAGTTTCGAGCAATTTATCGAATTTTAAAATTTGTTCATGTTTAAATTATTTATATTTCGAATTAAATTTTTCGTCCGACTAGTACGAATATAGTCCGAACTGTTTGTTTTTATTTATTAAGTACATACATATGTTAATTAATATAAATGTACGATTAATACAGTAATAAAATCAAAAACCAAAAATAATATAAAATATATTTATTGAAACTTGAGACCCAATGGTATCCCGCGAACCCATAAAAATCTTCCGTTTGGTTTTGATAGAGAGAGACTAGTCGAGAAAAGTAGCTAAAACTCTACCCGGAAGGAAAAGACGAAACAGTAAAGTAGAAATCCGCCATTAAAAAGCTTGAAGAATCCAGATAGCCACTCAATTTGAGATTATTATACTTTTTCTACTGCATTTGTGGCGTGGGTTTTGGTTTGATTATTATGTAGCCGGGGCTTTCTTCATTTTCAATTTTCCATAAAATAATGATGGGTGCAATCTCAAGCTATGTGAAAACCCCCCTACTTCTACCCAGTTCCCCAATCATTTCTCAAAAGAAAAATACGCAAGTGATGCTGCTGATGATGATGTTTGCTCTTGCCTCCAACAAACCCATGATTTGTCGATTCACCAATTCTGTTCCCGCCGCAGGAGGAGGAGAGAAGGAGCAGAGCTCTTCTCCGTCACTTCCTCCACCAAGTCGGATGTTGATTATCTCGGTCGAAGCACCAGAGGCTACTTAAACGGTCTTTTTTCTATTACTTGGCACATAGTTAAAGACTCTGAGTACAGTTGGAAATTATAACTTCTTCACATTCAAAGTTCAAACACAATGGTAATTACTATAATCAAACTAGCCACTGATGCATTGCTTTTTGGAATTAGGAATACCAAAATATAAAACAAAAATAGACAATATGGTCGAATACATAAATTCTATTCAATGGGCCTGGACTTGAAAATTGAAATTTGTAAGAACCTGAATTTTTGAAATAAAAATATTCAATTTTTTTTTTATAATTACTATTCAGTAAATGGTTAAATTGATAAAAACTTTAAAGTTAAGAGTGATATGTGAAATTTTTTCAAAATAAACAAGTGGTTATAAAATTCATTATTATTTTAATATTCGTTTGGTGCGTGGAATATTCAGACGACGCCAAGCGATCTTTCTACGGGCCCCATAACATAAAGTGATTGGATGAAGAAAACGACAAGTATAAGTTGATTATAAATAACAGCAGTAGTTATTCATTATTATCTTCGTTGGAATATCCGGTGGTTAAAACACGATGTACGCGTTGTTGCACAAGAAGATTACCAGTATTGCACCAATTATTGATTCTTATGTGGTAGAAGACACTACTCAATAATTGTTACAATAATTATTTATTCAATATTTTATTTTATTGATTCAATAATTCTTTGCGTTGATATTTTATATTATTGTTGTTTCAATAATTGTCACCGCAAAATATTTCCCATTATCGGATCAATAATTCATATTATTTGAATAATATTATTAGATAGCATTATTGGCAATGTCTAGAAAGTTCATCGAGGAGAGGTTTGGTCACCTAATTGCGCCGCCAAAGAAAGAGAAATTTTATCTGAAAGCCCCTCTTCTTGGGACCGCTGCTTGGTTATCATTATTGTGATTTTGTAATATTATTTGTGAATAATTAATTATTGATTTATATGATAATGAAATATTTATTTGATGTGGATATAAATGATGGATTTATTTATGTGGTTATAAATGAAGGAATTAATTTTGATGTATTTTATCGATATTTTGCCTGGATTTGAGGTATTAAAAGATCAAATCAAGATTCTTACAAACTTTATTGTGTGAGTTATAATTTTTAATCGTAGTTGGATCGTTGTGATTTTTGGATATGTTATATATATATAAGTTGAGTATATGTTCACAAATTTTGAACCGTTAAAAATGAACGAATGATTTGTTATGAATTTTAAGAGGTGACTGATTCGGAAATTAGGTTTATATATGATTTTGGTGGAAAATTCTAGAAATGGGTGGGCCCCATTTTTGGTTGTTGGGGAAGATGGTCGATTTTTGGTGGGTGGAATAGTAGCGGTAAAGCCATCAATGCAGTCAAGTCAAGTCTGCTTCGGCGTGCTAATATTTTCCTATAAATAGAGGGCTAAGTTAAAATTGAAAATCACACCAAAATTCATAAGTTTTCTCTCTAGATTATCGAGTGTATTTTGTGAGTATTTAGATACTTGGTGAATTGTTATTCATCAGTGCAAGTTTCCTTCAGCGTCAGATCCGATATCCAGTCAGAAGTGTTGCTCTTTTGAGGTAAGGGATAGTAAGGGATTTTAAGGGTTATTATGTTTTTCAGTTCGTACTTCTTTCGACCTTCAGAAAATTTTGGAAAAATTTAAAATGATATTTTGATGAGTTTTATTGATTGTGTCCAAAAATGGTGATTTTTGGATGTATAGATTAAGAGTTATGAATTTTACGGGAAAAGACTATTTTAAAAGTAACCACTTATAACTCCTTGTGGTTAACTCCAAAATTGATGAAATTTTTATTGGGAGTACATCTATATAATATCAGTGTACTCTATGAATTTCGGAATTTTTAGAGAAAAGTACAATTTATGATAAATGTCTAAATATTCGGCAGTTTTGGCCATGTGAAAAATAGTAAATGAATTTTAAAAATTCTGAGAAAAATATATGTTCAATATGGGACTATATTCTGCTAAATCCCAGAAAAGAAATATTTTTAGAACTGATTTGGTATTTTTCATGAAAATGGTCTAGTTATGAGTAAAAAAATTAAATATGTTATGTGAAGTAAGAAAATTGAAAAATATGATTTTATGGCTTGAGAATCATACATGAGTTATATGCAGATTTTTTATGAGAGTTTTGGTTATTGGTGATGAAATCTTATGAGTTTGGCATTTTAGAATGATTAAATGCATTATTTAGTAAAGTGTAAACAATTAATATAAATTGTTTATAAGTTTAAGGAATGTTATTTCAATATTATTATGCCGAAATATTGGTATGGATTTTATTGTGAAATTTCTACCTTTTTGTGTCGGGTTTACTATTCATGAGTTACTATTCACGAATTACTATTCACGAGTTACTATTCACGATATACTATTCACGGGTACTATTCACGACAAAATTGATTTTTTTTTCTGACCAAATTATAGTTTAGTTATGAATATTACTCTTAAGATTAAATCTATATGCTGATTATATTATTTTTATTATCATATATAACATTTTTATAACCCTAATGATGATATTAATTTCTCTTTGACTTGAGTGTAAAGATGGGTAGATTATTGGTATGATCATGACTATGGGTTCTCTTTGGCGATGAAAGGCAAAGTTGATTTGTTGACTGGTATGATCGTGACCATTGAATTTATAATTAAATATCTTTAGCTTAAGTGCAAAGGTGAAATGATCAACATGGTTATAATTATTGTTTATATAAATTCAAATGATTATATATTTCTTTGAGATAATAATATATTTGGTCCATTGTGCAAATATGAATCATTGATGAATATATTTGGCCTTAGAGTGCAAATATGAATCTGTTGAGGAATATCTTTGGCCAGTAGTGCAAAAGATGAAATGTTGTTGAATATCTTTGGCCAAGAATGCAAAGATGAACAAGTGTTGAGATGAACACTGACCAACCCGGTGATATGAAATGAATATCTTTGGCCAGTAGTGCAAAGATGAAGTTATTAGTATGATTATGAATAATGAAATGTGATTTGGTGTAACCATGATCTTTGATGTTTCAGGTAAAGATAGGTGATGAAAATTATCTTCGTCCTGGATGAGAAGAGGAATTTAGAATTACAATTATGATTATGAGTTATTCATATGATTGAGGACCAGAATTGTTGATTGATGTTACAGGGATAAAACATTGTTGGTGGATTTTTAACATGGAGAAGATAATAGACTTTATAGTCTATTTGACTCTTCTAATGGATTGCTCGTTCCGCTGCAACTATGGTTGAAATTTTTATTATCTACTATATGTTCTAAATCTCTGATTTATTATTGATGAAGGCTATTGATAATTTAATTATCTTTAGTCATGATATTCTTTCTTCGAATAGTTGTGCTCACCCTTTTGCTTCATAATTCCTTTCGGTAATAAGAGTGTAGTAGAATTGGGTGACGAGGATGGGGAGGGGAATAGAATCGATGGTCATCATTTAGTAGTTATATTTGGTGAATCAACTAGGGTGAAAGAACCCAACGTTGGAAGGGTGTTTTGCCACTATCATACAAGATGTCTAATGACATACAACCTCATGTCATCATAAGACAAGGTTGTGCACATCCACTTACTAAGTATATCTACGAGCACTACCTATATGATCTTGGAGTTTATTTGAAGTATAATTCTCAATTAGAGACAGTAGAGATATTTATATGTCAAGAGAAGACTCACCATTGGGAAGAATATGATAGTAATCTTCTCATTTTTCTTTGGGGTCTATTGGGTCAACCAAGGATAATTCTGTGGCCATATGATATCTATCATAACCTAAACGCATGGCCTCCCATGTATGAAGGTTTCCTTGAGCACTTCCCAAAGATTCTAATTTCTAAAACAGTTTTTGACTATACATTTATGTAAGATGTCATTGTGACGTGCTATCCAAGGTTGGGATGAGAGTCACAGTTGGTATATATTTGTATCCGAACTCACAACATATGTGTTGTTGTATTTTGCACGACAATTGTTGTAATAAAGTTGTAGTTATTTTTTGTACCATGTATTTGGCGACTCAGAATGGGTTGGATGGAATGGACCTATTTTGGGGTTGTCACAGAATTGGTGACTAAAATTGGCACTGTTAACGTCAAGTTTAAATCACAAGCGTCCGATCACGTAATCCATGCTGCCAAAACTCAGATAATAACAGATCACACGAGAAGCTTGACGATTTGGGCGGGGGATAACTCCGGTGTGAGAATAAGTACAGGCCGTTCACAAGGTTTAACAATGGAGGCTTAAGTGTTTAGTGCTCAAAGATGTATTACCTGTTAATTGTAGTTAAGCCTTGTATTTATAGTCATTCTTATCTCCCAAGAGTCCCTCGCCGAGTCGGAATAGGACTCCTAAATATGGTAGTTACCTATATTTGGGTCCAACACAATCTCCTTAGAATCCCTTTCCAATACTACCTTTGGAGTTGCCTTATTAAGATATGATTAGGGTTAGAACCCTTAACCATGTAAACCCCTTATCACTCCCAACTTCTACTCATGGGCTGCCCAACTACACAGGCCCAACCCATTAAGCATCATAAACACCGGTCTGGGCCTCGGCCCCAAGGACACGAAGGCCCGACCTCGACCTCCTTAATCACAATCGAATCCCGGCCTATTGGGCTCGGGTATCCGAACCCGAACGTCCTCGACCCCCTATACGCCTTCGGCCACATCGGCCCAACTTCATCAATTCCAGCCCAGGCCTACAGCCAACATGATGGTCGGTAAAACGTTCCCGAACATTGCCCCCCAGTCTCTTGTTATAAGATATTTATGACATGAGATTTGAAAGGACACGAATTTGAATAGTCACGCCCAGTAATGATGAGCTGTCTCGGGAACCCAAGCGGTTTCTCCTCGAGTAACGAGCTGATACACATTTCTCTAGGGCTGGACCCCACTTGCCATAAACAGCCGCCCTTGAAACCCGTGTCAGACATGCTATATAAGTCTCTATCCATCCATCACTGTCACTTTTTCGAGCCTTTAACCATTTCAAATCTCTCTTCAACTTTTTCGGCAAAGCGATTTCCGGCGAGAGCTATACTTCACCAGATTGCTTTGATTCTTACTGTTTTTCTTCGTTTAAAAACCCTCACACTTCACATTTGTTCATCGTATTAGTCCAATGGCAGATTCCAGTGATCCTCCTCCGACAACCGGCCACCTCGACCAAAGACCGCCACCCTCGCTTTCGACTGACTTGGTCGAGTCGAGTTAAGAAAAAACCCCACCGATCTTTCTTCTGAGAATGCCGAACAAAAGATCTGACGCCTTTACTCATCCGAAACCGACTATGCCATCCTCAATACTAAATCATCCATCACTTCATCTCAACTATTTAACATCCGAGCCGTGTTTAATATTCCCAAAGAATACAAGCTGCGGGTTCCAGAGCCGACCGAGAGGATGTACTGGCGCCCCGATGGTGACTGGATGGCCGTTCATCTTTACGCCTTGAGGTATGGGGTTCGGTTCCCCCTTTATGAGTTCATTTATTCTTTTTCTGTGTTTGGTTGGGTGCGCGTCCAATCACAGAATCAACGCTAAAAACTCAAGACATAACGAGATCACACAGAAGCTTCGACTTGGGCCAATGGGGATAACTCGGTGTGAGAATAAGTACAAGTAAGACCCCAACTTATTATAAATGAAATTGAATTTCCTCTATTTTTAATTTTAAAATAGTAAGGGTTGATTTGATTAATGTGGATAGTTATGGGTAAAATACGTAAATATTTCAAATAAGCAAGTGGTTATAGAATATTCGTTTGGTCGTGGAATATTCGTACTGCCGGGGAATATTCGTATGACCAAGCGACCATGTGTGGGCCCCATAACTGAAAGCGATTGGATAAAGAAAACGACAATATAAGTTGTTTAAAAATAACTAGCAGAAGTTGTTATTCAAGTTAATCTTTGTTAAAATACTTCTGGTTAAAACACAAGAAGACACTACGATTGCACTAATTATTGATTCTTACGTAGAAGACACTACTCAATAATGATTACGGTAATTACCGCTCAAAGATTTTATTTTGTTGATTTAATAATTGTTGCGTTGATATTTTATATTCTTTGTTGTTTCAATAATTGTCATTACACAAGATTTTCATTATCGAAGCAATAATTCATATTATCCTAATAATATTATTAGATAATATTATTGGCAATGTCTAGAAAGTTACGCCTAAGGAGAGGTTTGGTCACCTAATTGCGCTACCAAGTGAGGAGAAATTCTTATTGAAAGCCCTCTTCCTGAAACTATGCGTTTGTCAATATTGTGATTCTCGTAATATTATTTTTGAATAATTAATTATTGATTCATATGATGAGGAAAATATTGATTTTATGTGGATATAAATGGAGAAAATTTTAATGTGACAATTGTTGAAAATTGAAATTTTATCTTTTTACGATAAAATAATTCATTTAAATATATTGTTATATTTTAATAATATAATAATGATGATATTTTTACAATAAATGTGGGATATATGAGTATATGTGGAGGAGGAGTATTTTTGTTACCAAAAATATTTAAAGCATGTTTTATGTGTCTGCGACCCCCATTTCTTGATCGAAATTTGATTATAAATTTTATAAAATCGTCTGTTTTGTGGATTTCGCAATTTTTCTGCTTGAAATTTAGAAAAACTTTCTTCAGAAAGTTGTAGAAATTGAATTTCCTATAAAAACTCATGAGATTCAAATTTTCCGATAAAAGGGCTATTTATTATGAATTATCAAGTTCGAAGCTCAAAATAATTAATTTTGGAAGTTTAAAATATTTTAAGTAACAAAATGTTTTTTTTTTTTTGTGTGTTTTCATATGTGTGTGGAAAGAGCTGAATTCAGATTCTTGGTGCGTAGGAAGTTGTGAAAAAAATAATAATAATATTAAATTAAATTTTCTGCTTTGGTGTTCTAAGCATTTTCCTATAAATAAAGGTGCTTGGGTTAGAATTGAAAATCGCATCGAAATCAAGTTTTCTCTCTATATATATCGAGCGTATTCTTGTGAGTATTTTGAGTATATTTTGAGTATTGCTATACTATGAAGTTCAAGTCATAACTTTATATCCTGTGTTCAAATTTAAAAATCTTGATCTTTTTCGAGGTAAGGGATATTATTTTTTTCGTAATGATATTATTTCTTCAATATCATTATCTTTGAAATATTGATATGAAGTTTTTATCAAATTTGGAACTTTTGGTGTCGAGTTACTATTCACGTATACGATAATTATTCACGTGATCTGACCTTTATTCACGAATACTTGGACTATTCATCGAAAAATAAAAAAATTTCCTTTTCATCTAAAATATCTATTGTGGATACTAGCTTTGATTGTATCCATGTTTTGATCATTCTTAAATTTTACACCACTATGATTATTTTTGAGGTATTTTTGGACATGGATAAAACAAAGTATGAATCCTTAATCCTTAATCCTTGTCATTTTGTTTCACTGGATTCGTTTCTTTAAAAATATTTTTCATCATCCTCAGTCTTAAATGATGATATTATTGAATATCTTTGGCCTGGTAGTGCAAAATTAATGATTTCTGATGAATATCTTTGGCCCATAGTGCAAAGATGAGCAGTGTGTTTATGAACATGACCCGGTCGATGAATATCTTTGGCCTATAGTGCAAAGATGAATATTTGATTCCAGATATATATTGATTGATGTTACAGGGATAAAAGATAAACGATGAACTTTTAAATTCATACATAGAAGATAGTAGTTTGCATTCTCTACTTAACTCTTCTAATGAATTATTATTCCGCTGCGAATATTGATTTAAAACTTGTTGTCTATTGTATTCTATTAGATTTTTTCCCTGTTGAAGACTAATGATAATTTGTTGTATATTATCTTAGTCATAATATTCTTTACTGGGCTAGTTGAGCTCACCCTTTTCCTTTTTGTTCCATTTTTCTTCTCAGGAGGCGAGAATATAGCGAGTACGAGTTCCAAAGGTTCTAGAGAGAGTTGTTTAGTAGCCCTCACCATTTTTGTAAAATAATGTATCAATAAATGTGATGAGAATTTATTTGAGTATAGATATTGTCTAGAAGATAATATTTGTATTCAAACTCACAGTTTTACTGTTGTAATAATAAAGTTGTAGTTATTTCTGTACCATGTATTGACAACTCAGAATGGGTGATGTATACCTATTTTGGGGGCGTCACAGTACATGCCGTTCACAAGGTTTAACAATGGAGGCTTAAGTGTTTAGTGCTCAAAGATGTATTACTTGTTAATTTTAGTTAAGCCTTGTATTTATAGTCATTCTCATCTCCCAAGAGTCCCTCGCCGAGTCGGAATAGGACTCTTAAATATGGTAGTTACCTATATTTGGGTCAAACACAATCTCCTTAAAAGGTGTAAGTAGAATCCCTTTCCAATACTACCTTTGGAGTTGCCTTATTAAGATATGATTAGGGTTAAAACCCTTAATCACGTAAACCCCTTATCACTCTCAACTTTTACTCTTGGGCTGCCCAACTGCACAGGCCCAACCCATTAAGCATCATAAACACTGGTCTGGGCCTCGGCCCCAAGGACACGACGGCCCGACCCCGACCTCCTTGATCACAATCGAATCCCGGCCTATTGGGCTCGGGTATCCGAACCCGAACGTCCTCGACCCCTATCGCCTTCACCACATCTACTTAACTTCATCAATTCCAATTTGTGCCTCTGAACTAACATGATTGTGACGCCCCAAAATTAGGTATACATCACCCATCTTGGGTCGCCAGATACATGGTGCAATAATTCAAATACAACTTATTAATACAACCGCTGTGTATAATACGACAAAACATAAACCGTGAGTTTGAATACAATATTGTCTACTAGAGATTATACAAACTCAAAAGGAGTCCTCATTACAATTATTATCACACTATTTCACGTAATAGTGAGGACTATTAATGCTATCCTCTCGGACCATTACTCTGCTCCCCGACTCGTCCCAAATATATTCTCATTTCACGAAGAGAAATGGTGAAAGAAAGGGTGAGCTTAACTAGCCCAAGAAGAAATATTATGACTAAGATAATGTAGAATAAATTATCATTAGCCTTCAACAAAGTGTTTAAACCGATAAAATATAACAACATCAAGTTTAATCTGCAATGAAACAAGCAATCCATTAAAAGAGTCAAGAGAGAATAAAATCTACTATCTTTTATGATTTAAAAGGTTTTTCATGACTTTTATCATTTGGGACTCGCTTTAATAAATAATCCACATCATCGAATCACCTCTGCACTACGGCCAAGGATATTCTCTAGTATCACGACCACAAATTATCCATGCACTACAGCCAATGACATTCGTGTATTCATTAATGGTCATGATCATGCCAACAACTCGTCCATCAATGCACTACGGGTCAATGATAACTTTACCACATCATTTGTAACATTACTACCATGATTACACCAATAATCCTCGGTCATAATCATACCAAGTCCATCTATGCACTACAAATACGAGATAACTTTCAACATAATATAAACATGAGGATGATGACAATGATATAAGAATTCAATAAAACAAGTTCAAGAATTAATTTATCCAGAACTAATAATGTCCAAATTGTCAACATGATCTCGCTTTGTAGAGTAAAATTCAAGAATGATCGTAAGAATATTTCCATAAAAAGATATCGGATGAAGCCTTGAATATCAAGGATATTCTACTAATTTCATGGAGTATAAAGTCAAAACTTTAACCAACCGAGTATAATAAAGAATGGAATAACAAAAGAAATCACCATGCGTGCGCAGATTGTTATAAACAAGTTATTCCAACAGAATAATAATAATAACGAACCAGTCGGTCACCAAAATTTGCACCCGATGGGATGTTCCAACAGAAT
Organism: Panax ginseng; assembly: GCA_020205605.1. NCBI lineage: Eukaryota > Viridiplantae > Streptophyta > Magnoliopsida > Apiales > Araliaceae > Panax > Panax ginseng. The sequence goes on from CM035127.1 coordinate 9,069,062, forward strand.
AATAAAAGACGGACCAGTCCTGGTGTAAAACACATAAATGTGATGTTCCAATGTAATAATAATAAAGATTTTAACCAGTCCGGTGTAAAACACACATACAAGATGTTCCAATGTAATAATAGAAGAATGTCACCAAGTATAGGGTAAACCATGAGATATATAGTTATTCCAATGTAATAATAAGCAATGGAATAACAACAGTTCTCTTCATGAATAAGAAAAATAACACCCCTTACATTAGTAGATTGAATACTGCAGAAGTGTAAGAATGAATACTCTTCTTTTTCTCTTTATTCTCTATATACTTTCTCTCTCTATAGCTTGAATGAATTCGTGAAAAATAATGAAGCACTAGGCCTCTATTTATAGAAGATTTCTAGCTTAGCACTTGAAATGTGAAAAGGCAAGTGGCTTGACGATTGGTGATGTGAAAAGAAAAGTGGTTTGACGCCTGTAATATGAAATGACAATTGATTCGACCTTTGTATTATGAAACGGCAAGTGGTTTCGACGTCTGGTAAAGGTAGTTACTATTAGACGAATGTAATTACTATCGATTTAAAAGACTCTTAGATGATGACATATACGGGCCCCATAAAATAACCAAACTCACCACAAACGCCTCATAATGTACTTTTTTATATACATCAAGGATTGAATAAATATTACCACAAATCATTTTATTTTTAATCAACACATATTTAATCTTTCAACAATTATTAATCATTTATAACTTGTCATCTCAATTATTGATTGAATAATATAACATATTATACGATGATAATCTTGTGACAATAATTGAATCAATAATATAAGAGATATGATGCGTGAATTCTCGTAAAGCAATAATTGAGTATAAATTGAGTGACTTCTCACGTAAGTATCAATAATCCGTGTCTTACTTATGCAACCACGCCAGACATCGCATTTTTTACTACCGGGTAGTTCAACAATTTTAACTGTAACACCTCCGCCGTTATTTTTATAGAAAGATAATTTTGTCATTTTCTAACTACGACAATACTTCCGTTGTGGGGTCCACTAATGATTGAGTAGTCGTATTTAATATTCCCCGACAAAAAAGAATATTTCCCGACCAAACGAATATTTTATAACAACTTGCTTACTTTGCAAAATTTATAAATATTAACCACAACTATAACATTATATCAAATTTATTCTATAATATTCAAAAATAATATTTATAGAAAATTCATCTTTATTTATAAAAGTTGGGGTCTTACAACCTCCCCTTCTTATGAAATTTTGCCCTCGAAATTAGGGTACGTACCTGGTATATCGAAGAGGTAAGGATACCTTGATTTCATTTCAGATTCTAACTCCCAAGTCATTTCCTCAACATCGTGGTTTCTCCACAAAACCTTGACTTGAGGTATAACTTTTGAGCGTAGAATATGGTCATTCTTATCCAAGATTTGAACAGGAACCTCTTCATACATCAAATCTTCCGCTATTTCGTCCGGTTCTAACTCAATAATGTGGTTCGGGTCTTTCACATATTTACGTAACATGGAGACATACTTGGCAGTAAAGCGAGTCTATAGGCCACAGTTCCTACTTGATCGAGGATTAAAGATGGGCCGATGAATCGAGGATTGAGTTTTTCTCTCTTTCCAAATCTTGTAACTCCTTTCCATGGAGCAACACGTAACAACACATGATCTCCTATATCGAATTCCACGTTCTTTCGATGAAGATCAGCATAACTCTTTTGTCGATTTTGTGAGGTTTTTATTCGCTGTTTGTCGGATCGTTTGAATCTTTTCCGTAGTCATACGTACTAACTCCGGTCCCCAACAACGTTGCTTTCACCCACCTCATCCCAAAGATACTGTAGAACGACACTTTCTTCCATACAACGCTTGAATGGAGCCATGCCAATACTTGATTGATAATCTGTTGTTATAGGAAAACTCCACCAATGGTAAGAACTTGTCCCAACTTCCTTGAAATCAAGGACAAAGAGTCTTAATAGATCTTCAAGAGTTTGAATAGTCCTCTCCGATTGTCCATCCGCTTTGAGGATGATATCTTAGAGCTAAATCGTAAAATGCTGTGCCCATAGCTTTTTGCAAACTAACCCAAAATCGTGAAGTGAATCTTGGGTCTCGATCGAAAATTATGGATACCAAAGATACCATGCGATCTTACAATCTCGTTTATGTACATACGAGCAAGATGTTCAAGTGTATAAGTTTCAGACGGTAAGAAATGAGCGAGACTTGGTCAATCTATCAACAATGACCCAAATCGCATCTATGCCTTGAGAAACCTTAGGAAGACCGTTGAACGAAATCCATGGTAATGTGCTCCCACTTCCATTCCGGAATTTCAAGTGGTTGCAATGGACCTTTTGGTACTTGATGCTCCGCTTTAACTCGTTGACAAGTTAGGCGCCTTGAGAAAAACAACGCTATCTCTCTCTTCATATTGCTCCACCAAAATGTATGGATTTAATATCATGATACATTTTGGTACTCCCGTGATGGATTGCAAACGGTGTGTTGTGCGTCTCCATCATGATTTTATACTTTAAATCGTGGTCGTTAGAACACAAAGTCCGGAGTTGACTCAAGTATTCCTTCTTCATCGATTCTTGCTTCCAACATAGCACCTTCTTGAACTTTCTTCCTCATACGCATCGGCTCCAGTGTCCAGAATCTTGAGCGAATTTTAACTTTATCAATTAAAGTCCTGTTCTACTCAGATATTCGCCATCATCACATGGGTCCCCTCGAGTCTTTAACTCTATCTCCATCCTTTGCAAGTCACACAAAATGGGTCTTTGCTTTGACAATATCGCACTCAGCTTGCATATGATCTTCTAATCAATGCGTCGCCTACCACGCTTAAACTTTTCGGGATGGTATTGGATGGTATGATCATAATCTTTCAATAGTTCAAGCCAACGTCATTGTCGCATGTTGAGTTCCTTTTGAGTAAAGAAATATTTGAGGCTTTTATGATCCGTAAAGATCTCCACGTTCTCCCCATACAAGTAATGCCTCCAAATCTTTAGTCAGAAAAGATAACAACGCTAACTCTAGATCATGAGTAGGATAATTCCTCTCATATTCTTTGAGTTGTCGCGAGGCATAAAGCTATGACTTTTCTATGTTGCATGAGAACACATCCCAACCCTTTGCCCAAGCATCATCAGTAGATGACAAATCCTCCGAGCCGGATGGTATTGTCGAACAGTCTTAAATGAGTCTCCTCTTGAGTTCTTGAAAAATCTTCTCACATTCTTCGCTCCAACCGAACTTTGTATCTTTCCGAGTCAGCTGAGTCAATGGAGTAGCGATTCGAGAAAATCTTTCCACGAATCTCTGATAATAACCAGCTAAACCGAGAAAGCTACGTCTTTCTTCATCATCGATTTAGGTTGCTCCCGGCTTTGAATAGTTTCAATCTTTCTTTGGGTCAACAGATATTCCATGACTTGATACCACGTGCCCAAGGAATGCTACTTCCTCAACCCAGAACTCGCATTTCTTCAACTTCGCATAAAGCTTATATTCACGAAGCTTTTGGAGTGTCAGCCTCAAGTGTTACTCATGATCTTCATGGCTTTTGGAATAAATAAGAATGTCATCAATAAAGACGACCACAAAGTGATCCAAATATTCCTTGAATACTCGGTTCATCATATCCATGAAGGCGGCGGGGAGCATTAGTCAATCCAAAGGACATGACTAGGAATTCATAATGCCCGTCTGGGGATTCGAAAAGCCGTCTTTGGAATGTCATCGGTTCTAATCTTCAATTGGTGATATCCTAATGAAGAAGATCAATCTTTGAAAAAAATTTGGCTCCTTGCAATCGGTCAAACAGTCATCAATACGTGGCAATGGATACCTATTTTTGATGGTGACATGATTCAACTCCCGATAATCAATACAAAAGTCGCATACTCTCATCTTTCTTCTTCATGAATAAACGAGAGCACCCCAAGGAGAAGTACTAGGACGAATAAAGCCAATATCTAACAATTCCTGCAGTTGGGTCTTTAACTCCTGAAGTTCAATAGAGCCATTCGATATGGGGCTTTGAAATGGGTTTTGTCTGGGTTCAAGGTCGATACAAAATTTAATTTCACGCCTGGGGTAGGCGGTTCTTCTGGGGAATACGTCGGAAATTTATTAACAAATGTAAATATCATTCAAAGTCGACGTATTTTTGTTTAGATCGTGATATGAGCTAAGAAAGCTTGACATCCGCTTTTCAATAAACGAATAGCTTTATGGCTTGAGATGACCGTGATTGATTTTAATGGTTTGGTCGCTTGAATTCGCATAATAGGTTGATTAGAAATATGAAAGCTAACAACCTTACGAAAAACAATCAATTTTTTGCATGATGAGTAGTTAACCAATCAATCCCTGTAATCACGTCAAATGCAAGTATTTTCAATGAAATAAGATCTACAGTGTAATGTGAGGTACCGAATTTGAACCAAACAAGACTTATAAACAGATGGATGTAATGAAGGTTTCTCCTAACGGAGTTTCCACAGATAAGTCAAAGTCTAATTTCTCCTGAGTCAAATTTAATCAATGAGCGCAAGTAGGAGAAATAAAAGAATGGGTAGAACCCAGATCAAATAAAGTATAGATTTCATTAGAGTTTATGATAAGCTTACCCGTGATGACCTCATTCGGGTTCCTTGCTTTCAGGAGGTCACAACAAACGCTTCCTCCACTTGCCACTCTGGGTTTTGACTTTTCTGGGGACTGACCAGTGCCTCCATCCTAGCTAAATTTGTCTTCTAAGTGAACGACAAAATCGGGCTAAAGTGACCTTCTTTCCACAATTATAACATGCTTTTGACGGATCGCGCAATTTGGACTAATGTGTCCTCCCTTTCGCATTTGAAACATATGATGGGTGGTCTTTCTCCTTCCTTAACAACGGGTCTTTGGTCTTTGACGTCTTTCCATCATTGTTGAATCTCCTCTTCTTGAAATGTCCATTCTTATTATTTTAGCCACGATTACCACCGAAGTGGTTACCATTTCTAACTTTATTGATTCCTCCACGCTTATTGTCACCGCTTGATGACTACTCTCATTGGTATTATAATTTTGCTTACCGCTTCTTTTTTAGTTCGTTGACTCGTTATCGCTACTCCACTAATCGAGCCCTATTTACAACATCCTAATACAAACACGTTTTTATGAGAAATAAGATGTTGACGTATCTCCGGCTTCAAACCTCTTAAAAACATCCGTGTCATTCTCTCTTCATTATCCACCAAGTGGGACGCAATCGGGATAACTCCGCAAATTTAGCCTCGTATTGCGACACGGTCATATTGTTTTGTTCCAACTTGATAAACTCCACCTCCTTCATGTGACGAATACTTTCGGGAAAGTATTTGTTGTTGAACAGCTCTTGGAACTTCTCCCAAGACATCTTCATCTGACGATGACGTGTTGAGTACGTTTTTGGAATTCCCACCAAGAATCCGCTCTCTGCGCAACATAAAGGCGGCAAATGGAACCTTTTGCTCCTCGGAGCATCCCAAGACATCAAATATCTTGGTGATCTGCTTTATCCATGCTTCCGCCATAAGTGGTTTTGGCTCTCCCTTAAACTCCCGGTGGTCCCAAATTGAATCATTTAGCGGTGACCGCCGAGAGTTTCGATGTTCCACTGCATTTTGGGCAGGAGCCGCTCTACTTTCATTGTTGCATGAATTGCATAAAGCCCCTAACATTTGATCATTCATCATTTGGTCAAGTGTTGTTGTTTGAGGATTATCGCGCCTTCCTGATGCACATTATCTCGATTATTGATATGTGGTGAATCAACTGGTCGCTTTGTGCTTTCTATTGTTATTCTCAACATTCTCGGATGTCATTTTCGACATCGCCATAAAACAAAAGGTTAATTGACATGTAACATATTATCCCTATATTACGTGACTAATAAAATAAAGACATAAACTTAGGTAGGTCATACTAACAAGGAATTCTCCGCCTCTCCCTCCAATACTATTCTCACATCTTAGCCAATGATCATATCCCTAAGCTTTGATACCAACCGTGGCGCCCCCAAAATTAGGTATACATCACCCATCTTGGGTCGCCAGTGCATGTAATTCAAATACAACTTACTAATACAACCGTCGTGTACAAAACGACAAAACATAAATCTGTGAGTTTGAATACAATATTGTCTACTGAGAGATTATACAAACTCAAAAGGAGTCCTCATTACAATTATTATCACACTATTTCACGAATAGTGAGGACTACTAATGCTATCCTCTGACCATTACTTCGTTCCCAGACTGCGTCCCAAATATATTCTCATTTCACGAAGAGAATAAAGGAAAGAAAGGGTGAGCTCAACTAGCCCAGTAAGAAATATTATGACTAAGATAATGCAAAATAAATTATCGTTAGCCTTCAATAGTGTTAAACTGATAAAATATAACAACATCAAGTTTAACTGCAGCGGAATAAGCAATCCATTAAAAGAGTCAAGTAGAGAATAAAATATACTATCTTTTATGATTTAAAAGGTTTTTCATGACTTTTATCTCTGGGACTCAGTTTAATAAATAATCCACATCATCGAATCACCCCTCGCACTACTACCAAAGATATTCTCTAAAGATCACGACCACAAATTATCCATGCACTACATCCAAGGACATTCGTGTATTCATTAATGGTCATGATCATGCCAACAACTGTCCATCAATGCACTACGGGCCAATGATAACTTTTACCACATCATTTGTAACATTACGGTCATGATTACAATCAATAATCCTCGGTCATAATCATACCAAGTCCATCTATGAACTACAGCCACGAGATAACTTTCAATATAATATAAACATGAGGATGATGACAATGATATAAGAATTCAATAAAACAAGTTCAAGAATTAATTTATCCAGAACTAATAATGTCCAAATTGTCAACATGATCTTGCTTTGTAGAGTAAAATTCAAGAATGATCGGAAGAATATTTCCATGAAAAGATCTTTGGATGAAGTCTGCAAATATCAAGGATATTCTACTAATTTCATGGAGTATAAAAGTCAAAACTTTAACCAACCGAGTATAATAAAGAATGGAATAACAAAAGAAATCACCATGCATGTGGTATTGGCGATGACAAGTTATTCCAACTAATAATAATAACGGAACCGTGTCAAACAAAATTTGCCCGAAGCGGGATGTTCCAACAGAATAATAAAGACGGAACCAGTCCTGTGTAAAACATGACATGGATGTTCCAATGAATAATAATAAAAAGATTTTAACCGTGTCCTGTAAAACACACGAGCAGGATGTTCCAATGTAATAATAGAAGAATGTCACCAAGTATAGGGTAAATCATGTATCTGAGTTATTCCAATGAATAATAAGCAATGGAATAACAATGCAGTTCTCTTCATGAATAAGAAAGAATAACACCTTACATTAGTAGATTAAATAACGCAATAGTGTAGTAATAAAATACTCTTCTTCTTTCTCTTATTATTCTCTATACTTTCTCTCTATAAGCTTGAATGAATTAAGTGAAAAATAATGAAGCACTAGGCCTCTATTTATAGAAGATTTCTAGCTTAGCACTTGAAATGGAAAAAGGCAAGTGGCTTGATGAATGGTGATGTGAAAAGAAAAGTGGTTTGGACGACTTTGAATGTGAAACGACAATTGGTTCGGCGCTCGTAATATAAACGACAAGTGGTTTGACGTCTGGTAAAGGTAGTTACTTATTGACGAAGGTAATTACTATCGACGAAGAGACTTCTTAGATGATGACATGTGGGCTCCCCATAAAATAACCAAACTCACCACAAACGTCTCATAACAGACTTTTATATACATCAAGGATTGAATAAATATTACCACAAATCATTTTATTTTTAATCAACACATATTTAATCTTTCAACAATTATTAATCATTTATAACTTGTCGCCTCAATTATTGATTTAATAAAATAACATATTATACTGAGATAATCTTGTGACAATAATTGAATCAATAATATAAGAGATATGATGCAAAGAATTATTGTAGCAATAATTGAGTATAAATTGAAATGACTTCTCACGTAAGTATCAATAATCAGTGTGTCTACTTATGCAACCACGCCAGATTCTCAGACTTTTACTACTACGGGTAGTTCAACAGCTTTAATTCGGTAACACCTCCGCCAAGTTTTTTATAGAAAGATAATTTTGTCGTTTTCTAACTACGACAATACTTCCGTTGTGGGGTCCACTAATGATTGAGCCGTCGTACCAATATTCCCCGACAAAAAGAATATTTCCCGACCAAACGAATATTTTATAACAACTTGCTTACTTTGCAAAATTTATAAATATTACCCACAACTATAACATTATATCAAATTTATTCCATAATATTCAAAAATAATATTTATAGAAAATTCTTCTTTATTTATAAAAGTTGGGATCTTACAATGATGATCGGTAAAACACTCCCGAACAGGCACAAAGTAAGTATATAAATATGTAATATCCATAAAACGTTAACAGCATTCTCTGATGCAAGGTCTAAAGTCTAAGATTTAGAAAATGGATTTATTGCATATCAAAGTACAACCAAATGCTCGGAGACTAATTTTAGCTATTTTGTATTGTTTGGCATTCCAGATTTCCAGTAGTAACTAACTTTGTTTTGTAGTTTGTGCCGTCTTTTGATATATTTGATTCCTCATTGGCATCTATGGATAGCTCCAAAGTCATTCCCATGTTGTACTGCTTATTTTATTACTTGCTCTTTTGTTGCTTTCTGTCTTTCAAATTTAGCCTTGCATTTTCTGTAATCACGAACAAGAAAGTTCCTTAACTGATGCAGGAATCAATGGTGAGGCAACTTTACAAGGCCCAATTGAGGAGGTTGCGAGGATTGAAGCCGAAGAGGCTGAGGGCTTGCTTAAAAACTTGGGAATACCGGTGCTGTTAACTATAACTATTGTTTCTTATAAACATTCATTTTTGAATAACTCAGCATTTGAGGATTGTTCTCTGAATTGCAAAGGCTTTTGCTGTAGCTTCTCATGCTTTAAAAGATTAGCCAATTATTTATGATCTTTCAAGTTTCAAACTCTCTTTCATATATGTCGTATCCTTAACCACTTAACGTACAAACATAGACTTGTAAAAGAAATACTTAATAGACACATCTTTTCAACTGCTTGGTTTTGTGCCAAATAATATAGTAAATATCAAAGTTCTGGTTCATAAATTGCTTTTATGTGAAGGTTTAGCTTTCAACCTCTTATTTCTGACTCTCTTAAGATACTTGCAATTCCATTTCTGTCACTTGCCTTTTATATCCTGCAAAATTAACGTCAACAGGTTTAACAATTTTGTTTGATAACAGAGTTTTTATCATATACCTAGGTATAATTAAAATGCTTCAAGTGATTTCAAGCATCTTTTACTGCTAGTTATATCTATCACTTTTTGTACCTGCACCTTATGGTGTATAAACAGTCTATGTACTCTTCTTGCATGCCAACCTACTAAATATAATTTTTCTCATCTTATGTCATAATCAATGATGTGCAGGATCCGTTCTCTTCAAGACATTCTCCCCGTGGCATATTTTCTAGCCGCACATTGGATTTTCGATCAATTAGTTGCACTGGATATGACATTGATTACACTTTGGTACAGTATAATGTGAAGGTAATCAAATTTCTATTCAAATCCTTTATTTCTGATTTCAATATATATGCTTCTCCTGTTTCATATGTGCCTCCAAGATACATGCAATGAAATATGCCGTACAACTTATTTTGGTATTGTACTTTGCAGTTAGCACTTTATTGTTTTGGCATTGTTTGTTTTTTATGTTATGCATTTGAATGTTATTTCCATGTACTTTTATTAATGTTTGTTTAACAGGCGACATCTTTTTCTTACTAATGATATACATTCTTTTGTTACTCCCTGGACCAGTGGAATGATTTGACTTAAGTTATAATGCTGCAGGCCTGGGAAGGACGGGCTTATGATTATTGCATGGATAATCTAAGAAGTATGGGTTTTCCAGTTGATGGACTTGCATTTGATCCGGACTTGGTGAGTCTTATTATCTGTGTACACCACGTGTTTATACGTTCATAAATTGTAGTTTGACATATTCTTACATCAATATAGCATCTTGCTTCATCATTCTGCTAGGTAATTAGAGGTCTTGTTATAGACAAAGAGAGAGGCAACTTGGTTAAAGCGGATCGATTGGGATATGTGAAAAGGGCTATGCATGGCACGAGAATGCTTTCTACTCAAGTTGTGAGGTGTGATTTTGAACTTTATCATCTTTCTTGGTTTGAGTAATGGGGGAAACCATGTTAAATACTGTATCATAAAACATCAGTGAAATTATGAAAATGCAAATTGGGTGGCTTTTTGTCAACGAGGAACTGCATAGGTGATGTCCTTTATGGAGGCATCAATATACATTTACTGATTTACATAGGTGTAGTATTTAACGGTGAATCTCTCTTTGAATGGGCCTTAATTTCTGCTTTAACTACACCATACTGTACAGTTTAGTTAACTTTTATGCATGGAAGTGAGATGTATGGGAGGGAGCTGGTAGATCTGCGGAAGGAGAATCGGTGGGAGTTCCTCAATACGCTATTCTCTGTCTCAGAAGCAGTGGCTTATATGCAGGTAGTTTGTCCCTTAGTCTAGGCCCATATGTGAACATTTTTTTTAATCATTTTAACTTCAATAGATCAAGATCTTTTTACTGTTAGCTGTGGTTTATGCATCTGCAACTTAGTTTTTCTCATTACTCTGCGTCTTGTCCTATATACTTCCCCTCCTCCATCGTCCTTGTACCTTACATTGCAAATTAGTAATGTTGCCTTTGTGATCAGGTTTTTATGGTTGCATTTAATGATATCAATTTGTCTTTGCATTGTATTTATTGCTCATTCCCACTTGTACTATGATTTAACATTCAAGGTTAGTGGATTTACTTTGTTGAAAGCATCCTTCTGTTAAACTCTTGTTAGAATGATCATATTTGAGAGCATTTTTTCGTGATCCAGTTAGATTTAAAACTGTACATTATTGTATTTGTTAGTTTCTGTGCTTAGATTTGCATTCTTACACAACAAGATTCATGCTCAGATGGTGGATAGATTAGATGATGGAGTAATTTCAGCAGATCTTGGACCATTTGATTACAAAGGGCTTTACAAGGCAATCTATGAAGGGGGTCTTAATTCTTATCATTTTTTAGTTGCTTTTGAACTTGATGTTAGTTATATTTGCTAAGATGTGGCAATGTTTCAGGCTGTTAGCAAGGCCCTCTTCAGGGCACATGTAGAAGGCCAACTTAAGGTAAGTTTTTGCATAGATGCTTAATATATGATGTTTCCTTCCAAAAACATGAATTAACCAGTGGCTTCGATATAGAGCGAGATAATGTCCAGGCCTGAACTATTTGTAGAACCTGATCCAGAGCTACCTTTAGCAATTTTGGATCAAAAGGAGGTACTGCTACTAAATTCGTAATCAGACAACAGTTAATGTCATACACTACTACAAAACTATATATAGACAACACTTAAACCACAACATTTTTAAAAAAAACGTTATAATTTTTTTTTACAACGTTTTTTTATATATATACAAAAACGTTATCTATTTAAAAAAGTATTTTTTTTATTTTAATTAGATAACATTTTTTTTAAAACGTTGTCTATCAATAAAAACACGGAGCTAAAAAAAAAAAAAGACGCGGAAATGAAACACTTGACAAAAAAAAAAGACACGGAGCAAACCCATTTCAGCAGATCCCTACCAACTATTCTTCTTCTAAATCCCTAAACCAGATTCAGATCTTCTTCGTCAAAAACCCACTTCTCGCAAGCCGCCTCACCGGAAGGTGAGGAAACCCGGCCTTCCGCATACGTCTCTCCTGCTGCTCTGCTCCTTATAACCATCTCAGCACCACCATCGCTGTTAGCAAAAGACAATAAGGTATGAATCTAGAGACCAAATTTCTCTCCTCTCCTAATTTCTCAGCCCTAACACAAACAAACAGACCAAATTTCTCAATCTGGGGTTTTCTGTCCTCCACTCTGCCGTGTCTCCTGTTTAACCAAGTGGGTCAGGTTGCTTCGGTTAGGGTTTGTAGGGATTTGAGTACCGGTCGATCTATGGGCTATGGTTATGTCATCTATAGCAATCCCAGGCCATCACTGGTGGTTCATGCCTACCAGGTATGTATAATTGGGTTCATTTCCCATGTATGTATACCGATATTTATAATTGGTTTAGTAACCACATAAATTTTCCCATTTGTAAATTTATTTAAAACCCTAACTGAATCGGTCAACAGGCTAAAAATAGGTGGGCGGGAAAGTCCATTATTGATCTTTTTGCTGAAGAATTTATAGGGCGACCTCGTGATTACTATGTAGGTTGCTATAGGATGTTCATTCAAGTTCTTCAAATTACTAATTGAGCTATTTTTCTCTACCAATTTGATATATGGGAATCACTATTGCTTAATTTTGGGTTAATATATGATTATCTACACTTTACACAGAACACATCTGACGTTTAATTTGTGTTTATTTGATTTACAAGAACCCTCCCACTCTTTTCCTTCTCAATGTAGTATTGTGAGTAGTTGTAAGACCGTGCAGATGATGAATTAATTGCCATAACAGAATCATAGTTACTGAACTTGTGGAAAATTTATGATAGACATCCTTCAAGGTTAATTAAAGGAATAGGAATCCAATATTTAATGCATCATGTATGTATTAACAGATGGGTATTTGTGTGAAGTGACAAGCACATTGTTATTTTTTCTCCAGATTTTACTATTGTCCTGGGACCAATTCAACACTGCATTACAGTGGAAGATGTATGGTTATTACCTTTCCACTGTAATATTTTCCTTTTTCCGTCTCCTAGTGTGCGCTTGTGTATTGATTTCTAAGTATGTGGATTATGTTATTTGCTTTATCAGCCAAAAGGTTGTGGTTCTCAATGTTTCACTTGCAGGTTGCAGCCACTTCTTACACAGGTTGTGGTTCTCAATGTTTCACTTGCAGTGTGTTAAAGAGCAACAATGTTTTTATACTGCTTGACTTTTCTACTGTGAATTTTAAGCTTGTTATTCATATAAATTGATGTAGGCATGAACCACCAGTGATGGCCTGGGATGTTTCAATTTTGCAGAAAGAACCAGATGTGGTGACTGACCAAAAGCTATGTCCTGGTTATCTAATAATGCTAAGGTAAACCTCGTCTAGCCAAATTGATAGAAACACTGTGATTCACGCCTCTTTTAGATTTGTCTGATAAAGCTTTAGCAAAATGTGTGCCAAACTGTTTAAGCAAGGCGTTAGTTTCCGTGTTTAATATGGTTACTTCTTAAACAACATCCCAGCTCCCTAGCCTAATGACATGTTCAGTCTTTCTCTCTTCTCTTTTAGGGTGATTGGCTTCTATACAGCTGCAGCGCCTCGTTTGCTGCTGTATTCTGTCTGGCTGATGTGAGACATTGCGACTTTTTATGAGTTTACTTGATTTGTTTTCTTCCACTTTCTTCTTGCACAGTTTATATTCTCTACGGCAACTGATGGGAAAATTAAGGCATGATTGTATGACAACATGGGTTCAAGAGTTGACTACGATGCACCAGGTCATTCTTCCACCACTATGACATACAGTGCTGATGGAACAAGGTTTAGAAATTATATTTTTCACTATTTAGATTACCCTTTTTGTTAGGGGTTAGAAATTAACACTTAATTTATGATAACTAGCTGAAATATCTGTTTCATAATGTACTGAGCTACTCATAGGCTGTTCTCATGTGGGACTAATAAAGAAGGAGATTCATACATTGTGGTATGGAATGAAAGTGAAGGAGCTGTTAAGCGTACTTATATTGGGCTTGGGAAGCGATCTGTGGGGGTTGTGCAATTTGATACTACCAAGAATCGTTTTTTGGTTGCTGGTGATGAATACATGGTAAAATATTGGGATATGGACAATGTTAACCTATTGGCGACTGCTGACGCGGAGGGTGGGTTACAGGTAAGTTTTTAGTTATGCCAGTTGATAAGATTTTCTTTCCCAAGTCTTCCTTTCTAGGTAACCATTCTGGTTGTTGATATATCTGCAGGCTTCTCCTTGTATCATATTTAACAAGGAAGGGATATTGCTGGCTGTTTCAACAAATGATAATGGTATTAAAATTCTAGCAAATACTGATGGTATTAGACTACTCCAAACAGTTGAAAGTCGTTCTTTTGATACTTCTAGAATTTCCTCTGCAGCCATCGTGAAGGTAAATGGCCTTTTTAAGCTTGTTTTGGTTCTGCAAATCATGGTATTTATGTCACCCATCCTCTCTTTCTCTCTCTGCTTATTTTATCTGTGCTCTTACATTAAGGAAATGTTTCATTCACATACAGCCCCCTGCCATGGGCGCGTTTGGTGCTTTTGGCAGAAACTGTCTCCTCCAAGTATATCTGTTTCTCTTATGGCTTGGATGTGATCCCTGCACTGCAAGATACTGGCTGTTTGGCTTCTGTTCTTGTTTTGTTGATTTACGATACCAATTTGATATTGTAAATTAGTCACGTCTATTTGGTCTTCCATTAAATTGGGGAATTGCAGCTAGTTCTGCTAAATGAAATAACACCCTTTATTTCTTTTTAAGCGTTTTATTATCTTGTATGTGTTACTCCCAACCTCCATTTTGTAGATTTGATTACTAAATCATTGCAAATTGTATGCCTCACCTGTATATCATTTTTCTTTGCAAATGGTATGCCTCGCCTATATATGGATAATATAATTCATACCTGACATTGGGTTATTTACCTCGTTGTTGCAGTTTGAACATGTCGGCAGCCAAGCTCATTGGTAGTGTTGCAGCTTCATTTGTAATTGCGTTTACATGTGACTATTATATTGCTGAGCGGAAAATATTTGGAGGCAAGTTCGTTTTTTTTTTTTTTTTCTGTTTTTTGAGGTCCTGCCTTATTTCTTGTTTGCTTAATGTTGTGGACCTTGGCTGACTTCACCATTCTAAATACCTTTTAAAATCAGGTACTACTCCTAGTACTATTACGAACAAAGAATGGCAGCAGAGACAGCTGACAAAAAGTTCCAGGCATGGCCTCGTACTGCTGGTTCTGATTCAGCTGATCATTTGTTTCTTTCTTTTTCTCCCTGCATGTAGTGTTACATGTATGAACTGTTCAACTGCAGGCGCGGTAACTGGAGCTATAACTACTCCCCTTGATGAACATTTTCTTGGTGAACATAGTAGTAATTTATATTGAAAAGTGAATTTGAGATGTATATATGGATATTTTGGTATATATTGTGGATATAGTAATTTGAAACTGTAAACGAATAGTAATTTTGGGATGTATTTTGAATGGTTGCCATATTTTGGCTTAAATTTAAATGAGAATTTAAACCTTTTAGCTATATATCATGGCATTAGTATATTACAGGTGCATTGGTAATATAGGTGAATCACAACTTTTTTTTTTTTTTTTTTTATCTACAATATTTAAAAATGTTGTTTGATATACTAAATAATAACATTTTTATTCAAAAAACGTTGTGGAATTATACATTTTACAACGTTTTTAAGCATCTGTTAATTTTTGAAAAACAAATCTACAACGTTTTTTCTCTAAAAAACGTTGTGTATTGTGCTTAACTATAACGTTTTAAAAACGTTGTGTAAGGGTGTCAAATAGATGACACCCTTAACCACGACGTACGTTGTGTATTGTGTTTAATTATAATGTTTTAAAAACGTTGTGTAAGAGTGTCAAATAGATGACACTCTTAACCACGACATTTTTCTGACTAAAATTATAACGTTTTTTCTGCATTGTCTATTTACTGTTTTGTAGTAGTGATAATATATGGCCCATAAGAATTTGCATTATAAAGATCCAAAGATAAGGTAGTCATTTCAGAGTCTCCTGATTTGTTGCTTCAGGCTGGTAAGAAGCTCTTGCTTATTACGAACTCGGATTATCATTACACAAACAAAATGATGCAGCACTCGTTTGATAGCTTTCTCCCTAATGATATTGGCCGGCGAGATCTGTTTGACATGGTTAGTAGACTTGAACTATATATTTTCTAGGCTATTTTTTCTCCCTTTTTTAATATCTTAATCATATACTACTCTCTTTCTCTCTCTTATAATTATTATATTTTATTTATCCTCTAACAATATTTCTCTCATCTTTATCAATCTACGATTTAAATTTTTATTTATTTATGTAAGAGTGTTTTTGATAATATATAGTAGTAATTTTAGTGAAATTTTTATAAGATTTTTAACTTTCTTAATAATTATGCAAAATTCTAAAATATTAAATAATTAAGAAGAAAAAAAATTTAAGATGTTATTTATTTGAATTAATTTAATTTAATTTAAATTTAAAATTTGACTCGAATATATATAAGAAATTAAGTTATTAATAATAATATCTTATTCGACTAAAGGTTCTGTTTTATGAAACATGAAATGGTAAGTAGCGGAGGCGACACTTGGGATGTGAGAAAGTGACACGTGTTTATCTCCCCATGCATGTTGACCACGTTGCATGCCACTCGTCCGCTCCCCTCCCCTCTATCTTTCTTCGTAGTCCCTTTAAATTCCCCGCTCAACCCCTATCTTCAAACCCCCTCTCTCTCTTTAACACTCAAAATCTGTTGTTTTCCATTCATCATATTAGGAATTAATTTCTTCGAGTCTTCAAGTTCAAGCAAATAATAATACCTTGTACTATAAAAGTTGTCCGTACGTGTATCGGGTAATATTATTTTTTAGTAACTAATTACACGGTACGTACCGTAACGTACGTGTACGATGGGTTTACGAAAATATTCTCCTTCTGGGATGATAGTTTTGACGGCGGTGGCGGTGCTGCTGGTGGCGTTTGCCGTCGGTTGTAGTGGTGCCAGTGCCGGTGACGTGTGGGGTCAGGATAAGTCCGAAGAAGCAAAAGCAAAGTGTGAAAAAGCTGGAGAGAAAGTAGAGGAGGCAGCAAAGGAAGCTAAAGAGTCGTCGGAGTCTTGGACGGAATGGGCCAAGGAAAAAATCTCCGAAAACTTGGGCCTTAAGACCGATGATGTCAAGCAGGCTTCCGATGCCGCATCCGACTCTGCAAAAAAGACCAAAGACAAAATCACTGATACTGCTTCTGGTTAGCGTATATATATATATATATATTCATTCGTTTTACAATTAGACATGCATTAAATTTTACTTTTTGAAAGTCAAAAACTCAAAACTTTTATGGAATTTATTTAATTTTTACACAAATTATGACTATTTTAAACTAATTTCAGTTTTGGAAAAAGGGAGTATATAGCATCAAGTTTGACTATAGATACACATATATTAATAATCGGTCTTTCAATTATATTCATGATGGTATTATAAACATTTCACTATTTTATTCTTTGTTTTGGGGCTAATATATATATACCTAAGTTTGGGTGGGGGCATATATTACATATATATTTTTTCCCTTATTAGTTTTATGTCAAAACTTAAAACAAATTCGTGTAAATCTTGTTTTAATTCCACAAATTGAACATTCTAATTTTGGAATGGATTATTTGTGTATGTTAATGAGCTACTCCCTTCATCCCATTATATCTGACGTTTAAGGATTTTTTGCAACAATTAAGAAATATGTTCTTAAACATGACCCTTTTGCCCTTAATAAATGAATTAACCAGACAATTAATTACTCCACCACCACGTTAATTACTCCAATTCCTATTCTACGACGCAACTGTTGAATTTCAGATCCAGGCTATGTAATATGAGAGAGAAAGAGGAGAAACTACTTATGAACGATTGATGTTTTAAGATGAGACTCGAAATTATTTCTTCTTTAGAAATTTTTTGGAACATCAAGAGAGGGTGTAAACGGATTTACCAGAGGCAATGATGATTCTGGTTGAGATGGAGTAGGTTTTTCTAAAACCTTCGGACGTTTCAGTTTCTTTTCGTGAGAGGGACCTAGTGACTGCATGGAAGGTGGACTGGTGTTCGACTCGTCGGTTGAGGTCGAGTTACCAGAGATCGCCTGCTTCTTCAACCTCGTTAATTTTCTCTTCCTTCCTCTTGTTGATTTTAACAAAGCATATTACAAAGGTTGATCATCGTCTTCGGACAAAACAAGTGGTTGTTTGTTGGTACAGGTCCTCATGGTTTAAGAGAATCGAAGAGGAGAAGGAAACTAAAGATGGTTTTGTGTAGGAGAGAGAAAAAATGAAAAAGGTTTGGTTCGAGGAGAGAGAAATAAAGTTTGATCCAGGCGGTTTATGTACTGACAATCTGGCATCGTAATTCTCGCAGTTTTGGTATTAAGAATATCCAGGCGGTTTATGTACTGACAATCTGGCATCGTAATTCTCGCAGTTTTGGTATTAAGAAGAAAGTATAGTATTGGAATAAAAGTGAATAATTTAGCTTGGACTTAAAAGTCTATTATTTTGAAAAAAATAAAAATTCCTTAAACGTCAGATATAATATATAATGGGAGGGAGGGAGTATTACTTTACTTGGTATGCATTGCATATAGAGATGGAGCTAGATATAATATATAATGGGAGGGAGGGAGTATTACTTTACTTGGTATGCATTGCATATAGAGATAGAGCTAGCTAGTACGCATATGAATAATTTGATTATTTTCGCTAAACAGGAGCAGGACAATACAGTGGTGATAAAGCTGGAGACACAAAAAATGCAGCTACGAACAAGGCAACAGAGGCAAAGGAAAAGGCCTACGAGACGTCCGAGCAGACAAAGCAAAAGGCGGCCGAGAAAGCAAACCAAGCTTACGAAACAACTGGACAAGAAAAGGAGAAAACATATCAGGCTGCAGAGGAAGCCAAAAAGAAGGCCTCTGATAAGGGAGAAGAAGCCATTCACATGACTGAAGAGGCCAAACAGAAGGCGGCCGAGAAAGGAAACGAGGCCTATAATAAGGCCGTGGAGGCGAAGGAGAAGGCGTACCAAGCAGCGGAAGGGGCTAAGGAGAAAGCATACCAGGAGGCCGAAGAGGCAAAAAAGAAGGCGGCCGAGAAAGGAAATGAGGGCTATAGTAAGGCCAAGGAGAAGGCATATCAAGCGGCAGTAGAGGCCAAGGAGAAGGCGTACCAAGCTGTGGTAGAGGGCAAGGAGAGAGCGTACCAAGCTGTGGTAGAGGGCAAGGAGAGAGCGTACCAGGCGGCTGAGAACAAAGCCGCAGATGCAAAGGAGAAGGTGGCGGGAGAAGCAGGGGAGAATTTGGAATGGGCAAAGGAAAAGGCTAAAGAGGGTTTTGAGGCAACTAAGAGCAAGGCAGGGGAGACTATAGAGTCTGCTAAAGAAACTATTTCCTCTAAAGTTGGAGCTGCCAAGCAGAAATCACAGCAAGGAACGCGTGATGAGGAACTTTGATCGAGGTGTTTGTGAATGGTACTGATGCAATGTTGTTTAACTTTTTTTTTTGTTCCTTCTGTTTAATGTGTTTGTTTTGATTATGTATGTGTGCGAGTGTGTGTTAGAACTTAGAATTTGGTTTTTTGGTAATGGAACTGCTTAATATATGTATTTCTTACCATGCACGACCAACCATTATAAGATTTTTCGGTTTTGGATCTATTGACAATTAAAGACATGCATGTAGTGGGTTGGTGAATATTTTCAACTTGCGAGACCAAATAAGATGTTGAGAGAGAGGCCGAAAGAAATTGTTTCGGAATTGTGTTGTGTATCTCATCATCTAAGGTAAGGTACCTTGGCCTGGCTTGGCTTGAAGCATGTGGGAATTAATTAATTAATATTTTCTTCACTTTTATCTTTAAAGGAAATTCATCGAGTAGAGAACATTCTGAAATTCAAATATTATATATTCATCTAATATATATATACACACACACAGCTGGGGTGTGTCAGGTACTAGTATAATACTACTTGCTCCATAAAAACATTAATAAGAATTTCGAAATACTCCCTCCGTTCAGTTTTGACTTTTTAAAGTCAAATTGACCATTTTTTAAAATTAATATTTTTATTAAAATATAGGTGAAGAGATTATAAACAAAAGAAAGTATATACAATTTATTATTAATCTCAATTTTTATAATTTTAGAAATATATTTATATATGTTTAATTATTAATTTTAAAAATAGTCAATTTGATTTTAAAAATTAAAAACCTGAAAGAATTAATTTGAGATTTTATGAAGAAGTATATAATATTACACAGAAACATCTAGTTTTAGTGTTATTTAGTTCTTGTTGGTACCAGAAAGAAAACAGTGAGATTCTGTGCAGCTGCAATTTTTTTTTTTGGGCCAGCGTTATTGGACACGACAAAAAAGGCTAGGCAGGGTTTAGTAAAATTTTACCCGATCCGATCCGATCCGGCTTCAAATAAGATGAGATGAGTATTGCTACATTTATAATTATTATTTTTTTATATCAAAGTGTAATTGAGTGAGTTCAATAATTATAACTAACTAAAGTCGTATACATTATTTTATAACTCAATTATTTAGTCTCGTTTTGACTGAATCTCCTTTATTATCAATCATGTTAACTGAGACATACATGTTTTTATTGTAAAATACTAAATGAATTAGGGAGTCATTGTAGCAAATTTACAATGGTGGTTGGCTGGCTGGCTGCCTTGGACTTTTATGGCATGATCATGAATTTAAATAAATTATTTTGAAATTATATTATTTTATTTATTTATTTTAATTAAGAATAATACTCCTCCCTTGTACTTGTAAAAGATTATCATTATATTTGTATTATGATAGTATTAAATGGAATCATATGTTTAAGTTTATTATCATAATTTAATGTTACAAAGAAACTAGTAAAAACAAGTTGAAAGTTATTTTTGTGTAAGATAGAAGAAATCTCCTGTCCTGCTGCATCTATTATGTATTAGCGACGTGCTTCTACTTTTGTGCGGACCTTTGCTTCCTATGTGGGTACCTACTCTCTTGAATATTGATTCTCCCCAAATAACCAAATTCAAAAATGCATAAATAGTATTAGTAATATAAAAGATATACTCAACAATTATAAGAAAAATGAATTGAATGCCTTTCATTGAGTTGCAAATAGTATCGAATTTATACTATATCTGGTTGAATGGACAGTGGCCTCAGAATCACAAACAATATTTGTGGACATTTACACAAATGAATATGAGTAGGGTAATATTTTCTGTTGATAAAAAAACATGACATGTGGTTGCTAAATTTGTGATCGCAACCAGTCACGGCGTGGGGAATGAATGCATGTTCATCCTTATCCTACATTTATTAATTTATTTAATGGACTAATCAATATACTGACATGATTGAGTGCATGTTTCCTTCTCTCTCTCTCTCGTCCTTTCAGCTAATTTAATTGAGAAGGGTAATATTTTTATACTCAATTTAATCAATTGAATAAAGGATTTATTATATATTTTTTAACCTTACTCCTAAAACACCAATGAAAAAAGGATGGACTGAGCACTTTTTAAGTTATAGTTTATATATAATAATTACTTAATTAAAATTTTATAATTAAATGCTAAAATACATCTCTAATTTTATGACTTGATATTAATTGATTGTATATTTATAATTATAGATTAATTCTTGGGTTAGTGAATCATTTGAAAAACTATTTCAAAATTATTTTCTTTGTATATTTAATTCCAAGTAGTCCATAGGGGCTGTTGGCCTTATCTATGATTTTATTGTATTTTTGTAAAACCCTTTTTTTTTTTTTACAAAATTACTTTGTAAGCCTTGCACATACTACTCCACATGTTTATATCATGGTGTAATAAAACATAAAGGTAGTAACAACTGTCAACTACTTCCGTTGAAAGCCATTACTTCTGGCGTCTTCCGTACAAATCATGTTTCTTATATCTATTTAAATTACATCAAACACGATTTTTTATAAAAATTTTAATTAAAATAAATATTATACATTTTTTGAAAGGTAATACAATAAAAAAATAATAAAAAAAAAAATTCACTAAAATGTCACTAGAAAAATGTCCTCTAGAAGGACTCTTAGGTTTTACTTACCCAAAAATATAATCACAATACTTTTATTTTTGAATTTTGATATTAAAAAAAAGGAGATTGATAATATCCAAGCAATAATTAATTAATTATGTTGTCAGAGTAAATATATATTTAATAATAAATTTTTATATTTATTTTAATAACATTTAAACTTTCAGCTACACTTATTGCTTTTACATTATCGATAACCTTAAAAAATTATTTAAAAAAACAAACGAACGAACAAAATCATAAAAGATTGATCTTTTATGTTAGTCTTGTAGATAACCAACAATTTAATTTGTATATACTACTTAATTTGTAGTACTTATTTTATTACTATCATTTAAAAAACGTGTTGTCAACAAAATGGGCGCATATTTAACTACCATAATAATAAATCTATAAATAAATAATAATTATACCATCACGGTCAAATTCAAAACTAGTCTCCCCTTTCCACAAAACACGACTAAGTTCATAAAACAATAAAAGAAAAGTAACTCAAGTGCAATTCAAATATAAAATATTTCATATATTGTAAAATTTATATTTTGGGAAAAATTGAAAATTTACGTAAGATCTTATATTCTCTAAATTATTCTTGTTTTCTTCAAATTATATTAATTTACTGTGTTTTTAATAAACAAAAAAGAAAAAAATGGATGAAAAACTTTATCACTTTTTTTTACCAAATTTTTCGTAAAAAAAAAAAATAAACAAAAATTAAATAACATAAATTTATCTTTTATAATCCTTGATGTATATAAACATAATAAAATTAATTTAAAAATAAATTATTAACTTAAATGTAGAATTAATTTTTTTTTATATAATATTAAAGTATAATTTTAAAACGAATTATATTAACAAACAGATATAGTACTAGAATACGTGTACTATATATTACTCCTAGTAGTGGTACTCTATTCATTTTACACGTGGATTAATTTGAGTTTTATTTTAGATTAGATTAGGAGTGAAGTAAATAAAAAGTCATGTCGTGTTCCCGCACCGGATGGTCTTATGTAGACGCGATCGCAACGGGAATGGGAATAATCGTCATCGTCGTGTTCCGTGTGGGAAACGAAAGGGGTAATAATTTTCCTTCTGGACAAAACTGGTGGGCCATACACGCACACACACACACATATATATATATATATGTGTGTATGTATATAAATATAAATATGCTCATCCATTGTTGAGGCCACTCCCCTTCTTTTGATCCCATTCTTACCCTGCCTGCCTGCCTGCCTGCCTGCCTTGCCACCCAATAAATTCTTAAACGAGATTTTGGGTTTAAGATAATATTTGATGGTACTATTGGCGAGGAAGGAAAAGGAAGAAGAAAAGCAGGGGAAGAAGGAGGGAATGCGAGTGGGGAAATACGAATTGGGAAGGACTCTTGGTGAAGGTAATTTTGGTAAGGTCAAATACGCTAAGGACGTCAATTCGGGTCACCCTTTTGCCGTTAAAATTTTGGAGAAAACTCGAATTGTTGATCTCAAGATCACCGATCAGGTAATCCCTCCAATCCAATCTATTATGTTATGATCTTCAAAGCTTAAATTTTGTCTGTGGGTTGAGCTGTTGAAATGATGTTGTTGATAAACAAAAGGATGGATTAGTAATAACTATTTGTCTGTTTTTGGATTCTGTATCCTTATTTCTTAGAACTACTTTCTGTCCTTTCTGTTATTGCTTCTTCAATTTGGCTTACTTTCTGAATTTGGAAAAAGGATCTCACAATTAATTAAACTACTTACCAAATTGTTTGGAGCTTGCAGATAAAGAGGGAAATTGGCACCTTGAAGCTCCTCAAACATCCTAATGTGGTCCAGTTACACGAGGTAACTTTCTCTCCCTCCAATTAAATCCCACATGAATGTTGCAAGACCTAAATTGTTACAGTTTTACATTACTAGTTCTTTATTGATTTCTTCTTCCAATCAAATCCCACATGAATGTTGCAAGAGCTAAATTGTTACAGTTTTACTTTACTAGTTCTTTATTCCTGTATACCAGAATTTCTGAGGTTTTATGTCCAGAATTTTAGCTTTAAATATTGTTCGATGAACACTTTCTATAATGATGCTT
Organism: Panax ginseng; assembly: GCA_020205605.1. Classification (NCBI taxonomy): domain Eukaryota; kingdom Viridiplantae; phylum Streptophyta; class Magnoliopsida; order Apiales; family Araliaceae; genus Panax; species Panax ginseng. Next base: position 9,093,293 of record CM035127.1, read on the forward strand.
GGTCATTGACTATTTCTTTAAACACTCAATTAGACAAATATGCTAATCTTATTCCAGTTAATAACTACTAGGATAATATTTTAATAAAGAAAGTTAAGAATGGATAAGTACAGGGAGAGAACTGTTTTTTTTCCCAAATACCCTGGCAAATTGGTGTAATTTGTTCTGTCTGCTTCAATTGATTGGCCTAATAATACCAACTAAAGCAACGTCTTTATACTATACTCCATGTATTTTACTATATTTTTAGATAATTAAGTTAGAAAGGGAAAGGAAATTGGGGTAGTTTTCTAGATGAAGCATGTTCTGGTAGGGTCCATCTATATTTGATTTATTGGGTTTGGTATAAAATAAATCAAGAAGACACTCCCTAAAAATTCAGCTTGCGGTGTGGACCTTGGATTTTTGGCATCTTTTGCCGTATAGTTGTTGGATCAGATCTATTCAATCACTGAACGCGTTATATTTATTGTTTCCTAAAAGTATAGTCCATTTTCCACAAAGATCATGATTTGCTTGAATATAATTAAGTTTGGCATATTAATTTGAAAATGAATTCTCATTTTTTTGTGACATGCCAAATAAAAAAGGTAAACTCTCATTTTAGAGGAAAAGAAGTAGTATCGATAGCAATCCTTTCATTCTAAAACTAAATAACCCATTACTATATAATCTATGGTATAATTCATGATTAATTTTCTGAGACTTAGTATCCTGATTTTCAAAGTGAATTATTTTCTTTAAGACATCTCAAAAGTAGATATGATACTTCTTAATTTGGGACATGAAATAATAAATTTCTTACCCGATTAGCTTCTAAAACTCAATTTCCCAGGAAAAAATATTTCAGAACGCAAGATGCATGGTCTTCTTTCTTTAGTTTGTTTTACTTTGAACAACATATACATATACATACACATTTTAAACAAATAACTGTCCATGCAGAATTCACTTCCACACCCATAATCACAGTTTTGACATCTATGATCGACTTTAATTGCTATGCTAGTCTGCTGTTTTAGAAACAACATACTGCATCAATATAGGTTTAGTCTAATTAGTATGAGATTATTCTGAATTTCTGATTGTGCTGTTTTTTTCTCTCAACAATAAATGTTATATCCAGGTCATAGCAAGCAAAACCAAGATTTACATGGTCCTCGAATACGTGAATGGTGGTGAATTGTTTGACAGAATCGTAAGGCACCATTTGCTATATTATATTCATAGTAAACTTCCAGCTGGTTTCTCTTGCTATAGATTCACATATAATCTCACATTCTTATGCTGCTCATGCTTTACAGGAATCCAAAGGGAAACTCTCGGAGGCTGAAGGCAGAAAGCTGTTTCAACAGTTAATAGACGGGGTTAGCTACTGTCATAATAAAGGCGTTTTTCACCGGGATCTCAAGGTATATTTTTTCACAAATAGTCAATGACCTCCGTGGATAATGATACAATCATTCAATTTTAGAAATGAAGTTCTTACATGTTTTCGTGCTATATATTTTTTCCCTGAATTGCAGCTAGAGAATGTCCTTGTTGATGCAAAAGGAAAAATAAAGATATCTGATTTTGGTCTGAGTGCATTACCCCAACATTTTAGGGTATGCAACCTAGAGTTCCCAGATCCTAAAGCACATTATTTCTTTAATTCAGTCACTTATACTATTTCTATCTTGCATATTAGGATGATGGGTTACTGCATACAACCTGTGGTAGTCCCAACTACGTTGCTCCTGAAATTCTCCAGAACAGAGGCTATGATGGATCCACCTCAGATACATGGTCATGTGGTGTCATCTTATATGTAATTCTCACGGGATATCTACCATTTGACGATAGAAATCTTGCAGTTCTATATCAGAAGGTAATAGAACTTTGATGTTTCCCTTGTATTCTACTTCGGTTTGTACAATTTATATTTCAAGAACTTCTAATCTGAATCTTCTCAAGGGAATTCAGATTTTCAAGGGGGAGGCTCAGATCCCGAAGTGGCTGTCCTCAGGAGCCAAAAACCTAATAAAGCGGATTCTTGATCCCAACCCTCGTACTCGATTAACAATGGCAGAAATCAAAGAAGATAAATGGTTTAAACAAGACTATACACCTGCAGATCCTGAGGAAGATGAAGTCATAGATGATGAAGCCTTTCTAATACACGAGGTATTACATACATTGATACTAATAGTTGTTTAAATTACACCTTCCATTATTATCAGTAATTTTGAGCCAGAACTGACAAAGGGATGCTTTATCTGTGGTGCAGCAACCTGAAGTAGAAAAAGATCCAGAATCACCCACCGTCATCAATGCCTTTCAGCTAATTGGAATGTCCTCATGCCTGGATCTCTCAGGCTTCTTTGAGAAAGAGGTAAGAACCACAGTTGAATTACCAGTGTTTGCTATATTAGTTTACATGATTCTTACTATGTATCATGGAGTTCACAACTGAGATATTCGATTTTAAGATGCATAAATTTGTTTGTGTTTTACAGGATGTTTCCGAGCGGAAGATCAGATTTACATCCAATCATTCCCCAAAAGAATTGATGATGAGGATCGAGAATACAGTAATGCAGATGGGTTTTGGAGTCCAGAAGAAAAATGGATGGGTTAGTATTTTATTTTATTTTGGTCGGTTTTTATATTTAACAATTATGGGTTAAAGTCATTAGACTGCTAGTTGATTGCTTGTATTTCCTTAAAAAGTATTCCTCATTTGCTTTCTCTCTCCACAAGCCTTTGTTGGCTATTTATCCACTTACAGATGATAGTAACAACAATAATAGAACTTGTCATAGACAAATTAGAAACAAAAAATAATAATACCGGTTTTGTTAACAGTGTGAAACTGTACTAACTTGTTTCTTCCATCTGAGGTAATTATGCCATCTTTAGTAATAAAATTTGAAAGATCAGCCAGTATCATGTTCTTAAAAATAAAGTATAACGATCAGTCGGTTTATAAATAAAATTTACTGATCATTATCTGAATTTGTTTCATTTTGATCAGCTAAAAGTAATACAACAAGAGCATAAAGGTCAGAAAAGCATGGTTAATCTTTCAGTTGCTGCAGAGGTTAGCAATATATTTATGAAATGTGAACAATTCCTTGTGCTTACATATAACTTCACAGCTCACTGGCAGCAGCTTAAGTCCAATTGTCATTGTGGCAGGTGTTTGAAATTAGTCCATCCTTGTATGTAGTCGAATTAAGAAAATCTTGTGGAGATTCCGAAGTATATAGACAGGTTTCATCTCTCTCTCTCTCTCTCACACACCCACACACACACCGTGCTTGCAAAGAATTCGGCATTCCCGAGTCCTGACTTCTGATAATTTGTTGTGCAGTTGTGTACAAAGTTGTCGCATGATCTGGGTGTCTCGAGTAGTCAAGAGCTGTTGGCCACAGAATTTTGAAGCTGGAGCTCAAAAGTATAGGATCAATTCGTTTTTCATTTTACGATACAAATTCAATTCTTTTGCAGTTTGTACAGCACATCATGAAATATATATTTGATGTGCAATTTACTTCTCCATTCAAAATAGAAGAGGGAACGTGCAAACCTTCTTGTGTATCTGAAGAAGTGCAATCACATTTCCGATTAATAAAAAAGCATAGAGCATACTTATTGAATATTTCTGATTCTTTCTAGAAAGCAGCCAATACTCAACTTCCTACATTTTTCAGTTTGATGGCTGAGCTCCCATTAATAAATACGGAGAACTAATTTACATGTAAAATTTCATTATCTACGGCACTAATTTTATTTACATGGTGTAAAGGGTATTTTTAGACTTGAGATTAATCTCACCTGCCAATAGGTTTGTAAAGTCACCAAACACAGATGAGCACCACTAACTAACTGCTAGCCCGTCTCCAAGCTCTTTTCTGTATACGTGAATCAAGCTGCTGCTACCATCTACCATTTGAAGCTTCTCGTTCAACAATGTCTTGTATTGATCATCTCTGTCTTCTAAATTACGCATTAGATCAACCTACAAACCAAAAATAAACATTTATAAAACAGACTAAAAAATCGTACCATATTGAAACTAAAAAGGTGAGCAATGGCTAATCTTATGAACAAGGTACATAAAATTTTTGGGATCAGGAATGAGGGCAATATTATAATTCTAGATGCTCTAAAATTTACCAATCATTCTCCATCCTACAAGATAATGCTCACTAGCCATTGAATTCTCACTTCACTAGATTTAAGTAAATAACTGAGGCAAGAGGAACATAATGTAACAACAAGGCTTGCACCAATGTTCCAAATCATGACAAAAATTTAAGCCTAATCTTTTGCTTCAAGTTGTAACCTAATTTATAGAAGTTGACAAATCATCTCGCATACCACTATCATTGAAGTTCCTGGGGAAAAGAGTAATAAATGACAATAGTGCAGGTTGAACAAAAATCAGTGCGTAATTGCCAAACAAATTTATTATTTGTGCTTGGTTTAATGGGCAGACTTCATAACCATAATAAAAGAGAGGTTGGCTCCCTGATGTTTTATCCATTCTTAAAATTAAACATGTATGCCTTGTCTATTGTGAAAATTCACATGTCAACAGTGTAAAGTTCTATAGCAAAATTAAGAATCTTCTCACAGTGATGACTCTTCATTTATTCTTCACGATGGAAAAGTTCACAAGAGCTATTGTCATTTTGTTGAACTTGAAGACCAAGCAGTTGCCTACAATATAACCAACTGGATATGGGAACAACTCCACTACATGACAAGGATTCTAGAATACTGGTTTTTTGATATTTGTGACTATTTGCATCATAATAAACATCATTACGTTACCTGCTTCTGAAATAGGTCAAATTCATCTGAGCTCAGAGAACCGTCACTATTAGCATCTAGGACTTGCATCATCTCCCGGGCATCTTCCCCTTGGGCACCAAGCTCTTCCATTATCTCCATAAGCTCCTCAATGCTGATCTTACCATCTCCATTCTTGTCAAGAAGACGAAATACTCGATCTCTGTGATTAATCTCAAGACCTTTATGGTTTGCAGAAGGAAAATCTTTAAGACGCAATGCTGCAAGTTCAGCTGCAGCCATCATAATGGCCTTCAGCCGCTTTGCCTGCACATGAACAAATAACAATTTATTTTTTCCGGTTTTAACAGAATTCGGCATTAACTAATAAGCTTCACTCATTTGACAAATGTAAATATCTGCAAAGATAGAAGCATACTGTCTGTAAAAGTTTGATTTAGCTAAATAGAAGTTTTCAGGAAAAAGGACACTTGGAACCGTTGGCCAATGCACTAGCATTTTGTGGTTCCAACATGACTAGCTAGAAAAGGGTAATAAATGCTTGTATACTCACGTGGACTCTTTTGGGTGTGCGAAGTACAAATGCATGTCACTTGCCAAATAATTTATGCAATTAATATACAATAGAGTAGGAAAATAAATAAAAGGAAGTTAATAAAAAAAAAAGAGGCAGGCTAGAGTTGTTATATAGTAGTTTACATACAAGTCTTTTTTGGTGTGTTATTATTGCAGCACGATAGCATTAAAATGGGCGTCTCTAACATGACAAACCACTTCAACCAGGAAAGAAATGTACTTGCATTCGGGGATAAATGAACAATCTAGCCCTGTCCTGAACACAACACAACTGAATTTTTTCTCTTGCCCTGTCCTTGCCAACTTTCTTTTATTAGGTTTTACTTACTCTTATCATATATGTAGTTTTATGAACTTTGATGACTATCAATCAGCAAAACTGTAGTGAGAAGGTATAAAACATTTGCGGATTTGCCTTAACTGAGAAAAATATATTTACAATATATTAAGGTAGTTACCTCTTCTGGATTAGTAAGGCCAACCTTGTACAATGCATGGGATGCTGTTCCCCCAGCTGATAACCAATCCATCTCTGTTGTCCGTATTTGTATCTCCATTGGTGGTCTAGTCCTCTCATTATCACTGACATCAACTGCCATATGCAAACTTTTATACCCGTTTTCTTTGGGCCTGGCAATATAATCTTTGGACCTGTTAGGCATTTCTTTCCACAAAGATTGGATAACTTCACGTGTCCTATAGCATGCTTTCTCACCTTCTTCAGGCGTACTTAATTCAGAAGAAGGCTTCAATAAAACTCGCAATCCTAAGATGTCATTTACCTCTTCCGGTTTGCGTCCATCTTTCAACAGTTTCTTCATCGTGCTATATCGACTTTTATAGCGGCCTACAACTGAGATATCTTCCACCATCTCTGCTAACATGGGATCAGATTTTAAGGACTGAAGCAGCTGCTCTTTGTATGTATCTATAAGAGGCTTACTTCCTGTCTCATGACTCCTTAACCAAGTAGTAACATAAAGATAAGAATAAGGAAACAAATACTGGAATGAAAGATCCTCCAACTCTAATGATAAGAAGTTGGTTCCAATGGCATGCGCTAGGGGAGCATGTATCTTCATAATCTCAAGGGATAGCACTTGCCGCTGATACCTTGGCAGGTAATCTAAATGTCTCATCATATCCAGCTTGAAAGCAAGGTCTAGTATCAAAGCCCTGACATCATAGTATGTAAGGCAGAACTTCCTTAGGGCAGCAGCACTTTCCTCATCCAGTACTTCCACTTTTGAAGAAATATTCTTAACGCGGAAACTCTCATGCAATAGATGAGCAGCACCAGTTCCAATCCGCACTCTCACTTCTTCCATAGATATGGCACCTGCCTCCAGAACTTCTCTCAGTATACCAGCTGAAATAACTTCTGCATCCATCTGCAGACAAATTTATTGTTGTTAATTAGAACAGCGAATAAAATAAATGGAAGGCGTAAAAAAAACACAAAAAGACATTTAATATCCTCAAACTTATCCCTCGACCAAAACAAACTAACCAATAATGTACAAAAATCACAGAGAAATTAAAAGAGAAAGAAGTTACGATCAATTCACGAAACATAAATCTGGCTCGGGAAGAACTCTTCTGATCACATCATTAACAACTAGAAATAATAGGCCGAATATCATACAACATATAGTAGTAAATGCTATATGTTCCCGTGTCATATTACATCAACTGGCGAGTTCGGAGTTCTAAATGTATGATCTTCTCTTCTCTGTTTGACATAATTTTATCATTGCTTCAAACAAGATGGGAACAATGGTGTTTGTAAACTTGTAGTATCATTTGGCATTTGATAAAAGCGTAAACTTGGGAAGGAAATGGAAGCATTCAGGTTTAACAATCTGCAATCCGCCAAATTATAAATTGAAAGGAAAAGGGAATATCAATATTGAAAATAAAATGAAAGTTAAGATGAAATTAGAAACATTTTTAGTTCTAAAAAGTGAATTATTATTATTATTTTAATTCTTTTTTGCGAAACAAAGCAAAATGGACGCAGCTGAATTTGGGGGCAGAGAACCTGAAGATCAGCGAGAATAACAGCAACAGATAAGACCTTAGAGAGAGGAGATCGTCCATCAGGAGAAACAGGCAGCGTCTGCATTATAGGAATCGTTAGCTTCAGTGATTTGAAGAGTAACCTAGACGAGCTTGTGGATAATACGTTTATGTTCATCCTCTCCGTTAGCTCGTTAAAGGCTCCCACTAATTCCACCACCATCTTCCCTCCCGGCTGTTCCAGTGTAGCCGGCGCCGCCGGTCCAATTGCAAATACTCTGACTCCGGCGACCCGACGGCGGGTCTGTAATCGGAAAATGGCTCGATTTTGAGGAATTGTGAAAATCGGAAGGCATGTGGAAAACCTAATTTTGGAAATGGATTGAAGAGGTTGGTCGGAAATGTAGTTGAGCTCCATTGTTTGTTAAAGTTTTTTTTTTCCTTCCTTTTTTCCAACTAAACAGTCGCCGACGCCGAGTGTGAGTGGACGGGACAGTCTTTTAAACTATGGGTAAGAAGGAGGCCACGTGGTCGGGTCGGAGTTGTTAAGACATGAATTCCTATTACAAAATTCTCCCTCTTTCCGTAACTACTTTTCTCTCCGTTTCTAACTTAATTAGAATGATCGTCCTTATACTTTTCGGCCTAAATTAAAATTGAGTTATATCTTAAGAAATTATTAAATACACAATAAAAAAATATTATTTTTATAATAAAAGTGTCGCTATATATCTTATAACTACGGTTTTCACTGTCGCTATACATCTACAGCGACACTTTTGTTGTGAAAATAATAAAAAATATTATAAATTTAACAATTCCCTATATCTTATTATTATCGTTATGAGATTACAAAAAAAAAAACGAGCACTATTTCCGCATGACATGTGATATTTTCATAGGATTTCTTCTTACGAAAAGGTGGACCTAATGTATGTTTATGTGATAAATGATTATCTGAAAATATCAAAAATATATGTGAAAATATCAATTTTCAAAAACAAATTCCTTTTGTCAGACGAGTAAAGTACATTTTAAAACATTAAAACATAAAAAATAGAGTAATAAAATTTTAAATTTATTTTGATACTATCAAATTATATAAAGTGGCGAGTATTTTATTTTTTTTATTAATAAATTTTACTAGATTTATATATTTATTTTTTATTTTATGTATTTTATCTCATTTTTTACATTTTTAGAAAACAAAAAAATAATTAAAATTTTAATCATCTTTTTTGCCTTTAAGAGACGGAGAGCCGAGAGAGTAAAATTTAATTAAAAGATAAATAGTATATTGTCGACATTTATATCCATATCTATCTATCTATATCTATTTTCTCTATGATTTTTTTCATCTATATTTTTAATATTTTATTTTTATAATTATACACATTTTGCCATACATTTTATAAATAAATAAAATTACTCTATTTTTTAATATTATTTTAATTTTAAAAAAATATTTAAAACGACATAAATTTAATAAATGAGTGCTATCATTTGTTTAAATCTTTTGTAACATTGTCTACACTTTAAATGAATCTAGTATTTTCTCTTTAAAAAAATTCATTTGTTTGGTACACTTGGCTGGAATCCGTTTTAGGTTTCATGTGTAGTACACAAAACTATCATACACACGAGCACAGCTCCGAGTAAAACCCTACAAAAGTGCACAAGTATCCCTCCTGTTTGTATGTCTTTTGCAAAACTCACCCTTCAACTTTTATTTTTTCAAAATTCTCCCTAACTGTGCAAAACTCATCCTATATGTATTTTTTTTGTTAAAACCTCTCATATATTCATATTATTTTATTTCAATTCATCACTTAAGAATATTATTACCTTTAAAATACTCCTTTTATTTCATTCAAATAACTTTCGATTAGAAAAAAAAAATTCTCATAGTACTTGTGACGCCCCCAAATCAGGTATACAACACCCATTCTGAGTCGTCAAAATACATGGTACAGAAACAACTACAACTTTATTAATACAACATAAAAACTGTGAGTTTGAATACAAATATTGTCATCTAGACAATATCCACACTCAAATAAGTCTTCATTACAATTATTAATACACTATTTTACAGAATAGTGAGGACTACTAGAACCACTTCTAAAATCATCATTCCACACTTTTTGACTAAGACTTCCTACATTCTCGCCTCCTAAGAAGAAAAATGGAACAACAAAGAAAAGGGTGAGCTCAACTAGCCCAGTAAAAAATATTATGACTAAGATAACATAGAACAAATTATCGTTAGTCTTCAACAGAGAAAAATCTAATAGAATACAATAGACAATCAGTTTTAAATCAATCTTCGCAGCGGAAATAATAATTCATTAGAAGAGTTAAGTAGAGAATGCAAACTACTATCTTCTATATCTGAATTTAAAAGTTCATCGTCGATATTTTATCCCTGAAACATCAATCAATATATATCTAGAATTAAATATTTATCTTTGCACTACAGGGCCAAAGATATTCATCGATTAATCATGTTCATCTAAACACTGCTCATCTTTTCTTACTACAGCCAAAGATATTCATCGAAATTATTCATCTTTACACTACGGGCCAAAGATATTCAAGAATATCATCATTTAGGGTAGTGAGGATGATGAAAAATATTTTAAAGAAAAAGCGAATCCAAGATTGAAACAAAAGAACAAGTATTAAGGATTCATACTTTAAATAACCCAAGTTCGAAAATACTTCATAAATAATGCGAGGTGGAGTAAAATTCAAGAATGAAGACCAAAACATAGATCCAATCAAAGATAGGAACTATAACGAGACAATCTTGGACATAGAAAAAAAATTTAATTTTTCCGTGAATAATGTCGTATTCGTGAATAGAGTGTCGATATCGTGAATAGTCTTGATATCGTGAATAAATAACGTCGACACCAAAAGATAAAAATTTCACAAAAAACATATCATCATGCTTGTGAATAGTCTTATGAATAGTAACTTCGTGAATAAGAACTCATGAATAAGAACTTCGTGAATAAGTAACTCCCGATACGTGAAAAGTTCTAAATTTGATAAAAATTTCCAACCAATATTTTGGCATAATGATATTGAAGAAATAATATCATTTTCGAATAAAATAATATCCCTTACCTCGTAAAGACAGTACTTCTAGTTGAAACACCGGATATAAGCTATGACTTGAACTTACACCGTATAGCAACACTCAAAGTATTAAAATACTCACAAGAATACGCTCAATATAATAAAGAGAAAGAGAGAGAAATCTTTAGTTTCTGATGTGATTTTCAATTCTAACCTAAGCACCCTATTTATAGAAAAATGCTTAAAACACCAAAGCAGAAAATATAATAAAATATTACTCCCTCCGTCCCATGATAAAAGTCCTTATTACTATTTTGGGTTGTCCCATGTTAAATGTCCACTTTCTTTTAATAACCAAACTTTAACATATTTTTTTCTATTATGCCCGTAGCATTAAATATCTCATACTTTTCTTATTCTAATTCTCTCTCCATAATTAATGTAAGACCCCGAATTTTATGAAATAAAAGTATTCAATTTTTCTTATAATTACTATTCAGTAAATTGTTAAATTGATAAAAGTTAAAGTTAAGGGTGATATATGATTTTTTTTTCAAAATACACAAGTGGTTATAAAATATTCATTGTTGTCGGGGAATATTCGTTTAGTCGTAGAATATTCTTCCTGTAGGGGAATATTCGCATGCGATACGCCAAGCACCATTTATGAGGGCCCCATAACCGAATAAGCTTGTCGGATGAAGAAAGCGACAAAATTAAGTTTTTATAAATAACGACGTAATCGTTACAGATTAACACTTGTTGGAATACCCAAATTGGTTAAAATATAAGTAATGGCGCGTGTTTGCACAAGAAGACACGGTTTTACATATTTTTTTGATTATTGATCCTTACATAAGAAGGCACTACTCAATAATTGTTACAGTAATTACTGTTCGATATTTTATTTTATTGATTCAATAATTGTTGCGTTAATATTTTATATTATTGTTGTTTCAATAATTATCACTGCACAATATTTCTCATTATTAGATCAATAATTCATATTATTTGAATAATATTATTAGATAACATTATTGGCAATGTCTAGAAAGTTCTGTCAAGGAGATGTTTGGTCACCTAATTGCGCGCCAGTAAGGAGAAATCCTTATTGGAAAGCTCCTCTTTCTCGTGAACGGCTGGTTTATCATAATTGTGATTCTGTAATATTATTTGTGAATAATTAATTATTGATTTATATGATAAGAAAATATTTATTTGATGTGGATATAAATGATGGATTTATTTATGTGGTTATAAATGAAGGAATTAATGTTGAGGTATTTTATCAGTATTTTTGTCGGAATGAAGGTATTAAAAATTAAACCAGTATTTTTGAGATATATTGCGTGAGTTATAATTTTTAATCCGACCGTTGGATAGTTGTAATTTTTGGATACATATATAAGTTGAGTATATGTCCATAAATTTTGAACCGTTAAAAATAAACGTATGATTTATTATGAATTTTAAGAGGTGAATGGTTCAGAAATTGTTGAAGTATCCGAATTTAGCATTTTGGTGAAAAATTCAAGTATTGAGTGGGCCCCACTTGTGGTTGGTGAAGAAATGTGCTTAATTTTATTTCAAATGTGGTGGGTTAGAATAATAGCAGGTAAAGCCATCAGGTTGCAGGTCAAGTCTGCTAAAATTTTCCTATAAATAGAGGGCTAAGTTAGAATTGAAAATCACACCAGAAACAAGTTTTCTTTTTCTCTATATTATCAAGAATATTTTTGAGAGTATTTAGATACTTTGAGAGTTTCTATTTAGTAGAAGTTTCCTTCGGTTTTTCATCCGATATTCCAGTCAGAAGTACTGCTCTTTTGAGGTTAGGGATTTTAAGGGTTATTATGTTTTTCAGTTCGTACTTCTTCTGACCTTCAAAAAATTTTAGAAAAATTTGAAATGATATGTTGATGAGTTTTATTGATTGTGTCCAAAAATGGTGATTTTTGGATGTATAAATTAAGAGTTATGAATTTTATGAGAAAAGATTATTTTAAAAGTAACCGCTTATAACTCCTTATGGTTAACTCCAAAATTGATAAAAATTTTATTGGGAGTACATCTATATAATATCAGTATACTCTGTGAATTTTGGAATTTTTGGATAAAAGTACAATTTATGATAAATGTCTAAATATTCGGCGATTTTGGCCATATGAAAAATAGTAAATGAATTTTTAAAATTCTAAGAAAAATATATGTTCAATATGGGACTACATTCGGCTAAATCCTAGAAAAGAAATATTTTTGGAACTGATTTGGTATTTTTCATAAAAATGGACTAGTTATAAATAAATGAGTTAAATATGTTATGTGAAGGAAGAAAATTGGAAAATATGATTTTATGGCTTGAAAATCATATATGTGGTATATGCTGATTTTTTATGAGGGTTTTGGTTATTGGTAATGAAATCTTATAAGTTTGGCATTTTATGATGATTAAATGCATTATTTAGTAAAGTGTAAACAATTAAAATAAATTATTTATAAATTTAAGAAATGTTATTCTTTCAATATCATTATACCAAAATATTGGTATGAATTTTATTGTGGAATTTCTACCTTTTTGTGTCAGGGTTAATATTCATGAGTTACTATTCACGAATGACTATTCATGAGTTACTATTCACGGGTACTATTCACTACAAAATTGATTTCTTTTTCTAACCAAATTATAGTTAATTTATGAATATTACTCTGGAGATTAAAACTATATACTGATTATATTGATTTTATTATCATATATAATATTTTTATAACCCTGATGTTGAAATTCTCTTTTATTGGAGTGTAAAGATGAGTAGATTATTGGTATGATCAAGACTAGGGTTCTCTTTGGCCAGTAGTGAAAAGTTGAATTGTGACTGGTATGATCATGACCATTGAATTTATAATTGAATATCTTTAGCTTAAGTGCAAAGGTGAATTGATCAACATGGTTATAATTATTGTTTATACAAATTCTGAAATGATTATATATTTCTTTGAGATATTAATATATTTGGCCTGTAATGCAAATATGAACTGTTGATGAATATATTTGGCTTGTAGTGCAAATATGAACTGTTGAGAAATATCTTTGGCATGTAGTGCAAAGATGAATTGTTGATGAATATATTTGGCCAGTAGTGCAAAGATGAACGGTTAATGAATATCTTTGGCCCGTAGTGCAAAGATGAATTTATTAGTATGATTATAAACAGGAACTGTGATTTGGTATAACCATGATCTTTGATGTTTCAGGTAAAGACATGTGATGAAAATTATATTCGTCACCGGAGTGCGAAGAGAATTTAGAATCACAATTATGATTATGAGATATTCATATAATTATGGAAAGGAACTCGTTGATTGATGTTACATGGATAAAATATTGTTGGTGGACTTTTAACATGGAGAAGATAATAGGCATGTTATCTATTTGACTCTTCTAATGGATTCGCTTTCGTTCACTGCTGTTATGGTTGAAATTTTTATCATCTACCATATGTTCTAAATCTACGATTTGTTATTGATGAAGGCTATTGATAATTTAATTATCTTTAGTCATGATATTCTTTATTGAAGTTAGTTGTCTTTCCTTTTTTCTTCACAATTCCTTTCGGGTAATAAAAGTGTAAATTTGGGTGAAAGTGGGTAATAAGAGGAATAGAAACGGTGGTCTCTAAATTGTGGAGTTCTCCTTAAACAAGATATGTAAACAAGTGTGTTGTATACATCTTTTAGTAGTTATATTTGGTGAATCATATAGGAGAAAGCGAACCCAACGTTGGAAGGGTGTTTTGCCACTATCATCATACAAGATGTCTAATGACATACAACCTCGTGTCATCATAAGACAAGGTTGTCTTCATCCACTTCTTTGAGTATATTTACTGAGCACTACCTATATAATCTTGGTGTTTGTTTGAAGTATAATTCTCAATTTGAGACAGTGGAGATAATGATAAGTAAAGAGAAGACTCACCAATGGAAAGAATATGATAGTAATCTTCTCGTTTTTCTTTGGGGTCTATTGGATCAACCAAGGATAATTACGTGGCCATATGATATCTATCATAACCTTTAAGCATGGCCTCCCATGTATACGAAGGTTTCTTGAGCACTTCCCAAAGACTCTAATTTCTAAAACAGTTTTTGACTATACATTTATGTAAGGTGTCATTGTGACGTCTTATCCAAGGTTGGGATGAGAGTCACAAATTGGTATATATATTTGTATCCAAACTCACAAGATATATGTGTTGTTGTATTTTGCACGACAATTGTTGTAATAAAGTTGTAGTTGTTTTCTGTACTATGTATTTGGCGACTCAGAATGGGTTGGATGGAATGGACCTATTTTGGGGTTGTCACAATTAATGACATTATTATGGACAATTTTGTCATTTTATTCATCTTCTTAATATGCGTGAAAAGTTCACCAGGACTTTTATCCTGGGACGGAGAGAGTAATATATATATTAAATTTTTCTATACACACTACACCAGACCCAAGCATCAGCCACCAACTCACAAAAAATAAAAAAAATGTTTTTCTTAATTAAAATAATTAAAATTTTCAAAAATCAATTATTTCGGAACTTCAATAATTCATAATAAATAGCCCTTTTATCAGAAAATTCGAATATTGCGCCTTTTTATAGGAAATTCAATTCTCTACAACTTTACAGAAGAAAGTTTTTCCAAATTCCAAACAGAAATTGACCAAAATCTATAAACGGACGATTTACAGGCAATAATCAAATTTCAGTCAAAAAATGGGCCCACAGACATGTTTAACATTTTTTAAATAACTTTTATAACAAAAATACTCTTTCTCATTATATACTCATATATCCCACATTCATTGTAAAAAAAATATCATCATTATTATATAATATAATAAAATATTATTTTATCAGAAAAAATAAAATATCAATTTTTAACAATTGTCACTTTAAAAATTTTCTCCATCTATATCCACATAAAATCAATATTTTCCTCATCATATAAATCAATAATTAATTATTCACAAATAATATTACAGAATCACAAGATCTTTGTGCCGGTAGTTCAGGAAAGAGGAGATTTTGTGGCGCCCCAATCCGTGTACTTGAAACCCGAATTCAAAGGTTTCACGATACCATCTCTATAACCGGAATAATACTAATAATAATGCCAATAATATAAATATTTAAACGTAACTTACATAATATCAAAGTTTAACTCCCAAGTACGTAACCTTAAATCATTCCTTACAACACATGATCATAAATATATAACATTGTCTTAATAATATTAAACTATCACACGATAACATTGTCATCATTCAAACACCTTTCCTTTTCCTTGTTTCTAGCGAGAGCCTTGAGTGTTCACACTTAGCTGAAAATATTTAAATTAAGCAAGGATGAGCATTTGAGTGCCCAGCAAGTAATATCAATTATATATATAAGGTGAAAGAATTTAAATACTTTCTTTATACTACCCTTCTACAACGGATCAATAGTTGCGAAGAAATTCTGAACCAATAATAATAAAACTCTCTTTCAAATCTTTGAAACTACGTACCGACTATAAATAAGTTTTAGGGGACATACTATGAACATTGTTTTCATTTTCAAAAAGGTTAAATGAAACTTCATCTATAAACCGTCATAACTTACGAAACACGGAGGGTGATCGGCCGTTGTACCTATATTGATCAATCTTACATTGCTAGAAACGATATTATCGTTCATCCTTTTGTCCGTAAGTGGCGCGTAAAAAATTTTTCCCATGTTAGGGATGTTCATACTTGTCGGGGTTCCAAACAAAGGTTTTTATCTTATCCAACAATAATCTATAATTCAACATATATGTATATATCAAAGGTGTATCAACATGTGTTTAAATATAATGATTATCAAGTGGGGACACTTGTATAATCATTTATAGAAATTAATGAAACAGAATAAATATCTGAATTACCATATACTAACATGTTGATAATCAATAGGCGTATATAATATAGGTTTAACAATGCATACGATAATAATATAATTACGAATCATTCTTACTCATGTCCATTGCATAAAGGAAATGCAAAAGGTAGGATACTTGCACGATCTTGCGGCTTACTGATCATGACTTAGTTTTATCTTTTATGTAATCACCTATCATTAATCGGATCATTTGTTCGATTAGAACAATATCTATAACACATAATCTTTGCATCTACATGATCGACACATAATCTAATCACGTTGTTACACATATCTGATGATCGTTGCATCAAAAACAAAGCGATAACTTGTGAAAAATATCTAAGTCTAGAACAATTTACGAACTATGTATTGATTGTCTGGAAGTAGCTCTATCGGATAATTAACGAGTCTAAGGCTCTATTCTATTACTCAATATCTGTAAACATTAGTCATATGACTTAATAAAAAAATTTTAAACATTTATTATACTTTAACATGAATTTCAAACACCGGAATCATTATTAAATATCAAATTGTTATTATCATTAATACTTCATTAATATTGAACCATAAATGAAATCATTGTCAAAATATCAAAGTTTATTTATAAAACTCAAAATATTTTAAAAGTATTAATATTACCCTTAAATGATTTTTAAAACATTTAAAATCATTTATAAATAATTACCATTAATATTCAAATATTAATGTACTAATTATCAAATATTAAAAGTCTTTAATTATAACTTAAAGTATTTTTAATTCATTTATATCCTTTTTAAATGATTTTTAAATCAATAAACCATTTTAAACTATTTATTTATTAAATAAATTTAATATCATTAATACTATCATTAATATTAATTTATTAATAAAATTATCCTTTAAATATTAAAAGTTATGTTTTATAACTTAAAATATTTTTACACACTTTATTTTCATTTAAAATGATTTTTTTAAAATAATAAAATCATTTGTAAACTAAATTATTTAATATAAATATTAAATAACTTTAATATCATTAATAATAATTAATTAATAAAATTCAACACAAAATATTAAAAGTCATAGAAAATAACTTAGAATATTTTCTTATACCATAATATAATTTTAAATGATTTTTCATGTATTAAAATCATTTTTAAACAATTTATTTAATATTATAATTAAATAAATTAAATACTTTTAATATTCAAAAAATATTAAATATTTATGAAATAATTAAAATAAAATTTTTAGGACTTTAAAATAATTTTTAATAATTTATTTTGAAAATTTAATTTAAAACTAATTAATACTAATTATCTAATAAAAATAATTAATTTTATCTAAAATTGTATTTAAAGACCACTATAAGCGACAAAACAAAATCGTTATAGGTTGTTCTTCATATAAACCCGAACACCTTGTCGATTCTGAAAATGCATGTTTGTTTGACGAGTGTAAATCGATTGTGTGTAGGGCTTACGGACAATCTATGAATTAGCTCTTGTAGTACTAATGCACCTCTACAATACCTAACATCAACCATGAAAATCGGTATAAAACAAACAAGATCTAAGCTCTCAAAAAAGTTGTCGGACACATCTTCATTTTACGGGTTACCCAAAAAGTGAAAAACGATTCGACCTTTCTTCACTTTGGGCATTCAATACTACGATCCTCGTGAGCTGTGGTGATCTATGACCTCTAGATTCTAGACCACATGTAACACTACAAATCCATTACAAAACATAAGTAAAACATCAACCGAATATCAAAATTTGGACCGGTCAAACCTTGTCGAAGCCAACTTATATGAACATTATGGGTTGCCCAGAAAGTTCATCCGTGAGCTTCTTGCTTGGTTTGACCAACTCCCAGTTCCAGTATGATTGTGATATAAGAGATCTAAAAGCTTCAACATGTAGTACTTTCATCATACTATAAACTTGATATAACAAACAACACTAAAACAACCACAGAAGCAAGATCTAGTTAGTTTAATACGTTGTCGGTAGTTACGGGCGGGTTTACAGGTTACCCGAAAGCTTGGCGGTCATGGCCGAAATCAACTGACTTTGACAATGAATCTCTTGCAACTGGTTTAAGATATGAACCTGATTCTTGTTCCAGGTTAGAGATCACATATCATACTACAACTACAAACTTAAAAACATTAAAAATCATAAATGACCAAAGATCTGTGGCCACTGACATTTGTTGTCAGACCACAGTTAACAAAATTTCCAGATTTGTAGATCTTCAAATCCGAGCTTTTAAATGTTATGGATTCAACATTTATCAACCCAGATCATCACTAGACACTATAACCAACATATTCTAACATTCAAACATAACATTAACATAAGATCATGGACAAAAATCGTGATAGGGTTTTATACCTTTAAACTTTGATTTCTTGATCCTAGCTTCGATTTGTTTATGGAAATGGTGGGGATTGGTTTAGGGGATTGATAAGCTAATAATTTAGTTGGTTTCTTTGAGAGAAAAGTCTAGGTTGAGTGTTGATACAAAATGAGCTAGCAATGCCTTATTTCTCTCTCTTTAATCAATTTATAGAAGTGGCAATGTATGTGGGATTTAGCTATTAACCTCCATACTCATGTTGTCCATTGAATAAAATTCCTTATCTTGTCCCTAAGCATGCTTAATGAGATTTCCCACAAATGATAGGTTGACAACAATGTACTTTTTGTACTAAATTAAATAAAGTAATGTTACTAACTATATAAGGAAACTTGATTAGCAAAATTTGTTACCTTAAAAGGTAAATTCTGGCCAGCCATGCTTATAGCCTCTAATTCTTCACTTAGCTATTATTTTAATGCATAATTAGATAATTCAAAGGTCTAAAATACCCCTGACCAAGTGGCTATGATTTGGGCTTGAATTGATTTCTTTTTGGGCTTCTTCCATAATTGGTTTGGGCCATTTAATAATCCTAGCCCAATAATTATTCATCTATGTTACCCAAGTTAGGGTTTAAAATAAATATAATTAGTGTACCCAATTTATAATTAGATTTTTCTTATTTTGATTAGGGTTTTAATCATACATGGACATTAGGGTTATAAGATAATAATTATACTTATCCTTGCTAACTTAGCAATTAGGGTTTATACTTAATAATTAAGGTTTCAAGAAATTAACAAGTCCCAATGTTAATTAGGGTTAATCATAGGTCATATAACACGATCATATAATAGACTTAAACTCACCACCAAGTTTCAAATTAGGGTTTCAACAACTCTAGGGTTTGACATAATATACCATAAAAAAAAAAAATTTGACATTTCTAATATTTATATAGAAAATATTGGGTATTAAAAAAAGAATTTCTCCTATGCAAAATTTCTAATTTATTCCTGTATAGAAAATATTGTTTTAATAATATTATCAACAACGCCAGACATCGTGTTTTTAACCACCGAGTATTCCAACAAAGATAATTGGTAATAACTACTGTTGTTATTTATAAACAACTTATACTTGTCGTTTTCTTCATCCAATCGCTTTCAATATGGGCCCATTAAAAGATCAGCGCTACCATTCGCATTTAATATTCCCTCGACAATGAAAGAATATTCCACGACCAAACGAATATTCCCCGACAACAATGAATATTTTATAACCACCTGCTTATTTTTAAAATATTCGCGCATTTTACCCATAACTAAATACATTAATCAATTCAACCCTTACTATTTCAAAATAATAAATAGAGAAAATTAAATTTCATTTATTAATAATTTGGGGTCTTACAGTACCAACAAATATATTTACAACATTAGATTGCTTAATTAATATATTTCACTTTTTATCAGTGCTATATGTCAATCAATTATTATTTTATTTTAGGTTCAATGTCTTTGATACATTTTTATGCAGTGTTAATAATGAGAAATTTAAATCAACACATATTTATATAATTTATGTAACTAATTTTCTTGTAATATTAAACAAAATATTTAATGACCGCGACACATATTAAAAATCGAGAATAAAAATAACATTTTAATTTGAGTCTTGTGTGCAAAACAAAATAATAATCAATTGACATATAACAAATATATAGAGTATGATATATATATTAAGCAATCTAATGTTTCAAATTTGAAGATATTATGATTTTTTTTTTGGTAAATTGGAAGTCGTTTGAGTGAAATAAAAGGATTATTATAATGTTAAAATTTTTAAGTAATAAATTAGATGAAATAATTTTACTATGTGAGGATTTTTATCAAAAAAATTATACATAAAAAGTGAGTTTTGAACAATTAATACGTCTTAGTGGGAGAGTTTTGTAAAAACAAAAGTTAAAGGACGAGTTTTGCAAAAATGGTACAAACTAAAGGATTACTTTTTCATTTCAACTCCCCTTTCTCTTCTCTCCATTTGCAATCATCTCCTCCCACCCTTCTATTTCTCTCACAAACATCTACACCTCCATGCGAGCGGAAGCATGTGCTTTGATAACAGCCGGATAATTAATTTATTCCAACTAAATACAGTTCCGTTTGATTGAGCTTCTTATTTGCAATGTCGGCCGCATCGAGAGGCCTCATTTATCGCCTCCGACATATATCACTAGGTCCAAAAACAACAATTTCATCATCAACAACAATACCGCAGTTGAGAAGATTCAATGCCGAGTCTTTAATCGATGACTACGAAGAAAGATCTCGAATCATCGAAGCAAAACCCGGTGTTATGACCCCCAATTCAAAGAGAACCGGCGTTATTGCCCTCAAATGCGGGATGAGCGCTCTTTGGGACAAATGGGGCGAGCGCGTGCCTATTAGTGTCCTTTGGTTGGACGATAACATTGTTACTCAGGTCAAAACCCCGGAGAAAGAAGAAATCTTTGCGCTCCAGGTTCAATATTTTATCTTTGTCAAGCATTGGTATGCTTTAATTCAGATTTTTACATGCTCTTTATGCTTCAAGGGATTATATATATTAGATAGTTATTAGGCATGTGTTGAAATGTGAATTGTGTTACCTATTGGTTATTTATGCTTCAAGGGTTTATGTGTTAGTTTTGCTTAAATGGTTTATTTGAATTGGATGGTAAGTGTTGAAATGTGAACTTGTTTTTGGTGGCATGGTGTTAGTTAGATTGGTTGCGGGCATAAAAAGGAGAAACACTTGACGAAACCTGAAATGGGTCACTTTAGAGCTCAGGGGGTTCATATGAAGAGGAAGCTGAAGGAGTTTCCTGTGACGGAGGATGCTCTTCTTCCTGTTGGGACATCAATAGGCGTTCGTCATTTCGTTCCTGGCCAGTATGTTGATGTGACTGGAATTACTAGAGGAAAAGGATTCCAGGTGAAGATGTCTTCTTTTGTTTTTAAAATAACTTTTGTTCTGTGTTTATTATAATGTTCCACATTTAACACTTTCAGTTTGAACAGTATACATAGATTCAGAATATCACCTTTTATAGCTGCACGAGCTACTAGGAGTCTAGCATAATTAGATATTATCCTTAATTATCGTTGTTATGATTAGATGTTATATTGCTCATAATTCACCTGAATTCCGTGTAGCTACCATGAAATTAAAATAGAAAATAAAGGTTATAATTAATTCTTTGCCCAGGGTTATGCTATACTTGCATTGCATCGCATCACAATTTGACACATTTCTGGTTTTTTCTGTATCCAGGGTGGGATGAAAAGATGGGGTTTTAGTGGAATGCCTGCATCTCATGGTGCATCATTATCACACCGAAGTATTGGTTCTACTGGTCAGAGAGATGCTCCCGGGAAGGTGTGTGGGGCTTGGCCCTTTGATGCATCATAATTTTTTGTTCAACTTTCATAATATTCACATAGTATCAGTTGCCTGTCATATTCATTTTATGAATTCGGTTATATGGAAATGTCACTTTGATGAACCATCTCCTCATTGTGACTCCACAATGCTATATGATCAGATGTATCTGGAGCATTCTCATCCACTTGCAGGTTATTGTTGGTCTATCACTCTAGCTTATTAGTAACTCTAGAGTAGCCCAACCTTAAAACTGAATCTCAGTCGTTTTATTTGTTTTCTTCTTGTCAAAAAGACTTGTGGCATTATTTATCTGAGAAATGAAATCACCTTGCAACAAGCGTGCATGTAGATTCAGAAATAACGGTGAGAATAAATTCCAGAAAAATAAAACTAATGGAGCGCAACAAAGGATGGATAAATCTTGCAAGAAAAGAAGAAGATGGTGATTTATGAGGTTACAATTGGATTGTTTCTAGATGACTTTGCACTTTGATTGCCATCTGGTTCTTAGTGCAGAGTTGTTGTATACGGCGTTTATTGGTGTTGCCTTGTTTTGCAGGTTTTTGTCTGTTTTGTTGGTTCTTTTTGGGTACTCTCACTAAAGGGTTAGTTTATCATATATAATAGTCTTGCACTTTTAGTTGAAAATTACATAAAAAGCATCACGAGTCCGGAACAAATTTTGAAATTTCTAGTCGGAGGAACCTGCATGGTTTCCAAGTTTTTGGTGAAGAATAACTATGACCATCTTGGTCTAAATGATGGATGTCTTTAATGAAATAATTTTATTGTATTGTTGCTTCTATAAGTAGTTGTGGGGTTTACTTTTCTCTTTTTTTGATAAGTTAGTTGTGTTGTTTGGTATGTATTATGAAAAAACACATAAAAATTAAGAAGAAGAGTTGTGTGGTTATTTTTCTTACAAGACAAAGTATTGCTCAATTTGTTGATTACATTTTTTTTTCCTTTCTATTTTTCGCCCTCCCTCTTTGTTTGAAAGAGATCTTTCAAAGCTTATTTTTAGTGGTGAACAGTAGTTTTATTGTGAATATAATGTCTGTCATCTTTTTCAACAGGTATTTAAAGGGAAAAAGATGCCTGGGCGCATGGGTGGCAAGCAGCGTACAGTTAAAAATGTTTGGGTGTATAAAATAGATCCTGCAAGGAACTTGATGTGGGTGAGAGGCCAAGTATGATTATTTGACCTTTTTCTTTCTCCTTTACTGAATAAGTGCGTGGAGTCAGAATTGAAGGCGGGAGAATGTTTTCTATCCATGTTAATTTTCTGTAAACAAGTGTCTGATTTTGAAAATCAATATTTCATTCTACTAGTGGTTTATCTTAAATGATTAGTTAGCTAGAGG
The DNA here is from genome assembly GCA_020205605.1 of Panax ginseng. Lineage (NCBI taxonomy): Eukaryota > Viridiplantae > Streptophyta > Magnoliopsida > Apiales > Araliaceae > Panax > Panax ginseng. Next base: position 9,116,874 of record CM035127.1, read on the forward strand.
ATTTTCTTTCTTTGAATCATAATAAGATCAGATATTCTTTTATCCCTTTCGCTAAAGAAATGAAGTCGGTATTCATAATTAACAGCATGAGATGAAGCTGTATGCAAGTCAGAAATGATAATTTATGCATGTTTGGGAAATTCATTGTTGCTTCAAATAGAACCTTGAGCCTCCCTGTGGGGCAGTACTGTGTTGATGTGAAAATCTAAAATCCCATCCTTTTTTCAAAATTAATTTCAAGTACTTGTTTGTAATGTCCAGAATAAATCAATCTGAGTTTGACTACCCTAGAACTGGGGACAAAGGTCGGCATTTCTTTTATTGAGCTATTTTTATAGTTATATCGGTATGAACATGCCTCTTTACTCTTTTTCAGGTTCCAGGTGCTGCTGGAAACTTTGTGTTTATAAGAGATGCTTTTTACAAGAAACCAGATGTATCTTCACTTCCATTTCCTACATATTTCGCTCCAGAAGATGAGGACACGACAGAATGGGAACCTCTGGTAGCCGATCTTGGGGATGCCGATCCATTTATGGCAGCAGATTAATTTGAGGGCCAAGTCTCCTCAAATTCAGCAAGCATCCGTTTAGGGTTCCTTTTAATTTTAATTTTAATTTTGTAACTCTTTTTTTTACCTCCTAGTTTTGCCAGGGAGTAGTGATAGAATTTGTGCTTCATGATCAATGAGCAGTTGGGTGTTCTGTAATTTTGTTATATCGGTTCTATTTTCTATTTGAATTCTATTTGAATTCTAAGGGAAACAGGTGGTTAACATTGCCCCTTTCTGTTGAATTCTGCCTTGAAATAATTGGTTGATTTTAGATAGGCTGCTGAATGTGTTTGTTTTGGAATTTGATTCGGTCCGGTTTGGTTTAATTCTTCAATTAAATTGTTAGTGCCACTTTCTTTCAAAAAATGTACCAAAATTGATTATGTATTTGAAAAAAAATCAAATCAATCCTTATATATAAATACAGTACAATAATCAATTTCAAATCAATTTGAGTCAATTAGTGAGTTATTCACCGAGTTGTTCTAATTTCTTCATCTTCTCCTCGATTAAACCCTCCGTTTCCTCCTCCTCCTATTCTTCTTCTTCCAATTTCAGTTTCTCACCTTTTCCAATAAATTTCCTCTTCCCCTTCTTCCAATTTCAGTCTCTCTACAATTATGTATTCGCTATGTTCCCTTCTTTCCCTCCATCACAAATCTCGGTTCCGCCTCTTTCCCTCTATCACAGATCTGGGTTGTTCGGGTCAAAAAAGTACAGAGTCTCTTGCTTCTTCCCAATCGCGAATCCAAGCATCCGGGCGTACGAAATCTGGCTCATTCTCACTCGCGAATCCAAGCATCTCGCCGGACGAATTCGAAAGCAAGTTCGCCGGACCCCACCCCAAGGTATTTTCTAATGAAATCTAGGGTTTGTGTGTAATCTTATTGTATAGGATTTTGTAATTTTGAGTTGATTGTTGGAATTTCTAATTTTTCAAGAGTATTGAGTTGGTATACCGTGTTGAAATTTCTCTGCAATATCAAGCTGAAAGCCTGGAGCTCATAAATCTGGTATTATTTTGTTGAGCAAGAAAAGAGTACCTTTCCTACTTTCAACACCTTGGCAACGGGCAGATAAATCAATTGTTTCTCTTACTGTTATCTCAGGTAAGTGCAAGTTGTATTGGCTTATGTAAGCTGATGTTTCCTGTGGTCTAAGATTTTCCAATTTCTTATCATTGTAAGATATTTCCCCCCTGACATAAAAATTGAAATAAGTGAAATCCTCACACAAACATGAACAGTTTTTGCCATCAAATTTCGGTCAAATTGTTTATGAATTCATCATGTTTTTTAGAGTTTTTTGAAAGTTTGGCTAATTCTCAGGATTTGCCTATTCCAAAGTAGACCCACATCAACCAGAGATTTGTTTTTCAGGACTTTTGGAAGATAGCATGGACTACTTCCCCAATGACTATTTTTCGGAATCCGAATAGAATTAAACACTTGAATTACAAACTTTGTTGTAAGCCACATTATTAGTGAGAGGAAACTAAAAGTATTGATTCTAAATGCATCAGGAATCTCTCCTAAACTCATCTATAATTTCATCAATTCAGATTAGTTATGAATGATTAACCGGGAAGATTTCGAGCAGGTGCTAGGGATTGTGGATTGATTCAATGTGAAGATTTTGAGCATGTGTTAGCAATTGTTATTTTCAGTATGCTATGTTTTTATTTGGTATATATCATATATAGCATTTGAGAATGAAATACAATTTTGAAGCTTTACAAAAATTATAGTTCAAACTGTGATTATGCAGAATTTTTCTTCAATTATTGTCAAGTTTGGATTTTTGTGAGCTCTTGATGCAAGTGTTGGCCGCCACTCAGACACCAGGGGAGGCAGGCATGAATTGCTTTTAAAGAACTGCAAGAAAATTTACATGGGCTCTTGAGGTAGGTGTTAGAAATTTTCAATAAAATCTAAGCTTATTAATCCACAGATAATTAGATTTGAATTCCCATATCTTCATGATTATATAAATATTATATAACTATTATTACTTTTATTTAGAAGTTTCATTTATACTTCTAGTTCTAGGATGTCAGGTACATGGACATTGAGAATATACTGATTCTATCGAGTGATCAACTTTACCGGATGGACTATATGGACTTTGTGCAGGTGCCTATATATTTTCTTTTGATGGAATAAAAGAATTATAATTATAAATATTTTAGAAATGAGATAATTATTTATAACACCTGAACAGAATCACATTGACAGAAATGCTGATATTACAGTTTCTTGCGTACCTGTGGGAGACAAGTTTGTTGTATTTTTAAATTGTCACCCAAGAATATTATGCTTCCAGTCTGATGTCCTCTTATAGATTTTTTTTTCTTAGTATTAAGAGTTTCCGGTGTGATGTCCTCTTATAGATTTTTTTTCTTCTTAGTATTAAGAGTTAAATGATCAAATATCTTCTTAAGTTTATAGCTATTTCTTCTGATGTAGAAAGGAGAAGAGATAGAAACAAAAAGTTTACAGCCTCTCTTTCTTTCATTTACACCTTACTACTATTCATTCCATCTCAAGTTGACTTTATATTTGTCAGTCGTGCATCCGAGTATGGATTGATGAAGATTGAATTATGTTTGTTAGGAAGGTTTATTAGTAATTTGTTTTAAATGGATGACCAAAAGAAAAAACAACCAGCCTTCTCTAAGGTCGAAGAGCTTCATCCTGCAACTCAAGCTCATCCTGCAACTCATGGGCTTAACCTAACTTTAAAGGTTGAAAGCTCAAAATTGATAATGCAGAGAGGTCAACGACGCCAAATGAGTCAGAATGCTTGGTAGGTGACGAGAATGGAATGATTATCTTCACAGCCAGAAACGATTAGGGTATGATTTATTGTTGAAGTTACTCGAAGGCATTGTCATTCATTAAAATTGTAATTCCTTTCTAGGAGGATACTTCAGCACACCTTAGTAGATTTCTATTTTGTAGCCATCTTCACCCTAAGATTTAAAATTTATTTTTTTTTAATCGAAATAATATATTCTTTAATTGTTTTATTTGTTTGATCAAAGTTATTGTTAACACGGGAATCAAATTGTGCAGGGGGGGTATGTCTATAAAGCTGTTGGAGGCAGGGAAACATTTTCTTCAAGGTGACTACGTTTAAAACCAAAACTGCAATATATATGTATACATGTTGAATGCTCATATACTGTTTAATTTGAATGAGTAAAAGTTATTAAATTGTTATGGTCTTTCTGTTTTTTATGTTCTTTCTGTGTATTTTTTTGCATTAATTTTTTAATTTTAGGCAATTTTGTGTATTAAATCTGTTAATTGTGACACATTATTTGCAGAAGTTGGAAAATGTAATGCCAATTAACAAAAAAATTGTGGTATTTTTAAAATTATTAGATTGAAATTTGGGTTTTCCATATTATTTGTAAAATTTTCCTTTGGGTGATGGCTAATCCTAAACCTAAGTCTGAATGCGGTTCATAGGAATTGACCGAATCGATTGTTGGGCTTCTCAATAGAATTCAAACTTTTAAACAGGTAATCTCAAGTAACAGTTGCCCTAGAATTTTTAATTCAATTCTCTTCTACTATGAACTTCACCACGCTGCTCTTGGCATCTTGCTACTATCAAGGATAGTGTCATCTGGTGCCTTCCTAACAGTGGAAGACTTTAAATTGTGTTTCTTATGTTAATAGTTTGGTCATTATTTTTTGATAATATTATTGTGAGAAAACTTTGGTCTACATAGAAACATCAACCGGGTTATGGTTACTTAATTGATAACATTTTCTCTCTTTCAATTTTTTTTAATTTTTGCATGGTTGTCTACAATGCGTTATTCCAAGGTTGACTTAAAAAAAAAAATTAGTCGTCAAGGTTTGAAAAAATTAATGGCATTGATGCATTGTGGGGCTTTGTAATAGAATTTGATTTAATATACATCAATACTATCTTAACATTTTGACTAAGCCTTATTAATGATAGCATTCTTACTCTCTCTTTTTGTTTCCTCATTCACATGTATTTCTAACATAGTTATATTTAATAAATTTGACGCTTATTTGCAAAGTTGGTGGTCAAAGCTAGATAATCAAGTAAAGGTGTACTGATCATGAATATTTGTCAATTATTTCATCTTTTCTAATTAATAATTGAAGCATTTCTGAGTAATTTCAGCCTATGATACCTTTAATTTGGTCTATTGAAGCCTTATTTGAACGGTTTCTCCTCTTCAAAAGCTTATGCAAAAATAGTGTTGGAATGGTGGGGTTTGATTTAACAAATGTTTATTGTACGTAGTACTGAGAGAGAGAGAGAGAGAGAGAGAGAACTTCAATGTTTGGTATTGTATTTTTATGTGGTGTTTAAATTTCAGGATGTAAAATGTGTTGCGTTGTGAATTTTGTAAACACATTTAGTCATTCTTTGTGTTGTAATTCTCCTAGGTTTTGGACTAATTAAAGGTGGAAAGTAATATTATAGCAATATCAATATATTTACAAATGTAATTGATATGTTGTACAAAAATGTGTTGGAGAGGTTATATGAAAAGAAATTATTATAAAAAAATATCTTTCTAATTGTAATTTTACAGCACAACCCTTAATTTGAAATCAATTGAAATCAATTTGACGATTAATTGAAATCAATAGCCAATTAATTTGAAATCAATTTGACAATCAATTTGGTATCACAATTTGACAATCAATTTGGCATCACAACCGATTAATTTGAAATCAATTGGAAAATTTTAATTGGAAAAATCGTTGAGTCCATTCTTAATTAATTGAGTTAACTCACTTAATTTGATAACTCATCTATTCTTCTATTATACTCTTAATTAATTAAGTGAGTTAACTCACTTATTACTCATCTATTCTTCTATTCTTATATATAAATACACATAAATGATGATACACATAAATAATTTTTTTATTTTTATTAAAAAATTGTTTAAGATAATATATCTTGACTAATTTTATGTAAGATAATTTAATTATTATAATTTTATTAAGATATTCAATTTTTAGATATAACCAATTAAAAATTTAAAAATACCATTATTCAATTAATTAATTAAAATATATAATGTATTCGCTTACGGTTATGGGTAAAAATAATTACTGAATTATGTATTATTTTTTTTGACATGAATACCTGACAAATTATTAAAATCATTATTCAAACTAACTCGTGCATTGTATGAATTATCAACTAGTACTACTAAAAATTTAAAATTTGTTCTCTTCGCTTTGAAGTTTTATTTATTTTGGGATTGTAAAATAGGGAAGTATTGTTATAGTTATGTAAAATAGTACTCCATATTTTTTTGATTATTATTCTTACACATACTCTGTTGACTTATAATGGTTTGACTTAAATTTAAATTAGTACATTAAATTATAGGTCATATTTTATTTCGGTCTACTTTTCAATTTTGTCAATTAGATGATTAAACTATTAATTTTTTTTCACTTTCATTCAATAGAGTTTGTCACGTCACATGACTCTCTGGTAGGTCATGTTCAGCTTATGTGTAACTAAAAAAAGAATACTTTAATTTTTGATTACACATTTAGTATATATGAAAGGGTAAATTTATCAAACCACTTTATATTGTACATTAATACTAATAAAAAATAACAAAAACTAAAATCACCAGAAATCCTTTCATATGTCACCCACCTTCTTTATTTCCATCACCATCGACCAGAAATGGACCATCACCACCAATTGAAAAACTCCACAATCACCACCGACCAAAAAACTCCACTATCACCACCAATTTGAAAACTTAGCTACCATTACCTTCTCAAAACTCAACCATTCACCACTTGAAAACCCCATGACTCATAAAAATACATCTCTCAACCTTAGTTGTTAAACGAAAATGCAAGAAAAGATAGAGAAGAACAAACACATTAACACACACATATACATATACATATACATATATGTTTGTGCTCAATCATTAATATCAAAAAATCAAATCATCTCAAATTGGGAAAAGAAAAATAGAAGAAAAGAAGAAAAAACGGAATACTGATTGACCTTCTATCCCACCATATGTGACCACTGTTATTTTGCTTGTCTAATTATATGTTTGTATCGTCATATATGGTTTTGATTTGAGAAAAATAGGATTTTGATTTTGATTTTTTTTTTAAAAACAATTTAGGTATTGATAGTGGACTTAGGGTTCTATTCTCTTCGTTTGTTTGCTAGATCTGAGTTTGAGTTTTATTTTTGTTTAAATTAATATAAATTGTTATATTACTCTCATGCCCTTTCAAGTCAATAAAATAATTTAAAGATTAATCTTCTTTTAATACATAAATACTGTATTATCATGTGATCAGACTATGTCATCAATTTATATAAATTAAATTAAATTTAAAAAATTAATAATTTAATAATGTGATTAAAAAAATTAAAAGTCGAATTATCAAAGTGAAAAAAGTTGGATAGATTTAAGCCTAATGGTTTTATTACCAAATAGTAGTATAAGACAAATGTTATGCTCTCAATGTTCTGTTACACCATTTTCTCATTAATTAAAGAAAGTAGTACATGATCAAAGTCAGAAGCAGTCCTCATGTTTCCCAATTCCCACCTCGATCAAATCCCGTCGATTCATCCACCGGAATGCAGCTACTCCAATCTAATAGAACGCTCAGAATGCACCAGCTGCGGTGTCGTCTCAGGAGAGCCGCCGTTTGCGGTGGCGGCACTCACGCACAAAATCCGTCACGGAGGCATATACCGCCGTTTCTGCACCGCCTGCGTCCTCAAAAACCACCCTGGCTCCTTTTGCCCCATATGTTTCGAAGTATACGACGACAAAAATCCTCTGTCCGTTCACGCGCGGGTCATGTGCGTCACCTGCCCTTCCATTTCTCACTCCTCCTGCGTCGTCTCCTTCACTTTCCCTTCCTTTCGATGTCCTTCCTGTTCTAACCCTAATTTCTCTTTCTTCCGAATTTCCCAATCCGATAAGATATTCAAAAGCTGTGACAACCGCGACGGAGGAGATTCGAGTTTGGGGAAGCAATTCCTTGCTGCGGCTACGATTGCTTCGTTTTCACTGACTAAAGCGGCGGATTTGGCTCGGGTTAAAGCCGAACGGAGAGCTAAAGAAGCTATTCTGGCCAGGGAGAGAGCTCAGGACGCGTTGGAGCGATTTTTTGTCCTGACCTCCAAGAATGATGAATTGATTGACACATCCAAAATTGAACCTTTGGCAGAAAAATTAACTCAAACTTGCCAAATTGGGGAAGCAGAAGGAGAGAAGGATGGTGATGATCTGCTGTATAATGGTCTGCACTCTTTGTGAGTTGATATACCCTTTATTTTATTATGCTATGTGGAATGGCTTGAACTTTAAGAATTATGTAGATTATATGGTCAGAATTTTCAGTTCTAGTATTGACCAATTGATTTGTATTTGTAATACTGTAGTTCCATTTGTAATTTATGAGTTCAATTTCAAGTTTTAACCCATGTTTTTGTTTCGTGCTCTGTTTTTTGTTTTTTTTTATCTTTAATCATTGTATCTCATTTACATATGATGTTAGGATTCACTTTTTAACCAAGCAACATAAGTTTAGACTACTTAGTTGGCTAATCATCTGATTGAACCATGCTCTTGGGCATGATTTTTGTTTCACTAGTTGCACAATGTACCAATCCTTCCCCCTTACCTTACGATTAAAGAGATAGAGTAGACTTGATCTCTGTTAACAAAAAAAAAGGAAAAGAAATCATCATACCAATGGTCCGTGAGAATGTTGGCTGGTTCCCCTTCATCTCAGTGGACAACTGTTACATATCACCACCTAGCAGGGAAGAAACTCCAGTATGGTTTAAATGATCTAAATTTTGGGTTGTGGCATGGTTTAATATGTACCTATTTATATTTATCTTCCTATATATTAATTAAGAAGCATGAAACACCTTCAGAATGATACAGTTGTAGTTTCCCCTTATTAATTGGTCAGTTAATCCGTTAAGTTTTCTGCTTTAAATGGAGAAAACTTTGTGATCTGCCTGGTCAATAAGTTTGAGCAATTGTGTTGTTTTTGTTAATATTGCAATTACTCTTTATCTTTATCGGACTATGAATATAAAGATTGTGTGAGCTATGAGATTTTCTGAGTTTTTTTTTAATGGTGGGTGCCTACGTCAATCTGAAGGATAGCAGGAAGTTCAAGTTGGAATCTGCATACTAAATAACTGTTACCTGCTAAGCATAAACGAAGGATACACAATGTTCATTGATCTGTTTTTCTAAATGTTTGAAATAATGCATAGAAGAAAGAAAGTTATTATTTACAAAGAAATACATCCGGACAAAACAGCATCACGAAAAATAGTCTTGTCCTCGGAGTAACCTACAACACATGATTTTCCTTGTAAACTACTTGTTTCTCATTAATATGTAGCTGAGATTTGGTGCTTGTGTGAGTTTTACATACATGTTGCAAAATTGATATCTTTAGCTTTTCAAGCCGAGGAAGAATGGTGCGCCAGTGAATTTTAGCCACTGGTCTCCTTGAATAAATGGACCAGCTGTGAAAGGAAGAACCTCATTCCTGTTTGTGATCACTTTATATCCCTTCCACTTGACCCTCTGAGCGGTATTTGCACCTGGACCACGGTTCGCATACTCCCTATAGAATAATGTATCGAGTGCAAAGGTCCCACTCCATGGCATCCATCCGGCTGGCTGGATAAAGTCTGCCAATGTTGATTCCATAATCACAGTCATGGAGTATTCCTTCCACGGCCTTCCCAAGAAAGTTGGAATTTGGAATCTCTCTGCGAAAAGTTTCTGCTCAGGGACGATGCGGCAATTTTGAATAACCAAACCAGTGGTCTCAAAGCGATTGGATTTCCCATGTGCGGTAACTGTATTTTGCTGATTGGGCATAGGCTTTCTTACAATAATCAAACTGTTCTGGATAACTGCTGCCGCATCACCAAATATGAAATCAACAGTGCCAGAGATAACACAGTTGCGATAGAACTGGCGATGGGTTTGTATATATAAGCTATCTTGGTATCCATCAATTCTACAGTTATAAAAGGCAGACATATCTGACTGGCTTCGAAGAGCTACTGCCTGGTGTCCCTCAGGGCCTGCTGTGTTTGTAAACCCCATTGCCTTAGCTATGAACCCTGTTCCAACAGTAGCTGCAAGCAAAGATCATCCAATTAGCATTCACAAAGGGGTGATTTAAAAAAATAAAATCCTTGATCCTTACCGAAGGAGGCAGTCTGCATGGTTGAAACACCCTGGGTGTTGCATTTATGGCCAGTGATTATTGACTTCCGAGGTCCATCTCCATACATGAAGATATTGACTTGATCCTTGGTAACAGTTATGTATTCATCGTAAATCCCTGCTTTTACATATATAATATATCGTCCTTTATTGTTCTTTGGATATGCAGCAATAGCAGCAGCAACGGTTTTGTACTGTCCACTCCCGTCTTTTGCCACCACTGCGTTAGGCACGATTTGCGGGTTATTGCTCGCTAACAATTTCCGATCAGCAGCTGAAAGCCACGCAGGGTATCCATCCTTACCAACTTCATCAGTTGCATCAAGAAGACGCCGAGAAGCTGCTGTACTTGTGTTTACTGGAATGTTAAACGACTTCAAAATATCAGTCAATGTGGAAACAATAGCTAGGGCATTGCTCGTCAGCTGAGTTGCGTTCAGAAGTCCATTTGACATCGAGGTCTTTAGTTCGGGATGATCATCGCAACCATCGAGGCAAGCTTGGTGGTACGAAACAACTGCACTTAACCAGTTCCTGAGCTCGGCTTCTCTGTCAGTGATGGTATGCACAGCGCTATCTCCCACAGCCGAAATAGAGGCTTGGAGCTCATCGATGGCGAATTGCATCAAGTCTTGGCAATCCTCGACGGCCATTTTCTGTCGGGGTTGGTTAGCCACAGCTTTTCCAATTGTTCCGGATTTGTCTAATGCCGTTTTCACCTCTTGAATGGTGTAGTCAATTGCAGCGTGGATGAAATCCTTGGGCGTGGCGCTTTCATTATTAGCGAGGGAGCTAAGGCTGTTGACGCAGGCCTCCTTGAAATCGGTGGAGGAGCAAACAGAGGCGACTGACTTGGTGGTAGTGGACAGAGGGTCGTCCTTGCTGTCATTTTCGTTTGATGTTTTGTGATGTACTACATCACTGCTAATTAGACCTATAACGGCAGCTACAACAGCTATACCGGCAACGGCAAAGAAGACTAATTTGCCTGACATGTTTTTGTTTTTTTTATTGTTATTATAAATTTTGAATATGTAATTTTTGTTTTTATGATGAATGATCAGTGATTCCCATCATAGTGGGAGAACCAAAAATGGCTTGTGAGTGCACGTCCTTTAAACTAGGTAAAGGTGGGATGATCGTTTACTTGAAATTCACCATTAAATTAAACTGAGCTTATTATGGAGATGGGATTCATTGGTTAAAAACAAACTGGAAAGGATGTTGTTATACAGACTATACACTTCCTTTTATATCCTTCCGAACTTCTCTCTTGATCGTCCATCTGCCTAATTGTTCAGTTGAAGGAGCTTCAAATATGGTCTCCTCTCGTATTGCTTTTTTGCTCAATGGTTTATACATACATACATACGTATAATAATTATATATGAACAAAAAAGTACAACTTCTAAAATACTAAGACAACTCGGTATTTGTGAATGGTTATGCTTCGTTTAAAAGTAGTCCATCCGTTCTTTAATATATGTCGTTTTAGAGTTGTGCACAAATATTAAAAAAATGATTGTATATCATTAACTATAATATCAATTGTCTATTTTACCCTTGTATTGGAAGAAGAGATTGTTATTTATTGGACATAAAATAGTGAGAGAACCAAAGTTACATTTAATATTTGGGGTAATATTGAAAACTAAACAATTAATGCTTACTCGAAATTCTAAAACGATTTATATTAAGAAACAAAATTATATTTTAAAAATAACTTACTTAACTGCCAAACGTTCGTTATCATTCATTCAACCACCATGTACTTTCTTTAATATATATTCTTAAATTTTCACTCCTTGAACCATATAAATCAATGAATCTATTTGAGAAATAATTAAATAAATAAATACCCTAGAATAAGTCAATAACTTCTTCTTCTTAAGCAATGAATGAACAAACAAACATACAAATTTCTGGTACTAGTATTAAATTAGGAAAAAATATTTATACACAGTTGCCTATTGAAACGATTTTTTGGGACTATAACGACGGCTATAGTTAAGATGAACTAAAAAAATTATCGTCATAAATAATAACAATGCAAGATATCGCAAGTGATAATTTTTAGAGACTCACCGAGTCAATGAGTGGTCCACCACGCTCTCTAATGGTCTAAATGAGCGCGTTGACACATACAATTTTTGTATTTTATTTTTCTACTTTTATTTCCTTTCTGAGAGTTATTTTATTATTTTCATAAAGTCAAAATGACACGAAACACAAAAACCAAAAAAGTTAATCGTAAAATAAAAAATAGTACTAGTATGTACTACTAAATAAAAAGGATTGAACAGAAACCCTAAAACACGGTTATCCGCAACCCAGCTCTTTACTCACAGAGTCACGATTCCGATGAACCAACTCGTTCTCCTTCTGTTCGGTAATTGTTTTTTTTATATATATATAGTTTTTAATTTCAAAATATGTATTTTCTAAATTATGAATTGTCTCTCAAATTCATCACAAACAGACCCGAATTCAGAATTGATTGATTAAAAGACCACCGATCAAGCCGTGAAGGATTTATTTCCAGAAATTGTTTTTAGCTTCTTACAGGTTCGGAACTTTAATAGTCGTTTTTGTTTGGCTGCGACTTTCAATTCCAATTTTTCATTAATAAAAATAGAAATTTTCAGCTCTAAGAGATTAATTTCATATTATTATTGTTCTAGTTTCTTCAAAATCAGCTTCTTTCAATTAGGATATAAGTGGGTCGTTTTGAATGATGAGCATTAGTCCTGAAATTGATTGTGAGAACTCCGGTGTTCTTAAGATTTTAGAACCTAAAGAGGTACCTTTAGTCGCTAAATAGCAGTTTAACAATTACAAGTGATGCTCAATCTGTTAGCAGTAACAAAGCAAAAGCTATGATATGTTTCAAGTTTGTGCACTTATTTGACCCTGAAACATTGCTGATCATACCCCATTATGGTTGCCGTATTGTTTTAAAAAGTCATATGAGAGACCATAAGTAGCTCAGAATTCTTAAAGTTGTTGTTATTCTGTAATGTGTTAAGTTACTTACAAGAAGAGTAGATGTCGTATGGATAAAATGGTTACTATAGAATGATAAATTGTCTTAATCAGCAGAAGCTTAACCATATCTACTTCTAAATCCAATGGTAAGTATAATGCTATATTTCTTAGATCTCATTTCCCTTTCCCTCGCCTGTTCCAAAGTCTGAACCTGTTCCAAAGTCTGAACAAATAGCACAACAGCAGTCTATACCCTTCATAGTTAGTCCATAGACCTGATCATGACAGTTAGGCTTATCTTCTTCTTCTTTTTTTTCCTTTTTACTTATGAATTATGATATCTGAGAATGGTTGTTCCTTGCACTTATTTGTCTTTAAGTTATTCCTTACATCTACAATGCTGACAGATCTATTCAGTAAGGCTTGATTTGTTTGTCGCAATTTGGTAAAACAGTCGGCCTGGTTTTAAAGCAATTTAAGGAGGGCATGCAACTGCAGCGCTTTTCTTGTAAGGGACTTCTAGCATCAAACAGTCAAAGTAAGTACTGCAACTGCATTTCTTAACTTTTCATAGTAAATAAAAAACCAGAAATGAGGTGGACCCTGAGGTACTAAATGAAATCTTAAGAATTCTTACTGTACGTAGATATGGTAATAGTAGTTCTTATGATTACTAAAATTCTGCTTTACTTATAAGAGATATATTGCATGTTAGTTAGGTTGCGACTCAATATTCAGTACTCTAAATTTCATTTTTATTGCAGAAAAGTGAGCAATGTTGAGCATAAACGGATTTAAGTTTCCAATACATTGAATGTGATGCATCATAGTGTAATTTTGCTATGCCTTTTGCCTAATAACCAAATCAGTCTACACAGATACAGGCTGAAACACTACTTCATGAATGATTGAAGAGATGGCGTCACATCGTTCTGCTGGATTTGTTGATCCTGGATGGGAGCATGGTGTTGCTCAAGATGAGAGAAAAAAGAAGGTTAGATGCAATTACTGTGGGAAAGTAGTTAGTGGTGGGATATACAGGCTGAAGCAACATTTAGCTCGACTTTCTGGAGAAGTAACATATTGTGATAAGGCTCCAGAGGAGGTATTCCTGAAAATGAGAGAAAATCTAGAAGGATGTCGCTTCAGCAAAAAACCAAGGCAAATTGAATATGATGAGCAAGCATATTTAAATTTCCACTCCAATGATGATGCGGAGGAGGAAGAGCACCCTGGATATAGAAATAAAGGAAAGCAATTGATGGGGGACAAGGGTTTAGTCATAAATTTGGCCCCTCTTCGTTCATTAGGATATGTTGACCCTGGATGGGAACATGGTGTTCCACAGGATGAAAGGAAGAAAAAGGTAAAATGCAATTATTGTGAGAAAATAGTTAGTGGTGGTATTAATCGGTTTAAACAGCATCTAGCTAGAATACCAGGAGAAGTTGCACCTTGTAAGAATGCTCCTGAGGAAGTATATATTAAAATAAAAGAAAATATGAAATGGCATCGTACTGGAAGGAGGCATAGAAGACCTGATGCTAAGGAGATATCAGCATTTTATATGCACTCAGATAATGAAGAGGAAGAGGATGAACTAGACGAAGATGCTGTACATCCCATGAGCAATGATAAACCATTAGTCGGAGATAAAAGATCAAGACGAAACTTAAGAAGATCTTTAAAAGGGATGTCTACTGGAAGCGGGTCTGAACCATTATCAAAAAGACCAAGATTAGATGCTATTGTTTTAAAGTCACCAAAAAGTCTGACGACAGCCTCTTGCAAACAAGTAAAAACGGATACAAACAAAAAATCCCGCAAGGAAGTTATTTCTGCAATTTGCAAATTCTTTTATCATGCAGGAGTTCCTTCCCAGGCTGCAAATTCCCCTTATTTCCATAAGATGCTAGAGTTGGTTGGTCAATATGGACAAGATTTGGTGAGTCCTTCAAACCGTGTAATATCAGGCCGGTTTCTCCAGGATGAAATTTCAACCATCAAAAACTACCTGGAGGAGTGCAAGTTTACCTGGGCAGTCACCGGATGTTCTATCTTGGCAGATAACTGGAGAGATACACAAGGTAGGACATTAATCAATATTTTGGTTTCTTGCCCCCGTGGTATGTACTTTGTCTGTTCAGTTGATGCCACAGATGTGTTTGAAGATGCTACGTACTTATTCAATTTGCTTGACAAGGTGGTAGAAGAGATGGGTGAGGAAAATGTGGTGCAGGTACATATAATCATTTTTTATTGGTCTAGTTCAACAATTTTTCTAATCTTTATTATTGATCTAATCTCAGCTTACTTGGTGCTTCTCCTCCCTCCCCTCATCTTCTTTCTCCCGTAGGTAATCACTGACAATACACCCATTTATCAGGCTGCTGGAAAGATGCTTGAAGAGAAAAGAACAAATTTATTTTGGACTCCCTGTGCTGGCTATTGCATTGAGCGAATGCTTGAAGATTTTGTGAAAATAAAATGGGTGGGAGAGTGCATGGTTAAAGGCCAAAGTATTACAAAGTTCATATACAACCGTATCTGGCTGTTAAATCTTATGAAGAAAGAGTACACGGGCGGACAGGAACTTCTGATGCCATCAGTTACCCGGTATGCTTCGAGTTTTTCTACTTTGCAAAGTTTGTTGGATCATAGAATTGGTCTCAAAAGATTGTTTCAATCAAACAAATGGCTTTCCTCTCGATGTTCGAAATTGGAAGAGGGTAAGGAAGTAGAGAGAACTGTATTGAACCCTACTTTTTGGAAGAAGATGTTATTTGTTAGGAAATCAGTGGACCCTATTGTGAAAGTGCTTCAAAAGATAACTAGTGATGAAAGCCTTTCTATGCCATTTATCTATAATGACATGTACAGAGCTAAGCTTGCTATCAAAAGCAATCATGGTGATAATGTACGTAAATATGCACCCTTTTGGAGTGTGATAGACAATCACTGGAATTTATTGTTACACCATCCTCTGTATCTTGCTGCTTACTTCCTCAATCCATCATACAGATATCGTCCTGATTTTGTTCCGGTAAAACAAACAAATTTGTTGTTTGAATTATTTTCTGATCACCTTCTCCAAAGTTGTAGTTATCCAAACCTCTTACTTTATATGTGCATAATTGTAGCACCCCGACGTTGTTCGTGGACTAAATGCATGCATTGTTCGACTGGAGCCAGACAATGGGAGAAGAATTTCTGCATCCATGCAGGTCAGGATTCCTTGTGAAGCATATGACTTTTTTGGGGCTATATTTTCTTACCTTTTTATCTTCCCCCCTATTTGTTGAACTAGTACAGATTTCTGATTTTGGTTCTGCAAAAGCTGATTTTGGAACTGACTTGGCTATTAGTACCAGAACAGATCTTAATCCAGGTTAAATATACATGCCTAAAATCATGTACAGTGCACTTTTAGTTTGATGTGTTAATAACCTATGACATTTTTCTTACTGACAAGATTCTATTTTTCTTAGCTGCTTGGTGGCAACAGCATGGCATTAATTGCGTAGAGTTGCAAAGAATTGCAGTACGTATTTTGAGTCAGACATGCTCGTCTTTTGGGTGTGAACATAACTGGAGCATATACGATCAGATCAACAGCCAAAGGCACAACCGCGTGGCACAGAAAAGATTAAATGATTTCATCTACGTTCACTACAACTTACGACTCAGGGAACGCCAAATGAGGAAAAGGACAAATGACTCAATTTCCCTAGACACTGTTTTGCAAGAGAATTTACTATATGACTGGATTGTAGAGGCAGAGAAACAAGCATTGCAAGAAGATGAGGTATCTTTCTAGCTCACCTTCTGTTGAGAGTTACATTTAATGACTGGATTGTAGAGGTAGAACCTGAATGCTTTTTACTTGTCAGGAAATTCTTTATAATGAAATGGAACAAGTTGATGCATACGAAAATGAAGTAATGGAGTACGAAGATGGAAATGCAGAGGTTAGGAAGGGATGTATGGAGCTGGTGACTTTGGCTGACGTAGAACCCTTGGATGTTAATCCTGCTAATAATGCTGGTGCTGCCACAGAAGAAGATGATGAGGATGACAATGATCTCAATTTTCTTGATGACAATTTGAGTGATTAGCTGCTGTTGTTTTTCTTAACCAACACGAATTAAACTTAATGTTTGTGTATGATGTTATGCATTTACAGTCGCTAATAGAGTTCAGTAGTAGGTTGAATGTTGTAGTAACAGTGTAATTTATTGTCTAATTTTATGCCAACTTTCTTTTAGGCAAACTATTTGGTTAATTTACTACATTTGGAATTAGCAGGGTGGAGTCCATGAGAAATAAAATCTTTTCTAGTTTTAACCTGTTGTCAAATTGAGAGTTTTTAATGTCTACTTGGTTCTTCAGGTAGTTAAAAATACATTTTTATTTTTTAAGTTTATTTGTAAAATTCAAAATTAAATGCTAATTTGTAGTGTTTCTTTAATTAGGCTATAATAATAATAATTTGTATTAAAAGTATTTTAAATTTTACAATTTCGCATATTGACTTAAATAACCAAAATATATCCTTAATTTTGTTTGAAAGTTGAAGTTGAGAGAAAAATAGTCTCTTTCTTTGTGACAAATATATATTTTTTTCCTTCATTTCATCTTTTCATCTCATCCATATAAAAAGATATATTGAAGTTACATATACATTATTTTTTATTATTATTATTTTGTAATCTTTATATGTTTAGATTCCCTCTTAAGTAGTTATCAAAAAATCACATGATGTGTGTATGTTGAGCAGTGTGTGTGAGATCTGAGAAGGGTTACAATCAAAAATATTTTAGGGAAAAAAAGGGATCAAGATTACGTAATTTTAACTATTTAAGATAATGAGAAAGAAAATTTTATTTTTTCCCAACCCAAGAAAAAAAAAACAATAAGTCTAGTGTCACCTGCAAACCGCTCACACACACGCACATATATATTTTAATCGTCAACGTGGGCATGTGACTAATTTTATATAATAATAGACTTATTAAAAAAAAATATCATTCTGAAGTCTCCCATTCCTCTTCCGTAAATGACTTAAATTATGACATATTTTTTTACTTATAAGTCAAAAATATTACTCCCTCCGTCCCAAATTAACCGTTCAGTTTTGACTTTTTTAAGTCAAATCGACTATTCTTAAAATTAATAATTAAGCATATATAAATATATTTCTAAAATTATAAAAATTAGGATTAGTAATAAATTGTATATACTTTCTTTTGGTTATAATCTCTTCACCTATATTTTAGCAAAAATAGTAAAAAGATTAGTTTTAAAAATGGTCAATTTAATTTTAAAAAATCAAAACTAAGCAATTAATTTGGGACAGAGGGAATCTATCTTGATAAATTACATCTCTGTCCCTACTAACCTAAAAAGCTTCCCTTCTCTTCTAACGTAAACATTTTCTTCACAGCGGCCAAGCTCTGATCTCTGATCTACGCTCGATCCGTCAGTTTTTTGGCTTCTCCTTCCTTCAGTCCGCGGCTGTTACTCATTTTACTCTGTCAATTGCTGTTACTCCTTCGATTGTTGTTAGGTACCAAACCCTAGACCAAGTATTTGATATATATATATATATGTATATATATATATATGTGTGTGTGTGTGTGTATTATGTTATGTTTGAATCTTTGACATGTGGTTTTTCTTTCTTCTTTACCTTTTCAATTTTGACTGTAGTTTCAGAGCATATGGGTTTCGATTCAATTCCATTTGTTGTTAATTGTATATATACACGTCTTAAAGGTAGCAGATGGGTTTCAAGTTTCAACTACAGAGCTGGGGAGATTAGGAAGAGAAAGTTAAGATTTTTATTTACAATGTTAGATTTGCTTCATAGCCTGCATGGTGCTACACTGCTACTAGAAGTGGCTAAACAAATAATTTACCCAGTTCTTATAATATTGGTTGAAAGATTTAATCTTGGATGACTGGATGAGTGGTCATTGTATTTGTTAATTGGGGTTTTAGGATTTTCATATTTGAGATCCTCTTTTATTTAGGAACAATGTTATACATATGCTATAATAACTTTTCAAGTATAACAAGTTTTATTGCTGCTGCTTGTTAAACCAATATTATGTTGGGAGACACCACAAATGTGGAGCATAATGAATGGTAATTACCTGATGGTAGGATATTGGGAAATTAAAGTCAATGACAGATGCCTGCGGCCTTATACTGTCCAATAATGACGTTATCTCTAAAAGTAAACATTAGACCAAGCCTTGAAGTCCATTGGAGCCTGGAGGAATCAACAAGAATGGGGATTAATAATTCATGGGTAACCTATTAATAATTATTTTCTTAAGCACAACTATAGGTTAGATTGGTCTTGAGCTGATTAGAGTGATGGAAATGCAGCCAGCTTAGGGATGTGAGAGAAGAACCGAGAACGTATAATGCTTTGAAGGTGAAGTCAGTAAAAGGAATGAGCATGGTAATATTTTCATTCAGAGAATTGTATACATTGATAGCACGCTGTAAAATGTAATAAAATCTAATAGTTTTGATGAGATAGTATTGAGCACATGAATTCTAATCTATTACAGGACTGACTATGAAGTATGAAGGACATCAGAGAGTCGTAGTCACGAAAAAAAGAGTGTTTCCTCTAATAGGTTATGGCTTGCAGTGGTAAACTTTATGCCTAGACTGAGTTAACTGAAACAATCTTGCCTTCATAAAACAATTAATTGGATGTTTGAAGTTATCTTCTTCAAAACAATGGTCGAGGCATTAAGTATTGACTTTTGTATGATCTGGCCTATCATCGTGAGTTGACCTGTTGGCCTAACAATTCATTCCTTTTGAAAATAATAGAATTGATATTGTCAAGTTGAATACCTATGTTTGCAAAAGTGTACAATTTAGCCTCATCAAGCACTGCAAGGGAATTAGGCAAAGGTTGTCATTGAATTGAAATGAGTAAACTCTCATGCCCCTTAAGGTTCTCTCTTGTGAGGAGTTAGGCCACCATAATGTAGTGACTCAAAATGTAGGTTTTCTGTATTAGGTTACATTTTTTTATTTATTAAAAGGTCTATATGTGACTGAAAGTTATTGAGGCTATCAAAAAATTTCTTTATTGCATAGATTGGTCTTAGCGGACATGGACATTAACTTTGCTGTCCCATGAATTGATAAATCTTGAACATGTGGTGGTATATAACTCAGTGTGTGTTCCTTCTGATGGTTATTTAGAAATGGTTTAAAAACATGAACTACGTTTAGCAAACGTAGAGAGTTCAAGCTATCAAGAACAAAGAACTAATTTCAAGTCCTATGTGGCACACGAATACTTGAATTCCTTGGGTAATCAGTACAAAGACAGAACTTAAAATGATACAACATTTGAAACATGATGCTTGTAAGATTTCTGACAACACAATGTAGTCATTAAAGAAATAGATCTAGTACATACAGTCATGGGCTTGGCCTCTGCCCTTTGGATTTCAGAATTCTGGTTGAAAAATATTGAATTTCATTTTTATGGGTAGAGTATCTGTCAAGGTAACTCAGTGGGCAGGAAAGGTTAATAGAGATAATTAATGTATCTTTGATATGATATTGAATCAATGTATCTTTTTATAATATCCTTTTTAGTTATCTTTACATTTTATTTTAACTTATAAATCAATATCAACCGAACACCTTCATAACTTGTTTTAACTTAATTTTTGATTTATAAGTCATTATCAGCCGAAAACTTTTACTTATAACTCATAACTTAAAACAACTTATATTTAAACTTATATGGTTATGGGTTGGTTTTGGTTTTCAAAATATGGTTATGGTTCCATTTAAGAACTAAAATCATATTAACCATTTTTAATATGAGTTATGTGGGTTGGAACTATATGGTTATGGTTAAAAACCATATTAGTCATATTAACCATTTTAAGATGTTTTTGACTTTTAAACAAAATTTTTAAAAAATGAAATTAATATATACTATAGAGAGACGGATATAAGGGGGGGGGGGGGGGTGGGGGTGGGGGGTGGGGTGGGGGTGGGGGGGGGGGTAGAGGGTGGGTGGGTGGGGTGGAGGGGTAGAGGTGGGTAGGTCACATAATATGTTTTTTTGGTGGCATGGGGTGGGGGTGGGGGTGGGGGTGGGGGTGGGGGTGGGGGTTGAGCTTGAATATGTAAATATGAATGGAAAGAACTTTTGATTTAAATTTGGAATAAAATATGGGTCGAAAAATGGTTAACCGGGTTGGAACTATATTTTTTTTTTAAAATATGGTTCCAAACTTTAACCAACCCAAATAAATAAAAACAGTTAACCAATCCATTTGGATCCAGTTAATATGGGTTGACCCGACAGTTAACCAACTATATTGCCAGGTCTACTTATAAGTCATTTTAAAATAAGTCATTCCCGAACAGGCCCTAATTCTCAAAAACTGAAGGGTTTTCCTATTTCTTCTCGAGTCACCAGTATAGTATACATATTGTATGTTTCTCTCTGCGTAAGATTGATTATGTAGATATGTGTTTATATGATTATACAATTGTATGTGGAATGATATATTGACGATTCATTTGATTATTTATTTCTGTATGTGAAATCAGAATGCCGGAGAGCAAGGCAGTGATCGGCTTATCATGGGAACCAAAGCTACCAACAACCTTTTTAGCTGGCGCTAGCAATAATAAGAGTACAAAGACCCAAATTTCGCCAGAAAGAAGTGCAATCTATAAACCCAATTCCGAGCTCATCGATGGCCTCTTTGTTCCACCTAATAATCCCAGAAAAGTTGAACAAATTGCTCAAAAAACAAAATCAAAGATACCAATTTAAAGAATTGGTACGTACCATTTTTATTTAACTTGTGCATTTAATTTTCTCGGGTCATCGACGGTCTTTTGAATTACATTTGGGTTGATTTGTAAAAAAATGTTGTATAGGTTTGATATGCCTGCCTCTACAATGACGCCTTTAGTTAAAAAAAAAGATCTCCAATTCTTTGAAGGTTAAAGTCTTTTTTTTTTGTTACCAAGTATTGTTTTTTGCCCATTTATATAAGATTTTAGTCGGATAATACACTTTTTGGTTACTGTACTAGGGTCCGATTTTCATTGTGGTTACCGAATTTTTTTTTGTTACAATTGAATAACTGTACTCTCAAAAATTACAAAATAGTCATTACTTAAGATTTCTGTCCGAAAAATCGGACGGAATGCTGACTGTGCAAGTTGACTAGACTTTTTTGCTTACGTGGAGCACAGCTTTGCCATATCTTTAAACAAAGTGGAGTAGTAAAATTTATTATCTTTAAATAATAATAATAATATTAATAATAATTTCAAAATAATAATAATAGTCATAATAATTTTGAAATATTAATAATAATAATAATTTCAAATAATAATAATAATAATAATAATATTTTTAAAAATTTAAAATTTAGAAAAAGATTGTATAAATTATAAAAATATTAATATATAAAACTGATGTGTATTTAAAAAATATTTTATTATTTTCATGTATATGTGTAATAATAATAACCATAATTCCAAAACTATTAGTAATGTCAATAATTCCAAAACTAATAGTAATAATTTTAAAATAATACTAATAATAATAATAATTTTAAATTTTAAAATTTTTAAAAAATTATATAAATTATAAAATATTTTTATATGAATAATCGTATTAATTGTCCCCGCATAGATTTAGTTGGTTCAAAATAATAATAAAATAATAATTTCAAAATAGTAATAATAATTTTAAATAATAATAATAATAATATTAATAATTTCAAAATAATAATAATATTAAGAATATTATTATTATTACTCACCAATAATCTAAATTTAGGTTCGGGTTCAAAAATAGGTTACTTATTATATTATTATTATTTAAAATTATTATTATTATTATTTAAAATTATTATTATTATAATTTCAAAATAATAATAATAATAAATAAAAAAATTACTAATAATAATAATATTTTCAAAATAATAATAGTAATAATAATAATTTTTAAATAATAATATAAATTCATTAATTTTATATAAATACATTTGTAAAAATTATTATAATTACAAAATAATAATAATAATAATAATTTTGAAATAATAATAATAATAACAAATTTAAATAATAATAATAATAATTTTAAATAATAATAAAAATAATAATTTCTTTTTTTTCTGCTACTAGTGTTTGTATACAAATTACAAAAATATTTTGTCGTCGATGGTGAAGGTCTGTGGGGGGTGAAATCTCAAAAAAAAAAAATTGTTAGTGCAAGCCAAGTAATTATTATATATAATTTGTCTATCTATCAAGTGGATCCAACCGGGCAATGGAGAGTACGGATTCATCAACGAGGTCTCAGCATCAGCTCCCACCGGGGTTCCTATTCCACCCCACGGATGAAGAGCCTGTGGTCCACTACCTGAAGAAAAAGGCCGCCTCCGCTCCTCGAAGGTAGCTAAAGATTTTCTCCATCTCAAATCTATCTACTACAAATAGATATAGAATCAAATTGGGTTTCGATTTTGGATAGAGAAATAAAAGGGTTTTTAAATTAGAGAGAGAAATGAAATGGGGGTTTTGAAGTAGCAGTGGTTGGGTTTCCGGAGAAATTGGAGCTGATGGTGTTGTTGGGCGTTCGAGTACGGAAGTTAGGCAGGAGCCGAAGCTGTCGTTGTTGATAGGTAGGGTCGTGGTGGGAGAACTTCGATTCGAGTTCCGGCGGGGTGATGAGGGGAAGGATGGGGTTTTTGATGCCGTCGTGTAGGTGTGAGGCCATTTTGAAGGAGAGAGAATATAGAAGAAAATCATGGGATGAAGAAGTGAAGAACTAGAGGCGGTGATAATGGTGGTGCGTCATTTTGGAAGGAAAGTTGCCGGCGAGAGAATTTGCAGAGGGCTTCTGATCATTTTGGAGGAGGACAGATGATCTTTAAATTTTTAAATGTAATGTTTTATTATATTTAAGCCCTCTTAACTTAATAAAATAATTTAAATAATTATAAAATGATTTTTTTAACAGATAAGCATTATTCTGCCACCTGTCAAAACTAACTTCCGTTTGGTAATTATGCACAGTCAGCATTCCGTCCGTTTTTTCGGACGGAAATTAAAAATAATGACCATTTTGTAATTTTTGAGAGTACAGTTATTCGATTGTAACAAAAAAAGTTTCGATAATCACAATGAAAATCGGACCCTAATACAGTGACCAAAAAAGTGTATTATCCCGATTTTAGTCTTATATGAACATTATCGTGGCTTGCGTATACAAAAATTCTCATAGTAATGGATGTGACAAGTTTTATCTTGTATCAACCAATTTCCCTTTTTTTTTGCAACTTCAGTAACCTTGCATCAATCAGTTGTGATTGATATGGTCTTGTATTATGATTAATTGGCGCCAGCAAATATCTAGAAAGTCGATATTAAATTTTTTTTAGTTTTGTTGTTCCATGACAATGTTGGAACCTGTAACCTAGTCCTTAGGCTGTTTGCTGGATAAACCACCACCGGGTGCACACAATCCCACCAACCATTAACACCAGGTGTGTGGGTGACTCCAAGGACGTCATTGCTTTGTGGAGTATTAAACTCTCACTATGCTCACTTCCACTTGAGCTAACTCCTAGAGATCTGTAATCTGTTTCTCTTGAGCTATAAATCTAGTTTTGAGTAGATTGTCATTGTCATCAGTCTACTCATAGCACATTATTTCCATCTTTAAGACAAGTTCGAAGCAATATTTATTGAACTGGACACCGACTAGAAAGTAGAAACTGTAAGTTAGAGACTGTAGTATGTTAGTGAATTCATAGAGAGACATTTTAATTCCCATGATAATCCATTTTCGTTACTTGGTTAACATAATAGTTTATGTAAACTGTGCAAATGTATGACTAGATGTGCAATTAACATAAAAAATGTTTGACGACCTTAGAGTTTTACTTTGATGACTGCATCTTGATGATTTCATTTCTTTTAGGATTATATTGGCTGACGTGCATTTGTAATCTTTCTTATGGGTGTAGTTGAGGACTGTAATGGATCCAAAGAGGCACTACAAAAAGGGTGATTCAAAATCACTTCCCAAGTACTTCCAGGCAAGTCCATAGTAGATTACATAATATGCATATACTCACACATATAATATTGATTTGATTACTGAGCATATTAGCTTTCTTTTGTACTTTCAGTATTAAACTATGTGTACGTCTACATTGCTGCATGATTGATTGGTAGTTTTTTGGTTTTTTGAAAATTGATCAGGTTGGCACGGTTGTAGAGTCAGCATCAGAATTCTTCACAGGAAGACTTACTAAGAAGGAAAGGAAGGCAACCCTTGCTGATGAGCTACTTGTTGATCATTCCTTGGGGGATTACAGGTGATTTATTTATGTGAAAAAGCTACAATTCTCATTTCATTGTTCATATGGCCAAGATCCCCAACAAGAAAAGATAAAGGAAAATGATGGAAGTGCATATTGTAGTTAGATTATTCCTTTTACGACAAGTAAAATGGTTTCGTGAGACACCGAGACTTAACACTCTTGAGAAAATACTGACCTGTTTTTACCTTAAGGAGCGACTCTTGACACCCATAATATCTCCAGCCCTCTAAAAGAAGAGCAAGAAAAAGAAAAAATTTGTTTTATCGTTTTTCCTTTTTGGCTCTATTCCTTCTGCTCATTGTCTTCTGATATGTCTTTGTTTTGTAGGAAACGGAAGGTTCAAGAGATAGAGGAACAAAGGCAACCAGGTGGGGTTGATAAATGGAAGATAAAAGGTCGCCAATCATTGAAACGTGCAAAGCAAAGAAGACACTGATGGTAGGATGTATCCCTGCACATCATTGTCATGTTTTTTATTGGAGTTTTTCAGTTGAGAGGTTCATCAAATCCAGACTTAGTAGTCTCTTTGTACCAAAATGCAAGAAGCCCCTGAACTGTTGTAATCGTGGAGGATAAATAATACATGATATTCATTTTTACTAGTGCAAGTACCAATATAGTATTCTCTCATGGAAGAACAATGTACAGGTATAAAACGTTTTAAGAGATGCACCTCTTTAGTTTGGGACCAATTTAAAAAAGTTATCATTAATGAAAAATTAAAAGATTGTGGTCAAATTTATGCACGTGAACATGGTACTACTAGTATGCTTGCATAAATAAGAAAGAAAATGAAAAACTTTAGTATGCCTTAGAATATGTTTAACATCCTATCTATTAACATTCAGTTTTAAATTTAAGGTTCATGGCTTCTCCACATAGTGGACTTTTATTAGCAGAGAAGGTAATTAGTTTGTTAAGAGAGTAGGGGATTGAGAGAAAAGTGCTCACCATTACTCTAGATAATGCATCGGCAAATAATGACTTGGTAGATGTTGTGAAGAGCCATTTGAATTTGACCGGTACATTACTCTGCGAAGGGGAATTTTTTCATGTGCGTTGTGGTACACATATTTTGAACTTAATTCTTCAAAGTGGTCTGAAGGTGATTGAAAATGTGTTAACAAAATTAGAGAAAATGTGAAATATGTGAAAGGGACAAAAGAAAGATTGATAAAATTTGTTGAATGTGTTGCTCTACTCTCATTGAAGTGTAATAAGAAACTTCGCCAAGATATTCCAACAAGATGGAATTCAACTTACTTAATGCTTGATAGTGCTTTGACATACAAACTTGCATTTTATCAGTTACGATTAGTTGACTCAAATTTCAAGGATTGTGCAACGGAGAAAGAATGAAAAACGGTTGAAAAGATAGTTAAATTTTTGAAACCATTCCATGATATCACTATCCTTTTTTTCATGAACTCAATACCCTACATCTAATCTTTATTTTCATGGGGTATGAAAGAAACAATCCCTTGTTAGAGATGGATAATCCAAGTAGTGTTTTATATTATATGGCAAGTGAAATGAATACAAAATTTCAAAAATATTGGGAGTGCTATAGTTTGGTGTTGTCATTTGCGGGCATCTTGGATCCTCGTTTCAAGTTGGAGTTTGTCGAATTTGTTTTTAAGAAACTATATCCAGGGACATACAATGAAAGGGTGAAATATGTTCGTGATAAATTGAGTGACCTTTATAAAGATTATTTTGGTTTTTCAACTTATTCTTCTACATCCGGTTCAGCTTGTCTAACTTTTGTGGAGATAATGAAGATGATATGGATGTATATATTGTTTATTTTGTTATGAAGATTATATATGTTTATATATCTACATACATATGCTTACTTGTTTATTTTTACCTATTGTGAAAATTATGTAGGAGTTTGACTATTTTCTAAGTCAAAAATATGGTTCCGATCGAGGTAAGTCGCAATTGGAATCTTATTTAGAATAGAGTAGTCTTAACCGAAAGTTGCATCTGGGAAAGCAAATAGAACTAGATACTCAGTGCTATCAATTATGGCACGAGACATTCTGAGTATTCCGATTACTACTGTTACTTCGGAGTCGTCTTTTAGCATTGGAGGGCATATTATAACCAAGTATCGTATAGCTCAATCACCCCTGAGAATGCAAAAGCTTTATTGTGTACACGGAATTGGTTGTATGGCTCAGATGGTATCTTAAAACTTAACCAACCCATAATCATATTTTACAAACCAAAATCAACCCATAACCATATTTTGTCGACTCTAATTATATACTGGCCTAAAACAAACAGGTTCTGATATATCTGAGATTCAGGTATGCAAACTAACAAGTAGTTGGATTTAAATTCTTAATGTATCTCAAGATGACGGTTTTTAAGTTTTTCAGGGAATCTGAGTTTCTATTTAAGATTTTGAGGGTCTGGGTTTTCCATAGATACTTCTATACCTTTTCAGAAATAATTTATAAATTTGAGACTCCTAGCACCATCCATTATTGTTAGCTAAGAAAAGTTTTTCAACCTCTAGCACCACTGGAAACTACATTTGTTGCAATTGTGCCATCTGAAGCCTGCTGGAAAATCATTGACAACAAATAAATAAGTCCCTGAATTTCAGTTATCCACAGGGTAAAATAGAAACACCAAGAATATAACATGAACTGCAAAACTCAGTGGACTGGCTTGGCAAAAGGTAAGAACTTCATTTCATCAGTAAATAGTACATAAAAACAATACATATAAGAAAACAGGCAGCCAACACTATCACACTTCTCATCGAGTGAGGCGAAACACTTGCTTCCGTCAATCCTAACCACTAATACTGAAAGACATTAACCCCAACTTCTAAACTAAGCAACATCAATACCCAACCTCACAATCATAACCACCAATATTTATATATTCAAGTATTTACACAGGTCTACTACAATTAGCTTGTTGCGCGCATTGCGAGTTCATAGCCACAGTATTATGGAAGGGGCTCTTGAGAATCTCCCAGACAAGACAAATGAAGATAAGCATCTGTCCCTGTATAATTGTAATCCAAATACACAAACATGTTAGGAAATATATGGGGAGAACTACACAGAAATTGAATGCCTGAATATGTAATTCAAGAAGGAACAACATGCAACAAATAGGAATATCAGTACAATGAACCAATAAAAGAGTAGATTATCAAGTGGAGTAAAATTGCATAAAGTCAAATTCCCGTCTGTTAATAATATTCAATATGTTTGTATCTCCATCTACCCTATTCATAGTATTACGGGATCAAGAAATGCAACAAAATACTGCCGGATGGACCAGAGGCACAATTTCTTAAATTCATCACGTTTTAAAAAATACACCTACAGAACAGAATCTGCATTGATATATGCATGACTTTACTACAGATAGTGAAAGCTGTATGCTTGGCACCACTTAAGTTTTCAACCTAACAATATATCTAAAGTAGCTTCACTTTAAACATCATTGTTCATATCTTGTGTAAAACCTTGGTTTGGTAGTTATATCAAAGATCCTTTTGGCAAATTAAATTATGGTTCCCTACTCCATGCAAATAAGGTAGTAAGATCCCTAGCAATCTGTAGAAGACACTAAACAAATTTTGTTATCAGTTCGAGTAGGAACTATACCCTCCAGCTTGGTTCTGGTTTAAAGTAGATGTAGAAACAAAAAACACTTTCATTCTTAAGCAAATCACTCCCACCTTAACTTCTAGTCATGGATTGCTCTTAGCTGACAACTGACAACTGTAACTTCAGTCATGGAACTCCCACACCAAGCATAGTTGCAGTAAAATTGTGATGGAATAAAGGAGCGTACCAGACAATTATTTGTAATATAAGATATATGTGCAATACTAGGTTCACATTCCATGTAGATCTAGATTCATTTATAGTTTCAACTTACCATATCCTTCCATGGGGACAATTTTCAGATCTCCTCCAAAATACTGAGCATACAAGCGGCAAATTGGAAGCCCATATCCATAACCAGCCATTGTTGCCACATTAGCTGTTTCAAGATCCGGCTGCTCAACCAGCGGGTCTATCGCAGTGCTGTAAAGATATGTAAAGATCTTAGGGAGACCACTTCTTGCTATTCCACCCCCTTCATCAGAAACCTATATACCAGAAGGATACTCTAGTTACTTGGCAATAGCAAATCTTTTTCATCGAACTCGTGAAACAGATATATAAAAGATTCAGGATACAATTTTCTAATGATCAAACCTTAATAGTAACATCCTCTAATCCATCTGCAACTATTATTCGAATAGGAGGTGCAACTTTGTCTGAGTCCATAAACCGCTCTTGTACTGCTCGCAAAGAGTTCTTAACCAACTCAAAAACCATCATATGCAAGTGTGTTGGTACATAACTGTCACAAGAGTAAACAAAGTAAATACCAAGCATAAAAAGAAAACACAATTTATCTTTCACAAAAAACTACTTGGGGTTCACAACTTTCGATTCCTTATTCACTATTCTTTGATTGAAATGACTTGATAAACTAATATCAAGATTCCAAGACAACCAATCCTAATCTCAAAGTGTGGATGTGTGGATGTAGAAGTAAAGTAGTCCAAATCAAGGCACTAGTGTCAGGAGAACTAGAAAATAAAGGAGTTGAACAAAACATTTATAAGAAAAGTACATATATAATAATATCAGGAAAAAAGTAAAAGAAAGAGGCTTTCAAAAGAACAGGAGACATGGTCATTAATTAGGAGAAATGAATACTAACGGGAAAGTAAAATTAGGATCCCCACAGATATTAACTTCTGGTGCACTGCCATACTCTCGTAGACAAATGCTGCGGGCATCTTCACTAGCACTTCTTACTACATTTAAAGGAGACATTTTTGTATGTATGTAACCTACAATAAAAGGAGGAGGGTTGGGATTGTGCAATTCCACGTGTTGCCCTGATTTTCACCCAAATGTGAAATTTTAAACAATATTAGTATTTATTTTTCAATATACTACAAAACATTCATAAAAAGATCATACAGCTACAAATCTTGGATGATAAGCTTCTAAAGAAATAGTGGACTAACCAATAAGCATACGAATCCCAATCCTGGACATATAAAACCGATCTAGAAACTGATGAATTTCATCCAGACACTGATAATCAATCTTGGGTTGGAGAGCTTTCTTCAACTGTTGGACTCCTAAGGCTATCGTGGGGACAACATCATTGTGTCTCACCTTGATCATCTTAATCATTTTTGTGAATTCCAACTCATCATTCTTATCCTTGATGTCAGGGAAGGATCTAAGGTCTTGGAAAGAATCCAAATACCAATCCCGCACCTTGCAAGTAAAAGGAAAAAGGATGAAATCATTACCTACCTCAGTCATTGAAATTGCCAGTTTACTCATTTAGAAACCACGGACTAATCAAGTAATCAACACACCCATAGTACTAACTGAAGCACTGGAAAGAAACAAACCAAGTTCTAACAAATTCAAAGCTTCAAACTTAATAAGTAAAGTCCATTCTAAGCACCTTTTTGGAGTGTATTGAGGATTTTTTTAGGATGAGCACGCAGTTTAGGCAGTTTTGCTTGGGTTCCTTATGTGTCGGCCCCTGGGGCAGTTCTTTTAATGCAAGAGTACTTCTTGAAAATAAACAGAGTACATTCACAAGGGAATAACAAGCCATGTATTCTGAGTGTCCACGGAGCTAAGCTAAAAACCACACCACCCAAAAAAATTATTTATATGTATGGAAAAAAATTGAATACCTCACCTATAAAAGAGCAAAAATGTTGCTCAATATAAGATTAACCCCTTCATACAAGATAAAATATCCACATAGCAATTCTTCTGGTTCAGAATAACAAATTGACAAGTGAAACCCCCAACTGCAGCAGATTCACAGAATCAGTTTCCAAAAGAAAATCAAATAAAATATTACCTTTAGCTTATTTTTGTACCCACTCATGCTCCCTCTTATACCAACAAGCTTTGGCACAACACCCACTAAACTCCCAAGAATCAAAAATAAATAAATCCCATTTCCATAATTGCACAATAAAAAGAATAATTCGGTGAGGGAATCAAAACCCCAAAGTCAGAAACGAACCATAAAACAGTTTTTGCTCAATTCCCAACATCCCATCTTCGGATGAAAAATTTAAAACGAAAAACCCAAATCAGAATCAAATCAAATAACAAAACCCATTATCACCTTTCGAACGGCAGGTTTGTCGGATAAGCCATGCGGAAGGGACTCGAGCTCAGTAGCTCTGCGAGCAATCCTAATTGGAAGCTCTCTGTGAAGAAACTGAGCAGAAATGAGCAAATTGCGGTCTGTGGGTGTGGACCCAAATTCCATCATGTAGCGGAGGCTGACGCCGGTCTGCTTCATGCAACCCCATCGATGCGCCTCACCAATCAGGCTCTTTGAGAAGGATTCGTTCAGCTTCTTGGCCGCCATGGCGATGATGAGGTGGACATGAAAGAAGAGTCGTTTTTAGACTAGTACTAGTACTAGGATTATACTCGTAAAATAGAACCACATGCAAGAAACTGACATTTCACTATTTCCCTCCCCCAGGCGGCCAGGCCCCACACTCGCATCACATAAGTACTAGATTACTTCTTTTTCCTGTTTTGAAAGAGAAATTTTGTAATGGATCATCTTTGTAGGCTTAATTATATTTAAAAAATAATATACATCCACAAATATATATATATATATATATATATACTAGTTGTGTCCCGTGACTCCGGCACTATATAGACGGTGAGATTTATCTCAAATTTTAGACGGTTCATATGAATTATTAAGGTGAGCGAGAAATTCAAAATTTGTATTTTGTTATATATATATACTTAAATTTGGATCCCGTATCCTCCTAAGATCAGACTGTACAAACCATGTGATTTATCTCAAATTTTGAACAGCCCAGATGATTTATTGAGTGAGCGAAAAATTCAAAATTATTTGTATTTTATTAGATAGATAGATAGATAGATATATGACAAAACTTTAACATAATTATTATTAATTCTTACGTATATTATATAATAAAATAATATATATTACGAATATTTATGTAAAATTTTTAATTATAAATTTTATTTATCATTTTTTTGAATAAATATATAATAAGCGGAGTCCTCTGCTCTTTCTATAATTTATACGTCTTTAGTTGATAGCAAATGCAATGCGATGCTAGTTTAATAATCTTGGTTATATAATTTATTAAAATTACAATGAGAAAATGTTTTTTTTATAATAAGTTATTTTTATATAAATTTTTCAATATATTTTTACATGACATGAGAAACAAACATTCAACAACATTCAATTGCTCAAAGTCGATCACGGACAAATTGCTATCTTCCTTTACAAAAAAATTAGCTAATCTAAGTCCCATTAAAACCCATAATCTAAGTCACAACACTACGATGCAATGACAATACAATCTACTATCTCCTATAATCATCAACAAATAAACTTAAAAAGACCATTCAAGTATCAATATTGTAAGTGAGAGTGTGAGACTTACCAAGTATTAGAAAAAAATCAAAAATAAATAACCAAAAGAAATACCATTAACCTGTTAAAATAAATTTAGATAGTTTCAAACAACAAAAGTATTAACAATTTTAGAGGAACCAAACAAATTTAAGCAGCCTAAATCACGACTAATTTCATGCCCAATAATTCAACAACAAAAATATACATTTACTTTCTCCGATTTAATTGTTCGCTTCGACAATAGCGAAATTATCCACTTAGAGAAATTTGTTGTTTCCTTCTAATTGCCCAATCTTCATTGCTTTTCCTTTTCTTCAAAACTACTTTTGAGATGGAAGTCTAAGAAATACAATAAACAATGTTCACCATAAGCTGCAAGTTTCTAAGCTTTCTCATTCCAAAGTAATGCATGTTTTAAAAAGTAAATTGTGAGAAAAACAATTTGGTATAATCCATTTGACATGTATTAATAAAACCATATTTATTTACAGCCAAAGAACAATTAACATAGATAAAATAATCTAGCAAAAATAAAATAAAATACACTGACATAGATTAAAAATTGAAGCCTACAAAAAGAACCTATAATATAAACCTTCACAAAAACAACAGAATCAAGCGACTCCTGCATATATCCAGCCACAATTGAAACAACATCACTATAATTAAAATAAACATAGTTACAGAGTTTATTAATTAGAAAAGGGGGTCCAAATGAATATTATAAGATTATTTGATTCTTCAATATCACGTATATACCACATTATAAATAGCTCCATATTTATAAATGGAGAAAAGTCGCCAGTACACCAACCATGTAGATATCTGCACTTTTTCCCATATTTACAATATCCCATACCCAAAATTGCAAACTATCTCAAATTTTCCTCACAACTCCACCACCACTTCCTCCGCCTGACCTCGCCCGCTTGTTGTTCAAATTGGAATTCCTCCTTGGCATATTCGAATGATCATCTGCAGAATCCATGTGGCCGCTTTGAAGATGCAGGCATTACCGCTTATATATGCAAATGTTGTTCTTCTTCATTGTTATTGTTATTTCTTCTAACATGGCAGGGCAATTCTCTGTTTAAGTCGGGACATGTATATCTCGCTACACTTTGCACGCCTCCAATGGAAACAAACCTTCTATAGTTTATTGTTGTTTGCATTCGAATTCGATGGCCCTAATCTTTGAAACACACGCTTACTTCCATCAACATCCATCCATTATTATATATATAAAACTCAAGTCAATACGTATAAAAACAAAAATAAAGACTCAACGAATTATTGGTCTATTTGAATGTGAAGAATTATGTGAATAAGATGTGATCATGAGAATAAAAAGGTCGAGTGACCGAGTTTGATACTAATTGATTGGATCAAGTGATTGATTACAAAATATGGAAGCTGGTGAGATTATATAGTGCGTCGGTGAGTATATATATATATATATATATATATATATATATATATATATAAGTGGAAGAAAGAGAGAGGGAAGTGGAAGTGGAAGAGGAAAAGAGGTGGAATAAGAAACTGAAGTGAGGAGGAGGAGGAGAAGAAGAAGAGGAAGAGACAAAAATTAATATAAGATTGATTTGAATTCAATTGATTAAAAGATTAATTAATTGATTTGAATTTGATTTGATTGAAATTGATTTGGAAGATAGGCATGAAATTGATTTGATTGAAATTGATTTCAATTGATTGAAATCAATTGTTTGTGGTGTAAATTGATTTCAAATTGATTTGAAAAGATATCAAATTGATTTAAAATTGATTTCAAAAGATAGCCTTTACTGTATTTATATATAAGTATTGATTTATAAATTTTATAATTATAATTTAACTTAAATTTATTATAAATAATTTAAATAAAAACTTTCACAATATATATATATATATATATATATATATATATATATATATATATATATCACTCGCTCTGTTTCATCTCAAGACTTACAAAATTAATGAAAAAAAATATTTTTGATAAAGAAATTATTGAATAAGACAATTATATCACGTGCAATTATAGTGTGCAATTTGTTTATCATATGTCTAAATAATCTACTTATTTTTTATTTAATTTAATTTGGTAAGACGTTAATTTTCCATTGCTATAAATACAATAACATAATGTTCATCAAATAATTTAAGTTTAACATTTTAAATTTTTTATATTGTGACACATGTATTGTATATAAATTTAAAAGTAATTCAAGAAATAATGATATTTTTTATCATGTTTAATAGTATTATTTTTGAATATTTTATAATATTTAGACATCTAATTTTTAGAATTAGAATCTAAAGGGTATAGGAATGTTTTTTTGAGTTAATATAATTAAACTATTAACTGAAAATTAAAATTATTTGTTATTTGTCACGTTAGAATTCATTTCTCAATCTCTCATTTGATTAGTTTTTTCATGATTTTCCAAAAGATCTGCACCAAAACATTAGACAAGCTGTAATCATCAGTTGCTTATAATCAAGTAAAACAGCTTCCTCACCCCCGCCCTCTTTCTTCTTCCACGTTTACCCCCTTCCTCTCATAGGAACCCTAGTTATACTTATACATTTGAGTTTGATTTGATATTTTCGTTTTTGTTTGAGAATTAAATTAAACTTATTCGCACACACGGTTAGCGTTACTTTACTTCATTAGTAGTTCTAAAAGCTACGGATTTGAATTCGTAGTTTTTCTTTTGGG
The DNA here is from genome assembly GCA_020205605.1 of Panax ginseng. Taxonomy (NCBI): domain Eukaryota; kingdom Viridiplantae; phylum Streptophyta; class Magnoliopsida; order Apiales; family Araliaceae; genus Panax; species Panax ginseng. The sequence continues at coordinate 9,152,321 of CM035127.1, forward strand.
TTTATGCGATTCCAAGCAATGTCATGAGTTTTGTAATTCAAATTATAAGAAAAGTTTGATTTGAATTAGCCGGTGAGGAATTTCTTCTCGGATTCTAACCGACAACAGAGAAGAAAGAGCAATGGGCAGTTCGGATTTGCAGATGAGCCCTCAGTTGGAGCAGATCCATGGTGAAATTCGGGACAATTTTCGTGCCCTCGCGTATGTTTACTATATTACTTTGTGTATAAATATGTATTTAAACATCTCGTTATCATCTCTCCTTGTATGTATGTATTTTGTGTATTGGAATCTATAGACTTGTTAAAAATGTACTCCACTTTATGTCACTGAACTAAAAAAAAATTAAAAACTCAACTAATTCTAACATTGTAAAAATAGGCAAAATAAATACTTTATTTGGAATTGTATCAACATTAATGGCCTGGACCCTACATGTTTGACAATGCAATAACCTAAGCTCAATTTTATGTATTCCGCATTTGATGGATGAAGGAAGACATCACTATTTGATATGATATGGATTAATACAAGGAGTTATCAATTAGCAAGGATTTTGTTGTTTGCCTTCACCTATGAACGGTTAAGTTAACAGAATATGGACTATTGTGCTTCTAATTCTACTTTGCATTATGGACAGAGTGTCCTTCAGTGTTTGTAGCAATTGACTTTGTGATTCCTCAAGTCAATTACAAATTATTGTCACTTATTTTGACCAAGTTTTCTGCGGTACCTTGGAATATGATGTCTGCAATGGGAGATAATCATGTTTTTTTCTTCTTTGAATTTCATATACCTTTTAGAACTCTTTATGCTATCCTTAGTCTAGTTGTGAGTGTTACTTAACGCTAGAAGTTAGTCTTATCTGTTATGGTTCTGCGTAACATTTTTTTTTTGTTTATTAACACTAATGCAATAGATGTATAGAGTGATTAAGTCAATTGACTTCCTCGTTGTCATTTTATTTTATGGATATAGAAATGGCTTCCAGAAGCTGGATAAGATTAAAGACTCCAATAGACAAAGCAAGCAGCTGGAAGAACTTACAGGAAAGATGAGGGAGTGTAAAAGGTAAGCACTTCTCTGTTTTTGATTCCTTTTATATGTTTTCAAGGGCCTTTAAGCTTTGAAGCCATAATGGTAGTTTCTTGTGAAAACAAAGCTTTTCTCCTCGTAGGAGGAAAGCAAGGAAAACCTAGGATTATTGTGGTCTGTCTGCACTTCAGTATTCTAAATGACTGATTTCTTATGTTTATCAGGCAATATCAACTCTTTGCATTGGCAATTTTGAATACAATATTAATATGAACTAGATAGGTTGTGATTCAGCAGATAGGAATTTAATTATATAGTGTCTTTGAAAGCTTTATACAATTTGAACAATGTAAAAGTTGACAGCATGGCACATGTATGGGGAATCTCCTCGGTTCATATACAAGACAAGAATCATATCCTTATAGTCTGAGAGAAATTTTCATGTTATGCGTGCATGAGTTTTGTCCTCGGTGGCTGTCAAGACTCGAGACAACTTGTTATACTGCTTCTCAAGGACTTCATACTGTCAATCTTACATGTAGACTTGCATTTCAGGTTAATTAAAGAGTTTGATCGCGAAATTAAAGATGAGGAGGGTCGAAATCCTCCCGAGGTTAACAAACAACTCAATGATGAGAAGCAATCGATGGTAAGTTCATTATAAACCTATTTAAATCATGAAATATTCTTGATACATGTGGATGCCCATGATCCACACATCTGCTATACCCTAAAAGCAACCTACATCAGGCTAAATTGCGCCTCTTAATATTTTTTCCAAAAAAAGAAGAAAACAAAAGAGGAACTCTGAACTGTGTTGTGAGCCGAAGTGTAACTTAATTTGTTACGTTCAGTAAAATTATCATATTTAAGGTTTTATATTATTTCGGGTCGCTTAATGTTGATTGTATTTTCTTATTTTTCACTTCTTTCTTAGGAAGAAAGAATTATATTGATAACAACATGGAAACTAAAATGCTAAAAGAAAGCTTACGGCTTAGCCATAGAGAAAATATGCACGGGATCACTCTCAGAGAATAACTATGAAAGGAAATTTTATGTTTTTAAGAGAACAAATTTCACCTGAATGCATTTTCTATTGTTAATATGTCCTATTCAAAACTTCAGTTGATTTAGTGAACAGAGTTATATGGTTTTGGCATGTCTTATATTTAGCACCAATACTTGCATAAAAAATGATTAGCACCAACATTCTCTTAGCGCTGATAATTTTAATGGTTGATAAATTTAAGCAGCTGATAGGTGATATGTTTACGGTCATTTATCTAGGATTCTCATTCTAGGTAATCCACTTGTACCAGGATCCTTCATAATTTTAAGGAAACTTGGCTCTTAAATGTTTATATGAAGGAACTGGATTTAAATATTTTGTTTTCTGTGTTGTAATATTAACTACCCCCAACATCTTGCAAAGGATTTTGTAAGTTTTTGGGTTTGTTCAGCTCATATTTTAAAAGCTGCAGGAAATACATTTAAAAATTGTATTATATATTTTTTATTTTCTCTAGTACTGTTGAATTGCTACTATACAATGTTGAAATATAAAAATAAATAGAAGATGTAATGTAGAAATGTGTTATTAACATGTCTAAAATCCTTGCTAAACGCGCCTAAAAGCTTAGGACATCATTGCAAGAAGATGTAGCACAAATTTGTATTCTCGGATGGCAAATTTTATATTGTCGCAAGCTAATGCTGCACTTTTTTAATGTCATGGAAGGTGTATAGTGAAAAACAAGAAAGTATTCAGTGTACAGTGGGTAAATATAGAGTCTATCTGTTTTTTTTATAATAAAATGTCTTCTTTATCTATAGAGAATGATGATCAATTACAGAATCAATAACTTTCACTGTGGCAGACTCACACGAGTCTTCTGTGATTAATTGAGCCCTTTGTTTTTTAACCTATCTCTGTTTTCTTTTGTTCCCTTACTTTTGTAGATCAAGGAGCTGAATTCATATGTTGCCTTGAGAAAAACGTAAGTCCATATGTTGAGTTTATTATTCTTTAAGAAAATAAGTTGAGTGTCCATACTGTCTGGAGTCAATTATTGTTTTAAAATGTCACTTGAATTATGCCAATACGTTATGGTGCAGAATTTAGAGTCAATGTTTCTTTCCGTTTATGCCAAGTGATAGGGCATTATTTTTAGAATAGATCTATTTCCTTCATCTTCTGGGTTTCTATGCATTCACATAATTTTTCTGTCCCTTGTGGTTGCACTTCAGGTATATGAGTAGTCTTGGAAATAAGAAAGTTGAACTTTTTGATATGGGAGCAGGTGCTATTGAACCTACAGCTGAAGACAATGTTCAAGTGGCATCAGGTAAGATCAGTTGTCTTCTACATATAACTGAACTTTAATTTCTTGGATAGACAATTCTTTTTTCTTTTTTGATGAAAAGTATGCCAATATGTTATGGTGCAGATCATTTCTGATGGAAAATAAATACAGAACACTCGAATGATTATCTCTATCATCCCTTTATGAATCTCACTTTCTGAAAATACATTTTTTAATTAATTTCCTCAATATTGGCAATGACAAGGTTGATTGTTGTTCAACTTCAATTACTAAAAATCTTCCTGGTTTTATTCTTTATATTTAATTTCAGTTGTTATTAGTGAGCGTGCGATGCTTTTACGGAGTGTATGATGGCAGGATTAGATGTCAGCACACTACATATTGGATGAGGCCTGTTTTTTTAGGTGGTAGGAGTCATCTCTCATCTGTAAGAAATAGTTTAGCTGCCTTAAAGTGAGCCCATTTATTACAATTTTGAGACCTATATATAGGTGGATTTCTGAAGAGAAGTTAAAATCCATAAATGTATTGGTCATTTCTTTCCCTGGCTGTAAGGAGGGTTTTTAAAACTTTATTTACTAATCAACCTAAAAAAGGGAGAGAAGAAATGTTTTTTTTGTTTTTATTTATTACTTTATGGAGAATTATTGTATAAGAATGTTATAGACGCGCATCTCAAATTAATCTCTTGACTTCTTAGTTCTGCAGTAGTCATTTGATAGCTCTCACTCAATTTAGTATTGTAGTTTTCTTCTATATTATGAATCTTAGCTTGGCATCGAAGCCATCCTTTTGTGCATGTTCATTTAAATTTTTCCATCTCCTTGTATAATATGAGTCTACACTTGTCATTGGGACAGAGGGTCTTTTTTTTTGGCTTCACTTTGGTTCATGCATTGAAGCTTTTTGAGGAATTTCTTTGTCAGATTTTCACAGGGATTGGCAGGCGGTGCTTCACCAATGCATTGATGTTTTTCCCCTCATTTTCTTTGTTTTCTTTTGTTTTTTTTTGGGAGGAGAATTTGTAATTTCTTCTCTTCATCAATAAGATCATCTTCTTTTTCCTTTATCTTTTATTTTCTTTTTAAAAAAACAAATAAATAAATTCCGAGTTAAACTTGGTTTCAAACTGTTTTTTGTGTTCATTTCACTTAGGCTATGTTTGTTTACAAGAATTATACTTGGGATAGGATTATTAATCCCAAATGTGTTGTTTGTTTTCAAATTTAAACTTGGGACTATTAGTCTAGGATTATAAAATGACTTAATAGTTTTGAGATTATAATTATAATCCCGGGATTATAATCCTAGGATTAATAGTCTTGGGATTATAATCCTTCCAAACAAATATAGCCTTAGTTTACTCAAATTCCTGGTATTTACTTTTAAAAGCCTTCAACTTTATATATTTTGCACAACCCTCTAGAATCATTAATAACTACTCTAAAAGGTTGAGAAATCAACTTCATTACATTTTTTTTGTTCGAACTATTAAGTAACAGTAATTAGTAGCTTTGTATCATAGTATATGTTCGTATAGAACACTGCGGAAGTCAGTGATAGATACATTGACATGTAGGAGAGAGGAAGAAGAAACTAGAGAAGATTGAAAGAGAGAACATGTGATTCTTGTCTCACTCGACTGTTAAGATCAGGATCTCTTTGTTGCTCATGTCTTTAGTATCTTATTATTTTCTTTCAGCTCATATCTCGACAGAACTCATTGTGTGGCTTGATATTGTTGAACCAAATAAAACATACATGTATGAGAAAATCACCATTTGTTATTACTATGAATCGACATCTTAGGTTCATTTTTAATTCATTATATAGATCTAGTCACTGTGTCTCATTTGCATTAGTTGTTTCTAGCGATGTCAAATCAGAAACTTATTAATGCTGGGCATAAGACAATGGACGAGACTGATCAGGCCATTGAACATTCAAAACAGGTGAATTGTCAACTTAGAAATGTCTTCAGGTGGTATTACTACTTTTACTCTAAACTTGCAACTGACTGTAGGTTGTTCAACAAACAGTTGAAGTGGGAACACAAACAGCTGTTACCTTGAAGGGACAAGTGAGTATGCATAACTAATCATCTACAATTTTCGTTGCCTTTGTTTTTTTATGATTTTCTTTTCTTTTATTTATGGGGTGGGTCTAATCCCTTATTTTGAATTTGTGCAGACTGATCAAATGGGCCGTATTGTTAATGAACTGGATACAATTCAGTTCTCTATCAAGAAGGCATCGCAGCTTGTGAAAGAGATCGGTAGGCAGGTAAGCTAGTTCTTCTCCAACAGATCTGATCGCTTTTTGATGTATTAACACGCAGATGTTTCCAGGTGGCAACAGATAAATGCATCATGCTGTTTCTTTTTCTAATTGTATGTGGCGTGATCGCCATAATCATCGTGAAGGTGAATTCCCCAATTTTTGCATGTCTTACTATTATCTTTTTGTAGGCTTGATATTTTCAGTGATTAATCAAGTAACTAGCAGTTGCTTATGTTTCATGTTGTAGTGTTTTAAGTATTTATAAAGCTGTTTTGCTTCTTTGTACCCTCATATTGTGCTCACTCTTGTCTTCTAACTGTAATATGTAAACTCAGATTGTAAATCCCAACAACAAAAGCATCAGGGACATCCCCGGATTAGCTCCTCCAGCACCAACGGCAAGGAGGCTATTGTATATGAAGGCTGTAGATTATTGAGTAAATTATTCATAAGAGAGTTATTTTTCCAGCCTATTGCTATGATTATTAACATTGCAATAAGACTGTAGAGATGGGAGAAATGATGTTTGTGGTCATCTGTTGATTTTTTATGTTATCTGCTGAGATGTGCATATCGTAATTGTGATTTCTTGTGTGTAAATCATTGTGAGGTTTGTTTCTACACTTGATCTTGCGTTGATTTGAAAACCATTGTTCTCTTTGTAAACCTTCACGAAAAATGGTAAGTATAGTGCTAGAAATAGGGTATTACTCTTTTCTTTTTTTTTAATTTAAAATACTCTCATTTACTGAATTTGTATTTATATCCCTCTCTCATATTCAAAATGAAATTTGATCGTTATTCACAATTCATTGTTCTACTGAACTGCTCCATAACGTTAGATGTTCAAATTGAATAGATTCCTCTCCCACTTTATGGTGGACTCACTTGATAAAACAGAGCACTAAATTTTTGAAAAATATATATTTTTCCAGTTAAATTCATGGCCTATCTTCTAAGTGACTAAGTCTCTGACGAGGAACTCATTTAGTATTTATTTGAGGGTACCTTGTCAAAATCACTTTTATTCTGTAAAATATCAGTTTCCTATATATACTACAGAATGGTATACTTAAAAGTTCAGATATCAGAAAGCTTCACTGGGCAAATAACACAAAAATGCACAAATAGATGACGTTTATTGCGTACATAGTAAAAACAATGACCGGACTGAGGAAAATTGACTAGAATGAACTACTTTGCAATGAAATTTCGAAAATGAATAAGAGTACATTCACTGACATTTTGAAGTATGAATATTTTCTTTTAATGAGTGTAAGTGTCTGTATCCTGTAAGCTACGGCCTCAATTAAGTCACCTAATTACATCCAGCTAAGACGCACTTAATGAAGATACTGATGAAATCAAAGGCGCAAGCATGGTCTATATGCTTCACTTAAGTAACTAAACCCCAAAAAAAACTGAAATAAATTGTGCGTGCATGGATTTTGGAAAAAACGTTATAAAAGATATCCGCAGCTTCTGGTGTAATTATATATTCCCTACAAAAAATTGGATATTTACTTGATACGATAGAGGAATCCATTTGCATCCTCCTCTTCTTTCACTTTAGCAAGTTGAGGGTTCTCTGATGTTAATCAACATATGCGCTGTTCATAATTATGCATCTCTGCTACTGAGCTGTGAACGCCCAATATGAGAAATCCTTGACGAAGGAATTAGAGGTGCCTCTTCATCAACATTCAAATCAGAGACCGAACTGATCCCTCTGTTATTTCTTCCATCATAATCATCACTATTATCGGGTGTGAATACATCAGATGACTTTTTCTCCAACTTCCACTCCTGATGATCAAATCCCAAATTTTAATTCAATAGCAAGTTTTTACCACATACTTGAACAGCAAACATGTTGGCAAATTTGAAAAAGATCTAATGGAAAAGAAAGGGACTTTTGTCTTTGACCTGTGTAGAGTAATTTCCAAAAAAACATGTGCAACCGTTTACCTTTCAAAATCAAAGGCTGATTTTACTACACTATCTCAGAAGATATGCTTATAAAACACCTTAATGTTTTGTAATTCAAACATCTCCACGGGGCTTAAAAGTTTGTGCATATATATATATATATGCACATAAAAGTGCAATCAAGAGTCTTATGTAGAAAACACTTCAAATAAATGAATCTTTGACATAATTAAGGAAGATTAGTAATATACTAATTAGCCCAAAGATAAGAATAATTATTACAAAAACTGACCTTTGTCATTCTTTCTGGAATACTTTCAGGAGGAAGTTGAGATGAGCGAACATCCTTAACTTTTATGTAGTTGTAGATGACTACACCACATAGAGCTGCAGAAAAGTAATAAAAAAAAATGTTACTATGCTTGACAACTTTTTAGCATTTTCAACGAATAGATGAGATAGTTATATATAGTGCTGTATAAAAGTTCTAAATAAAAAAAATGTTACTAAACTGAGAACTTTCAGCAATTCCAATGAATAGATGAGATACCTATTGCGTAGCCAGTAATGTTCAGTCCAGTAATAATAGACTCCGGAAATATTACAGTTGAAAGGGCAATTAGTATCCAATCTTTCAGAACACCAGCAACTCGAATGGTCACTGCTCCAGTTCTACCAATCACTAAGAAAATTGAAAAATTTAATGCTAAAGCACATATAGCATTGGAGAAAAAGATCCAAAAATTGAACTGAATCTGTGAAACTTCCATCCCAGGCTGCTCCAAGAAGTACCAAGGTACAAACAAAAATGCGAAACTGCACAGGAAAAATATATGAAATGTGATGCGTCAATTTTTAACCACCAAAAAGAATTGCAGTAGCACAAGAGTTCAGCCAGTTTGCATATATACAAGCCACCTAAAGGCAAGAACATAGTAAAACGAGAGCATGTTAGGGTCATGGAATTAGAAAAATCATGAAAAAAGCTGTATAGTAGCAATGTTTGCTTCATTTAGTAATATCGCTAAGTGTGTATCACAAGATAAAGAACACCAAACCTAAAGTAATTAATGAAGTGGTTAGTGAAAACAAAGCATGTCAATAATGATGTCTACTTTTCTTTTTGGTAATTAATAATGTTGAGACCAGAAATACCCTAGAAATTAAATTTCATGATTTCATCCCATAAATTCAGTATAAGGGCACAAACTTGTCCATCTATAGCAACCAAAGAAAATTATCAAAAAGCATCAAATCTGATACCTGCATGGAGCTATGTAATATAAGCTTGTAATAGGATTCAGAGTCAAGCCTTTCTTCTGCAGAAGAACTTGAGTTAAAACTAGCCTCAGAGCTTCTGCAAATATGCCTGTGACCTGGTAAGCTGTACCAATTACATTAAAATGGATTTCCCCGTATGAAGAAACGACAACACCAACACTGACCAGTACCATATTCAAGAACACATCCCATCTTAATTTGTCAGTGGCACACAAAACAGCCATAAGAAATGTCGCCACAGGCACTGTAACATCCAGAAATAGGAAGTAAGCAGCTCTTCATCAAATTTAGTGAGTACGCAAGAAGAATATATAACTTTATTGTGACATACTTAGGGCTTTAAGCATCTGAATGAAGGCCACCGATATATGCAAATAAGCAGTGTTGCCAAACCTGTGGCAAGAAAACAAGTAGAAGTGGATGTTATCATTTGAAATATAGATGGTGTATGTAAAGTTGAAATTAAAAAAGCTTTTCAAATACAAAGCAAGACTTTGTAATCATCTTTCCAGTTGCTACCAATTAGGGGTCTCCTCTCTCGGGAGACGTATCTTAATAATTAAGTATAGAATGTATAGTAGTGGTGAAGAAATTTTGATCGAAGCGAACTACTTGGCCATAAAGTTCTCTTCAGTAAGCACGTAATAAAAAGCGACTCAAATAATAAAAGGTTAAAGTTACTTAATTATGTATGAACTTATTAGAAGAAGTATTATCTACTTTAATAAAAACGAAGTTCTTTCCCCCCTTTAGATAGTTTGTATTCATCCCACGGAAACTCGATGTTTCTTGTGTTTTTGAAAAAAGTGGAACATTGTATCAGGTCTATTGTGAGTTCTGAAACCGCCTGAGGATCAAAATATTGAGTTCAAGCAGGAAGTTGAAAATCAAAACACCTAGCATTAAACAGTATTGCCTTTTATTACACAAGCACACAGTGCTCTCATACCCATCTGCTGGCATGTGCATTTGAACAGGAACAAAGAAGTAAATTTCTCAGCAAACAATAGACTATAGACTATTGTGCGTTTTGCTGGGCATGTGCATTTGCTGGCATGTGCAAAGAAGTAAGATGCAGTCCACGAGAGGATCATGAAAGAGAAAATAAAGGAATTCAAGTTATGGGAAAATGCTCAATTTCTCAGCAGGAAACTTTCTCAGCGTTGCAAAATTTATTTCTAAAATTTAATAGTCACATTCCAGTATTTTAATTTATAAGAGTTTGTTATGAACTAGATATAATACATAATATGGTAATTTTTTTGGGTTCAAGGTAGGTTGCCGTGATAAAGGTTTTAGCCAAGGGCCTTGTATATGTATTCGAAGGTTACATTTAGAACAACAAAAGTATTTATCCCGATATCACAGGTATTTTTCCAAAATTTATTAAAATGGGAAATCAAATGATTGAAACTATAGCATATGTAAACCTTGAGAGTTGAGTCTATACTTGTATTTTTCCTAAGTTAAGCATAAACAAAATGTTAGATATATATTCTCTAGAGTTCTAATGACAATGGTAGTCATTGTCCATTTACACCTATACACCAAAGATTAGTTACCACTATTAGCATAGAATGTTGAGCATTATCAACAAACATTAATTTATCCAAGTCTGCATAATGAACGAAACACGTAAATCGATTTTATGGGATCTATGTAACTGCTTGAGTAAGGAATGGAACTAAAAAAATGATTGTTGACAAGACTTACCAAAGACTTGATGCAAAGAAGGCACTTATTGGAATTACACACGTTGCATATCTGCCATAAATAATTAAAATAACAGAAATAATTATTTGTTACCTAAAAGAACAGTGACTTTGAAAGAATAATAAATAAAGAAATAGGTCCTTTCAAATAAAATTAGATATCTTACATTTCAAATGTCATTTTGACGGGAGAAACCACCTGTCAAATAAATTAGAGGAAATATTACAATCAAATAAAATAACTACAAATTCCATAGTGATTTTAAGATAACAAGGAACAACACACAAAAAGAGATTGCATAATGCATTTTCGTCATATCACTTTAATAGTTTAGATCCATCTGATATACATTGCATTTTAGGGAATGCTGACAAACTATTCAAGGCATTAATTCTAACTCTGTTACATATCAATTGTTAAGGGAGGGAAGGGAAACTGCAAGTAATTGTGAGGGAAGGACGGAAGAGTTATTGCATGTCTGCTTGTCCGGTTCAATGAGGTTTAACCCAAAAAAGAAAGAAAAAAAAATCTATTGGCAAATTAGCAAAGAGAAAACACATGCAAAAGTGAGATTGTTGATATTATGTACATAGACATACCTTAAAAACACGAACAAGAAAGAATGCTACCGCTCCAGAAAACCCCATATGAATCATGGTAAGTGTTATAGGAAACGGAAAATTGAAGTACTTTGGAGAGAGAACCCACTGCAATTAAAATTCATTTGATCATAAAATACTGGACACTAGACTTCAAATCACAAAGAAAAGATCTGCTTTAAAATCCAGATTAGTCATGAAAGAGCATGTGGCAATTGTAAAGAAAATATCTTAATGAATACTCATTCTGCAGGATTTAACAGTGCATGCAAATATGGTATGCTAATGGCATAGGAGAAATGAGACATTTAACAACCAAGATTCCAGGACCATATGCAATCATGTCAGGTATAGAAGGATTTACTGGTCCCAATGTGGATCGCTGTGAGATCCTGACAAGAATCAATGGGGAGCATAACAACCATGGATGTAAAATAACAATAGTTTAAGAAGTCAGGAGTTAATCGACTCCATAGTTGAACCAAAAAAATTATGTTCAGCATTCTGCTCTTCCTATTATGTCTTTGCAAAAGGCGAAAAAAAAATTCTTGCTGAAAGTAGGAAACCCATAATACAAAAGTTGCAGATTACAGATTATTGCTGATTCGCTAAAAATAGAAAACACTGCTGTTTTGATTTACTTTGTTTTGACTGGTCTTTCATTTCATTCTTTCCAGTCCTAGAGCACTGTATTCTTGTAAAGATAGGTCATGATTTCATGCAAATATTAAAGCAAGCAAAAGAGAGGTCAAATCTACAAATGATTTCTCTAGATTTAGATTAATGAGAGAATAATCAATCCCAATATTTCCTTCTTATCAAAAGAAGATTAATAGGTATGAAATAATTATTGTATATCCATGTCTTAACATATTTTTTCACATTAACAAGCTTGTGTATTATGTGGCTTTCAAAGTCCAAAACACCTATTCGTGAAGAACAGCATCTTCCTTAGAAGCGTACATACATTTCATAGTCCAAACAAAAAATGACAAACAATTATAGGAGCTAAGAATTAACATTGAAAACATAAGTGAATTACCTTGTTGTACAATATAACTCCAGATGAGAGCAGAATGTAGATTAGTAGGTACAGATAGGTCAAAAAAAGTGACTTGTTGATCATTTCTCCTGTTGATGTCTTTCACAAGAAAGGGTTTCTGTATCAATTTCTGAATTCTTCTACACCATTTGAATGAGCTTCCCGCCAAAGGCCAGACACTAGTGATACCTGGTATGTGTCACCAGGAATTTCATGCAGTTACCTAAATCCAAAGTGGAACCTTGTTTCCAAGTCACTTAACAATTATATTCATCAAAATTTGCCAAAATCTGGAAAATAACAGATTGATAAGAGTCATAAGAACATCAGGACGATAAATAAAATGGAAAACACAAACTCCTTTTCTCATTTTTGCTCATAATAGTCATGGTGATGGCCGATGGGAGAGGAATTCGTCTTTGGGAGGACATGTGGGTTATGTCCCCTTATTAGGGGATTTTCCTGATCTTTTCTTTTAATTAATAGGATTTGTTCTTGTTTCATAATCTTTGTATCCTTCCCTCCTTTTTTTATTGGGTTTTGCCTTCTTTTTTTCTTTTTTCCTTTCTTTAATAATGAGACCATAAACACTTTACTAGTTGAAGAGGAAAAAAAAATTATGAATATTTTCTCTTTTGGATTTAGAGCATGTTTAGTGTTATTGTTAAATTAAAAAAATCAACTGCATCCTGTTTATTTTTAGGAAGTATAACATTTTCAAGCTCTCCTTCAACAAAACGTTGGTAAAAGTTCAACCTCAGTTATTAATAATCAAACAAAAGCATGCAAAATATGAAACAAAATACGCTAAAGTACAAAATTTTACTGTTTATGCCAGAGGTTCCTCATAAGTCAGAATAAATCAAGGACATAAGAGTCATATAAAATAAAAGTTTATTAGTCAAGCATTGTATTCAAAGAACAATTGCCAGGCATAAACAGTAAGCAATCATCACTATTTGACTAGTACATATATGAATATATTACACTCGATCTATTACATATAAACTAATAGCAGTAAATAAATCAAGTTATAGCCAAATTGATAATGGATTTGCTGATCTCAAATCACACTGAACAGTAAATACTAATACAACAAGTGCATTGCAAACGTATAACAGGATCTATTAACTTGAGCAGAAAATGGAATTAAGTACTAGTAAAAATACACAAAAAGCTTTTACCTCTAGATTGTTTGGAAATGGTAAAACCAATCGAAAAACTCCGAATCTAGACTAACAATTATATAGCCAACGGCTTACTTCAGCCGGATCTCTACTCTCAGTGATTCAATGAGCAGAGCACATTGGAGAGAGATCGAGGAGGGAGAATGACTGATTCAGTATATGTTTTAGAGAGAGAAAGAAAATAATTAGCAGTAATTGTAGAGAGAGAAAGTGTACATTAATATAAGTAAATGTCTGGCGGTGAGATGGAAGGGAAGAAGAAGAATAAAGATCAGAACATCAGACCGTCTCTATAGTTTTCCACAGCAAGGAAAATCGATCCTATTTTCGTTCGTGTGGACCCCTCCGTATCTAATTAAGGCTCTCTCTGTGTATTCCGAAATGTATTTAAATTTTATTTATTTATATTTTGAATCTTAATAAAGAATAAAAATATAAATATATAAACTTCAAATATATTCAGGTTCAATTTTTCTGTTTAATTTTCATGTCCATATAGAGTTTTTGATTGGACATAAATGCTTTATAATTTGTATTTTTATTTTTTATTGGCGTCTAAATATAAATAGGTAAAATCGTAAAACACTCATGTCTAATTAAACCCCGTTTATGCTCATGTCAAAGAGGATGATATGAAAATATAAAAAGAAAATTGATATTTTCCATATGTTAAAATGATATTTTCACATGAGTCTCCTGCATGAAAATAGGACTCACTCACTATTCGTATGACAAGAACTTATCAATTTGTTTTTATCAAAAATACATATGAAAATAATAATTTATTTTTAAAAAAATTATTTTTCATTTTAATAGTAGAAGATTAACAATAACGCCTATTGACTACCTCCGTTCAAGAATAATTTTTTTGGTCTTTTAACATGAGTTTTTAGAGAGAGAAAAATTATGGTAAACGCAGAATAACATTTTGTTTTAATTATTTCATCTGAAAAAAAATCAAAGAAAGATTAACTTCTTTTCATCATTTTATCGACTTTCAAATTATGTATAGATGTATTCTTCGACAATAATAATTACGTTACCATAATTTTGTTTTTATATATTTTTTTTATTTCGTTAGAACTTTATATAAAAATTTATATTATTATCATCAATAATATCTAATATTTTTATCATCATTATAATATATACGTATACATATTATAATTTAATTAAATAAAATTTTAGCATTACATAAATAGATAAATCTATGATCTAATAGATAAAAATTTAGAGGTTGAGTCTATATGAAGAAATTTAAGTGATGATATATATATATATATATATATATATATATATATATATATATATATATATATATATTTATCAGGTCATGAAGATTTGTTATATTTTATTCATTTGCATGGTATTAGTGCTTGACACTCTTCTCATTTATTTTTATATTTTGTTAATATATAAAAAATATGAATTTAAAATGTTCATTAAAAAATAATTGTATATGATAGCTTCATGGGCCAATGGTTAAATGGGATTATATGTCATACAGACATATTTGAACAATGGGCTTTGATGGCTGAGCCCAAGGTGATACAGAAAAGTACTACTCCATTCCAGTAGTACTACTAATTAAAGCTTTGACGAATAATTGTTACCTACCGTATTTCTCTTCACTCGTTAGTTAGTTAGTTATAGCGAGTTATCAATCAAATTTATTTATGGAAAATGAGTCATACTCATCATTAATTATTATCATATTTTTCAATTAATTTAGCTATTATTATCCAAAATTATTACACACACATTTGTTATCTTAATTTGGAAGCCCATTGTTTTTTTGGATAATGTAATATAATTTCATTATCAAATATATCAACAAAAGACTCATATGAAGAGAAAATAAAGAAATTTAGAATTGAGCATGACACCTAAAAGTCACAATACCATATTCTCATATATGTATACTGAGATGTCAATGTCATTCCCAAGACTATACGTACGTGATGGAATTTATTCCAAACTTTGAATGATACCATATAATTTTATTAGGGTGAGCGGGAAATTCAAAATCAATTGAAAAATATTCTTTTTTGAGTGGTTTAATATTTCCATGTTTTGCTTATTAGTTATAAGCCAAGCCGGCTACATACAAAAGGATAGTCAGCACGAATGTTCGGTGCGTTTTAGTTTTTTTAATCAAACTAAACATTATTGTGTCGCCTCAAACCTAAAATTATGTATACAATTCAATTCATCACGTATAAATAAATTTTGAAAACGGATAAATTTATGACAGAAATTGATAAATTTTTCACCGTCGTTATATAGCGACACTCTTTCATATAAAAATATAAAAAATATATTTTAATCACTCAATAATTCCATAATACTAATTCATGGTTATCATATGATATCCACTGCCCTACATATCATTAATCAGACAAGAAGTAAGATTAGGTGCAAGAATGTAAGGCTTATATAACTACATGATCAGATGCTAAACCACAAGAAAAGAAAATAAATGAGGAGTTGAAATTTTGGAACATCATTCTGATGCAACCCATCAACTGCACCAATTACGATAACTAATGCAGTTTAACCACTAATTCGGTTAGTAGGAGTATTATGGAGTACTTACTAAGCACACAAATGATGTCACGTGGACGGTTCTGATAACTACTAGTATTAATTAACCAAATAATTCACTTACATTTTCCTAACTTCCAAAAATGTCGAAAATTCCAGCTCATTTGACTCAAAGAATGATTAATAGAAGCCAAATCTTTGCCAGTAGCAAATAATAATCCAATTATAAGTGTGTCTAGTAGAGTAGAACCAACCAAATAATTTGAGCTAATTGTCTCTTTTTTCGAGTCACTTTTGAGTGTTAAATTTTGGTCCCATTTGCCATGGAAACAGAAGGCACTTGAGGTCCCTTGGCAGAAGATAAATATTTTTAATTTAACAAATTAATGGTGTTACTTTGGTTAAAGTGATTCATAAATAATAATAATCTTTTTTTAAACTTTGAAATAACTTAATTTCATTTGGTGGTTGGAAATTTTACTATTATATACTCCAACCGACACCACCGAATGTGCCATAGGGTTGTCGGTTAACTAATAAAATTCTCTACATATCTTGTCACCATATTGTTTTGATTAATTAATTTGGCTCTTTTTTTTTTTTGATGGGTGGGGGGAATTTAGACCACTTTCCTTGCTTTGACTCATTGGTTTTAGTATAATATTTTCATCTTATGCTCCTACATTTCATGATGACTTCCCATAATATGCTAAGTTCACTTGTTGAGTTACTACAATGATCCAGGACCTAATGCCATTGATTTTCCCCATTTACATTTTGCACCTCTTTCCAGTAATTAAAAGCCAATTTCCGTATTCCTTAGAATGGATAGATAGGTATTAATCTTTTGAAATATTTTCACGTGACTTTTGGATATTTTCACATAAAAATTATCGCTATAAATTCTATGATGACAACAGTTACAATCATTATATATCTATAAATGACACTTTTTTTTTAATGGAAATATTAATTTTCTTAATACGTTGTCTAATTAATTATATATGTCAGAGACAAACTTTAATATGCATTACGTGTGAGCAACATTAAAAAAAGAGACTTGAGAGTAAGAAATTTGTATAGGAGAAAGAAAGAAGGGTATAATTAGGAGACAATTTGCTTTATTTAGCAAAAGTAAAGAACCAACTAGTCTAATATCCTTTGGATTCGATGTGCTTTGCCATAATTAGACAACTAATCTCCACTTTGAACTTGCTTTTTTAGCTTTAAGCATGTATTAAAAACAAGGTCCCCCACCCCCTCCACCCTACCCTTTCTAATCCTTCTTAACTTGTGGTGTTTCCTTTATGGTGGGCTTGATGAAATGCTTTTTGATCACTAAACAGATTAGAAAAGCCAAGAACTTAATCCTGTAAAAAATGGCATATTGTATGGATACATAATTAGATAAGCTTGCTTATTATATTGCTTTTGGTGTCTCATTTTTCCTACCTTTGGGCTGCCATGCACAAAATACAGTGAGGGTCAGATCTCAGACAAATTTTGGTGGGGCTAATGCCTAATGGACATGTATCTATATTAGATAAAACCATCCATATCCCACTTCCATACTCTTTTTCCTTATTTTTTAAGTATTTATTTTTGAATAGTTTCAATTACAAAAGCACGAGTTTCAGAAAATGAGAGAGTAATTTCAATATAATGTAATAGTATGCGAAAATCATCGACAATTATTATAAGAAATATATTGATCTTGTGCAATTACATTGAGCTAAAAAGAAAATTACTAACCAATCTTAAAATAAATGAATATTTTAATCAAACGCGGGAATTTTTGAAACTTTGAAGAATGATTTAAATTAGAAGTTTTAAGGTCAGATAGCTTGAAAGCTGAATATATATATATATATATATATATATATATATATATATATATATATATATATACACCTCAATAATAATGAAAATGACTACAGATGACAAACATTCTTTATTTTTAAACTAAACAAAAACACCATCATCATCTACAATAACTCAAAGCATTTCTTTTCAGGGGAAGTAAGATGGAAACATATCCATCGATTTCATCATTTTGTGCATGTTTTTCTGTTTCAAGAACTCATATATTTGTTGCTTCCTAAAAACCAATAACCCCCCCCCCTTATAGTCATCATTCTTCAACTCAATACAATTATTGCAAGAAAATCATGCCATGGTTGGCCGCTGTTGAAAATTTTAAAGGATCTCAGAAGATTTCAGCACTTTTTGTGGTATGGTGTCTTTGGTCGGCACTATTGTTGAGAGTCATGACATGAAGGGCGTAGCCGCAATTTTCAGAGAAAGTAAAAGGGTATATAAGTCCAATACAGAACTGGTGTGGCGTCCAGTCAGTCTCTGTGACTATAAATTACTCCTACATATCTTTATCAGAAGTATTATTTTAGAAAATGAAATTCACAAAACTCAAGATTACAATTTTCCATGTAATTTCAAAATCCCCATAAATGAGGAGATCCTAAAACATTGGGTTAGGCTAAAATGATGTCCAGTCTATTCATTTCACCTTCCCACCACACACTGATTTGCAATTAAAATTAAAATCTTCTTTAAATCACACTCTGATATGCTTTTCAGTTTTCCCCTATAATCAATTACTAGTATGATGTTTAAAGTTTGACTAATACCAATCAAGAATTGGATTTACAAGATTAGTGATAAACAAAATAAATTCTTTTTAGAATATTACCCACTCATAAAACGCCTGCTTCTTTATAAAGCTAGTGTATAAAGGTGTATTTTAAATTGAGATTCTGGTAATCAATCATAGTCCCCTTCAAGAGTCGATTTTTGAAATTGCAAAAGTTCGATTCTTTTTCTTCTTTTTCTTTTGGAAAATTCCCCATGCTTCTGTTTTACTATATGTAAGGCATTACCTACCGCTGATAAGTCCGTGCCTTCATATTATCCCCACCACTATCGCTCATCCCAGAATTCCATGTGCTTTGTTTTGTGTTCCCTGAAATTCCCTCAACTTCAAATAGAGGATTTCTTTTGTCAAATCCTTAAATTAAGCCCATTTTCAAAGTTTCTTGATTGATTTAGATACCCATTTGGGCAATTCATAAGAACCACAAAGGAAATATTACAAAGCCGCCTGTATATCTGGGTTTGTAATATATATATATATAAATTGACAATGAAATTGATTTGTGCAAGCTGGAACAGCTTCATTTCCAATTGGATTTCACAGCTTCTTCTATAAGAGATCTAGGGTTTAAGTGTGGTTCATTGTTTGAGTGTGAACTGATTCTTCTAAATCTCATTCATACAGGTATATGAATGTATGCGTGTGTACTTGTAACGTATACATTCAAGATTATTACTTTATGATACATTGCATGCGATATATTGTGCTTATTTTTTTTGTGAATTAAGATTGGAAAAAGTGGTGATTTAGTTTTTTAAAGTCTGGGAGTGGACAAGCTTATAGAATTTATTTTTATTATTCCTGCTTTTCTTTCTATCCAGCTACCCCTGCTGCTTTTACTTTTACTTTCACTTTCACTTTCACTTTCACTTTTGAATGTTAATCTTCGGCAATATCCCCATTTCTTAATAATGTTTGTGATCTAAAACTTGATTATATTTCTTTATTTGGCCTGTTCCTGGGAATTTCAAAAGAAATTATAAATTTTGGGATATGTATGACTGATTTACGAAGTTTAGCAATAGATGCATAAAATTCATTGATGATATTTCAATTATTTTATTTTCTAATTTGTAGACTTCTTGGCATCAACAGAAATGGGTCTTACCGATGACCTGACAAAGAAAACTCCAATCTTCCATCTTCCGGTGTGGGTGTTAGTTGTAATTTTTGGGGCAGTGCCTCTAATCCTATTGGTGCTTCCATTTTGTATTTCAAGAAAAAAATCCAAAAGGGCTACTGACAAACTTCCTATTAGCCAGAATAAAACTGTATCAAGTGAAATAAAAGAGATAAGAGTTGATCAAAATTCAGCAAACACCTTTGGTGGCTATGATGGGGATTCTGCCCTCTCAGAGGGAAAGTACAGTGACAAAGATTCTGATAAGCTTTTGGTGCATTTGAAAAATGAGCAGACAAAGAATGCTGATAATAGAAGTCAATCTGGATCATTTAATAATTTAGAGAAAGGTGGTTCTTGTTCTGGATCGGGAGAAAAAGGGAGTAACTGTAAAAATAATGTCTATCGACCTTCTTCACATCCTTTAACTGCTCCTTCCCCTCTATCTGGTTTGCCCGAGTTCTCTCAACTTGGTTGGGGTCATTGGTTTACATTAAGGGATCTGGAAGTTGCAACGAATCGGTTTTCAAAGGACAATGTTATTGGTGAGGGGGGATATGGAGTTGTTTATCAGGGCCATCTGGCTAATGGATCTTCAATAGCTGTTAAGAAGCTTTTCAACAATCTGTAAGTTACTCAAGACAGACTTCTTTCCGTTGACACACAATTTTCCCCTTATAATTCCCATTAGATATTCTATAGCTTAAGTTGATGTAATATTCTAAAATATTTTGTGTAGGGGACAAGCAGAGAAGGATTTCAAGGTTGAAGTTGAGGCTATTGGCCATGTGCGGCATAAAAACTTAGTTAGACTTTTGGGTTACTGCATTGAAGGTACCCAAAGGTAAAATGTTTCTTTAAGTTCACTCTTTGTGCATCCATTCAAATAAATTAGATAACCCCTTTATATCAAATGAGGAATACAACCAATGAATGGAGTATTATTGATTACTTCTCATTATTTCCAAGTAAAGCATGATGCATGTGTAAATTATAGTATTATTGAAATTTTGGAAATTAGTTTATTGTTACGAATTTAACTGAAAATTCTATAATGTTTCCTTTACTACACCTTAGGTTGAATTGAGTTGTCTCATACTTTTGGTTAATGAGCTCTTGAATCTAGGTGTCTTGTGCTTTTGTGTACTTTGATTATGAGAATTCATTGTACTTGTATTGCATCCCCAAATCGGGGCTTAAACGAAATTAATTGTCATAGTAAGAGTTGGATTTCTAGTCCTTTTTATAAATAGAATTGTAAGATTTACTTTTTGGAGGGATGAGTAATATTTTTTTTTAAAAGCTTGTGCTTTTATGTATTTCTACAAATTCCTAGCGAGGATAGGTTCTTGCTCTTCTCTTTTTATCCTACTTCTCATTAATTATGCATTATATTTCTCTCTCATCTCTTATCTATGTTAAAAGCAAATAGTATTATTACTCCCTTTAGATGCTTCTTGAAGTTGAGATACCTATATAAATTTCTTATTTAAATAAATTCTCTTCCTAATGAAAGTTCTTTGAGAATGAATCGAGCCATGGAAATGTATCTCCCCTACTAGACGAAGATTATCTTATTTGTTTCTTAAATATTTCTATTAAATCTAGGATGTTGGTTTATGAGTACGTCAACAATGGCAATTTAGACCAGTGGCTTCATGGAGCTATGCGTCAACATGGATATCTTACTTGGGAAGCTCGCATGAAAGTTATTCTTGGCACTGCTAAGGCGTAAGTTCATCTATAGTTTGTTCTAGTTTATATGTATAATTGGTATCGTTTCCAATTTTGACTTGATACACTCATTGCAGGCTTGCATACTTGCATGAGGCCATTGAACCAAAAGTGGTGCATCGAGACATTAAGTCAAGCAATATACTACTAGATGATGAGTTTAATGCTAAAATATCTGATTTTGGTCTGGCCAAGTTGTTGGGTGCCGGTGAGAGTCACATTACCACCAGAGTTATGGGTACCTTTGGGTGAGCATCTTTTCTAATAGTTACCTAATGATTCAGTCTCCTGGTTGATTCTCTTTCTCTTCTAACAAGTAAATATATACATGTATGTGTGTGTATAAAAATTCTTATTTCTGCTCGTCTTCTTTCCCAAAATCCACAGATATGTTGCGCCAGAATATGCAAATAGTGGCCTTCTGAATGAGAAGAGTGATGTTTATAGTTTTGGGGTTGTGCTATTGGAAGCTATAACCGGAAGAGATCCAGTGGATTATGGACGTCCGCAAGATGAGGTAAATTTTTAGATGCCTGATTCTTGAATATGGATTGTATGTTGCGGAATTACATAGATGTTACCATGTTCTGAAGTCTGTAGTCCTTCATTTATCACTAAAAAACTTTTCCCAAGTTCATATGGATCGGTAAAACTTTCAAACACATGCAAATTAAGATTATGGTTTGAAAATAGAGATTAACAAACATTGTTGGAAAATTTAAGCACTGCTGTTGTGATAAGCAAAGACTGGGATGACATATTTTTAGTAAAGTACAAGTCAATTTAACTTGCTACAAAAAAATAAATTTAATTGGGCCTACACAAGTGTTTCTCGTTTATTTGTCATAATATCATGGTCCCTTCAGGTAAATATGGTTGACTGGCTCAAAATGATGGTTGGGAGTAGGCGGTCAGAAGAAGTTGTCGATCCAACAATGGAGACGAAGCCATCTAGAACTGCTCTTAAACGAGCCCTATTGACTGCTTTGAGGTGTGTTGACCCAGATTCTGAAAAGAGACTAACAATGGGTGAAGTTGCGCGCATGCTTGAATCAGAGGAATATCCATTATCACGAGAGGTATGATTTGAATTCTAGAACAAAATCAGCATGATTATGAGTTTGATATTGTTTGAAAAACATACCTTAACAAAAACAATGCATGTAACTTGCAGAAAATAGTCATGCCCTGGATTAATAACACTTTCCAGATGCTAAGACCCTCTGTTCCGACCCACAACTATATATATTTTCATTTTGTAAGTTTAGGTTGAACTGGTTTGGAAACCACAATAGCTTGCCACTTCTTTTCTTTACTAATGTATTTGTATTAGAGAAACACTGACTAACTTAAACTTTTTAGAAAATATGCTGCCTCTACTGTGAAAGGGAAATTTAGTATATTTTTTTCCCCAAATTACTGGTGATGTTTGTGGGCGTCAGTCTTGTGTTTGCAGATTCTTTAAAAGATCGAGTAAGAATAAATGTGTAGTAGTTTCTTTTAATTGAACATGCAGTGTTGAAATTAGTAACTCTTAAACTGTAACCTTGTGGACAACCAAAAATAAAAGCTGTAACATGGTTTGACATTCAGGGTCGAAGACATCAAAGAAATCAAGCTGGTGGTGTGGAAGCCGAGTCCAGGAGGGATAGCACTGACACAGATATAAATCATAGAGTTAAAGTTCCAGACTTGAGGTCAGAGAGCAGAGATGACCAGCGCGGATGAAGTTATAAAATTCAGCTACATATGCAAAAATGTAAGTCATACATTCTTTCGACCTTCCTAATGATTCGGCTCTGCCTCAGTTGTCATAAGTACAGGCAGCGGATATATAATCTGCCCTTTGGTTTCTTATTTTCTACTGGTAGATTCTGGCAAGACTATTAATTATTACGTGCATAAGATCATAAGTATATTGTAGTATGCCCTGCAATTGGTGGTGTGCAGATGCTTTTAGGTATTTTTAGTACTCCCATTTTAGGTTTTAATTAGTTCATTTGGGAATTAAGAATGTACTTTCTTCTTTGTGAAGATTATAGGAGTCCTGTTTTTGTTTTTTGCGCAATTAGAAGATAAAAGAGTTTTGGGTGTTTGCAATTTGCTTTTAAAGAATCACACATCTACTTGCTTCGTCTTTCATCCCTATTTCTGTATATTGGATGAAACTTTGAACTACAAGCGACAGGCAAAATGTACTCGGATAACTTTGTATGATCTGTAGATGAGATGAGATGAGGTGAGATGAGATGAGATGAGTTTTGTGGAATGTATTGACCTCTGATTTGCATGTGGATTACTTAAGCAGCATGTACTCCCTCCAACTAAAATGAAAGCCCAATCCTTTGTTTATTCAGTGGACTCTCTTCATAATTAACAATTACTTGAGGCAAATAATTATTATTAATTAATACTAGAATATTCAACTACTTGGATTCTCAGTTATATAGAAATCAGTTCATGTATTAAGACAACGAAGTGTGACTGATTATGAGTGTCAACCATCAACTAACCAAGAAGAACCATTCTCTTTCTTCTTCTTCTTCTTCAAATATATATATATATATATATATACGTGTGTGTGTGTGTGTGTGGTGAAGATACCTTTGGCTCTGACTTTCTATGTCGGAACTCGAACAAGGCAACCCCTATAAACAATTCATGAAATTTGCAACATTTGGCAAGTCAGAAAGCAAGCATTGACAACTAAAATACTCCCTCAATTCCACATAAATAATCTCATTACAAACTTTGCAAATATTAAGGATATAATTTGTTTCATAAGTTCAACCCTAAAAATCATAAGCAGTTGGATAGTAGTGATGACATGATAATAAAATTATGATAAAAAGTTGTGTGAACAGAGGGAGTAGTTCCAAAATCATATCTGCTGAATAATCTACAATTCTTTCTTATCTATCTGACCTTTTCTTCCGCATGTTAACAGCCAATCCAAATGAAAGAATATCAAACACAACCTGGTAGGTGTAAAAATTCAACCCTTTAATACAACCAAAAAGAAAAAGGGAAAAGAAAGTTAACAGCAATACCACATGTATAATGCTTCCGTGCATTACAAGAAAAAAAGAAGAAACAAATCAAGTAATACACGATTACAACCACCTACAACAAAACAAATCCAAATCACAGTTTTAGCAGGGCAGATCAAGGAGAGTGGTGGAATTCACTAGTGATGTGATTCGCTGGTAGGTCCAGATCGAGCATTTAATAAAGGTTGGAGAGCCTTCACTACAATACTCATGTTTGGCCGAAAATCAGCTTCATATTGCACACACAAAGCAGCAACGGCAGCCATCTGTTCCCAGCAAGATACAATAAGAGAAAAGAGAATTCAAAATTAACTAAACTATAAAGTTATCTATCATTTCCGATAGATATTCTAATTTGAATGTGGATTTTTAGTTTTAAATGGAAAGGCAACATAATGTTGCAAATTCTGAGCAAAAAGTGATCCACTCTAAAATGTACTCTAGATTACCTTAGCAACGGCCTTTGGAGGGTATTCTCCACTAAGTCTAGTGTCAACACACTGCTTCACCTTGTCTTCACTGAGTTTTGGAGTTGCCTAATACAAGCCACAACTGAAGAATCAGCTTAGATGGAAATATATGGAAATAAATAATAAGTCCAAAATAAAGTACACAAACACTCTCTTAAAGAGTCAAGACCAAGATAAAATAGTACCCATGTCACCAGACTCTGCTGTCCTCGCGGCAATGTATGATCAACAGGTTTACGCCCAGTTAAGAGTTCCAATAGAACCACTCCAAAACTGTAAACATCACTCTTTGAACTCAGTTGTCCAGTCATTGCATATCTGCCATTCAAAATCAGAAAACTCAGATCAGTTTACAGTTCAAGGAGGCAACATATTGACGTATGCATATCAGGTTTTACATTCCGGCACCTTGTTAGGTAGTTACTCCAGGTTTCAATGAGATCATGTGTGTGATTTTTACTCTTAATTTACACATGAAAAAACAAAGGGGATAAAAGGTTTAGAAACCAACCCAAGTTAGACATGAGAGAAATTGAGAAATTATATGACCTAGATGCTGTGACGGGTGATCTTAGAAGATCACATTTTAAACTCAGAATCTGACATTCTTCGACCATATTTTGCCCTAAACCCTACACTGTTGAAATATCAAAAATATTGTGTTCTTGCTCCAAGTCCAGCTCCACCCTTCCCAGTGCAGCCTGGTTACCTTGATCTTTATTAGCAAATAAATGGATCACAAAGACCAAGAACTAAATTACATAAAAGGTATGCTAAGTGCTGGGCCAAACAACTGATATTTGTAGTCAACAAGTAGATCTCACTAACTGGTTGTCTTACTTCCCTTGAACCATCCAATGCTTTTATATGTGTGTGTGTATATATATATGGGGGCGGATCAATGGCACTAAGTTTTTTACACAATTCTTTGACTCTTGGATTTGAACACTCTTAATGGCTAAAAGATTAAAGCTGATTTTTAATTTATAACTAAATAAAAATAAAAACAAAACCTGGAACTTTTCATCTTTATCTTTTTCACGTCTAAAACTTCAACATGAAGTTGTCAAACTGTCACCATGATGGAGGAAGCCCAAGATGTATCATCTAACTCACATATCTCTAGTATGTTACCATAATCTTTGTTTTTATTTTTATTAAGTTATAAATTAAAAATCAGTTTTAATCTTGGCCATTAATAGTGTTCAAATCCAAGAGTCAAAGAATTGTGTTAAAAACTTAGTGCCATTGATCTGCCCCCTATATATATAGTTTCTGCAGGGTAATTTCAGCTCCTTTAATTCTTTCTATTTTGATTAAAAATCGATTAGCTATATCATGTATGAAAGATTTCTTAAAAGCCAAAATTGCTTCCTGTTAAGTATCCACTTTATGGTTGACAAACACTGGATGGACAATCTGACTAGAATATGGGGTTTCTTTAACAAAAACTAGACAGAAGTGACATCCAAAAAAGAGCTTACTCAGGGGCATGATAACCAAAAGTTCCAAGAACACGAGTTGAATGAAGGCGTGCTGCATTGTCAGGTGCTTGATTCGACAGATCAAAATCAGCAACTTTAGCCACATCGTCATCAAATAGTAAAACATTGCTGGACTTAATATCCCGATGGATAATATGAGGTTGTGCCTTTTCATGTAGATACTCGAGTCCCTTTGCCGCCCCAACGGCAATCTTAACTCTTTGGGACCAAGATAAAACTGGACCTGGTTGTGCACCTTTGACACCTTTTCTTCCTACAAGAACATAGTGGCAAATATTGTGTGAATTACCAAGAATATGAACAATATTTGCTACTGATAAACTCGTGGTCAGCCAAGAAGATGGAAAAGTACAGTAAAAAGAGACTTATGACAGCACATTACATGTCGATCGAGATATTGTGCAACCACTCTGGCTATATATAATGAGGTATATATGAGAGAGGATACTCGATCAATTAAGACAGTAAATTGAGCTCCAATCATGTGGAAGCAATGTTACCTGCAAGTTGACAAGTTCCCTCCAATGCTTTTAGGTTCTGTCTAAAAGTTATGAGGATATATGTAGCGGATAATATGTGCATCAGCTATAAAGACGTTTCTCCCAAATAAGCTTAAATGTTAAAATCATCGGGGTGAAATCAAACTCTTAATTTCTCCACATAGAAGTCGTTACAAATTGTCCAATGGTATGAAGCTCAACTACTTACGAGGTACCAAAAGATGTTCAGTGGTCATTTTAAGGTTTAAAGAAATTCATGCATTTTTTATCAGTAGCAGTGGTTAGGAATAAGACTCAACTTCACAAAGGTCTAAGAAGGAAAACTTAACACTACTTACCATGAAGAATATCATGAAGAGATCCATTTGAAGCATACTCATAGGCAAGGAGACGAAGGCCACCATCCACGCAATAACCAAGTAGCTCGACAACATTATCGTGTTTAAGTCTCGATACCATAGAAATCTGTAATGAAATGAGCCAAAAAACAGAAAATTAGATCAGAATAAATCAGTTGCATTTGATGTAGGATTGTTAACATAACGGATTGTGATTGGGCCAACCTGTGCTAAAAACTCTTGGTCTGGTTGCTTACTGGAGTCTAATTTTTTAATTGCTGAAGCCTTCCCACTTTTCAAGACACCATGATACACTCTCCCATATGATCCCTCACCAATCAAAGCTTTTGTACCAAAGTTATCTGTAATATCTTTCAACTCATCCACTTGGAGTGCAGGGACATTAATAGGTTGAACATTTATAGTTTGTGTATCCCTTGGTGCTGTCTCTGTGGCATGATAACCACCATTATTACCTACACATTATTTAAATAAGTCACAATTTGATAAAGCAAAAAAGCCTTAATGAGATAGCGATGGCAGAGTGCCAAAAATACGAAGTTGTAACAACCGACTTGGACTACAAACTCAAGGCTTTGTTTCTAAATATTAGTATGCATAATCTCCGAATTGGTTATACCAAAGAGTCTCAACAATTTCAAGTAGGGTTCATTGCAAGTGATCTAAAAAAAACTACAGCCCAACATAAAGAATCACCTGCTGAGTGATTCATCGTAAATGGTCCATTATCAGAAGCCTTTTGCATATCATCTTCTGAGCAACAGCTGAAGCAGCTCATTGTTTTTTTACCTTGAAATGAAGACTGGAGAATGAATTAAGAAATGAAATTAGCTAGCAATTTTAGAGCGAGGTTTTATCCCTAAATAGTTACAGTTGCAACACAAAACCGTACACAGAAGATGCTATATACAAATAAGATGAGTAAATAAGCCTCATCACCCAGCAATACCAGAGTGCATCACAATTTTATGATGAACGTTGACTTTCCTATTTCCTCTAATTCTAATTTTTCTAGAAACATAACAAATGTATGCTTCTAAGAAAGTAGGCATTATATGCATCACCACTAAAAGATATAAAAAGTAAATAGTTTAATATATGTAGATGCATGTAAAGCAACACTTCTAGGCTAAATCTAAGTTGCTATCCTGATCCTACATATAGAACAATGCATGTTTGACATAAAAAAAAGTTGAAGTGCTAAGTATCGTCTGACTAAATCCAAATTGACAATCAAAAACCATATTTAAAGAAATTAAACCTAACACACTCTGCCGTTCATTTAAGAAAGGACTAAAACAGATTTAAACCATAATATCACAAATTCAAGGTTCGGGCTATCTTTTCCTTTTTAATCCACTAGCATTTGAAACAACAGCAGCAATAGTAAGAAGTTTGCTATTTACTAATAAAATATTGTATATTGAAACTGAATTACACTTGGCATTTAAGAGAGACTCAAAAGTCACGAAAGAAGAAACGATTTTTTTATTATCACAAATAGCAAAACAGCCCAGCTCATCAACAGCATTTCATAGAATCAATTATCAATCAAGCACAGAATCCAATTGATATACTTTTCAACAACTCCAGATCAACCCATAATTCTACAGAACCAATTACAAAATAATACTACAATCTGTTAAAAGTTAAACTCATCAACATCAAACTTTCCCCCAAAACCAAGAAAAATTCCCGCTTCAAAAAAAATCCCATTTTTCATTAAATATGACTTTTACAGACACAAAACATAGAAAATAAACAAGTATATACTCCTTTAGGCCAAATTCTGAAAGACCCATAATTTCTAAGGGTGAATTGGTAGTAAAAATTCTAGGGTTTGAACTTAGAACACAGAAATCAAAAGGTTGGGCAGAAAAACTCACCTTTCTTTGTGTATGTAACCGTCAATCAGATTCTCTTGAAAATTTGTGTAGGAAAGCAAAACGTGTAGGTTAAGAACAACAACATGCAAATGAAGAAAGAAAGAAAGAGCCTTTTACTACTATTAACGGTAGTTTTGTCTGGGATCTTTTGACTTCATACGAAGAAATACACCATACCATTAGATAGAAGATGTATGGAACTATGGGTAGTTTTAGAAAAATGTAAACCAGTCAAAGTGGTCCCGTTGATTTAAGTCAAACAGGTAATCCAGCCGGTTAATCTCGCTTGATATAATCACCTGACCAAGTCATTGACTGCAGTAAAAGCGACTTTTGATAAAATCCATCAAGCTTCATGAATGTTTAGTGAACCTCTTTAATCACCTTTATAGTAAGTAAGTACTAGTATAACTCTTAAAACCCCCAATGACTGCAATTGAAAGCCGAATGTTTAGAATAAAAATGGCAAAAAGTATTTTTTGGCCACTGTGGTTATAGTGATTTAACGAATTAGCCACTGTATTTTTAAAATATTCAATTAGCCCACTGAACTTTTAAAAATATTCAATAAGCCCATTCCATCCAATTTCTTGAACGGACGTTAACAAATTGCACATGTGGCATCGAAAAAAAAAACAAAAAATTTTTATTTTCTGATGTGGCAGCATAAAAAAATAAAATAGCACCATTGATTATGTGGCATGTACAATACATGTTGACTTTATATTTAATTGTATAAGACCAAAAAATTTTTTGAATTTTTTAGACAAAAAAGAAATAATGCAAATTACAAACATAAATAAATTAATATTTATAAACATAAAGAAATAATGAATTTTTCTTTCTTTTTCTTTACCTAAATATTTATAATATTTATTAAAATAATAATAAAATTAATTTTATTCATCTCATTTAACCCTCTTTATCAAAAAAAATAATAATATGTATGTTTTTTTTGAAAATAAAAATAAACATATTTTTATGTTTTAAAATACTTATAAAATTTTTAAAATAAAATATTTTTATGTTTTATTTTCTTTTTTTTGCTTTACCTAAATATTTATAATATGTATAATATTAATAAAAATTAATAGTATAATATTTATAATTAATATGTATGTTTTTTTTGAAAATAAAAATAAAAATGTTTTTATGTTTTAAAATACTTATAAAATTTTTAAAAATAAAAATATTTTTATGTTTTCTTTTCTTTTTTTGCTTTTACCTAAATATTTATAATATTTATAAAAATTAATATTATAATATTTATAATTAATATGTATGTTTTATTTTAAAATAAAAATAAAAATACTTTTATATTTTAAAATACTTATAAAATTTTTAAAATAAAAATATTTTTATGTTTTATTTTATTTCTTTTCTTTACCTAAATATTTATAATATTTATAATATTAATAAAAATTAATATTATAATATTTATCTTCATATTCATCCACAAAACACGTGTTGCTTCATAGAATCTACAGTCTTTTCCCCCATTTTTTTTCAAATTAAAATCTACAATCGATATCTTCATTTATTTATTCCCTAAATCAACGCCTCCAACAAGATGCGACAAAAGCGATCCTAGAATTTGAGAATACAATGATACGAGATCTAACGTGTATATATGAATGTGTGTAGAGGAATTTCATCGCTAGATCCGCCTGCTTAGATCTATTGAATTTCATGTGGCTCTTCATGAACTTGCCTCGCAAATAGTGCAGACATAAGGGAAAGCTCACCAAAGTGAGGATCGAACCAACATTTGACCCTTTTAAATGTGTACGAGTCGGTTGACCGATGAGGAAGAAGATGAGCCACATCGGATTTACATGTCATTTCTTTTATTTTTATTTTACTTTTAAACTGCCAAGTATGATATTTTTTAACGTCCAATCGAAAAATTAGATTTGAATGAGCTTATTGAACATTTTTAAAAAGTTCAGTGGGCTAATTGAATATTTTAAAAACACAGTGGCTAATTCGTTAAATCATTATAACCACAGCGGCCAAAAAGTGCTTTTTGCCGAATAAAAATTATGCCAAGTGCTTGTTTATTTAAAGAATAATGCTACCGGTCTCAAATTTTTTATATAAATAATATGATATTTTCATAATTAATTATATAAAATATATTCAATCCACTAATGTTATGGTAACACATTATTTAAGACAATTTTTGTCTTTGAGAACAAAAATTAAAGACCCTTAGCATCACCTGTTTTTTAATGAGTAATGTTAATAAAAAATTTATGTGGACATTAAAATTGAATTTGAATTTCAGTTATTTGTATTTTGACTCCCAATGGTGAGTAAAAATACAAATAAGTGAAATTCAAATGCACTCATATCTAATTTTTATATCTGCCTAGAAGAACTGGTAATGTTAATGGTCTTAAATGACACGTCATTAAATATTTTAATGATAATTTATAAGATAGTCAATCAAATGAGATCTACCAAATTAATATTATGATAACATATCATTTGGGATACTTTTTTAAATTATAAATTTGAGACAAGGTCGCCATTTTTTAATATACTTGCATAATAGTAGGAAAATTTTGGGAAAATGATATTATATTTTCAAAATTAACAATGTTGATTTTTCAGTCAATTACATACACTAAAGATTAAAGAAATACATAACACCTTTGAACTTACAAAAATTTATATACAAAAATGTCTTCTGGGTCAAACAATATTTCTCCTGAGTGGCCCAACACCATTCTTTTAACTGTTCGTAAAAGGGACTACTCCAATCGTAAAAGAACCCCATTGGGTTCAACGAGAAGACTTTGGGCTGAGAATACCAGAAAAGTCCATTCGAATGAAGTAGATCCATTTGATATAATCCCTCCGCTCCAAAGTTAGAAATATAAATACATTTACAACACTATTATTTTTATATATAAATATAATTATCTAAATTTATCATTAATATTAATTTATTAACTAAAATTGTAAGAGAGATGGTATGATAGTATTTAATCAAATAAACATAAAAATTAATAATATATTAAAAACATTATAACGTTAAGCTAATATATTTTTATCAACTAAATTAGAGTGATAAAAAATAGAATCACGGCCTAATGGTGTTGGACCTAAGGTCATGACTTTGTTGCCACCAAGTAAGGGTATAAATAAATTGAGTCGAGTATTGAATTGTTCATACGAATATAATCCGAGTATCAATAAAAAATTATAATTTGAAGAGGTTCGAGTAATTTATCGAACTTTTAAATTTGCTTATATTTGAATTATTTATATTTCGAGTCGAGCTCAAATGGAACTTTTAATCGAGTGAATATGAATCGAGTTTGAACTGTTTGCTCATTTTACAGTCTTACCACTAAGCTATCACGTGGGGGGCAATAAGAGCATTTTATACAAAATTTTAATTATAATTTTTTTTTGTTTTATTTCTTTAAAATAGTTATTTGACATTAGTTGATGAATCTTTTATTGGTGTGACTGGAGTCCTTCAATAGAGTTTTAGAGGCCAAACTTATATAAACTTCTTTGTGGGACAATATCTAAAACAAATTTGTAAACACTCGAAATTTCATTTTCTTGTTATTAACTATGCAAGAGGGTAAAAACGTCTTTTTATACTCCAAATATAACCCTAGAATACCACAATATCAAATCCAACCCCGGAGACAGCATCATGGGACATCAAATCAACCTCGAAGATAACCCTGAGAAAAGACATATTCAACAAAGATCGACGCCTCGAGACAACCCCCCCTAAGAATAAAACTAGTCATTTTAATAAGTTAACTTCAACAAACCTAAAACAGCTGCAAATAGGGTCACAAAGAGCCATTGCATCACTTCCGAGTGCAAACTACGCAAAACAGCTCAACGGACTGCTTGTAAATACCCGAAGATGTCATTTTGGTCATAAACCCATTTCGCGAATTCGAAAAAAAGTAAACCCTATGTCATTGCGTAGCTCTCAAAAGAGCTTTCCGGAATGGTATGACACGCCTCCATCGAACTTCTGGATTGAAAGTTATAAAGGTTCAAGAGGACATCGCGTTGATCCGAGTATACGTACTTCGAGACAATGAGATCCAAGGGGCCTGGGCAACCATGGCAACCGGTTGTCATGAATACTATTCGGCAACCAATATCTCCACCATTGATCAAGTTAATGAATGACTGAGATTTAAAAAAAAAAAGAAAAGAAGCACTGTGAAACCCCAGATTTTATGAATAAAGAATTAATTTTCTCGAAACAATTTTTTTATATTATGGTGTGAATTTGAGATAATGTTATAGTTGTGGGTAAAATTTATAAATTTTGCAAAAGTATGCAAGTTTGTCATATTATATTCGATTGGTCGGGAATATTCGTTTTAAATGTGAAATATTCAAATGACGCAAGACAATCATTAGTGGACCCCACAATGGAAATTATTCTCGGATTGAGAAAACGACAAAAATATTTTATTAAAAATAACGGCGGAAGTTTTACCGTTGATACTGTTGATGTAAGACCCTAACTTATTATTAATGAAATTTAATTTTCTCTATTTATTATTTTGAAATAATAAGGGTTGATTTGATTAATGTGGATAGTTATGGGTAAAATACGCAAATATTTTAAAATAACCAAGTGGTTATAAAATATTCATTATTATTTTGGAGAATATTCGTTTGGTCGTGGAATATTCAATGCGTCGGGAATATTCAATGCTGCCGGTAGCGGTATGTGTGGGCCCCATAACTGAAAAGCGATTAGATGAAGAAAAACGACAAATATAAGCTATTTAAAAATAACTACGTAGTTTGTTATCGTTATCTTTGTTAAAATACTTTTGGTGGTTTAAAACACAAGAAGACACTCGGTATTGCACCAATTATTGATTCTTACGTGAAGGCCTTACTCAATAATGGTTACGATGAATTATTTATTCAATATTTTATTTTATTGATTTAATAATTGCTGCGTTGATATTTATATTCTTTGTTGTTTGATAATTGTCATTACACAAAGTATTTTCATTATCGAAGCAATAATTCATATTATCTGAATAATATTATTAGATAACATTATTGGCAATGTCTAGAAAGTTACATACAAGGAGAGGTTAGGTCACCTAATTGTGCGCCAGTAAGGAGAAATTCTTATTGGAAAGCCCCCTCTTTCTTGGGAACTGCCTGGTTCTCAATATTGTGATTCTGTAATATTTTTTGTGAATAATTAATTATTGATTTATATGATGAGAAAAATATTGATTTTATGTGGATATAGATGGAGAAAATTTTTAATGTGACAATTGTTGAAAATTGAAATTTTATCTTTTTCTGATAAAATAATTCATTTAAATATATTATTATATTTTAATAATATAATAATGATGATATTTTTACGATAAATGTGGGATATATGAGTATATGTGGAGGAGTATTTTTGTTACCAAAAATATTTAAAGCATGTTTTATGTGTTTGGTGGACCCCATTTCTTGACCGAAATTTGATTATAGCACAATAAAATCGCTTGGTTTGTGGATTTCGGTCAATTTCTATTTGAAATTTGGAAAATATTTCTTCTGCAAAGTTGTAGAGAATTGAATTTTCTATAAAAAATCGCTAGATTCAAATTTTCTGATACAAGGGCTATTTATTATGAATTATTGAAGTTCGAGCTCAAAATAATTAATTTTGGAAGTTTAAAATAATTTAAATAACAAAAAACGTTTTTTGTGCAAGTCTTGTGAGGTGGTAAAATTTTTTGGTGGTTGAGGTTTTGAAGCAAAATAAGTGTATCGTTGGAATAAAAATAATATATATTAATATTTTATTAAATTTTCTGCTTTGGTGTTCTAAGCATTTTCCTATAAATAGGTCTTAGGTTAAATTAAAATTACACCGTAAACTGAAGTTTTCTCTCTCTATATCCTGGTGTTTCAAATTTAAAATCTTGATCTTTCAAGGTAAGGGATATTATTTTTTTTCGTAATGATATTATTTCTTCAATATCATTATGCTTTGAAATATTGATCTGAAATTTTTATCAAATTTGGAACTTTTAGTGTTGAGTTACTTATTTACGATATCTGACCTTTATTCACGATATCTGATCTTATTCACGAATCACGACACTATTCATCGAAAGATGAAAATTTTCCTTTTTCGTCCAAAATATCTATTGTGGATTCTAGCTTTGATTGTATCCATGTTTTGATCATTCTTAAATTTTATTCCACTATGATTATTTTTGAGGTATTTTTGGACATGGATAAAACAAAGTACGAATCCTTAATCCTTAATCCTTGTCATTTTGTTTCACTGGATTCGTTTTTTTAAAAATATTTTTCATCATCCTCAGTCTTAAATGATGATATTATTGAATATCTTTGGCCTGTAGTGCAAAGATGAATGATTTCTGATGAATATCTTTGGCCCGTAGTGCAAAGATGAACATGACTAACTGATGAATATATTTGGCCTGTAGTGCAAAGATGAATATTTGATTCCAAATATATATTGATTGATGTTACAGGGATAAAAGATAGACGATGAACTTTTAAATTCATACATAGAAGATAGTAGTTTGCATTCTCTACTTAACTCTTCTAATGAATTATTATTTCCACTGCAAATATTGATTTAAAACTTGTTGTCTATTGTATTCTATTAGATTTTTTCCCTGTTGAAGACTAATGATAATTTGTTGTATATTATCTTAGTCATAATATTCTTTACTGAGCTAGTTGAGCTCACCCTTTTTTTTTTGTTCCATTTTTCTTCTTAGGAGGCGAGAATATAGCGAGTACGAGTCGGGGTATGGAATGAAGGTTCTAGAGAGAGTTGTTTAGTAGTCCTCACCATTTTTGTAAAATAATGTATCAATAAATGTGATGAGGATTTATTTGAGTATAGATATTGTCTAGAAGATAATATTTGTATTCAAACTCTCGGTTTCTTGTTGTAATAATAAAGTTGTAGTTGTTTACGCACTCATGTATTGACAACTCGTAATGGGTGATGTATACCTATTTTGGGGGCGTCACGGTTGGTATCGAGCTTAGGGATATGATCTCCATGCGGAGATCGGGGAATAGAACTAGGAGGAGAGACGAGTAAATCCTTCGCCAAAGGTGTCCTACCTAAGCTTATTTGTTAGTTGGTCAAGATATAGGGATATAATGTGATATATTGATTTCCTTAATTAACCCTTGTTTTATGACAAGATTTGAGAATGTCGAATTGAGAATATTAATGTGAAAATGTGACCGTGGATACGCTTCAGACTCAACAACGAGGAAAAAACGTGCAACACAGTCGACAATGTTCTCTCCCATGAACAACACCAATCGAAAGCGATGATGAGCGAGGGGATGTTTAGAAGCTTTTTGCGATTCATGCAAAATCGCACGAGGGACTCGTGTTTAAAATACAGGAGGAAATGATAGCAATTCATGGGTTATCACAAACAAGCGATTCAAAGAGTTGGGACCACCGTAATTTAAGGAAATCCAGATCCGATCATGCGGCGAAAACATGGGTCAAGCAAATTACCAAGATATTCGATGTCTTAGGATGCACGAGGAATGTAAGGTTCCATTCGCCACCTTTATGTTCCGTGGTGAGACAGATCTCTGGTGGGAGTCTCAGTGAAGCGTACCCATCCAAATTGCACTCAAAGATGTCTTGGGAGACGTTTGAGAACTATTTAATGACAAATACTTTCCTGAAAGTGTTCGTCGTATATGAAGGAAGTGGAGTTCATCGATTAGAACAAAACAACATGACGGTGTCTCAAAGACGAGGCAAAGTTTGCAGAGTTATCGAGTGTTTGCACCTCATTTGGTGGAGAATGAGGAACGTATGACTTCGGATGTTTCGAGAGGTTTGAAACCCCAGATACGACAATATCTCATTTCTCATAAATTTTCTCTCTATTCAAATGTTGTAAAATGGGCTCAATTATTAGAGCAAGATATAACGAGACGGTCACCGAGGACCACAATCGAGGATCATCTTTGGAGATAGCGATCAACAAAACAACGATAACCAAATGAGAAAGAAAAAGACGGACAAAAATGGTAACCACTCCGGTGGTAATCATGGCCATGAAAATAAAGAAGCGAAGTCGGGAGGAGATTTAACAACGACCGTGTGAAGAACAACAATCTTGGCAAAGAATCGGTTCTAAGGGAGGAGAACGACCACCCATTATATGCTATAAATGCGGAAAGAGGGACATATCGATTCAAACCGCGCCCTAACAGATTCAAGGTATCTTATAATTGTGGAAAGGAAGGACATATCGCTCGAGATTGTCGCAGTGGCGAAACCTAGTTCAATGGGGACGGTGACTCAAAAGATCGTCCCGAAAAGTCAAAGTCAACGGTTCTCGGAAGAAGCGTTTGTTGTGATCGTCAAAATGCGAGGAACCCAAACGAGGTGATCACGGTAAGCTATTTATAAATTCTTGCGAAGTTTATACCTTACTTGATCTCTAGGTCTTTACCCGTTCATTTATCTCTCTTGCTTGTGCTCAACGCTTAAACTTGACTCAGAGAAATTAGACTTTGACCTATCTGTGGAAACTCTATTAGAGAAACTTTCATCACATCCACTGTTTATAAATCTTGTTTGATTCAAGTTGGCACCATCACATTACCTGTTAACCTTATCTCTTTAAAGATACTTGCTTTTGATGTGATTTTAGGGATTGATTGGTTAACTACTCATCATGCCAAAATTGATTGTTTTCGTAAGGTTGTTAGTTTTCACATTCCTAACCAACCTGTTGTACGAATTCAAGCAACTAAACCATTAAAATCAATCACTGTCATATCTAATCATAAAGCTATTCGTTTATTGAAAAACGGATGTCAAGCTTTCTTAGCCCATGTTATGGATTTGAATAAAGACACGTCAAATTTGAATAATATTCCCATTGTTATTGACTTTCCCGACGTATTTCTGAAGAACTTCTGATTACACCCCGAACGTGAAGTTGAATTTTTTATTGATCTTAAACACAGTACAAAGGCCATTTCTAAAACCCCATATCGAATGGCTCTATTGAACTTCAGGAGTTAAAGGTCCAACTACGAGGAATTGTTGGACATCGGTTTCATTCGTCTGAAGACATCTCTCTTTGGGGTGCTTCATGTTTTATTCAGTAAAGAAGAAAGATAGTAGTATCTTTACTTTGTATTGACTATCGAAATTGAACCATGTCACCATCAAGAATAGGTATCCTCACCTCGTATTGATGACTTGTTTGACCAACAGCAAGAAGCACAATTCTTTTCAAAATTGATCTTAGCTTACGGATATCATCAATTTGAAGATTAGAATCGAGGATATTCCAAAGACGCGCTTTAAACTAGGTACGGGCATTATTAATTTTTAGTCATGTCTTTCGGATGACTAATGCTCCTCGCGGACTTTCATGGATATGATGAACCGAGTATTCAAGGAATATTTGGATCAGTTCGTTGTTGTTTTTATTGATGACATCCTCATATATTCCAAAAGTCGTGAAGATCATGAGCACCATTTGAAGTTGGTACTCCAAAGGCTTCGTGAAAATAAACTATATGCCAAATTGAAGAAATGCGAGTTCTGGCTTGAGGAAGTAGCATTCCTTAGGCACGTGATGTCGAAACATGGAGTATCTGTTGATCCAGCAAAGATTGAAGCAATACAAAGTTGGGAGCAACCGAAGTCGATGACTAAAGTACGTAGCTTTTTGGGCTTAGCTGGTTATTATTGGAGATTCGTGGAAGGGTTTTCTCGAATCGCTACTCCATTAACCCAACTAACTCGGAAGGATACAAAATTCGTTTGGAGCGAAGAATGCGAGATGAGTTTCCAAGAGCTCAAGAGGAGACTCATTTCGGCACCTGTTCTAACAATACCATCTGGTTTGGATGGATTTGTTATCTACAGCGATGCTTCGGGCAAAGGGTTAGGATGTGTTCTCATGCAACGTGGGAAAGTCATAGCCTATGCCTCGCGACAACTTAAAGAATATGAGAGGAATTATCCTACTCATGATCTAGAGTTAGCAATGATCATTTTTGCGCTTAAAGATCCGGAGGCACTATCTATATATGGGGAGAAAGGAGATATATTCGGACCATAAAAGCCTCAAATATTTCTTCACGCAAAAGGAACTCAACATGCGGCAACGACGTTGGCTTGAGTTGTTGAAAGATTACGACCACACTATTCAATACCATACTTTGGAAAGCGAACGTGGAAGTCGACGCGTTGAGTAGAAAGATCATATCACGCAGGAATGAGTGCGATGATGTCAAGTATCGACAGAGCCAACTTTAATAGAAAAAGTTAAGGTTGCTCAAGCCACCGACCCTTGAAATGATGCGTATGAAGAAGAAAGTACAAGAAGGTCTTATTCCGAGCGAGAATTGATGAAGAAGGAATACTTCAAGTCCACTCCGGACTTTGTGTCCCTAACGACTCGATTTGAAGTACAAGATT
Source organism: Panax ginseng (assembly GCA_020205605.1). Classification (NCBI taxonomy): domain Eukaryota; kingdom Viridiplantae; phylum Streptophyta; class Magnoliopsida; order Apiales; family Araliaceae; genus Panax; species Panax ginseng. The sequence goes on from CM035127.1 coordinate 9,192,033, forward strand.
ATGATGGAGGCACACAATACACCATTTGCAATCCATCTCGGAAGTACCAAATGTATCGTGATCTTTGACATACATTTTGGTGGAACAATATGAAGAGAGAGATTGCAAAGTTTATCTCAACGTGTTTAACTTGTCAACGTAAAAAAGCGAGCATCTAGTACCTAAGGGTCCGTTGTAACCACTGAGATTCCGAAATGGAAGTGGGAACACATTACCATGGATTTCGTTCACGGGTCTTCCTACGGTTTCTCAAGGCATCAATGCCATTTGGGTTATTTTGATAGATTAACCAAGTTTGCTCATTTCTTGCCGATCTGGAGACTTATTCCTTGAACGTCTTGCTAGTATATATATAAAATGAGATTGTGAGGTTGCATGGCATGCCCAAGATCCATAGTTTCGGATCGTGACCCAAGATTCACTTCAAGATTTTGGGTTAGCTTTGCAAAAGCTATGGGCACGCATTTACGATTGATTCGGCATACCATCCTCAAACGGACGTCTGATCGAGAGGACTATTCAAACTCTTGAAGATTTATTAAGACTCGTGTCCTGAGACTTCAAAGGCGGTTGGGATAAGTATTTACCATTGGTGGAATTCTCCTACAACAACAGCTTATCGAGCAAGTATAGGTGTGGCTCCATTTGAAGCATTATATGGACGAAAGTGTCGCTTCTCCGATATGTTGGGATGAGGTGGGTGAAGCAACATTGTTGGGACCCGAGTTAAGTACGTATGACTCACCGAAAAGATCCAAATGATTCGACAACGCGTATACAAACGGCACAAGATCGACAAAAGAGTTATGCGAGATCTTCATCGAAAGGACGTGGAATTTAGTATAGGGGATCATGTATTGTTGCGAGTTGCTCCCATTGAAGGAGTTATAAGATTTGGGAAGAGAAAGAAAGCTCAATCCACGATTTATTGGTCCATTTCAAATTCTTGACCGAAGTAGAAAATGTAGCCTATAGACTCGCGTTACCACAAAGTATGTCTCGTGTTCATAATGTGTTTCACATATCCGTTTCGTAAATATGTGAAAGACCCAAACCACGTTATAGAGTTAGAACCGGACTAGATAGCCGACGACTTAACGTACGAAGAGGTATCTGTCAAGATTTTGGATAGGAAGGAACATGTCCTACGCACAAAGGTCATACCACAAGTTAAAGTTTTGTGGAGGAATCATGCTATAGAGGAGATGACCTGGGAATTGGAAACGAAAATGAAAGCGAGGTATCCTCACCTTTTCGAAACACCAGGTACGTACGTCAATATCGAGGACGAAATTTTATAAGGAAGGGAGGTTGTAAGACCTCAACTTATTATTAATGAAATTTAATTTTCTCTATTTATTATTTTGAAATAGTAAGGGTTGATTTGATTAATGTGGATAATTATGGGTAAAATACGCATATATTTCAAAATAAGCAAGTGGTTATAAAATATTCATTGTTGTCGGGGAATATTCGTTTGGTCGTAGAATTTTCGTACTGTCGGGGAATATTCGTACGACAGCGCAGCCATGTGTGGGCCCCATAACGAAAAGCGATTGGATCTAGAAAACGATAAATATAAGTTATTTAAAAATAATACCGTTAATATTGTTAAAATACTCGGTGCTTAAAACATAGTAGCACACGGTATTGCACCAATTATTGATTCTTACGTAAGAAGGCACTACTCAATAATGGTTACAGTAATTACTGTTCAGTATTTTATTTTATTGATTTAATAATTCTTTGCGTTGATATTTATATTTGCGATGTTTCAATAATTGTCATTACACAAAGATTTTTCATTATCGAAGCAATAATTCATATTATCCTGAATAATATTATTAGATAACATTATTGGCAATGTCTAGAAAGTTCTCGCTCTAAGAAGAGGTTTGGTCACCTAATTGTGCGCCAGTAAAGAGAAATTCTTATTGGGAAGCCCCTCTTTCTTGGAACCCACTTTGGTTGTCAATATTGTGATTCTGTAATATTATTTGTGAATAATTAATTATTGATTTATATGATGAGAAAAATATTGATTTTATGTGGATATAGATGGAGAAAATTTTTAATGTGACAATTGTTAAAAATTGAAATTTTATCTTTTTCTGATAAAATAATTCATTTAAATATATTATTATATTTTAATAATATAATAATGATGATATTTTTACGATAAATGTGGGATATATGAGTATATGTGGAGGAGTTTTTGTTACCAAAAATATTTAAAGCATGTTTTATGTGTTTTGGGACCCCATTTCTTGATTTGAAATTTGATTATAGCTTGTAAAATCGCCCGTTTGTGGATTTCGGTCAATTTCTATTTGGAATTTGAAAAATATTTCTTCTGCAAAGTTGTAGAGAATTGAATTTTCTATAAAAACTCGCGAGATTCGAATTTTCTGATACAAGGGCTATTTATTATGAATTATTAAAGTTCTGAAGCTCCGAAATAATTGATTTTTGGAAGTTTAAAATAATTTAAATAACAAAAACGTTTTTTGTGCAAGTCTTGTGAGGTGGGCTGTTTGGTGGCTGAGGTTTTGAAGCAAAATAAGTGTGCGTTGGAATAAAAATTATATATATTAATATTTTATTAAATTTTTACTAACTTTGGTGTTCAAGCATTTTCCTATAAATAGGGTCTTAGGTTAGAATTGAAAATCACACCGTAAACTCAAGTTTTCTCTCTCTATATCCTGGTGTTTAATTAGAAGTCTTGATCTTTTCGAGGTAAGGGATATTATTTTTTTCAGTAATGATATTATTTCTTCAATATCATTATCTTTGAAATATTGATATGAAGTTTTTATCAAATTTGGAACTTTTGGTGTCTGATTCTACTATTTACGTATCGACCTTATTCACGATATCTTGATCTTATTCACGAATCGACCTACACTATTCATCGAAAGATGAAAATTTTCCTTTTCGTCAAAATATTTATTGTGGATACTAAAACTTTGATTGATCCATGTTTTGATCATTCTTGAATTTTACTCCACTATGATTATTTTTGAGGTATTTTTGGACATGGATAAAACAAAAGTACTAATCCTTAATCCTTAATCCTTGTCATTTTGTTTCACGGATTCATTTTTTAAAAATATTTTTCATCATCCTCGGTCTTTAAATGATGATATTATTGAATATCTTTGGCACGTGTAGTGCAGATGAATGATTTCGATGAATATCTTTGGCCGTAGTGCAAAGATGATGAGTGTGTTTAGATGAACATGACCAATGATGAATATATTTGGCTTCAGTAGTGCAAAAGATGAATATTTGATTCCGGATATATATTGATTGATGTTACGGGGATAAAAGATGAGCGATGAACTTTTAAATTCATACATGTAAATATAGTAGTTTGCAATCTCTACTTAACTCTTCTAATGAATTATTATTTCCAATTGCAAATATTGATTTAAAACTTGTTGTCTATTGTATTCTATTAGATTTTTCTCTGTTGAAGACTAATGATAATTTGTTGTATATTATCTTAGTCATAATATTCTTTATTGAGCTAGTTGAGCTCACCCTTTTTTTTTTTGTTCCATTTTTCTTCTTAGGAGGCGAGAATATAAGCGAGTAATGCAGCCTGGGGTATGGAATGAAGGTTCTAGAGAGAGTTGTTTAGTAGTCCTCACCATTTTTATAAAATAATGTATCAATAAATGTGATGAGGATTTATTTGAGTATAGATATTGTGCTGAAGATAATATTTGTATTCAAACTCTCGCTTTCTTGTTGTAATAATAAAGTTGTAGTTGTTTACATGCCATGTATTGACAACTCGGAATGGGTGATGTATACCTATTTTGGGGGCGTCACGGTTGGTATCGAGCTTAGGGATATGATCTCCATGAGATCGGGGAATAGAACTAGGAGGGAGAGACGAGTAAATCCTTCGCCCAAAGGTGTCCTACTAAGCTTATTTGTTAGTTGGTCAAGATATAAGGATATTATGTGATATATTGATTTCCTTAATTAACCCTTGTTTTATGACAAAAGATTTGAGAATGTCGAATCGAGAATATTAACAATGAAAATGTGACCAGTGGATACGCTCAGACTCACCACCAACGAGGAGAGCGTGCAACAGTGACAATGTTCCTCCCATGAACAACACCACTGAGTAGATGATGAACGAGGGGATGTTTAGAAGCTTTTTGTAGTTCATGCAAAATCAGACGAAGGAGACTCGTGTTTAAAATACAGGAGGAAATGATAGCAATTCACGGGTTGTCACATGACAAGCGATTCGAAGAGTTGGGACCACCAGAATTTAAGGGAAATCGAGATCCGATCATGCGGCGGAAACATGGGTCAAGCAAATTACCAAGATATTCGATGTCTTGGGATGCGACAGAGAACAGAAGGTTCCATTCGCCACCTTTATGTTCCAAGGGCGGACAGACCATTCCGGTGGGAGTCTGTGAAGCGTACCCATCCAGCCACACTCAGCATGTCTTGAGAGACGTTTTAGAAACTATTAAATGACAAATACTTTCCTGAAAGTGTTCGTCATATGAAGGAAGTGGAGTTCATCGATTAGAACAAAACAACATTACGGTGTCTCGAAGACGAGGCAAAGTTTGCGAGTTATCCAGGTTTGCACCTCATTTGGTGGAGAATGAGGAACGTATGACTCGGATGTTTCTGAGAGGTTTTGAAACCCAAGTACGATAATATCTCATTTCTCATAAATTTTCTCTCTATTCAAATGTTGTAAATGAGGCTCAATTATTAGAAAATGAGATAACGAGTACGGTCAACCGAGGGACCACAATCGATCATCATCTTGGAGATAGCGATCAACAAAACAACGATAACCAAATGGAGAAAAAAAAAAGACGGACAAAAATGGTAACCACTCCGGTGGTAATCATGGCCATGAAAATAGAAGAAACGAAATCGGGAGGAGATTTTAAAAATAGGAGATTTAACAACGACCATATGAATACTGACGGTCTTAAGCGAAGAATCGGGTTCTAAGGGAGTAGAACGACCACCGTCATATATTATAAAATGCGGGAAAGAGGGACATATCACCAAACCGCCTGAACAGTTCAAGGTATCTTATAATTGTGGAAAGGAAGGACATATCGCTTTCGAGATTGTACGCAGAATAAACCTAGTTCAGCGAGGACGGTGACTCAAAAGACTGTCCCAGAAAAGTCAAAGTCAACGGTTCCTGAAAGTCATAGTGTAATAATAATTGTAATAAGGACTCCTTTTGAGTTTGTATAATCTCTAGTAGACAATATTTGTATTCAAACTCATAGTTTATGTTTTGTCGTATTGTACACGACAGTTGTATTATTAAGTTTTATTTGAATTTATGTACCATGTAAGTGGTGACCCAAGATGGGTGACGTATACCTAATTTTGGGGGCGTCACACGTAGTGCATGGATAATTCGTGGTCGTGATACTAAATAATATCCTTGGCCTGTAGTGCAGGGATGATTTAATGATGTGGATTATTTATTGAGCCGAGTCTCGGTAGAAAAGTGATCTGAAACCTTTTAATCATAAAAGATAGTAGATTTTATTTTCTACTTGACTCTTTTAATGGATTACTTGTTCCGCTGCAGTTAAACTTGATGTCTATTGTATTTTATCAATTTAACATTGTTGGAGGCTAATGATAATTTATTTTGCATTATCTTAGTCATAATATTTCTTCTTTGGGCTAGTTGAGCTCACCCTTTCTTTCACCGCTTTCTTCGAAATGAGAATATAAATTTGGACGAGTCGGGGAGCGGAGTGATGGTCCAGAGAGGATAACATTAGTAGTCCTCACTATTTTGTGAAATAGTGTGATAATAATTGTAATGAGGACTCCTTTTGAGTTTGTATAATCTCTAGTAGACAATAATTGTATTCAAACTCACGCTTTATGTTTTGTCGTATTGCATACTGACAACAGTATTATTAAGTTGTATTTAAATTTATGTACTATGTATCTGGCGACCCAAGATGGGTGATGTATACCTAATTTTGGGGGCGTCACAAGCACCACTACACATAATAATGGCCACTAAAAAAAAAAAAAAAGACCGCTACACACAAAGTAATGGGCTTACCTTCTCTTTTACCCAATTTATTTGTTTGTCTCAATTTATATTACTAAATAATTTTATTATCATTAATAATATTAACTAACTAATATTAATATTAAAAATAATATTAACTAGTTAATATTTTTTTGTCCCACTTTTAAAATAAATATTAAAAATAGAGATTCTCAAATATAAAGTGAGAGGAGGAGAGAGAAAGAAGGGGTGCACCGTGCACACACATGAATTGGTCCTTGTTGATGGACAAGCCTCCGTCTATCGATACCATTGACCTGCCAACCGTTTGGTCTTTGGGGTCCTTTTAATTCTTTTTTTTTCTTTTTACCTCCAAAATTATACTAATATCTCACGCGACAATTTGCAAGTAAAAATATTATTTACAAGAATTATAATATCGAGATTATAAATTTAAAATTAATAATATTAATATTATAATTTTATATATTATAATCTCGAGATTATAATTTTTATTGTATGTAACGAAATAATATTTTCGTGATATTAAATAAAATATTATTTTTATCATTGTGTCAAAATGATGAAGCAAAATCTACTTGAGTTATGATTATTATAAAATTAATTTATTTGTTTTAATTATTTCCTCCAAAGTGATAGTTATTTATTTATTTGTTAACGCTTAAATTTATCCGCTCGTCAAATCATCAAACAACAAATCTAAAACTTGCATAGAAATTTGACACACCAAAAAATTTGACGATCGGGATCGTCTGGATAAGTCAAAAACGTCAACAACATAGATATATTATATATTTGTTGGAGTCTGATTTAACGGTTAATGTAATAGTATTTGTTTGTCATGATTAAATGAAGAGATAAGATATTGATGGGGTTGAATAGGAGTAGTCCCGTCCCGTCCGGTCCGGTCCGTAGGACATGAATGAGAGGAGAGAAGGCACAGAGGGCATAGTAGTAGTAGTTGTACAACCAGTCAACCACCACCATAATAATACTCGTAAGTTGTAACAAACGGCCAAACTGGGGACCTTCACCCTCAGTCCCTCACTTAATAATAATAATAATAATACCAAAACAAATTAAATTAAAAGGAAAGGAAAGGAGAAACAATGACTGCTATTACTGCTACAATTTTTATTTTTATTTTTCAAAATCTGATGGGTTCTCTTTATTTTTAACCATTGATATTATCCAAATAAAAATAATATATCACCGAGCCTTCGGCTGCAGGATGGTAGCACCACACCTTTGAACCTTGGCATTCACAAGTAAGTGAGTTTAATTTCAATCTAAATTGACAAAAAAAATGTTAAAATAATAAATATTATTAAGAATATATATCGCCAAAATATATTTATTCTGATGTAATAGTTTTACTCGTCTTACCTTTTATCTGACTCTAAATAATTAGTATTCCATGATTTGTGATTGTGACTACAAATTTATTCTGTTATTCGATACTGTTGACTCACACACTCAATATGTTCTTGCAGGGGTGCTGAATTCTATATGTAAAAATGTTTGGATGCATATATTCTTTTCATGCGAAAAAAACATACAACCTTTGACTTTCACACTTTTTAATGTTAAATAAATACTACTACTAGTAAAAGTTTTTTAGTTGTTACTTTATTATACAAAAACATTGTAGAATAGTAGTAGTATACTTAACATTGAATACTTATTGTCACTTTGACGTAGTTTCTTTTCCATACCTTTTCTTTCCCTCCTATACTTTTTATTCTTATCTCATCTCTTCCTTCCAAACTTATAAACGTGTTATAGAATAAAAGTCGATGTTTTAAAATGACGTAGTTGACTTTTTACGCATATTACAAAATATAATAAAATGATAAAATTATTCATATTTAAATTCTTATTTAATTACATAGTTTTCTGTACATTACTAGTGATGTTCCATAAATATGCATAGAGAATATAAATATAACAATTAATTATAAAGGTATTATAGACAAATTATTTAAAGTAAGTAGACATTTAACTTGAGAAATAAAAACTTTTATTTTGAGACGGATGGAGTAATCTATAAAGCTGCATTAGATAAAAAGTCTTTAAAATTTGGAAATGACAATATTATTCTCTACAATTATTGTGGACTTTCTTCTCCAATGTACATAGCATCTGCCAAATTCATGTTCCCATCAACGGTTACTACACATTGGATTCACTTATTCTCGACTGTACTGGACATGAATATGAATGTACCAAAGTCATTTTCCTAAGAAAAAGTCATGTAGTATGAATTAAGGAGAGTGGATGATCCATTTAATGAATGGTTGGAAACATGTTTTAAAGGCCGCTTTCAATTTTATTGATATTTCTGATTAAGGTGGTAAACGAGCCGAGTTGAAACAAATACAGAGTTATTTGAATTTGACTCGAAACGTTAAATTCATACTCGATTTCGACTCGAATTTGAAAATTCTACTCAGTTTCGACTCGACTCGACTCGACTCAAATATTTATTAATTACTTGAATTCGATTGGATTCGAATCGAATTATATTCAAACTACTCGTGAGTTTCAAATTCAAGATCGAGTCTCCACGTAATAATTAGCTTTATAATAAATATAATTATAAATTGAATTTGTTATTTTACTTAGAAATAAGAAAATATACTTACTATTACACTTTACAAATATAAAATTATAATTAAAAATAAAACAAAAATAATAATAATTAAATATCCTAATTTGATTTAATTTTGTATATATTATAAGAGAATGTATCAAGTATCTAATTGAATTTGTATCGATCGAGTATGTATCGAATCACAATCGAGAATTTGAATAGTTTGAATCTTAAACGAGTCGAGTATAACATTGTTTAGATTCTATTCATATTTTTATTCAAATTATTTTTTATATTCAGATTTAGATCATATTATTAACGAATCTATGACGGTTCAACTACTTTAAGTCTTAAAACGTTTAAAGGAAAATGACCCAATTATGAAAAAAATTGTTATTAATGTTAAGAAACCAATTGAGTTTTAGTTAAAAATCTTGTTAGTCAATCAATTTAATTTTATCTGGTTATAAATCAGTGAAAAATTTTATGCGAACATGATAATTGGATACGAGTGTTTTACAATTTTATCTATTTATATTTTGGTCTCTAATAAGAGATAAAAATATAAATAAATTAAATTATTAAATATCCAATTATCATATATGCATAGAAGAATTATAAATCACATGATTATACCAGCTAAGTTGAGAAAACGTGTCACTATCCTTTTTCGTCCCATTTGACATAGACCAAACAATGAGTTGCACAAGTTAAATTTACCAAAATTGCATAAAATATTTTTTGATCAATAAAAGTTAAAAGAAATATGTTGTTCTAAAAAACACAACGTTAAACCCAACAAAATGTTTCCTTAACCAACTTATAAAAATATATCACTATTATAAATTAGTATACTCCTATTTAATTTATTCCCTTGATATCAAAGGTCCTATAAACTTCTTTTTTTCCAGACTATTTATGCAAACTAGTACGGATTTATTTTTCAAATGATATAATTTTTTATTTTTTACATTTAATGTATAATGATTATAAAAACTTTTTAAAAAAATTTAAATTAATTTATTATTACTATTAAAATATCCACAAATTTTACTCGAAAAGATGAATGAATATATAGCACATGCAAATGCAATTGTTGGAGACGGAGACTCATACCTGAGTGTTAGTAATGTGATTTTAGTTTGAATATTCAGATTTGATAGAATTTTTTAATTTAATATTCAGCTTTTTTATATTGTTTTTTTTCCGAATTAATATTCAATCCTTCTAATCTTTATATAGTTTTTAGAAGTAGAACTATATGCATGCATGGTATAAAATTGATAACTAAAGTTTAATTATTAATATATTATATATTAAGCTTTTTAATATTAATTACTGTTTTCTCCAAAAAAAAAGTTTTGTCTTTTTATATATTTATATTAATATAGATATTGAATATTTTACAAGATTGAGAAAACAAAAAATATTATGAAAAGAGCCAAAAGGCGTACCTTATAATATTAAATATATGATTAAAATATTAATAATTATAATTATTTATATAACTCGCAAACAAAAATATCAACCTATAAAATTGTTAAATATATCATATTCCTTCACAACTCTACCTCCAAACTCCCCATGAGTCTTGTCTTGTTAAGTATTCTATTTAAATTTTCATTTATCCCGAAATGTTGTTTCTAGTCTTCTAGAATGTCTAAAATGAAAATAAATTCGCATACAAGTTTTAAACCTAAATCACTTATTTGGGACATGTTCATATAAAATGGAATTATTTAAGCTGGAATTCATATATTCGATTATCAATTAATCAATATAGTATTGACATATAAAGAGAGAAATTATTTTTAATTTATATATTAATACTATATTAATTAATTGATCAAAATTAAATTCATCACTCTTAAAATTCAGGAACGTATTGAAAAATAAAATATAAAATTATTTTTTCATATTCAAGCATGTGATACCCGATATAAAAATTTATAGTCCGACTCTGACAGCCACAGAATATTATAGTCTATATTTGAGTTAGTAAAACTCAAAAATTGACTTTTACTCATGGAGCATCAGCAGTAAATCTCTTTCCATATTTATTATTACTGACTGGATTTACTGTGACTGTGACCACATGACAAAAGGATTAGATTCCTAGTGGATGACGTCATAATTAATAAAGTGTACCCCTACTGTCTGCTCTTATTTATTTATATACTTATTTATTAAATAAATCAGTAGTTCCAATCTCTTTCGAGCCTTTTCCATTTCCGACCCCTCCGATGCTGTTTTTCACTTTTTCGGCACTCACCCAAATAATCTCTCTATAACTCCGGCGATTTTCTCACTCTTAACACCCCACGCGTTTTCGGATCCATACTCGCAAAGGACTCTTTCGGCAAGTTTTTAGTCTATTCTTATCTTTTCCTCTTGATTTTTGTTTTGTTTTCTAGTGTTTGTTGTTAATTGTGTATGTGATGATGAAGCTGTGAAAGTTGGAAACTTTTTGGTGATGAAATTGTGGGTTTGTGGTTGGGGCGAATGTTGTTGAGCTAATATTTTTTGGGGCTATGTGGGTTGCTCTTGTTTGGATCCATGGATTTGTCGGTGTACTGTTTTTGGATTTCTGGGGCTTCTTAGGAGGTTAATTAGGAGGGATTTGGTTTGGATTAATTTGGGATAGGTTAGAATTCAGTATTGATCTTTTTCATTAGCTTTTTCTCTTGTTTTTGATATCTTTATGTGGTGTAACTGAATTATAGCGCCATTTTTTATTTTTTTTTTAGTATTGGGTTTCTGGGTGTTTGAATTTTGATTGACGGAGGCTAAATTTGGTGGCAAGGCTCCTTAACTTTTTGGTTCAGTGATTTCGGATATGAAGGCTGTTGGCAAGAAGAGTATGGAGTGGGATTTGAATGATTGGAAATGGGATGGTGATCTGTTTACAGCTGCTCCACTGAATTCAATACCATCAGATTGCAGGAGTAGGCAATTGTTTCCTATCGGATCGGAAATTTGTGTCACTACGGGTCTGTCTAATAGTTCTTCATCTTGTTCAGACGAAATTAATTTGGGGAAGGAGAGAGGAAAGCGGGAATTGGAGAAAAGGAGGAGGGTTGTGGTCATTGAAGACAATGAGTTAACTGATGAAGCTGGTTCGCTTAGTTTGAAGCTTGGCGGGGTAGTGTATCCCATAACTGAAGGAGAGGGGGAAAATTGGATGGAAAAGAGTGTAAAGAAAACCAAGCTTGCTGGGGCTGCATCAAACCGTGCAGTTTGTCTGGTGGAGGATTGTCGAGCTGATTTGAGCAATGCAAAAGATTATCACCGACGTCATAAGGTGTGTGATGTTCATTCCAAGGCTACTAGAGCATTGGTCGCAAATGTGCTGCAGAGGTTCTGTCAGCAGTGCAGCAGGTCAGTTTTTGTACAAACATAACTTTTAAAAGTCTTCATATAATAATATTTGCTTGTAGGCAACATATCATGATTCCAATGAGATACATTATACTTTATGCATCAGCTGCAAAAATTTGTTCTGGTCACACTAAGAAAGTTTAATGCTTTATGTTCTATCTTTGTCTTTTAATATAATTCAGTTGGTTCCAAGTAGTATATTGTTTTTTTAGGCTTAGTAGTAGCTATAATTTTTTTAATTTCTTCAGATATGATTTGGTTCTACTTATGGCAGGTTTCATGTTCTTGAAGAGTTTGATGAAGGGAAAAGAAGTTGTCGCAGGCGTTTAGCAGGCCATAATAGACGGAGAAGGAAGACGCATCCAGAAAATGTAACTAATGGAGTGTCCCTGAATGATGAACGAAGTAGTAGTTATTTGTTGATTAGTCTACTGAGGATACTCTCCAATATACAGTGTAAGTACATGTCTTCTCAACATTTGTTACTTTCTTATTTGCAGTTATATGACAGGACGTGGTTGCATGAAAATAGTCTGTTGCCTTTAAAGCTTAATTTTATTGTTATTATGGATTTACTATTATACCAGTCAATTAACTCTTGTCATATTCCGTCTATTTTTGTAAAAATAAATAATGATTTTTTCGGTTTGAAGTTATCAATGGACTCTTGTGGGATTAGTACCTTGATAACTCTTCGTCTGAGAATGGTAGATGAATTGGTAATTCAATATTTTGTCTTCCTTTATAAGCTAAATTCTCGTCTTTCAGTAGTGGCTAAAGGATCTAAAGGTGAAAGAAGGATTTTGATTATTGATTTTTAAAAAGAACTATAGATTTCTAGACGTATCTCTCTGATTGATTAATTAACCATAACAGACTGAAGCAAAAGCATCTTCGGGTAATCGGGCAAAATTATCGACAAAGAACTATTGTTTGAATTATTATTTGGTGAAGTTATGAATCTATGATGTGGGTGATAATTTGTATCATTCTGGAAGCTCCATTAGCCTAATTACAGAGGCCGTTAACAACTTAACTTTTAGTTTTCTGCTTTGTTTTCCCTTATATGGTGCTATTATTATGCACCATTTTGGCTCTGTCCATAAACATATTTGAAAGAGATTAAATCCATCAGATAAGATGAGTGCTTAATTTTCAGAATACACGTTTGGAGGGGTGATGCCTATTTCATACATTAATTGGCTATGATTGTAATTTGTAAGATTTTTGCTCTATATCCATCATTCTGTCATTTTTCGCATACTTATGTAACTCCACAGCTTCCTCCTCTATGAATTGCAGCTAATAGCTCCGATAAAACAAAGGATCAGGATCTGCTTTCTCATCTATTAACGAACCTTGCGAGTCTTGCTGGTGCAGTCAATGAAAGGAACTTATGTGGATTACTGAATGGATCTCAAGAGTTGCAGAATGTTGGGGCGCCTGTTATGTCTCGAGGACAGGTGCCAAATTAATTTTAAATTTATTTCAGGTTATTTAGTCCAACTCATAATACAACCTTTATGTTAATACTCAGGATCCTTCTAGACCTAGTGGACAATGTGTGACTATACCTGCATCTGGAATGACACAAAAGAGAGTATTTACAGATACTGCTCATGGTGGAATTTTACGGACTCCACCTGCTGAACAATCTAATAATCTTTTTCCTAGAAAAGACAGCAATCCAGTTAAAGCAAATGATTTTGACACTACAATGGGAGGGATAAAATTAAATAACATTGACTTGAATAGTGTTTATGATGATTCTGAAGACTGCATGGAAAATTTGGAGAGCTCTGATGCTCCTATAAATCTAGGGACCGGATCTCCTGGTTTCCCTTTATGGGTAACCCAAGACTCTCTAAAGTCAAGCCCACCTCAGACAAGTGGAAATTCAGGATCTGCATCTACCCGATCACCATCTAGTTCCAGTGGAGAGGCTCAGGTATTTTTCTTAATTGTTTGCATGTATTGACGAACATACACACATTTGTTAAATTGATATTTCATAAAGTAAAAAAGAGGCTACTGAAGTGTTTTGCACGTAATCTTAACAAATGTGTGTATGTGTGGCACACACATACACGTAATCATAAATGTTTGCACATAATCTTAACAAATGTGTGTATGTGTGTGTCACACACACATAGAGAGAGATCTTACAAAATAAATATTTATAATTTCCTTTATTTATAATAGAAACCCTTGATCAAATATAAAACAGCATCATCACTGTAAATTCAGAACTCCTAGGTATGTTCGTCAATACGTATTGATATTTCATAAAGTAAAAAAGAGGCTAGTGAAGTGTTTTGCATGATCAAGTTATGTTGATCAATATTCTTCTTCATTTTGTGTTTCTCTTATAGTGAAAATTCTTCTTAAAGCTACGTTATTGAAATTAATATTATAGGGTTTTGCTATGGTAAATTTCATTCTCTATGTCCACCAATAATTGTGTCTTTTTTTTTCTTTTCTTTTTTCAAATACAAAAAGAACTTTCGTGTAGTGCTACATTGGATAGCCAAGATATACTTCTTTCTATGATAAAGTTATTACTTTGTCGGTTGATTTTGTTCTCAAAAGGATTTCCCCTTACCTAAATATGTTTTAACTGGTTTTCAGAGTCGTACAGATCGAATTGTTTTCAAGCTTTTCGGAAAAGATCCTAGTGAATTCCCTCTTGTCCTGCGAAGTCAGGTATGCCAATGTTTATGGACAGCTAATCTGTTTGACTGAAGTGTTAATAATCACTTTCAGTGAAAATATGATTATATCAAATTTACAAAATTTTCAGATTCTGGACTGGTTAGCGCACAGTCCTACGGACATTGAAAGCTACATCAGACCTGGCTGTATCATATTAACAGTATATCTTCGATTGGAAAAATCCACATGGGAGAAGGTAAGTTTTTGCTTCACTTACCAGAATGTAGATGGCTATTTCTGAACAAACAGAGGCAAGCATTAGCTTTGTTTAGCTTGGGTTGGTTCAGATGATGGGAAGGTCAGCTCGAGTTTTATTTGAGATCAGAAAATAGCTCAAGTACGGCTGGTGCCAGCTCACGACCTGTTTGAAATTCAGGCCCACGCTCTGTTTCTATTATCTAAATTCTAATATGAATCAAATATTGAGCTGTGCCTGACCTTTTTGTGAACATCTAGGTTCAGTTTCAAATGTTCTGTCTAATGTTTTACTAATATTCCTACTTACTGTGTCTTTGAAGCTCTGCTGTGATCTGAGCTTCAGTTTGAGGAGGCTTCTGGAGTCATCGTCCGACTCTTTCTGGAAAACAGGATGGGTTTATACTAGGGTGAAGCATCGTGTAGCATTTATATATGATGGTTTGTTCCTGTTTAAATCCTGTTGACTGTTTTACTTTTCGTCCCTGTAAATAAGCAACATTCGGTTAGAAAGATAAATTCTTTATCAATTTTTCAGGTCAGGTTGTACTAGACACAACCTTATCACTTAAAAAAGATAAAAATTGCAAAATCTTGAGCATCAAGCCAATTGCAGTTTCCGTGTCTGAGAGAGCTCAATTTTTGGTTAAAGGTTTCAACATAACCCGGTCTACCACAAGGTATGGTTAAAGGACAAGGTGTGGAGTTAAAGTTGCTTCTTTGACATATGAAAACTATTTGCTCAAGACACGGATATTTAGCAAGTTACTTATATTATTTGTTTCAGGCTACTCTGTGCACTTGAAGGGAAGTATCTGGTCCAGCAAAGTTGTTCTGAGCTGATGGATGTAGCTGGCTCATTAACTGATCATGAGGAGGTCCAGTCCCTTAGCTTCCCCTGCTCTATACCAAATGTTATTGGGAGAGGATTCATTGAGGTGATGTTGCCTCTTTCTCTCTTTCTACTAGATGTTAAATTCCACCCCACCCCACCCCACCCCACCCCACCCCACCCCACCCCACCCCAAACCAACAATATGTTAATTATTTATTCCTCCATGTCAAATTCTTTATTTAATTGTTACATTTCAATGCACTCTAGGTCTCGTTCTCAATTCCTCCTCTTCTTAAAAGGGAAGTGGCTAGGTTTTGAATGTTAAATAAAATAGTCTTATTCAGAAAATCTATCTATTGAAGTTTTCTATTCCTAAATTGTGCTTGTTTTTTTATTTTATTAGGTTGAGGACCACAGTCTCAGCAGCAGCTTTTTTCCATTTATAGTTGCGGAACAGGATGTCTGTTCTGAAATTTGTACACTAGAGAGTGCGATAGAGGTTGCTGAAGCCGCTGTTGGCATAAAAGGTGAAACTGAAAATCTAGAAGCCAGTAACCAAGCTTTGGACTTTGTACATGAGATGGGTTGGCTTCTTCATAGAAGTCGCTTGAAGTTTAGATTGGGACCAAAGGATCCATACCTGGATTTATTTCCCTTCAAACGTTTCAGGTGTCTCATGGAGTTCTCCCTAGAGCATGACTGGTGTGCGGTTGTTAAGAAACTTTTGGGCATTCTGTTCAGTGGTACTGTAGACACTGGAGAACACCCTTCCATTGAACATGCACTTTTGGAGATTGGCCTCCTTCACAGAGCTGTGCGGAGAAACTCCAAGCCCATGGTAGAAACTCTCTTAAATTATTTCTCGGACAACGTTGTAGATAAACATGGATCTGAATGGAAGCAAACTTTTGAGGGTCATAACTTATTCAGGCCTGACTCGGTTGGTCCTGGTGGCTTGACTCCTCTTCACACAGCAGCCAGTAGAGATGGTTCTGAGAGTGTCTTGGATGCTTTGACTGATGATCCTCAATCGGTATTTTCTTTTCCTTAGTAATTATACTTTTGCTATATATTTTTAAATGCATATGAATTGAGACCCTAGAATTCACAGTCAAAGACGGAAACAAAAAGAAACGTGCCTTGATGTAGTTTAATTTTAGAATGGTCAGAAAATGGACAAAGGAAAGTGATGATTGATGAAGAGGTGGTTTGTGGTACCCTCAATTTTTGTGAATTAACTTTTATCTTGGATTGATTGGTTTATATCTATTAAATATACTTTAATTATTCTGATTATATCTATTGTAAAATAAAAACTAAAGTAAACTTTAAAGAAAACTAGAGGTATTCTCTTTCCTGTTTTAGGTGTCTTGCACAATTTAATCTCATCTTTTCTTCGCATATTTCTTTCAGAAAATAATAATAATACCAATAACTTAGAACTATATCAGAGGTGCTGATCTAGGCTGTCAATATTCAGGTGGGAATAGAAGCATGGAGAAATGCCCGTGATAGTACAGGATTGACACCCTATGACTACGCATGCCAGCGAGGCCATTACTCGTACATCAATATGGTGCAGACGAAAATAAAAAAGAAATTGGGAAGTGGACATGTAGTTGTCGACATCCCTGGTACCCTTTTAGACAGCAACTTGAAGCAGAAACTCACAGATGGACTAAAATCCACGAAAGTTGTTAGCTTTCAAACTGAGAAGACTATAAGGAAACTCGTCCAGAGATCTTGCAATTTATGTGAGCAGAAGTTGGCTTACGGCAAATACAGTACATCTCTAGCATTCTACCGGCCAGCAATGCTCTCAATGGTTGCTATTGCTGCTGTCTGTGTATGTGTGGCTCTGCTCTTCAAAAGCTCACCTGAGGTTCTTTATGTGTTCCGGCCCTTTAGGTGGGAACTTCTGAAGTACGGATCAAGCTAAAAATAAAGTAGGTATATTTTTCAATGTTCCAGTTAGTGGGCTGGAAAAATTATCTCTGATTTTTTTTTTTTAATTTTTTTTTCGTTCCCTCCCCTTTAGGAATAAGTTATAAAACGCATGAATTTAACTTGTATGGATTTAGATTTCAGTGGGAAAGAACAATGTATGTGTATTTTGAATTTATGGTGAGTTCATACCACTATATGATAAAAGTTGGGTTATACAGGAATACGAAGCATCGACCAAGTGATCTATCTCTCTCTTATCGGCCTCCTTATATTTGATAATGCTATGCTTTTGTGTCACACGAGGTTAATTGAAGTTTGATAGAGATGGTTGTTGTTAGGTAAAATACTAATCAAAATTTAAAAGGGAATTAGAAAATTTGATATATATATATATATATATATATATATATTTTTACAACAGTTTTATTTACGAGTGTGGATCCCATTGAGGAACTATTAAATTTTCTAATGAAAATATTAATTTCTTTTTAAAATATTATTTTGAGAGTTTTAATTAACTTTTTCAGTTTTTTGTGAATAAAGTAACCCATGTGTTAACTGTTACTCAAATGTTGGTTTAAGGCTTTTGATAGTGAGTGAGTGAGTGAGTGAGTGAGAGAGAATTGATTCGTACTCACTATTATCCATTTTGGGGTCCGCCCTTCTTAATCCATCATCCACTACATCACTTCTACTTCTTCAAGATTTGGACTTTGGCCTCAGCTGGAGGGGATGATGACATCTTCTTCCTCCTTGTCTCTGTCATTTTCTTCTTCTATCCTTCCCTCTCCTATTTCCCAATCACAGTTCAATTACAGATACTCTTCCAGCAGCCGCATCAATAATACTACTACTATCATTTGCGCATACGCGAGGAAGAAGAAGAGGCACTGGAAGGAAGGAGAATACCCGGGTCTTTCCCAAACTTCAATCCCATCATCAAGGTCTAACAAAACCCCAATTAAGAATATTAAGAAAAAATTGGATCGCAAGAATCAAGCTAAATCCTGGGCCAACTCTGTCACCGAAGCCTTATCCGATTCCATCAACAACAAACAATGGCTTCAAGCCCTTGAGGTATATTTTGGCTTTTATGCGTCGCTCAAGAGGCTCTTTATTATTATTATTATTATTATTATTATTATTATTATTATTATTATTATTATTATTAATTAGTATGTGTTTCACATAAAAATGGTATTTTCTCACTGCAATCTTTTTCTGTAGTTCTGCACGACTGCACCTTATATTAATGGAAATGGAAAATTCATTTTACAGCTGATACTGCCATAACATGTATGCATTGCATTATGGCATTTGAATTTGTTTTAGGTATTTGAGATGCTCAAGGAGCAACCTTTTTATCAACCAAAAGAAGGGACTTATATGAAACTGATTGTTCTTCTTGGAAGATCTAGGCAACCCCAATTGGCCCATCAACTATTTGACACAATGATTGAAGAGGGATTAGAACCCACCTCAGAACTTTATACTGCATTGCTTGGTGCTTACTGCCGGAGCAATCTCATTGACGAGGCATTCTCAATTCTTGCCCAAATGAAGACTTTACCACTTTGCCAGCCTGATGTCTTTACGTTCAGTATTTTGATTAAGGCTTGTGTTGATTCTTCTCATTTTGAACTTGTTGAGTCCCTCTATGAACAAATGGCAGAACGATTAATAACTCCAAATACTGTCACCCAAAATATAGTGTTAAGCGGATATGGAAAGGCTGAAAAATTTGACCAGATGGAGAAAGTGCTTTTGGGGATGCTTGAGAGCACCACTTGCAAACCTGACATCTGGACAATGAATGCCATTATTAGCTTGTTTGGTAACACAGGTGATATTGAAATGATGGAGAGATGGTATGAAAAATTCCTTAATTTTGGGATTGAGCCAGAAACGCGTACATTTAATATTCTGATTAGTGCTTATGGAAAGAAACGCTTGTATGAGAAAATGTCAACAGTGATGGAATACATGCGTAAACTTTCATTTCCATGGACAACATCAACTTACAACAATGTGATGGAGGCATTCTCAGATGCAGGTGATGCAAAGAACATGGAGTATACATTTGATCAGATGCACACTGAGGGTATGAAGGCAGACACCAAAACCGTTTGCTGTCTCATTAAAGGGTATGCCAATGCAGGTCTTTTTCACAAGGTTATCAGTAGTGTTCAGTTGGCTGGGAAGTTGGAGATACCTGAGAATGTCTCGTTTTTTAATTCTGTTATTTTTGCTTGTGCAAAGGCAGATGATTTAGTGGAGATGGAGAGAGTTTTTAAGCGAATGAAGGATAAACAATGCAAGACAGACTCCATAACTTATTCTTTAATGGTGGACGCATATAGAAAGGAAGGTATGAATGACAAGGCCTACGATTTGGAGCTAGAGAAGCAGATGATGGATGCTAATGGTTTCAATGCAGATGAGGAGATTGAAATGGAGACTCTAGTTAATGTCTGAGAGCAAAGGGGTGTAATCAATCTTTACGATTGCCAAGTTTTGTATAAATGGAATTATAATGGAATTAAATGTTTAGGTAATTGAATTTTCACTTCTAGGATGGATTACTGCATTCCTGCTGTTGTGCTCCATGTCTTATGTTATTTCAAATAGTGAGACAAGCAACGTATCTCTAGAAGAAAACTAGTCGAACGATTTTAGTTTTAAGATATTTATGACTTTCAAACATATCAGGCATGGCCTCGTTGTAAGCTCAAACTGAAATGTAATTTATATGCTACTAATGGTTGCAGGTTATTATATGCTACCAATGGTTGCACGTTTTATCATATGATATGAAAATATTATTTTCGTGGATTTATCTGTTTTCAAATAATAATGTAGTTTGGGGTGGAATACTTCTTTTAGTCTTTCAGCCTCTCCCATCTTTTTCTTTCTACTTTCTACCTCTGTAAGCATCTCACAAGTAAGGTTGACCAACTATTTTAAAAAAAACACATTTGTCTTTGTATCCTGTTCAAATTGGCCCCCTTAAATCTTTTGTTTGATTTAATACCTTAAAACCATTATTATCTCGACAACTTCTCTCTTTGACCGACTTCAGGTAGTATATATTGTTTCCTTTTTAAGTCGTAACCATGTTAAGAACAATGTGCTAACCAATAAGTTATTCTCTTAATTAAATAGTATCAGTACACCAACAAAATGGACATGTAGAGACGATTAACAGCTTTCACACTCGTATTTTCAACTCACTACTTGCTTTACTCTATCGAGGAACATAAAAGGTAAATCCTTTCAAATTAAATAGAAAACAAAGAAAAATTAAAAATAACACATTAGCCAACAGGCAACCACAAGAAAGAACAGGTAAGCAGCAAAGAAACAATGCAACTTCTGTATTCTTGAATCAAAGTTGAGCTTAAGCCTTCTCCCACTTGAGAGGCTTTACCACTTCCCATGTGAAGTCAGGGTCATCTCTTCCAAAATGGCCATAGGCAGCAGTCTTCAAGAACCTAGCATTGCCACCCCTCTTAAGGTCAAGGTTGATAGAGATCATGCCGGGTCTGAAGTCAAAGGTCTCTTTAACAATCTTGAGAATCTCTTTGTCAGGAATCTTTCCAGTTCCATATGTGTCTACAAAAACAGACAAGGGTTCAGGAACACCAATGGCATATGAAACTTGGACGATACACCTGCGAGCAAGCCCATTAGCCACAATGCTCTTTGCAGCTTGCCTAACAATGTAGGCACCACTCCTATCCACCTTAGTTGGGTCTTTCCCGGAGAAGGCACCACCACCATGAGCACCCCATCCTCCATAAGTGTCGATAATGATCTTGCGGCCAGTTAGACCAGCATCACCATGAGGTCCACCAATGACAAAGCGGCCAGATGGGTTCAAGTGGAAAATGGTCTTTTCATCCAGATAATTCTCAGGAACAACAGGCTTGATGACATGCTCCTTAAGATCAGCAGCAATCTCATCATTTGTAACAGTCTCATCATGCTGGGTGGAGATCAGAATAGTGTGCACACGAATGGGGACCATGGCACCATTGTCGTTCTGGTACTCAACAGTCACTTGGGTTTTACCATCAGGCCTTAGCCAGGCACAAGTACCATTCTTGCGGACTTCAGTTAGGCGAGCTCCAAGCTTGGTAGCAAGAACATGGCTGAGGGGCATCAGCTCAGGGGTCTCATCAGTTGCATAACCAAACATATGACCTTGGTCACCAGCACCAATCTCCTCAGGTCTCTTGGTCAGATTACCGTGGACACCTTGGGCAATATCAGGGCTCTGTTGCTCAATCTTGACAAGGACCTTGCAGTTGTCGGCATCCAAACCCACATCATCAGATACAAATCCAATTGCACGGCAAGTGTCACGCACAATTTTCTCATAATCTACATCAGCCTTGGTGGTGATTTCTCCAAAGACCATGACCATGTTGGTCTTGGTGCAGGTCTCACAGGCAACCTTGCTCTCAGGGTCCTGTGCTAGGCAGGCATCAAGGACTGCATCTGAGATCTGGTCGCAAAGTTTGTCTGGATGTCCCTCATTGACGGACTCAGATGTGAACAAGAATGTATCCATTCCTGAATATCAGAAATGCATAATAACATGTAAGATACCTCAATCCATCAAACACATAAAATTTTTGAATAAACATAGACAGCACCAAGAACATCAAATTTCAACTATACTAAGATCTGACTAAATAAAGATCATTATTCAACTACTTAAAAATAATTTTTATATTATATGTTCAGTAGTACTAAAATAAGTAATGAATCTTCACCCTTGAGAAATACAGGGTAAGGTAAAAATAATGAATGTTCCGATGGCAGTTAACAGGTGAAATCAACCACTTGGAACCATTATAATAATACTTATTACTTGTACAAAGTTAAGGGGCAATCGAATATGTGAAGTCTGAAGTCTTACAACGTAATAACATATGATTAACAATTACAAACAGTTATAACATTAAAATCTTCATTAATGAAGTAGATCTGCAAATGAACTCTAAGTTCAAAATGTCTAATATCAAAACACCATGAATAAACACCAGATCTGCAAGTTTTAACATCAAACCCGGACACATACCTAATACCTGGTTTAATGATGACAATTACAGTAAAAAAAGTATCAGCACACAAAAAATGCACTTCTGTATAAGATGTGGACTCAAAAGTTAAAACTTAAGTTTAATTACAGCAGGAGCTGGGGAAAAGGCACAATCTTTTAACCTAAAAACAACGTTTCAGAATGATTGAATTTGATTCCCGAAGAACAAATCCTTATAATTGCTCTACAACCAAATTAAAAACCAAAAATAGTAGCAATAAACCCCAAAATCAGACTAATACCACTAAAAAGACAATATTACGTATAATAACAAAATCCCAGATCTGTTTAATATTTATACTAGAGCATGAAGCTATTTCAAATGCATCAAAATGAATTGCACAAAACAAAGCAGAGCAAAACAGAGGGAATAAGCGCAGTACCTTAAAGAGAGAGAAAGTGCCTATAAATATGGTTAGAACTTGGTACTCTCCTCCTCCTTGAAGCAAGGTATGGGAATGGAAATGGCAAAGTTTCAGGGGCGAGGAGGAGCTGTTTTTATAGGGGAGCCGTGGAGGTGATTTTCGTCGTATTTTGGGCTAGATTCATTCCGCTTTGTTGGGTGGGATCTAGATCGACGGCCCATGTTTTTTGACTGCTTTTAATCTCAGCCGTTTAGCAGTCGGTGGCTGAGACCGACGCGTTTTCACCGGGTATAGCCAGTTTTCGGTAATTCACCAACTCCCCAATCTCTGTGTGGTCTCGGTCTGAGTCTGACTTCTATTATTTTAATTTTCTTAATACTGCATGGCTCACTCAACTCATCCTTTTAAATATTATTATTATTTTAGCTTTTTATTATATAAATTTACAACATTAGAGAGAAATCCCGCCTCAAATGTTGCTCTTTTCCTTTTGTACATCCGTAATTCTTTTTTATGATGTCAATTTATTTATAATTAATGTACAACAATATTTAAAAATATGTATAAAAATATAATTTTTAAATCTTTGCAAACGAAACTCGAATTTAAAAATAAAAGTTTGAATTTTTTTGCTCTTTGAAGTCTATGTTATCACAATTTTGCCATAATTAGTTGAGTGTGAAAATTATTCAAAACAACTCAAATTTAAAATTTTAGGAATCATCATATTTAAAGAAAATTAAATTAAAGTTTTTACCCCCACAAATTTACAGTATTGTTAATCAATCACGATGTGTATGTGATGGATAAGGTTGGTAATTAATACTTTTGTCAATAAATATTAAAAGCCATCTAACAAAAAAATAAAATAAAATATTTTAATCACAAAAAAGCAAAGAAGACAAAATACTCCATATTACGTATGTAATGGTCATGAGAGTTTGTGCCAGATCCAAGTGGAGTTTAATGATATCACTTCCTGTTAATTAAGGGTAAGTATTTGTCATTAAGTTAATTTTGATTAAATAATTAATGCAGTTTTAACATCTATGTAGAAATAATTTATCATAAAATTAACTTCGTAGAAATTATATCTTAATTAAGGGACCATTTAATTAAAAAAAATAAGAAGAGAATAATAAGAATCAAGACATCACCAATTTAAGCCCTTTTTTTTTCTTTTAATTAATATAACCGATCAAATTTACGCTTAAATATCTGTATATAAAGCGGGAGCACCGCTGGGTCTTTTTGAACATATCAAATTTTTTCTCAAAATTTAATCCTTAAGTTTAAAAAGTCTTACAATTTACCCTCAAATTTTTATTTTAAAATTGTTTATATTATATTCTCCGAATTATTAAATTCTATAAGTAACTACACATGAATATGAATTGCACATGCAATTTGTGTGTCCAGACCCCAAATATAGATACAAGATGACGGCTAGTAATAATAATATAATAATAATTATATTGTTAAGACAATAAATGTTTTAAAATATTACTATTAAAATAAGTGTAAAAAAATGGTTAAAAACATATATATTATGACAACATAAATATTGTTGAACATTATGAATAATATTAAATGACAATTTTTTACCCCTTAAATAAATGTTTTTCTGCTTGTTACACCGTAATAAATGTGTCAAACATTTTTGTGATTAATGTGCCTTAACATGCATGCATAACATAGAATACATATATTATTATTTTTTGTTTTTCATTGCACCTTTATATTTTATTCCCGTAAATATAAAAATATAACAAATAAACTTGTCACAAAGAGAGAATTAAACTAATTTATTTGCCTAAGTTTCTTCACATTTAATCATTGTATGTTAAATCTGCCAAATTAAAAGATTCAACATTGACCGATAACTACCACCAAGTGGTTGAAGAAGACATGGAGATTGAAGTTGAATTTTCATGATTTTGTTCACCTTTTTTTCCCGCACAAGCCAAAAACAAAAGTCCACTTCTATTTAAGGATAAGGGTGTAAATGAATTAAGTTGAGTCGAGCTGAGTCGAGTATTGAGTTATTTAAATTTGATTTATAAAATTTATCGAGTATAAAATAAGTTTTGATTGAAACTCGTTTGACTATCGAACAGTTTAAATATTTCGAACGAATATGATCCGAGTATCAATAGAATATAACAATTTGAAGATATTTGAGTAATTTATTGAATTTTAAAATTTGCTCATATTTGAATCATTTATATTTCGAGTTTAGTTCGAGTAGAACTTTTAATCGATCGAGTATAAATCGAGCCCGACCTGTTTACTTATGTTACAGTCTTATTTACGGATTCTTTTTCTTTCTCAAATTGAGAGAAAAAGAATATAATAAATACATATATACAATATTTTATATATGTTCAGAAAAAATATTATGTAAAAATCATATGCATAATCCATACATTTGGGTTGGGCCAACTATTACAATCATCTATCTCTAAATTAGTTGGTGCCTGGTGGGGTATATCAGTATATGGGGTTGGTGGGTCATTTAGGGTATAATACATCTTCTATCTCCCATCGATATGACCAACTACCAAAAATTATCCAAAGTCTTAATAGTTTAGCCCAAAAACGTGTGTGGATTTTAATTGAGAAAATAAATAAATAAATGTAATGTTGATTACACAAATAACAAAAATAAATGTTAAGATTTGATTAAGAAAATAATGAATGTAATGTTAATTGGGTCTTGATTATTTTCCCCCCTTTAGAATGTTAAGCTTTAATAGCAGTCGGATGAGTAGTGCTAGGTTTAATGCACCTGCATGGCAATACAATGAGAGTTCTATCTTATTATCTTAATTTATTTTATTCCACTAAAATTTTAGTCCTTAATTACAATTCAATTTTATTATATATTTTGTATAAAATATTTTCTCATTTTATGTAACATACAACAAATTAGTATTTTATGTCTTCTTATTTTCAAAAACGCTACTAAATAGGGAGTATAAAACTTTAAATTGTCATAATTTACACCTATGACTATATTTATTTATAAGAATTATAATTTTGTAAAACTATTTTAAAGTTAATTTATAATTATTAGACTAATAATTTGATAACAAATAAAATTAATAATCATAGTGTCGTTGTATTTGGAGTAATTTTTTTGAGACAAAAAGACAAAATGCACCCCAAACTTAAAAAGTGTTTAAATACACTAAACTTAATATTATAAGTTACAAAACGCACACTTTTATAAATTAATGGTCAAAAGTGACCGCTATGATTAACTTAAAGGCTTGATTGTTTATTACAGAGGGGGTAAGATTGGTAATTTACATTTTAAATATAAGAATTTTAAAATAGTTACCATACAATTCAAAAAACAATAATAGAATTTTGGGTAAATTCTATTTTTAGAATTTTAAAATTTCAAATATAGTTTTTACAAAAATAGAAATTTTTTAAAACAAATTTTTACAAAATATTCTGTTCCAAACAGAATTTTAAAACAAATTTTTAAAAACAGAATTTTAAAAACAGAAATCTATTTTAAAAATAGAATTTCAAAAACAATTTTTTAATACATTTTTAAAAACAAAAATAAATTTTTTAAAAATACACTTTTTAAAAACAAAAACAATTTTTTTAAAAACAAAATAAAATTCTTTTATTAAAAAACTGTTTTTGTTAAAAATTTGTTTTTGTTTTTGAAACAAAATAAAATTCTGTTTTTAAAATTTATTTGTAACAGTTTAAAAAATTCTGGTTTTAAAAATAAAACAAAATTTTTAAAAACAGAATTTTATTTTGTTCTAAAAAAAGTTTGTTTTAAAAACAAAAAAACAATTTTGTAATAAAATAATTTTATTTTGTTTTAAAAAATTGTTTTTGTTTTTAAAAACCGTATTTTTTAAAAAAATTGTTTTTGTTTTTAAAATAGAATTCTGTTTTTGAAAAATTTGTAACAAATTTTAAAATAAATTTATAAAATTGTTACAAAATTTTAAAATAATTTAAAATTTTAAACTGTTACAAAAAAATTTTTAACTTGTAGAATAAAATTTGTTTTTGAAAAATTCTGTTTTTGTAAAAAATTCTATTTTTGTATAAACTGTTTTTAAAATTTTGAAATTCTGTTTTTAAAAAAAGATTTCTGTTTTTAAAATTCTATTTTGTAAAAATTTGTTTTAAAATTCTATTTGGAACAGAATATTTTGTAAAAATTTGTTTTAAAAAAAATTCTATTTTTGTAAAAACTGTTTTTGAAATTTTAAAATTCTAAAAACAGAATTTACCCAAAATTCTATTATTGTTTTTGAATTGTATGGTAACTATTTTAAAATTCTTATATTTAAAATGTAAATTATCAATCTTTGTTTAAGCCTTAATCGGTCATAGCCGACCAACTTTTGACCGGCTAATTGGTAAAAGTGTGTGTTTTGTAACATAATATTAAATTTGGGGTGTACTTAAATATTTTTTTAAATTTAGGGTGCACAGATAAATAAAAAATAAAATTTGGGGTACATATTGTCTTTTTTGAATTAGCCGCAACCCACACAAGTGAGCAGATAAGCTCCAAAATCAAATGGTAGCTCAAAAATACAAAGGGAAGAAAAAGAATCATCAACAAGTGATGGTTTTGCCGTTGGGATTTGATCATTTGAGAATCGGAACCCAAACATCTCCCAGAAGGTTTTCCCATAATGAGCAGCAGCAGCAGCAGCATACAAGTTAAAGATGAAGATGGTGGTGTGCAAGTCACGTGATTCTCTGAGGTCTCCGTCTCCCTCCACTTTCAGATCATTCGTCTTCCTAATCAGGTTCCTTATTTACACCCTACCTTGTCAGTGTAGTTACATGGATTCTTAGCATGGAAAGTTTTAGTTATATTTCTACGCTGTTCAGTTTCAAGTCTCTTCTATTTGCTTTCCAAAGAAAGTCAGAAACCAAAAAATTAGGTTTGGGGGGGTCACATAAATTTATAATAAATCTTGCTCCCTTACAAGGAGAATGAACCATGTATTTAAAAGCTCCAAGCTTAGAGCGTTTTTGTATGGAGATTCTCTAGGGCCTGGAGGCTTATAATTGACAAAAATACTGCCATATTTTTGGTAACTATTGTTCTTTTTCAGTGCTCTTTTTTTCCAAATAATAATTTGGTGTGTGATTCTCCTTCCCATATAAATTTTCCTGTCATTCGCGTGTGGCAGATATATGCATGGATAGGTTGCAATTCCGCCAAATTTGGGCATTTATATGCAGCTGCACCTACACGACCTATAAGTTTCCAAATCTGTTTGCCTTTTGTAGGTATTTTTTTCCCTCTTTCTATATGATTGTTTTATTGGAAAGAACTGTTAGCTAGGTCTTAGATACACCACTCTCACTTAGGGAGAAAGATATATGTATATATATGGAAAAAGAGGTTTCACCCCCATGTGGTCGTCTTCTTTTCAGTATTACACCTCCGAACTTTAAAAATATGTAATTAACCAACTAAACTGTTTAAAAGCAAGTAATTAACCCATTCTGTCAAATTAGTTGGACGGCTGTCAAATTAGAACTGCTGTTTAAGTCACGAAAATACTGATGTGACCTTTTAGATGCCTCCTACATGGAACTGGCAGGATAAACAAAGCCACCCTCCATTACACGTGAGCCAACCTCTGCATATAAACCAGTTTCAGCAGCTAAAATACAAACCAGAGATTTGGGTTTTGCAAACTTACCGAGATTAGTTGCTGTATATATACGCATATATATATATTTATATAGATAAGTAGTCAGGAGGTTATATAATAACCATGACCACATCATCTAACATCTTGATGATTTTGTCCAGAACAACACAGTCAGTGTTGCTTCCCTACTTGCAGGTGCTTCTGATAATACGGGGTCTGGTATTGCTTGTCGAATAGATATATGGTTATACACTTGGAATCATTTTTGTATATTTTTTGCAGGTCCATGCCTGACTTGGAACCTTTCTCTCAGTCTTAAATACTGGTCTTAATGTTGTATGGGCTTGTAATGTCCCGAAGGATAGCCCCATGATTGAGGTATGATTGTCTCTGTCTCTGTCCTCTACCATGCATCTTTACAATACTCAGTTTCATATTAATTATATGGAAACCATTACTCTCCTCATTCCATTGTAAAATTCTTCCATTTTGGGTGTCCCAAAACGCTGCAACTTGAAGTTTACTCAAAAAAATTGTAACACATTTATACGTCTTAAAACTAGAAAGAGGAAGAGATTTTGTGGACCCCACCATTAAGGGTGAATCAGGATATTTGTATAATTTCTGCACCATTCTCATCATTTTAATAAAATTCGTGAAATTTCAATGGAGGCATCCTAAGTGGGATTTATGGAGTATTTTTGATTGGTGGGTTGGCTACTAATGTATGACTTGAAATGTTAGACTTGGATCTTCTCAAGCCTCTTTGTTTGGATTTGCGCAGGTTTTAGCATCAATTTTTTCTAGGTTTTTTACTAACTTTTTCACCTTTCACCTATCATTTTTTTTATTCATTTTCTTGGGGTGGTGGGGAGATTTTTTTAGGTAAATGCTGAGAAGAAGCCGGTGCAAAAGGTAATTGCTCTTGCGTACACAAGGCCAAAATCTAAGGGATTGTCGCTAAGTATGAGGCTGGCAGGCTATAATACATGTAAGATTCTCAACTTAATATTGTGATTCCGTTGGAACTATAAAACAACTGAGACTCCTGGCAACAGTTTGTTAATGCTTTTTAAAAAAAGAAAATAAAAAAAGATTCTGAGCCAAGTTCTTTTTCCCTTTTTAACCCTACTTGGATGATCTTCTGCTTAAAGGTCTTGGTGCTGATTAAAAAGTCGGACAAATGATCATTGTTTGATTCTACAAACAAGGGCTTAAAGATTGGATGTTGGTGGCCATCAACAGTCATTGTTAAAGTGCCTATTGCCTTTGCAACTAGTTACTTTTCTAGTTCTTGTTGGACTAGATGGTGGAATTCACCATGTACGGTTTCCATGTGAAATGGTTGCATGAGTTAGTCCTTGTTAAAGTTTGGATCTATTGTAGTGTTTATCAAATGTGGGACTTGTACTGATGAACAGTCAGATAGTAAAGTCCCTCATCATGTGATTAGAACATATATACAGAAGCCCAGAGTGGATATTAATGTTGAAAATACCATCTGTTCTTACATAGAGCTTCTTGCTGTATATTTATTTTATAGCTTTATTACATGCTCATTAATACCCCAAATATATATGTTGAGACTCTTATAGGAAAGCATTAGACTCCCAATCCTTTCCTGCCAAACATAACAATATAATTCATCTGTATATTTCTAATTATCCTTTTGAAACATTTCCTTTTGAGGTAACTATGTGTGGAAAGATGGTGTCCATAACTTGTATTAGAATTTTTTATTAAAAAATAAAATCATCTGCATTGTTAAAAAAGAAAAGTCTTTATGATGTCTTGATAATTGCTGAAACTATATTTACCAATTAATTTTTATTTAATAATACTCGATTTTCTATTTTATCCAGTATTGTTTGATGCTATTGGAGAACTGAAAGAATACTATTTTTTTAATTATGAAAACTACAGTTTGTGGGGCCTAGCACTTGAGTCATTTCATTAGTTTGTATAAGAAACTTAATTTATGCAGAATGGACTTGTATTGACAAGGAATTAGCTAGCAAAGACATTATTTAAAGTTTAGACTTTACACTAGAATTAATGGATGGTAGTTATTAGTTAATGTGGAAAATGAAATACTGTCTTTTATTTAATAGCCATGTGAACTTTTTTCTAATTTTATTTTACTTTGTTACATACATACACACACATATTACATCCCAAATTTTAGTCAATCTGATAAGAAGACTCTTCTTATCATTGAGCATTAGCCACTCCAAGGATGGTAACCTCTGCCTCCACCCAGCAACTGTCCTTCGTTATAAATCCCCTGCTCGATTGATGCAAGTACTCTAATGCTATGTATCTTGACCATCCAGATTCCTGACTTGAAGCACTGAACCAGTAAGTAGCTGCAACGCAACACAGTGAAACTTTAAGCTTAACAACTTGTTATGCAGTGAAAATGGCAAATGATTTACAAGTTTAGTCCGTTTTACAATGTAGTTGGAGTAAGCCTATTACCTTTACCAGAGACATGTCTGGCATTTACTTGGTCCAGTAAACGCAGTGTGAATTCTACCAGTACCTTAGAACCTGGGGAAAGGGGTGCAAGATCAGCCAAAGCCACGAACAAAGATAGATAGCTGCCCGTACCATAGCCTTTTCCATCAGGATATAACTGTATCTTCCTGCAAAAAATCAACAGCAGAGTCGGAAGGTAAGTCCTCATTCTTTTGTTTAGATATACTCTCTGAGTCTCACCAAAAAAGTTCTATTTGCGGATTTTATAAACTTTAAGGACATATATTTTTGTTCCATTTGGCCTGAATTTTATTTAGTGTTTAAGTTTATTAGTGATGACGTGATAATGAAATTATGATGGTAAACTTGTAAACATTGTGTCATTTTATACTATCATAAAATGAAAGGGCACAACAACACTCGTCTAGAGACCAAAAATATGAAATATAAAACATATGATTGTGTTTGCGTTTACCATTTGTGATCTCCACCATAGAATGTCTTGGAGTTGTGACAACAAACTTTATCTAATTTTGAGAAGTTCTCAATTTTCCAAGTGTGCTTGTAAGTAATGGCTTCCTTAATCATGTTCAAACTCTCTGATTTGCCTTTACTTGTTTCTTTGCAGATAAAAACCTCGGCTCCAAAGACACACGAGTCGTCTACTAGGTATCCGTTAGAGGGATCGTTAAACGCTTTATGATGGATGAATTGTTCAAAACCCCATTCTAGTTTCAATCTGTGAAAGCGTCTTTCCTTTCCTGCAGAATCTGGCCAAAATTACAATCAGATTTGCAAACGAGTCATCTTAGTCTGGTGAGTTTCTTACAATTTATTCATCATGTAATACTAATGTACCAGAAAAATAACATAGATTATATAATTTGAATTGGAGAAGATATTACCTTCTAGTGTCAAGTAGTTATCCTTGGTCTGATCGAGCAGAAACAATCGAAAATTGGCATAGACTTCCCAACCAGGAGGGAGTGAACTTACTTCTGTCATGGTCAAGTGCACGGATAAATGCTCTTTAACATTCTTGCCATTGGGGGAAATCACCAACTTCCTGCAGGCACAAAAGATGAGATAGCCCAGTACTTTGACTTTGCTCAAACTAATTAAGTGTAAAAAGAAAATTAGAGACATTTTATACCATTTGTAAAAAGAAATAAGTGTAGGGGTAGAATGAAAATTAGAGACATTTTATACCATTTGTAGCCTCCGGCTTCAAATTCACCTGATTCATATTTCTCTATATTATTCTTGGTTAGTAATGAAAATAATTGAATTTTGACCGTGTAGTGAGTGGGTGGTAAATCTGAGATTGATCGCAAAATCCCTGCAATATGGAAAATAGAGTTGAGATAAAGAAGAATCAGAGTTTAGCGGATGAAAATTCTGGGTTAACAAAAAAGAAAAAGAAATGGACATAAAGTACCTTTAGATAAAATCATAGTGTTGTTCAACAAAAAATAAAAATAAAAATAAAAATAAAATCAGAATATTCATTTGGCTATGAAATTATAAAATGCTCGAATTATTTTGATATATGATTTATAGAGAGCATGTGATATATGAACATAACTGAGAATATGGTTTTTGAGCAGATCCCATTCAGAATTAGTTTGAGATTAAGGCTTAATGGAGTTGAGAGAGAGCATACCATCCTGGTGGTTAAGGGTAGCAATTGCCATAACTTATGATTCACCAAGTGGCAGCAATTGCAATTAGAGTGAAATGCTTTTCTATATATTGAGAAACTAAATGAAACTCTCTACTTATAGCATGTTTCAATCATAAGAGTAATGGTTGGCTAGGACAAACCTGTCGTGTTGTTTGTCCGAGGAACAAACAAGCATTCATTCCATGCTTGTTGGAGTAGCAAACTTTTAACGTAGTAAAAAATTAAATATAGAAGAGTTTCAAAGGTTATATAAGAATCATTTTATGGTTTAATTATATATATATATATATATATATATATATATAATAATATAATTAATATAATTCGACATAAACCTTGGGATATTTTTGTTTCTAACCATCATCAACCTTTAGGACACCTTCAAGCAACATGCTTTAAAAGCTTTTGAAGTTGATATGTGCAGCAGTGAAGGTCAAGTTTTTTTATGGTTTCAGTCTTGATTCTATTCTTTTATCTTCAGGATTGCGTGGAACATATTGTAAGTTTGTAATATACCAAATCCAAATCTTTTGGATTTTGGTATTTATTTTCCGTAATAAAAGTATCTTTACCTTTTGCTTAATTTAAAAAAAAACAAATGTTGCATTTTCTTCAAAATAAAAAATACATTTTTATTTTTATTTATTTTTTTGAATTCGAGTAGGTTGAACTTTAAATAAATAGAGTATAATTTCGTTATATTCTGCTTGTATATTATATCAAACTTCTTTATTTTCGATTTAAATTTGGATCATTTTATAACAATTTTTTTTTCTTTTTTCTTTTTGGAAATTGATATTTTCATAAGTGAAAGTGTTAGTTCTACAAGGTACTCTCTCTCATGAGGGTGACTCCTACTTGGCGGGTGTTTTCAGTGCGTTTGTTTTGAATAAAAATGGTCTGAATCGGTCAGATTTTTGGGTTGAATGGTCAAATGTAATTTTTTTGGACTGAATGAAGTATTTATATATATATATATATATATATATATATATATATATATATATATACAATATTACCTATTATATTAAGTAATATTAAATAAATTTACAATAATTTTGAATTTTCAAAGGGTAAAATAATAAAAATTTGTTATTTAGATGTTTCAGTACATGTTAATTATTAAATAATTTTTTTTTATTCAGTATTTAGAATTTTATTTCATTCAGATTGTTTAAATATTCAGAACTATTTTATTCAGTTTTATCAAATACTTTTTTACTACTATTCATGTAGAAAAAGTTTATAGAATTATTAAATTTACTTATAAAAATATTATTTTTTTTGTGGGTAGAATTGAGCCAGAAGAGTGGTTTATTTTCAGCCGTAAAGGCAGGCACTTGTAACCGATGGGCCCCTCCGTTTGTTTATCTATTGTATGTCCAAGTTATAAACTATGATTAAGGTGCTGTTTGTTTACCTTTTAAGAGGTCTTAATAGACCATCTCTTGGGTAAATGTTGTCTTCTGTTCTTGTCTAGGCCAATGCTTTTTCATTTTTATTTATTTATTTATTCTTTGAGATTCTTCATTCAGGTTAAGCTTATCCCAAAATTAATTTACTAACTTCTATTCATCCTTTAGTTTTTGAGTCTTTATAGGGTGTAGCGACATTCTAGAGACTTTTTTTTTTTTTAGTAACTCAAAAAATGTATAATATTTATTTTAATTGAATTTTTTTTTATAGAAAACAGTATTTTAGGTGTAATTTGAATATATATATATATAAGAAACAGAGTTGTACAAATCATGTTTCTTGTATGACCAAGTATGGTGTTTGTTTATCTCTTGTACATCTGATTTGGTAAGGGGATAAAGTTGTTTGATAAAATTTTATTTGCCTCTTAATCGGTAAGGGCAAGATATAAATCTAAATAATTAAGAGTTGGAAAAATCTAAGGAGGGTGTATTCAATTAAGATTTTTAAAGACTTTTAAAGATTTTAAAAGTTTAGTTGTATTCAATCAAGACATTTAAAGAGTTTATAAAAGTTTAGTGGTATTCAATTACAACTTTTTAAATGTTTTTAAAAGTTAGGTGATATTGAATTAAGATTTTTACAAAGTCTATAAAAATATTTTGGTATTCAAAAAGTCATAGATTTTAAAGATTTTTATCAAATGATAGACTTTGACAGACTTTAAAAGAAGAATTATAACTATCAACCCATATTCAAAGTCTTACCTCATCTCTAAAGATTTCTAAAGACTTCCAAATAAACACAAATGTGGATAAAACTAGTTATTAATTTGACTTTGTCTTTTATTGGGTCAAACTAGTTATTTATTTTATATGGGCTAATAAATATTAATATGTGATGGATAAATAATTTGATAAAATTTGGGACATAAAAATAATTGAATTTATTATAATAAGAGAATTAACAAGATATATTAATAAGTAAACAAATAACTAGACCTAATCTGAATTGGTGAGAGAAAAAACAGACGTTAGAAAGCTTCCAATAGAAAGAGGAAAGAGATTTGTTCAACAAAGGTGAGATCATGAAACTCTCATATTTTCAGTTGTAAAGATTATGCAAGTATAATATATGAAAATAGAAAATATATAATGTGTATGTGTATTTTTTTTTAGTTTTCTGACATTTTAAACGAAGGAAATTACTGTTAAATTTTGAGACGCTAACACTAATTGGCAAAAATAATAAACAATATATGATGTGTATGTATATATGATGTATATATATCTTTGTTTAACAATAATAATATGATCCAAACAAAGATATACTATATATCATATATTATGATCATTAAACAAGATATACTATATATTATTTTCACTTTAAATAATATATATTATGATCATTGCTAATTTCTTTTTACCAAATTAATAACTAATTGTTAATTTTCTTCGTTTAAAATGTACTATATATATATGATGTGTTTGCAAAAATAATAAACAATATATGATGTATATGTATGTGGTTTGAATTTTTTTGTATGATGTTACAGAATATGTAGGATGTATGTATTTTTCTCATTGTGTTTAGACTAGTAAACTACTAAAGGAAATACTAAGATAGATGTGTATTCCTACTAAAAAGCGTGACGATATGCATAAAAGTATATATAGCTTTCGATGAAAAGTGAGCTTAATTTTTATATTAAATCATAGTTTCTAAAATTTTATTAGTATCCCAGTATCCAAATGTATCATGAAATGAGTAGAATAATATGAACGCTTTCAACATATATAAAATCTCATGCCACAATAATATAAAGAGATTTACTCTAGTTCATGAAAAAAGAGGAAGAGGTTGTACACATGGGTTAATTAACAATTAATATAAGTTGCAAGATATATTAAAAGTATACAAAAGTCTATCACAGTCTTGATACAAAGTTTATAAAAGTCTGTTACTTATTTTCATGGAGTCTATAAAAGTCATTTTAAAAAGTCTTTAAAGTCTTTGAAAGTCATTAAAATCTCACAAATTCTACAAAAGTCTGTCACTTAAAAAAAGTCTTTAAAAATCTTAATTGAATACACCCCTCTAAATTTATGGAGCATTTATAAATATATATTGTACTCCCTCTGTTCCAAATTTTATAATCATTATTGATTTTTGAAAAGTCAATTTGAAATATTTTTAAATTTAAAATTCATTAAGATATTTTATATTTTTATATTATCAAATAACTTTTTAATTTCAGATGCTAATCTAGTTTATTAATATATTTAAATTTAATTACTTAAATTTATCAAATATGACGTAATTTTTAGAGTAAATCATGTGTTTAGATATATAAAGCTCTCAAGTTGTGATCCAAATGGAGGGTAAGGGTTAATTGATCTTTTTAACTGTTTGAACTGATTTTAAAGTTGTTCTCACTTAACCAATTGTACTAAATATATTGAAAAGTAGCACGTTTTCATATATATATTGATCTTTTTAACTGTTTGAACTGATTTTAAAGTTGTTCTCACTTAACCAATTGTACTAAATATATTGAAAAGTAGCACGTTTTCATATATATATATATATATATATATATATATATATATATATATATATATATATATATATATATATATATATATTTGGGCTATAATACTTTAGACATGTTGGGGTGGGTGCTTGTGATGATTGAACCTGTTCATTAAATGGACCTATTGGGTGGATAATATCTTTATTTGGAGCCTATAAAGTATTGGGGCGGATAGTGGGCCGAACCATTTGGTGAGTATGGTTTCACTTGGGCTTTGACCGGTGATGATTATGGGGATAGGCTTTGATTGTCATCTCTGTATTGTATTTAATGAGGATTGGACAGGGCTTAGTCGGCTGAAGGGTGTGGGCCCGGGGAAGTTAGTTGCATACATGACAAATTGAACTTTGGAGTATATGAGGCATGGATCACACAAAGGAAGGAGGTAACTGATTCATTTTCTCTCTCAAGCATTATATATTATTTTCCTCCATTATTAATCTAGTGATCGCCTGTACTGACTCTCACGCCGGAGCTATCCCCCGACGATCGAAGCCGTCAAGCTTTTGGTGTTGTCGTGTTTACTGTGCAGGATATAGACGCGTGTTACGTGATTGAGGCGCGTGGAAAGATCTCGACATTAACAATATATAAATATGGAAAAATGTATGAAGACAAATTGTATTATTACGGCGATCGGCATGATGACGATTTTTTTTGGGCTATATAGTGACGGTTTCACCTGTCATTATGATAGATTAATCAAGGTTATGGCGACGGATAAACCATCGCCATAACCCAAAAAACTCGTCCAACTGTATAATACTTAGATGTGTATATACATATAATCCTGTATATATATATAATCCAATCTAGCTAGGTAGGTAGTGGAAGAGATAATTTAGTGAGTGAAGTGTCCACCAAAAACCAAAAACATCTCATCTATCCCATTTTAAGTGTCATGTTTCATAATAGTTTTCATCTAAATTTAGTACTACTTTTGTGCCTCAGAACAAGACGGGTTGTTACTTACAAAATTAAATTCTCTTAATTTATGTGAGTATGAGGGAACATAATTATTAAAATTATGAAGGAGTCAATAATCAAGTATTACTTGATTTGTTAGTTGAATATTTAGACACTTATTTAAATCTTAAAAATATATTTCGTACATTAATTTTTTTTTTTACCAAATCACTCTAGTAGTATATGCAGGTGGCAAAACCTTATGCGCGCATTGATTGATGTAGCACGATCGATCTAAGGCATATTATACCCACATTAAACTTTATGTCACATTTTTAGATAGACATCCAAAACCGGACAGCTGGAGGACTACATTAAACCGCACTTCTTTTTTTAGGAATATATATATATATATCGGAGCGGATCAATAGCACTCTCCTTAAATAGCATTCCGCCTTAAATAACACTCTTTTATTAAAACGACGTAGTTTTGGAGGGACGCGGTGGCATTTTTGTAAATACGCGGTGGCATTGTATTTACAAAAATGTCATCGTGTCCCTCCAAAACTACATCGCTTTTGATAAAAAGAAGTGCTTATTAAATGAAGTCTTCTTAAGAAGAAAATTCTTGATCTCACCGATATATATATATATATATATATATATATATATATATATATATATATATATATAGGGAGTGATCCATAAAGATCTATATCTTTATGTGATAAAAAGTGGCATATAGGCCATTCACCATCCGTTTTGTTGATAAAAGGGTGAGATTAGAAATTGCAACTCCCCGTCCGCTAGTACTTCTAGCGGACGCAATTAGTATAATTTTTGGACATTATTGCCCCTATATTTTGCTCATTTAGCCAAGATAAATACAAAATATACACAATCCGTTAATAATTCTAGCGGACGCATTTTAAGTAAAACAATACAGAGGAATAGCCAGCACCCATCAGTTGAGTTCTGCGATTTGGGCGAAACGAAAACCAGCGAACCCTAGAAATCGACGAACCCTAGATGAAGAGTTCGTGAAGAGTTCTGCGATTTGCTTCAACGCAAAAACCGACGAGTTCTGTGCTTTCCCAAATCACCAATACAGAGTTCGAGTTCGTCAAGAGTTCTGCGATTTGGGCAAAAACCGACAAGTTCTGTGAGCAATCATTCCCCAAATCAACAAGGTCGGCACATGTAATACTCAGATCATTCCCCAAATCAACAAGCTTCTGCGATTTTGGTACTTCTTTCTCTCTCGTTGTTAGTTGTATTGTTTGATGTAAATGATACATTTATGCTCGTTTTATTTCTGTTATTTTTTGCTCGAAAATTTATCTGGGGTTACAATTTATCACTAAGTTTATTCTTTTTATTTCTTTTATTTTCAAAATCATATATATGCGAACAAAGATTTACACTAGTATTGCAGTTTAAGTATTGAGATGCTCATAATTTGTTATAAGTTTGAATGTGTAAATGATAATGCTTGAAATTTTGATACTAGTACGGCTTTTGAAATTTTTCCTTTTGTATTGGAGTACGTGGTGGGGTAAATGTATATGGTGTGTAAGACCCCGAATTTTATGAAATAAAATTATTCAATTTTTCTTATAATTATTATTCAGTAAATGTTAAAATTGATAAAAGTTTAAAGTTATGGGTGAAATATGCAAATTTTACAAAACACACAAGTGGTATATAAAATATTCATTGTTGTTTGGAGAATATTCGTTTGGTGGTGGAATATTCTTTTTGTCCGAATATCTCATGCGGCCAGTAGCGATCATTTATGGGCCCCATAATGAAATAATTATCGGATAAGGAAAAAACGCAAAGATGTATTTTTATAAATAACAGAATAATTATTACAAGTAACAACATTGGATTACACAGTGGTTAAAATAAAGTAATACGCGTTGTTGCACAAAGAAGACACGGTATTACACAAAGATTTTGAATTATTGATTCTTACGTAAGAAGGCCTTTACTCGATAATTGTTACGATAATTCTTATTCAATATTTTATTTTATTGATTCAATAATTGTCTGCGTTGATATTATATATTATTATTATTTTCAATAATTGTCAACGCACAAGATTTCTCATTATCGGATCAATAATTATTATTATTTGAATAATATTATTAGATAGCATTATTGGTAATGTCTAGAAAGTTACGCTCTAAGGAGAGGTTTGGTCACCTAATTGCTTGTAAGTAAGGAGAAATCCTTATTGAAAAGCCCTCTATCCTGAACCGCCTCGGTTGTCGATCTTTGTGAGTCTGTAATATTATTTGTGAATAATTAATTATTAATTATTATGATAAAAAAATATTTATTGTGGATATAGAAGGAGGAAAATTTTAATGTGACAACAATTGAAAATTAATATTTTATCTTTTTTCGATAAAATAATTCATTTAAATATATTATTTTAATAATATATTAACAGTAATATTTTTACAATGAATGTGGGAAATATGAGTATATGAGGAGGAAGAGTATTTTGTGGCATTAAATATTTAACATATGTTTTGGGTGTCGGTGGACACAATTCTTGATAAAAATTGATTATAGGCGTAAAATCGCTTCGTTTGTTGATTTCGGTCAATTTCTGCATTTGGAATTTGGAAAACTTTCTTCTACAAAGTTGTAGAGAATTCGATTTCGAGCATAATGGACATAAAATTCATATTTTTCGATAAGCTGCCATTTTTTACATGAATTCTTTGAAGTTTCGAAAATTAAAATGTTTTTATTAAAACATGGGGGGACCGCTTTTGTTTTTATGGAAAATCTAGAATGGTTGGCTACAAATTCAAAGATGTATGCTGAAAATCAAATCCAAAGTGGCGTGCTTGATTTGTATAAAATAATATTATTTTATTATTTAGTCTCCTTTGGCGTTCTAGCATTTTTCTATAAATAGGTGTTTAAGTTAGAATTGAAAATCACACCAGAAACTAAAGTTTTTTCTCTATTTCCCTCTCTATATTATCGAGTATATTCTTGTGAGTATTTTGATATCTTGAGTGTTGCTATACGGTGAAAGTTCGTTCAGCGTTATTCCAAATCAAAATCTTCTTTTTTTTTGAGGTAAGGGATTTTAAGGGTTGTGATGTTTTTCATGTTTCGTAACTTTTCAGACCTTTAAAAATTCTTGAAAAATTTGGAATGATAATTTGATGAGTTTTATTGATTGTGTCCAAAAATGGCGATTTTTGGATGTATAGATTATGAGTTATGA
Source organism: Panax ginseng (assembly GCA_020205605.1). Classification (NCBI taxonomy): domain Eukaryota; kingdom Viridiplantae; phylum Streptophyta; class Magnoliopsida; order Apiales; family Araliaceae; genus Panax; species Panax ginseng. The sequence goes on from CM035127.1 coordinate 9,233,222, forward strand.
ATTTTATGGGAAAAGACTATTTTAAAAGAAAACCCTTATAACTCCTTGTGGTTAACTCCAAAATTGATGAAATTTTTATTGGGAGTACATATATATAACATGAGTATATTCTGTAAATTTCGGAATTTTTGGATAAAGGTACAATTTATGATAAATGTTTAAATATTTGGTGGTTTTGGCTATGTGAAAAATAGTAAATGACTTTTAAAAATTCTGAGAAAAATATATGTTCAATACATGACTATATTCTGCTAAATCCCAGAAAAAAAATATTTTTAGAACTTATTTGTTATTTTTCATGAAAATGGACTAGTTATGAGTAAATGAATTAAATATGTCATGTGAGGTAAGAAAATTAGAAAATAGGATTTTATGGCTTGAGAATCCTACATGAGGTATATGCAGATTTTTGATGAGGATTTTGGTTATTGGTGATGAAATCTTATGAGTTTGACATTTTAGAATGATTAAATGCATTACTTAGTAAAGTGTAAACAATTAAAATAAATTGTTTATAAGCTTAAAAAATATTATTCTTTCAATATCATTATCTGAAAATATTGGTATGGATTTTATTGTAGAATTTCTACCTTTTTGAGTCAGGTTTACTATTCATGAGATCTTTATTCACGAGTTCTTATTCATGAGTTCTTATTCACGAAGTTCTTATTCATGAGTTCTTATTCATGACAAAATTGGTTTCTTTTTCTAACCAAATTATAGTTGATTTATGAATATTACTCGGAGATTAAAACTATATATTGATTATATTGATTTTATTATCATATATAACATTTTTATAACCGATGTTGAAATTCTCTTTCACCTTTGGAGTGTAAAGATGGGTAGATTATTGGTATGATCATGACTAGGGTTCTCTTTGGCGATGAAAGTGAAAAGTTGAATTGTGGATTGGTATGATCATGACCATTGAATTTATAATTGAATATCTTTAGTTTAAGTGCAAGGTGAATTAATCAACATGGTTATAATTATTGTTTATATAAATTCGAAAATGATTATATATTTCTTTGAGATATTAATATATTTGGCTTTTAGTAATGCAAAGATGACTTGTTGTTGAATATTTTTGGCATGTAGTGCAAAGATGAATATTGATGAATATCTTTGGCCTGTAGTGCAAAGATGAACTGTTAACGAATATCTTTGGCTGTAGTGCAAAGATGAATTTATTAGTTTGATTATGAACATGAACTGTGATTTGGTATAACCATGATCTTTGATGTTTTAGGTGATGAAAATTATCTTTGTCCTGGATGAGAAAAGAAATTTAGAACAACAATTACAATTATGAGTTATTCATATGATTGTGGACAGGAATTGTTGATTGATGTTACAGGAATAAAACATTGTTGGTGGACTTTTAACATGAAGAAGATAATAGACTTTATAGTCTATTTGACTCTTCTAATGGATTGCTCATTCACCGCAACTATGGTTGAAAAGTTTTATCATCTACCATATGTTCTAAATCTACGATTTATTCTTGATGAAGACTATTTATAATTTATTTATCTTTAGTCATAATATTCTTTCTCGAAATAATTGTGCTCACCCTTTTGCTTTTTACAATTCCTTTCGGGTAATAAAAGTGTAAATTTGGGTCGAGTGGGGATAACGAGGGAATAGAATCGGTGGTCATAATTTGTTGAGGTGAGTAGCAAACCCAACGTTGGAAGGGTGTTTTGTCACTATCATACAAGATGTCTAATGACATACAACCTCGTATCATCATAAGACAGGGATGATCTCATCCACTTCTTTGAGTATATATATCTGAACACTACTATATAATCTTGGTGTTTGTTTGAAGTATAATTCTCAATTAGAGATAGTGGAGATAATGATATGTCAAGAGAAGACTTACCATTGGAAAGAATATGATAGTAATCTTCTTGTTTTTCTTTGGGGTCTATTAGGTCAACCAAGGATAATTACGTGGCCATATGATATCTATCATAACCTGGGCCGCATGGTCTCCCATATACGAAGGTTTTCTTGAAACACTTCCCAAAGATTTTAGTTTCTAAAATGAGTTTTTGACTATACCTTTATGTAAGGTGTCATTTGTGAGAGTCTTTCACGGTTGGGACATGTGTCACATTTGGTATATATTTGTATCCAAACTCACAAAGATATATGTGTTGTTGTATTTTGTACGACAATTGTTGTAATAAAGTTGTAGTTATTTTCCGTACCATGTATTTGGCGACTCGAGAATGGGTTGGATGGAATGGACCTATTTTGGGGTCGTCACATGGTGCATCTTATTTTTGTTTCTGTACTTCCTTATACGAGAGGTTGTCTTTGAAATGTGTTTCTTTCCTAATTATGAGTGTGAAGTGATCACATGAACACCATATAAATAGGTAACTTTATATGGTGATTTAGCATACTAAAACATGGAGGAAATTTTTCTTCTACATGTGAATTGAAAGTAATGTGCAACATTACTTGAGTTTTGATGCGCAACATTACTTGAGTTTTGATGCTAATGACTTACAATCTCACATATTTGTTCCTTCTCCCTTTACTTCGTTATTGAAATTTTTATAAATTGTTTAATACTTGACATTGTGTTGAATTTCTAGGACAGATATGGATATCAATCCAGGACCTTCTCAAAATGTATTGTTGATGTACAGGAAATTTTGATGTATTTGGAATGTATTGTTGATGTACAGGAACTTCTCAAAATTTGGAATACTTTAGAATTTTGTCTTGTGGGGACTCTATGGGTGTTGTAATCAATTCAAATTGTGTTGTAATTGAATTGTGGACAATATGCTAGTTGTGTTGTATTTGATTTGTAATTATAGTGAATTGTTGATGGGAATTGAATTGTAGTGAATTGAATTGAATTGTTGATGGGAATTGCAATAGTTTGTAATTACAGTGATTTATATGGTGTTATTACATAGGAGTTTTTGTTGCAGTGAGTTTGTGAAGTTTGTAATTGCAATGAATCTTTATTAGTTAACACAGAGTTATGAAGTTGTGATATATGAAGTCGTGATTTACTTATTTTACTCCCCGTCCGCTAGTATGTCTAGCGGACGCTGCACTTTTTGCTTTCTTATTCAATAGTTGGTCTATTGGAGGAAGGGCAATAGTGTCCGAAAATTATACTAATTAAATCATTTAGAAGTACTAAGCGGACGAGGAGTTCTGTTTTCTAATCTCACCTTTCATCAACAAAAGCAATTTGTGAAGGGCCTATATGTCCTTTTTATCCCATAAAGATATAGATCTTTATGGATCACTCCCAAATGTATATATATATAGAGTATCCATCCACAATGGCCGGTTGTTGGGAGCAACCCCTTTGCCCACACATGTAGCGGCATATAAAAAAAAAATTTGTCTAAGTAGAATGCAGGGTTGGCCATGGCCAGAGCGAAAGGGGTTAACCCTCAACAACCGATTCTTTATGATGAAATCCATATATATATATATATATATATATATATATATATATATATATATATATATATACTGATCAGGATCAAGAGCATTCTCTCTTAAATAGCATTCTTCTTTAAATAATATTTTTTAGTAAAATTAAATGCGTTTTGGAGGGGCCAGCGGTGGCATTTTTATAAATACAATGCCACCGCGTATTTACAAAAATATCACCGCGTCCCTCCAAAACGACTTAGTTTTACTAAAAGAATATTATTTAAGGAGAATGCTAATTAAGAGAGAATGCTCTTGATACTTCACTATATATATATATATATATATATATATATATATATATATATATATATATATATGCATGAAATTTGATTTGTATCATTTGAAGCTAAATTATAATTACGTTACTTACATATATAAATAGATGAGATAAGTAAAAATTAATAACGATTTTACTTATTAATCCTAATTTATTGTATCTTATCCGTATAGATTTTTAATCTAATTTTTATTTATCGACATATATATTATTTATTTATATATGTATATTCCCATAAGAAAGCTATGAGCCTATTATACTATATATACATATAAGCTGTGTCACGTGCTTCCGGCACCACATGGATGGTTTGATTTATCTTAAATTTTGGACGGTCCAAATGATTTATTAGGGTGAACGAAAAATTTAAAATTAGTTGTATTTTGTTATATATATATATATATATATGTGTGTGTGTGTGTGTGTGTGTGTGTGTGTGTATTACCTTTTATAAAAGATAAGAACATGACTTGCATGAAAGTGGACGTGGGGTCGAGTAATATTTAGTCTTGGTTTATAATAAGTGATTTAGTTTTAATTAATTGAAGTGAACATGAATAGTGTTTCCTTAATTGCCTACCATTGAAGTCAGGAAATCAGCTCCCTACTTCCACCTCCCAGATTTCCTTTGAAACTTTTGCAAACAAATTAATTAATAATTAAACTTAGGTTATTCAAATAAATAAAGACTCAATGCTCAGCACTTTTACTTGTGCCAAACCTTGTGTATAGATTTTGATCATTAATCATCATAAAGTTGGACATATATAGGTTAAAATATATTCTCAAAATTTGGGACGATATATATGAGAGACCAACCAAGTTTATTGTATCCATTAAAAAATATTTAATATTAAAAGTTTAATGTTAATATTTAAGATACCAACAAAACATTCATAAATTAAATTTAGGGTTAAGTTCAGATTACCACCTGGGATTTGGGCGATTTTTCACTTAACCACCTGTAGTCAGTAAAGCTACATTTAAACACCCGACCTTTTGAGTTAAAGTGAAAAAGTCACATTTTTCGTCCAATTTAACTGCGCGTGCATGTCAGACGCCAAAAAACGCGTAAGAAAGAGCTCTAACAGTCAAAAACAACTGGTAAATGTCTAAAATAGCCTTTCTTCTTCCTCTTTGTTATTAACAAAGTTATTAAAGTAACTCACTCTCGTCCTCCTTCGCCGATAAAAGCTTCCCCATTTCCGTCTACGACCGCACCACCTCCTTCGCCGATAAAAGGCTTCCCCTTTCTTCTTCCTCCAGATCCGTCATTTCTCTCTCTCTCTCATATACACCGGCCAATCTTTTCGATGATTGGCCCCAAAAGCCGTCTATTTTCGATGATTTGACGGTGAAATCTGTGATGGTGAAGACGGAGGTTGAAGAAGGAGAGGGAGGTGGGGATTGGAGGAAGAGGAAGAGGAGGAAAATGGGGTGTAGTGAGCTGTAGTCTAATGGATTCTCCAAGTCATGAGGACGACGGAAATCAAGCTCCATAAAGGTGGAACTGAGTTCCGTGAAATAGATGTCAATGGTCGGCCATCTTGACGCATCTGTAAGGATTTCTTCATCAACTCGGACCTGTGAATCATCAAAAGCATCATGATACGTTCTTTGGTACACTAGAGTATTTTCGGCAGCATTGAATATCTTATTAATTTCCTTCTGAGATTTTTTGATCGCCATTCATGTTTGAATTTTCTGTTTTCAATCTATGATACTTTGTTCTCTTTTTTTTATTTCTTTTAGATGGATTATTATGTCTATAGAATATGTATTCATTCCTTTGTAATTGAAGGGGCAAGGGGGATTCTATTTCCTTGTCAAGAATAGGATTTTATAATTTATATAAGTTCTTGTTTATTCTGTTTTTTATTTGTTAGAAAAACAGAGAGAGAGAGATGAACAAGCATATGTCTTTTATATATAACAAGGGTAATTAAGTCTTTATCCAACTTAAGTAACAGAGTTATGACAGAAAACAGTTTTTCACTTCAACTCAAAAAGTTGAGTGTTTAAATGTAGCTTTACTGACTATAGATAGTTAAGTGGAAAATCGCTCAAATTCCAGGTGGTCATCTGAACTTAACCCTTAAATTTACAGGAAGGATGGAATTGATACCTAAAATGTAGAAATGTGTCAATTAGCTGAAATTGAGTTAAACCCACCTTGGCTTTACCTTATTGTTGAATGGGAATCAAAATTAAAGACCCACCAACCATAGCTAATAGCTAATTAAAACTAAGCTCACATGTATACCCATTTTTTTTACTATCATTATCATGACCTAACTATAGTCTATAGTTGGAATAAGGCAATCACATTTTTACACGGCCTTCTCACTTTCTGCAACTTTTTTTTTGGCTAAGTTCACTTTCTACATTTTTGAGTTGAATATGTGTTTGTTTTTCCTTTATATATATATATATATATATATATATATATATACACGGTTCGTCTCTTTAGCAAAATAAAAATAAACTGACTATAACGACGGATAAAATCATAGCGATAAAATCATCGCTATAGTCTGTTCATTTTTAATTCAATTCTTATAATTTGCTGGAGATAGTATGACTATGTGTGTGTGGGATCTGGATGGATGGATGGACAACAATAGTTTTTGGATATTGGGGCCCATACATCAGTGGGCCAGTCCCATCCTCCAAAAGTGAGATTTCACAATATTTTCTTGAATTCTTAATTTGCAGGCTTCGATCTACTGAAAGTACTTGATTCTTTATAAACAATTTCCACATTCTTTATTAGTGCTTTTTGTCAATCTCTTTACAACTCTCATCTCTCCTTTTCTCTCTCTCTCTCTCTCTCTCTCTCTCTCTCTCTCTCTCTCTCAAGCTAAGCTTAAATATTAAGTACTCGGTACTGCCGTACTGGTCAGTATATATATAACTAACAAGACCAGCTTTATATATATATATATATATATATATATATATATATATATATATCTCTTCAAAACCCTTAATTTGTAACATTAATAGATAGGATATATAGGTATTTAGACTTGATATTTGGGGATTAATACATAAAAAAGATTGATGGGTTTTTCTGATCAATCTCCGAGCCCGCCTCACTTGTACTCCCAAGCACTTCAACTTAAACTTTACCAGGCATTTATATTCTCAATTCCAATCCTCTTCTCAATAATATTGTTTCTGTTGTTCTACTTGTTCTACCTAAAGAAAAGAGCTGCAGCTTCTACCCTCTCATCACATCCTCCTCCAATACTACCAACATCTTCTAATCAACCAACTCAAATATACATGTCCTCGGTTACTCTCTCTCTCTCTCTCCCTCCCTCCCTCCTAGTTCTCTTTACATATATATACACATATAGCCATATATATATATATGGCTATATGTATATGCACAATTTGTTCTACATGCTTTTTTTGACTATAAATGACGGTTCATTCGTCATCGTATATCAAAATAATTATAACGACGGATGAATCGTCACTATAGCCTCAAAAAACCGTCGCGTTCGTCATATATATATATATATATATATATATATATATATATGTAAAATAGCTCCTCCCTTTAAAAATGAGAGTTGTAGTTTTAACTTTTTTTCTGCATGCTTAGATTTTTTAAACGTTATTTCTTGTTATTGGTTTTACTCTTTAATTTTAATATATTAGTTTTAGTGTATCTTAGCAACACATAAGAATTAATTAGTCGAATAGAAATTTTAATTTTGGATAGAGCTCTTGGGGCCTGGAGAATATATATATATATATATATATATATATGGATTCCATCCACGATGAATTTGTTGTTGGGAAGAACCTTTTTTGGCCACCGCTACATGCACTGCAAGCACTTTTATGCAATTTTTTTTTTTTTTATAAGCCGTTATAACCTCAGAGGCAATTTGGTCAAAAATGGGTTCTTTCTAACAACCTGTTCTTTGTGGATGGAATCCCTATATATATATATATATATATATATAAAGGATTTTCCCAGCTTTTTAATTTCCAGAATGAGTTGTTTTTTAACCTTCCATGCTTTTCTTGATTCATTTACAGGTATGTGAAGCGGGGTTGAAAGGAGATCTGAAAGACAAGCTTCTTACAATAGTGTTTGATGAAGATAATAGGACAAGGGATTCGGTGTAAGTTTTCTTACATTTCTCAAATTCACTAAACTTAAAAAAATAAAAAATAAAAAAAATAAGTCAATTTCACTAAAACGTCCATATAGTCATATATAGAACCGATCAGGTGAGGATTTCACTTCTTTGTTAAAATCGGACCTTTTTTTTTTTTTTTTTTTTTAAAACAACTAAAAAAAATATTTAATATTTTATGGAACTGATATTTTTCCATAATATAATGTTTTTTAGGCGTGATTTGAATACATATATCAAAAATTGTGGTACGATCACATGCATTTGTCATGCACTGCTTTTTGTTATACATATCCAAATCACATCCAAAACATTGTATTATAAAAAAATTTCAATTCCATAAAATATTAAACTTTTTTTTTAGTTATTTAAAAAAAAAAAAACCAAAAAAAACCAAAAAAAAAAGGTCCTCATTTTAACAAAGTAAGGGAGTCCTTACCTGATCCTGACACATATATATATATATATATATATTAAAAAAAAAATTCTAGCGAATCAAAAGTGAATCGGTTAAAAAAAATTCTAGCGAATCAAAAGTGAATCGGTTATAGCGACAATTTTTTTCGTCGTTACAGTCGGTTTGTTGTTTAAGATCATTCGCTGAAGAAAAGGACCGTGTGTATATATTTTGTGAAAAGTGCTTTTGAATTATGAGCATAAAGAAAGTAGAATAAATAAAAGGAGACCGATGGAGTGGTATTAATCGATCGGTATGTATTAAAGGGTATATATGCTCCATCAACAACATCATTAAATAATTAGTAGTGTAGTATATATAAAGATAAAGTTGGAGACGGTACGTACGTACTTGGGCACTTTTGGTTCAACCTGAAAACAGATTTCTGGTCTCTCTATAATATAATTGTTGTTTGCATTAATTAATTTTCTGATAAAGTAAGTTTACTTGGAAATTAAATATATTAATATCGATCATATATAAAAGTAACTAGCTAGTCTTATTAATTTGTTGTATAATTAATTTAATTACATAAAAAGAGTCATCTTCTTTTTATTAATAGTAATAAGAAATAATAACATAATATATATATATATATATATATAATTGGATTGGATTGGATTGGATTTGAATTAAGATGCATGCATGCATGGATGCAGATGTTGCGTTTGCTTGGGAGAATTCTTGATGAAAGAAGAGTTGGTTGAAGTTCCGTCATGCAAGCACGTGTTCCATGTGGAGTGCATTCACCATTGGCTTCGCTCAAACACCACTTGTCCACTCTGTAGATGCTCCGCCGTCGTCGTCGTACCTGACACTGCTACTACTACCAAACTTGTCCTTCCGCCGCTACTCATCAATATTACTCCTCAATTACTATCAAATTATACCAATGAACCAACCGGAGGAGGTTCATCAAGTAATAGTAGTACTAATGCATGTTTAATGGTCTCCCATATATGAAATGAAATGGAGCTTTTGCATATCCAAGATTACCAACAACTTTTCCATCTTAAAATTATTAATTTCAAATACAAATTGCCGCTTCTTCTTATATATGAAATGCGTGATTAATTGTGTGGGCTGGCCGAATTATATGATGGGCCATGGAATTATTTTAACCCATGTAGGAACCCTTTTTAATTTGGTATTTGAATATTTTAAAGAATTAAAGATTTCTAATTATTAAAAAATTGTGAAATCACTATAAATACAAGAATTTACCATGACCACACTCATTATTACATTAAGCCTTTATTGTTAAAATTTCGTTAAAAATAAGTTATTTCATTTATTTCTTCAAATGACATGCGTCAGACTTATTTCCGACATAATATTCCGTCTGACATAATTCCGTTGACCATAGCTTAACACCGACAAAAATTCGTCAGAAATACGTTCGCCGGGCATAGCCTACTCCCAACAAAATTCTCGACGGATTTATCTTATAAGAGACTTATTTTCAACGGAATGGCCAAAAAAATATGTTATCGGAATTAAATTATTTATAACGGAATATATTTAATTTTGACAAAATATTCTATCCACAATAGACGTTTTTCTTGTAGTGGTAAACATACATGCATACATGAGTATATATTATTTTCCTAATTAATAAGTTGTTGTGATCCATCTTCTTTCTACTTGTATAAAAATATTTTGAGATCGATCAAGTTAGTCTGCAAACAAAATCTATATTAGAATATTTGTATGGAGCTTCAATTTGTTAGTACTGTGTCAATTTGTTCTAGTATTAGATTTTCAAAACTAAAATATGTTATCAAAACTAACCATATTAAAAGGATATTAATGTTTAAATTTATCATAAATTGCTAAGTTTAATATGAGTAAAAATAATAAATTAGGGTCTCTCGACGAGCATCAAGGTTACAATAACTCACCATATTACCATAATTTCATATCCAATTATATATAATTGTGAAATATATATATCAATATATGAAATTAGACAATTTATGTCAATTTTTTTTATTATTAGTGATAAATTCACAAGGACTCTCTTATAATGTTAGGGGTCTCAAATTTTTGGTTTCAAAAATTGTCTCATATAATATGTCATCCTTACATTGTTTGGGTAATCTCATTTAATTTGTTATGCAATAAAATATTTAATATTATGTCATTTGAGACTTCTACCATTATTTCTTATAATTCTATCTAATCTCATATGTTTATATATTACATAATTATAATAAAATAATAAAATTCTTCTCACCTAATCCAAGTAATTTGGAAAGGGTCCATCCTTATTCCTTACTGGATTAAACATAAACGAGTTGTTGTTAAATAAAATAATAATAATAATTTATACTTTATATATAACAAGACAGTTGAAAATTTTATTCAAATTAATTTGGTTGGTCATTTTAAGAATAATTTAGTCATCATCTTATAATTCTTATAATTTTCAAGTACAAATTATATGATGATAATAATAATAATAATAATAATAATACAATAAATATAATTATAATTTCATATCTATATATACGTGGATGGATGAATCATCATATAAAATATTAATATCATCTTACTTATTTATTTATTTTTAATGTATTATATAATTATAAATATGATGTTAATACAAATTATCTTTAACATTATATATGTAATATTTGAATAAAAAATTATCAAAATTATATAAATTAATCCGTACTTCGGACGGTAGATCAAGCACATCATAGGAGGCCCGTATGAATTAATTATACTGCACCTCTCATTTTATTTTATGATATTAATAAAAGGTTCGTTCCATCTTTACGGCAGTGGCACAAAACATTTAATTTTTAATTTTTTTTAGTGTAATTAAAAAAGAGAACATATTTAATATTAATTTTTAATATGAAAAAATTGCTATGTATGTATGACATAAAATTTAAAATATTTTGAAAACATATTTATTGTATTATTTTTTTATTTTTTCAATAACGTTTATTTAATTTTTAATTGACACTAATACCCTTGGCAGGCAGGCCATCTTCCCCATTTCCGTCAGTCGTATCGATCTCAGAGACTCTCTGATGAAAATTCTAGTAGATTGATTGATAGAAAGAAAGAAAGATATAGAGAGAGAAATTAATGACGACGCAAGCTTATGGAGAGGAATGGTACTGGGACAAGAGATACGAACAAGAACCAGGTCCCTTCGATTGGTACCAAAAGTACCAATCTTTATCTCCAATTCTCCGCTTATACATTCCCAGAACTCCTCACCATTCAGCTCTCGTCGTTGGTTGCGGTAATTCCGGTATGCCCATTTCTTCCAATCCTTCGTATTCCATTAAGATCTTTCAATCCTTGCTTTTAGATTTCTCTGGTGAACAGAACAGTTAAGTTTTTGTGATAAGGAATTAATTATTAGTGTACCCATCTGCTTCCTTTTCTCCTTTTTCGTTTGTCACACTTTATTTGTTTGATCTGAGCCTGTTGTCTTCTAAAATGGTGATTTGGGTTCACCCGAATTGTGTGCGTGTGTGTGTTTAATTTATATATATATATATATATATATATATATATATATATATATATAGTTATATGTCTGTAGGTCATTATTTCCTCCTCTGGAGTCAATAAAATGTAGATTTTTGCTATTTATTTTAAAATGGGAGTTTAATTTACAAGTGTAAAATGCAGTATTGGGAGTACCAATCTTAATAAATGTGCAGTAATTTAAATGTGATGTGTTTGTGTTCGCAGCATTTAGCGAAGGCATGGTTGATGACGGTTATGAGGATGTTGTCAACATCGATATATCATCTGTGGTGATTGAAACAATGCAAAAGAGATACTCTAATCGTCCACAACTGAAATGTATCCATTGTTAATTTGTGATGCATATGTACTTAAACGTCTTCTTTTTAATATTGTGTCATAGCTTCTATTGTTGTTGCTATTTGTTTCTGTTATTTGATATGGCGGCTTCAATGGGTTGGACATTATGTAGAGCTAGTGAGGTTTGAGGTTTCAATAGCATGTACGCATATAATACACAACCAGGTACTGCGTAGTGCATTCTCGTTCTGTCACATCCTTAAGCCGTTTAATATTATAAGCATGAAAACAAAATTAAAAAGTGCAGTATCATCCCCATAGCTGTTCGCTTGGGTAGTGTCTTGTCACTCCCATTGGGGGGAGATGCAGGGTTTAGTCATAGTTGGGACTTGGGACACAGTTGTGAATGTGTTGGCGATCATACTACCTGAAGGGCAATGCACCACAAGAGGGTCTTAGAAGAAGATAAAACTGGCTAATTTTGAGGTCGATTGTGTTTGGTTCTTCCATCCAGTCAGCCACTTTTTGTGCTTTGTTAAAAGTTCTTCAATATCAAAATTCGCATAGTTAGGGAGTTATTTCCATAATCTCCATGCAGATATTAAAATGGATGTCCGTGATATGAGTGCATTTCAAACAGGTTCCTTTGATGCCGTTGTTGATAAAGGTACCTCTTTCACTCAATATCTTTCTTATTACTATAATCGCAAACCAGGTGCTAATATTTTCTGGTGTGCTGCTTCCAGGAACTCTGGACTCTCTTTTGGTGAGTTCTTTAATTTGTACTGTAGAAATTATTTGATAGATCTCATACTTATGGTGTAACTTTCTCTGCAGTGTGGACATAATTCACGAGAAAATGCTGTCAAGATGCTGGAGGAGGTTGAAAGGTATACTGGTACAACTGCATCTTTTCACATTTAATTCTACTGTTATAGAGTTACCTTTTCCTTTATGATATGTTCATTGAAGCAGTTGATGACAAACTATAGGGTCCTCAAGGCTAATGCAGTATACATTCTGATAACTATAACTTGTACTCTTTTCTAAGGAATAAGTTCTATTGTTGTTTTACTTTTTTCAGGTTTTTATTTTCCATGCTGCACATTTTTAATTGTTGGCTTTAATTAGTGTATTGGGGTGATGTAAAATGCGTTTGCTCTGAATGTTGCAGATTACATATGGTGCACCGACTTTCCGATTACGTTTGCTGAGAGATTCATGCTCTTGGTCTATAAAACTTCATGTGATAGGTTTGTTTAAACTTTAAAGTTCCTTGTTATTATTACTGAGTATCACGATTTTGTTTCTGCCTTGATTACAAATATATGCTGAATTATCACAGACCATTTGTTAGTAGAGGTTGCTCACTGATGAAGGCTATATTTTGCTAGTTGGACCATAATTTGTGTGATTTCATATTCTTCATTTGTAAATGTGATACCTAAATAATGATTTTATTGATCACCTGATTCTTTGGACTCTTTTGGCACATAGTTTTAATATCCGGCAAATGAAACCCACTAGTGGAAAAATAATGAAGGTGAAGAACATCCTTGTTGGTTTAGTCCATGGAGTTATCTGAACACCCCCCCTCCTCTATCCCTAGTATTTTATCTCCAGGGGGGAAAGAGAGTTTGAAACATAAAGAAAAACAGCATCTTCAGTATCAACTTGTTGGATTCTACAAATAAATATACTCTTAAACTGTTGGGAATTTATTTATCTTTATTCTTTTTTTTATATATACTAATCAGAGTAATAGCTGTGGGTAATCATTTTGGATGGACTGCAATCCAGATGGCTGCTAACACGTAGAGTCTGTTTGAACTTTGTGAACAATTTGGTAATTCATTCTAGAGTTAGGTCTTTGAATAACTCAAATAATATTCCATTTTGCCACCACATGCAGCAAAAACTTTGTTGGAATCAAGCTCAGAGCATCAGACATGGGAGTTGACCTCACCAGTTCCACTGGATGATGTTGGAACCGCAATCCTTGGAAAGAATTCGGATGTCCATTATATCTACGTTTGTATCAAGGTTAGTATAATATCTTCCAATATGTTATAATTATTTTCTTCATAATTTACCCGAATGTTGAGAGATCTTTTCATCAAAACACTCGGCTAAAAGATTGAGCTTCAATTTAACACGGTATTTTCCCCGATTTCAGGATGACTTTGGTGACCAGTCTTGAAGCAGTGAAACAATGCTGAAGAATTCTTTGTGCTCTATTTGAACCTTGATAGGCTTATATTGACAACTATTTTGGCCATAACTTGTCATTATTGTAACTGTCACAAGCTTTAATTATTTGTAATAATGTTTGTTCTTGGCTTTAAGTGTAATTGAACCAGTTACTATAATGGAAAAGGATTGATTTTTGTTTGTAAAAGGCATCTGAATTGAAGGATATTATCATTAGAGTTATTAATAACTCTAATTGACATTAAAAACAATAAATCTCATAATTAGTAGTAATATTTATAAAATTTATAATTGGATTGATAAAAACTAAATGTATTCATCTTTATATAGTATATTTTGGAACTATGTTAAAGAAATGGACATAGCATTGTACTGCAACAAAATTACACCAACAAAATACAATAGATTTATTTGAACAAATTTATTACAAAGGCTACCTCTCAAGATGGAGAATTGTCTTTTACAACCCCAACTATGAAGCATAATTACAAAAAATGACCTGCATATACAAACATCCAAAGATAGAGGTGGAAAAGAAATTTTAACAGAACTTGCACCAACAAGAAGAATTTATAATCACAAAAAAATGCCCTTGCCCTTAGAATTGTGCCTAACTTTAAAAGGACATACAAGTTCAATAAAACTCATGTTGTTATGCTTTTGGCCGTCTTTCTCCTAAACAGACTTCCAAATTTGAAGACAAAGCTGTAACCAAGTGACTGATCAGGATCTGGTGGTGCAACCGAAAAGCAATTACTTGTAGTCATATTCATAACATTATGGTCCGACTTCAGAAGATACTTTCAATCATCCTTCTTATGTAACCAATGTTAAGTAATTTGTGCCTTAAGTAACTGCTAGGAATCTAATTCAACTGAAAGCGTGGGAGGAATGGATATGAGCCTCAATAAGCTGTGAGATTAACTAAGCTTTGTGCTTCCTGTAAGCCATTGAAGTTTTGATAAATAGACAGGAATGGATAGGCAATCTGATTAAAGCATATATTTCTCATTTAATCACTCACCTAAACGTACTTTCAGTGCCACGTCCATACAGTTTGGTATGTGGGTGACTGCTCTCAGATTTGTAATACTGAGAAAGTTCATCATTGACGCGTAGAAGCTGCTTTTCTGAATTAGTTAACCGCTTGCTAAAATCAGTATTACTTGACCTCAACAAGCTATTCGTTTGCTGTTGAACTCTTGATTGGGTAGTTTGTGCTCCACACAGTTTCTTAACCATATCATCCAGTTCTGCAACCTTCCTTTGTAAATTGGTCTTGTCCACCTGTAGGAAACATAAAAGGAATTTTAACATAAGACCTTGATAGCAAATTAAGGAAACATTTGACTCACTAGAAGATGAAATAAAATCAAACATACAGATTAAGAAAAATAACAAGAAATGAACAGATTCAAACAAGTTAAGACCTTCAACATTTCATTTTGTGCAGTCAGCAACTGATCCCGCTCTTGTATTTGTTCAACAGTCATCTGAATGGCAAATATATCCACTTCTCTTCTATTTAATTCTAAAATGCATCTACAAAAGCATAAAATTCATAAAGACAAATGATAAATTATGAGAACCAAAGGTTACAGTCATGTTGTCAGTCAATATACTGATTCAGGCATTCAGCAATGTCATACATCTAGGTCAAGGAATGCTCCTGCAACATATAGATTATGCTAGCACAGCAAGGGCGAGGACCTGCCAGAATTATATAGATTCCCAAAGGAGATCTAGATAAGTTTAAGAAATACATTTTATGGAAAACATATTTTGAGAGTTGATTGTCCTCTGCAATGAGCAAATAAACTTTTCTCACCATTCACCTCGACCAATAATATGATATATATCACGGGCGGAACATGAACGGAGATGGTTACAGACTAATGCTTGTACTACTCTAAAAGACTAACAAAGCTATATACCAGTGACCAATTTAGTTCACTTAAACACCGTTCTCATTATATTAAGATTTAGGTCTGGGTAATTTATAGTTCCTCTCCATTTGGGGTTTTGGCAAGTGTTAACTACTTAATGGAACCTACACATACCTTCCACTTCTGGTTTAAAGCCAGTTAGCAGAATTACAAAAGAACGTGGCAAACAAAAGGTGTGACTTACCTCTCCCTTTCCTCAATCAAATCATTAATCTGGCTCCTCAGATTGAGAATCTCTTTCTCCTAGTTCATCAAGAAAAGATATATTATAGTGCTTAAAGTTAAAGCTATGACTGTAGATCAAAACATTTGAAAGGTACCATTGCTACGAATTCTTGTGTTTGTTGCTGAGCCTCCTGCACTAACTTCTGTAGTTGATACTGGTCCATCAAGTTCTACACCATCACCATATTACAAGAATTATGCACCAAAAAGAAAAACAGTTTACATTATTTATGTATATATGAGTCTGAACTTACTGCATAATTAGTCATGTCCAATTTGACACCAAGTAAATCCCGAATGACATCGTGTGTCATGCTTTCTGCTGCAGCCAGTCTAGTATTCAGCATACATACCTGATCCAGAAAATATAGCATTTCTTCATTACAAAATAACAGAACCACAGGATATGCATTCATTGGCCATTGAAGCATACATATATTATACACACACACACACACACCACATATATATATATATATATATAGAGAGAGAGAGAGAGAGATTTTACAAGAAGAATAAAGCAACAAAACTAATACTGAGAAGGAGAAAACAATCACCTTCAACATTGCCAAAACAAAAGTAAATTAAACATCATATATTAATCACTATAAGGCTCCAGACTTCAAGAAGAAATCTGTATGAGATATACGACTATTTACCTCTTTTTGCCGACTGGCCAGCAATGACTCTAGTTCTTCTACGCGAAGCCTGGCAATTGATAATTCCTGGTCTTTTTCCAAATTCATCTGCTGAACCAAACCTCCAATGCATCTGAACGGTGAGCTAGACCCTCGTGTCCTCGTTGAGCTTTTCTCTGTCTTCTCTAAAGTTGAGGCAACAGATGCCAAATTTGATGTATCTGTTTTAACTTCACGAACCATTTCCTCTAAGGTCTTGTACTGTTTGAAGAATGAGGATTAGCTATAATATACCAACGGAAAAAAACAGGCATACCCACTATATATTTTGCAAGTAAATCTACACGAAACACTGCGAAAAGAAACAAGCCCCTAATATTAGTAGTCAGCTGTTATGCTTTTTCCTGCTAATTAACACAACAGAGTACAAAATTTACATACCAGCAACTGGGTCCAGCTGGCTTGAATAAATTGACAAAATGAAAAGTATAGTTTACACATAAAGAAATCCATAATTTGTTTCTATTTTGAAAGGATTTTAGAGGTGTTTTTGTAATATAGTCAGCCAACTTCTCTGATATTTTACCTTTTGTTGGTACTGTGATGCCTGTGCTTCTGCATGCAGCACTAGTTCAGAGATGTACTCTTTGCATTGTTTGATCTGCAGGATATACCCAAGAATTTACGTTAGACAAGAGGAAAAGAAGGTGAGAAGAGCTACTGTACAACTGGAAACTTCTTATTTTATGGATATATCAATGGCTTCACCTCTTCTGCTTGTTCTACTATTTCCTTTTCAAGAGCTATTATCCGTTTATGTGCCTCATGAAGTTCCAGGGATCTATTATTCAATTTCCTGAGATACAACGATTCATTCATTCCACATTATAGTAAAAGCTTTTGACAAAGAAAGAATTTAGCGGTTCTGACCTTGAAAGTTGATCTTCCACTGGTCGCTCACCCGTTGAGTTTTCAGAATCCCTATTTTCAGTGAAATTTTCAACTGTTAATAGTCTTTGTCTCAGTGCTTGGAGTTCTAGTTCTGAGGAATCTCTTATTCTCCGATGTCTTTCTACCTCCTCTTCCATTTCATAGACCTTATAGAAGGAAAACAGTTTTGTGAAAAATAAGTAGGCCAAAAATGAGAAAAAGAAAAGGAGCCATGAATATGCATGCACATAGAAACATCACATGGCACCCAATTTAACTTGTGACGGACCTGAGAAGACCCCTTTTTTCAAAATTTTGGTTTCCCTACCTCGCCAGGAGAAAAGTATACGGGGAAAAGGGGGGGTAAGAAGAACCAGATAAGAAAAGCCGTTTTTTTATGATTATTTTCCAAAGAATACAGGACTTTCAAAGAAATGCTGGTCAAACTTACCTTTTTCTCTAATACATTTATGGTACACTCAAGCTCCTCAACCGAATGTTCTAAGATCTTAACTTCTTCTTCCTTTTGTTCTGCGTACATTTTACTTGCCTCCGACTCCTAGAAGAATAATTGCAAGTTAATATGTAGAAGTCCAGCAACTACCTGAGACCTGAAGAGTTCTTTATAGTAAATACCTGGCGGGCTTCAACAGCAATAGCTTCATTTTCATCTGCTAATGCATAGGCCATATCAAGCCTATCTTCTAAGGAGACAAGTTCTTCACGGAGTTGGTCTCTCTCACCAGTGACCCTCCTTAAATCATTCTCAATGTCTTCTATCGAAGAGAGTAACTGTTTCTCCGCTGAAGAAGCCATAAGAAGAATTTCATTCTCTAAAGTCTTGACAACCTCTCTTTGTTCTTCTAATTGCTCTTCAGCTTCTGACTTTTTGAAATAAAGATCCCTCAAAAGAACTTTGAACTCGGCATTTTGGTCGGACATAATATCTAATGTTCCTTTTGCCTTCTCTAAATCCGAATTTGAGGCTAGTAACGTAGATTCAGTATCAGCCAAGCGGCATTCAAGTTTTCTATTTTGAATCAGCAGATTATCAAGCTGACTGGTTTTCATTTGTAGATTGTGCCGACTTTGGCTCAAAGACGCAATTAAACTTTCAGTTTCAACTTTGAGATCCTTTGTTGTGGAGGCTGATTCTTGCAACAAGCTAAAATCAAACAGCAAACCTTTCAACAAAACTTCTTTCCTTCCCAGTTCTTTCTTTAGCCTCAAATTTTCCTTGATTGTATTGTCATGGGACAGGCCTGCCTCAACTGTTTCGGCAACTGCAGTTTGATCCCCTTCCTCTTCACCTTGCACACCCGAAATGCCCTTTTCACCTATCAAAGTCTTACACAAATGATTCATTACGCAGTCTTGATATCTGTCTGGATGAGGAGCAAGATCTTCATTAAGGCTTCTGAACATTTTGGAGTATACCCCTACACTACATTGATGGAGGACAAAAGAAGCAAATTCTTTCCCCATTGCTTCGGCGCAAATATCTTCCAAAGATGATTTTGAGAAGCAAATGTACCCCAGTATTTCCTTTCCCATCATTAAGGCGTCAGAATATAGTGCCTTGCACATTTCCTCTATCTCTCTTTGCATGTGCAGAAACGACCCTTTAAGCAAAGACATCAAGTTTGCTATTTCCATGAAACCGTAGTGGATCTGATCCTGCAGAATTTCATTCTCTCCATCTTTCAAATGAATTGAGGATTTCAGAAGTTCTATTTCTTCAATCAAGCTGGCTTTCTCTGCCATCAACTCTTTACCAGCTTGTTTCCACATACCAGTCAGCTGTCTTGAGTTTTCATTTGCTTTCAGTAATGTATTTAACATACAATCAGCTTCTTGCATGGTTGCACGAGCATCCTCAATTTTGTTAAAGAAGCTACTGGCCTGACTATCTTTCCCATCAGCAACAAACTGCAAATAGAAAGATGTTGTCAGGAAAGAAAAAGAAAAAAAATAGAAGAAATAAAGTGATCTATTCTCCAGTTTTCTGAAAGAAAACTCACTGAATATCAAAACGTAACAGCAGCAACTATTGCTTACTAACACATTCAAATTCAATTTCGTGAGGTGAGCCAACTATACAGGATTACAAGTTTAACATGAACTTTTACCTCCTTTGTATTGCAGCAGCCTGATTTAGCCTCACGTGTCACCAACACAGAAGGTCGAAGGACTCCACTCATCTTGGGCATTATGAACTGGTAACGTACATTGTATGCAACATTTTGATCTTTTCTATTCACTAAATGAGGTGATGATTCTGATAAACATATGCCTTCTCCAGCAGAGTGATCGCCAAATACTCCCTCATTGAAAAGTGCAGCTAATTGAACATTCAACTTAACGACGGCATCATATACCATTCTGAATTCCTTCCTCAAGCAAAAAATTGCTGTTTTCTTGTCTCTCAAATTTTTGATGAGCTGTTCCGGCAGCTCTGATTCTTGAGAAGAGGAAAAAACTGAGACTCCTTTAAACTCTACACCCAAACTTTGTTCAGTTAACTTTACAGGGGACTCGTAGCAGCCATTAGGTGAAGATTCATCTAATCCTGGAGCAGTGCTTTCAGCTGAAAGATTAGAATCAGGAGTTGATGAATCAGTTGTCCAGCCATCTACTTCTAGTAAAGCTTCAGCTGCAGCTGGGCAACCATACATATCTATTATAGTGTTCGTATAGGATTTTGTAGTACTCAGTCTATCATTTATTTTAACAAGTTCATCAATTATCTGAAGTAGCATTTTGTGTTTATTTTCATCCTTCGAAGATTCAGTGATAAGTTGAACATTTCTGCAATTTTCTTTGAGCTCCACACAGTTCTTTTTCATTTCGTGAATAGCTTGCACAAATTCTTGAATCATCTCCCTGTATAGAGAAACTGCTTTCTGAATGTCAGTTTGAAGGGATGACAAATACATTTCTGCATTAGCAAAAGACACATTAAAAGCACTCTCAGTCTTTAGATGTCCTAGCCTTGCCAACTCAATTTGGATCTCAGTATTTTCCAGTAGGACAGCATGTTTAATCTCTATTGTCTGGTTGGTTTCTTTTCTTAAAGAATCTTCTTCAGCATTTTCTATAAGAGCAACCTTCATATTATCAGCTAGCCTGTTCACAGCCAAGAAGGCAGCATTAGCACGTTTATTTGCTTCAGTGACTCTATCTTCCTTGCCTGTGAATTTGTTCCCAAAAAACTCTATCATATTGATTGTGTCATCCAAGATCGTAGTCAACTGAACTGCTTCTTTAGTGCTTGTATCATTTTCTAGCTGCTGAACTTCAGTCAAAACCATTGCTGCACCCTTCAAGGAATTCAATTTCCACTCCATCTGCAATACTGTCTTTCTTGCGTCTTCCAGGCTCTTTTCTAATAGCTGGATTGTTTCTTCTTTCTCCACACAAAGTTTAGCAGCCTTTTCAACATGTTCACGTATCCCAACATTGACATGAGGAAATGAACCAGCAATATATTCTATTTGGCCAGATGCATCTCTGAGGGATTTAGAACCATCCAAAAGGAAGCTTGTTAGCTCCAAACTTGCCTTTTCCCACTCTGCATGTACCTCCCTTATTTCATCCTCTTTAGCTGCAACTTTGACTCTCAATCTGTCATTTTCTTCAGCCAAGGAACATAATCTCTCCTGAAGTTCTAACTGAAGAGCAGCCACCTCTTCCTGTAAATGAAGAATTGTTTTAGTTGTTTCCATTTCGACCTCCTCACGAATTAATTCAGTTTCGTGATTCTTTGATAACTCTGATGCACGATTCTCTAGATATTGGCTACTAAATAATTGGGCCTCCTCAAGATCCTTATTCATCTTGTCCAACTTGACTTGCAAATCTGTAGTGCTGATGATGTCTTTGTTGCCTTCCGTCGAAAGAGCCAGATTTTGATTTACACCATCTCTTTGCGTATAGCTGTCAGCAAGTGTAACCATGGCTTCTTTTTCTACCTTGTCCCTATTGCTTAAAGTTTCTATTAATTTGTGATTTTCCTCCCGCACCAACCGTAGCTCTTCAATTAGGCAGACCTGCTCAGTTTCTAAGGCTTCCAACAAGATCTTTGCATCCATAAGCTCTTTCAAAATATTACTAGACTGTGAAAATAAGAGGGCACCAATCTCATGACCACTTTTATTCTGTTGAACCCCATCCTCCTGCTGGTTAGAAGACAACATCTGATCTCCTGAATCGCTTTTGATTGATATGGTTTCAGCCTGAAAGAAAATGAACTACTTACTACCAAAAACCAAGATTAAAAAATTGACTTGTGGAATCTACATCATTGTTTTTCAGCAAGTGACTTGTCGCTAGCATCTTGTTGGGCTATCAGTTGCTCCAAAAGCTTAAGCTTGGACTAAACAATGTCATCAAGTTCTCAACATCTTACTTTGTGGCAAGTCCCTCTTTCACATGGACAGATAAACACACAAACAAATATACCAGACACACTAATCAATTGAGGTAATAAATGCTCAAGGAACTTGAACCCAAGACTTTACTGGATCAAAGTTTTGATTTCACGTAATCTACCAGTTATTTAAAAGGCTTTGGAGAATATGCCCAGGAAGATGTACCAGGCTCTGAACAATCATAATCCCAGTGATTTGCAGGAAATTGATCCTTTTTCTAATAAATAAACAGTCAACAAAACCATCAGGAAATTGATTAATTTTTATAATTGAAGAAAAAAGGTAAAGGTGTTTTTGTCTGTATGCACACATACATGGCTAATAAGAATTAACTGGGCCACGCACGCTTTGCCTGTATGCACACATATAACATGGCTGTGGCAATGGTACAAAAAAAACAATGTAGTTTAGTGATTCACTAATGGTAATTTTGTCATTTCACTAATGACAGTTTTGTTATTTTGCCACTTAATTAATCAAAATTACTTCATTTTGTGTCATTGCCACAGCTTTGGTAGCCACAGCCAACTAGCTGTGGCAACCACAGTCAACTTCTTCCATATATAGACTTCTACATGCAATTGCATCTCAGAAATTAATTTCAGGAAGAAAAAAAAAAGTGAATTCCAATTAGGGTTAATTACATATTAAATCCCAAAGTATACACCCTTTTACCATTTGTACCCTGATGTTTAAACGCTCCCATCCCGCTACCCCAAGTACAGTTAAGTAAGCATAACTGACCCTTTTGTAATTTTCGGCAATTTAAATTGTGACACATGGCCATTTTTCTGCTAGCAAGATGACCAAACGGGTTAGTTAGGCTTACTTAATGGTACTTGGGGTAGCGAGATGAGAGCGTTTAAACATCAAGGTACGAATGGTAAAAGAGTGTATACTTCGGGGTCTAATATGCAATTAACTCTTCTAATTATTTACTGCACAAAAACAGAATAATGCAACAACTTGAAGGTTGTGAACTTCTCATAAGATAGATTTGAAAAAATATGGTCAGGAGTAGACCAAAACACAACTAGCTTTAATTCACAAGCTCAAGCCAGAAGAAATCAGTGAAAGATACAATAGTGTTTGTGTGATGTAAGCCTTAATATGGAAATTGGAAAACAAGAAATGAAATAGGTTAGTATATTGTCTCACCAACATCTTTTTATGGATTCCTTTTGGTTCTTTTGGATCCTTGGATAAGTAACCTGTAATCTGGAAAGGATTCAAAAGATGTAAACAACTTGACAGAAATTAATCCACCTCAACCTATTAATGAAAAGTAGTTCACAAACTATTCGCATTTAGTACCGAGTGAACTGCAGCTTGGTCTTGGTTCATATATTGTCTCACTTTACTTTGTGATTCCTCAAGTTCACTGCACACAAAAAATGTGTAAGAGGCAAATAGTGAGTCTAGCTGGTCATGCTAAACTCAGAATCTCTCTTAAACCATTAGAAGGATACTGGAGTACTTATATGTCACATAGAAGACCAAGGAAAATTCTCTGGTCAATTAGTTAAAGTGAATGGAGAGAGTTACTATAAGATGAAGACCACTGCAAAACTCAATATATATATATATATATATATATATATATATATATATATATATATATATATATATATATATATATATACTATTTATAATCTAGGTTACACAGACTATTCACTTTGCCATAAAGTACCCATGTCCGACACTTGGACAAGGGTATGGATACTGAACACTTCATTTTAGTGTAAAAATGACAAAATTGAGGAGTACCCGTTCGGACTCTTCAAAATACCGTGTCCAACCGGACACTCCATCCGAGTCCATGTAACATACTTTATAATACAAAAAGGTGAGAAAGGAACCCAGCTTGCAAGCCTTGGCATAGAAAGTGGTAAATTAAAGACGGTAGCCACTTGCAGAATTCGATGAAAGAAGATCAGAAAATTGATTCAGTTAAACATACCAAATAAGTTTGGCATTCATGTTTTTGCATTCTTCTAACTCCTTTACAGCACCGTTATCCTGCAATTTCCGAATTTTGTAGTTTAAAGGTGGGGCAACTACAAAAATCAGATGAAGCAAGCAGTATCTACCAGTATCTACCTGCTCTTGTCTTCTTGAATGGAATTTATATTGATCATAGTTTTCTTGAGCCTCAAGTGTTTCCAAAAGCTTCACATAAAAATTTCCAACATGGTGTGGATGAAAATATTTCTGGAGATGTAATTTAGTAGAAAGAGAAGAGGATTTTTATGTACCTTGTCACGCAACTCTGAAACTTCAGCCAGCAGTGTTTCTCGCTCTCCTTGCTCATAGAAATCTTGAAACCTGACAGCAATAACGAGTGAAATCAGAAAATGAAAGAAGATCATTATTTGAATACTGAGAGGATTGATTTATTAAATTTACGATCTGAGTTGCTCAAGGAGTCTTATATTCTCTAATGCAAATCGTGTCAATTCTGGATTCCTATCGCTTCTTGCTCGAAGCAACTCAATCTCCTCAATTAAAGCTTGATTTTCATCCATGAGATACTTGTCCACAGAGACTAAACCGTCTGCAAGTAATTCCAAGCGTTTAATTTTTTCTTCATAACCCCTTAGCATCATTTTAGTACGCTGAGCATCTTCTTCTCTTTGTTGTGCCTGAATGGATTCCAACTGTAAATGAATGATCCAATACCAATGTTTGTGCAAATATAAATTGCTTTACAAATTTTAACACTAGATGTTATTCATGGCTATGACAAGAATTAGTTGAAAAGAATATGGAACATATTATCTTAACCAGACATACCAAACGGTTCATTTGTGCAACTTCGGCCTCTAATCTCATGACTTCCGTCTCAGCAAACTTCTCTCTCCTCAAAGAACCAACTAAAGTAGCATCCAAGCATTTCATCTGCATATTTGAATTAGCACATGAATACATTATACAATATATGGTCCTGAGCAACAACCTATCAATTTGACAGAACTACCAGTTACCTTCCTTTTTTGGCCATATGGAATATTATGATCATCATACATATCACTTTCCCCTGAGGAGTCATCTCTCTCAGAAAAATCACCTAAAGATTTTTGAAAACTAGGGATAAAATGTGAAAGAAATCTTGAATAGTTATGAGTCTTCATCATACAGGACAGCTGACCCTGTTTAAATAAGTGTCTCAGTGCCACATGCTTGACGTATCATTAATTAAACTTACACAAATCTGTAACTTTAATACCTTTAATTGTTGGATTTGACGCTGCAGAGCTATAACATCACCTGAAGCATCTTCATTAACTTTAGCCTAGGAAATTACAAGGAAATTAGTTAGAAAGATTTGAAAGCATATGTAATATCCAACTTGCTTTGGAACAGACATATATGAGTTGAGAGTTTCTACATTATTCTGAATAAGTTTGGCACGCTGAGCAAACTTCAAAGTGCTTAATGTTTCACTTGCTGAACTGCAGAGAAATAAAATATCAACCACTAAAAATGAAGATACTGCAATATAAAATAATAGAAAATTAATATGATAATACGTAGAAACTGACCAAATAGATGGGCTGATATTTGCAATAATTGTTGTTTTTGAGTTGCCACCAAGAGAATCCTGTACCAGAGTGGGGAGAAGAACACTGGATTTGAGCGAAATAAGGAAATATAGAAAAAGTATCGATAGCTTGTAAATCTTCTTGCTTTAATTATCTGACCTGAAGAAGAAATGTAAGCCTAGAGTCTCTGTAGGGTACATGTCTATGCTTCCCATGTGCTACATCCACTAAAGACATTATCACCAGACTACAACCAAAAAAATAGTCTTAACATTCAAAAAACAAAGTGTGATATCCAAAACACTCATTTCTTGTATCAAATGCCTCCAAAACTATTTATGTGTTATTAAATACTTGAAAAAGTAAACCAGCTCAGGTAACACTGCTTTATATTATTTTATTGATTATTGTGATTCAATACTCTTTTCAAGGATCCATAAAAAAATAAACTCTTTCAAGATTTTCAATATCTTGTTGAAAATAAGAATAAAAGATATAGATTAAAAAATAAAGAGGATGATCAATATCAGAAAGTAGATTTCAGATGTTTATAATGCCAAAAAAGAAACAAAGATAGGGTAAAGAACCAAGATTGTTTCTTGCAATTATTTTCCTTTGGGTGGGCTGTACTGCTGTAAAATGAACCAAGTTATTTTAGCTTGGCTCATTTAAAGCTCATTAAGGATTGACGTGTAAGCTAAAGCCTAAATTAGTCAATATTGATCACATTTTTGAGTTTGTTAATTCAACAAGCTCGGCTCGTTTAACCAATTAACAGTGTAAAACAATATAAGCAATCAAGCTATTTAATATTGGCCCAATCTAAGGCTTGTTAGATATTGGCTAGTTTCATCAACAAGTAAACTTGAACTCTAATTTGGGCTTGCTTCTATAACCTGCTGAGCTTGAGTAACTCAAAGCTCGGCTCAACTGGGTTCATTTACATTCCTGTTTTTCGAAATAGCTGCCCTTAAATAGGATGATAAGTATAATTAATCAGCTAATTCATTGTAGAACAGGAATAATATAATAAGAATCTAACCTAAAGGTCTATAACCTCAACAAAAAATTTATAAGAACTTGTAGATGGCATACTATCAAATCTTAGAACTCACAAGTTAGTAAAATGAATTCAACTGGAAACTGCTTTTTAACTTAATTTCCAAGTTTTATGGAAGGAGTTTATATGTAACCACTCACCAGTCCTAGAGCTTTATTTTATTGGTATAGTTCCAAGCAGCAGAATATTTTTTAAATTAAAAAGTGTATATGTTATCATATATTATCAATTAACTAATTGAATTTTAATTTTTTAGACAACCTATGGTTTAATCCAAAAATCTGCTTTCATAGCATTCTCAATATTCCTAGCTAGAAGCAGTCTTTATCAATATCGTCTCCAGTTCTCCCTGCTTACTTCCCTTCACCTTAACAAGTCAATTTACACATTCTCATGAAAAACCTTTAACAGCATTATCTCCAGTTCACTCTTTTTCTCACCCTCGATTTTGAGAAAACTTATAACAGAGTTGGTTCTCATCTGTGGATGGTCTGACATGCAATGAGAATAAATAAAATCTGTATAAAGCGAAAAAAGCACAAGTAATGGCAATCCCTCCAAAGCAGGTAGTGATGCAGAGCAGCAGAGCAACCAAAAAGGAAAACAGGTGGATGATCTGTTTACCCAAGAGTTGATAGAGATTTGTTTATATTTGCTGCTTCTTTCAGACGGTCTCCTTCTGCTCCAGAACTCTTCTGCCTAACAAAATGAACAATATCAGTTAAAAATAGAAGCAGAATAACTTGAGATGGTTAATCACGATACCAAAAAATTACCTTTCTGAACCTGCTAGATCTACTAGATTTAACCTTCCAAACCTAAGGTGGGTCATGGAATCTTTTTCCCAATGGCTTTCAATGATGCATGTAAAAACACTATGGGATCGACTACTCTCACTATTCATATTAGTTGCTGCCATTTTCCTATTTGCGGCACCCTATTAAGATAAAACATGTCAGGTGTATTTACATTTACCATGTGATAAAAATGTAAAAGATCACCATTAAGTCACACCTGTAACAACAGCTTGAGAACGTCACTAACAGTTCTGACGTTGTATTCCATAAGATTTTCAACATATACCCCTTTCTTCAAGTCTTCTCTCAGCTATAACATGAAAAAGAAACTCAATAACTCATAATCCATAAAATACGACATAAATGCAGCATATATCAATGAACCACAAATTACTTGAAGATTTGTTGATGAAGACTCTAGGAGGTCTGTTATCTGCTCATTATATATCTCTAAAAAGGAGCATTTGCAGCTGTACTTTAGTCTTTCATCTCTTCTGTTCTCCTCTTCCTACAAGCAATTTTTAAGATCAAAGACATTTTAACCACTAACAAGTTGAATAGCATACGAAAGATTTATCAGTAATATACTCATACAACCCACTGAGGATAACACCTATGTCAGACCTCTTCAATTCTCATGAACAAATATTCAAATACACGAGGAGTGATCCCACAATCTTTGTTGAGCTTTCCATCCATCTGACCAATATCACCCATCATGGTGTATGTTTTCCCACTACCTGTCTGCAGCATAACGTCCAGACCTCAAAGTTTATCCCATAATACCTCACAACCATATAACGATTAACAACAAAAGACTTCAAGTCTTCAGCCATACCTGACCATAAGCAAACATGCAGCTGTTGTACCCAGACATGCAATTATCCACCATGGGTAAACCAGCAACCCTGAACAGCTTTTCCTGTACAAAAATCAATGCAATGACCCATACCAGAAAATGTTTGTAACCAATTTTGTTTTTTATTAGAAGTGCAAATATCATAATTGCTTTTAAGGACTACTATATCTTGTTTAATTTCTTCAATTTTGCAAAGGAAAAAAACATTGTATAGTTTCATTGTTAGGAATAAAACCTAAACACATAAACAATATACACAAATCTGTGTGTTTAAGTATGTATGTGTATGGATATTGTAATTCGAAGGTAAGCAATTTAATTAGTTCAACATCATAGCAAACATACACATGCAAAAACATATCAGAACATATTATAAAGAAGAGCATAAAGTGGCACCTGGGATATTGTTTCACAAGCAATATGATCAAAAGTAAACCTAAGTTCAGGATGGCCAAGCCATATCAAGCTTTGTGGACTCTCCTGCCTCAAGCATTGACCATGCCCTAGTGATACCTTCTCTGTACTACTTATAGGTCTAATTCGTATCAAAGTCTGTATAAACAAACAACATATCAAAATCTAAGAAACTAACAACAGCAAAAGTTATTAGAAGTAACGAACGAAAAGATCAGAAAAATAAAATAAAATACCTGCACATTGTGATCATTCCAAAATGAAGGATCTTCCTCAAGCTCAAAATGTGTAATTTCAGCTGGAATTTCAGAATTCCCAACTGAAAGCCCTCTGGAAACTCTAGAAGAGCTTCCTCCTTTTTCTCCAGTATACAGTAGAGCCCTAGGCCCAGTGCTCGGCCCCAATGCACCAATACTAGAAACCCTCCTTGCCGGAGTACTATGCGAGGAATTGGGTTCCGACTGTGTTTTTCCTCTATTAGAAACCCTAGAAATTTCATGATTGGATCCCACATTTCCAGCTCTCTTGCTCAGTGTTATCAGCTGATGATGATTATCAGCACCCTCAAATTTTCCATCCAACGACCGAATGGCTCTGACAGCTTCGAGCTTGGAATCATTATCAAGCTCGTGATTTAAATATTGAGATGGGTCTGGTATGGAGTTCAGTGGCGTCCTTGGAGGAGGGAAATTGATTGTATTCGATAAATTTTCAAATTCATTTTCGTTTCCTTCGGATTGAGGGTTTTTTGAAGGGTTTCGAGATGTAAATCGAAGAGAAGAGTTGTCTTTTGACATTTTTGAGCTGAATAAACGCTTAAAAGATAAATGAAATTTAGGGTTTGGGATAAGTTGATGGGATGATGATGAAGTGATTATTGTTTTGCATGTTTCGAGATTTGAGGTTTAAAGTAAGGAAGTGACGAAATCTTCAGCTTGAAAGCTGCAAACACAAAGATAGAAAGAACAGTGGAAGTGGAACAAGTGAACAAGATACTAGTATACTACCATATATAAGCCCGCTTGTTTTTCAAATTCAAATAGATGCTATATTCTGTCTTGGCAAAATGCACTTTTAGTAGGGTTTTAAGCAATTAGTCCTTGTATTTTTAAAATATTTAATTATTAGCCCACTGTACTTTTTTAAAAAATTCAATCAACTCATTCCTGTCCAATTTAACTAACAGACGTCTAAAAATATCATACGTAATTTTTTTGAATGTATTTGCTGACTGGGCGAGAGGAAACTTGGTTATCCTACTTGGCTTTTTTTCTTTTTCTTTTATCTTTTTTTCAAATAATACAAATAATATATCAAATTTTTTGTATCAATAAAATCTAGTACAACATTATATTAATTTCTAAAAAATTAAAAAAAAAAATCATTAATTATGTGACAAAAAAATATTAAAATAATAATAAAATTAAAATAAATATTTTAATTCATTTTCTTTATTTGTATTGTTTTCCTTATCTCTTTTCCTTTCTTTTAATAATTATTTTTATTTTAAAAATTAATACTAATATATATATTAATGATATAAAAAAAGGTAAGTACATAATTAACATAAAATAGAAAATTTGATACAATTAGCAAAAATTAGTTAAACAAATGACATAAAAATTAAAATTAATTATACAATCAAAATCACATTATTTTTTTATAATTCAAAAAATCATTATTTTCTGATGTGGCAACACAAAATAAATAAATAAGCCTAAAAAACAATAAATAAATAAGACCATAATAAAACAATAAATAAAAATTCAATTTTGTCATGTACAATACATGTTGACTTTATATTTGACGGTATAAGATCACATTTTTTTTTGAACTTTTTAGACAAAAAAGAAATAATGTAAATTACAAACATAAATAAATAAAACATTATTTATCCTCATTTTTTCCTAAATAATTTTATATCCCTCTATCTGTTCAATAGTTTTATTTCTGCAGAATTGGCTATGTAAATCTAGTCTCTCTATTTATAATGAAATGGCGACATCGGCTTTCAAATCAACTACCAAGAGAACGCGAGGGGAAATTTGAGCCACTGATTGAGGTCGGGGGTCGAAGATGTGGAGGTGGGATGGGGAGACGTGTGGCGGTGGGGAGGGGTGGAGGCGAACCAAGAAAGCACAGATCATCTTGAGATGAAATTTGGTGAATGAGAAGGAGGAGAGGGTTTGGTTGAAGAATTTGCAGACGAATTTGGAGGTGGCGATTTGGCGAAGGGGGAGGTGAGAGAAGATCCGGTGGAGGGTGTCTCGGGGTAGACAGTAGATGGGCAGGGAATCCATTGGAGGCAGAGCAGGGATCGGAAATAGGGAGTTTTGTTGAAGTGAGGGAAAAATGGAGAGACCTTGGTGAGATTAACTGTGACGCCCCCAAAATAGGTCTAATCCATCCAACCTATTCTGAGTCGCCAAATACATGGTACAGAAAATAACTATAACTTTATTACTACAATTATCGTGCAAAATATAACAACACATATACTGTGAGTTTTAATACCAACTATGACTCATGTCCCAACTATGGACAACACCTCACAGTGATACCTTACATAAAGGTACAATCGTGAACTGTTTTAGAAATTAAAATCTTTGGGAAGTGCTCAAGGAAACCTTCGTACATGGGAGGCCATGCGTCTAGGTTATGATAGATATCATATGCCCACAGAATTATCCTTGGTTGACCCAATAGACCCCAAAGAAAAACGAGAAGATTACTATCATCTTCTTTCCAATGGTGAGTCTTTTTGACATATAACTATCTCCACCGTCTGCAATTGAACATTATACTTCAACCAAACTCCAAGATCATATAAGTAGTGCTCGTAGATATACTCAGCGAGTGGATTTGCATAACCCTGTCTTATGATAACGCGAGGTTGTATGTCATTAGACATCTTGTATGATAGTGATAAAACACCCTTCCAAAGTTGAGTTCGCCTCACCCTATTGTTGTTCACCAAAATCAATTATTAAGTGACGTATAATATACGACACACACATCTTAGGTCCTCAATACAATTATATATTGTATGTCATGCTTGCCGCTTTATAATGTGTTGATAAACTTTGATGGATTCGAACCATCACATTATTCCCTGTTATTCTCGCTTTCGACCAAATTTATACTCTTTATTACACGAAAAGGAATTGTGAAGCAAAAAGGTGAGCACAACTAGCTTCGATAAAGAATATTATGACTAAAGATAATTACATTATCAATAGATTTCATCGATAATAAATCGGAGATTTAGAACATATGGTAGATAATAAAACTTTTCAACCATAGTTGCGGTGAACGAAGCGAATCCATTACTGAGAGTCAAATAGACTATAAAATCTATTATCTTCTCACGTTAAAAGTCTACCAACAATGTTTTATCTCTGTAACATCAATCAACAGTTCCTTTCCACAATCATATGAATAACTCATAATCATAATTGTGATTCTAAATTCCTCTTCGCATCCAAGACGAAGATAATTTTCATCACATGTCTTTACCTGAAACATCAAAGATCATGGTTTATACCAAATCACAGTTCTTGTTCATGATCATACTAATAAATTCATCTTTGCACCACGGGCCAAAGATATTCATCAACAGTTCATCTTTGCACTACATGCCAAAGATATTCAACAACAAGTCATTTTTGCACTACATGCCAAAAATTTTCAACAACGGGTCATCTTTACACTACTTTTACCAAAGATATTCATCAATAATTGATCTTTTGACTGGTAGCCAGATATTCATATCTCAAAGAAATACATAATCATTTCGAAATTTATATAAACCATAATTATAACCATATATGTTGATCAATTCACCTTTCAGACTTAAGCTAAAGATATTCAATTATAAATTCAATGGTCACGATCATACCAATCAACAATTCAACTTTGCACCATCTTGGCAAAGAGAACCTATAGTCACGATCATACCAATAATCTATCCATTTTTACACTCAAGTCAAAGAGAAATATCATCATTAGGGTTATAAGAATGTTATATATGATAATAAAAACAATATAATCAATACATAGTTTTAATCTCCAGAGTAATATTCATAAATCAACTATAATTTGGTTAGAAAAATAAACCGATTTTGTAGTGAATAGTAACTCATGAATAGTAACCCGTCGTGAATAGTAACTCATGAATAGTAAATCGTGAATAGTAACTCATGAATAGTAACCCTGACATGAAAAAGTTTTAAATTTGATAAAAATTTCCAATCAATATTTCGGCATAATGATATTGAAGAAATAATATCATTTTTGAATAAAATAACATCCCTTACAACCCCTTAAAATCCCATACTATCCCTTACTATCCATTACCTCAAAAAGCGATCTTTTCCGAATGGAATAACGAAACGAACTATCAAGACCGTGAAATAAGAACACTCAAGATATCAAAATACTCACAAGAATACACTCAATAATATAGAGAGAGAAATAGAGAGAAAACTTCAGTTTCTAGTGTGATTTTCAATTCTAACCTAAGCACCCTATTTATAGGAAAATGCTTAGAACACCAAAGTAGAAAATTTAATAAATTAATAATATAATTATAAAATTTTCTTACGCACACCATCAATAATTGAATTCAGCTGATTTCAACAACCAATGGGGCTCACCAAACATATCAAAAACGTTTTTCTAACTATAAATATTTTAAACTTCTAAAAATCAATTATTCCAGAATTTCAGAACTTTAATAATTCATAATAAATAGTCTTTTTATCAGAAAATTCGAATCTCGCGAGTTTTTATAGGAAATTCAATTCTCTACAACTTTACAAAAGAAAGTTTTTCCAAATTTCAAACAGAAATTGACCGAAATCCATAAACGGACGATTTTACAGGCTATAATCAAATTTCAATCAAAAAATGGGCCCACAAACATGTTTAATATGTTTTAAACAACTTTTGCAACAAAAATACTCCTCACTCATGTATCCCACATTCATTATAAAATATCCCCATTATCGTATTATAATAATATAATAAAATATTATTTTATCAGAAAAGATAAAATATCGATTTTCAACAATTGTCACTTTTAAAATTTTCTCCATCTATATCCACATAAAATGAATATTTTCTTCATCATATAAATCAATAATTAATTATTCACAAATAATATTACAGAATCACAATAATGACAACCAGGCAGTTCCCAGGAAAGAGGGGGCTTTCCAATAAGAATTTCTCCTTACTGACGCGCAATTAGGTGACCAAACCTCTCCTTAGACAGAAATTTCTAGTCATTGCCAATAATGTTATATAATAATATTATTCAGATAATATGAATTATTACTTCGATAATGGAAAATACTGTGTAGTGATAATTATTGAAACAACAGTAATATAAAATATCAACGCAGTAATTATTGAATCAATAAAATAAAATATCGAGCGATAACTTCTTTGTAATAATTATTGAGTAGTTCATTCTTACGTAGAATCAATAATTGGTGTAATGTCAAGTAATATTCTTGTGCAACAACGTAGTATATCTTGTATTTTAATCACCGGGTATTCCAACGATGTTATGATAATAACTACGCCATTATTTATAAAAACTCCTTTTGTCGTTTTCTTCATCCGAGCGGTTATTACATTATGGGGCCCACAATAATTTGCTGGCAAATCGTATTTAATATTCCCCGACGTAAATAATATTCCACGACCAAACGAATATTCCCCGACAACAATGAATATTTTATAACCACTTGCGTATTTTTGAAAAAAATCATATATCACCCTTAACTTTAACTTTTTATCAATTTAACCATTTATTGAATAGTAATTATAAGAAAAATTGAATACTTTTATTTCATAAAAGTCGGGGTCTTACATTAACTGGTCTAGCTTTTGAGCCCTAGATAGGGTTGACTGATTGGTCTTGCTGACTACATCAGCAAATACACGTCATTAGTATTTAATTTTTTAAAGCCACGTAGGAAAATTATGCCAATTTTTTAACGTCTGTGAGTAAAATTGGACCGAATGGGTTGATTGAATATTTTTAAAAAGTACAGTGGTTTAATTGAATATTTTAAAAGTACAGTGGCTAATTGCTTAAAACATTATAACCACAGTGAATTAAAATATTTTTTGCCATTCCCTGTTCAAAAAATAAAAACCAAAGACTATATACGCTATATTACTTGGTAAGGCCCTATAGGTTCGTAATTTTGAAAATTGCCCCCGGATTTAACTATACCTTGCACTCTTGCCCAACTCCATCTGTTTCATAAAATGATTCCTATTTATAAATTTTGTAAATATTACTAACATATTTTATTTCTTGTTTAGTCTTAGGAATAATAAGTGGCATCATCATGGACGAAGCTAGTAAAGGGTAAGGGTAGTCAATTAACCACCCGCATTTAAGTAGTAAGTCCACTTCAAGATGAGTGATCTTCTATTCCGACTTCCCCAAAGCTTTCGGTAGCACAGTCAAGATAGAGACGGATTTTCTGTCAATTATTAATGAAATTACTTGTCGATTCTCTGTGAAATAGTCGTTTGGGCGTAAATTTTTTAAAAATATTACTAATATATATGGGGTATTAGTTTAATATAAAAAATAGTAGAATTGAGTAAAAAAATTATATATACAACCCTTAATCAAGTAATTAATCGATAGACTTGAAAAAATTACATAATAGAGAAGATTGTCGTCTTGCCAAATATAAAAGAAGCTATCCACTTTCTTTTTTAATTAATTAGTGCTAGTCAATTAATGTTAAAACAAAAATGAAATACTTAATTAGTGCTACTAAAATAGCCTTGTTGGTATGTATCCATGTTTTTGGCTCATAAATATATTATGAAGGCCCGATACATACATACATACATACATTTGTAAATATATTATGAAGGGCCTTATACATACATACATTTATCTAAGTTTAAACATTGTCCACCATTAATCAAATTTCTTAATCTGTCACTGGACATGATGAATAAATATGATAACAAACTTATGAATTTCTATTTTGCCCTCGTTTTAAATTTTAAGATACAATTTTTGTTATTAATTGATTAAAAATAAAAATACATTATATTTCAGAATTATAAAATGTTACATTGTTCTTAATTTATAATTATTTTGTTATTAACATATTTATCATTAAACCATCGATCACTATTAATTTTTTGGCTAATATCAAATGTATATTTGAAAACATTAAATTATTCATAAATAAAATTGCTAATACCGATACACAATTTCTTTTGTATAACTTGTACACAATATTATTATTTTTCAACGGACGGAGTCTCGTCGATAAAAACAAAATTAAATGAGACTTTTTTTGTCAAATAAATATAATAATATTTTTATGTAAATATAATGGGGAAAAAACACACAGTTAGTAAAAGTAAAATATTGTTAGCAGCGAACAGGGGCGGGTCCAAAAAGGGCGGATTTTAATTAATTTTTTTTGTTGAAGTTAAATAAAATTTTTTGAACTAATCATAATAATATTTACAAATTACAATAAATATTCATAATCTAAACTAAAAAAGAAATTTTAAATAAAAAATATTTAGATACAATTTAGAAGGTGTTTGCCTGTACTTGTATTTATAATATGAATGATTTTGTTGTTGCCCCTTTCAAGTTTAACTCTTCTATTAATTTATCTATTCAAATTTATTCACTTAGATATTTGACCCTATCCATATACCTATAAGAAATTTCCACAAAAAGATTCGAGCTTTAATTAGATGAGTATGAAATTTGTTGTTGTTTAATTTGAAGGGGGAAAGATAATGGTGGGAGTTTAATTCAAACATTGTTTTTTAAAAAGAAAGCAATTATGTCAAAAACGGGGCTACCAATACCATAATATTGATATAAGCAATTATGACTTGTGAGCACTTGAAATTTTATACATATATCAGTATATAATCCAATAAAGATGTGTGGGGCTTATCTACGAGGCAATATTTTATGGCCTGAGGAATTATAATTATAATTTTATTAATTAATTAATCTCATGTGGAAATATTAACTTGTTTAAGATTAAAATGACATTCATTTTTTGCTTAAGGTGAGGTGAGGTCATAGCAACATGAATTGATGTTTATTTATATATTAAGAGAAGCGCCTAAATAAATACGCGATTATAACTTCAACTAGCTTTTTTATTATTTGCATTTAATTTTTAACTTTTGAACCCAAAAATTGAAATAAACACTGTTTCTCAAAAGCCAGAAGTTAAAAGCTGAAACAAACGTGGCCTGGCTTAAATATTTGAGTTTGGGTTCCTTTTTTTTAATATGCCTATGAATGAGGGGTGGGTGGGTACAACCGTCCAAGACTGAACTAGGCCGGCCTGAACTAAATTATGGACCGTCTCCGGAAAGCTCGAAAGTTCGATTATGGACCGACTCAAATAGTCGATATTATTATTAGTATTATTTTTCTCCCACCAACGTAAAGTCAATTTTCCCGCGCAACACTTTAATCACGCTTCTTTTACTACGTCCCAGACGAACTAGGGTTCTGCCGCAGCGTCCAAAATCAAGTTAATGGAAACTCATCAAATCGCTCAGCTCCTCAACAATACCTTCAGCCCCGACGGCTCCGTAGTCCACGCCGCAACCGATGCCCTTGACCGTCTGTCTCTCCTTCCCACTTTTCCGTTCTCTCTCCTCTCCATCGCCACCGGTATTCCCCCTCCCCATCTTTTACTAACATCCAGACAATAGTATGTATATATACACACATATTTGTATAAATGTTGTTTTAGTTGTTTTCATTTTATTGAATTTATTCCACTTATGGAGCTGAAAGTGAGCTTAATTATGGTCTTTTTATAGTAATCGATAATTGGATTTTTTTTTAAAGTATTCGAGGGGATAACCAATATCAAATAGTTGCTAGAATGTGATAGATCTTATTTTATTTATTTACAGACAATTTTTTGCTGCTTTAATTATGGATATTTTAATGGTAATTGAATTTGATTTTTACTATAGGAGGTGATAACCAAGGTCAAACAGTTGCAGCTGCTACATATCTTAAGAATTACATTAGGAAAAATATTGATGCATCCAAAGTCAGTACAGAGTTTCGAGATGCTTTCATGCGAGCTCTGCTTCAAGTAGAACCTGTGGTTTTGAAAGTTTTAGTTGAAGGGGTATGTGTATTTGGAATTATGTTTGTACCTTGTGCACTAATAGTGTTGTTTATGTGTGTTATCTTTTATTCTTTTCTGGATGTAGTTTCGGGTAATTGTTGCTGCTGAGTTTGTGAAGGACAATTCGTGGCCTGAACTTATTCCTGAACTGCAATCAGTTATTCACATTAGTAATCTGATTAATGGAAGTGGAAATGGTGAATGGAAAACTGTTAATGCCCTTACGGTTCTTCACTCGCTCATTAGACCATTCCAGGTACTTGTTATGTTCAAATGCTTAACTTGTCAACTGTCAAGATAATTTATACTGCTTGTATCAATTAATTTTCACATAAATAAATTTAAAGCACTTCCCTTATGGGAAAGGGTAATAATCATATATAAATTATGTGTTGAAAATGAAAGATGTGGTAAACAAATTTGGTTAATGCTTGTCAAGTGACAGTTAAAACGCCCCAAATATGTGGGCAACATAAGAAACTAAACTTTCAAGGGACTGACTGATTGTTTTTCAACTTGTAAAATGGAGGGGACCTCGGATTAGTGGGTCGTATTTACTATTCCTTTATTTCCTTTCTCTGGCAGTACTTTTTGAATCCAAAAGTTGCAAGGAGCCAGTTCACACAAGAGCTTGAGCTAATTGCAGAAAAAATTCTTGTGCCTTTACTGGTCGTGTTTCATCACTGCTTAGAAAAGGTGATTTCTTCTTCCTAATTTATGTTCCCCTGATATCCATCCATACTATCTCATTTGTTAATATGTTAATCATCTTGAAATGTCTTAATGGGGTTTTATGGTGCCCAAGTTAGGCTTTAAGCATCCAGAGCAGAACAGAAGTGGAAACTGAGAAGATCCTTCTAATAGTATGCAAGTGCATGCATTTTGCTGTAAGTAATAATTCTTTGTTTCTGATTGTTATGATCAATGAACTTTAAATTGATCCTTGGCCTAAACAACAAGCAGAAATTTATTTGAAACTCCAAGTATAAATTTGTAGTGAACAATTTCTTTTGGGTGCATACGAAATGAAACCTAGTCAAACAATTGGCTATGATTTAGTTTTTTTTTTCACTGGCTAATTAATATTTTCTTATGCCTATAAACTTGAGTTGTCTAGTCAGAAAGTTCAACAATCTGTGTATCTTGTTGTTTTTGCTTTTGAGTGCATACCGGTGGACAATTAGAGTTTTAAATATTTTTTTGATGATATCCACAAATATTTAAAAGATATGCTATAGCATGTTTCATATTCTTCTACTGAGTTAACAAATGAAGCAGTAAGATATATTTAATAATTTAGATATGACGTT
Source organism: Panax ginseng (assembly GCA_020205605.1). Classification (NCBI taxonomy): domain Eukaryota; kingdom Viridiplantae; phylum Streptophyta; class Magnoliopsida; order Apiales; family Araliaceae; genus Panax; species Panax ginseng. The sequence goes on from CM035127.1 coordinate 9,272,923, forward strand.
AATAAAAACTCAAAGCTAGTGGACTACAACTCTGAAAAGATCCAAGCTTGAGCGAATGCCTTGACTTGTATCTGATTTCTGGAGTCCTTCATAAACTGGTGCTTAAAATTGAATCTTAGGCTATTGATACACTGATTCTCTTATCCCAGGGATACACTGATTCCTCTATCAATCCTTTGTGTTCCTCAACCAAGGACAACTTTATTTGATAAAATAAGCGTGGGAGATCTTTTAGACTTAAAAGGGCATTATCTTAAGTTAAAGCAACAATGGTTTTCACCCCAAGAAAGAGAAATAAAGCACCAAAGTTCCTATCATTTGATGGTTGACTTCTTTTTTCAGAAAATTCGTTGTCATATAATAAAATTCATTAATTGATGATTCTGCATTCTTTTATTACATGTTTTTGCATCATTTTGATGAACTTCCATGTGAAACTATGATTTACTAACTTTCACTTGCATTTCTTCTGCCTTTTCTAGTGTTTGCTACTTGGAATATTTACTGAAGCCAGTTTTGTAGGTGAGATCACATATGCCATCTGCTCTGGCTCCTCTGCTTCCTTCATTTTGTAAGGATCTTTTTGGAATTTTGAGTTCTTTGAGCTTTGATGGCGGGGAAACTTTGGAAGATGGGTACTTGTTGAGGCTGAAAACTGGGAAGAGAAGTCTAATCATTTTCTGTGCTCTAGTCACGCGGCATCGGAAGTTTTCTGATAAGTATGCAACCAAGCATGTCTTTTAGTTACACACACACATATGTATGCATATATCAAACTTTTTTGTTTAATTACCATTAATTTTCATTTCTTCAATCACAGACTGATGCCAGACATTATAAGGTGTGTTTCGAATATAGTCAAGCATAGCACAAACATCAGTGTAAGTCTGTATGATTGCTGATGTTGTTTATTAGTTTGGCATGTGCTGTTATATACTACCTAAAGGCAAGTGATCTTATAATTTGGAACGGAGGGAGTACCTACTATGCTTGTTGTGCACAAGAATTTCATACGCCACATACAATACTTAAGAAAATTTAAGCACTTTCACTTCATATTTCTGATTGTAGTTCTGACTTTGGTGTTGTTTTGCTGTCATCCTTTATTATCCCTTAACCGGTGTTTTCTAAGTTGTACTCAAGTTTAGCCTTTTACCATACTGTTTGTCCAGATTACTTAATATTTTTTTCCTTGTATACTATAATCAGTTTGTAATTGTTTTCGGTGCAGAGACTGGACTTTCTGTCAGAGAGGATTGTTTCATTAGCATTTGATGTTATTTCACGAGTTCTAGAAACAGGGCCGGTAAATTTACTCGATTCAGATTCTTTTATTGTGTCAACTTTATTCCCAGAGATATGGTTCTTTTATTGTTTCCACATAAACAACTTGAAATCTATATTGATTCCAGTTTACTCTTTTCAGCACAACATTTAATTTTATTGGTGTTTTAAACTGGAAACAGGGTTGGAGGCTGGTTTCACCCCACTTTTCATCCTTGCTGAACTCTGCAATCTTCCCAGCACTAGTGATGAATGAGAAGGTATAACATCTCATTTTTTTTGTTTTGGATTAGATATTGCCTAAAATCTATAAATTTTATACTAGGAAGATCTTGCATGATATAAGGATCAATTTTTGATAGAATTACACCATTTAATGTTAGTTCTTTGTGGTTGCACCACACTTACTATGCATATCATGTCTATATGTGAATGTATGCATCAAACCCCCTCCCCACAAGAATTAAATGAAAAAGAAAACAAGGTTGGACGAATGCTGCACTTCACCAAATGTTAAAAGTAACTAATTTCCAGAAATGTTTGCAAGTAGGATACAACAGAGTGGGAAGAAGATGCAGATGAGTTCATCAGGAAGAATCTTCCATCTGATCTTGTAACTACATGAACCATACACTTTGTAAATTATTTATTTTCTAAGTTACCTACTTCAACTATTATTCTTTAAATTTATGTTGCAGGAAGAAAGTTCTGGATGGAGAGAGGACTTGTTCACACCAAGAAAGAGTGCCTTAAATTTGCTTGGTGTTATTTCGATTTCGAAGGTCGTTATTCCTCAAAAAGATGTATCCAGCAATGATTTATTAAATTCTCAGTGTAAATTGTTTTATGCTTGCAGGGGCCTCCTACTGTGGCTTCAGTTTCATCAAAGCGTAAAAAAGGTGAAAAGAACAAACAAAAAGATCGCAGTTCCATGGGGGAGTTGTTAGTGGTTCCCTTTTTGTCGAAGTTCCCCATTCCCACTGATATTAATACATCTATAACAAAGATTGTAAATGAGTGAGTTCACAAATATCTTTCCGAGATATACGCAGTAGTATTATTGGTCGTGGTGGAAAATGTTGTCTTGTAGTGTTTTTCATCTATTTCATTTGCATAAAATGATTGTTGCCAATTGAAATGAAATTTAACCATCTGAGAGAAACAGAGCAGAGGTTAGAGATTTCTTGTTAAAGTCATTTATACATTGCTTTGTGTGCCACTGTAACAAGAAGCACATCTGTGATATCCTTTAGAGCCCTTTTGAATTTCCCTTCTTTTTTCCTTTGAAGTCTTGAACTAAGACATAGGCTCCCTGTCAACATTAACTCGAAAACAAGAAGACTTGAAACAATTATGCACCCATCTCCTCCACTCAACACCAAAACCTTTATTCTCCATCACTCTTTTTACATAACTCCAGCTCACCTTGTAGTAACCCTCTCATACTCATCCTTTTGTTATCTTGTCATTATCATCACTCTTTTTGAAATATAATCTACTGTTATATTATACTGTACAGTCTACTCTTTTTCTTCTTGGAGTTAAATTTTGTGTCTAATGTGACAGTTATTATGGTGTTCTCATGGCATACGGCAGCCTTGTAGATGTAAGGAGACTTCACTTATCAATTCAGTGAATCTTGATTTATTTATTGACAAAGATTTAAATATCTTATATTTGCATATTCAGTTTCTAAGAGAGCAGAAACCAGGTTATACAACAAACCTTATTCGGAATAGAGTGCTGCCGTTGTATAAATCATCTACCTGTCATCCTTATTTAGTTGCCTCTGCAAACTGGGTGCTTGGAGAGTTTGCTCCCTGTATCCCTGAAGTGAGTATTGCTTTTGCCACATCCTTTAGTCATTGTTTCAAATACATGTCGTGGATATACATATCCAGTTGTATTCAAGCATGTATTGATTTAGTTTCTAGTATATTTCCTGTGAACTGCTATATTTGGGTAGAAAGAAAAGACAGAAAAATGGTGAATGAGAGGTTAATTCCTTCTCATTTGTTTTCTCTATTTATAGTGATAAATAGGTTACAACAATTTCTACAATCAAAGTATTGCATTCAATCCCTCTAATTTAGCTACAATTATCCTGAGAGTATCCCTATAATTTAGCTACAATTATCCTGAGAATATTCTCTTTACATTCTAACACAATATCCTGTTTACATTCTAACATTTCCTAAAGACCATATGTATATGGGACTGGGAGTGCAAATTTAGGCATCCCCTTATGGGTTTCCTTCCTGCTTTTCCAGGAAATGAGTGCTGATGTATATTCTTCACTGCTCAAAGCATTAGCCTGGTCAGATATGGGGGATATTTCATGTTATCCTGTGCGAGTGTCTGCTGCTGGTGCCATAGCTGAACTTGTTGAGGTATGTGGGGGTCTACCTGGTGTGTCTAGATACGATTCATTTGTGTAAAGGTTGCATTCAAATTTAAATGTTATTTACAATTACTCTTTTATCTTTATCCTCTCCAGAATGAGTACTTGCCACCTGAGTGGTTACCTGTTCTTCAAGTCATGGTTGGTAGGATTGGTGATGAAGATGAAGAGAGCCCTATTATATTTCAACTTCTTTCTACTTTGGTGGAGGCTGGAAATGAAAGTGTAGCGCCTCATATCCCGTATATTGTTTCATTGTTGGTTGGAACAATCTTGAAGCACATACCTGCTAATCCAGAGCCATGGCCTCAAGTATGTGGGGGACCCCTTACGGTTTTCTTGCTGTTTTAACTCCTAAGTTTACTTTTCATCTTTTCCGAGCGTTTGAGTTACCTCTTAAAATCAAAACTACATTCCACAAATTATAATGTTGTTTCGGTTTACACTGATCTGTTTCACCATTATGGAGGACTCAAGTCACTCAACAGAGTGATTGTTAAATCATCTCTCTCCATCTGCTGCAGCATTGATGTCATAATCAAACATAAACTTCAAAAACTTTATATATTGGATTACTACATGATGTCTTTTCAAAGCCTGTTGTTAGGCTTACCAAGAGCTAGTTCGTAGCAGGAACTCTTTGATTTAGTTGATCCTCTTTCATTGCTGAAGTAACACTTGTAGCATAAACATATGCACATACTACCACAAACCATATTACTTATAGTGCAGTACGATTCGACATTCAACTTCCTGGGATTCAAAACTATGCATTTCCCAGCTTTATGTCATAAAAGGCGTGTTGCCTTATTAGTAATGGTGCCAAATTTGCAGAATTAACTCTGCCAAATTTATAATTTGTCTTCAAGTAAATTATTACTGAACTGATGTTGCAACAACAAACTGACATTGTGTTCATAATATATTTCCCTTTCTATTAAAACAGATGGTAGAACGAGGCTTTGCGGCATTAGCAGTGATGACTCAGTGTTGGGAGGGTTCTGAGCCTGAAGAAGCTGAAGAGAATGAATCAGGTGACTTGTGGGTATCTGGTTGTGCAACCATTGCTACAGCATTCTCAGATCTTTTGCAGCTGGCTTGGCTAAGACCTCTGCAGCCGGTGGTTAGTTCTTTCTCTCTCTCTCTCTCTATATATATATATATATATATAACTTTTTCTTGGATAAGTTATTTAGATCTGAATATATCCAATTTGTGAAAGAATGAATCAAATGATAAATTAATATATACTGCTCATTGTTAGCGTAGGATATGCAATTATGTAATAATCTTGAAATATTTTCTCAATATTAGTACGAGAGAAATCTCTTACTGTTTTTTTGTATTCATAGTTACATGTTTAAAGTTATCTTCTTAAAGTAAAATGTCTAGGTGGATGAGAAGCTATAAGCCATATCAAGTTACTTTTGTAGTAAAGACGAAAGAAGCTCTCACGATAGGTTTTTGCTTTCTTACTTCTACTTTTGGCTGGATCTCGGAATTGCCAAAGAAGAAGTTGGATTTCTGAGCGTTCTTTTTATCTAATTGCTAAAGTCTTTTCACCTATATGGTCAACAGGTCAAGTACTTCCAATGTTCCCTAGTAGGCCTGTAAGACAGGTACTAATGGGGACCTGGGGATTGGGGGTAATAGCAAGCAGGTAACATCTCAATTCATCTTTAAAGAGAGAGAGAGAGAGTGTGTTCTGCTGAATGAGGGAACTATTTTCCTGTAAATTCACTTCCAATCATTGGATGTGGCTATGTGCATTCTCACATCTGCATGACCTCTGTGCTGGTTTGCTATTGACAAGGATAGCAGTTGGGAACCCTGGACCGCAGTTGTTGGATGGTTGGAAGTGCATTGATAGTGAGGCATGGCTATGGTCAGGCCATTTGTATTTTGGCATGGACTCCAGATGTCCTCTCTCTATCTCAGGCCATGGTTAGATTGGCTAATCCTCCTGCTTATGCACCAAACAAATCCTTGCCTCCACCCTTTTGGCAACGTATTAGGATTTTGTTAAGTAGTTGTCTTTTCTGCGAGATTTCAAACTGGGTTGAAGAGCCTCCTAGAAAATTGTTGTTGCCTTGGATCAGGACCAGATTTGGTGTCTTTTTGTTGTATCTGTGATATGGGATCTCATATGTGGCACATAGAGATAGGCGGCTCTTTTATGGTGATAGTCTGCTAGAGCGTCATAGGATATTCTAAGTTGTATGTTCATTGTTCTACAATATTCTCTCTTAAATGTTCTTACAAGCTGTCTCCGCTACAATTTCTGATTTTTGTAAAACAAAGAGTATTCAATATGTGATTGCCTTCTAGTTCTGTATCATGTGCTGGTTTTTAACTCTGTCCTTGCAATGTACACTGCAGGATGGTGAGATTGATCATTTGACTCCCCCTCCATTTTGCATTGATGATTTATCAACATTACTCAAATTCATTGTGCAAAATGTCAATGAAAGTGATTTGGTTATAAAGCTAAAAGTCTCGGAGTTGTTACTAGTTTGGGCTGATCTGATTGCTGATTGGCATGCATGGGAGGAAATGGAGGACTTGTCAATTTTCAGTTGCATCAAGGAAGTTGTTAATCTAAACAGAAAAGTTTCTCTGAGGAATTTCATTGTGGGGGATATGCCGTCTCCTCCAGCTCCACCCGTGCCACGGCCTTCTGTTATTGAAGGAATTAGTTCCTTTATCAGTGAGGCCTTTTCACAATATCCATCAGCAACCTGCAGAGCTTCCTCATGTGTCCATGTACTATTGCACGTTCCAACTTACTCAAATGAAGCAGAAGGTGTCAAGCAGGCATTGGTCAGGACCTTCAGTCATGCAGCATTTTCTCATTTCAGAGAAATTCGAAGCAAGCCTTGTTCTTTGTGGAAACCATTGTTGCTTGCCATAGCATCATGTTATTTATGCTATCCTGATATTGTGCAGAAGATATTAGAAAAGGATGAAAATGATGGCTTCACAGTCTGGGCAGCTGCTCTCGGATATGTCTCAACCAGCAAGTTCGAACCTGGTCTATCAACAGAGTCTGAGATCAAGTTGGCTGGTTGGTATTTACTAACTCCTGTGAAACTTAGAAGCATTTTTAGGTTCATTATAAAAACCAGGAACATGAAGTTAATCAATATAACTAGGTATTATTGGTTTAATTGGTTCAATCTAAGATCTAATTGTGCAAACACTTCCAGTTCCCGTCCTGCTGGGTAATTAACCATTGACATTGAAGTTTTCTCCTTCTTATGGATTTGATCCATTTATAAAATATCTAAGGGGTTGTAATTGTTTAGGTACAAGAATGTTTACTTCATAAACATTTTTGGGTTAAATGCTTTTTTGGTTACTCTACTTTAGATAAACTTACAAATGAGTCACTAATTTTTTTTTTCTTACAGTCAACTCACTGAACTTCCGTTTTCTTACAAACTGTTAGAAAATCCGTTAAGTCATGTTGACTTTTAACGGTTTGTCACTTCAGATTCCACATAAAAGAGAGAAAGCTGACATGGCAAGAGAGAGAAAGCTGACATGGCAAGAAAGAGAAAAAAAATAAATAAAATCATTAAAGTTAGCCAAAATATAGAAAAAAATAAAAATAACAATTTATTTACTTTTTGTGATTATTAGAAAATAATAATAATACTAATAATAATAATAATCAACTATTGTTCATCTTCTTCTTCGTTTCTAAAACTCAACAAGAAGATTATTATTATTATTATTATCTATTCATCTTCTTCTTTGTTCAGAGCAACTGCTTTTTCTCTCCTCAAGCTACAGAAACTCAACAACAATGGAGGATGAACAAGAAGATCAGTCTCAAAATCAACAACAACATAATCCTATCTTCTTCATGATGCACCAGATCTAAAACTTTTGTTTTCCAAAAACAATTCAAAAAGTAAACTCAGGAAAGCATAAATTGTTTGATAGCAAATATTAGAGAGATATTATACATATAGAGAGAGACCAGATTGAGAAAGGAGGGAACAAAATGAAAAGAAGAAGATTACCCAAAATTTTAATTTGATGAACAATAAATTAAACCTAGAGTTTATACTTCATGAACAGCTCTCTAATTACCCAAATCTTTGGCTAAGAAAATGGGACAGAAAGAAGAATTAGGTAATTTATGGCGTACCGCACAATTTTTGGTACAGAGCCATTTTGTGGCGGAGGTAATCCATCTTGATTGCTTTCAATTTGAAGCTCGAATTCCCAAAAAACCTTTGTAGATGCATGAAGCTTCTCAAGCTCTCTAAATCTTGTGAAAATATCAGATCCAGCCTCGCCTTCAAAAATTTCAGAAAATTGGGGCTTCAGTTTTTCTAAAGAATCAAACATGTCTAATAGCTTGAAAAGCTTTTGGGGTTCTTTGTTACTTCTTGCAATGCCTTCACTGAATCTTCATTCACTGAATCTGAAGAAAACTACCATGATTTTATCTGCAATTTTTACAAAGCATTCGACCCAAATTAGTCCGTCCATGATGTTTCCTAGAACTTTGTTGCAGAGATTATTTTCGGATACGAATACGGTTTTAATTGCAACCTCAAAAGTGTCGGATCCAAAGGGAAATGGATGTTTCTAAGCTTTTCCATTGCATTTCATTGATTTCCTGTGGATTGTAAGTTCTTAGGTAATATGGGTTCAATCTCATTAGTGCTTTTGCAGCTCTTCTGTACCTCACCTGTTGAAAAATAAATAAATTTTTATTTCTATTTTTTTTGCTAACTTTTTTGATTATTTTTTTCTCTTTCTTGCCATGTCAGCTTTCTCTCTCTTATGTGGAATCTGACGTGGCAAACCGTTAAAAGTCAACATGACTTGACAGATTTTCTAACGGTTTGTAAGAAAACGGAAGTTCAGTGAGTTGACTGTAAGAAAAAAAAGTTTAGTGACTCATTTGAAAGTTGACCTAAAGTAGAGTGATCAAAAAAGCATTTAACCCAAACATTTTTAGAAGATTCCAATTAATGCAATAAGAGTGGTATCTAATTTCATCACTGTCTCTGATATATTTCTTTTCATTTTCTAGTTCTGCTTTTCTATCACTGCAGTATGTGTTCGCGGCAAGTTTTCTGCCAGTTTTTACTTCACTATGTTTTAGCTCTGCTTTGTTTTCGGATGTCATCTTGTAAAAACAGATCAGAGCAATGAGCATCCATTAAAAGTTCTCCATTTAATTGAATATGGATACTGAATAATTCTTTTAAATGATATTCAGTAATAGCATTAGGGAAGCTAATTGAGCACCAGCTAAGTGTTGGAAATCAAGTTAGTGGATTGCTAGGGGACTGCTTTGCTGCACTAATGGAGGCATCTGTGAGATTGAAAGAAGTGCATGAAGAAGAAGAAAATGAAGAGACTGAAGATGAGGATGATGGTGATGAGGACTCAGAAGATGATTCTGATGAGGTTAGACTACCTAACTTTCTTCTTTCATCCAATTTCTTTTGGGAAATTCATCAGCACTTGGTTGCTAACCCTCCTTTCTTTCTTTCCCCTCATCCTCCTCTTTGCTATAATTTGTTTGCAGAACTTCATTATGTCTACGATTGTGTATGATAAGTAATCCCATGTCCAGAAAATGATTTGGGAAATAAAAGTTGCTAGGTTTACGTTCAACTGTTTAATGGTAGTTCCCTCATTACCTATTACAGTTGTTTTAATTGAAGATTTGGTGATAATGTTTCTCATTTGGTAAATTCTTAGGATTCTGAGGAGGATGAACGTGAAGAAACTGAAGAAGAGTTCCTTGAAAGGTGTGCTGAAGCTGCTGTTGCCTTGGAAAATGGAACTGTCGTGGAAGAAGGGGATGTGGAAGATTACGAGCAAGAGCTTGAATTAGGTATGGATAGTTAATATTATTATCAAAGAAAATCAAATTATTACTATATGGGAATTATTTAATTGCTGTGCTGACATTGAAATTTTGCCAAGACCATTATAAAAGTGGGCTGGATGTCTACATTTTCTAAAGTCCATTGTCACATTTTTTTTTAGAGATTTTCTAAAGTCCATTGTCACATTGTTTCTTTAAGAGCTTATTTACAGAAAGTGAAAGCATTCTATAAAATTCAACTTATTCTTATAAAATTAATGTTGTTTAATAGTATACCGAGTATCCATTGAAAACATCACATGGACCATCTTAATCGTTGTTCGATAAACTGAGAATGAAGGTTGTAGCTTTATTGCCTGTGAGTCGGATTACAAGGTTACTTGGATCAGGGTTAGTTGCACACATTTTGATTTTAGAATTGTTGCAGTGGATGCAGATTATTGAGTCAAAATTGCTCATTTAGTGAACCCTTAAATAACTAGTTAGGTGGATCCGAAGATGTTTCAAACATATTTCAATGCCTGCAAAAAGACCCCCTTCAAATCTTTTGAGTGATCTCGTCTCAAATGTCTGATTCTCTTATGTTTTCAGAATGTCTGATGGTAATTGTCATATTTTCTACAATTCAACATTACCGTTGCTTGAAGTTATATTTACTTATTTGTGTAATTTGGAAACTGTAATGCTTGTGGGAATAGTCTTGTGGAATTACTATTGATATCTGGTCATAGGTGGTTTGGAAGAGGTTGATCCGCAGAGTATTGTGCAGTCATTGATAAGGAGATACCACCAAGTTCTCTCATCCCTTTCGCTGCCACCCGAGCTTATTTCAAGTTTTCTGAACACCTTTCCGGATTGTCGTTTGTAATTGCAGCAGCATCGGTAATAGGATGTATAATCAGAAAAATCACTGGTCTTGGCGTATAATTATTTTTGTAATTACCGTGTTACGCAGATGCTGTTAAAGGGCTATTTTATATTTAAAATAGTTGATTATTTGTCATGTAATTTTGCTTTCGGCTAAATTTGGATCTTCTGGCATCCTTCTTAATTTGGATCACGGTTATATATATATATATATATATATATATATATATATGTGCGTGTGTGTGTGTGTGAGAGAGAGAGAGAGAGAGAGAAAAAAAAAAGAGAGTTATAATCGTCATGGTTGTAGTTGAAGTTGCTACAAATTCGGTTTCTTTCTACTTACCTGCTCAAGCAATTAGAATGAAAACTTATAATATCAGGCGTCCATTTCCCCATTCAGTAAACAATTAGAGGCGGAAGATGTGTATGTAATCATATCTTGCAAATTTAAATTTGAGCCACGGTGATTATTTCAACTCACAATTTTCTCTCTCTAACAAGTATGAGAGGATCCACAAGGCATAATTAAGAAATACAAAAGCATCTGCAATTTTCCATGGCAAACTTTAAAATGCCCTTAAATTCCTTTCTTTTTAAAATCTCTGAACAATTATAATTTCTTTAGCTTAAGTTTGGCATGTGGTTTTCAGTATACTCTCTACTTTCATATTACACATTTTTGTCAAAAATTTTTTTGTGTCATTTGTTATTATAATGGTGTGTTTATCTTTTTCATCACGTGATATAAAATTTTTTATTTTTTTTACGTAGTGTGAGATAAATATTGTTACATTAAGCACAAATACTATCTAGTTTTTCTTTTTCTTTTTTGATAATCCAAAACTTATCCTTTTAATTATAACTTTTTAATGTTTTTTAATTTTAAGAATTAAAATGTATTTGGTAATTACTTGTCCAACCTTCTTTAATTCTGCCCATGTTATTTTGAGTTCCAAATTTCCAAGTTTAGTGGGCTTCTTTTAGGGCCACTAGACCTTACTTTAGGCCGAGGCAAATTTAAAAAATAACCCAATTTCAAAAGGACAAATTTGGACTTTTGCCTCGGGGTCTACATATAAGTATTGGACATCGATACAAAACCCCATCTCTATTTCCAGCTTCCGTCGCCAGCCAACAAGCGAAGATGCAGATATTCGTCAAAACCCTAACAGGAAAGACCATAACCCTAGAGGTTGAATCTTCCGATACGATCGATAATGTGAAGGCGAAGATTCAAGATAAGGAAGGAATTCCGCCGGACCAGCAGAGGCTCATTTTCGCCGGGAAACAGCTCGAGGACGGAAGAACCCTAGCCGACTACAACATCCAGAAAGAGTCCACCCTCCATTTGGTGCTTCGCCTCCGCGGCGGTGCGAAAAAGCGAAAGAAGAAGACGTATACGAAGCCGAAGAAGATCAAACACAAGAAGAAGAAGGTGAAGCTCGCTGTGTTGCAGTTTTACAAGGTGGACGATTCTGGAAAGGTTCAGAGGCTCAGGAAAGAGTGCCTTAATGCTGAGTGTGGGGCCGGGACATTCATGGCTAATCACTTTGATCGCCACTACTGTGGGAAATGTGGACTCACCTATGTTTATCAGAAGGCTGGGGGTGACTGATTTATGGTGATGATTGTTTTGGTCACTTTAGCTTTTTTAAGTTTTTATTATGTTGTATTTGAAGTATTGTGAGGATTTGGATAATACAATCTGTTGGTTATAAAATTTTGGGTTCTATTTTCAAGTAATGAGCTACTTAGGATTATAGTCCATTTAAATATTACCTATTATGAAATTTTGGGATTAATGTTGTGTGCATTTCTTAGCTTAGCTTAGCTGTTACATTGATTTAATTGAATATGTTTTGGTAGTTATTCTACGATTGAAGCTGGGATTGAATTTGGTGTTTTAGGAGTTTTGTGCTTAATTGCATACATATATATATATTGCTAGTTGTTTTAATGGCTGTTTAGGTGGGTTATTTTTTATTGGATTGATTGAACTTTGAGCTCTACATATAAAGCTGTTGGCTGTAATCATGAACGCGGTTTGCTTCAAACTGTGAATGCATTATGGTCATGAGCTAGGTTTGCTTCAAGAGCTTCTACGGAAGGCTAAGTAAATGATGTACTATTGTCATGGGGGTGACTGAAGTTTAATCATTCAAACATGGCATTGTTCCACTATCATCCAAATTTTTTTCAGTAATATCTATAAACATGTTATGACTTTTGGTTATTTGAGGTTCATCATCCGTTTGCTGTTAATTCAGGTGCATTTAGCAAGGAATTTCTATATAAACTAGAGTATTATTAATTATTTAGCTACCTTGGACCCTTTTTTCATTTTTTCAGCTGGTGGGTATCTGAGAATTTCTGGTGAGGATCATCTTGTTATTGATGTTTATATCCATAGTTCAGTCTGCGGACATGGTCACAATTTGGTCCCTCGACAATTACATAAAGGTTTTTGTTTCTATTAGCAAGAGATTGAACTATCTGTCATGAACTACATGTTGCTATGACAACAATTTGGTCCCTGGACAATTACATAAAGGTTTATGTTTCTATTAGCAAAAGATAGAACTATCTGTCTTTAACTACATGTCTAGAGTGTGTTTTATATTCATATTTCTTAGAATTTAGTAATCTCCATTACCTTAACGACCCATTGCTACATTCACTATTTTCTGATATCTTGCCCAGATTGACAATTAATTTTTGGATATTTTTCTCTCATTTCTTACATTATTCATTTTGCCCTCTAAAATCTTAATGTGGTTCGATCTGCTTAGATAGTTTAACTTCTTATTATATACTTTCTGCTGTCATGGAGTTTCTAAATAAGTACTATATGGTTAATTTTGACTTTTTAAAATTGGGAATGGTTATTTTTACAAGTAAATTTTGATATTTATACAAGACTTTACTTACATGCATACAACTCCTTATTACTCCCTCTGTTCTTAAAAGGTTGTCGTTTAAGGTATTAGCATACAGATTAAAGAATATAATTAATACCTAGAGAAAATACTATACTACCCTTGTTAATTGTTTCAATCAATTATTTCATTCTCAATGTTTCTTATTCAATTCAACCAATTACTTCTTATTCAATTAATTACTACTTCCTCTATTCCTAAATAAGTGTCGTTTAAGATTTGTACATGGATTAAGAAAGTCATTTAATACTATCATTTAATAGTTGAAATATGTGTAAAATTTCATCACTACCCCTTTATGGGAAGTTGAAAACTATTAATACTAAGGGTAAAAATTTCTTGGGACAATGAGAGAAGGTAAGGTGATATAGAAAAGTAAATAATTTATTCTCCTAGAAATTTGTAAACGACAGATAATTTGGAACTAATTTTTCTTCCAAAACGTCACTTATTTAGGAATAGAGGGAGTACTTGAATTATAGCATTGAATTGAATAAGAATCATTGGGAAATGAAGAAAGCTTTAAATAGGAGAAAGCTTTAAATAAGGGTAAAATAGGAAAAAAAATAGCTAATGTGTATTGATAAACTGAAAACGACAATATTTTTGGAACAAAAATTACTTCCTAAAACGACAATCTTTTAAGAACGGAGGGAGTACTATTTTACTATTTATGAGGGAAGTTCTTATGAAACTATTAAATTTCCTTGAAACTATTAATTTCCATTAAAATTAGCTTAAAGTAATTTCATGATTGACAAATTTCAAAAGCTAATACATACTCCCTCCGTTCATAAAAGATTGTCGTTTTAAGAAGTAATTTTTGTTCCAAAAAAATTGTCGTTTTGAGTTTATCAATACACATTAGCTATTTTTTTCCTATTTTACCCTTATTTAAAGTTTTCTTTTATTTAAAGCTTTATTCCCTTCCCAATGATTCTTATTCAATTTAATGCTATAATCCAAGTAGTAATTGGTTGAATAAGAAGTAATTGGTTGAATTGAATAAAAAATATTAGGAAGAAAATAATTGGTTGAGACAATTAATAAGGGTAGTATAATATTTTTGCTAGGTATTACTACCTTCGTTCCTAAAAGATTGTCGTTTAAGATTTTGGCACATGAATTAAAAAAGTATCATTACCAAGTAAAATTTGTTTGAAATTCCATCACTATCCCTTTATGAAAAGTTAAAAATTATTAATACAAGGAAAAGAATTTCTTGGGACAATAAGCGAAGATAAGAGTAATATAGAAAAATAAATAATTTATTCTTCTTAAAAGTTGTAAACGACACACTTTTTGGAACAAATTTTTTTTTCTAAAACAACAATCTTTTAGGAACAGAGGGAGTAATTAATACCTTAATCTGTGTGCATTAACCTTAAACGACAATCTTTTAGAAACAAATGGAGTATTAATCTGCATTCTATCATTACATGCAACAACAATTTTACATTAATTAGAATTGTAGAAAATTGTTTTCATAGAGTTGGTGACATATTTGTGTGTGCCTATACACTTTTTAAAGTTAAAATTTCCTTCCAGCACTCAAAATAAACACAAGGCAAAAAAAGTAACTAAAGTGACTAAAGTCTATTATAACAAAAATATTTGGAAATAAAAGTGGAGGACTCTCTTGTTTATTTTAGTTTGCAACTGGGATGGAGGAGTTTCAGTAGGATTACAGCTCGGAGGTTGATGCATTTCTGTCCACAAGCCTGAGCTCAGTTCTGACAGATAAGCAGTCTCCCAAACCATCACCAACCATGGTTCCATTTTACCAACATTTGGAGTTTGCTCATCGTCCTCTTTCACTTGATGTAGATTTATTCCTGCTAAAGCATCCACACACAAAGTAGATGTGGATTTATTCCTGCTAAAGCATCTACACACAAAGTAGTTGTTCAACGTCATATATCACAGAAGCATAAAAATAGGGAATTGATATTTCCACAAAGCTCCTCTCAGTAAACGGGACCCACATTCATGTGAGCGAAGCCTTGTGGAAATATCAATTCCCTAAAGATACTACAGACAAGTATAAAGAGAGATGCACTACTTTGTTGTGTAGAAGACAAAGCAAGCCATAATAGCTGATCTTACCCAATAAAGATGGGAAATAATGCACTCGAGAACCAACAAATTTACACGAAAACATAATTTAAAAATTGAAAAGCTAAACATGCCTCAAGAAAAATACAAAGTAATTCTATCATATTGGACTACTTAATACTTGTGGTCAACGGAGAGTCCTGCTTTCATAATAACTCCAATTACTAAGATATCTAATTGGATGGTAAAATGGTCTCATATCTAATTTAGCTAAAGGGGCTTTTTGTGCTGATTCCTTTTGGAACTTTTATATTCCAAATACATCCCTTAGACCTTGGTAGTGTAGCAGCCTTCCACCACTTGCACTTGGTGATCAAGTAACGGGCTCCCTCAACTAGTCAAATGGAAATCAGACATCTATCCTTGGCAAAGGATAGCGATTCTTTACTGTGATCTGGCGCGATAATCCTAATCCACGCACTTGCGCCACGAGCCTTCTTCAGCACCAAGACCTCTAAGGAGCGAGGCACAAGAGGATGTAATTGGCCAACCATGACCCTTTTCGAGCAGCTCTTTCAACTGCCGCCTAATCTCCTCATTGGCCAATGTCAGACGTCCTGTAATGCCCAACTCATACAAAAAACTTCACTTTTCTGAAGGTATGTTATATCCTACTGTTACCAAGCGCAAATCTCATGTATTGCAAGATTTAAGGAAAAACAAGTCTCCAATGAATCGTGGAGTCTAAGTCTCACATAACATAACGAGCTGCAAAAACATAGATAATTTCTCAATAAACAAGAATCTCCGATTAGAAAAATTCTGAAAGATAATGCACAGATTTTTGATCAAAAGGTCAAGTTTCAGAGATCTCTTTATAGAACATGCTGAAGAAAAAAAGAAACCCTTTACTTCTTAGAAAATGAACTAGTCAAGTGACAAGTACACATAATACAAAATTAGAAATTAAGGAAGAAAATCCATCAACCTCGCAGAATTGGACTGTAGTCCTCTAAGCACCCAGTGAAGTAATAGTGATGACAAATAATGACATCTAATTATAGTTACAGATATTCACACCAAATCCATGTTAGTGCACATGGTAAATTCCCAATCACACACTAGGAAGGAGAGATATGAAGCACAAACTAGTTCACCAATACTCCCCCTTACTAGCAGCCTAGCAGGCCTCTTATCGAGCTCTGTCAAGTGGAGAATTTGGTGATGGGGTGTGACCCCAAGAGGGATTCCAACACAGTATAGGCTCTAATCATGTTAAGTTTCCAACTCATAAGGTTTATGTCATTAGGTGGGGTGGCCCAACATGTAGTACAGCTTTTTTAAGTGTTACTCCCCTTCAACGTGGGATTAGTGCAGCAACAGATACTACTGTCTTTTTATATGGAACATACATTACATGCATATATCATTCGTAGTCTAAGTTATTTAATATTGATTATGAGAAGTTATCATTTTGAGTGATGGTGCACATTTATGATAATCTGATCTCATCTGACCTACCACTTAGTGTCATCACCGTCAGCCTATGCACTCCTATTACTATTTTTGGATTTAATTTAATGGTAGATGTAGACAGCAATTAAATTGACAGTTAAAGCTGCCTCCAGAAAAAAGTGAGTATTTCTACATATATCGCTACTTAACATTTTTAGTTAGTGGAGAGCACCTAGAATTCATATTTTCACGATAGCTCCAATTAGTACCAAGAATTCTAACTGGAGACTGGAGAGTAATTTGGTAATTTAATCGGGGTGTTGTAAGACCTTATTACTCGGGAAACTATAAGCTTTTCGGTTTCAAATGTATCATTTAGTAATTAAGCAGCCATACAGTTACTGAATGGAAGGCCCATCCTTGTGTTACAAAACAGAAAGCTCATATATAGCATGATTTTAGGAGAAATGCATATTACTTCTCAATAGAGAAGAATCTCTGATTAAATAAGTTCTGTAATATAATGCAGATCTTGATCAGAAGGTCAAGTTTCCAAGTGTTCTATCAATTACTGAAGATAAAGTAAATGCATAGATCTCAGAGAAAATGATGAAGTGACAAAGTACAGCCAATAAAAATTTAAAGTAAAAAAATATCCATCACCTTTATCAAAGAAGGACTACATTCATACAAGCACAATAGAGAGGGGGGAACCTAATATTATAATGGGACATTCCTGATTAAATACATCATTACGAGAATATAAAATAGAAAACATTAATCAACTCATAAAAAATGAAATCTCATTACAGTCAATTATACTCGTAAATATGACAAGAATATAAATAACCTTCAAAAGCTCAAACAATCTGGAAATCAAAAGATAGCTCTGTCTGAACCAAACTTTTTCCTTCTTCTTGAAGTATTGCTGCTGATGCTCGTGGGTAGCAACACCAACCAGTAATTCACACCATTTTTGCGTGAGTGATCAAACATTCCGGCCTCTTCAAAATTGATATATACGTAGACAAACATTTGTATCCATAGTTATGAATCAAAGGTTCACAAAAGGTTATACTTATTTTAAAATTAAAAAAAAAAACAAAACTTTTTTTACTTCTTTTCAAAATCCAATCAAATAAAAAATACATGAACTCAAAGTAGGAGTATTAATTAATTGATAAGAACAACAAAAATTAGTCATTTATCCATTAAAAATTTAGTACATAAACTAAATTTGAAAACCAATACACATCTGAAAACCAATTGGACCACAAATCATACCTGAAATCAAAGAAGAAGGGACAGAATCACTGCACGCAAAAATGATATAAATCAAAATGGTTGGAATTGTAACCGAGCGAGCATCAATATGTTGAAGGCATTTCTTTGGAAGGAAGAAACCCTAGAACACCGAGCATCAGTGGTATGACAAATACTCATGCGCTGCGCTGCGTGTGTTCGAACTAACAAAACAAGAACAAATAAAACCTAGAACGTTCTAGTATAAATACTACACCCTCCCGTAATAAATCGATTTAAAAGGCCAAAATGTAATAAATCGATTTAAAAGGCCAAAATGAAGGTCAAACCCCAAACACTAAAATTGTGGAACGGTAAAAAAGTCTAAAAATAATACTACTATTTTATGTTTAGAAATATTATGGGAAACTACATATTTAATGCTTGTTGAAATTTCAAGTAACATAAAAAATAAATATGTAAACAACAGATTAAAAAATATATAACGAGTACAAAAAAGTCCTAATTAGGATGATAGTAATAAATGACTCAAAGTTCTTAAATTTGTATTCATAATTTTATTATCATACCTCACTATTAAATTTAACAATTAATTTCTCTTTTGTTGTATAAAAAATATCATTTGTGACAAAAAAGAAAAGAAAAAAATATATTTTGCATATTTTTTTATTAATATAATATTATAAAATAACACAATATTCTCAAATTTAACAATATTAATTCATTATCACCCTCATCAATATTAAACTAACAACTTATTATTTAAACGGTAAACATGAATATAAATACATCTTTAATGTTTACTAATTTTAGAAATATAAATATTATACAATGATTGAAGTATTACTAGTAAGGATAAATATATAATTAAATTACATTCTTAACATTTGAAAGTCTTTATTCATACAACGGAGGGGTTAGTATCCCATGTATTTAAGTGAAACATTGATATGTAAATTGATGTACTTTTCTTAGGATGAATGTAATTGTAAGTTTACGAAAATAAATATTTTCACTTAGACCCGAAAATGATTTATTTTAAAATGGTTAGGCTATAAGTTTTGCGACAAAGGCTTACAATAGTTTGGAAGTTTTAGATTTTGCAGAGACGAAAGACATTGTTTCTCGCCATTTATCTCAACTTTAATTGTTTAATGATGTACATATTAATAAATATTTGACAAAATTAAATTGCAACTAACATTAAAATCTATGCAATAAGATAGAATAAGACTATTTTTAATTATGCTAAAAACTTTCACATGCATCACAATTATAATTATACATACTCTTACTTTGAAAAATGAAAGATAGACCCCCAACCTTTTTTTGGTTCTAAACTAGAGAGAAAAGTCGAGGGTAGCAGTCATTTTAATAAATAAACTCCTTTTTCAACGGACTTATTGTTCGCTATTTCTCATCTCCTTTTTTTTAATTTCTGGAAACCAAACTTTCCCACACAGTTCTTTCCATGTGAATACACCATATTTTGCAAAGCCAAGCCTTGACTAAAGTCTCCCCCTCTCCCCAAACACAAGATATGCGGGTCGTTACAAAGAGTTTTTTGGTAACAAGTAGATACAAATTCAAAATATTTTAATAATTCCATAAAATTAATACTAAATGGATAAAAAACTGATATAAACCCAGTAGCTTGTTGTATAACTACTTTAATAGCAATCCACCAGAGCCCTGGCAATCTGGCATAAAGCTTTACAACTCAAAAAGGAACAATAAATCCTATATGTAATTGCAGCACAACATGGAAAAAGAGAATCCAAAACATCAAAACCAATTATAGAAATAATAATTGTAGCAACACCTATACCCACACACAACTGCACCCATACACTTCATAAAGTACCAACTGAACCATCAGAGTAGTCCACTAAGCCTGAAATTTCCCAAAAAGAAAATGTTTCATTAGAAGAAATAAGGAAATTTTATATGAATTAAATTTATAAAAGGTACAAAACAATCTAAGGTTGAATATCCATACTTTGTTAGCAATATTGTTTGAAAGCCAATCCAGTCCCTCATATAGACCTTCTCCAGATGTGGCACATGTGCTCTGAATATACCTGAATTATTCAAAATAGTAATATTTGAGTGGGAGCAATTGTATACAACTTGATGATGTTCACATTTCTGTTTGTGTATTGAGAGAGAGAGAGAGAGAAAGAGAGAGAACGTGTGTAAAAAGAGAGATTCAAATTACCAGTGCCGCTGTCGAAGAGAATGCAAACCAAGCTTGTCAGTGATCTCAGCAGCATTCATGGCATTTGGAAGATCCTGCTTGTTTGCAAACACAAGGAGCACAGCATCTCTCAATTCATCCTGCAAACGAGTAAATTGATATCATAAGCAAATATAAGAATGTCTGATTAACTTTATAGTGATGTTACCCTCCACCAGAGCATTTTGGTTGCATTTAGTAAGTCGATTTTTGATACCATACACATTTCCTGTCAGTACCTCATTCAACATCCTGTGCAGTTCATCTTTAGCCTCAACCACACGGTCTCTATCATTGCTGTCAACCACAAAGATAAGCCCCTGTGTGTTTTGGAAGTAGTGCCTCCACAACGGTCGGATCTGGAGGCCAGTCCGGATAAAAAAACAAATTATTTAACTATTTCAGAAACTTCATGAGAAACAAAATACCAAATATTAGAAGAGTTTAAGTCATGGGTCATGAAATGATTGGATCAAATAGTAAGTTCATACTGAAGAATAGTAAGTAATAACTCTTGTTTATTATCCAACTACTAAAGGGCTGAAAAGTCTGTGTTTCTCACAAACTTTTCAGTATAGATATTAAAAATTCAATTTAGTAGTTGTCAAAAAAGTAAAACAATGAAGTAAATAATTACAACATTACTCAATCAATTAAGAAGTGAAAGTATATTAAGCTGAATAAATGACAATGTTCCTCGAGCAAAACTTAATAAGCTCATATGACCTAATTCAATAATATAACAATATGGCCTTCCCCGACAAGCATAAGGAAATACTGAAAGTATAAGTACCACAAGAATCTTAGCTTATGATTCTGTGAAGTAGTGCAGGCTGGCTACAACAAGAACCATGCTCAACTAAGGGTGTGTTTGATTAACTCTTAACGCCTCTTAATTGGAGTGCCCCTGATTCGGTCAGAGGCAAAACATGTTTGGTAAAAAAAAAATTGCCTCTTAATCGGTTAGACACAAAATTAAATCTTAACCATTTAGAGGCACATCTAATTGAGCTTATATTTTTTTTGGACAAAAATACCCTCTTCAATATTATTAATTTCATTTTTATCCATTTTAACCCTCTTCCTCTCTCTCTCTCTCTCCACTTTACAATCCAAGCTTCCGGCGACTTTCAATCTTCACAACTCCCCCACAATTCCAAGCCTCCTCCTTTTTTTATTTTCCGGCGACCTCCTTTTTCTATTTTCCGGCGTCTTTCACCCTTCACAACTCTCTCTTTTTCACTTTCTGTGTGTTTGTATACTTTTGTGGGTGTAGGTGATGATGGGTTGTGCTCACAGCAGGTGTTCGCATACTTCTCATATCACAGAGATCATCATTACCAGTTTTTTCCGTCACAAACTTTAGAATTACAAACCAAAAAAACCAACTCAATCTTTTATACCTATATATCATACATATTAATCCATCAAGTTTTTGAAATCAGAATTGTCTGAATTTCTGAATCCGGCTTCTTGAAAACTTACCCATGACTGACTGAAACCCATCTCTAGAGGAAATTATATATATTGTTGCTGCTGCTTTTGCTTTCTATGGCGGGTCGGAGATTTCTTTACAGTGGTGCGAATGGATCGAATTTGGGTAGTGTTCTGCTTCCTAATTCTTCTGATTTCATTACTGTTTGATGAGTGTTTAATTATAGTTTTTTAATAAAGAAATTGGAATGCATTTCGAGCTGTTTATAAATAACCTTTGTGTTTGGGAATTTTGTAGTTTATATATATTTTTTCTTTTGTTCAGAGGGTTAAAATGGTAAAATATTGTTATTTAGACATTTCGAAAAAAAAATTATCAAACAACATTTTTTCATTCAGATGCAATTCTATTCAGATGCTCTATATTATTCAGACGTCTAAACTGTTCAGGTCTTAACACTCAGTTTTATCAAACACCACCTAAACCTGAACACAATCATTTTACTATCGTCTTTTACATAAACCACCCTTATATGCCTATAAAAATGTGCAAGTATTTGCCAATAAAGACTAAACATTAACTATAATGAATAACTCTTCCTTGTAACTAAAAAAGAAAACTAAGAAAATACATAAAGTAAAAGTAATTTTGCAAATTTTAACTGGCAGAAAAATTAATTTAATATGCCATGCTTCCCATAGTTTTCTCTGATACAAATGCAAATTAATACAATAACAAATAATCAAAAAATTCACAATAATTTAGCTTATATATGAGCCACAACTTTGAAAGTCTTACCCCCATGAATGAGAAGGTTGACTGAAAGACAAGGTGGCACACAATAATTTAGCTTATGATTATGTTGAGTGCTGATTGAGAGAGTATTAATCAGCACATGACCGTCTATAAGCCCTTCCATTCAACTACCTTGCTAGAGTGACAAACAAATCTTCACTTACGACTAAATAGCATAGCATATCGTCTAGTATGTTATATATATTATATTCCAGACACAATGAACTATGAACTAGATTACCATTTCCATTAGGCCAAGGATAAAAGTAATAAAAAGGTGATGAAGTTCATAATATGGATGCTACTGAATCAATCATAATTTTTGGCGATATAAATAATCTGATAATAATTATGAAAATTATAATATATATTTTAATTAGCATTCCACGCGCAAATCTTCAGGAGCAGGCAAAACATACATCTCTGTAAAATTTACAGAAAATTTTTTCAAAGAAAAAACAACTCATAATAAAACATGATGATTCAGTAGTGGTATGCAGTAACTGAAATAGAATAGATCTTGCTCTTACCTTGTCCTGACCACCAACATCCCACACAGTGAAACTAATGTTCTTGTACTCAACAGTCTCAACATTAAAGCCTGTCAGCAAAAATTAGTTCCATATATAAGGATAAAAATCAGACACTGAATCAATCACTTAATAAAGAACTTGGTTAATCAAATAAAGACGGTGGTATTCCTCAACACAACAAACTAAATATGATAGTGGTGAAATGTGAACTAATACTTCAATTACTACACGAATTTAACCAAATTGATAAAGATGTGCCCTTCATATGCTTTTCTATTATGTCCAGAAAAGTTGTGCTCTTTAAAATTAAATCAACCAACACAAGGTCCAAGATAAAGTTAAAAGCATTTGAGCTACTTTATTTTAATTAATGTGCCCAACAATGCAACTATTCTTCTTCTTCCGGAAAACTGAATTTTTATTAGTAAGAAAATGAATTTTCAAATAAAGTAATCCGTATGTAGCGTGTGGATTGCTACAAAAGCATTTCTTATTTGGTAGTCCTAGGCCAACAATAAGTAACTTCCGTTTCATACCAATTGTAGGGATAGTGGTGACAATTTCTCCCAACTTGAGCTTGTACAAAATTGTGGTTTTACCAGCAGCATCGAGACCAACCATTAGAATACGCATTTCTTTCTTAGCAAACAGGCGACTGAAAAGCTTGGTGAAAGACAACCCCATCTTTGTATCTGTACACCCAGGAACCCCAAGTGATTAGTAAACAGTTCGATTTGACTCTAGCATATCAATTTCCAAATGATTTAAATTAGAATATAATATTCATAAAACCACAAATCATAAATTCTATAGAAAAAAGTCTATATTGAACTCCCAAAGCATGCAGATCTGAACATTCATTCCATTTTACATAAACATTCAAATTCATGAAAGCACATAGTCAAATCTGTCCCAAAATAATTTAATAAACAAAAAGTCAATATCGAACTCTGAAAGCATGCAGATCCGAACATTCATTCCATCTTACATAATCATTCAAATTCATGAAAACAGATGAATCAAATCTGTAGCAAAATATAATTTCATCTCGTTTTCTTCAGAGAGACAATAAAGGTAACAAATAACGTAACTAAAGCATGAAAATCCATCAAATTTCTACTATGTCTAGCTCAACAATGAAATCAAACAAAACTGAGCAAAAGCTAACAACAAATCTAGTTATCTAATTCAAATTAACCAAATCATAACACAAGTAGATGTATTGATAATAACGGTACAACATACCACATGCCGGACCATTTAAAAGCAATCAATCAAGCTCGAAATTCAACGGGATAGGATTTATAATGAATCCGATCTACAAATATAAGAAGTATTACTAAGGATTTAATACGGAAATGAAGAGATATTACTGACGATGAGGTGAGCGATACGAGTAAGAGAATCAGAGATCTCGAATGGAGCTGTCGTCCACCACCGAACACCTATCAGATGAGTACGTAGTAGAGATGGATGAAAAACAGAGCGAGGTCTATTTATGTTACCAGTCCTCTTAGGAACGGACGTTTATAGACGTTCATTTTTTTTAATACACTTCTTATGAGTCTGTGTGGAAATTGGGACGGCGTTAAAATTACGTGTAGCTACTAACACTCTATTTCTCGATTTTAAAATGTACAGAAAAAAAAAAAAAATGGACGGAAAATTTAAGTTTTCTTTCCAATTTTTATATTTCTGAATTTTTTAATAAAAAAAAAAAAAATGGATAGAAAACTTGGCCACTTTTCTTGCCAAAATTTTCTGTCTAAAATTGGTCTGATTTGGACGGAAAAGAAATTGATATAAGTAATATTTTTATAATTCCCATATTATCCTCAACTTTTAATATAATAAATTTTAAATTACAATTCATGTCCTCGATTTTAAATTTTCTATTATTTTATTTTAAAAACTCAGAAACAACTAAAAGAAAACTTTATATTTTTTATTCTTTTTTTTTTATTCAAAATTCAGAAACAGAGCGTAAGCATTGTGAAGCATTTTAAGTGAGGTGTTATTTATTTACGTCTTTGAACTTCTTAACACTTTCTCATCTAATTTGGTGTGAGACTAAAATTATTTAATAACATTTTATTTATTTATTATTGCCTTTTAAACGATAATATATATATAACTAAATTATTAAGAGTTGTCACTTAATAAAAAATTTAAATATATAAAACTTTTATAAATATTATACTCCCTCCCATCCCAATTTTAATCATTATTGTTTTTGGAAAGTCAATATTTTTAAATTTAAAAATCATTCAGATATTTATATTTTTTTAGTTATCAAATCGTTTTTTAAATTCATATATTATATCACTCAAATAATTTAATTTATTAAAATATCTTGACCATTTATATCTTAATTACTCAATTTTTTCGGACGTCACTTGAATGATCTCAACTGACCAATCATGTGACGTGTCAAATATTGACCCGTCTAGTAATCCAATTCAAGTAGCACATATTCTTTTATTTCGTATTAGGGTCATGTTTACTTACGAGTATTATAATCTCGTGCTTATAATTCATATGATTAAATAATACTTTATTTTAAGTTATTTCATAATTTTAAATTTAAATTTAAAAATAAACAAGACACTTAGGATTAATAGTCGTATTTCAAGTGTAATATTTGCAAACAAACATAGCCTAAAAATAAAAATAAATAAAATTATATATAAAAATTAATTTCATGATGAATCAATTAATTACGACTAACGTAAAATTTCAAAAAAATTATATTTTATATATTCACATATATTAATATTTATTATCGACATAAATTTATCGTTATATTTAATAACATTTTAAAATAAATAATAATACTAACTTTGTTCATGAATCTATTATCCTGTATCCAAAAGGCCAAATAAATGTATTCATATTTTCTACATATCTATCTATGATGGGAGAATGAGGCTGGTAGTTGTATTGGTGAGATTTCGTCACAAAATAAAATTATTATAACAACTTTCTCTTTTTTCGTGGTCTATCATTTTTAACTTCAACTCTTTCCTATTTCCCCTAATATATATTATTTATTTTTCTATTTTAATATTTTAAGTTCGTTGTTTATTTATTATCATTTTTCCACACATATTATTGAATTTACACACATAAATGTGTGCCATAAACCCTAATATATATAATAAAACTTTTAACCTTTTAAGGAAAAAAATATAGCTTGAATATGGATTAATACCTTGATTTTTTTTTTAAAATCACTAAGGGAATTATTTTCTCAATTTTTTCAAATAGAAGATAAACTTTAATTATTTTTTAATTACATCTGATTGATAGTGACACGTCAAAAAATCACCAAGGAAATTATTATGAACTAGACTAATGGATAAATTCGAGACATTGTGACATTAACGTACGAGGCTCAATTCTAATTAATTTTGTATGATTTTATTAATTGAGTTTGGTAATAAATGTAATTTTGTCATTGTTATTTCTTGATACTCTCTATTTGTTCTAAAAATAGATATATATATATATATATAATTTTTATTTTTAAATTAATTCACGAAATTATAAATTTAATATTAATATAAAATTAGTTGGTATTAATACAAACAAAAATAATAATTATAAATTAACTATAAAATACTACTAATTATTATTTTTGTTATTCCCAAAACTTGAACACAATTATATTAATTTTGAGTTTTAGAATTTGACAAATTGATTTTTAAAAATCAAATATATTTTTAATTTTGAAACAATTAGTATAATTTACAAAGATTATTACTTGAATTGTTTGTATTGTGTGTTTTTTATTGAATTGTTTCATGAAAAAGAAACCCCCAACAATTTGTTAATTCATATAGATTATAACCATCTTATTGTGTATCGTTCGATGAACATATACTGGTCCCACCTGAGCCCATCAAAGCTAAATGATGATGAGGTTTCATATATTAATCCTGGACAATAGGTACAGACAATCCTATATCTTCCCGAACCCTAAACATCAAAACGGGTCTCACCCTGTACTTATTTCTCTTTGTTTATAATCGCTGAAGATTGAGATCACTTGTTTCCCCCCCCCCTCGCACTGAGCCCTTGTTCGACGATACAGAAAAAGCTACCAAGGGTAAGCAATTTTCATTAGTATAATCTTGTTTGTTTCAGAGTTAATTCCTCTAAACTTTTTTCAGGACTAACATTTTATAAGTCTGTAGATATTTTATGCGTATCTGATGTTTTCCAGGGTTGATGTTTACATTTCATGTAGAATCGAGTTTCTTGATTACTGTAATATGTTTTGGTTTTGAGATTCATTTGTATTTTGGAGAAGCCTTAGATTTGCTCGGTAGTAGCCTAGTAGGATTCTAAGTTACTGTAGGAATTGAAATAATTTTAGCCTTTTAAGTTAGATATGGTATTGTTTCAGTGTGAGGAAGTACGTTCCAAAAAACAACTAACTTAAGATAATTATTTATTCCTAATACTTAATAGCATATGGTATATGAGGCTCGCAATAATATTTTTAATTTATAAATTAACGTGGTTGTAGATAATAAATGACCACTGTTGAGGCAGCAACGTCCTCTGGTGGTCCTCGTTATGCACCTGACGATCCCAGTCTGCCGAAACCCTGGAAGGGTTTAATTGATGGAAGTACAGGTGTTTTGTACTACTGGAATCCAGAAACTAATATCACCCAGTATGAAAAGCCCACTGCTTTGCCTCCTCCACTGCCATCTGGCCCTCCTCCGGTGCCCTCTACACCTAAACTGGCGCCAATTCCTGGAACTCGAATGGTTCAGTCTAATGGTGTTTCAACTCAACAGGGGCAGCAAATGACAGACACATTGGAACAACAGGGGGAAATTCCTCCTTTATCCCAACAGCACACACAGCAACTGTCGCAGGTTTCTCAGCAGGGATCACAAGCGGGAATGTCCATGCAACAACAGGGGCAGCTAACTCCTCAGCAGCTTAGGCCGCAAATGATGCAACAGCCGAGCCAGCAAATATTCCCATTCTCGGACCAGCAAATGCCCCCCCAACAAGGAAACCAAATTCCACAACAGGCAACACATCAAATGCCACAGCAGATGGGACAACAAACGCCAATGTATCAAGGTGCACAATTGGGACAACCACAGAATTACCAATTTTCACATCAGCAGATGCATTACATGGCATACCAGCAGAACATGCCTAATCAGGGGCAGCAAAGTTTACCGCTGCAGCAGGCTCAGGGGCAACAATTTGCATACCAACAAGAGCATAAAGCAGGATTTCCACACAGAGATGATGTTGATATTCAACAAGGAAAACAAATTGGGTTTTCTCCATCACATGCTAAACAAACTGGTTTGCCATTTGCTCAAAATCCGCCAGCAGGAACCAATTCTGGTCTGACACCTCACATGGGCGTTCAGCCTGGTCAAGCCACACAGTTTGGTGGCTCGTCCGTAAACATGCAACAGCCTCCCACTTTGGCTCATTTTATACAAAGTGGTACAGATTTGGGGTACCAACAACATGGTCCCAGGTTTCAAAATCAAATGCCCCCTGCATTGATGCATGGCCAGCAGTCCGATGTTCCTACTGCTAGATCGAAGATTGGTTTTGAAGAACATCCACCTGGAAGAGTTGGAAATGAGTATTATTTCGCTGCCGACAAGGATGTGCATAGTATGGTTCCTCAGCAGCAGCCTAAGCTTGCAGCGATCCCCGTGGCTAGAAATCAGATGGTATGACCTATGAATGACTACTAATCAATCAATCAGTTTGCCCTTTAATTATACGTTCTTATTCTTGTCATTCCCTTTCCTTTCTCGGTCTGTAATGTCTAAAAAATAATTCTGCAATACACAATTACTTCCAATATGACATGGTGGATAACTTGTATGCCTTCTTCTTTCTGACACTTTATTTGTGATTAATTATTTCACTTCTACTTACATTAGGACACAAGGATGGGTGGTCCTCCTCTTCAGAACGTGTCACCTGCTCAGCCTGGTGGACTTAATCCTCGGCCTACCTCACACGACATCTACAATCATGCTATTGGTGGTCCATCATTTCCACATAATCCTCTGACCAGACCTCCTTCAATGGTTTTGGGATCTCCAGATGCTATTAACCTCTCAGCTGTTGAAGTTTACCGTCAAAAGCACGAAGTATCAGCAACGGTTCGTATCTTATCCCCTTATAATAATTGCCATGTAACTTATCTAAAAAAAACCCTGCCATGTATGGATGTATTGTTTATGTTTTACACCAAGTATTGTATATCATTTTTTTATTAATGGACTTCCTTTTAAATGCCATCTCCAATGAGACAGTCTTATGCATGAATATGTGATAAAAAGAATAGAAGTGATATCTTGTAAATGAATAAGGTAGCGAGTTTAGTAGATAGATGAATAAGTACCCCTTGCTTAATGCTTATAGGAGAGAGTGAGAGCAGCACATCTTACTAGAGAAAATACAAGGAGTGCTAAAGAAAGATTGCACACATGTTTTTCTAGTTTGCTAAGCAGAAGCTAGGGAATTTATTTTGAACTTGAACCAATATTTTTGTGTTTACCTGCTGAAAACATTTTTTATTATCTAGTATATTGGGTTTTTATTATTAGGTATCAATATTACCCCTTTGCACAATGGAGGAGCGTAGCTGAGTACCTTTTATTTATATTTTATTCTTGTTAATTAGTATTGGGTTATTTTTTGGTTGAATCTCATTCATTTCAGTTTGTTGATCTGGTATCTTTCCAGTTTTACATGTTTGTGTATTTTATTTTTGAACCAAAATAATGGTTATAGTGTATTTGCTTGTGCCATTTTCCAAAATATAATATGACAATAATAAACTGTTGGTATGACTATTATATTATTTTCCTGAGTGAACCGTGGCAACATTTTGTTTTGTGTTTTATTTTGAAGTAGATCTAGTAGTTTGTGCGTTTGCTCCAATATTATATTTGCACATAATAATCAATTTTTGATGAGATACTAACATAAACAGACTAAGGTGTAGAAACAAGTTGAGGATATCTAATCTACAAAAATATATAGTATGTCATCGAGGAAGTCAAGTGATTCCTCCTTTGTTCTAACTTGGAAAGGTATAACAAAACCTTATCACTTCTGAGTTGGCCAAATGCTAATCTGTGCTTTCTAATGATCTTTGAGTCAAATTGCATAAGGTGATATTATTTTATCAATGTGATATTGTTGAACACTGACTTTTGAATCAAAATGCATAGGGTGATAATGTTCCAGCTCCATTCATGACATTTGAGGCCACTGGCTTTCCTCAGGAGATACTGAGAGACGTAAGTGATCCCCATTTACTGTGACTTACTTTTATGTATATTAAGTTGTGTCATGGAATTTCCTTTGCCAGCTCATTTTATTGTCATGTTTATTTCCTAATTTATACTTCAAGCTTAACAATTCTCACTTGTCGCAGGTGCGATATCTGCTCCAGAGGAGCATATGTCGTACACTGCACTGCTATGCGCATACTTACACAACAACTATTCTGAGTTTTGGAGGCTGCAAATTGGACAGTTGGAGCCTTCCTTGGGCATCTTCTAGATGGGTGGTTGGCCCTTTATCCAAATCACATTTGATGTGACTGGGATTCTAGCTTGGCTCCGCCTCTTCTGTCTTAATTGCTTCTTTTTGTTGCCTTGAGTTGCTTCAGTAAGCAACTGCATACCCATGAGTTTTTAGCACTCCTTTAACTCTTTTATTTTACTTAGATTTAGTAAGAAATAACTTTTGGAATATTGTTCTTTATATTATTTTCTTAAGCATTCTAGGTAACGCTCATCTTTTATGATTGATTTTCTTGGGATTCACTATACATAGTTCTCTTTCAGATTCATGCAGCTGGTTTCTCTTCTCCTACACCTATTCAAGCGCAAACATGGCCAATTGCACTACAGAATAAGGACATAGTTGCTATTGCTAAGACAGGATCTGGTAAAACATTGGGATATCTTATTCCTGCCTTCATGCTTCTCAGACATTGCCGAAACAATCCTCAGAATGGTCCAACAGTGGTGGTTTTAGCTCCCACTCGTGAGCTTGCCACTCAAATACAAGATGAGGCGATCAAGTTTGGCCGATCTTCTAGGGTTTCTTGCACGGTGTGTATTCAGTTTTATTTTCCATCTTTAAGCTTCTTCATCACATTTTGTGTCTTGACCCTTGATGTCAATGTAAATTAAAATTGTAAAACCCAATTTTATTTCAGTGTTTGTATGGTGGAGCCCCTAAGGGCCTTCAGTTGAAAGAGCTAGATCGTGGAGCTGATATAGTTGTTGCAACTCCTGGCCGGCTCAACGACATACTTGAAATGAAAAAAATTGATTTTAGACAAGTGTCTCTTCTTGTTCTTGATGAGGCTGATCGCATGCTGGACATGGGTTTTGAACCACAAATCCGGAAGATTGTCAATGAAATTCCTTCGCGCCGGCAAACTCTGATGTATACCGCAACCTGGCCTAAAGAAGTGAGGAAAATAGCTGGTGATCTTCTTGTTAATCCTGTTCAGGTTAACATTGGCAATGTTGACGAGCTTGCAGCAAATAAGTCCATCACTCAGGTAGCTATGATCTTTAAATTAATGCAATTAGATTGCTTAGAATGTGTTCTGATATATATATCCCTGCGCCCGGGGGGGGGGGGGTTCTGAACTGATAATTGTAATATACTTCCTTTGTGCTGGATTGTAAGATGACTTTTGAAAAGTCAGTTTGATACATTTTCAAAGTCGAATTGATAAGATTTATTAAAATTACAAAACAATTAACATTATAAATAATACTTTTTAGATTGTTTACAATATTCATCATTATATTGACTGAAATTAATGTATCCATGTCAATTAATTTTGAAATGTCTCAACTCTCAAGTTAGACTTCAAAAAGTCGATGATCTTATATTTTCGAACGAAGGGTAGTATGGATCAAATGAAGCTGGCTTGAATTTCTTTGTAGCTTATGCGTTAATTTTTCTGTTGTTTCTTTCTTCATTTCCCTTTATGTGGCTTTTTGTGAAACAAGTAGAAATTATTTGAGTGGACCGATTGAAGGAAATCTAGGTCTAATTTAGTTGTGCTGTAGCCTACTTGTAGTGCAGTATTTGTTTGACTTATGCTGAGAAGAATTGTGTTGAATACTACGATCAATCTTATATTTGTTGAAAAAGAGTGAAGGAAACAGAAATTCAAAAGTTCTTCAATAAATGTAGGCATAAGATTTGAATGAACGCTGTTGCTGATGATGCATTTATGTTGATGAATGACAAAATAGGTTGGTTCTTTATTAGTAGTTGGTAAGAATTACCTTATAATGTTACCCTGTGACCGGGAACCATACAAGCTATTTAGAACTTTTACCACAGGCAGTTTTATCGGGCAGAAAAGAGGTCCAGGCTGATATTTAGGACGTATTAAATCCGATGTCAAAAGACTCAAAAGCATGAGCCATTTTATCCAGGATATTGACTAATTATACAACTCAAATGTTTTTTAAAAATTAAACTTGTTCATTTCTTGAGGGAATATTTGTGTAATCCTTCCTAGTTACAGAAGCAGTTTTTGGTGGTCAAGTTTCAAATGAGTTTCAAGTTTTCAATTACTTGCTTCTCATATATATATCGCCATTTCTTAAGTTTACTTTTGTAATTCCTAATTTGTGTTATTCTTAATAGAGAATTGCATCTGTCTTTGCAGTATGTTGAAGTAGTCCATCAAATGGAAAAACAGAGGCGATTGGAGCAAATCCTTAGATCACAAGAACGGGGTTCTAAGATCATTATATTCTGTTCCACAAAAAGGTTGTGTGACCAGCTTGCACGTAGTATCGGACGTAGCTTTGGGGCTGCTGCTATACATGGAGACAAATCTCAGAGTGATAGAGATTGGGTTCTGAATGAATTCCGATCTGGAAAGTGTCCAATTTTAGTGGCCACTGATGTTGCTGCACGGGGGCTTGATATAAAAGATATCAGGTGATGATTGTTCGCATTCTCTCCCCCTACCACCCCCTCCCAGCCCAGCCCCATCTCTCGTCTTTCCTTTTCAAAGGATATTTATCTACGTGGAGCAAATATATCAATTTGTATTTTTGGCAAGTTATTTGTGGATTTTTCTTCGAGCATAATTCACTATCTACTCTATTTTTGTCATGTTGCAGGGTAGTGGTCAATTATGACTTCCCTAATGGAGTGGAAGATTACGTTCACCGGATTGGACGAACTGGGAGGGCGGGGGCAACAGGGTTGTCATACACTTTCTTCTCTGAGCAGGACTGGAAATATGCACCTGATCTAATAAAAGTCCTGGAGGGAGCTAACCAACCCGTACCCCCAGAGGTTCGACAAATAGCTCAGCGTGGTGGGCCCAACTTTGGTAAAGATCGGGGTGGGGGTGGGATGATCCGTCCAGATCCTGGTGCAGCTGGTGGTCGCTGGGATTCTGCTGGCCGCGGTGGCATGAGAGATGGTGGATTTAGTGGCCGCGGTGGCATGAGGGATGGTGGCTTTGGTGGCCGCAGTGGCATGAGGGATGGTGGCTTTGGTGGCCGCGGTGGCATGAGGGATGGAAGCTTTGGTGGCCGCGGTGGAATGAGGGATGGTGGATTTGGTGGTCGGGGTGGAATGAGGGACGGGGGCTTTGGTGGCCGTGGTGGGATGAGGGACGGAAATTTTGGTGATCGTGGTGGGATGAGGGATGGCAATTTTGGTGGGCGTGGTGGTGCTAGGGGTGGTGTCTGGGATAGAAATGAACGTGGTGGTCCACATGATCGTTATAATAGTGTAGATGGGCGTGGAAGGGGCAGGGGCCGATTTGACAACCGAAGAGACACCGCTGATCGAAGTAGGGACAGAAGTTACAGCTCCAGTCCTGAAAGGGTTCGAACATGGGGTGGCAGGAGCAGGAGCAGGAGTAGGAGCTGGAGTAGGAGTTATAGCAGGAGCCGGAGCTGGTCTCGAAGCCGTAGCCCTAGGCGCAGCCGTAGCCTGAGCCGCAGCCGCAGCCGCAGCCGCAGCCCTATCCGTAGAAGAGAAAGGCGCCGTGAGTCAAAATTTGATCAGAGGGATGTCACAGTTGTTGAAGCTGCAGTTCCTCCTGAACAGGGTTTATCTACTATGTCTCCAGGCAAACAAAACAAGGCTAGCTCTGGAGGTGAGCAGGTTGATCAGTTAGGGTTGGTTGAGAGTGTTAGTCTGGAACACAATGAGACTAGATCTGACCCATCCGATCCAGCTGCTGAACCTTGAGTCGGATATTTTTATTATTACTTCATTCAGTGGTTCTTCCTTTTCGTGAAGACAGCCCCTGTGGTAATACTGTTGACAAAAATTGTTTCCCTGATGCGGTAATACTGGATAGCAGAATACGTGGGGGTAAGGACAATTAATTACTAGAGGTTGGACGAGGAATAGCGTTTTGTCATCCGTATTAATGTTTGTTTCTCAAGATAGATAGTAGCAACTTCAAAATTATTTTCATTGTGAATTTGTTTGTCAATGGTTACTTGATGTCTGCAGTTGTATTTTCCTTTTGAACCATTGTTGTGGCCACCGTGGTTATGGAACCTCACAAGTCTAATAGAAATGCCAAGTAATTTTTTTAAAAATTTTTAGCGGTAAAATATTTTGAATCATTTTAATTTTTGATAGAATTGATATTAATATTATTAACTATTTATTAATATATTTTGATCATTACTAATAAAATTAATAAGATAAAAAATATGATCTATTGAAAGAAAAATGTACACATTTTCACTCCATAACAAACTCTTTGTTTTGTACACATTTTTATTTTCTTAAAAAATATAATCCTGTTAAAACATATACTTATATTACTTACTATATATGTGTTGATATTAAAACATGGTTTTATCACCCCAAAATTATATAGGAAAGAGAGTAACTAAATTATTAATTTATTTCCTTTTTTAATATTATAAAATCTGTTTTGGCCGAAGTACTTGTAACGTTTAAATTGTTCCAAAATCCAAACGCAACGAATTTTGAAAGCGTATGACTCGGCATTTACGTTACTTACATTAAGGCTTGGGACTTGGGAGCCGTAAATTAAACAGACTTCTATTCCCGAGTCAAAGAAAGTAAAAGTAAAATTCCGAAATTTACCGGCGTAGCCAGTCAAATGACAAGCGTCACACCAGGCCCCACTTGTCATGCAAACTTACAAAAATATGCAGCACTTGAGATCTGTGTATGATAATCTTACCTATTGAGGCACGGAGAAAGTAGTCATCCAACGTGGCCGTACCCCTCAATATTCTACGTAAAGTTTCATTCTCTCTCTGCGACGAGACTATTCGGAGTAACTCACTGTGGCCGAGGTGAGATCGACGCGCCGCTCGCCGGCGACTAGACGTCGAGTTTTTTAATCGACTCGTTGGTCAGAGCTCCGATCAGGTACGCCGTCGCATCTACATGCATCCTCCTTTCCTTGTTCCTCTTCTGTAATTTGATTTAGCTGTTACAGAATTAAACAAGAGTTTGATTTTGACCTTGTTTTAGCTCCTTTTCAATTCATAAAATTTGTTAGTTATGAATCACTGAAGGTCCTTACTAGCGTTTCATTCACATAATATAATTTTTCTTTAGTGTATTGTCTAATTAATTTTGGCAAAACGAACAAATTGAGCATATAATCTCTTTCAGCCCAAGGATTTACGCTGGTAATCTCTACTGCACTCGGTGAATAGTTTAGTTACTCGATTGCACAACAACTTATAGTACATTTGCCAAAGTTGATAATTTGGAGTTATATGTGTCTATTTCTCTTTCTGGCAATTTGAAATATAGTGAGTGTGAGTGGTGTAATTTTTTTTTTGGGGTGGAATTCTAGTGGTACGTTTTGTATATTTTCGATTTCAGTTGTATTCCTTTTCCAATTCTTGCAATTTTAGCTGATGTTAATTTTTCTCAAATAAGATAAACTGTAATGAATGAATGGTATTTAAATATTGAGTTTTCTACTCTTTTTTTCCCCCTGGTCTAACAGAATATTAGATAGAACAACTTGGTGGAGCTTGAAAGTTGAAACTGGAACTATGACGAACATTAAGGTTGAGGATCATGAGGAATTGCCATTCGATAACATGTACCCAAGGCAAATGGGGGTATGCCATTTTGTAGATCTTAATTATTGTTTTACCTTTAATTTGTTGAGTACCCCACCAGCTTCTTATAAGTTGATTTACCTTTATATGTCTTTAATGTTCACCATGACAGCATCACTTCATGTGTAATAGTTCCACTAGTACTTGCCCGTTGTTTGTTTGATTGATATTGATTATGTGAAAACAACAAAAATTTATCTCGAAATTATCATGGGTACAACTTTTGATTTGTTGAAGCTGGTTAGTTGGAGCAGGTGAGTTTGGCTTCCATAGTACATTGGTTAAGTGGCATCGTCTTTTACATCAAACAAAAAATTGGCTTCTCTTAACACAGCTCTTTTCAAATTGCTAACTGGCTTTTCAAAAGGGTTCATTTATTTTTATCATTTACGTGGAAATTACATCCTAGGATCCATTGGGCAATGGTATAATGTGCTAGATTCACTCATGAAACATGCTCAACTATAACTGCAGCATACGATAGCCACTCAGAACAATGACTGTTAGTAAGAAATGGTATTTTCGGGTTTTTATCAAATCCAGTTCAGTATATATGGGATTTGGTACAGTATTGGTACAATAAACCGGTTTTTATGCTTACTCGGGACCGGTATTAGTATATATCATACTCATATGTAACATGTTCTCTTAATACTAACTTCCATGGGATACAGACTTATTTACCACCACTACCACTGATGAACTTAGCTGTGGGTTGACATGTATCGCGTTCTTGTACCTGCTCCACGAATCAATAGATCTGTTTTTGCTAACATTTAGTGGGTGACTTTGTGTGCTGATGGTCTCTGGTCTTGCTTCTTTTCTTTGAACCAACCTTCAGTGGGTGACTTTGTCTGCTGATGGTCTCTCGTCTTGCTTCTTTTCTTTGAACCAACCTTCAGTACTTGTTACCATTCACCATGTATTGGTTTAATGTCGCTAGGCACCCGATTTTAAATCGACTGGGTTATTGTCATTCATTTACTCACATTTCCATGCCTATTCAGTATTTGAGTCTTGAAGTTTGGATACATAATGTGATACAAAATGTAATGTCATTCTTGTGAATGCTGGTTTACATGCTTGTCATGGGACATTTTGGGTCTAGTTGTACATTGAATCAGGGTTTTAATTTTTTAAATGTATATGGTTAGTTTTTATACCTGTACAGAATTTTATTTGCTTTCTTTCAGTCACTCGTCATTGAGAAGAACATTTGTTTATAGGACAATGGTGCAAGCTCATCAGGGAGCCATATAAGATCATCATTTATAGGGATGGGATTCTCACCTTCTCTTGTTGACAAAGCAATTGAAGAAAATGGTAATTGTGCAGTAATCAAAACTCTATAACATTTTATTGTTTTTGCATTTGGCATGAGTTGGTATCATCCTTTACCACATTTCATATAAAGACATAGCAAATGAATAGACTTTTTGGCTTCTAAATGTCAAGATACATGTCCGCTTGCAACATAGTTTTGTTAAATATATGTATTCATTTTTTATTTACCATGTGACTAGAACACTTTTTTCAATAGTTGACGAGAGAAATATTTCCTCTTCAATCTAGGTGAAGACAATGAGGAATTGTTATTGGAGACTCTCTTTAAATATTCAGTAAGTGAACATTTCATTTCTGGTGTAATTTTGACTGTGCTCGTAAGCATTTTTGCCTGCATTTATTTGGAAAAGAGTGCAATAAATTTTCATTTTTATTACTTTGAACATTTGCTTACTATATATATATATATTGCAAAATTGTTTTGTTTATATTGGGATTCACACCATATTAGTGACAGAATCATTCATAGTCCTCTCTCTCTCTCCAGCCACCCGGGTGAGTGCGCTGCCTTTTGACTCCATGGTTATGTTTTTGAGGCTGTTGGTAGTAGTAACCTGGGTAGGGGTTATGAATAGTTCAAATCTGATACTTCAATATTCCAATTTCCATCAAATTTACCCTCACATCTCCACTGATCTAAATCATCTTGTCTTTCCTTATAACCCAGTGCTAACTGCTAATTGATTAATCTGAAAGACTGGTCTACTTTGAGTTCATAGCTTTACCATCTCCTACAGACTGAGAATCGTACCCTTCTTAGACAAACACTAGAATTTGTTATATTAAGTTTCTGGTCATGGCATGATAATAAGGCGAAAAGTTAATATCCTTTGTATTCTCCATGTATTTAAGGTCAATAAATCAACTATCTATGACTTCCACCACTTTAAGGTGAAACTCTTATATTGAGAAACTCAACACCACTATTCTTGTACACCTTTGATCCGTTCTATCTCTTGATTGAATTGTGCAAATTAAACTTTGTCAAGGAATTGTCTTTTAGATATTAAAAGAGTTCCTTAAAAAAATTCCCTGCAAATGTTAAGGGATGTTTAGATCAAGTAACTTCACAGCTAGCATAAAATAAAACTGGCCCCTAGAATTGTTGTTTACAAATTGCATATTATTTTCACTATCTGATCACATCCATCAACTGTCACTAATAGTTTACATGCTTTGGAGTGACATAGGCTCTCCAAAATATGAAGCCTGAATCTTCATATTCCCTTGGTGACTTACTCAGTGACAAGGATGAACTAGCTGCAGTTCCTCAACCAAGAGACAAGGTAACTTGCTTCTATCTTGTCTCTGCAAAAAATATTGTTTATTATCAGTTTGAATGACCACTTTAAACTAGTTCTGAGCATTACTGTAGTAACTTAACTTCAGTGGATTCAATGGTTCTAATATGAACTTGACCTTAACTTCAACATTGTTTTCATGATGAAGCGAATTCATAATATGAAGCTGCCATCTAAAATGTTGCTCCTCACAATTATCTATCCGACTCAAATATTGTATAGGCTAGTAGTTGACCTTCTTTGGAATTTTAACAGGCTCCTCGTAAGTCGTGTTCTGAATCATCAGATTCTTTCGATAGCTTGTTTGGGGAGAAAAATGATACAAGCAGTCACCCCAATTTTGCAGCAGATATTAATCTGAAAGAGGTATTGTGCTATGCTTTATTTGTGTGATCACATGTACTTCTTTGTTAACCATCCTGTAGAAATAAAATATTTGATTCTACTTAAGGATCTATAGGAGTTTAGAGATTGGACAGTAATTGTAATTGCTAGTAGTTCATTTTAATTGGATGCCTTACTTTGAGTTGAGGAAATTCTGCTTCAACAAACATGACAACACCTCCTTTGTGGATCATTTCATTGTTTAATGATTCCTTTCTGGTGTGCTATGCCCAGAAACAAAATTACCAAAAAATGCATGCTCATAATAATGATAATGATGATGTTGAATTCTTCGGTTGTGAATCCTCCAACTTACTCGCCGAACCCTCATCATTTGAAAATCTTTCTACTATGTTAATAAGCAATTCTTAGGTCTTGCATCCGGTCATTTCCTTACTAATCACATGGGCACACGCGATGCGTGTGCAATATAAATTATTTGTATTATAAATCAAAATGAAATGTTTAATTAGTTAAATATAAAAATTATGCCAAATTAATATTTCAAGTCATGTTATTCAACATATTTGTACCTGCTTAACATGTTCTGGCTAGGCTGGCTACCAAATTGGCTAAGAAGAGAAGGGGGAGGTCTAATGAAGGCTAAATTGAAAGTTTAGGATATATATATACATGGTCCACGGGAGATACCCTTTAATGTATCTAAGTTATGTCTCCTAGTTTCATAAAATGATTTTATCTTGATATTCTAACAAGGATAGAAAAATCATGTAAAAATATAAGAAGTTAAATTTTTATTTGATTTGAGATTGTTTAGCACCAGTATTATAACATTATAATGTAAGAATAGTTTTCGACGACTTAGATTTATTAAACTTCTATTAATATAAAATCGTTTGATATATGTTATCAAATCATATAAAAATTCATATATTCAAATATTTTTGTATGTTTTTATATCCGTATTGTTGAATACATCTAAAAAAACCCTAGAGGATGGACACATCAACCCTATGGGGTATACTAGTTAGATTTAGAGGTCTCTCTTTTTCACACACACATGTATATATGCATATATATATATATTATATAATAATATTCTAGTTTTTTGTAACTTGCATTTGATTTGACTTAATATTCAATCTCCGGCAGGAACCTGATGTATCAAGTGGAGTTAATTCTGAAAAAAAGGCATCGTTATTAATGATGAATTTCTCTGTGGATGAAGTTGAATTTGCAATAGATAAACTTGGTATGTAGAAGTTTCTGTAGTTGTTTTTTCTATTAGCAGTGCTTTCTTTTCTGCAAGGACTTCTCTACTTGATAGAAATAGGTTTTCCTACTCTTCTTTACTACCAGAAGCTTATGTACAACACTGGGGATTATAACCTTGAAGGTGTACTTGCAATATCCATTTGCTTATACTTTTTTGTCATTGCTGCGCCAAAAAACCCTGTTCATAGCTAAGCACTAAAATATAAATATATGTTGCACATGAGATATGCATTCCAACAAAAATATATATAACTATAAGCTTTCTTGATTAAGATGTAATCATCGTTGTCTATTATTTTCCTTTTGACCATACAAGGAAGACATCTTTAATGTAGTCTTCTCCTCATATTACATTACAGGAGAAGATGCTCCTATCAGTGAACTTGTAGATTTTATTTTCGCTGCCCAGATAGCTGAAAATACTGAAAAGGATGTTGATTGTCCAAATTATTGTGATGAAGGAATGAATGAGGTAAGACTTATACAGTGCATTATTATATTAATTCTGTTAGGGATTTCATTTATTGTCTTAACACAATGGCTTTCTAGATTGAGAAACTTTATGCATCAATCTAAAGGTACTAAATTTCTTGAGAAAGCATATTTTTGATCTGGGATTTCCCCAAGCACGCATCTTGACCCGCTACAGGCCCACCCTACAACCATTAATTTTTCTTGGCACTCTTGATATTAGACTTTACAGTTAAGTCCATCCCACATATTCCGATGTGGGATTGGGGTATTATAATCTCCACACTTAAATCCCTGACGTCCTTATTGCCATTGACCTGTTACTTATAGCCCAGAACTCTCTCTCGTTGTATGATTATGCCAGCAACTCACTTCATTTGCCTCAACCATCGTATTCTAATTTGTGCGATATTCAAGTTTGCCTTTGTGACCCCTCTAGCAACTAGATCGGATGGCTTGATCCAAGCTTTTGAAACCTGGCTACCATTCTAACAACTAAAGTCCAAACCTGAGTTTGAAACTCCCCGGTTAAGCCTCAATAAGCTTTTTAAGAGCACCAGTTGGGTCATGGCAAGTTATTACTACTCTATAAGGCTCAATTCGCTCCCAAGAGCACCACCTTGGTCCTCTTGGACCACCAAAAGTCTACCAAAAAGTGATGACATATTGACATGTTATTGGTACCCTTATCTACTCCGATGTGGGACTGAGATATTACAATCATGTATTGCAAATCTATCAGCGTTTACGTCTGAAGGTTGGGGCTAATATTTCTTTATCTAGATTGCTACATTCTTTCAATGAGCTCACTCTTACTTTTTTTGTTACCATATCTTGCATATTGTAAATGGATACATTTGTGATGGCTCTATGTTAAAGCAAGTGGATTTGGGACGCCAAAACGTATTACTAGAAATATGCTTAGTTTTTTAGAGAGAACTATTTATCTTTCGCATTGTTGGGAGATAGGATTTTTTTCTTTGCTTTTTTATGGGCCTCTTCCGTGTGTACCTTTAATTTTTTTTTTCTTTCTTATATGGTGAGTGGACTACTTCTCCCTCGTTCTATCTTTTCGTCTAAAAAAATCTTCTTTTTTTATTCCCCAAAAATGATGAAGTCAGATTTATTGTGTTGCGGGTACTGTAGGGGTAGGGGAAGACCAAAATTAAACTAGGATAGTAATACATGATTGTGTGTAGTTTATCAGTTGTTACACCCTTTAAATTACCAGGGTTTGTGCTACCCCCAATAGTCCTACTATACCTCATTCAGTTGAGTAGTGCGGTCATAACTGATCAAAACAAGTAGTTGTTGACACTACCCGAAAAGTGTGGAAGATATAATGTCAAATCCATAATACGATATGATGTGTATAATTTAGAAGAGTTGTTTTTAAAGTCACGTTTCCATAGATTTATTACCCTATTATGCCTTAAAAACATATGGCTGTCTGATACTAAATAATCCTTGATTTTTCAGGGTAGCAACACCGAAACTTTGTTTGGGACTATGAACAAAACACTTCGGTTGCTTGAAATGGGGTTTTCTGAACAAGAAATTTCTGCTGCTATAGAGAAGTATGGTGAGTAAATATATCATAATATTGAATCATTATTACTACCTTATCTGTAATAAAAATGCAGATGCCTGTCATGTGCTATTATATATGTTCTGTAAGGCTTCATTCAACTTGTACCCTGCATCATGTAACCACAATTTACTTTTTGCACCAAAAAAAACAAACTAACCACAACTTATTTTCATCATAACAATCTCAATGATCACTGAACATCATAATTGTAAAGCTTGAAGAGAGAGATTTGTTAATTTATGCTTCATGAGGAATTAGTGTATGTATTTATAGAGTGAGGATATTGGCTAGGCAGGTTGGGTGGCCAATATATGGTCTAAAGAAGTTATGGATACACTGTTATTTTTGTCAAATTTTGCGTAGAAAATCTAGCTTGACTAGAAGTTAGAAGAAAAACAACTAAACTTAGATGACGTTTGTACTTCACAATAGCCTTGCGTAAGCCTTAGAAATTAATATATATGGCTACATATGAAGAAGCTCATGTAAATGCATGTATTTATCCATTATATATTCTTTGGTCACATTCATTGTAACAGTTTGCATGTAAACAATTAAAAGAAGGTCATTGGGTTTGAACATGGATTAATTAATGTCGAGAATTTTTAGTGAACTGAGTCCTTGGTTTTGAACTATTAGTTGAGAAAATAGGTAGATCCAATTTAAAAATGAGATTTTGTCCATTGAATTGGCTTGAATTTCTTGCTACAAATTAAAAGTATTGCTAAGCTGGTAAAAACCTTGAACTGCAGGCCTAATGCCGTGACCTCTCTAGGATTGTGTTTCCTTATTTAGTGGGATAAAGAGTTTAATTAGGACTCCTACTCTTAATTGGATTTAGTAGTTATAAGGTGATTCTACAAAAGGAGTCATTCTCCTAGTTGGATTCAGGGGGAGGTGGCTTCTATATATACGACTACAAGTTAGGATTTGAAGAGGGAGAACACAAGAGATACAACACAAATACACAACTTGTACTCTCCATATTATCAAAATTGTAGGTGTGACGTCTGTCCAACCAAAAGACAGGGATTTGAGTTGGATGCTCTTACATAGTATCAAAATTGGGTCTTGAGAAGCCTCCAGTCAGGTCTCTTTGTTATAATTGTTTTGTGTATGCATTTATAATGTATTCTGCATTTGTGCTGTGTGCTTTACAATTGAGTGAGACACAATGGACTGCATGAGAGTTTGTCCCACGTGGGGTAAGTGAAGCGTCATAGGTATAACATTTAATGGTCTAATGATATCCAGTGGGTTCAATAACATCTCCTAATTGCTTCCTTGAAGCAAATTGTCCGGGATTTTTTTGTTGGAACCTTGATCTTTTACTGTAATGTCCTTGTTCCCTATTTTGTCGAAATATTTGGGTTTGAAAACATTGCTTCCTTCTACTAAAGTTCTACAGATTCTGTTATTTGAAAATAGATCTATTCCGGCAAAGCATAAAAGGAGAGAAGCTTTGATAGACTATTGCTAAATGCATTCCCCTTACAAACTTAGCAGTCGTATGTTGTTCCCTATCCCTATCCCTACTAATCAAATAATGAATATTAGTTATACTTATCAACAGTTGAAGATTTGAACGTGTCACCTGTATTTTCTTATGCCTGTGGTTGGGTGTTATGTTTTATAAATGATATTTTACCTTACATATTTTCTCGTGAGATGAATTTCTTGTCAATATAATACTTTGGAATATACCATTTTTTTTGGACTGATGGTGGCTTGATTTACTCAGAAATTTACCACGGATTATAATTTTTCCTTCATTTTAGTCATTTATTGTTTTTTTTCTATCAGGTTTAG
Organism: Panax ginseng; assembly: GCA_020205605.1. Classification (NCBI taxonomy): domain Eukaryota; kingdom Viridiplantae; phylum Streptophyta; class Magnoliopsida; order Apiales; family Araliaceae; genus Panax; species Panax ginseng. The sequence goes on from CM035127.1 coordinate 9,317,327, forward strand.
AAGTTTCCGTTGCCGAGCTTGCGGACTCGATTGTTTCTGGTCTAACTGCTGGTACTTGCGGTGACGAGGTTGTCTTTCCCATCTTCTAATGATGTTATCAATCATTCTGTCTTTTATTTTTATTTGGGTTAAATACATTTTTATCCCTCCAAATATTACCTAACTTACACAAGTGACCTTAAACTTTAAAAACTAATAACAACAGCTTCCAAGTACATTTAAGTAAGCAAAAGTGTCCCTCCGGTCATAATTATGGCCAGAATACCAACAGTGTCGTTAATGTGATATATAGTATACGGACGGTTTGACCGTATAATAAATTTTGACTATACGATTAATTATCAAATACAATCCAAATACTAACTTAATTCAAATAAAATAATTAAAAATCATTAACTAAATCAAATAAAATAATAATTCAATTTAAATAATTAAAACTCACTAATTAATTCAAATAAAATAATTTATCACACTAATTAAATAAAATAAAATAAAATAATTAACTCAACTATTAACCTAAATAAAATAACTAACCCTATCAATTAATACAAAATAACAATTAAGGGAATAACTAAAACACCAAACAATAATATAAACGTATTTTAATGTATTTAAAGTCATTTAATTATATTTTCTTATATAAAATAATACAATTAAATAGTATAAGCATGTATATAAGACTTAAAATAAATAAAATTCACTACAAATTAACACACTACATACTGGAGGTGGTTATTATTAGTTTTTATAGCTTAGGGGCGCTTGTGTAAGTTAGGTGATACTTCAAGGACAAAAGTGTGTTTAACCCTTTTTATTTTTATAATGTTCTTACTTGGGTTCCAACTTTTTCTTTATTATCTTCTTAGAAGGGAGATAAAACTAATCATTAATTTGTAATAAGAATGCCCATATATTGGCATTGCTCTTCAATTTATCACTAACATACTGAAATAGGCAATCTCCTCACATGGGAAGGGGCCTTGATGTGGACACTTAAAATTTTTACACTTACTTTGAGCCATCTGAGTTCAGGCGAACTTCATCAAAAGGGATGTGCTCAATATCATGCAGATATCTAATTTGCAGATGTTTAACTTTTGTGAATTTTAAACCTTTGTGTTAGATTATCACTTCTTTTCTTCTGTTCTTTTGCAGTATTCCTCGAAGCCTGTCAACAAATTGAGATCCTTAGGTGGGGTGATGCGACAAGGCTTGCATCACAATTGTTTTGATGATTTGACAGTAAAAGCTGAGGAATTTAGTCCAGAAGCTGTGTCCCAGTTTCCAAATGTTGGTTTACTGGAAAAGTATAAAGGGAAAAGGCCAAAAGAAGAATATATTGATGAGCATATCAGTTTCAAAAGGCCGAAAGAAGAGTATGACGATGCCTTAACTTCTGTCTGCCCAACATGGCTTGGAGCAAGACACGGGATCTCTAAGATAACCAATCCACGTAAGCCTATATCACAGAGACAACGTCAAAATAGAGCACACCCTCTAGATGGAGATGTACCCACACTGGCCAAGCCTAATTCTTGCAGGAGTCTTGATAGAATGGTAGCTAAACCACCATACTTCTTTTATGGAAATGTTATGAATTTGTCTCATGACTCTTGGGTCAAAATATCTCAGTTCTTGTATGCAATTGAGCCAGAATTTGTGAATATACAATTCTTTTCTGCCTTGAGTAGGAAGGAAGGGTATGTACACAATCTACCTACTGACAATAGGTTTCACATCAAACCAAAATCACCATTGACCATTGAAGAAGCAATACCTAATACAAAAAAATGGTGGCCATCATGGGATACAAGAAAGCAGTTAAGCTGCATCAATGCCGACACTAGTGGAATTTCTCAACAATGTGATAGGCTTGAAAGGATATTAGTTGATTCTAGAGGGTTACTCTCTGTAGAACAACAGAGAGACCTCCTTCATCGATGTCGAAGCTTTAATCTTGTGTGGGTTGGCCGTAACAAACTGAAGCCCATTGAACCAGAACATGTCGAGCGCATTTTAGGCTACCCTGTGCATCACACTCGAGTTGCTGGGTTCAGCCTTACAGAAAGGCTTCACTCACTCAAACACTGCTTCCAGATAGACTCGTTGGGATATCACGTATCTGCATTGAAGTCTTTGTTCCCCGGAGGATTGACATTATTATCGATCTATAGTGGAATTGGAGGGTCAGAAATCACTTTGCACCGGCTTGGCATTCGTTTGAAAGGTGTTGTTTCCGTAGAGCCCTGTGAAACAAAGCGCAAGATTCTAAAGCAGTGGTGGAGTAGTTCTGGACAAAGTGGGGAGTTGATGCAGATTGAAGACATTCAGAAGCTATCGAGTAGCAAGATTGAAATTCTAATGAAGAAGTTTGGTGGTTTTGACTTCATCATTTGTCAAAACCCGTACAATTTCTCTTTGAAATTTCCTAGCATGAGTGAAGATAGGGACAGCTTTGCAGGTTTAGACTTCTCGTTGTTTTATGAATTTGTGCGAATTTTGCAACGCGTAAGGTGCATGATGTGATGGGGAATAGCAGGTGAAGTTCTGCACAATCAGTGGAGCTTTCTAATACTTAGTATGTGATTGTCTCCTTGGGTAACAAATTAGATTGTTTTAACCAATTGATCTATCCTACTGCCTCTGCCTTGTATTCTATGACTATGATTAATTGAAATACATTCTCCTGTTTGCAATGGATTGACTATATTTGTTTTTAAAAATAAACATGAGATTATTAGTCCCGACATAATAAAATAACTTGAAAGGAGCATGTTCTCGACTAAAAATTTATGTATCTTATCCTATTATATAATATCTTTGGTTGAAATTGTAATTCTTGCAAGCGAATATTATCCTAAGCAGTTGTTTGTTATATTATATCAGCAACTTGTGAGATCTGAGATTACTTTTCGTTTAAAGCCTCTTATTAGCCGCATAGCATATAGATAGGTATGCAGTTTTCTGATGCAAACGTCAAAGTCTTTTGTACATGAACAAGGATTACTAAATCTAACCACCACGTGTCACTCCTCGTTTGTTGTACAAGAAAGACAATGCATGAGAACAAGAGGTGTTTAATCATTATTATTATACAGTATTTATTATCATAATTGTTGTAGGTCATAATCATTCATCCCCATCATCATCATCAAGGTCCAATTGCATTAGTAAAATAATTGAAAACAGTTGAGTGCCATGAAGTACTTACACGTCTTCTTACCTCAATAATTTCATGGCCAAAAGAGTAACAAAATCATTATTAAATAGCATGGCCTAAGCCTTGAGTAAACCAAATTGGTCAGATTCTTTCGCTTTCCACAAACCAAACGTTTTGTCGTTTTAATTCAAGGGGATTTGAACTTTGTAATGACGCGTGAGCCTTTTTTCCCCTTCTTTTTTTTTTTTTTTTTTAAATATAATGGAGTACTATTTATTTCAAAATATGAGATTATTATTGATTTTTGGAACAATTGAGGACATTTTGAAGTTTAAAATTGATATAAATTTTTTTAATTTTAATTAATATAATGATGAATATTTTAATGTATTAAAAAAATACTACTCAATTTAGCCGTGAAGAAGACTTATGTAATGAGCTTATCCCTGACCCAGGTAATTTTAGGCGGTCAGACATTTTATTATTACTAATATTCTTGGCGCTTGTGTAATTAAAATTAATATTTAAATAATTTTTATGAGAACAAATGTGAAAATATTGGAGAAGAAATAGAAATTAATAAAAGGTGGAGAGAGAGAGAGACGGCTCATCTCTCTTAAATGGTAAATTTGGAGAAGAAAAAAAACTTCATAAAATTGTTTACACAAAAAAAAAAGTACCAGATTTTTCTCCAACTTTATAATAGAGTAATGCTGGAAACAAATTATACACAAATAATACAAAAAAATAGAAAAATGTGATGTACAATTAGATATTTAACATATTTTTATTGATAAACAATACATGAGTCTGAACACTCCCTTGTAATATTAAAAGACATTCATCGAGTTATGTTTTTGTTTTTGGCCCATATGAATAATGGACTAGTAACCAACAAGGCGAAACAATTTGCATCTTATTTGGGCCTGCAATGTGTATATGCATGAAGAAAACAACACAATAAAAGATTTATTATTATTATTATTATTATTAATGAAAAAAAATAAACAAAAATTTCATTTAGATGTTCAATAAAAAAACAGCTTAGCATTATTATGACATTGCAAATTTAGGCTAGCTTTTTGGACATTTTTATGTTAAACAAACCATGTGATGTGGATGAGGTTCTGGTCTACAGAGTTTTTAATTATTTGCTCTTCTTTTAATCATTATTTTGCTGCTTAAAGACTAATATGCTACCAGATGTTCTTACTGGGGAAAAATAAGTGACAGACGCGGTAAACAAAGACTGAGAAATCTGTATGGGCTGAAGAAGATGCTTGGGTATTTCCTGCCAGCTTGTCATGGTTTGGCATTACTATCTCTCTATCTCTCCCTTCATTGCCAGGCAAACAGCTAGCTCTGCCTTTTTGCTCTCTATTTCTAGTTTCTTGAGCTGGTTATTGGTATGTAACCTACATTCAACAACTTGAGATTTAACCTTTATTTCTTAATCTGTCTTCATTTTTTTTCTTCTTGATTTGTATTGTACCAATTGCTTTTCTAAAGTTAGATTTATATAACAACGATTTAGTTGAGTTGTGCTTTTGTGCACTGTCAGTGAAGCTCCTTTTGATGACCCACAATATAGTTTGCCATCAAATCTACATTCCCCTGTTTAACAACCCTTTTTGAGCTTTTATATTTGGAGGTTTCATTTCAGACTTTCTGTGTGCGCTTACATTCTTTAAAGGTAAAAAACTTCAGAACAAGCAAAAAGGTTTCTGTTGTTTGCATCTGGGTCATGTGTGTTTGAAATCAGCCCATTTTTCTATATAATTGCTTAAGGTAATACTCCCGTAGCACAAATTTGTCCATCAATCCGGGTATCATAGTTTATCACTACTTCGAAATTAAATTGACCCTCAAGTTCCCTAAACTTGAGAACAAGAAAATCTTTAGTTTTTCTCCCCTTTGTTCATTAATGTTCATTTGAGCATTGAAGAAGGTGCTACTGCCTACTTGTCTAATTTCCTAAGGAAACATGGAAGAGAGTTTTGTTCCATTCCGTGGAATCAAGAATGATCTTAAAGGAAGGTTGATGTGCTACAAACAAGATTGGACCGGTGGTTTCAAGGCAGGTATCAGGTATATTTTCCATTGTACCATCATTAATCTTTTCCATTCAAGTATTGGAATTGTAAGGTGTAACCATTGTGATCTCTGACAACAATCACTATTTTTAGGATTTTGGCCCCTACAACATATATATTTTTTGCATCTGCAATTCCTGTTATATCATTCGGTGAACAATTGGAAAGAAGTACAGGTATATTTTATATCCATCACACTTATGTTACATAATTTTCATTAAATTTGGCATGGTAATCTATAAGCTAGGTGAAAATGGTGATGCTTGTGGATGATATTTATATACATGGTATTGACAGATGGGTCACTCACGGCGGTCCAAACTTTAGCTTCTACTGCACTTTGTGGGATTATACACTCTATCATAGGAGGTCAGCCTTTGCTGATTCTTGGAGTTGCAGAACCAACTGTACTTATGTACGCATTCATGTACAACTTTGCTAAAAATATACCAGAGCTGGGATCAAAGCTCTTTCTAGCTTGGACTGGATGGTATTGTATCTGCTCTTGCTTTCTTTTAGTGTGAAGTGAAATCGCAATATTGCACATCCACATTCATTCTGCTGAAAACTGAAAATTTTATTTTTGGAGAGATTTTACAGTTTCTCCTTTTACTAAGTTAATGATTACATGGAAACTTGGGTTGGCAGGGTATGTGTTTGGACTGCAATCTTGCTGTTCCTTCTGGCTATCCTCGGAGCTTGTTCAATCATCAATAGGTTCACTCGTATCGCGGGGGAATTGTTTGGGCTGCTTATTGCACTGCTCTTCATGCAGGAAGCCATCAAAGTAAGAGATACTCTTGTTTCTTAGTTCTTTATATGGTTCATTGGGTAGCAATGAAATTTATAGTTGAAGTTTGATAATCTTCCATGGGAATGATTTGGAATATCCAAAACCAAAAATTGTTGTATTTGCTGGCAACAACATAATGGAGCAACTAGGATCGGGTCTCTCTTTTGGTTGGGGCGTCATTAACTTGTTTCGTTACTGATTAACCAATCTATAAAACTGGCTACAATTTGTTCTATATCATTGGTAAAACACTAAGAAGCCGTAAATACTTATGCCAATCAGAACTGAAGTACATGATACTTTGGCAACTAATTGTTTATGTCTGTAAGCATACTCAGTGAATTTCCCGTTGGATGTAGGGACTTATCGATGAGTTTTATGTACCAAAAAGAGAAGATCCACGTTTAACAGAATTCCAACCTTCATGGAGATTTGCCAATGGGATGTTTGCTCTGGTTATGTCATTTGGCCTTCTGCTCACTGCATTGAAAAGTCGAAAAGCAAGATCTTGGCGATATGGATTTGGTAAGCTTGCTGCAAATTTTTGGGATGTCCTTAGATTGAGTGAAAATTGGGATTACACAACTATAATTTCCATGCATAACAAAACAGAACAATAAAGAAAACTTGATGGATAAGATTTGTTAGTGTTGAGGCTAAAATTAAGCAACCTAATCTCTTGTCACAAGAAATTGGCATCGTTAAAGACACTGGTGTCTGCACTGTTGCTCATTGATATACATATACCAATACAATCTGTTCTATGACTTCATTACATTTTTATGCTTAACTCAACTAAAGCTTGGTTAGCTGCATGTGTCATGTTTTTCCTTCCTGCTACTGAGACCATGTGCCATGTTATCTCCTCCTTTCATAGGTTGGCTTCGAGGCCTCGTAGCAGATTATGGTGTTCCATTGATGGTTATTGTCTGGACAGCTATCTCTTATATACCAGCTGGTAATATCCCAAAAGGAATCCCAAGGCGTCTCTTCAGCCCAAATCCATGGTCTCCAGGTGCATATGAGAACTGGACAGTCATAAAGGCATGTTTATTTTTGATAGAGGAACAATTCATTGACTTATTCCCTCTCTCTTGAAATTAAATATCATAATATATGTGATTTGTAACTTTCAGGATATGATACATGTGCCGGTCCTCTACATAATTGGAGCTTTTATTCCAGCAACTATGATAGCTGTTCTGTATTATTTCGACCACAGTGTTGCATCCCAACTTGCTCAACAGAAAGAGTACAATCTGAGAAAGCCACCTTCATTCCATTATGATTTATTTCTTTTAGGATTCATGGTATGGAAATATCCTCTTTATAAATTATGGAATTTTTTTTAGTCATTCTATAGCATGGCAGTTCATCTATAATTGCATTCAACTCATTTTCTGCTTAAGTTCATAAAATATTGTCATTTTCTGCTTAAGTTCATAAAATATTGTTACAACATGGCAGGTCATTTTGTGTGGTCTTATTGGGATCCCTCCTTCAAATGGTGTCATTCCGCAATCTCCAATGCATACTAAAAGTTTGGCTACACTTAAGCATCAGGTAAACATATTAACTACAGCCAAGAAGCTTCTCCTTATGCTGATATATATATATATATATATATATATATATATATATATATAAGGTTTCCAACTGCTAATGATTAGCATGGACCTGAATATCATTTTCTCTCTGCTAGTAAGAAAAAACCTCCACATAAAAGCATGATTGTACAAAATATACTTTCAGCCTATCATATATTGACAATGCTGCACGTATTCATTGCTTCCTTGCGATCCTTTTGTGATGCAGCTTCTTCGTAATCGACTGGTAGCAACAGCACGCAAATGTATGGGTAAGAATGCAAGCTTGGTTCAAGTGTATGGAAGCATGCAAGAATCCTATCAACAGATGCAGACTCCACTAAATTACCAAGAACCATCAGCTCGAGTATGATGCTTTCCTCCCTTTGCTACCATTTCCATATAAGATGGCATTTTTTTTTCTTTTTACTTTTTCAACTCAAATTCTTTAATATGTAGTCAACAGTGTTTGAACTTGTTTCTTGGAACAGGTATTAAAAGAATTGAAAGACTCAACGATTCAATCGGCTTCAAGCATGGGGAATATTGATGCCCCAGTTAATGAGTCGGTATTTGATATTGAGAAAGAGATTGACGATTTGTTACCTGTCGAAGTGAAAGAACAACGACTCAGTAACTTCCTTCAATCTGCAATGGTGGGAGGATGTGTTGCAGCCATGCCTTTGCTCAAAAGGATCCCAACACCAGTACTCTGGGGATACTTTGCATACATGGCCATTGAAAGCTTACCAGGGAACCAGTTTTGGGAACGAATCTTATTGCTCTTTACAGCTCCGAGCAGAAGATACAAGTAACCACTTTTAAACCCACATCGTCTTATATGATCAATTGGTTCCTTTACCTCTCTTGCTGATTTTCTGGAACTAACTGAAATGCATCTGTTTTTTGCATTGGCGATCATTTGTTTTCAGAATACTGGAGGACTACCATGCCACTTTTGTAGAAACTGTACCTTTCAAGACAATCGCATTTTTCACAATATTCCAGACTGCTTACTTGCTTATCTGTTTCGGGATGACGTGGATACCTCTTGCTGGAGTTTTGTTCCCTTTAATGATCATGCTTCTCGTTCCTGTGAGACAATACATTTTGCCAAAGTTTTTCAAAGGGGCTCACCTTCAAGATTTAGATGCAGCTGAGTATGAAGAGGCATCTGCTTTACCATTCAATCTTGCGATGGTAAGCTTTTCATTCTTCTTAGTGAAACAACTAACCCCATCAAATGTTTTATACTTTCTCTATTTCCACCGTAATTTGTATGTACACTTGCAGGATGTAAAGAATCTTTTTCCTCAACTACAAGCAATTTGTTTGTTATTCTTAAGAAACTACCGGAGGGAGGTTTATAATTCTGTTAGTTTATTATGAAACTATAAGTATAATATTTGGGGGAAAGTCTTCATGGAGAAAAATATTTTTATAATTTCAATATGGAATATCTTTAAGCATTCAAGAGAGAGAGAGAGACAAAAATGACCTGAAGATACTTATTTATAAGCCAAAGATTTAGTTAACTTGGAGTTGTCTCATGATGGAAGGCACCTTGCAGCTCATCTCAGATTATAATTGTTGTTCCTTTGATGCATTTTTTGCAGGATGCTGAGATGGGTTCTAGAGCTTCATTGCCAGATGATAGGGAGATCTTAGATGGGATGATTACCAGAAGCCGGGGTGAGTTAAGGCGTATATGTAGTCTAAAGGTAACAAGCTGCTCCGAGACACCAAGGAAAAGTTTCATGAGCCAGCAGAGCTTCCTAGACAAAGGATACAGCCCTCGATTAAGTGAACTGAGAGGGGATCAAAGTCCCCGGCTTCGTGGAAAAGGATCATTTAATCTGAGGACTAACGAAGGAAATAAACCTTCACATTTAGGAAAAGATAGTGATAGTCTTGAAAAGAATTAGCATATATTAGCTGTGATTTATGGCCATTATATTCTGGGGGCGACTTTATGAATCTGTAGGTAGTACGCAATGAATGGGTTGTCCCTTGCTTCTTTCTTAGACCACCATCATGGCTCATTGTTCTGCACCATCATGGCTCATTGTTCTGCATGTGCGAACTTCATGGATATGGATGGGAGAATGTATGTAGCCTTGGATGGTTTTAGCTAAATTATTGTATACAGCATTCTGGTTCTTTATAATTGTACTCTTTTTATTCAATGTTGTCTATAACATGAAAACATACTTGATTTGAAACAGAGAAAAATGATATCTGGGCCTACGGAGCAATGTGGGTTATAATGTGGTTGAACTCTGAAAGCTTTTAACTGTTCTCTTCATATCACATTATCACTCCACATCCACAAATTAGTGACAAAATTCTTCAGTTCACAAAGCAGTGGCAATAACAAGTGGTGGGACGTAAATCTAATATCAGCAAAATTTTGTTCATAAAATATTCAGTACACATGCACCAATTCTCAAGCATAAAACTCATTGGCAATTTACCTAACCTATGAAATCTTCCGTTGCTAAGGAAGCAGTAAAATAGCAATCTTACATCTCAAGTTCACAAGGTAATGTTATATAAGCAAACACTTGAAGAAGCCATCATGTAAATCTGACATAGAAGTACAATAAGGTCTAGCTTATTAGTTGAAGATAGTAAAAAACTTCATGAGTCCCCTTGCAGCAACATCAAGAGGTCTGGCTGAACTTACGACCAGACATCTTCTCAGACTCGTATAGCATGTGATTTATTAGTCCCCTTGCAGCACTGCAAAATAACACATATAGGAGTTTTACAAACACAGTTACACTTAAAAAGATAGTTTGTATGCACAAATGCACTCAAAACTAATCCAATCATGACACTCGGTAAGTTTTGAATCAAGGAACAGCATAACCATAAAGAAAGAATGACAAATCAGCAAACAAAATAGGTTCATTTGAGGAACCATATACAGATTCCCACAAATTGGCAGTTATGTGAGAAACGAGGTGGGATGAAACTCACTCATCCTTCAACTTCTGAATCTTTTCCAAATCTGTTTCGTGCACATGTTTTCTGAATTGTTGCCTCACCATTTCAACAAGGAGAGGTGTATTGTGTTGCTGCAGATTAAATGGGTTGATATAAGTTAGATAACAAGTTAATCAACAATTTTCTTCTCAATAATTTTCAGAGGATAACTGATTGTTTTACCATTCTATATAATATTCAGATTGTAATTGCAACATATAAAAATCAGTCTTACTTTATCCACCCGGCCAAACATTGGAAAATACCAAAAAAATAATGAAGAAAAGAAGGGAGAAATCCATATTCCATATCCAACCAACAACATTTCACTACACGTAAAAAAAAAATGGTTCAATTGATTCTTTCACAAAGAGCACCAATATAAAACTATAAATATCCTACCATTGTATTATTCTTCTACCAGTTTACAGTTAACAGAAACGTTACATAGTGATTTGATATAGTTGTGAAAAACATGTAATCAACAAACACAATATAGTGGTCACTTAAAATTTTTATCCGCTAGAAGATCAAGTCCTAATGAAGGAGACAAACAATAATATAAACAACCCAAGTCAAGTAGTAAACTCACTTTGAAGCAAGCATATTCCAAACGGACTAAGCTGGTAGTAAAGCTTAAAGACGGATCCGGTTAGCATGAAGTTATATTTTTGGTAAGTTGGTCAATTGACCAATAGAATACTGACACACATACAACCTCGCCTGCGTGTCAGTATTCTATTGGTCAATTGACCAACTTACCCCAAAATAAACTTCATACTAACCACTTCCCTTAAAGACATTATATGCCAGAATTGCATACAAAGATTAACTTGGCACCATAAAAAGCAGAAGCATTATAAAACCAAGACTTACAATTCAAGTTAATTGATGATCATATTCTTGCGCAAATAATCGAGACACATTCGAAAATATTAAAATATCATCAAAATTGCAGAACATAAATTAGAGACATAAATTACATACTCGACTACCGATATATTTAGCTCGTCTGAGGCATTCACGATAAAGCTGAAACACCATAAACAAGGGAAAACGAACAAATGAGAGTTCTTTTTCAACAAAGACTAAGAACCAGTTATAATAATTAGATAATAATTGCATTCTATACACTCCCTCCATCGCCAAATGAGAGTTCTTTTTCAATACCAATACAATCAAATCTATTACATTTCAATAGCAAAGTCAAATTTCTCCTTAAAATGTTATTAAAAAAAACTTGACTTAAAAGTGGAATCTAAGAACAAATTTTGAATAGAGAAATAGATATATAGAGTAAAGAGATGAGGAGGCTAACTCTAATAGCATTATTGGCAAGTTCAGGAGGCAACGCTGTTTGAAGAGAAGGCATTTCTTCTGCAGATTCTTTATAGTGAAGCTGAATTAAACGAAAAAAATAAAATTAAAAATCCATAACAATTCATAAGCTATACGAATTAGGGCACAATATATACATCAAAAATCTCTAAACAGAAAGTTGGACCTAATAATAGAAAATCAATATAGATACATAAATAGGAGTATTATATTTACAGATTAAAGAACATTTGGAACTGCAATTAGTATCATGTGAGATGACGACTTGCCGGAGAGTGAGGGCTCAGTTTCAACGTTACCGAGGAGAGAAAATAGTTCAGTCGTTAATTTGGAGAGAGTTTTTCACAGGGACGGCGGTGAATAGACAGACTTGGACTTGGAATTGGACTTGGACTTGGGTCGGGTAAACGAAGGTTTTTAATTTAATTTCTGGCTGCAGTTGGGCTACCTGTAAATTTGATTGGGGCTTCAGCCCATTCTAAATAAGAATCTTCTTAATTTATAGTAACATACATAGTAGGCCGAAAAAGAAATTGATAATCTCATCACACAATTAGGGAAAGGGGATGGATCTTTTGTAACCAAGATCCATATCAAATAATGGGTCTTGGGGATCTCTACTTTATATTAATTAATCCATATATACAAGTAAGTAACAGTGCAGATTGATGTAATTAAGGTCGGTCTACAACTGAGTCTGGTTCCCCATCTTGTAAACAATCAATTGGAGGAATGGTTAGTGTGTCTTGAGTTCCATAAGCATTCCAACAGAAAGGATCATCCACCAATTCCCCTTGTGCAGGAAGAAGCTCGACTTCTGACATTGTTATATTTGTGCACGCCACGGTGTCACTGCATGCAAAGTGTATAGGAGGGCTTCGGACATCGTAGGTTCCCTTTATGTTCCTAAATGATACGTCTGTCACGTAAACGCCGGAGGTTTGGTTACGACATGCATGCATTTGTTGAGTAGTAGTACTGGTCTATGATCACGCAGTTTCTAACGTTGTTCATTTCAATATCCTCGAATGATATGCCCCTCACTGATCCCGCCCCACCTTGCCATGTCTTGATCCTCACACCATTTTCCGAATCATTTATTACTGCATTACGAACCGTTATATTTGAAACACATGCTTGGGAATTGTGTACCCCTAGGCTCCCGATGCAGTGCGTACGGTAGTTTAGGAGGAGGAAAGAAAAAAATATTAGTCTAAAAAACTAATCCTACGCAGTACGCTAATGAAATTCACATACCTAATTCCATGACTAGGTCCACAAGTGACGCCATCTATGCTAACATTAGCACAACCGGCTCCAATTGAAATGCAATCATTTCCTGTAAAATCAAACAGCATATATGCCACACTTTTTAACATAATTCACCAGCTAAATACCAAATTCCGTAATATTAATTTATTTTTGTTACCATTCCCAATTACTGAATCATATATGCCCACTGATTTGGTATTTTCAATATGAATCCCATCAGTATTGGGGCTAAGTTTAGGAGAAGAAATGGACAAGTTCTCTATCAGCACCCCTTCACCCCCATCAAATTTTATGTGGAACTGGGGACTGTTTTGGATTCGCAACCCACAGACCACCAAGTTGGAGCTCATAAAGAATCGAATTAACTGAAACAAGTATAAACAATTAACTTTATTATCTACTGGAAATTAAGTAAAATAGAAGAATACGGTTTCATATGGTTTTACTCACCGCAGGGCTGTCGCATGGTCCATGCAGGGTCGATCCATGGGGACCCTGAAATGGCATTTCTTGATGAATTTAGTATTTCTTATTCCAAATTCCATTAATTTAATGGATAAAAATATTGGTTTAACGAAAATTAGATGGAACTTCATTTCCAAACAAAACAAACTAACGTTATGTTCGGTAACTCAATTCCAAGTTTATGCAATCAGAATTAAAAGCATATTTGCAGTTCCATCCATACTATGCCGTGGATACGAGATCAATATGGCCATACAATACAAATTTAAGATAATTCAGATTAATTATAGGTGAAAAACATAAGAAAAATAAATACCCTGTGAGATTTGCATGGAAGTTCCCACCACTGCTCACCATTTCCTTCAATGGTACCAGTTCCGGTGAAAGTCATGTCATCTAGTCTATAAAACACAAGCCATTGCTTATTACTATCTTTTTTTGGCCAGCAATCGGGTCCATTTGGCGGCATTAGGACCCCATCCACCTATATACCATGATCCACAATTTCAATTTAAAGCAAAATTAAATGAAAGAAAAATCATTAAAAAATTTACCCGGGCGAACTAAATCTTACTTGAAACACAAGTCCTGGTTTACATGGACCATAAAAGACCGTTGAAGTAATCATGAATGTGTAATCTGCAGGAGCTAAAAGAAGAGCTGATTCTACTGCACAAGCTGCCTTCCAAGCATCCCTGAAGGCATCAGTGTCATCAGTTGAGCCATCTCCAATTGCCCGGAAAGATGTCACGTCGAATACGCAATCCGAGGTGGAATTTCCGGGGTCATTTGGGTCTTCAGGAATTGGATCATTGTTGGGGTCTGAAAGAATTGGGGGTGGATAAGGAGGAGACTGAGAAACAGGGGATTCAGGATTGGGAGGAGCATAAACAGGGGATTCAGGGTTAGGAGCATAAACAGGGGATTTATTCTTGTGAAAGTGATATCTTCCTTCCACATTGCTTTGATTCAAGCACAAGAGAAGCATGATGAAAAAACAGAAATTCCCACAACATAAATCCATTGGAAATGATGAATTGAAGATTTTTCAACAATAATTGTCATAGAGTTTTTCAATAATAGAGCTTAGTTGCTTTGGAAAATGACTGGAAATTCTTCAAGTTTAGAGAACTTAATTGAATTCCAAAACTTTTGGAGGAAAGAGAAGAAAGGTGAGCTAACAGAGAGAGAACTAAACTTAAGTGATCTATCTGGCTAGTGGCATGGACCATTTGAAGTAGAAGCTCTGATTTATTGTATTAAGAGCTGATAAAAGTTCCTCAGAGGCAAACGTCTCATGCAACTGTTTGACACGTGTAAATTTCATGTTGGTCCAAACATCAGGTCATCAAGGAACAAGGTTCTTGAAAGAGATTATGCTGGGATATATTTATTTTCTGTGGCAATTTACTAGGGTGGTCTCTGTTTGTTTCACCGTTTCAAGGTTCAGATACGTTCTGTTTCTGCATTTCCTAATCTCTTTTTTTTTCTTCTTGAGGCTTGGGAAGAACTTGTGATATGCTTGTCTACTTTAAGGCTAGTTATGTTGTAGAAAGAAAAGTGTGCCACGACCAATACAATGCACTACTAAATTTTAAAAGTTTAGTTAAAAATTTAAAAGTCGTACCTCTTCGTTAAGTGTTGAATAATTGGGACGCTTTAAAATTTTTATTTAATTATGTGCGATTATTAGTTTTGTAACTTGAATAATGCATTATGTGTAGTGTATAATAACTGCCTAGCTTAGCCATCCAGAATATAAAATAAATGGCCGCTAAATGAAAATAAAAATAAAAAATGAAAGAAGAAGTAAGAGTGTAGTGATCGATCATGCGAGTCAAAAGGTAGGAAATATATCTATCTATTTGGATTTTGGTGTATATATATATATATAGAGAGAGAGAGAGGTCCTCGTGACTCTTTCTTGTTGTTTAGTTTCTGTTATATATTGCATCTTATTTTATATTTTTGTGATTTATAATATGTTATATTTGAGTTTGATAAAATTCATCTGTGGACATAATTTAAGTAAGTATAAAAGGTATAAATTAATGTCTTCAACGTGGAGAATAAAAGAGAATTTTATTTGATTTGTGTAGAAATCATTTGATTAGTGTCTATAGTGAGACATTTAATAAGGTGTAAAATTGTTTGATAAAAATTATTTTTCCTTAGTTCCATTTAATATAAGTCTATTTTATTTTTTGGAACAAAAGAAAAATATTGAGTACTAATTCTAATTAACCACTACATTAATACTAACTAGTATGTAACTTACATATTTATTAATCTAGTATGTAACTTACATATTTAGTATTAATAAGTATGGTTAAATATAAATTAAATAATATATTATGTAACTTACATATATATATATATATATATATATATATATATATATATATATATATATTGATATATATACATAAGATGAGATATATGCATAAATTTTTAAATATATAATTTTGCACACATGTATTTTTCAATCTTCTCCAATATTTCTACAAACAATTAACTACTACAAAGTAATGTTCTATTGGAATTTTCTGTGAATTGCTATCACAAATAATTCACCAAGGCTTGACATATATCCTGGAGGTATATAAATCAGAACCCTTAAAGAACCGATCGTGGGTGGGGGCGATAAAGACCTTAAGGACATGGATCACCCGTGTCATGTCTTCAACAACAATTTTGACTCTACTAAACTACGATTCTAACAATCTTAAGGTCTTTATAGTATTTGTTAGTCATGATTTTGGTGAGATGGAAGACAACACGATTTTCAAAGATAAGTGCCATTTTTATTGTATCTATTTTATCAATGGAATTTTTATGATAATTAGTAATATTTTGAGATATTAAACTAATTATTTTTATTGATAATTCATGTTAGAAGATGGATTGTGGAGAAAAATGAAAGTTAAAAATATTACAATTTACATGTTTGTAAATTGATGCGGAGAAGATGAAGAGTGATCATCATGGAAAAACACCAAATGTTGATGCTTAGAAATCTTTCTGAAAAGATTATATCGTTCTTCGGATTTAATTCCAAAAGGTGTGTTTTTTAACATTAGCCTTTATTTTTATAAATGATAATTGTGTATCATTTTGTATGTGTATATACTTGAAAGTATATGTTTTATGTATTATATCATGTGTAGATGATATTGTATGTTTGAGTATTATTTTACTTACATATATTTTGTTGTAATAAATTAATTAATTAGTTTTGTGAGATAAGAAAAGTAATTAAATTTTTGTTCATGATGGATTAAATTTAATTTTATGCATATATATATTTTGGTTGTAATATTTTATGAGTAGATAAAATATTATGATGTGTGTGTATATATATATATATATGAAATTTGAGACAATTATTTTTCTTATACACTAATTGAGATTAATTTATTATGAGAAAGTTGTAGTAAAATTTGAGAAGTTTACTTGTCTCTATGTATAACAAATTAGTTGTAAATTAATTTATTTTGAGAATAAAGTAAATTTATGTTCTTCTTGAACAAAATTATGCATATAAATTTGAGGTGATATTTAGTGTGTAATATTTCTTGGTATTTGTATGCATGAATTTTGAGATAGATTACTTTGTTTGTGGATAAAAAATTAATTATAAACTAATAGTTAGAAGAGATATTGTAGAAGTAGATTTGGTTAAAGTAAATCTTATATACATTATGATTTTGATGTTGAGAAAACACTTAGAAATGATATTCGTAGTGTTTTTGGGATAATCATAATTGGTATACGTTGATTTATTTTTATGTGTACTTCTTGTCCAAGGAGTAGTAAATTTTAATGTGATTATATGAATTTTGTATATTCTAAATGAGGTAAATATTTTATTTTTTGACTTTTTATAAATATAGTGAAGTTCAAGTATTTCATATTATTATGATAATTGTCTTGAATTCTATATTTATAATTTTTAAAAGATATAATGTTTATGGTATTTTATGTCTAAGTTGGGATAAGAAAATACTTGACGAAATACTAATTCATGTGTGTAAATTTTATTTATTTTCTACATAAATTAATTTCGTTTGTGATAATTTAATTTCTTAGAAAGTAAATATAAATTTTTATATTTTATTATTTATATGCAAATAAATTTGTGCAATATGATGAGTTGTGCTATAACTTGTATATAATAAATTTTATACTATTTACATAAAGTCAAGTATTACGCGTTGGTATACTTGAAAAAGGTGCATGTATAATTTATTAAGTGCTTATATTAAATAATTTTTTAGATTTAAGATTTTATGTAATTCAGAAAATAAGAACTTATTTTCTTATGTGGGGGTATTCTAAAAGATTCTTATGTTGAAACAATCTTTATATGAATAACTAATACATAAAATTTGCAAGAATTTATTTTATGTTTTGAGAAATGTTCCTTAATATTTTTTTGTGGAGGTAATATTTATAGGAACATTGTTACATAAAATGTTAATTAATCTAAAAATTATTTTAAGTTGTGAGCATAATATTGTGAAGTGAAATTATTCAATGAGATTTCAATTATTTAAAAGTGTGGGGGTGATTCATTAAGATTTTTATTTATGGACTAAATTTAGCTTTTGAACTATTTGGAGCATAATTTTATTTATGTAAGAAATAGTAAGGCTTATGAATTTCATGTTTCGAAATTCAATTTGATTGTGTAGTCTTATGAAATGAAAGTCTTTGAAACACAAACTTTTGAATAATATTGAAATGTGAACTTATTTTACTTAATTAATTCTCTAAGGTCCTAGAAAGTTATAAGTTGAACCTATAGCTAGAAAGAACAATATTGATTTGGTGAAGGAAATTAATATAATAATTTGATAAATATTAATTTTATTAGCCTAAATATGATCCAAAATATTTATAGTGATTTAATTCAATAGTGAGTTTGAAACTAAGTTATAAATATTCAAGTGGATATATATTAGGTGATAATATGTGCATATTAACCTTGAGATTCTATCAGATATAAAATTATTTATATGTTTACACTAATAATATAATTGTATAAACTATATTGTGATAGTTTTTGTGTATATTAATGATATGTTGATCATTTTACATAGTATTGTTAATGTAAACGAGTTCAAGAAATATCTATTTTTGTCTTTATGTTGAAAGACTTATAAAATAAATGTTATTTTATTATCATGTGAAAACATAGTGAGGATTCCAACTAAACCAATTAAATTGTAATGAAAGGATATACTAAACTGAGTTTGATATACCTTGAGATTGAAAAATTTAATAATTCTTTAATAGTAGCGGTACACTAAAAGTTAATTCTGATATAGCTATTGTAAAGTTGAAGTACACATTCGTTAGTGGGAGCCTTGTGTTTGATATGCAATGCACGAGATCAGATATTACATACAGTTTTAAACTTAGTATACTAATTATTTATATTGGTTTTTGTTAGATCTCTCAATATTTTAATAGATCACATAAGTGTTACTTATATTTTAGTGAGGAAAATTATAAATTTACAAGTAGGTGAATTTTTACTCAATCTTGGGTTTTGTTTCTTAGATGAATAAGAAACAAATGAGTATTTTCCATTTCACAATATGAATCTAATGTTATTATTTTATGAGCAAAGTTTAATGGATTAGGGTGTTTGTTAAAACATTGATTGTAGCCTAGTCTAAAGCCTCCTATTTCACAATATTGTGTTAATGAATTTTTTTTTTATGTAGTACAAATTATTAATCTTGGATTCATAACTGGTTGTGATCTTGAATAAGTATGAAAATATTCACAAGTAGGTGAATATATAATTATATTTATACAAGTAGGTGAATATATTATCCCTTAGTGAGGGAATAATTTACTTGGAGTAACAAGTAATATCATTGCTTTATATGATTGAGAAAGCAAACGGAATCGAAATTTGTTGTTAAAACATCAAATTGTGGTCACTTCCATTGCTTAGTTTATTATGATGTGATAATGATATTGTTTGTATAGAGCATATGAGATTACCTTTAATGGTAAGTCTTGACATGTTGGTCATAGACATAATTTTTGTTAGATAATTGATACAAGAAGGTATTATAATATTTATCTACGAGAAAGTCAAGTGACGACTTGACTTATCTTTTTACTAAGACTTTGATGAGATCTTAGTAAGTTTAACTACTTGTGATATGGAACTTAAACCACTTTGAGTCGGGGGTGATGGGAACCCAACCTATTCCTAGGTTACCCCAGTTTATAGGTTCAATGGAAAAAACAAGTCACGATTCTTGGCGTATTCTTTATCGATGTGGTTCCATATGTAGTTTAAGATAAGTAACGTCACATTTGCACTAATCGAGGTGAGTTATACTCTTAACAAAGTTGTTGTGTTCTTAGCAATGAAAACACATGTGAAACACTTTTGCTATATGAACTAGAAGTGGAGCCGCTTTTTTATAGAGGGTTGTGGTTTACTCTCTTGAGAGGTTCATGAAATAGGGTATTATGTGCATGGCCATATTAAGCCTGAAAGCAATTGAGAATACTCATCGTTGTAGAAGGATTTTGTGTGTGTGTGTGTGACAATTTCGGTCATATCATATAGAAGTAGAGGTTCAATCTAAGGACACCTTTAATTTCGATGTGACTTTGAGTTGTTTACACTAATGGAAGGTTCAATGTTCGTCATACCCTCTTTTATGCACACATGCCTTGGAGTTGTTTGATAGGAAATTGTTTGGATGAAAAATAGTTTTTCCAAACAAGTGGGGGATTGTTATATATTGCACCTTATTTTATACTTTTGTGACTTATAATATGTCATATTTGAGTTTGATAAAATTCATCTGTGGACATAATTTAAGTAAGTATAAAAAGTGTAAATTAATGTCCTCAACGTGGAGAATAAAAGAAAATTTTATTTGATTTGTGTAGAAATCATTTGATTAGTGTCTATAGTGAGACATTTAATAAGGTGCAAAATTATTTGATAAAAACTATTTTTCCTTAGTTCCATTTAATATAAGTCTATTTTATTTTTTGAAACAAAAGAAAAATATTGAGTGCTAATTCTAATTAACCACTACATTAATACTAACTAGTATGTAACTTACATATTTATTAATCTAGTATGTAACTTACATATTTAGTATTAATAAGTATGGTTAAATATAGAATTAAATAATATATTATGTAACTTATGTAAGACCCCGAATTTTATGAAATAAAAGTGTTCAATTTATTTTATAATTACTATTCAGTAAATGGTTAAATTGATAAAAAATTAAAGTTAAGGGTGATATATGAAATTTTTTCAAAATACACAAGTGGTTATAAAAATATTCATTATTGTTTTGAGAATATTCGTTTGGTGGTGGAATATTCTTTACGTAGGGAATATTAAATGCGCCAGCAAGACCATTTGTGGGCCCCATAATGTAATAACCGTCGGATGAAGAAAAAGACAAATTAAAGTTTTTATGAATAATTCACAGTAGTGATTACTGAATTAACAACATTGTTGGAATATCCGGTGGGTAAAGTAAAATAATCTGGCGTTGTTGCATGGATGGCATACGGTATTGCACATTATTTTTGAATTATTGATTCTTACGTAAGTAAGGCACTACTCAATAATTGTTACGATAATTATTTATTCGATTATTTTATTTTATTGATTCAATAATTGCTGCGTTGATATTTTATATTACTATTGTTTCATAATTGTCCTTTACAAGATTTTCCATTATCGAAGCAATAATTCATATTATCTCAATAATATTATTAGATAACATTATTAGCAATGTCTAGAAAGTTACATACAGGAGAGGTTTGGTCACCTAATTGCTTGCGCCAGATAAGGATAAATTCTTATTGAAAGCCCCTCTTCCTCAGGAAGCGCACAGGTTATCGATATTGTGATTCTCGTAATATTATTTGTGAATAATTAATTATTGATTTATATGATGAGGAAAATATTTATTTTATGTGGATATAGATGGAAGAAATTTTAAAGTGACAATTATTGAAAATCGATATTTTATCTTTTTTGATAAAATAATATTTTATTATATTATTATAATATAATAATGGTGATATTTTTACAATGAATGTGGGATATATGAGTATATGAGGATGAGGAGTATTTTTGTTGCAAAAGTTGTTTAAAACATGTTAAACATGTCTGTGGTCCCATTTCTTGACTGAAATTTAATTATAGCCTGTAAAATCGTCCGTTTGTGGATTTCGGTCAATTTCTGTTTGGAATTTAAAAAAAAAATTCTTCAGAAAAGTTGTAGAGAA
Organism: Panax ginseng; assembly: GCA_020205605.1. Classification (NCBI taxonomy): domain Eukaryota; kingdom Viridiplantae; phylum Streptophyta; class Magnoliopsida; order Apiales; family Araliaceae; genus Panax; species Panax ginseng. Next base: position 9,339,317 of record CM035127.1, read on the forward strand.
TTGAATTTCCTATAAAAATTCGCGAGATTCGAATTTTTTGATAAAAGGGCTATTTATTATGAATTATTGAAGTTCTGAAGTTTTGAAATAATTGATTTTGGAAGTTTTAATTATTTTAATTAACAAAAACGTTTTTGGTGAGTTTATGGGCCCCAATTGTGTGGTAAATGTGCTGAAGTTGGATTGTCAAAGTGTGCGTATGATTTTTATAAAAATATTAATATTATATTAAATTTTCTGCTTTGGTGTTCTAAGCATTTTTCTATAAATAGGGTGCTTAGGTTAGAATTGAAAATCACACCAGAAACTGAAGTTTTCTCTCTATTTCTCTCTCTATATTATCGAGTGTATTCTTGTGAGTATTTTGATATCTTGAGTGTTCTTTATACGGTGCAAGTTCGTTCGTTTATTCCACAAAATCTTTAACTTTTGAGGTAAGGGATAGTAAGGGATAGTAAGGGAGGTTATTTTCTTCTAAAATGATATTATTTCTTCAATATCATTATGCCAGAATGTTGGTTGAAAATTTTTATCAAATTTGAAACTTTTTCATGTCGGGGTTACTATTCACGAGTTACTATTCACGAGTTACTATTCATGAGTTACTATTCACGAGTTCCTATTCACGAGTACTATTCACGAAACGTGATGATATTTTTTGTGAAATTTCTATCTTTTGGTGTCGGAGTTACTATTTACGTATACGGCACTATTCACGAATACAGCACTATTCACCGAAAAATGAAATTTCTTCTTTTTTTCCAAAATATCTATTTTGGATACTATCTTTGATTGGATCTATGTTTTGGTCTTCATTCTTGAATTTTACCCCACTCTGGTTATTTATGAAGTATTTTTGAATGGGAATTGTTTAAAGTACGAATCCTTAATATTTGTTCTTTTGCTTCACTGGATTCGTTTTCTTTAAAATATTTTTCATCATCCTCATCCTAAATGATGATATAACGGAATATCTTTGGCACAGTGCAAAGATGAATGATTTCGATGAATAACTTTGGCCCGTAGTGCAAAGATGATGAGCAGTGTGTTTAGATGAAGCATGACCAATGATGAATATCTTTGGCTGTGTAGTGCAAAGATGACTTGTTGATGAATATCTTTGATGCCAGAGTGCAAAGATGACTTGTTGATGTATATCTTTGGCCCGTAGTGCAAAGATGAATTTATTAATAGGATTATGAACATGAATCGTGATTTGGTATAACCATAATGTTTGATGTTTGGTGATGAAAATTATCTTTGTCTGGATGAGGAAAGGAATTTAGAACAACAATTACGATTATGAGTTATATATGTGATTGTGGGCGAATTTTTGATTGATGTTACGAGGATAAAACACTTTGTTGATGGACTTTTAACATGGAGAAGATAATAGATTTTATGGTCTATTTGACTCTTTTAATGGATTGCTTTCGTTCATTTGTAATTCTATGGTTGAAAAGTTTTATCATCTACCATATGTTCTAAATCTCGATTTATTCTTGTTGAAAGCTATTGATAATTTATTTATCTTTAGTCATGATATTCTTTCTTGAGCTAGTTGTTGTCTCCCTTTTTTTCTTCACAATTTCTTTCGTGTAATAAAAGTGTAGGTATTTGGGTCGAATGGGAATAACAAGGAATAGAATCTGTGGCGCCCCCAAAATAGGTATACATCACCCATTCTCGAGTTGTCAATACACTGGTACAAAAAAACAACTACAACTTTATTATTACAATAGTAAAAGCGTGAGTTTGAATACAAATATTATCTTCTAGACAATATCTATACCCAAATAAATCCTCATCACATTTATTGATACATTATTTTACAAAAATGGTGAGGACTATTAAACAACTCTCTCTATAACCATCATTCCATACCCCGACTCGTACTCGCTACATTCTCGCATCCTGAGAAGAAAAATGAAACAAAAAGGAAAAGGGTGAGCTCAACTAGCCCAGTAAAGAATATTATGACTAAGATAATATACAACAAAATTATCGTTAGTCTTCAACAGGGAAAAATCTAATATAATAGAATAGACAACAAGTTTTAAATCAATATTCGCAGCGAAAATAATAATTCATTAGAAGAGTTAAGTAGAAAATGCAAACTACTATCTTCTATGTATGAATTTAAAATTCATCGCTCATCTTTTATCCTCAGTAATATCAATCAATATATATCTCGAATCAAATATTCATCTTTGCACTACAGCCAAAAGATATTCATCACCGGGTATGTTGTTCATCTAAACACTGCTCATCTTTGCACTACGGGCCAAAGATATTCATCGAAATCATTCATCTTTGCACCACTACAAATAAAGATATTCAATAATATCATCATTTAAGATCGAGGATGATGAAAATATTTTTAAAAAGAAACGAATCCAATGAAACAAAATGACAAGGATTAAGGATTAAGGATTCGTACTTTGTTTTATCCATGTCCAAAAATACCTCAAAAATAATCATAGTGGTGTAAAATTCAAGAATGATCAAAACATGGATACAATCAAAGCTAATATCCGAATAGATATTTTGAATGAAAAAAAATTTTCATTATTCGATGAATAAAGGTCAGATTCGTGAATAAGATCAGTATACGTGAATAGTAACTCTCACACACTAAAAGTTCCAAATTTGATTAAAAAGTTCGAGATCAATACTTGGCATAATGATATTAGAATAAATAATATCATTTTAAAAAATTATATCCCTTACCTCGGAAAAGCAGTATTTAACCTGGAATAATCGGATATAAAGTTATAACTTGAACTTGCACCGTATAGCAATACTCAAAGTATACTCAAAATACTCACAAGAATACGCTTCGATAATATAGAGAGAGAAAACTTCAATTTCGTGTAATTTTCAATTCTAACCTAAGCACCTATTTATAGGAAAATGCTTGAACACCAAAAGCGAAAAATTTATTAAAATATTAATATATATATATATATATATATATATATATATCTTCACGCACACCTTTGAATCTGAAATTCAAAGAATTGAACACATGCCTCATACATGCAAAAAAACGTTTTTGTAAAAAATATTTAAAACTTCAAAAATTAATTATTTTGGAGCTTCAGAACTTCAATAATTCATAATAAATAGTCATTTTGTCAGAAAATTCGAATTTCGCGTATTTTTATAGGAAATTCAATTCTCTACAACTTTGCAGAAGAAAGTTTTTCCAAATTACAAATAGAAATTGACCGAAATCCATAAACGGATGATTTTACAGGCTATAATCAAATTTCAGTCAAGAAATGGGGTCCATCGACACAATAAACATGCTTTAAATATTTTTGGTAACAAAAATACTCCTCCTCCACATATACTCATATATCTCACATTCATCGTAAAAATATCATCACTATTATATTATTAAAATATAATAATATATTTAAATGAATTATTTTATCGAAAAAAGATAAAATTTCAATTTTCAACAATTGTCACATTAAAAATTTTCTCTATCTATATCCATATAAAATCAATATTTTCCTCATCATATGAATCAATAATTAATTATTCACAAATAATATTACGAAATCACAATATTGATGACAACTGCATAGCCTCCTGAAGGGGCTTTCCAATAAGAATTTCTCCTTCTTGGCGCCGCAATTAGGTGACCAAACCTCTTCTCGCATGTAACTTTCTAGACATTGCCAATAATGTTATCTAATAATATTATTCGGATAATATGAATTATTGCTTCGATAATGAAAAATACCGTGTAATGACAATTATCAAAACAACAAAGAATATAAAATATCAACGCAAAGAATTATTGAATCAATAAAATAAAATCTTTGAAGATAACTCATCGTAACAATTATTGAGTAGTGCCTTCTTACGTAACAATCAATAATTGGTGCAATACTGCAAATCTTCTGTGTTTTTAATCACCGAGTATTTTAACAAAGATAATTCATAATAACTACGTAGTTATTATTTTTAAACAACTTATATTTGTCGCTTTCTTCATCCAATCGCTTTCACATGGGGCCCATAAAAGATCAAGGCTGTCGTCGCATTTAATATTCCCCGACAAAGAAAGAATATTCCACGACCAAACGAATATTCCCGAAACAACAATGAATATTTTATAACCACTTTATTATTTTGAAATATTTGCGTATTTTACCCATAACTATCCACATTAATCAAATCAACCCTTACTATTTCAAAATAATAAATAGAGAAAATTAAATTTCATTAATAATAAGTTGGGGTCTTACAAGAACGGTGGTCTATAGATGTTGAGGGTGAGGTGAATTTAACTTGGAAGGGTGTTTTGTCACTATCATACAAGATGTCTAATGACATACAACCTCGTGTCATCATAAGACAGGGTTGTGCTCATCCACTTATTGAGTATATCTACCAACACTATCTATATGATCTTGGAGTCTATTTGAAATATAACTCTCAATTAGAGACAGTGGAAATAATGATATGTCAAGAGAAGACTCGCCATTGGGAAGAATATGATAGTAATCTTCTTGTTTTTCTTTAGGGTCTATTGGGTAAACCAAGGATAATTCTGTGGCCATATGATATCTATAATAACCTAGACGCATGGTCTCCCATGTACGAAGGTTTCCTTGAGCACTTCCCAAAGATTCTAATTTCTAAAACAGTTTTTGACTATACCTTTATGTAAGGTGTCATTATGAGGTGCTATCCACGGTTGGGACATAAGTCACAGTTGATATATATTTGTATCCTAACTCACAGCATATGTGTTGTTGTATTTTGCACGACAATTGTTGTAATAAAGTTGTAGTTATTTTCTGTACCATGTATTTGGCGACTCAGAATGGGTTGGATGGAATGGACCTATTTTGGGGGCGTTACAACTTACATATATGTATGTATATATATATATGTTGATATATATACATAAGATGAGATATATGCATAAGTTTTTAAATATATAATTTTGCATACATGTATTTTTCAATCTTCTCCAATATTTCTACAAACAATTAACTACTACAAAGTAGTGTTCTATTAGAATTTTCTGTGAATTGCTATCACAAATAATTCACCAAGGCTTGACATATATCCTGGAGGTATATCGTCTGTAACCCTTAGTAAACTGATCGTAGTGGGGGCGATAAAGACCTTAAGGACAGGGATCACCCGTGTCATGTCTTCAACAACAATTTTGACTATACTAAACTACGATTCTAACAGTTTCCTTAGTTGTGGACTTGTGGGCCTTATGGCCATCAAATTGGAAGCATAAACTGATAACCACACAAACTAGGCGCACGACAACAGAACTTAACCATTCACGAGTGCGTGCATTCCTTATATATATATATATATATATATATATATATATATATATACACACACACACACATAGGGAGCGGATCAGGTCCGGACTCCCGAATTTTGTTAAAATGCGATTTTTTTTTTGTTTTTTTTAAACAACTAGAAAAAAAGTTTAATATTTTATGGAACTAAAAATTTTCTATAATACAGTATTTTGGGTGTGATTTAGATACATATAACAACATGTCTGTATTATAGAAAAATTCAAATTCCATAAAATATTAAACTTTTTTTCTAGTTGTTTAAAAAAAAGCAAAATAAATAAATAAATAAATTCCGTATTTTAACAAGGTCCGAACTTCCGAACCTGATTCTATATATATATGCTAATGAATGTATATGTTATGGATGCATGTACACCATTGAAAATAAAAAAACAGGGCTATGATTAAAAACTTAAAATCATGATCATTTCCTTTTATTTTCAATCACATAGATAGTGTATGTTCTATACATCATTCCCCATATATATATATATATATATATATATATATATATATATATATATATAATGATCTAGTCCGGATGTCCGGACTGAAGTAAAAGACGGACTAATTTTTTTTTTGCTTTTTGCTTTTTTTTTAAAACAACTAAAAAAAATAATTAATATTTTATGGAACTGAATTTTTTCCATAATACAATATTTTGGGGATGATTTGGATACCTATACCAAAAATAGTGATGCGAGTCATGACAGATCATGCATATACATGTTTTGTTATAATGCACTCCAAATTACGCCCAAAACACTATATTATGAAAAAATTTCAATTCTATAAAATCTTAAATATTTTTTTTAGTTGTTTTAAAAAAAGAAGAAAAAAGTCCGGACAGGATAAAATCCAAGCGTCCGGACTGGAACCGGACTCTATATATATATATACATCCCAAATATTATTGTTCATTAATTAAAATCATCTATCAGTATATGCATATTTAGTGGGCATATTTATCACAAATTTAAAAATATACTTATATTATCCAATTTATATTAAACTTAATTAAAATTCATATGTTAGGCTTAATTAGACTAATCAATTAATTGAATTTATATAAATACAATTAATATGGGCACAAAAAATATTCTTACAGTATATAAGTATGTATATCTATTGCACATGCCCAATGCCCACAAGTGTCTCCATAATTTAATTTGGTTTTGTTGCTCATTTGATGGGATCGAGTTTCACGACTACTCACTCATATGACACACACACTTAAATATAGGATTAATTTTTATTTTTTAAAAATCAATTTTGAGATATTTTAAAATAAATTCTTTTAATGTAGTGAATATAACTATAAAAAAAGTATTAACGATTTTAAGATTTTTTAAAAATAAGTCATTAATTTTAAACAATTAATTATAAATTAGGGGGCAGATGCATGTGAAGAGGGCACGCGTCAGTTGGATAGATAGATACTCACGATTCACGGGATGGGTTTTCTGGTGCTCAATAGTGAGTAATAATTAATTAATTAGAGAGAGAGAGAGAGAGAGAGAGAGATTAAGCAGATAGTTCATAAATTAGATTATTAGACACATAAGCCATGGTTTTTGTCCCTTGCAATGTAGTACGTTGCTATTTTAGTATTTTATTCTATAATAATAATTAATTAATTATTTAATCATATATTATATGGTTTATAAATTTTATAATCTCAAGTAAAAATATAATAGTATATATATCTATTTAAAATAATCTTAAAAATGATAATAAATATTTTATATTAAATAATAAATTGACTACTACATCCATTCTAAATTATAAAATTAATATTGACTTTTTAAACGTTTTTTTAACATTTTCAAATTCAAAATTGACATACGGATAGTTTATGTCAATACAATTATGAATATCACAAATTACGTAAAAAGTACTACTAGTTATAAGATTTATTGTTTTCAAAATATTTAAATAAATCATGTTAATTTTTTAAATTTTTTTAAAAATTAATTTTTTAAAAAGTCAATAATAATTTTATAATTTGAGACGAAAAGAGTATAATTTTGCTAATCTGGCTCTAATTAATTTCTTTAGATGAGCAGCTTTCATACTGCTTTATACAAGCTGATTGATTAAGATTATAAAACAAAATAGAAAAAGAAAAGAAGAAGGTATGTTCATCTCATGGTAAATGTGTGGCTTAAAATGCAAAGGGATCAATTAATGGACCCACCCTCTTGGACTAGGTTCAAATAATTTTATACTTTTATCATTGTGATTGTGACATAAATTTTTTTGAAAAAATTTAATTAAAAATTTCATGTCATTTAATATTGTCTAAATCAGAAATTTATCTTTAATTTTGAGATGAATTTTTTTGTTTAAAATATAAAAATATATTTTTAAAACGATAACTTTTAAAGATATTTTTATATTTTCAAATATATCTTCCATATCAGTTAATAATGGTTGTGTGATATGATAGTAAGAAAAATATTTAAAAAATTAGTAATATGCTAATGTATAGTAATATAATTATAATATATCTATAATTTTAAAAAGTGTGAAAAATTTATCTCCAACAATAGATATATGTATGGCCCATATTCATTCTACCCATTTATGTCCGCTTATTTGTAGGTCACCTAACACATAATTCATAGTCACCCAAACCTACTTTATCAGCCCATTTTTTAGGCCCAGTGATGATACTGTTATTTAATGAGGTTTCCCTCAAAAAATACAGCCAGTACACGTAAGAGTATCTCGGAGGTAGAGCTCACAAAATGGGTCCAAGCCCGATGGCTGACCTGGCCCGCTCCTCCAAAAGCGAATTCTGAGATTTTATTTTTTCGCTCCATCAAAATTTGGACCGATCTGGCCACCAAATGGCCCGATTTCACGATGACCCGACCCGTTTGTCAAGTCTACTCGAAAGCTATGTTTTCAAAAATACTCCAAAATTCAAAATTATCCGCATTTACACACACAGTCTGTTCTATGTTTGTTTACAAGAATTATAATTTATGAAATTATAATTTTAATACTATTAATCCTAATATTATAATTCTAAAATTATAATTATTATATCAAAATTATTAAATCATTTTATAATGCTAAAATTAATAGTTCAAATCTAAATTTAAAAATAAACAAAACACACTAATCTTTTAGATAACAAAAACAAACATACCCTAATCTTTTAGATAACAAAAACAAGCGTTGAAACCCAACTAGGCCTTTTTATTTTCTTGTTTTGATTACAGTATTTTGTCTCTTTGTCTCCCTCTGTATCTGCTGCTTCTGTGGATTTAAGCTTCAGGTTTTGTTATTGTTCTCATCAATTGCTTTATTTTATTGTTTTATTACCTATACATTATAGTTTTATAAGTAAGAAACACTTATAATGCTCATCTTGAAAATCAAAAATTTCCCTGCTCATTGTTGGTTTTTTTATGTTAGAAAAAAATAGTAGAAATTAAGCTAAAGATATATTCAATCGCTGTGCCTATGTGTGGAGGCTTTAGTGTTTTTAAGCCTGTTGTTGCTTTTTCACAGCAACCCATGTTTAAATAATGTATGTTTTGCATGTGTAACAATTGTGATTTGTGGTTGATTTCTAAAGAATTATGTCTATTTTCTGTGATTGCTTTCTACAGCAAACTATGTCTAAATTTTTTGTTTGTTTTGTATGTTAAAAATGGTTTTGTACTTTTTTTGACACTGGGATTGTTCTTATAGTTGTGCAACACAAACACAGCCCCCTAAAAATTTCTTATGATTTTGCACTATTTGGCCATTCAAGACAAAGCCCTATTTAAACCCGTAATTTTGATTTTGATTGATTCCCAATTCCATTTCCTTTCCAGTATATTGTTGTTGGTTTCCAAAACCTTGTTTGGTTCTGGAAACAAAACGTTGGTGTTTGAAGCTTACATTTCATGATATTTTGAATGAAGAACAGGAATTACTTGCAACAACATTAAAGAAAGGAATATGTAGAAATCGTAAGAATTATTGGCAAGTGAGTAACTTAATGAACAAGACTCTCTCTGAGTCTCCCGTTGATTGGGAAAGAATAAAATTAGTAACCTTAGCAATGTAGGGGGCTTGATTTGGCTCCATACCAGCAAAATTCGCCGCCATCAATCAAAATTCAAACCACAACTCACCCCACTAATTAGGCATGTAAACATACGATCCACTATGTTATGGAGTACATTACATTTTCTCGCTCGAAAGAAACAGATATATATGCACTCCAGCCGGGAACTTAGAGAATGAAAGAGACTAGGAAACAATTTATCAGGTATAGACTAAGCTCTACTCATTGTAACTGTAGGCTAACCAAGGAATTCTGCTTTGAGTGAATAAGAGGAAGCAATACCCCTTTTATGCACGGAACACCTAAATTGTATAGACTTAAATCATTTTTCCATTTCATTATTATTTGTTTGTTTAAACATTGAGCACATATATAATTCATTGGTTTTTACATTTTTAAATTTTCTCTGTGCATGGTAGATGAAATAATGTGGTTTATTTTATTTTGTTTTGTCCTTAAGAAATGGATATGAACCCAGAAGTTGGAGATGCTGCTGAGGGTAGTATCCAAAGAAGAAACAACAGCGATGCTGATAATGAAAGCAATGGCTCTTACAGTTGTGATAAAGGTAATTAGATTTCTCTTTTTATTTTGATGCAATGTAAGCTCCAACTCCAGCTAATTTTTGTTTGGCAAAACTAATTTGAAGTTCTTGTTTTCCTATTTTGCTTTTCTTTCTGGTAAACCTTTCCCCCCTAAAGTAGAAAAAGAAAAGCAAAAAAAGTATGCTTCAAAATAGTTATGCGCCCTAACTAATGCTAAAAAATTCTTGTCCTGATTCTTTGGAGTGATAAAATATTAATCTGATGATTCTAAATGTGGATATCATTTGCTTAGATTTAGTTTTGATTTGGGGAGTTTAAACTTGAAATTCATTAATATTGCATGCATTCTTGATTTTGAGAAAACTATATTTTATATTTCTAATGTATATTGCTGCATATTTCGATTCTCCTATTTTAAAAAACCTAGCATGTAATGTGAATGGGATTTCATTTCAGATTACAGATCTGAGAATGGTGATGAGCATGCTGGTATTGACCTCCAGAAAGCTCACAGGCTTCTTGCAGATTTGATATGTTCTTGCGAGGTGGCACCATTGGCTATGCTGGATTTTTCAAATCAGTTAAATCCATTTGTTAAATTAGATTATGATACTGTCAAAGCCAATTGCTTGAAAATTTACGAGGAAGAGAAAGTCAAGGTCAAGAATATCTTCAGAAATATGGATGGACAGATCAGCCTTTCGGTTGATGTATTGAGATACTACAGATGCAGTGGTAATTACGACAAATTCATGTGCCTATCGGCACATTTTATTGATGATAGTTGGAAACCAAGAAATTGGGTGCTTCATTTCCAGCATTTATGGGACTGGGAAGATGATTTCATTTCCGAAGCCATTTTAAAGACTCTAAAAGATTGGGAGATTGAGGAGAAAGTATCCACTTTCACATCATCAAGTCTTGATGAGGATGAAGTTGATGAGCGTGTTGAGATAGTTAAAAGTCAAATTCAAACAGTCAAGAATCTTCAACTTAATGGTCAGCTGTTTCGTATAAATTGTTGTGCTGCGATGTTCAATCAGATGGCAAATGATGCTTTTAAGGAGATTTCTGACATAATTACCAAAGTTAGTCTACTGTGTTATTGGAAATCTCCGCCTCTTTGGTGTCTCACAACCTACAAGCTAAAAATGGCTCTAGAGCAAGAGTCCATGGGGGAATATTCTTCAGATAAGGTTAGTGATTTTTATGATATTCCATCTTGTGATGAATGGAAGAAAGTTGAAGTTGTTTGTAAACTGACTGATAGAGCTCATAGTATAGCAAAGGTGTTGTTTGAAACGAAATATCCAACTGTCAACATATATCTTAATAATCTTCAAGAGCTTAGGGTATATTTGGTTCTAGAGTCCACGAGTTCATGTAGTTTCACTAGCAATGTGGCCAAGAAGATGCTAATGAGACTTGATAAGTACTGGAAGAATGTCTTCGTATTATTGGGAATTGCATCAGTTCTGGATCCTCGTTATAAGATGAAATATATAGAATATCTTTGCTCAAAATGTGAGGTAATTGATGGCAGCTCAGAAGTTGCACTCATCTTAGATGCCTTTCACAACCTTTATGATGGTTATGTTACGAATGATCTTGAGAAGGAAGATCCTATGGATGATTCGGATTCCTCCAACTTGGAAGAGGAAGAAGAAGAAGAGGAGGAGGTAGAAGAGGTTTTGAGGAGTGAGGAACAAGGGTCCAGCAATCCCAGTTGGGTGCAAGATTACAATCAGTTCATTAAAATTGGTGATAAGCCCCCAAAGTCAGATCTGGATTGGTACTTGGAAGAACCTGTCATAACTTGGAGCCAGGACTTCAATGCACTGAAATGGTGGAGAGCTAAAAGCCCCAAGTATCCCACTTTGTCCAAGATGGTCCGTGATATTTTAGCAATTCCGATGTCTGTTGCTACTTCAGATGGTGCTTATTGTACAGAACCAAGAGAGCCTAAACTAGATCGTCTTGGCCGGGGGAGGGACCTTCAGAATGCTTTGATGTGTACTCGTAGGTGGTTGTCCAAGAAGAGAGTGGGAAACAATGATACTTATCGCGTTCCAGCCCTTTGTGGCTCTTTTTACTGATAATCACCATGCTCACTTCTTTGTGAAATTTAGGATTGTTATGCAAACCTGGACATCTTAAGAATTATAAGAGGTGCTTATTTTTGGCTGCTTGCTGGCTTGTTGCTCTCATATCAATATGGGTTGTCAACTGGAATATGCAGTGGTTGTACGGAGGAATTTATGTTAAAACTATTACTTTTTCTAACTTAGATTTTGCTTATTATAAGCAACTTGAATTTTTAAATATTTATGCTTTTTGTTTGAGCATTGTTGAATACTTAAATCTCATAACTATTTGAAAAATTAAGCCTTATTACAAATTGGCTATCGCATAATTTATCTGTGCGCCTTGGTCATAGTTGAATGGTATGGACTATAATTTTTCAAAAATCTCTATTTTAAAATTTATCTTAAAAAAGAAAAAAATTATAAATGAGAGAGTTGATATAAAGGTTAGATTGTAAACAATTATACTCTTAATGTACACAAGTTGGTTTAATTATAATATTTTTTTTAAAGGTTAGATTTCTGGTCATCTATTCTTGTCCTTCATCATCACATTCAAATTATGGTTAAGAAAATAATTAGTGTTCCATTACTCTTTATTTTCCTCCAAATTATGTATTCTTTTAAGTGATAAATAAAATAAAGTTCGAAAAAATTAAAATAAATAAGAGGAAAAAAAAAAAAGCAAGCGTGTGCTTCAGACAAAAAGAAGAGTGCGTACGGGCGGGCGCCATGTGTATTAAAACTTGTATTTATAAGCAGTGTGCCGCAGTGAGCCTAAGACGGCGTCGTTGTTGCTCCAATAAGCAATGAAACTCGATTAAACTTGAACGTAACAGGGGCTAGGAGCTAAGAGATCTGGCTAGCTAAATCAAGAAAATTATTTTTGCAGCTTTCTATTCTGTTTTATAGCTTTCTATTCTGTTTTATAGATCCAAACAAGATTCTACACTTAAATGACTTCAAAACAGAAGAACCCATAAAGAGGTATGTCTTTCAGTCGCGGTGATTTTGCTTCAAGAGTTTCAAATCTTGCTGAATTTTGCTTTCCTTAATGCCGAGAACCATTTTTAAAGCACTTTCTTTACTTCAAAATATTTTTTTGGACATATATTTATTTACTTCTAAAAGCCAAGAAAGAAAGGCAAGAAAAGGTCGCTTTCCAGATGCCAAATAGATTATTGCACTTCATAAAGATTTGAACTTTTTTTGGTTAATTACCGACACCCCTTTTGGTACATATTTACTTTCAGAGATTTATCAAAAAATGACTAAAGTTCGTGTATAAAGAAAGCTCTCTTCTGCTATGCATTTCAATCTTTTGGAATCAAATTTTCTTGGCGTACTACATTTGAGTATCCATTTTCTTTATCTACTAATTAAGTTATTGACAATTTCAATTATTTGTTTTATTTTTTTAATTTTCAATTTTTTCCATTGTAGTACAGTGTCCTTAGAATGTTTGATGTGTAAGAGAAGATGATAGGAGGTGAATATTTGAGAGTTGGGTTACTGTCTAATTCATGTTTCTTAACGGTAAAGAAGCCGATTACAAGGGCTGCTTAAGTTTGCCTACATATTTATCCTTAAAAGTTTCAGATAAAGTTTAAAGTGAGTGGGAATGAAGAAATGGTCCGGAGGTGTATTGATACTAGGACTTGGCTTAGTTTTATTTCTTCGGTACAGTTTTATAGGAAAGCAGCCACAGAAGCAATCAGCTTATGATTTCTTTAACAACCATCCTTCTGATGATTCTAATGAAAATGGAGGTAATTCTGGACAAATGAAAGTGGAAAAAATCCAACATATTGGGAAAAGGCCCTACCTTATTGATGTTGAGGGACTTGATGATCTGTATGCTTTGACGAATTTATCCAAAGAAGAGTCTAAGGTGTTGCTTGTTTGGGCTCAAATGCGTATGTTGCTTTCTAGGTCGGATGCTCTGCCTGAAACAACTCAAGGTATCAAAGAGGCTGCCGTAGCGTGGAAAGAATTATTCTCGTTAATTGAGAAGGACAAAGCCTCCAAGTCTAATGACAACGTTCATAAAGATAAAAATTGCCCGTACTCTGTTAGTGCGTTGAATGGGTTGAATAAATCGATATCCAGTAGTGGAAATATTCTTGAGATTCCTTGTGGTTTAGTTGAGGATTCGTCGGTTACCTTGATAGGAATTCCAAATAGGGGACAGGGTAGCTTTCAAATAGAACTTGTCGGCTCACAATCTCCAGAAGAGCAAAAGCCTCCTATAATTTTGCATTATAATGTGTTTTTACCCGGAGATAACTTGACGAAGGAGCCAGCCATAGTTCAGAATACATGGATCAATAATATTGGATGGGGGAAGAAGGACAGATGCCCTGACCATCGATCCACTAACATTGTGAAAGGTACATTATATACATTCTCCTTGCTAGATTTTCTTTGATAATTTGTAGTTTCGTTTGTGCAATGTGGTAGTGCATATTAATCACGTTCAATGTGCTATACATTCTTTGCTTATAAAAGAAGCAGCGTCCGTAACTGAATTTGAGGCTTTTACTTGAATATTTTTTTGAATTTATAATGTGAATTAATAGTATATTTTTTAAGCATTTCATAACTTAATTCATCTGTGGGTTGGATAGCAAAGTTATTGGTGCTAGTCATCCTGAAGAGAAGCCTCTTGGTGTTTGTCACCCTTAGTTGAGAGTGCAGTCTGGACCGGAAAATAATTCCCTTCATGCTCCGGAAAATAAGTCCCACCAAGTGAAGTGTCAGATTTCTAATAGCTAAACTTCGTGACTGAACCAGATGCACCTTTGGATGTGTATATGTATATATATATATTGTTTTTGTAAACTGATGCTATGTTATTTATGCTTTGGAATGATTTTGGTTGTGAGTGGTCCATTGACTTTCTGCTCAAGATATAAATCAGCCATCGTCTCTGCTTGATGCATATCTGGAGGCGATGATGCTTTTGTTAATCTAGAAACTTCTTATAATCATTCTGTACGTAGTGAGATCTTGATGTTTTTATCTTTTCGATAATTGAAATCTTGAGGTTTAACAGTGCTGCTTTCAACAATTGGAATTCTAACGTACTGATTCGGATTTCAGTTGATGGGCTTGCAAAATGTAATGAGCAAGTTGTCAGAAGCACCGAGGAAGAAAATATACATGCTAGTCATCTTAGTGGCGGCCAATCAACCAATGTTTCCGGTGGAAGTGCCCATGTGAGTGCCAATTTCCCGTTCTCTGAAGGAAGCCTGTTCACTGCCACATTGTGGGCTGGTGTGGAGGGATTCCACATGACTGTGAATGGAAGACATGAAACATCTTTTGCATATAGGGAGGTAAGGTTTAAATTAACCTGCAATCACATATTAAAATTAGAGGCTGGGTTAGATTAAAATGTTCCAAATTGAAAAGGGATAATAACTCGTAGACCGGATGCATAAATGCATATACAGAATCTTGAACCATGGTTGGTTAGTGGAGTCCGAGTTCTGGGTGACGTGGAGCTTGTATCTGCCTTAGCTAAAGGTTTGCCTGTTTCTGAAGATCTGGATTTAGTTATTGATGTTGTGCACCTTAAAGCTCCACAAATTTCCAAGAAAAGACTTGTAATGCTGATCGGGGTATTCTCTTCTTGCAATAATTTTGATCGCCGTATGCATTAAGGAGATCGTGGATGCAGTATGAAGCTGTATGTTCTGGGGAAGTGGCTGTTCGCTTTTTCACTGGCCTTGTAAGTGATGCATCACAAACAGAAGTTTGTTTTTATCATACCAAAATAGTATTCTTCTGTTTACCCAATTTTGGTGTGGAAAGCTGTAACAACTCTTCCCTTCAAATTTGTGTGCCTTATAAGTTGGGAGCTTGTTTTTTATTTAGCACTATCAGACATAATAATTACTTCAACCACTTTTTTTCCCCTGGTAATCCCTCGTTTAAGTGCTGTGTAGGCTTGAATTATCAATTTTAAGCATCTGTGCTCTACAATTTTAGCCTGATTTACTTCAGGTATATAAAATTCAGAAAAGTCTGAACACAACTTGATAGTGTCTCATCTACATTAATTATTTATTTATTTACTAGCTTCAATTCCTGGGTCAAGTTGAATTTAGTCCACCTCAGCATTCAGCAATATTATTTAATTGAGTTCATAACTACCTCTGTTAGGAAAGACATTTCAAGAGTATTCTTCAAACTGAGAAATCTCTTAAATGAAAAATGAAGAGAAAAATGGCACTTGCTTTTGCAACGATATTTTTTCATCTTCTTAAAGCATCCATTCTATGTTCACTAACAATATACTCTTCTGTACCAGAAATTTGTTTGGAACAACTTTGAGTTTTCTTTTCCTCATGTTTTTTGTAATACCTGCAGCACAAGAATGGTCAAGTCAATTTTGAGCTTTGGAGAGAAGCTCAAGCTTACGGAGATATCCAGCTGATGCCTTTTGTTGACTACTACAGCTTGCTCAGTTTAAAAACAATTGCGATTTGCATTATGGGGGTATGTGGATACAAGTTTTTTCCTATAAAAAATTTTCTGGTATTCGGTCCTACATATACCTCAGCAAACTTAGGATGATAAGTAGAGTACTAACTTTGGATGCTGTAAACATTCTTATACAAGTCTCATAACCTAACACGAGGCATTTACTGATTGCCTTCTTAAACTAACTTTGGATGCCTTAAAACATTCTTATATACTCAGATTAGATGTTTGTGCAGTTGAGCTTCCTAGAAGAGGGTTCCTCGTGAATTTTATTTATAAGATTGTAAACAAGTCAAATTTGATTTGAACATAATCTATTTTTGATATCTTTCCATTACTACATATTTTTAGTGTTCCTTGGTTGTTTACTGATCAAGAAAGATATTTAAATAGTTTCTCCATTGATCAACATAACTTGTATATCATAGTGCTTTGTTGACATAGTTTCATGAACTTGCAAATTAATTATCTGATCATCAAATGCAGACCAAAATCCTCCCAGCCAAATATATAATGAAAACGGATGATGATGCATTTGTGAGGATAGATGAAGTTCTATTCAGTCTCAAGGAAAAAGTTTCCGATGGCCTCTTATATGGTCTTATATCCTTTGAATCAACACCCCAAAGAGATAAAGACAACAAATGGTTTATTAGTACTGTGGTATCAATCTTAGTCGAATTTAACCTTTGATAAAAATATAATATTTGCCTGATACTTGTGATTTTTACACCATCACGTATTCTTTGGCAGGAATGGCC
The DNA here is from genome assembly GCA_020205605.1 of Panax ginseng. Classification (NCBI taxonomy): domain Eukaryota; kingdom Viridiplantae; phylum Streptophyta; class Magnoliopsida; order Apiales; family Araliaceae; genus Panax; species Panax ginseng. The sequence continues at coordinate 9,356,615 of CM035127.1, forward strand.
ACATGATAGATACCCGCCATGGGCCCATGGTCCAGGTTATATAATTGCCAGGGATATTGCAAAATTCATTGTCCAAGGGCACCAAAAAAGAGACCTCAAGGTAATAAATCCCCTTCATACACAGATGGAAACAACTGACTTTTACACTGTCCTGTCTTTTGCGGGTTTGACTGGTTGTTTCACCTCTGCTCAATGAAAAATGCTCCTTTCCCTTCTCTTCTTCTCTTTTCTTCCAGCATGAAGAAAATCATAATGTTTTCTGTTGAGAGATTGTGTACTTGAGAAAAAGAAAATGCTATTTATTAATAAACAGATGATGGTCTAGTTACTACACCTCGTGCAAAGCATCGTAAAGTATAAAAATGGTACCAGATAAATCGTAAATGTATGATAAACAACTTGGACATCAACTAAAAGAACAAGAAATGTGTAGTTGTTGTACCCTCAGATTGATATGATGTTAAGGGCTTGAGGATAATCAAATGAGTGTAGTACTACTAATTGTCAAATTGTTCAACTTTCATTTGCTTAAACTGATTCTTGTTCTGAATCGCATCTTGAAATTTCTGGCATATTTTTATATTTTTTCAGCTGTTCAAATTAGAAGACGTCTCCATGGGCATATGGATCGAACAATTCAAGAAACATGGTCACAAAGTGCATTACATGAGTGATGACCGATTTTACAATGCTGGATGCGAATCAAATTACATTCTTGCACATTATCAAAACCCAAGGATGGTCTTATGCCTGTGGGAGAAGCTGCAGAAAGAACACGAGCCTAATTGCTGTGAATGAGGATACACCCTACAAAATCTTTAATGTGACAACCGAGTTGTAGCTATAATACAAATGTCATATGTTGTAATTCTTTGTTGTACCATAATAATTGTAATGTGATCTTTTCATATATTTTTTTCTCTTTCAGTTTGTTTCTTCACTAGAATTTACAGTTAGATCCACAGTTTTGGTATCTCAACACTTACTATTGGATAACTTGAGGAGTGGAAAAGTGTCGACATGCAGGTCATGTTTTTATCTGTGTGTCGACACTGTATTGATCAATTTACCAACTTAACTTCATCTAATAACTTGTGTGTAATATTTAAGAAGAAACGTTCAATGAATACTTACTTTTTGTAGGCATTTGATTAATTCACTTTTTTTATTATTATTATATGACGAGTGGTTATAAGGTGCCACTAGTTTTGCTGACAAAGAAACCTGCATGGCTTTCTTTCTATTTTTAATTCTTAGCCATGTCACACAATTAAGGTATCTAGACCATCAAGCACAATCATCCACCATTATCAAAAGTATTAGTACTAAATCTACTCTCTTCTCCAAATGCCAATCACATCTACTTCAACTATATATACTACTACTATATTATTAGTCTATTTTAAGAGAGCTGAGAGTTGAGCCCTATCTTAACTTAACTCATGCTAAGTTCTTGAAACAATTAATTAATTAGGAAAGAGAGAATATGTCATAGGTTTACATACATTTTATTATTATAGCTCCCGAGTCGCATATTCTTTTTTCTCAATTAAATAATTAATTAAGTTTTATCCTTTCACTATTTCATTAATAAAAAAAAAAGGATTTTAGACTTAAATAAGTTGGTGCTTAGTTTTCCTCGACTTCATTTTTCTTTAGATTAATCCTTGGGAGAATTCTCTCAATCTCTCTCTATAAATATGGTCCTCTTTGATGACTAGATAAGCTTTCTTTCTCTCACAAAAAAGATGCTTATGATTTTCACAAGTAAATTAAAAGATAGTAAGGACTGACAATTATTTTTTCTATCTTTTAACACTAAAGTATAAAAATGAAAAAAATAAAAATATTAAAGTAGAAGTAAAACTTATAAATATTCTACGCATATAGAAATATTCAAAACTTATGGGAAGTGGTAAGCTACGTTAGTTGTTACTAGTTGGGGCCATGAACAGATGAATTCCACTTAGGAAATTGGGATGGATGGATAAGAGTTATTCCAATTTTTATTTTTTATTTTTTAAAATAAAAATAAAAATTTAATGGTTGGAAAATGAAACCCCATCTTGATCAGATTGTATATTGACATATTTTAGCCACAAGGAGCCACTTCGAAGTATGAACCAATCATGAGTGATGGATCATATTCACGTTTGTGTGATTCAGCCATTCAGGTAAGGGGCTGCCACTACTTGAAAGACCGGATCCTCTCCATATCAATTTAAAATTTTAATTTAAAATAAAAAGTCTTTATTTAAATATTTAAATTTAAAGTTATTAGATTTTAAATCCAGAAGTTGTCACCTTATTTAAAAGTTACTAATTTTTAACCACCTCATTTAAAATCCACTAACCTAATTGTAAGACCCCGAATTTTATGAAATAAAAGTATTCAATTTTTTTCTTATAATTACTATTCAGTAAATGGTTAAATTGATAAAAGTTTAAAGTTAAGGGTGATATATGAAAAATTTTATAAACAAGTGGTTATAAAATATTCATTGTTGTCGGGGAATATTCGTTCATCAATGGAATATTCTTGATGTTTTAATATTCGTATGACTATGATCTTTTGTGGGCTCCATAACTGGAAAGCGATTGGATTAAGAAAACGACAAGATAAGTTGTTTATTAATAATTGGCGTAATTATTATCAAGTTATCATCTTGTTAGAATACCCCTGGTTAAAACACAAAGAATACGCTGCTGTTGTTGCACAAGAAGACACTCAGATTGCACCAATTATCGATTCTTACGTAAGGCCACTACTACTATAATTATTCTGAAATTACCGCTCAATATTTTATTTTTGATTCAATAATTACCGAGTTGATATTTTATATTATTGTTGTTTTAATAATTGTCACCGCACAAAGATTTTCCATTATCAAATCAATAATTCATATTATTTGAATAATATTATTAGATAAAGATTATTGGCAATGTCTATAAAAGTTCGCTTCAAGGAGAGGTTTGGTCACCTAATCATACGGCATGATAATGAGAAAATTTTATTGGAAAGCCCTCTTTCCTGAACCGCCTCGTGGTTGTCAGATTGTGATTCTCAGAATATTATTTGTCAATAATTAATTATTGATTTATATGATGAGGAAAATATTCATTTTATGTGGATATAGATGGAGAAAAATTTTAAAGTGACAATTGTTGAAAATCGATATTTTATCTTTTCTGATAAAATAATATTTTATTATATTATTATAATATAATAATGTTGATATTTTTACGATGAATGTGGGATATATGAGTATATGAGGAGGAAGAGTATTTTTGTTGCATGAAATGATTAACACATGTTTTGTGTGTCGGTAGACCCCATTTCTTGACTGAAATTTTATTATAGCCTGTAAAATCGTTCGTATGTGGATTTCGGTCAATTTTTGTTTGAAATTTGGAAAAACATTATTCTGCAAAGTTGTAGAGAATTGAATTTCCTATAAAAAATCGCGAGATTCGAATTTTCTAATAAAATAACTATTTATTATGAATTATTGAAGTTCTGAAATTCCGAAATAATTATTTTTTAAAAGTTTTAAATTTGTTTTAAAAGAAACACGCTTTTGTGGTTGGTTGGTGGGCTCATGTGTTGTTTAAGCATGCTTGAAATCTGAATTCAAAGGTTGGGCGTGAGACAAATTTTAATAATTATTATATTTTATTAAATTTTCTACTTTGGTGTTCTAAGCAATTTCCTATAATAGGTGCTTAGGTTAAAATTGAAAATCACACCGTAAACCTGAAGTTTTCTTTATTCCTCTCTATATTATCGAGTGTATTCTTGTGAGTATTTTGATATCTTGAGTGTTGTTATACTGCTGCAAGTTCGTTCAAATGCTTTTTCCGCTTAAAGATCGCTTTTTAAGGTAAGGGATAGTAAGGGATTTTAAGGGATTGTAAGGGATGTATTTTCTTCGTAAGTGATATTATTTCTTCAATATCATTATGTCGAAATATTGGTTTGAACTTTTTATCAAATTTGGAACTTTTTTATGTCGGAGTTACTATTCACGAGTTACTATTCATGAGTTACTATTCACGAGTTACTATTCACGATTTACTATTCATGATGGGTTACTATCTATGAGTTACTATTCACGAGTTACTATTCACGGGTACTATTCACTACAAAATTGGTTTCTTTTTCTAACCAAATTATAGTTGATTTATGAATATTATTCTGGAGATTAAAACTATGTATTGATTATATTGATTTTATTATCATATATAACATTTTTATAACCCTGATGTTGAAATTCTCTTTCACTGGAGTGTAAGGATGGGTAGATTATTGGTATGATCATGACTAGGGTTCTCTTTGGCCAAGAAAGTGAAAAGTTGAATCAGACCGTATGATCATGACCATCAATTTATAATTGAATATCTTTAGCTTAAGTCAAAAGGTGAATTGATCAACATGGTTATAATTATGGTTTATATAAATTCAAAATGATTATATAATTCTTTGAGATAAGAATATCTTTGTCTGTAGTCGCAAAGATGAATGATTTCGATGAATATCTTTGGCCCAGAAGTCTGAAGATAAAAAGTGTTTAGATGAATACGACTAACTGATGAATATCTTTGGCACAGTAGTGCATAGATGACTTGTTGATGAATATCTTTGGCCCAGTAGGCAAAAAGATGACTTGTTGATGTATATCTTTGGCCCGTAATGCAAAGATGAATTTATTAGTAGGATTATGAACATGAATCGTGATTTGGTATAACCATAATCTTTGATGTTTCAGTGATGAAAATTATCTTTGTCCCGGATGAGAAAGGAATTTAGAACAACAATTACGATTATGAAGTTATACATGTGATTGTGGATAGAATTTTTGATTGATGTTACAGGATAAAACATTGTTGGCGGACTTTTAACATGGAGAAGATAATAGATTTTATGGTCTATTCGACTCTTCTAATGGATCGCTTCGTTCACTGCAACTATAGTTGAAAAGTTTTATTATCTACCATATGTTCTAAATCTCCGATTTATTACATCGTTGAAGGCTATTGATAATTTATTTATCTTTAGTCATGATATTCTTTATCGAGCTAGTTGTGTTTCACCCTTTTGCTTCACAATTCCTTTCGGTAATAAAAGTGTAAATGAGAGTCGAAATGGGAAATATGAGGAAATGAATCTGGTCTATAGATGTTGAGGTGAGGTGAATTTAACTTGGAAGGGTGTTTTTGCCACTATCATACAAGATGTCTAATGACATACAACCTCGTGTCATCATAAGACAGGTCAGGTTTCATCCACTTCTTGAAAGATATCTACCAAAGACTATCTATACGATCTTGAGTCTATTTGAAATATAACTCTCAATTAGAGACAATGGAGATAATGATATGTCAAGAGAAGACTCATCATTGGGAAGAATATGATAATAATCTTCTCGTTTTTTTTGGGGTCTATTGGGTCAACTAAGGATAATTCTGTGGTCATATGATATCTACCATAACCTAAAAGCATGGCCTCCCATGTATGAAGGTTTCCTTGAGCACTTTCTAAAGATTCTAATTTCTAAAACAATTTTCGACTATACCTTTATGTAAGGTGTCATTATGAGGTGTTGTCATTCATTTGGACACGAAAGTCACAATTGATATATATTTGTATCCAAACTCACAAAGATATGTGTTGTTGTATTTTTTGCATTTGACAATTGTTGTAATAAAGTTGTAGTTATTTTTTGTACCATGTATTTGACGACTCAGAATGGATTGGATGGAATGAACCAATTTTGGGGTTGTCACACTAATTATAGTCATTTCATTTAAAAGTCACTAACCTAACTCTAGTTATTAATTTAATATAACATTAATATATTAGTATTATTATGAGCACTTTATTATTATAATTTGTTTATTATTATTGTTTAACAAATTATTATTATTTTAATAAAATTGTTTTACAAATTATATTTTTTTATAATTATTATAATATAATTATTATTATTAATAAAATATTAATTATTAAAAAATCAATGAGAGATATAACAAAGTGCTAATAATAATAATAATAATAATATATTAGTGTTATATTAAATTAATGACTAGAGTTAGGTTAGTGAATTTTAAATAAAGTGGTTAGAATTAAGTTACTTATTTTTAAATTAAATGATAATTTTTAAATTTTAAATCTAGACCTTTAAATGGAGACTGCACTCCATCCCCATCCCTTTATTGGTTTGCTCTGTTAGTCAATAATTTCTACTTGTAATTTATGACGAGACTCCCATTAATAGTTTGATGCCTATAGCAATAATTCTTAAATAAATGATTAAAAATGAAGTGCATTTATCACTTTCTTTTCTTAAAATTATTACATAATTGTAATAACGAGACCAGAAATTACAATTTCAAAATTTAGATATAACCACCAACTAATGTGAGTCTCAAATGAAATTGTAGATGATCGAATTAGGATGTTATTTTGAATTACGTTCTGTCTTTTAAAGGCTAAAAATTTTGTCCCTCAAAAAATAATAATCTATGATATAGAATCCGAGACATTATGATTTATCTGGAAATTATGACCGTTATTTCCTAATAATAATAATTAAAAAAAAAATCTGAAAATAAAACGCGTCAATTATGATTTATCTGGAAATTTTGACTTTTTTTTTCCCCTAAGTTCTAATTTCCTTTTCGTTTCCGAATAGGATTAAGGTTTCTGACCGCCTCTCCCATATAAATTTGTCCCGATACAAACAAAACCCTGATATCAGAATTCCCCCAATACTTTTCATCAATCGTGAAAATTTCTCGAATAACAAGCTTTCGATTCGATCATTTTCTCTAACGGTTTAATCTCAATCAATCACTGTAGTATCAGAAGAATAATAATAATTAATTAGGGTTTGTACTAGATGATAGTAAACAAGAATCATAATATGGTAGCGGAAGCTGGTATTTTGTCTGTTCAGTGCATCTCCGACGCGGTTTCGATCGGACAAGACTTCTTCGACGTCTCTACGCCGTCGCCTTCTCAGGGATTTCTTGAGGTTCCTGCTTCTGAATCTATTTCCATCGAAATATCTCGTTCTGAATCGGTATGTATTTAGTTCCTTGATTCTATTCTTGCCTCTTTTCTTTCTGATTTTTAATTTGCTTGTAAGTATGATTTGTTATAGTTTCTAAATTATATGTATTTGTAGGTCCGTCTTTATATGAATTAGAGTTTTTGTAGATGATCATGATGTTATTTTCGTTTTTCTTGACTAAACCTGGGCTTGGGTGATTATTTTGACGAATTAATATGATTTATGGGCTTTATACTTTTTTATTTATTTATATATATATATATATATATATATATATATATATATATATATATATATATATCTGTTTCTGGGTATCCATTGGAGTATAATGATGCTCTTGCAACCCTTTTTTTTGGATGGGTCTACCCTGATAATCAAGAATATGTAGTACCTTTTTTGTTGTGAACATAATATGGACTACTTAATTGATAACTTTATTTTACTGAAAAATTCAATGTCAGTTTAGATATTCTAGCGTATGGGTATTCTGTGTTTTTTTGCTAGTTTAATCGTTTGATAGTTATAAGGGGTGTTGGATAAAAACTGAATCAATATGAGGGGCTGTTTGATTGCAGCTGAATGGCTGAACGATTCAGCCATTCAGTGTGTTTGTTTTGAAAAAAAATCGTCTGAATTGATCAGCTATTTTGACTGAATAAACCTTTTTTTTTTTACAATATTAACTATTATACAAGAAATATTAAATAAATTTACAATAATTTTTTGATTTTTTTTAGAGGGGAAAAATAATAAAAATATGTTATTCAGATGTTTCAGATATGTCAATTATTAAATAACTTTTTTTATTCAGATTCAGCTCATTCAGATTCAGATTCAGATTCATTCAGTTTTTATCAAATACCCCCTGAATCTGAATGAAAAAAATTGTTTAATAATTAATATGTCTGAAACATCTGAATGACAAAATTTTATTATTTTACCCCTCTGAAAAAATTCAAAGTTATAAATTTATTTAGTATAATAGTTAATATTTTTAAATTTTTTTTTTTACTTTATTCAGAAAAAATCTGACTTAACCTTCAACTCAATCATCTGACCGATTCTGCTATTCAGACGATTTTTTTCCAAAACAAACGAATTTAATGACGGACCGATTCAGCCATTCAGTCATTCAAACGTATTCAGTCCTAAACAAACACCCCCATATTTTTACTTTTCTGCAGAATTCATTAGCCACTTAATCATTAGATTGTTTAGACACAAAAGGTGAATGAAGAAAGAAGTAGATAAGAAATAAGCGAGTACCTTTTTTGATTGATAGCTAGTAGCTTGTGAAATCACTGCGAGTACATATTTTCTGATATATATCTCAAGTTAGCTAGCTCTGTCTGGGTGTGTTATCTTACTTTTTGTATTGCCGTCAAATCATGATTTATGTGTCTCCTATTGTTTATCAAAGAATATTAACTGTTTCTAGGTTTACATGATCTTGAGATATACTTTGGACTTGGTTTAACCTTCTTTACTCCTTGTTTAATAGGTTTTGGCATGCTCAACTAGTATTCAAGTTACTTCACCCGTCTCTACTGCCTCAAAATTTCTTCCATGCATTCGTTCGGGCAGTCACACTGACATTGGACCTCGCAGATCCAATGAGGATGAACACATTCGGATTGATGATCTATCTGCCCAGTTGGGTTCTCAATACAAGTGGTCGCTGCTGAGTTCCTTTTATGCTGTGTTTGACGGTCATGGAGGCTCTGATGCATCAGCTTATGTCAAGAATAATGCAATGAGATTATTTTTTGAAGATGCCGATTTACCACAAACATCTGATATTGATGATGTATTCTTGGAAGACTTGGAGAATTCTCACCGGAAAGCATTTTTGCTGGCTGACCAAGCATTGGCGGATGAATGTAGTGTCAGTGACTCTTGTGGAACAACTGCTCTGACTGCCTTAGTACTGGGAAGGCATCTATTGGTAGCAAATGCTGGTGACTGTCGTGCAGTTCTCTGTAGGAAAGGAGCTGCAGTTCCGATGTCTCAAGATCACAGGCCGAGTTATTTACCAGAACAGAAGAGGGTTGAGGATTTAGGTGGCTACATCGAGTGTGGGTACCTTAATGGTGAACTAGCAGTCACACGAGCACTTGGAGACTGGTACATGAAATTTCCCTCTGGGAGTCCGTCGCCTCTCACTGCTGAGCCTGATGTTCAACAAATCTTATTGACAGAGGATGACGAGTTCTTAATCATTGGTTGTGATGGAATTTGGGATGTTATGTCAAATCAGGAGGCTGTGAGCCTTGTTCGCCGCCAGCTAAGACAACATGATGACCCGCGAAAGTGTGCCGAAGCTCTAGTGGATCAAGCATTGCGCCTGGATACATTTGACAATCTCACTGCGATCGTAGTGTGCTTCTCTTCCCCTGCTGAACGCAGAGAGTCGGTCCCTTCTCAGCGGCCACGGCTGAGGTGTTGCAGCCTGTCTGAGGAGGCCCGGAGTAGGTTAAGGAGTTTGTTACAAGGCAACTGAAATGCAAATTGTAATTGTTTTTTGGCCCAAGCAAAACAACTGCCGAATGTAAATAACAATATTTTTGCTGATTAATATTAATCAAATTATTTTGACGATATAACTACTTTTTTTTTTGTTCTTATTCGTAAGCTTGATTTAGTAATTTTGTCGTACTATTGTTCCTCCATTCTTCAAAATAAGTGATAAAAAGACGAAATTTATCAACATATTATGTTTTTTTAATAAAAATTGAAAACGTCCATTGTTGAAACGAAGAGAAAAATGCAGTAATAAAACGAGGGAATGTAAAAACATTTTTTTGATAAGAAATATATAAATATATAATCCTATTTTTATATAAATAAGAAAAAAAAATTGGGAAACCTCCATTGTTGAAAAGAAGGGTAAATACTTGCTTTTTTGTTAAAAAAGAAATTAAATATACAATCCTATGGAATTGGGATCATTGCAAGTCGAATGGAAGTTTTATTTTGGGACAAGATATTATAGCAACTCCCTCAGTTTTTTAATATAAGTAGTTTTAGAAAATTATTTTTATTTTTTAATATAAATTATTTGAGAATTTCAAGTAAACATTAATTACGTAGTTTTCAATATTACCTCAAATAATAAATATAACTTTGGTTCTCTGACTATTTTTTGTCCAATAAATAACACTCTCTTTTTACAATACAAAGATAATATAGACAATTAATATTATATTAAATATTATACAATTAATTTCTTAATACGTGTGCACATCTTTAAAACGACTTATATTAAAGAAAAGAGATAGTATTATTTTTGATTGGACAAGAAGAAGAGCTTATTTGCACTCAATACTGAATAGTGTTGTGAAGGTTGGCGATCTAATCCAAATTATCACTTGAAATTGTCCACCTTCCATATTTTTAAAAAAAACAAAAATACAAAAAAAAAAACCATTTTTTTACGATCAAAACCTGTTCCCGTTTTAATATTTTAATCGAGAATACCATAAATAGGACTGTGAAGGGCTGCGCAGACTTTTCATTGTCATGGTAGAGCAGAAAAAAGGGAAGGAGAAAGAGGTAGTAGGAGCATCCCAATCCTAATTCTAATTTGATTTGCGTAGCTGCGAAAATGTCGATGGCGAGCTTTGCCAGAAGAAAAGGGACGCTCCTCTCTAGGCATCTCTCCAACTATAGTAACAAGTCAGCCGATGCTTTTCGTTACTCTTTTTCTCTCACCTCTTTCTCCAGAGCCTTCGCTTCTTCCTCTGATGAGAACGATGTCGTCGTCATCGGCGGCGGTCCCGGCGGTTACGTCGCAGCCATCAAGGCCGCTCAGCTCGGTCTCAAGACCACCTGTATTGAGAAGCGTGGCACTCTCGGCGGTACTTGCCTCAACGTCGGTTGTATTCCGTCTAAGGTATTACACTTTCTGATTTCCGATGATGCTTGTTTTTTTTTAGAGTTTGCAATTAGTTATCAGATCTGATTGGTTGAAATTGCACACAGATTAATTTTGATGAGTAGATGAATACTTAATTTCAGTTAGAAAAGTTATGTTTGTGATGATCAACTCACTACTCATATAATTGGGTTCACGATCTAGGATTTAGGTCTTGTACGATCTAGGATTTAGGTCTTGTGATAGAACAGTAAAAGTATTGAATGAAAGTCGCAAAAAAAAAAAAGTCTTTAAGCAAATATACATCTTTAATGATATAATCCTATTGAATAAAACTCGCAAAAGACAATCTTTAAGCAAATATGCATCTTTAATAGCACTCCCTCCGTTCAATAAGAGTTCCAACTGATTTGTTTCCTTGGCAATTTGGGAAATCTAGAATTTTAGAATTGATGTGAATTTATTTGTAATTGATCAATGCAATAGTTAATATTGTAAACTATCTAACAAGTACTACTTATTACAAGATTTATTATTTTCAGTAGCTAAATTTGGGACATCAATTTCAAATTTGTTAATATGTCAAATTAACTTTTAAAAGTCAAAACTAATCTTTTATTTTGGAATGGAGAGAGTACTTAAAATGTGTTACCAAGTACAAATGTGTGATTTCGAAAATTGATATAAATTCACATCATAAAGGAATTAAGGATTTCATTCTGTGGAACGGAGGACGAGAGTACTTTTTATGTAATGGATTCTTATTAGGATATGCTTGGCATCTGCTTGCAGAAACCAACTCCAATATGGTTTCCAGAAAATTGCTGAAACTGTATGATTTATGCAGGAAGCTTGTGTGACCTAGTATGCTGTTGAACTTTCAGGTTTAGTTTAGGCACGTAACCATGTTATTAAATATCTAGAATTTAACGTAGCTGTAGCTGGCTTCATAACTCTACATCTATGTGACTGATGTAAGATCGCAGTTTACTCAGTTTGAATAACTTTCTTATATGTAATCCTTATCACTTTGTATTTCAGGCACTTCTTCATTCCTCACACATGTATCATGAAGCAAAGCATTCTTTTGCGAACCATGGTGTGAAGTTTCCTTCGGTTGAGATTGATCTACCTGCCATGATGGCCCAAAAAGACAAAGCAGTGGCTAACCTGACACGAGGTGTTGAGGGTCTGTTTAAGAAAAACAAGGTAACCTATGTTAAAGGCTATGGCAAGTTTATCTCCCCTTTTGAGATCTCTGTTGACACGATTGAAGGTGGGAACACTGTAGTGAAAGGCAAGAATATAATCATTGCCACTGGCTCTGATGTCAAAAGTCTACCCGGTGTCACCATTGATGAAAAGAAAGTTGTATCATCGACAGGTGCTTTAAGTTTACCAGATATCCCTAAGAAACTTGTAGTGATTGGAGCTGGCTATATTGGCCTTGAAATGGGCTCCGTGTGGGCTCGTCTTGGCTCAGAAGTTACTGTTGTTGAATTTGCACCAGATATCGTTCCAACAATGGACGGTGAAGTTCGTAAGCAATTTAAACGTACCCTTGAGAAGCAAAAGATGAAATTCATGCTTACAACTAAGGTGGTATCGGTGGACACTTCTGGTGATGGTGTTAAATTGACCCTTGAACCAGCAGCTGGTGGTGATCAGAGCATTCTTGAAGCAGATGTGGTTCTTATTTCTGCCGGTAGAACTCCATTCACGGCTGGACTGGGATTGGACAAGATAGGAGTTGAAACTGACAAGATTGGTCGGATCCCTGTCAATGAACGTTTTGGTACAAATGTACCAGGAGTTTATGCTATTGGTGATGTTATCCCGGGGCCAATGTTGGCTCACAAGGCAGAAGAGGATGGGTTTGCATGTGCCGAATTCCTTGCAGGCAAAGAAGGTCACGTGGACTACGATCTGGTCCCTGGCGTTGTTTATACACACCCTGAGGTGGCATCTGTTGGCAAGACTGAAGAGCAGGTTAAGACATCTGGGGTTGAGTACCGTGTTGGAAAATTTCCTTTGCTAGCAAACAGCAGGGCTAAGACAATTGATGACGCAGAAGGACTGGTCAAGATACTTGCTGAGAAGGAGAGCGATAGGATATTAGGTGTACACATCATGGCCCCAAATGCTGGGGAGCTTATTCATGAGGCAGTGCTGGCCTTGCAGTATGGGGCGTCAAGTGAGGACATTGCACGCACCTGCCATGCACATCCTACAATGGCTGAGGCCTTGAAGGAGGCCGCCATGGCCACTTATGACAAACCCATTCACATTTAGAAGGTGTGCTGCTATGCATGCTCTTGTTTTTCTTGTGCTAGTATTTCTCTTGCGAATTTTGGAATGATCTAGGAAAGCATTCTGTTTCCTTCCTGTCAGTTGAGTATATTAAAATGCTTTGTGCAAAAAAATTGATTTTCTTCTTTCCTTTGTTTTGGAGTCGTACTAACTCTGATCCTCCTTTGTCATTGAATTACTCAATAACAACATGAGAGTTACTGGTTACATCACTTGTTGATATATATAAGCTGTTTAGTGTCATTTTCTTGAACATTTCCAGTGAAACTTATTACTTATTCAATACATTTGATTATCTAAATAATAGCTTGATTTTTCATTTGTATCGAAGATGGACAGATACGTCTTTTAGATGGAATCCAATATAAACTACTACAGTATGATATAAAAAGAAATTTTCACTTTTTTCCATCTTGAATATTCTACTTATTTTGGGCCTTTTTATCTTTTTATTTAGCCAGTATTTACTCCTCATCTTTGACTAACTTAGCATTTAGTGTGGTCGTTTAGATAACATATTTAGATTATTAGATATGAAGACGTTTATCTTTTGAGGGGAAAAAGGATTGAAATCTTTAAATATCTTCAGTATAATTTTAAGGAAAATAATATCTCCTACACAAATGATTTCTCATTTTGTAAATATTGCATTACATAGTTGTATCATATAATATTAAATATTGAACATTTTGGTCTACCTAAAAATATCAGCACCCTTATTTAAATATTATTTTCGTATAAGATCTTTGTTTACTTTTAAAAGTCAATTTAAAACATTTTTAAATTCAAAATTTTGAGATAATTTATCAAAAATTATAAAGCAATAAATATTAATTTGTAGATAATTTATAATATTAATTATTATATTGACAAAAATTAAAAGAATTTATGTAAATTTTAAGTTGAGCATAGGGGGTTTGTTAGATTGTTACTATTGTTATTGATGATTAAGTATTTCTTGCTACAAAAACCGTGCAATTTAACACCTTTCCACTCCTTGACCGACCCCTCAATAACCATGCAATTTGCCAGCATCGATTAACTTCTAAATTCTAATCATATGGAGTGGTATTATTTTCTTAGAGAAGATCTCTATCTATTAATGTGGAAGCAAGTTTAAATAAATATAACCTTTTTTTTAACTCAGAATTAATCGATATAATTTCATTTAATATTATACAATATATATAATTGTGTAAATTATTAATTATCTAAAAACATTAAGGATTATTATTTTATTGTTTATAAAATTTAAATAAATCACATGTCAAAAATCTTAAACTTAAAAATATATAATATTAACCTTGAAAAATATCAAAACCAATCTAATAAAAAGGTGCCATTGCTAATGTAAGTGTTGTACCATTTGGAGAGGCAAATAGAAAACTTTAACAAACAAATATTTTAATTAATTTTTAATAATAATGTTATCACTAGATTCTCATAATTTAAAATGAATAAATCTATTCAAGTTGTAATTAACAAATATTTTAATTAATTTTAATAATTATATTTATTTTGCATCAATTTTAAAATTTAAAATTTATCAAATAAATTTCAAAAAGTCAAAAATATATATATATTTCTAATTTTAAAATAGAGGAATATATTTTTTTGTTGTACCGTTATTGAAGTATAAGAAAAAATTAACAAAAATATTTTAATGCGAAAATCTCTAGTTGGTAAAAATGTTAGATTAAAAAAAAATATTTTAAAATGTAACATATACCACCGATGACTCTACGTGGAATACACCGAGTCAAGAATATGATCACCTATTTGTATTTTGAGCTTGGTTTTCGTTCTCTCCTTTTTTTTCTTCAGCCAAAACCCTAGTAAAACCTCACAGCTTGCAGTCAAACGTACCATTAGAATTTGCGAGCCTTTTTAGAGCACGATGTCGAAGGCTACTCCGGCAATCAGTGTGACGGAGATAAAAGGAAGAGGAAGGGCTCTGATTGCCTCACAATCGCTAAAAGCCGGCCAAATCATCCTCATCGACACTCCAATCCTCGTCTACTCTGCTCTTCCTTTTTCCAGCGATTCTACAACACCATCTCAACAACAACAAATCTACTGCTCCAATTGCTTCAAATTAATCAAATCCCAAAACCCCTCAATCATTTCTTGCCCTTCGTGCCCTTCAACTATCTTTTGTAGTCCTAATTGCCGCTCTATTTCTCTATCTTCTTCTCATTCCCCTTGGGTCTGCCAAGCCCTAACCCACCTTCGGGATGCCCTCCTAAATCACCACCATTATAATCATGATCTCCATATTCAAGCCCGATTCCTAGTAGCCGCCTATAATCTCGCCGTCGTCTCTCCTCCGGCCTTCGCCACCCTCCTTTCCCTTCAAGGCCAAATTTGGAATGACGATTCCGCCCATTTCCTACATTCCCTCATCTCTTCTCTTTGCCCTCCGCCGCAGCTGCCCCAGGGTTTTGGGTTCTCGGTGGAGCTGACGGCGGCGCTGCTGGCCAAAGACAAGCTGAATGCGTTTGGATTGATGGAGCCTTTTGCTGAGGACAGAGAGAGATCAGTTAGGGCTTATGGTATATACCCAAAAGCCTCTTTCTTTAACCATGATTGCCTGCCCAATGCCTGCAGGTTTGATTATTTGGATTCTGATTCTGCTAGTAATACTGATATGGTTATTAGGGTGATTCATGACCTTCCTCAAGGGAGGGAAATTTGCCTTAGTTATTTTCAGGTGAATCTCAAGTACTCTGACAGGCAAAAAAGGCTGGGGGATGATTATGGTTTTACTTGCGACTGTGACCGCTGCAAGGTTGAGGCTAATTGGTCCGACGAAGATGAGGATGGGGAGGCCATGGATGATGAGGAGGAGCAGCTGGAGGAATGCAATGATGACGACCAAATGGCTGATGATGAGGAGCCAGAAGAAGAAACTAATGATCAGAGTAATGATTTTCCGCACGCGTATTTTTTTATTAAGTACATGTGTAATAGAAACAACTGCTGGGGCACATTGGCTCCCCTGCCTCCATCAGATTCCAGTTCTAATTTGATGGAGTGCAATGTTTGTGGCAACTTAACTAAAGAAATATGATGAGGTGGTTGATGGATGGCGATGAGTGATGATTGATTGGAGTGAAAGGATGAAATCTTCAGTTCTTTCTGCCCAATTCTAGAAAATCTTCTTTTGAGGACATCCTTGTAGAATGACCATTGCTTCCTTGAAGAATGATCATTGCTTCTTTATGTATGTTTGTAGGTGGTGTTAATTTTGTACTATGAATGTTTGTTCCCATAAAGATGCAATCTTTAGGTTTCAAATTTGCATTCTTGCTGGTGTAGTTTATACTAATTTCCCCCAAAGTCTGATGTATTGTAAAATTGCATTGTCATAATGAAAATTTTGGGATGATGTTGATTCTTCATACATTTTTTAAGTTAGCATACTGGTGTTACATTACACCTAAGCTTCTGGAGTCTCCAATAAACTCACACCAGATATGTTATTTTCAAGACATGCTTATGGTATTTAATTGCTAAAATCTGATTATATTATTCTGGTTTCTGGAATCTGATTGCTAGAATGTAATTGCTAAAATCTGATTCTGTACTTTAATTATCATTTTTCATTAAAGCTATAAACATATATTCTTAAATTAACTATTATAATCCATTGAATCTGATTATAGTAATCTGATAGTCATAATCTACTCCCTCTATTCCTTTTATTTGTCTTTTTAGAGAGCAGTAACTTGGTTTCCTATATTATCCCTCCATTAAATATTAAATTATTTCTCTTTCATCTTTTGAAAGGGTAATACTAAAATTGTATACCTATTTTGATCAATCAAATAAAGCAATATTTACATTTCTTTATCTTTTTGTTTTTCCTTAAAACGTGAATTAAAAAAGAACGGAGGGAGGGAGTACAATATCGAAATAGAAGATTTCACCTGAAAATGGTATCTTCTTTCTTGAGTTCCTCTATAGTGATTTCAACCTTGCTTCTGCTTCTGCTTCCGTCCATGATCATCAGTCCGTCCACTAACAAAAGCATAATCCAAGTAGCTTTTACCGACCAAAAAAGAAGAAGAAGAAAACAATCTTATCCCTGGCTGCCATTTGCCAGGCTACCCTAGATCCAGACCAAGTCTTTATCACCCGCCCCTCGGTGTGCCACAGTAACTCTAGAAGGCATGAGCGAAAAACAAGTGCTAGGATCGTAATACTTTTGGCGCTGACAACTGACCTTACGCTCTTACGCTGCTGGAGCGTTACAGAAATTGCGCTACCTATTATGATATAGCTGCCCACAATCTTCAAGAAGCAAAAGATGAAGTGAATTATCATATTCCTGATTATGGTGGCGTCAAGGTTAATGCAGTAGGAGTCAGTGGTGAAGCCGTTATGTGTGAGAAAGTATTTGCTTTACAGCCACCATACGTCCATACCCATCTCCTCTTTCAGTTGGAAATCATAATATGCAGAGTTTTGGTGATATAATTGGGGTTTTCTGTGATCAACTTCATAAACATTGAACTAATTATTACTCCTCATTTTAATATCCTACAGTTACGTACTTTTTGTTTCCCTATTAGGTTCTCTATGTTATCTTAGTTTGACTATATTATAATCTGCTACACAAAATTGACATTGTTCGGGATGATCATAAGAGAAAGAAACCCAATTGACCAGCACATAACAACTTTATACAAAAGATACAAAAATTATATTGCATAAATCACAAAAAATCGTCTCTTACATATAGAGCAGCCTCTTAAAAACAATTGACAAAGCATCATGTATGCAACAAAATGAAGATATATATATAACATTAAATATGAAAAGTTAAAAACAGATCGGATAAATTTTGGGAAAAATACTTTTGCATAGATTTTTTTTCTCATCTAGGTCTACTCTTCCCTTAATATAAGTCGTTTTAAAAAAATTATTTTTGTCCCTTACTATAAGTCGTTTTGAGAATTTCAAGTAACTATTAATTGCTTAGTTTCTAATATTACCCCAAGTATAAAATATTACTACTAATTTGATTCTCACTATTTTTTGTCTAATATAACACTTTCTTTTTCCGATACAAGGACAATATAGACAATTTATATTACAGTTAATGTTATACAATTATTTTTTTAATACTTATACACAACTCTAAAACGACTTATATTAATATTAATAACGTACCATTTATTAATAATAAATACACACGGCCTATATAAGAACTCTAGTTTCATGCACTAGTAAATACACAGAAGAAAGAAAAAATAAAAGGATCCGGTTAACACGAAGTTCATTTTTGAGTATATTGGTCAATTGATTAATAGAATACTGACACACATAGAATCTCGCCTGTGTGTCAGTACTCTATTAGTCAATTGACCAACTTACTCAAAATTAAAATAACCACTTCCAAAACGGAACAAGAATGCCTCTTTCTTTTTCTTCCTTTCTTTACTACATGTTACTGCTCACTTTTCTTACTTGTGTTCATCCATCCTTCATTTGCAAGGCCAAGCAGAATTGACTGCTCACACTTGGTCTCTAAAGTTTGTCGTAAGACTCAAATTAATCCGGGATTCTGCACCGATCTTTTTTTGTCCGATCCTCGACCGGCCAACCCGACCATCCCTGTCCTTGGGGAAATCACATGTGAAAAGGCCATTGCCACTGCCACGGCCATGCTCGAATTAAGATTCAGGCACTTGTTGAGCAAACAAAAGATGCTCAGCTTATAGGTCATTTCCATTGTTGTACTGATAATTATAATGATGCTGTCCGTATGTAATATTTCTATAAGCTTTACTGCACCAACAACGCAGCCTCAGGTGCCGATGTCCGCGGCTGTGAACAGTGCTTTAGTCAACCACCATTCCCTCTTTTCGACGATAACCATATATATAATTTGGATCGGAGCTTCATAATTGCTGCATGATATATATTTCACATGTTCCAATAATTAACAATTTAATTCTACAATTTAATTCATATATATATATAAGAATTTATGAGCTACGTACACATCATAATTCATATATATATATACTAGTTGATGTCTTATACTAGCTAGCTAGTTTGTGTTCCGTTAATTTTGTGTTCGTTAGATGATAAAGATATTATAAAGAGTAATGGAGCCATTTACATTTCAACAATCAAAATGAATATACAATATATATATAAGACTACTTTACATGCATGAAAGTAAGCTAAACAAGATCGATCGGGATCACAACCAACATCTGATGGAATCCAACTTTGCCCGCGCGTCCAAATATATAGCTAGGATTTAACAACTTGAATTAGTTGTTCTGTTGGAATTAACCCCATCCCAAAGTATCATAAGTAAACAGTATTTGGCGTAGAAGCATCTACTAACCAAGTCCGACTGTGACTGCATAACAACTCACGTAGTTGATATATGCTTCCACGGGGCCTCCCAAATAGCCAAATAGCTTCTTGCTGGTGAACAAATATTGTTGGTTCGTACCGAGGAGAAGTGACAATTAATGTTGAAAGACAAATCCAGTTTTCATTATTCACGCGATATTGTTAGATCGGGCTTTCGTTCATTGTCCAAGATTCTTCACTGTTGTGACACCCCCAAAATAGGTCTACATCACCCATTCTGAGTTGTCAATACACGGTACAGAAACAACTACAACTTTATTATTACAATAATAAAACTGTGAGTTTAAATACGAGATATTGTCATCTGCATAATATCCACATACAAATAAATTCTCATCATAATTATTGATACATTATTTTACAACAATGGTGAGGACTACTAAACAACTCTCCTAGAACTTTCATTCCATACCCATTCTACTCGTACTCATTATATTCTCGCCTCCCGAGAAGAAAAAAATGGAACAAAAAAGGAAAAAGGGTGAGCTCACTAATGAAGTAAAGAATATTATGACTAAGATAATATACAACAAAATTATCGTTAGTCTTTAACGAGGAAAAATATAATAGAATACAATAGACAACAAGTTTTAAATCAATATTCGCAATGAAATAATAATTCATTAGAAGAGTTAAGTAGAGAATGCAAACTACTGCTTTCATGTATGAATTTTAAAGTTCATCGCCTATTTTTTTTTTATCCTCGTAACATCAATCAATATATATACTGGATTAAATATTCATCCTTGCACTACTGAGCCGAGGACATTCACCATTAGTCATGTTCATCTAAACACTGCTCATCTTTGCAGACTACGGGCCAAAGATATTCATCGAAATCATTCATCTTTGCACTACGGGCCAAAGATATTCATCGAAATCATTCATCTTTTACTACGGGCCAAAGATATTCATCATAAATCATTCATCTTTGCACCTTCTGAGCCAAAGATATTCAATAATATCATCATTTAAGACCGAGGATGATGAAAATATTTTTTTAAAAGAAAAATCCATTGAAACAAAATGACAAGGATTAAGGATTAAGGATTAGTGCTTTTGTTTTATCCACGTCCCAAAAATACCTCAAAAATAATCATAGTGGTGTAAAATTCAAGAATGATCAAAACATGGATACAATCAAAGTTAGTATCCACAATAGATATTTTGGACGAAAAGGAAAATTTTCATTTTTCAATGAATAGTCTTAGTATTAAATGAATAATGACCAGTATCGTGAATAGTGCGATATCACGTGAATAAGAACTCCCAACAATTAAAAGTTCCAAATTTGATTAAAAAGTTCGGATCAATACTTGACATAATGATATTAGAATAAATAATATCATTAAAAAAAAAATAATATCCCTTACCTCGAAAGATCGAAGATTTAACCTGGAATCTTGGATATAAAGCTTATATCTTGAACTTTCACCGTATAGCAATACTCAAAGTATACTCAAAATACTCAAAAGAATAAACCGATAATATAGAGAGAAAAACTTCATTTTCTCGTGTGATTTTCAATTCTAACCTAAGCACCTATTTATAGAAAATTGCTTAGAACACAAAAAGTTAGAAAATTTAATATAATAATAATATATATAATAAATCTTCTACTATTACTTGAAATCTGATTTCAGTTCAATAACCACATGCCACCTTCTAGAAAAAGTAATAAAAAACGTTTTTCTAATTTAAAATAATTTAAACTTCCAAAAATCAATTATTTCGGAGCTTCAGAACTTCAATAATTCATAATAAATAGCCCTTTTGTCAAAAAATTCGAATCTCGCGAGTTTTTATAGGAAATTCAATTATCTACAACTTTGCAGAAGAAAGTTTTTCCAAATTCCAAACAGAAATTGACCGAAATCCACAAACGGGTGATTTTAGAGGCTATAATCAAATTTCAGTCAATAAATGGGGTCCACCGACATGTTTAACATGTTTTAAACATTTATTGCAACAAAAATACTCTTCCTCCTCGTATACTCATATATCCCACATTCGTTGTAAAAATATCACCATTATTATATTATTAAAATATAATATTATATATATATAAATGAATTATTTTATCAGAAAAAGATAAAATTTCAATTTTCAACAATTGTCACATTAAAAATTTTCTCCATCTATATCCACATAAAATCAATATTTTCCTCATCATATGAATCAATAATTAATTATTCACAAATAATATTACGTAATCACAATATTGACAACCAGTGCTCCTCAGAAAGAGGGGCTTTCCAATAAGAATTTCTCCTTCTTGGCGCTTGATTAGGTGACCAAACCTCTCCTTAGACAGAACTTTCTAGACATTGCCAATAATGTTATCTAATAATATTATTCGAGATAATATGAATTATTGCTTGATAATGAAAAATACTTGTGTAATGACAATTATCAAACAACAAAGAATATAAAATATCAATGAAACAATTATTGAATCAATAAAATAAAATACTTTGAATAAAGAATTACATCAGTAACCATTATTGAGTAGTGCCTTCTTATGTAAGAGTCAATAATTGGTGCAATACCGCAGTGTCTTTACCTCAAGCAACAACGCCAGACATTCGTGTGTTTTACCACCCAGTATTCCAACAATGATTAATCGGTAATAACTACACCATTATTTTTAAACAACTTATATTTGTCGTTTTCTTCCTCCAATCGCTTTTATGGGGCTATGGGGGGCCCACACATGGGTCATACTGCGTCGTATTTAATATTCCCAAAAAGATCTAATATTCCACGACCAACGAATATTCCCCGACAACAATGAATATTTAATAACCACTTGCTTATTTTGAAATATTTGCGTATTTTACCCATAACTATCCACATTAATCACATCAACCCTTACTATTTCAAAATAATAATTAGAGAAAATTAAATTTCATTTATCAATTATTTGGGGTCTTACAACCTCCCCTCCTTATGAAATTTCGTCCTCGAAATTGACATACGTACCTGGTGTTTCGAAAAGATGAGGATACCTCGCTTTCATTTCCGTTTCCAACTCCCAGGTCATTTCCTCTATAGCATGGTTTCTCCACAAGACTTTAACTTGTGGTATGACCTTCGTGCGTAGGACATGCTCCTTCCTATCCAAGATCTTGACAGGTACCTCCTCATACGTTAAGTCTTCGGCTATCTCGTCCGGTTCTAACTCAATAACGTGGTTCGGATCTTTCACATATTTACGAAGTACGATATATGAAAAACACATTATGAACACGAGACATACTTGGAGGTAACGCGAGTCTATAGGCTACATTTCCTACTTCCTCGGTCAAGAATTTGAAATGGACCAATAAATCGTGGATTGAGCTTTCCTCTCTTCCCTAATCTTGTAACTCCCTTCCATGGGGCAACACGCAACAATACATGATCCCCTATACTAAATTCCACATCCTTTCGATGAAGATCCGCATAACTCTTTTGTCGATCTTGTCTTGGTTTGTATCGTTGTCGAATCATTTGAATCTTTTCGGTGAGTCATATACGTCTTAACTTCGGGTCCCAACAATGTTGTTTCACCCACCTCATCCCAACATATTGGAGAATGACACTTTCGTCCATATAATGCTTGAATGGGGCCACACATATACTTTCCTGATAACTGTTGTTGTAGGAGAATTCCACCAATGGTAAATACTTATCCCAACTGCCCTTGAAGTCTAGGACACGAGTCTTAATAAATCTTCAAGAGTTTGAATAGTCCTCTCTTGGATTGTCCGTCCGTTTGAGGATGGTATGCCGAATGAATCTTAAATCCGTACCCATAGCTTTTTGCAAGCTAACCCAAAATCTTGAAGTGAATCTTGGCTCACGATCCGAAACTATGGATACTGGCATGCCATGCAATCTCACAATCTCATTTACGTACATTTGAGCAAGACGTTCAAGGGAATAAGTCTCCGTGATCCAAGCAAGAAATGAGCAGACTTGGTTAATCTATCAACAATAACCCAAATAGCATTTATGCCTTGAGAAACCGTGGGAAGTCCCATAACGAAATCCATGGTAATGTGTTCCCACTTCCATTTCGGAATCTCAAGTGGTTGCAATGGTCCCTTAGGCACTTGATGCTCCGCCTTTACACGTTGACAAGTTAAACATGTTGAGATAAACTTTGCAATATCTCTTTCATATTGTTCCACCAAAATGTATGTCAAGATCACGATACATTTTAGTACTTCCGGATGGATTGCAAATGGTGTATTGTGTGCCTCCATCATGATCTTGTACTTCAAATCGTAATCGTTAGAACACAAAGTGCAGAGTGGACTCGAGTATTCCTTCTTCATCAATTCTCGCCCTAGGAATAGCTCCTTCTTGTACTTTCTTCTTCATATGCATCATTTCCGGGTTGGTGGCTTGAACAACCTTAACTTTTTCTATTAAAGTTGGCTCTGTCGTATATACTTGACATCATCACCCTCGTTCCTCGCGATATGATCTTCTACTCAACGCTACGTCATTTCCACGTTCGCTTTTCGGGATGGTATTGAATAGTGTGGTCGTAGTCTTTCAATAGCTCGAGCCAACGTCATTGCCGCGTGTTAAGTTCTTTTTGAGTGAAGAAATATTTAAGGCTTTTATGGTGCGAATATATCTCCACTTTCTCCCCATATAGATAGTGCCTCCAGGATCTTTAAGCGAAAAGCATCATTGCGCTAACTCTAGATCATGAGTAGGATAATTCCTCTCATATTCTTTAAGTTGTCGCGAGGCATAAAGCTATGACTTTCCCACGTTGCATGAGAACACATCCTAACCCTTTGCAGAAGCATCGTTGTAGATAACAAATCCATCCAACCGGATGGTATTGTTAGAAACAGTCTTAGAAATAAGTCTCTCTTAAGCTCTTGGAAACTCTTCTCGCATTCTTCGCTCCAAACGAATTTTGTATCTTTCAAGAGTTAGATGAGTTAACGGAGTAGCGATTTGAGAAAACCTTCCACGAATCTCCGATAATAACCAATTAAGCCCAAAAACTACGTCTTTCATCCACCGACTTGGTTCTCCCAACTTTGTATTGCTTGAATCTTGGCCGGTCAATGGATACTCCATGTTTTGACATCACATGCCCAAGAAATGCTACTTCCTCAAGCCAGACTCGCATTTTTTAACTTGGCATAAAGCTTGTTTTCAAGAAGCCTTTGGAGTACCGACTTCAAATGGTGCTCATGATCTTCTTCGACTTTTGGAATATATGAGGATGTCGTCAATAAAGACAACAACGAATCGATCCAAATACTCTTTGAATACTCGGTTCATCATATCCATGAAAGCCATGAGGAGCATTAGTCAATCCGAAAGACATAACTAAGAATTCATAATGCCCATACCGAGGTTCTAAAGGCGGTCTTTGGAATATCCTCGCCTAATCTTCACCGATGATGATATCGAATCGAAGATCGATTTTTGAAAGAATTGTGCTCCTTGAATCGGTCAAACAAGTCATCAATACGAGGTAGAGGATACCTATTCTTGATGGTGACATGGTTCAATTCCCGATAGTCAATACAAAAGTCGCATACTCCGTCTTTTCTTCTTTACGAATAAAACAGGAGCACCCCAAGGAGATGTACTTGGGGCCGAATGAAACCGATGTCCAACAATTCTGTAGTTGGACCTTTAACTCTGAAGTTCAATAGGAGCCATTCGATATGGGGTTTTAGAAATGGGCTTTGTACCGTGTTCAAGGTCGATAAAGAATTCAACTTTACGTTCGGGGGTAGGCCGGAAGTTCTTCGTGAAATACGTCGGAAAGTCAATAACAACGGAATATTATTCAAATTTGACGTGTCTTTATTCAAATCCATAACATGGGCTAAGAAAGCTTGACATCCATTTTTAATAAACGAATAACTTTATGATTAGATATGCGGTGATTGATTTTAATGGTTTAGTTGCTTGAATTGTCTATAACAAAGTTGTTTAGGAATATGAAAGCTAACAACCTTACGAAAACAATCAATTTTGGCATGATGAGTAGTTAACCAATCCATCCCTAAAATCACATCAAAAGCAAGTATCTTTAAAGAGATAAGGTCAACGTGTAAGGTGATGGTGCCAACTTGAATCAAACAAGATTTATAAACGATGGATGTGATGAAAGTTTCTCCTAACGGAGTTTCCACAGAGATAGGTCAAAGTCTAATTTCTCCTGAGTCAAGTTTAAACTTTGAGCACAAGTAGGAGAGATAAATGAATGGGTATGACGGTATCTAGTAAAGTATAAACTTCACAAGAATTTATAAATAGCTTACCTTGTGATCACCTCGTTTAGGTTCCTCGCATTTTGACCAGTCACAACAAACGCTCTTCCAGGAACCGTTGACTTTGACTTTTCTGGGACAGTCTTTTGAGTCACCGTCCCCATTGAACTAGGTTTATTCTGCAAATGCACAATCTCGAGCGATATGTCCTCCTTTCCACAATTATAACATACACGAATCTGTTGTGGGCGGTTTGAATTTGATATGTCCCTCTTTCCCGCATTTATAAGCAAATGACCGGTGGTCGTTCTCCTCCCTTGGAACCGATTCTTCTTTGCATCGTTGCCTTCACAAGTCGTTGTTGAATCTCCTCTTTAAATCTCCTCCTAACTCGCTTCTTCTATTTTCATGGCCATGATTACCACCAAAGTGGTTACCATTTTTAGACCGTCTTTTCTTTCTCCACTTGGTTATTGTTGTTTTGTTGATTGCTATCTCCGGGGATGATCCTGATTGTGGTACCTCGGTTGGCCGTACTTTCGTTATCCGGCTCTAACAATTGAGCTCTGTTAACAACATCCTGAATAGAGAAAATTTATGAGAGATGAGATCTTGATGTATCTGGGGTTTGAAACCTCTCGAAACATCCGCGTCATCGTTCCTCATTCTCCACCAAATGAGGTGCAAACTGGATAACTCTATGAAACTTCGCCTCGTCTTTGAGACACCGCCGTATTGTTACTGCTCCGGTCTAATAAACTCCACTTCCTTCATATGACGAACACTTTAAGGAAAGTATTTGTCATTAAATAGTTTCTGAACGTCTTCCAAGACATCTTTGAGTCTGCGGATTTGGATGGAGTGCAACTTCCACGAGACTCCCACCAGAGAATCTGCTGCATCCACGGAACATAAAGGTGGCGAATGGAACCTTCGCTCTTCCTCTGTGCATCCCAAGACATCGAATATCTTGGTAATTTGCTTGACCCATATTTACGCCATGATCGGATCCGGCTTTCCTTAAATTCGTGGTCCCAACTCTTTGAATCTAACTTGTTGTGACAACCCGTGAATTGCTATCATTTCCTCCTATGTTTTGAACACGAGTCTCCTCGTGCGATTTTGCATGAACTGCAAAAAGCTTCTAAATATCCCCTCGTTCATCATCTCGCTTCGGTGGTGTTGTTCACGGAGGAACATTGTCGACTGTTGCACGTTCTCCTCGTTGCGGTGAAAGACAAAGTGCTGTCTCCACGGTCTCATTTCCATTGTTAATATTCTCGATCGACATTCTCAAATCATCGCCATAAAACAAGGGTTAATTAAGGAAATCAATATATCACATAATATCCCTATATACTTAACCAACTATCAAATAAGCTTAGGTAGGACACACTTAGCGAAGGATTTACTCGTCTCTCCCTCCTAGTTCTATTCCCGATCTCCGCCAGAGATCATATCCTAAGCTCGATACCAACCGTGACACCCCCAAAATAGGTCTACATCACCCATTCCGACGAGTTATCAATACAGCATGCGAAAACAACTACAACTTTATTATTACAATAATAAAACTGTGAGTTTAAATACGATATTGCCATCTGAGACAATATCCACATACAAATAAATCCTCATCATAATTATTGATACATTATTTTACAACAATGGTGAGGACTACTAAACAACTCTCCCTAGAACTTTCATTCCATACCCCAGGCCGTCTTTCTTATATTCTCACCTCCCGAGAAGAAAAATGGAACAAAAAGGAAAAGGGTGAGCTCGACTAGCCCGATAAAGAATATTATGACTAAGATAATATACAACAAAATTATCGTTAGTCTTCAATGAGTAAAAATATAATAGAATACAATAGACAACAAGTTTTAAATCAATATTCATGTAATGAAATAATAATTCATTAGAAGAGTTAAGTAGAGAATGCAAACTCATGTCTTCTATGTATGAATTTTAAAGTTCATCGCTCTATTTTTTTTATCCTGTAACATCAATCAATATATATCCGGGATCAAATATTCATCCTTTTTACGTGCCGAGGACATTCACCATTAATCATGTTCATCTAAACACTGCTCATCTTTTTGCACTACGGGCAAAGATATTCATCGAAATCATTCATCTTTTGCACTACAGCCAAAGATATTCATCATAAATCATTCATCTTTGCACTACAGGCCAAAGATATTCAATAATATCATCATTTAAGATCGAGGATGATGAAAAATATTTTTTTTAAAGCGAATCCAAAGAAACAAAATGACAAGGATTAAGGATTAAGTATTAAATACTTTGTTTTATCCACGTCCAAAATACCTCAAAAATAATCATAGTGGTGTAAAATTCAAGAATGATCAAAACATGGATACAATCAAAGTTAGTATCCACAATAGATATTTTGAGACGAAAAGGAAAATTTTCATTTTTCGATGAATAGTCTTAGTATTCGTGAATAAGATCAGATATCGTGAATGAATAGTGCGATATCGTGAATAAGTAACCCCAACACTAAAAGTTCCAAATTTGATTAAAAGTTCAGATCAATACTTGACATAATGATATTAGAATAAATAATATCATTAAAAAATAATAATATCACTTACCTCGAAATCGATGATTTAACCTAATCTTTTGGATATAAAGGCTATATCTTGAACTTTCACCGTATAGCAATACTCAAAGTATACTCAAAATACTCACAAGAATACGCTCGATAATATAGAGAGAAAACTTCATTTTAAATTGTGATTTTCAATTCTAACCCAAGACCTTTATTTATAGAAATTTCTTAGAACACCAAAGTAGAAAATTTAATATAATAATAATATATATAATAAATCTTCTACGCACACTTGAAATCTGATTTCAGTTCAATAACCACATGCCACCTTCTAGAAAAAGTAATAAAAACGTTTTTCTAATTTAAAATAATTTAAACTTCCAAAAATCAATTATTTCGGAGCTTCAGAACTTCAATAATTCATAATAAATATCCCTTTTGTCAAAAAATTCGAATCTCGCGAGTTTTTATAGGAAATTCAATTATCTACAACTTTGCAGAAGAAATTATTTCCAAATTCCAAACAGAAATTGACCGAAATCCACAAACGGGTGATTTTAGAGGTATAGTCAAATTTCATCGATAAATGGGGTCCATGACATGTTTAACATGTTTTAAACATTTATTGCAACAAAAATACTCTTCCTCCTCAGATACTCATATATCCCACATTCGTTGTAAAAATATCACCATTATTATATTATTAAAATATAATATTATATATATTTAAATGAATTATTTTATCGGAAAAAAAGATAAAATTTTAATTTTCAACAATTGTCACATTAAAAATTTTCTCCATCTATATCCACATAAAATCAATATTTTCCTCATCATATGAATCAATAATTAATTATTCACAAATAATATTACAGAATCACAATATTGACAACCAAAGGCGGTTCCTCCTGAAGAGGGGCTTTCCAATAAGAATTTCTCTTACTTGGCCTTGATTAGGTGACCAAACCTCTTCTTAGATGAACTTTCTAGACATTGCCAATAATGTTATCTAATAATATTATTCGGATAATATGAATTATTGCTTCGATAATGAAAAATCTTTGTGTAATGACAATTATTGAAACAACAATAATATAAAATATCAATGAAACAATTATTGAATCAATAAAATAAAATCTTGAATAAAGTAATTCAGTAACCATTATTGAGTAGTGCCTTCTTATGTAAGAGTCGATAATTGGTGCAATCTGCAGTGTCTTCTGCAACAACGCAATGATGTCATTCTTGTGTTTTAACCACCGGGTATTCCAACGATTATAATGCAGTAACAACTACACCGTTATTTTTAAACAACTTATATTTGTCATTTTCTTCCTCCAATCGCTTTTTGGGGTTATAGGGCCCACATATTGTTCTTGTTTGTCGTTTAATATTCCCACAAAGATCTGAATATTCCACGACCAAAACGAATATTCCCAAAACAACAATGAATATTTTAAACCACTTGCTTATTTTGAAATATTTGCGTATTTTACCCATAACTATCCACATTAATCACATCAACCCTTACTATTTCAAAATAATAATTAGAGGAAATTAAATTTCATTTATTAATTATTTGGGATCTTACAACTATTATCCCTGTGGGAGTCTCAATCCAGTGTGGCTGATCTTACTCATATTTTACTTTGTACTAGAATATTTTATTATGTAGAAACAAATTTATTGCAAAACTATAAGCGAGATAAAAAAAGTATAAAAAGAAAAAAATATTAGAATGATATTTTTTTAATAACTTGAGAAAGATTTGGAATAATTTTTAAGTGTCAAACTTATGTGGATTTACAATATATTTATAGGTTTCCAAGTACATACATATATTTTTGAAGAGATACATCCTTTTGAAAATATATTTTAAATATTAGAAATATATATATATATATATATATATATATATATATTCTTGAAAGAATATATAGAACAATTGTAATGATTCATCCAATGATCTTATCAATTTGAACCATATATCGCATGGATTCAATTATTTCATGAATCATTGCATTAGTTCAATATATTGCTTCTTAATCCGAATCAATACATTCCTTGTCCTCTTGTTTAAAGAGTCATAAGCTTCAAACCAATCAACACATCTATTGATTTGGCGCATATAAAATAATAAATTGATTTGGCGCATATAAAATATTTATTATATATATAAATTTTCAGATTTAAAAATATGTAACAATTAATAAGACTAATACAGAATCACAAGCAGAAGGCCAGTCACAAGACTCAACAGCCTCAAGCCACATCGACACATGCACGGACTAGGATCGGCATGCATCAGTCAAGCATCAAAGCCTCTATAATCAACTGGCAGTCAGTCATAACGGAGGAGACTGGAACTAGCTAGCATGTGATGAATAAGGAAAGTAACACTTGGCAGCTAGTTCTTAATTCTAGGAAGTTTGTTGGGGTGGCATAGCTGCAACTGCTTTTAGTTAGATATACGTACGTATATATGTCGTATGATTTATACCAATAATAATACAAGTCTACTATCACTGTTCACATATATTGGTGTAACTCCGCGTACAGGTCAAATCATGTTAAGTCATATCAATATATAAAATTGATAATTTTTTTTTAGATAATTTTTAAATTTAAAATTGATTTGAATGCATTTGATTTTGATTAATACAATAGTTAATATTCTAAAATAATATAAAATAAAATA
This sequence comes from Panax ginseng, assembly GCA_020205605.1. Classification (NCBI taxonomy): domain Eukaryota; kingdom Viridiplantae; phylum Streptophyta; class Magnoliopsida; order Apiales; family Araliaceae; genus Panax; species Panax ginseng. Next base: position 9,387,780 of record CM035127.1, read on the forward strand.
AATTAACATCATTATTTAAATTTTAGAATTTTATAACTTAATTATTATATGAATCGTATATCCTAAACATTTCGCATTAAAAAGAGATTAAATGGCTCTCGCTTAAATGATAAATCTGATAATGGGCTGCAAATGAAGCCTCCATAAATCCATCTCAACATTGAGTATAGCACTTCAGTATGTAGCCCAACCAGCTAATTCCATGGCCCATTTCAGTGAAATTAGATGGGCCATTCCTTTTTAGTAGTGGGTCCCGCTTTCCTTCTCTCTCTCTCTTCAACCTCCATATTCTTATCTAACGACTCAATGGAATGGTAAACCAAAAACAATTTCTCTCTTTTGAAAAAGAAAATGGCGTCTCTGGCCCATCAAATTGGCGCCCTAAGATGCCCACCTCTCTCAGCCTCTCGTCTCCTCAGAAAAGCTCACAACAACGCCAACGCCTCTTCTTTTCAAAAGCCATTAGTAACAGCTGCTGCAGGGGCAATTTCAAATGCCCAGACCAGAGAAAGATTAAGTCTCAAAGAAATGTTCGAAGATGCTTACGAGAGATGCCGTACTACCCCCATGGAAGGAGTTTCCTTCACCATTGATGATTTTCACACTGCCATTGAGAAGTACGACTTCAGTTCCGAAATTGGCACCAAGGTCCCTTTTTTTAATTTTTTTTTGAAATATTTTTATAGAGTTTAGATAAAGGTACTTTCTTTTGCTTTATACTTTCTGACTTAGCATGCCATGCTTGTTTGTAGGCATTATGGTAAAATTAATGATTATGAACTTGAAATGGTTTTTGTTTGTATGTTATTTGGTTGAGCTCTTAGAAGAAGATATGATTTAGATGATGATTGAATCACTCATGCTCAATTCAAGAGCATACTAAACTAGGGAAAATGAAAGAGCTTAAATTTACAGAACCCAAGCTTCATATGTTGATATTCAAACAAAACTTGAAATATAAAAGCAAACCCCTTTTCGTATTAGAACTATGGGGCCATTTCAACTGTTTGTTTGAGTGATTCATGTGAAGAAGCCATAAAGCTTAATATGACAGAAATGGACTCCTTCTGCACTCTATACATGTTTAAAACCCGTTTGAGATTTTTTAATGCATTCAAAATTTTATTGTTATTTAGTAAGATCCATCTGCATCTTTCTGATATTCTGTTGGGTTGTAAATTATCAAAAAAAAAAAAAAAAAAGTCAATTAGATTGCATTACAAAGCTTTTATCATGTTTAATTCAACTTGTGAGTAAGAACAGTTTGATATTATTTTCCTACATGTGTTTAGGTCATAGGAACGGTATTCAATACAGATGCTAACGGAGCACTAGTGGACATAACTGCAAAATCTTCAGCATTCTTACCTGTCCAAGAAGTGTGCATTCACGGTATAAAGCATGTAGAAGAGGTAGGAATAGTTCCTGGTTTGCGTGAGGAGTTCGTAATTATTGGTCAAAATGAAGCTGATGATAGTTTGATCTTGAGCTTACGGTCCATCCAGTATGACCTTGCATGGGAACGATGTAGACAGCTTCAAGCTGAAGATGTTGTTCTCAAGGGTATGGTATGTTTCTCATGTCAATAATTGTGGTTTTACTTTTTCAAACCATGTTCACTGATAAAAATAAATAGAATATGGCTCCTCCTTCCATTAACTCAAATCAAGCAAGGATAATGGTGATAATCACCTCTTATGCTCCTATTGATCAAATGATTTATGGTGTAATCACTTGGTGCAACTATATGCTTTAAGAATGTGTTTCTATGTTTTATATGTGTTCTTGAAGTCTACTAGCTGTTTTGTATTATCCATAAAATATAAACAAAAGAAAAATACTTTCCCTCTTGTATTTCTTTTATTAACTTGTAAGTCTGCTATTTTGAGTAATCTCTCATTGTGATGGTTGACATATGCAGGTTGTTGGTGCAAACAAAGGTGGAGTTGTGGCCGTGGTTGAGGGCCTTCGTGGATTTGTTCCCTTCTCACAAATATCAACGGTTTTTTCTTCAGCCTGGCTTGCAACTTTTGATAATCTTTTTTTTTTTTTTTGAAGTCATCATGTTGATTTCCTGCATTCTAGATTTCATTCTCTTCTTGAGGTATCCTTAACATTGATACTGGTTTGTCCACTATGTCGTGGATAGGGCGGAGGAAGGATTGGAGGTATTTGATAAATTACAGCTTTCTTTGCGAAAATATACACCCCACTCCCTTCTACTCCCCCTTGTTTTTCTCTTGCTTTCCCATACAAAGACGGTTGAGCCCCTGATCATGTGTGGCTGAATGCAGATTTGATCAGTCATTAAACATGCTACTCTTTTCCCTTTTGGGTTTTATGCTTTCAGACTTTTATGACTGAGTTTGACCCTTCTGCATAATAAAAATAGACATATGAGTGTAAGATGATGAAAATCTCATATAGCTTGAAAAATAATCATAATAGCTGGTTTTAATGGTTAATACTGTGAGCATTTTTTTTAGTCCTATGCATCAGTTCTCCTTCTGTAATCCAATGGTAAAAGTATGAGCAATTTTGTTATAGTCTACATAATGCCAAACTTTGTTACTTTCTCTTATCTTCAGCTATTAACTAAGAGGTGAATATCCAAATAACTTTGATAAATGGAGTTGTGTCAATAATTTTCTGATGCATAATGTAAAAACGTGGATTGCATTTTATTTATGTATAACATTTTCATTTAGTGTAGAGTTGAATAAGTTGATGGATTGAGACGTATCACTGTTAACAATGCAAGCTGAGTGAAGAGTTTGCGAGTGATTTCAGATATAAAAGTAGCTTTCAATCTTTTCTCTTCTAGTTTTACATCTCCAGTCAACTTTCTTCTGGATTAATTTCTAGACTCCATTTAATTATAGCATTAAATGCATTTATCAAAAATAAAAAATTATAGCAGTCATGCACTATGAAGTTCAAAAACATTACTATTAGTACCCATTTATGCATCAGAAATCAGTTGCGCAAGAGCTTATTGAGAAGGAGATTCCGTTAAAGTTTGTCGAGGTAGATGAGGAACAATCTAGACTTGTTCTCAGTAACCGCAAGGCCATGGCGGACAGCCAGGCCCAGCTTGGAATCGGATCAGTCTTCACTGGAACTGTTCAGAGCTTGAAACCTTATGGTGCCTTCATTGATATTGGTGGATTAAATGGGCTTCTTCACGTCAGCCAGATCAGTCATGATCGCGTCTCAGATATCGCAACAGTCCTTCAGCCTGGTGACACTCTCAAGGTCTGATTACAGTGTGTATTTGATTAGTCAGTGCTTAAAAATCTCCCTTTCTTGAAGTTAATATCAATTATTCTGTCCTTAGGTCATGATACTTAGCCACGATCGTGAGAGAGGCCGAGTTAGTCTCTGTACTAAGAAATTAGAACCTACTCCCGGGGACATGATTCGCAATCCAAAGCTAGTTTTTGAGAAGGTAATTCTTTCAAAGGCCTCATTATAGTTTATTTTATCTTCAGTAATTTGGGTTTATATTCTCTCAGTCTGACCTTATTATGTTAGTATACAAGGACTTCAATGTTATAATTACCTGGTGTGCCTTTCTAGATGATGTTTGGATGTTACTGTCTTCACCTTTCTTCCCTTATAAATATGTCAATAGTACAGCTTTTATGTTTTGCTTCATTAATTTGAACAGGCATAGTATAAACTGCTCTGTACTCTATTCTAACAGGCAGAGGAGATGGCCCAAACGTTCAGGCAGAGAATTGCTCAAGCAGAAGCCATGGCTCGTGCTGACATGCTGAGATTCCAGCCTGAGGTATGTATTTGATTTACTTGGTTTTGCATAGCTATGTCTTTCGGCTGAGTTAAGAAAGTAAACAAGAGAGGTACCGTGATGTGGTTTTGAATTAAGGTTTGAGTCTTGTATTAAAGATTTTGCTACTTGGGCATACATAATTGGTGCTCTTCCCTTCTTTATTGCTACCATTGCTCAGAAAATTCGTAACTTAAAAGCCAATTGCCTCTGATTGGTGTTTGATGAGTTCTACAATTAAATCATGGGAAAAGTACAGAGATCTCGGAAGGCTATAGTTTCTTATCTCCCCCCTTCCCTTTTTCCGTCTCCAGGGAGTAATAAATCAGAATACCATGCTAATACAGTTGCCTATATAGCAAAGAAATGATTTAAATATTATATCAGTCCTACAGTAGTGGCACGGCATATTCCTGGTCAACTATTTATTAAAACATTTCATAGGTTCTCTAAGTTGTACTCCCTCTTGCTAGAAAAGGGAGTCCTACTCTTTGTTGATTTCTTTTGAATATTACGGCTCGTATAAGACGAACTTTGACATAATTTTTTGGATGATTTGTATTCAATAAACGATAAAAGTCAACAAAAAAGAAAATATGGCTCACATTTTTAGACTTGGTATGATACTTCCTCTGTTCCACAAAAAGAGTCATTTGACCAAAAAAAAAAACTCAAAGCCCTCTTTTTGTTGATGGTATTATAAAATTACACAATGTCCTTAAATTTGCTATCGTAGTTTCATTATTACGCCACCACTATTAAACTAACAATAAATTATTTTTAGGAATAAACATGGAACAAAAATACATCTTTAATGTTTAAAAATTATACAAATGGGACTCTTTTTCAGGAACTGAGGGAGTATATTAAGTTGCAACAGTGAATCTGTCATAAGGAGTGACACACTTGAAAGCAATATATCATAATGAGGGATTCAGGGTTTGCTGTCCATGTGTGTGATTTAGGTGCTCGGCCAATTTTGTTGAAACTTATTTGTGCCCTTTCCTACTTTTGCAGAGTGGATTGACTCTCAACTCAGATGGTATCCTGGGTCCACTTGCTTCGGACTTACCTGCAGAGGGTCTGGATTTGAGTGATATTCCCACAGCTGAAGATTAATGAAGATGAACATCATTTTCAACTACTACTTTCCCTCCCTCTTACCCTACCCCTACCCCTACCCCTACCCCTACCCCTACCCCTACCCATGGGGGTTTGTAAGCATAGTTTTTGTATAATTCTCCAAAATATAAATAGGTTATACCTCAATCCTGTAACAATCTATTTTCATGGAGACCATCTTCTTCCCCAGTCTTTTGTACTTCTCATTGCAGTCTGTTATAATATATACTATACAATTGATAGGTTTTATTAATGACACATTTGTAATGAATAAAGCCTTCAAGTGCACATATTGTGTTAGGAACAAGATGAGTTCCTACCGGTGGGAGATAGATAATTAGATTAAAACAGAGTTTGGGAGAGAAAGAACAAGCATAAATAGGGTAGAATGGAGGTGAGGAAGAGATAAGGGAGAAGAGTTCAAAAAACTCTTTCATATATTTTATATAATTGTTCATAAAAATTGAAAATGAACTGCTTACATATTTATATTAAAGTTATTTTCAGGAAAATAAAGTTTAACCTACACCTACTTTACGTATCTTATACCACCTGCACATGGACACATGCCTATTTGGAGAATATTCTAGATATCTAAGACCTATACTTCACATGGGCACATGCTAAGACCTATAGAAAATGACTAGGGCTAATGGGCTATGCTCGACATATTACCACATGGCTGCGACCGCATTTCAGATTCCCTTCGAAAGTATTGGTTAAAGCAGCCATGGAATTTGACCGATGGATGAATGATGCTAGTATAAATTTAAGTTTTAGGGGCTGAAAGTGGAAGCTTGTGAGACTTTAGAGATGGACAACAATGTCTCAAGTCTGTTCACTATCTGGTTTTATGAGGAACCTAAAGTGGAAGTAAGACCAATCTTTGCACAAGTTCTGGACACATCCTTATATTTTACTCAAATGCGGGTTTTAAAATTGTGCCAAATGAACCCTTGTGCATGTGGATTGTCACATCGCGACAAGAAATTTCTCACATGGACTAACCAAATAAGAAGTTAAACAACAATTCAGCCATCAAGGGCCAATGCAATATAAAAGCCCATGCATAAAAGATATGAAGAACTTGCAATCCTACCCTCTTCATTTTTTAAATGGAGAAGTCTAACTTGAATATCTTTTGATATACATCGAGAAAAAACAAAAAATGTATTGTTATCTTGACACAGCCTTTATTTGGCATAACCTTTCTGGATTTGAACTCCCTAATTCTGTTGTCTGATAGTTTTCTTTCCTTTCTTTTGCTTCTGCTTCAGTTGAGTAAGACCTGCTGCTGAGATTTTCACATTGCCAATAATTGCAGCAACAAGTTCAGGATCTGTACATGCTTTCATCAATTCCTTCTCTCTTTGTGTTGCCTCGTGCATATGACTGAACAAGTTCATAGACATTTTGGCAGCTGCAAAAAAGAAAGAAAAAGACGGGTGAAAAAAACATCAGCTTAGAAAGAACACAATGCTCAAGGATCTTGCAAACTAGTCAGAGCTCAGAGAATACTGAAGAAATCAACTTTCTCCAAACCTAAAAGTAGACAAAATGTTGTGCTGTGATCGATCTGAGACCATAACCAGGAAGAAGCTAAACTATGCTAGACTGTATATTTAAGCTAAAATAAATTGAATACCTTTTCCTCTCTTTGCTGTGCCTGGGATTATCTTGACTCGATATTTATACGATTGCACTGCATTATAAGGGCCACAGACAGGTACAGCATATAATAGGATATCATTAGGCAGTGGATTCCCTGTCAAATAATCCACATCATTTAACTTCTCTTTCTCTTCTTCACCAATCTCATGTATATCATCTTCTTCCATTGCAACCCTATCCATCTCATTAGCATTACTATCAGAAGTGGCATGGGAATCATTCTCAAGTCTATTATTTGCACGGCTCTGCACAGCTTCATCCAGATGCTCTTGACAATCCCGAGACAGATGACCTGCCTTTTTACACTTATAACATATTTTGGGCACATCTTCTGAGCCTGACATGAAAAGATACTGGTATTAGTTAATAGAACATTTTTTATATTCAACAATTACTTCCTCCGTTCCTTTATATTTGTGTTTTTAGAGAGATTTTTGTTCCTTTTAATTTGTCGTTTGTAGATTTCAAGGAAGTATTAAATACTTGGTTTCTCATAGTATCCCTTGAGATTAAAAGCTAATTTGTTTCTCTTTCATCTTTCTGATAAATTTTAGAAGGCTAATATTAAAATTTTAGACTCAATTTAGTCAATCAAACAAAGCATTAATTGCATTTCTTAATCTATGTGCATAACCTTAAAAAGTCGATTAAAAAAAACGGGAGTACATAAAAGTGGTAAAACATAGAGATTGCAATCCCAACATCTGTCCGCCATGTGATGTTAGTTTCCACCTCTAGGAGTCTAGGGCACAAAATAATGAGTTAATATTTGTAGAATTGTAAACATCAAGATCATCTATTGAATAGAAAATTCTAAAAAAACAAGGGAAGTGTAAATACTCATTATTTACAGACATTATAAAATAAAAACATACCAGTAACAGGTTTCACCACAGCTGCTGCTTCATTCTTTGGCTCTATATCATTCTTTTGTACTTTTCCAGCAGACTGAGAATTCATTATAGAAAAATATAGTTGGTTGTATTCATATATTTGAAATTCCAAAATGTTAATGTGAACTATTCTATCAACATATGAGACAGCCAGAATTTGAAAAGAAACTGTTGATTATTTTTAGAAGATTGGTAATACTGCTTAAATAATATATATACACACATAAAAAATATTTAATTGTCAAAAGCTTCATATAGAAACCACATGAAATGCATAACAAACACAACCGCAGAATTAATGATGCCCTCATAAGATTGAAGATTATTCATGTCAGATATGAAATTACATGATTGATCAGAAGACTCGCATATAAGCAGGGAAAGACTGTTCCACTCGATAAATTGTTATTGGATAATAATCATGTAGCAAAATCATTTTCCTGATTCTCATTTGAATTCTTTTTTCTTAAATATACTTTTCTTCCACAAAAAAAAGGGTGTGGGGTGTGGGGTGTGTGGGGGGTGGGGAGCTATAGCTTCATAAAAAATATACATGTTCAGAGCTATATGAACTTTAACAAATCATGTAGTAATGGTAAAGAAAAATAAAAGGCATAGACAACAGTCGGTAAAGGAGATTAGTCATGAAAATTCAACCAAAGGCCCCAATCACCACGGCGAGCAAAACAATAAGATATATTTGCAGTTGATCTTCAAGAGCAACAATGTTTGCTAAATTATTGTAAATCTTTTTTGCTACTTTCTTGAAATCAAACTTAGAAGTTGATTTTCCTAGCCAATCAAGTTATGAGCTAGTGATGTTCCACCTAGTATTGATTTTTCTACGGAAAACAAGCAAGATGAAGTAATTTAATATTTAGCTTAAGGATGAAAGACGGAAGAAAGATGTGAAGACCTTGATAAGAGAGAGCAAAGACAAGTAAATAGCAAAATATTTGTATTAGTCAAGCGATTAGTTAAGGTGTAGTAATGCAAGACCAATACTCACAGCCAGTAAAGCCATTCGAATTTTCCTTTCCTCCTCATCTTGATCAGCATACTTCTCCTTCATCTTCTTGAGTTTACCCTTCTGCCCACGGCTGATCTTTCCACCACCACCTGGCCTCGAAATCTGAACATTTTTGTCAGGCTGACTTACTGTATGGCTATTTTCGGCAACCTCTTTTGTTCCATGCTCAACAGACCCATCTACACTACTATTTTTCTGGCCTTTCTTCTGCTTTCTTCTCTCTGCTTTTGAGACATAAGGTTTTTCTCTCTGTGCTGTTTTTGTCTCTTCAATACTATGTTCCTCAGATTCTTCATGAGAAGCTTGTAGCCCATAGTTTTTAGCAGATGCGGAAGCAGGCCCAAGCTCTAGAGCTCTATCAATAAGATCCTCAAGTTGTGGGGTAACAGAAGCAGCAGTTTTCCCAGAAGTTTCAGCTTTATTACGCTTACCATTCAAAGTAGTCCCAGCTTCAACAGAAAATTCTTGATTATTTGTAGCTTTGACACTGGAGAAACTGGGACCATTGCCAGAGGTAACTTCAGAAGATAATTCTTTCAGTTCCAGTTGTTTCTTCTCTGAAACTTCCTCCTCAGACTCAGAATCGGAGATCTCATTGAAAGGCCCACTTTCTTCAGTATCAATGATTTCTTCCTCTTCACCTCTTACCCTTCTTTCATTCAAGTGAGACCCCAAGGAACTTTCATCCAAGCGAAATAACATTCCAAATCCCATAACAAGAGGCTGTGGAGGAAGAAAATTCTTCTTCCCCCTGATCATGAAACTTCCAACTGTAAGATATTCTCCTGTAGGAGCAGTTTTACTGACCTGGTGAGGATAGACCCACCAAGCACTTGTTACAATCTTGGAGTCCCATGCCTTGCTGTGGCAGACCTACACCAGAATATAATTATGAAGTTAACCCTGCATGGATAGAATAGTAGAACATAAAGTGGAGAACTAAGTTACATGCGTACTTACAGTGAAGCATCCTGCTTGATTCAAAGTAAGAGGGGGTACAGGGTTTTCGGGCTTGTGATTCTTAATCACAGTGCTAGAAGCTCCATGAAGTTCCGCATGGACATACCTGTTTTTATCGTTGAATCCGCAACATCAGCATGATTAATATCTATAAGAATAAAATTGACAATACTGACAAAACATTGCTTTACAAAGGTCTACAATTTCCAATTTCTAGCATTATGTTGTACTTTATTATAAACAGAATAGCAGGAAAAAGGAGCTTGCTGGTTGTAGCTGATATCATGGAGGAGTATGGCCGGTTTGTCCATGAGAAGTAATAATACCCAAATAACAGCAAATTTTGGCAGTTATGCCAACTTGTGAATATATACGTATATACATATATCTCTTTTAAATTCTTTTATCAATACCATTAGAACGAAAGTGAACAAAAAAGCAAATGGAGTAAGAAAATATTAGCAAGCACTAACTCATACGGAGATGTCCTTTTCCACTGAGTCCAACCAGAAACAGGTTAAAAAGAATAAAAAATTATCTAATGTTGCAGTCCTGAAGAAGTCAAATTCCTTCGGAAATTGAGGTCTTATCCCACTGAAATGTATGGTTCAAGTCATTTTCAGCAGTCAACTGCACTGGACTTTAAATAACTAGACTTTTAGATGATAATAGCACCAACCTTCCATCAACCCCTACATGCTGGATCAAAAAAACTTCAAATGTACTAGAATGGCTTCTTTTCAAATATTTCATCTCAGCATTGTAAAATGATTATAACCCCACCTTCCATCAACCCCCAACCTATTGGACCTGCATTTCTAAAAGTACTAGTTTGACCAATTTTCAAAAGTTTCTTCTATACATTTTAAAATGATAAAACCTCATCTTCTATCTACCACTTCATCTCTTACATCATTGGAACTGAGTTTTGGGCAGTGAACAATTTAGTACCACTATTTCTAGAATTTTTTTCAAATAATTCAAATGATTAATGTCTGAACTATCATCCGTCCATTGACCAGTGACCACCAAAATTGCACAATCGTATAATTTGGAAAAATAAAGCTGCTAGGTTAAAAATATGAAGACAAAAACTCCAATGACATTAATTACTTACAAATCTCCTTTGGACATATAACGTTTGACTATCATCTCATTTTGTTGAGCATCACGTCCACTGATAACCAAATAATTCTCACTGCTGATGAACCAATTAAATTTTTCAAACCAGTGAACTTTGCGCATATGTGAAATTGCAGCAACAGTTTTTTCCTGCAAATTTAAAGATAAAATTGTTGCATTAAGCACCATGCTAATAGAATAAATAAATAAATATACTTAATTAAGGTTGTATTTAACTTAACGAAAGAAACTATAGTGTGATGGAAACAGATACCAGTACCGTTCCATCCCTCCTTACTTCTACATTTATTGTTAATTCCTTTTTCTTATACTTCCATTATTCTTAACTCTATTTTATGTTAGTTTACTTTCTGCAGAGCAGCTAGTCTGTCACATGATGTAAATTAAACGGTGCTCATGAATCTCTACAAGTTAGCTAAGTACACTCCAATGACATCTACAAAACTTTAAGGGTTTCCCATAACAAAAATCCACTGGTATGGGGCATCAGAAAGTCTAGCAAGACCATTATAATGTCAAGCAATGTATGTTGAGTATCTAACTCTAACCCGGTTTGAGTATTCAGTAATATATTTCATTTACACAGTGACCCAAATCATGTAGTTACACACTAGGTAAGAAAGTAAGCACTTTTTATGTGAATAATTGAGTAACCCATTTGAGTATGTGATTATGACCTGTTGCAGTCCTCACATATTTGAAACTTTGAAACGAGGGAGGAAGATGATGTTATTCTTCTGCCAAAAAAATGCTATTATCTAATAATACAACTATGAAAAATCCTGCATGTCTATTAGTTTGCAGTGGTGTCAAAAAATTCAGAATCGTAGTAAAAAAGCAAGCAGGCATGCAGGATAACAAACTCATGTGGGAGGGAACTTGTGAAAGTATCAAAAATTACTTGTGGAAATAACAATTCCCGTAGTAAATTACTCTTATGTTCATCTACCTGTGAAAGTTGGAGCTGGGTCTTTCTCTCAGCAGCTTTGAAGGCTTTTACATGAGCTGAGATCGTCTTTTCCTGTTTGCTTTCCTGTCTTTTCTTCATTTCATACCACCGTCGTGCATTGGCATGAGCAGAAAGTGCCAAATCAACTTCCACCTAGAGGGTTGAACAAAAATGAAATTGAAAATATAAGCAAGAATACTTTATGATCGAGAAGGTATGTCCGTATGTGTATTTGATGTAATTGGATATGGGGAGCTAAGGGAAGGCAACTTCTGAGAAAAAAGATACAACAGCAGTAGCAAAGACCATCACAAGATGGAAGATATAAAACATCTCCACTTGGATCAAATACGAAAATGTCAACAAGCAGATTCTGCTATAGTGATCAGATGGATGTATAACATCACATCAAAGCATGATATTGAATGTATAAATGTATGTGTTTAAATCAAGTATTTGAAACAAAATAGACTGAACATCGCATCTTACATACTCCCTCTGTCCCATGATAAAAGTCTTTATTACTATTTTAGGTAGTCCCAAGTTAAATGTTTACTTACTCTATTTTTTACAATAATTTTCCTATAATACCCTTATTATTAATTGTTATACTTCTATTCTCTATGCATATTTATGGAGCGTCACTAGTAATGTGCAAAAAACTGTGCAATTAAATGAGAATTTAAATATGGACAATTTTATCATTTAATCCTCTTTCTTAATATGCGCAAAAAGTCAACCATGACTTTTATCCTATGACAGATGGAGTATTTAAATTAATTAATCTAGATGACTAGAGAACTAAACTTAAACCTTCAAGCAGTACCTTATCCGCAGGTTGTGTCTTTTCATCATCATCCATTTCATCAAGATTGTTGCTCAAAAGCAGAGTCATGCAATTTTTTTCAAGGTAGAGCTTGTCAATGAGGCCAGCCACAGGATTACCAGATTTTTTCTCCTCTTTCACCATGCGAGCTAGATCTTCCCAACTCATACCATTTGCCAGAGCTACACGAACAGCTAAGATAGCAGCCTCGACATCTTCTAAGTTGTATTCTATCAGCTCCGCCATTTTAACACTATGATCAACTTCTCTCTTCAATGTATGTACACGATTTTCCTAAATCATAATAAAATTAATTGATATCAAAAATAAGATTCAATATAGTAAATCCAAAAGTATGAAACACAATGTTGGGGAGAAAACAATCTTGAGATATAAATATTGTGAATTAAAAACCTAGAAATAACTAAAATAAGTGAAAGATTATTGCCTATTTTTAACTTGATAATTAATACATCCAAGAAGCCACCACACCTACTCTCAAAAATACAACATAAAAACGGCATTAAAAACTTTACATATTATACGTTTTAGAAATAAGCTATATACTAATGGCTTGGCTCCTTAATTGCATAACATTATACAATTGTGGGATGAAAACCCCACAACTGAAGATGTAAAGGGTGTGTTCAATTAGCCGCTCGAGTTTAATAAACTAGATCAAATATCACCATATCAAAAACCAACTCATGTCAAAATTAAAATGAAGTAATGGACCTCCTCAAAAAAGATCAAGGCATGCAACTTGACACCACAAATACATCCAAGACATGGGACTTAAAGAAACATAAGAAAAAAAGAAAAAAGAAAAAGAAAAACCATGGAATATGAAGTGATAAGGAAACCAAACCAATTTATAAAATAAAAAACCAAGAATGATGGGAAGCAAGTAACTGTGAAAGATAGTCTTTATAGTCTATAATTGTGATGCAGACCTGATCAGTGTGTATCTTGTTAAGTTTCTGCATTGCCGAGCTCTCTTTAGCCTTCAACTGTTGTTCAGCCCTTTGAGTCTCAATTTTACTGTAGAACTCATCCAATGCTGCATCAAATGTCTCAAACTTCACAGAATTCCTAGACTTAAACTGGTTCAGTAGTATCGGGCAGAATTCATCATAGACCTATGAAGGAGGTCAAAAATCATGAAGTACAAGCAAAAATTGGTAGTCCTTTATCTTATTTGATACATAGTGTATTTAATAAATTTTTATATACAAATTGGGAAAGAACAAATACATTTCAATCCAGAAGACATAAAAATCAATGCGGAGTCAAGAAATGAAACCTGATTAGAATTTTGTGTTTCAAAAGTGGAAGAGTCCTTCCCCAAAATTTTCTGCTGCATTAAGATGTATCCTTCAGGGACCTTATCACCTGATATAATGTCCTCCAACCAGTTCTCAAACTTCTCAACAGATTCGACCAGAGCCTGAACTTTACTATCGTCTAATTTGAAATCCTCGACAAGTTTTACATTTGGAGCCAGACCAGCATCGAGAATAATATGTTCAGATAGTGCCGGCCCATAACCCAATGCTTCCCCAAGAATAACCTTCAGTGTGGGTTGCTTGACACGAGCACCAGTATTTGTTTTATTAGTATCACTAGATTTCCCACTTTTCCGACTTCCCTTATTTCCTTTGGGTGAATCAGAAACAGTATTTCCACCTTCGTTGTCCTCCACATGTTCATTGTTGTCAGGTTCCTTAACAGATGTAAGGGCATCCTGTACCTTTGCCCTCGTAGTCCGCTCAAAAACTCGACAAACATCAACTGGATATTGGTGGCGTGACATTATTGCAAATCCTTTGTCATCATCCCTGATATTCGTATGTTGTAATTGTCAAATTTGGGTAAGCAAGTGTGCCACAAATAATAATAAGATCGAGTCCATTTTGTCTATAAGCATGGGCCTGGATAAGATTTAATTTGAAGTTGCACAAGGATCTAAACGTTCTAACAGAGTTTAGAGAATGAAAGCCACTACAATGATAAGAGGAACTTGTGCCATAATGTTCTGAGATCAATAATAGGAAAAGCGATGCATTGTAATATTAGGGAGAGCTAGATGTCTATACGTAGCCATCTAATCTTTCAATTTATAGAAATTGAATTAGCCAAAAAAAAAAATACAACAAAATTAGTGCTAGTGCAATGTATAACTCAATTGAAATTATCCTTTAGTTTATTTGTTTAACTGCAAACTTCATAAATCAAAACCTTACCATTTTTCTTAATTTTTTAATAAGTATAATCACCTTACATGGCATCACCAATTCTAAAATACTTCAATAACCAAATCCTTTCAGACACAAACACACACACACACACACGTATACACACCTTTTTATAGCAGTCATAAACTTAAAATATTTAAAGCCTATAATTTTTTAGGATACATTACCAAGAAAATAGACATTTTTAAGGATAATCTATAATCTAGTACAAATAAGCTACAACAAACAAGGCCTATTTAGACCTAAAGAAAATGACAATCAGAACTCTGAGCCAAAACCCAATAAACAAAAAGATACCACATGCTCAACAAGTTTTCTTCTGCATTTTGAATGATCTTCATACGCACATGCAACAGTAAAAAAATTGATTCAACTGCATGTATCCTTTTCAGTCAAAGAAATAGTACAAATATAATAAATACGCAAAGAGAAGACATCTATTAAATAAGTAACACAAATAGAAGACATATATACAGAGACACATAGAGGTGTGAATCGTAGATACATGATGCTGTCTTGGGTAAAAGGTTGAACAAAGATTAAGAATCACCAACCTGTGAGACCGGAGGAGAGTCATAACCATGAACTCCGAATCTGTAAGGATAATATTTCCTTGGGCATACAGCTCCAATATAACATAGTGCGCATTAGCACCCAGTCCAAATTGAAAGAGAATTATCTGAAATGAATACAATAGAGGCATTGCAAAAACATAAAAATAATGGAGTAGTGAATAAATAAGATACTTATAAGCTAACTGAAGATCCCTAAGGTTATATACCCTATCATATCCAAGCTGCCGCACATCCTCAAGCCTTCTTGTTCTTATGTGCTTCCTCAATTTGAGAGTATACCCAGAAGGACTATTGCTTTTGTCCCTATAAAACAATAATGAACCAAAATGAACTTAAAAAGCCTATCTTTCTAATTCCTCATTTGAGATCTCTTGCGTATTTGCCCCCATATGTAATAAGGTTACCGCCAAATAAACCTAAATTGAAACACTTGCCAATGTGCCAATGGTATTGTTGAAAGTGAAGTGTGAGGATGTGCCAATGGTATTGTTGAAAGTGAAGTGTACGGACTAATGACTAGGTTTGCATCCATAAAAAAAAGTAAAAACTTGAATTATATCAATCAACAGAAAACTCAACCAAATACAGCTAAGCAATGTATTGTAGAGTCAAAGGGCTTACCGAAGATAAGCAGTGGTATGCAATCTAATACCACTTTCCATTAACAACAAAACCTTCTCACTTTCTCCAGATTCAGTAACTCCACTGCTATTCATAAGCTTAAACACATACGTCTGTAGGGAAAAAAAGCCAAATTACAAACCAAGCTCACTCAACTTTCTTGCCAAACCAATCAAATAGCTTTATCCCATTCAACAACCATGTAACAATTCAAAAAACGTAATAGAAAAATAATATTACATGTGTGTATATACGCAACCAGAAATACCTTGGGAGAGAGATCATAAACGTTGGAGCAACGCATTCCGATTAATCGTCGCAAGCACTTGACCTCTGCGGCCACGTCGGCCGTGTTCATCCGTACCTTCACCATTTTCTTGCGTTCGAAACTTCTTCAACAACAAATTTATAGTATATGTATAGACACTGTTTAGAAAAAGAGGTTAGGGTTTGGTTGCTACTTGTTTCAGGAGGAGCTTCTGTTTTGGAAGACAAGGTCAAGGCAATTACTATCTGAATTAAGAAGACGACTACTACTCGAATCCCCCAAAAAAAAAAACTATCCCCGATTTCCCACAGTAAGCACCATTGCTACAGTATAAAACAACTAGCAAAGCTCCCGTGCCATCGGCACTATGGACGGTGACGGCTCAGATGATTTAACGAAAAATTTAAAATTATTTGTATTATATTATATAAAATTATATAGATTAGTAATTGTCCGTGGCCGAAGCACGGCGACGTTAGATTAAATTATAAATTTTATTTTTTATTTGTCATGTTTTTATTAAATTATTTTTTAAATTTTATTTTAATTAAGTATTCTTCATATATGTGTTATTTATGTAAATGTGTTTCTCTAATATTTTCTAAATTTTTTTAACACAACTGTTCTTATTTGCACCTATTAAAAATTACTTTTCTCTCTCTTCACTTTTTAATTTTTTTTAAAAAAAAATTATGTAAAACAAATTAATGGGTTGAAAAAATGAAGTTGCTTTTTGACGGACGGAGACAATCTTTTTTATATTTGTTGGCGTCAATTTTACGACATTAGACAAAAAATCAAATCTTCTAATTACCGAGCTAAATTTTATATAACATTATTTGAATGAGTAATTAGATCAATTTATACAAGGTTCATCGCACTTAAAAAATCTGACGTGCTTAACTAGATACTATTTTCCTCCATTTATTACTTGATATTCTAAAAAAATGTTTTAATTATTAAAAAATTGTTTAGCTACACAATTATAATAACATGTTCCTTAATCTTCAAAATATTATTGTTATTCAAGATAACATCACAACTTTACCACTGCAACAATTCCTGTGAACAAAGCTTAGAAGAGCATCAGGGTGAGAGAGAGAGTAACCAAATATTGAGTCACGAGTTGATCTTTTTTTTTTCAAGTTATTTTAAGAACACAACGTTAAACGTTAATGTTAAATTATAAAATACTCAACAAAAAAAAGAGAAAATTAACATGTTAGTTAACGCGATATTAATTAAAACATTAACATAATATTGAATGTCTTTCAATCTCACATTGGGTTGAGACTTGAGAGAGTAACGAAATATTGAGTCATAATTTACAAGATGATGTTTCTTTTTAAAGTTATTTTAAGAAGACAACGTTACGGTAAAATTATAAAATAATTAATAAAATAGTAATAATATGTTAGTTAACATAATATTGATATAAATTGAACGTGTAACTGATATTAAATATATTATACGTTTTAGTCACAAATATAATAAGATATTTATGGATAATAATTATTTATCATGCAATATCATATATTGAATGTTTTCAATCTCACTACTTAAATTCATATTCAAAGAATATAATATTTAATTCATAAAAATATTATATAAAAAAAATATGTTAACGTATATTACGAATAAACACAATATTAATTTAGCTAATATATGTCATTATATTTTCTCAAAACAAAAACGAAACATATTTGACTCTATTTAAATTTAGTAGAGGGGTGGCTCTTGACATTTTCAATAAATTTTAAACGTTAAATAGAAGGAAAAAAAGTATTGGAACCTTTGAAAATTAATTGTAAGTTTGCATTAGGAGTCTTTTCCTGACCAAGTTATCCGACGACTTAATTGGCTTTATATTTTGTTTACGCGATACTCCTCTTTTTCATTCCCATAGCTCAAATCTTAAAAATTTATTTTCCCAAAAAGAATCAAACTCTTCAAACTATAGGTCTAAGACACCGATCAACATACCACCAAGATCAATTATCAGGGCAAGATTTCGAAGAACAATTTCTAGCTCCGAATTAGGGCGAAATTAAAGTGGAAGAATGTTCTTCAGTGGGGATCCGTCGACTCGGAAGCGGGTCGATTTAGGTGGTCGAAGTTCGAAGGAAAGGGACAGGCAGAAGCTTTTGGAGCAAACTAGGTTAGAGAGGAATAAACGATTGTGGTTGCGGCAACAAAACTCTGCTGCTATAAAAATTCAGGTTACCTCATTATATATACACACATATAATACTTGGTATAGAATATTTTTAGCTTATTTGAGTGACCAGTTGACCATTACATGTTTATCATTGTGAAAGTTGCAACGATTGATGTATGGTTAACTGTTACGGTTTTCAGTTAAATGTTATTTGATAATGTAATTATTATTTCATTTGATTTTCAGTTGTAATAAGTAAAACATGTTATTTTGGTCAATATTTTGATGGATTAACAGTGCTATATCGTTTAACTTTGTGAAATATTTATTGGTATTTGGGCTTTGGTGTACTTGGTAAAGTCATAAAAAGGTCTCATCAATTGACTATGTAAAAGAAGGGAAATTTCATATCAGTGCAAAATTTTGATTCTAACAACTAAAAAAGGATTGGACAAATTTTTAAGTTGCAATGTTGAATAATAATTTAATCAAATGAGAAATATTTTTGATTTGTATTTTTGGAATATTTGGAAACAAAACACAATAACGGGAGTTGTCTGAAATGTATAGTGGTCTTTATTTGATGATATATATTTGAATTGGCATAAGGAAAGAGGAGGTTCTTTGTTAATTACAAAGTTGTAATTGATGAAGCAAAATCAAGTGGAAAGGGTAATTAGAAGTTTGGAGGTAAAATAATATGAAGGAGGTATAACATATCTTGACATGTAGTTCTAGCAAAACCATGCGTTCTACTCCTAAAGGGGAAATACCGAAAGCGTTGTTTTACATTTTTTTGGAATGGTAACAAGTGTTACACACTCCATCTAGGAGCTTTTAAACGAAAGGAAGAGAAGGGAGGGGAGAAAAGATTATGAATTAGCTTTCTCTATTTGTGTCTTGGAACTTAAGAATGAACAAAAGAAAAAGGACATTTTTAATTTTTTTGCAAGCACATAACACACTTTCTCTCCAAATCTTCTCGTTTTTTGAATGGAAGTCTAAAGAGAAAGTGGTGGTCTTTTCCTCTCCGTTTCTCTACCTTTCATTCATAAAAAACTGCAGGACACATCACAAATTGCATTTTCTCTCCCCAACCCTCCCTTTCTCTCATAATTAAAACTCCAATAAAGGGTGCAAGGAGGAATATGTGTTTTTGATATCACATTTCTGCATTGCTTTAATCTCTAATCCAATAATTCCAGTTTCGTACATTACAAAAGAAAACTTTTCTAATTATATTTTTTGTGCTTATTATGGGATCACAAACTCAGGTTAATTTATTAACAATATGCTCCATCTTGTTAGTCTCCAAAATTTTAAATTTTTTCATGTATTCTTGTGAAAGCTTGGAACTTGACTAATTACTAGTAACAGAAATGCTTCAGAGGAAGAAAGGTGGTAGAAGCTGAACGTTCTAAAGTTCGAGAGCAGTTCATTATTAGTTACGGGAAGCGCTGCCAAAATGTTGACAGGTGTACTATTGGATCCTTGTCCTCAACTGACTATTTAATGATGACTACAATTCTTTTCCATCTATTTATCTTTCCAGTTATATTTTCCTTATTCTAGTGTGCTAGTATTCCCTTGTAATGCTCTTATACTGAAAATTTTGAGGGTTATACGATTTTTGGAATTTTTTCTGTATATTCAGGCATTGCTTTGGGCCGGATTCTGATTTTCTTCGCCAATTACTCTTCTTCTTTGATGCAAAAAATGCTGCTGATTTTTCTACCCTTGTGGAGGCATGCCGATTGCTTCAACAGTTTCTTCAAAATAGCGGTGTGTTTTTTCTTAGATTTTCTCCTCAATGCATTTCTGTCAATGTTTTAATTTGTATAAAGAATGCATCTCTTCCATTTTTATATGGAAGGAATACTTTGAAAAGGTCTAGTTTGTGGCATTTGCTATGTTGTTGTATATTATTTATACTCCCTCCCTTTGTGTCTTGATAGAGACCATGTTTGCGGCAAGGAGTTTAAGACGCGTAGTTGACACATTTAGATATAATATTTTTCATATTTGATTTTACGAAGACAGGTGGTCTTATGTTTTGGAATGGAGGGAGTATTACAAAATGTTGTTTCTAAATAAATTTTTTAAACGGATTTAAAATGTCTAGAAGTCATGAACCATGATATTGAAAGAGGAATAGATGGAGTATATCTTTGTGTAGTTTTAAGATGTTTTTCTTTAACGGCTTTCTACCTTCCTCAGCTGCATACCTTCTTTATGCGACACTTACTAAATAACTGAATATAAGTGTCTCTGCTATTGTCTTTTGTTTCTTATTAGAAAACCCAGTTGGAATCAACTCATAGGAGAGGGGTGTGGAGGGAAGTCAAAGGATCTAAAATATCTTGTAGCTGCATACCTTTGTATCAGAAAATTCTTATAGTACTAAAGTTGTTAGAAACACTTAGAAGTACTGATGTCATATTGATCAAGTACAGAAAGTTGCGCGATGGATAATTTATTATCTTTAATAGAGGAAGTACATCACTTATTTTATGGTAGCAGAATCACATATAGCTTACCATAAGAATCCGTATGGCAACCAAACTTGAAAAAGAAAATGACATCTGGTTTATTAATTGCACATCCATTATTGGACTCTGCCTAAATTGAAATGCGTAAATTTGTTGATTAACTTCAAATTCTGTTCTTAGGTATTCATTTCACACCCTAGAACCCCTGCTTCTTTTTCCTTATTCTATAAAATGTCTTTAATGGCTTTATGATTTACATATCACAACTTTGGTAAGTCAGCTGGTAAGGAAGCCTTTGTTGATTCAATATGCTGAAAATCCTTTGGTACTTATCAAAGAAAAAATGTGCAGAATATGAACTGAAGTTCTCTTTTTTAGCAACTTCTATAACTGATATATGCATCACGACTTGTTATGTATCACAGTGGGGTGTGCAGGTGCTTGTGCATAAATTTGTATCCACATGGTTCTTTATTCGTTTGTTATTTAAGTTCAGAATCTTTTTCTGGTAATTAGTCCTTTGTTCAGAAACTTCATTCATTTAATTGACAATATCTCTTATGCCGCAGGAGATATTCTTAGCCTCTTTGCCGGGACGGACTACTTGTTTACGGATGCTCGAGTGGTCTACAGGGTGAAGCGATTTGCTTATGCTTGTATTCAGGCCATTTATCACCATAGGTTTGTTCCTTGGAGCCCATTTTTTGAATGTATTGTGTTTTAAGTTCTGTTGAAACTAAAATAATTTTCAGATTTAAATTACATTATTTGATGAAATTTGATAGCATGAATTTCAGCTTAAGTCTTCAATTGTTATGTCCTTGTATTTTAAAGGAAAGGTTGATGGTAATCGTAGTAATTGTTTGGATAAGCAATGAAGAAAAGAAAAGAAATTTCAGGCGGGAAGTTGGGGAAAGGAAAAGTAAATCATTATATTTTATTTTACTTGCATGCACTTGTATGTGTATATTCGGTTCATTTTATTTATTCATTTATTTTAAACTTTATATCACGGTGGTATTTTGTTCCAACTTAATAAGGAAATCTTGGTTGTATAGAAGTGTCATTAAAGCTCCATTCCATTTTTATTTCTCCCATTTTTGGGAGGAAACAGTTAAGGAGTTACTAGGGTTATTAGGAGCTGTCTAGGGTGCTTACATCATTTTGTTTTCTTTTGTCCTTCTCTTTTCTCTATCTTAATTTCTTTTAACTTTTTTATGTGGATATATACTTGTGTGTTATATATTTGGTTGGGTTTATATTTCTATATATTTATTCATGAATTTTTTTATTGTATTTATCTGTTAATCTTTTTATCTTTATTTTTTCCGTTGTCCTTATATTTTCGCTTTATTGGGATTCATTTTCAACTTAACCCAAATAGTTTGGGATAAAAGGCGTTGGTCATTTGAGTTGAGTGTATGTAGTTAGTATGCTGTGGCTCAGAGAAAGTTTAAGTGGTTGGAGTGTTTAAATAAAATTTGCGAACCTTGGTTGTCACCTGTGATCTTGGTTAATCTTGAGAAATTTTGAAACTGAAATAGATTTTTACTTTATCCAGTAGTCAGTTTTAAATTTTTGATGTGTATGGTAAACTAATATTTTGAAAATTATTCTAGCTAATATAATGTTGAACTGTCAAAACTTAGTTACTTTCTTCGTTTTCTGTGATCTATATACCTGTTAACACAACTTCTTTCCTTTAAGTTATATATATTTTCTCCTTAACAAACTGCTTATTTTGGTGATATTCTGAACAGGAATCAGTTAAAGGATCAACTGTTTATGACATCTTCGGAATCCAGTACATCAACAGTTCTCTTGCTAGAGTCGGTACTTATGTTGATTGAACCTAAACTTCCTTGGGCTTGTAAGACAGTCAGCTTTCTCTTGCAAAGAAATATATATTTCCTGATTAAGGAAATTATTTTAACGGGGAAGGTATACTTTTGTCGTAACTAGTGCTTCTTAGTTTCTGTTCCTGTGTTCTGTCTTTTCCATTATTTGTTATACTCTGTCCCTCTCTTTCGATTCTTCTCGAGTTCACATTTTCATGATCTAGTATTGCTCTATGGGTAAGGATTTCTATTACAGTCCAATACCTGGAATGCAGTATTCTTGAGTTATGTATCTTGTTATATGTGAAGATCTCTTAGTTGTTGGAAGTTCTAGATTTTCTGTTGAAAGGCATATATAGCTCTAAGATTCTAAATCTTGTGAAGATTGAGATCTCAAGTGTAAATCCAAACCCGACTCCGCAATAAGGCTCAATCCACTCCTCGAGAGCACTTGTGGGGTCATCTTGGCCAACTATGGTCCACCCAAAACTCATGAAAAATGATAGTACTCTTGGTAGTAGAGTTGAGACTTGAGACTTTATAGAAGTTCAGTCCATCCCAATCCCCACATGTTTGGGACTAGGGTATTACATCAAAGGTGCTATACAGATGTGTTTTCTTACACTTTCAGTTACTTCGTTCCACTTTGAATGTTGTGGTTGCCGGTTGGACACACTGGGTTTAAGACGTGCCGTTAACATATTTATATAATATTTTTCATTTTTAACTTTATAATTGCACTTTAGATGTTACACAATAATCTAGAAACTACCATATTACAAATATTGTGTTTAGATCATTAGATGTAGTTTTTTGGATGTCTTAAAAGCCGTGATACAAATATGGTTTTGGACAATGAAGGGAGTATAATATTTCCTTAGATTTATTTGTTATACACTTTGCATTCTTTAGCAGAGAGGTGTAGTCAGAGTTGTTTAGACCTTGTTTTGTTTGTCATATTTGATAGTTCTCTCTGCATATAGTTGGCTGAAGCTCTTTCAATGTTCCCTTTCTGTTATGTAATACAAGCCTTGTAAATTAAAAAGAATAAAAATCTGAGTGAATATATAGAGCCAAGACAGGGTGTGAAACCCACTGTACACATCCAAGAGCAAAACCGGGGGGGGGGGGAAGAGAATCTCCTCCTGTGCCTGCCTCTATACAATATCCATTGATCTACAATTCTGTGTCACATTGTTAGACTGCTGTTTGTTGCTTCTACATCCAAAATTTGGTTGGAAAGAAATGCTAGAGCAGATTATACTGTGATTCCAGATAGGGTTTTGGTTGTTGTGATCCTAAATATAGTCACTGCAAGCTTTCTTCTAACTCTGTTTCAAAAGGCCTCTCATCATATTGATCTATCACTCTGGATTTTGTGAATATCTTCTACAATCATGATCCATTGTATTTTTATAGTGTCTTCTTTTAATAGTATAGCAGTTACATCGTTAGTCATGTCTAATGATGTTTATGAAAATAGTACTTCAGTTTGTTTTGCAAAGTATAACCAAGTTAGTATACAGTTTCAATCTTTTCTGTTTTTTAATTCTATTTTAAAAGATGCCCAGGGGGGTGAATTTTTTTTTATCCATGCTTTTATACAGAACCTATACAAAAAATACCTAATCAACTATGCAAAGGACAGCTCAATAGCTCATTGTGGAGTAAATGTGAACAAATTATACTTATTCTGATAATATTGAATTTAAACCTGATCTACTTTTTATTAGTTGAAATGATAAGATGTTTTGACTGTCAATTTACTTTTTTGTTTTACATTTTATGGATATCTGGCTTCCTTTGTCTGACTAGCTCTACATATAACAAAAACTCAGAATTTATTAGTTCTATTATTTTTGCTAATTTGGCTACTTTGCAATTGTTTACGCAGATCTGTAATATTATTGTCTCCAGCTCCTTGGTTGTAGATATTGCAGTTTTGGTCTTTATTTCTATTTTCTCTTGCCCTTTTTCCATTTGGTGCAGATTCTGATGTCTTGTTGTAAGGCTGGGAATAATTATGAGCTAATTTAGTGATACTGTTAAACCTTTGCAGAAAAGCACAACTTTTCAAGGTTCTATTGCGAAAGTCTCTTCTTTGGAGGGTGTGCTTGTCAGCATTATGTCTCATATAGGTCAAAGGCTATGTGTTTGCCCAAATTCTGACCTACGATGGAGTTTCACATCCCAGATTCTAACGATTCCTTTCTTGTGGAAGGTTTTCCCGTACCTAAAAGAGGTAGTTGAAACTGTTGAATTCTCAAAATTCTACAATGTTTCAAAATTTCTGTTTGTTGGTATTGCCACAGAAACTTGGGCCTCAAATACGTGGGAAGAATCTTTCTTATGAAGTTTAATAGTTTAATCTATGTAGCCTGGGTCTCCATAGGTCTCTATGGTCACCTTGCTGAAAAGAACTTATGCTTCCCCAGCCAAGAGTACTTTACGTTGTATGTATCATTTAAAGCTTGTATTGAGTTATAACTGTTAGTATTTGTTTTCTTTGTTCAGGTATTTGCAACAAGAGATCTGAGTCAATATTATATCCATCAGATGGCATTTTGTGCAAAAGGTCCTGCTAAAGTTCTACCAATTGATATGTCAGCCGAGTTTCCTGGTTATGCATGCCTGCTTGGGAATGTATTGGAAACAGCTGCACTTGCCTTTGCTCAGCCTGACTGCTCATTTGATTTGGTAAGGAAGTATTAAATTTTTTAGAACGACAATTGTTTGTTTTGTTTTTTTCTCTTCGAGCACAATCTACTGATAATGGATAGTCAGATTCATAGATGTTACTTGGTTTTATCTTCACTCCGTCTAATAGGCTTGATTATTTGTACTTTTTAACCTGGTTAATTTTTTGGCTTATATTGGTTAACTGGATTGAGAACTCTCCTGCTTACCACCCTTCCTTTCAGTTTTCGCATGGACAGGCTTTCTTTTGAGTTTTGACTTGTGGCCTTGCCTTATATTGTTTTATCAATCTTAACTCCTGCTTGACAATTATATTTTTTTGTTTTTTTATAATATTATTTTTTGCTTTTGGCTTCATGTACCAGGCTATGAACTTTGCAGCCGTTGCAACATCTTTGTTGGAGGAACTTCCTCCAATCCAAACATCAAATACAGGAAGTAAAGAAAGTATGCCCTTATATTACTCACTAATTATTTGCTTTCCTCCTTAACATGCTTTCTTTCTCAGGAATCTATCTTAACGCACATATTTCTAATCTTACCTGACTTTTATGTACTGTGAGAATCATTTATCTTTTATCCTATTTCATTATCTTTTGAACAGTCTTGTAACTCTACTTCATATTTACAGTGGATGAGGATGACATGGTTATTGATGAGGAATCTACTGAGAAAGTTCTGAATAGGGATTTGGAACGACAGATTTCAAATGCAATAGATCCTCGCTTTCTTTTACAGTTGGTATGTTATCTTATCATGCCATGTCAGCCACTGTAGTGACATTTTTTTTACTATTCAAGATGTTTCCTAAAATTTTAGATTCTTTACCAACATTTGGAGTATTTGGTGTTTGTTGAACAGACAAATATTTTGTTCAGAGGATTCTCACAGGTCAATGATTCATATAAAGAACGGCCTAATGATAAAGAGGTTGCAGCTGTTAGTGCAGCCTGTTCCTTCCTGCATGTGACTTTTAACATTTTACCCCTTGAGCGTATCATGACTGTACTAGCATATAGAACAGAATTAATTCCTGTGCTTTGGAATTTCATGAAACGATGCCATGAGAATCAGAAATGGTCTTCCTTCTCAGAGCAGACTACATATTTGCCAGGAGATGCACCTGGTTGGCTCTTACCTTTGTCAGTTTTCTGCCCTGTTTACAAGTAAGAATGTTGCTTCAATTTATTGTAGTGTGACCTTAATTTGCATGTAGTTGTTCAAGACTTCAAGTTAATAAGCTCAAGATACAAGTTTAACACCCTTCCATGTTTGAACAGACACATGCTTATGATTGTTGATAATGAGGAGTTCTATGAGCAGGAAAAACCACTTTCACTAAAGGATATCAGATGCTTGATTGTTATCTTAAGACAGGTAAATTCTTGTTATTGGGAATTTTGGTGGGCCAACACTCCTTGAAAATCTGGGGTGGTGGTTTTCTTCAGGGGATTCAAGAGATCAAATAGATAGGCCCCACAAGTTTTTAAAACAGGAAGTTTCGAGATGTTAGTTCCTGTGACTCTGAGAGATGTATTGTCTTGGGTAAATATGTTTTCAATTGAAAGTGATATGTGGATAGTATCAGTCAAAAGGATTTTTTTCCATGTCAAATGAGTTTCGGCCCCTTGCATTTTTTTAATAATGTCATTTATTATAAAAAGAATACAAAAATACTGTTTGGTTGGGCATCACTATTAGAGTTTCAAACATAATTAGCCAATTTAGTATCTGGTTGGTCATCGTCTCAGTTAATTTATGATCAAACAATAAACATAAATTAGACTGCTTGCTAAGCTCAAGCATAGCTATGTGGTCTGCTTTTAGACTGCTCGCTAAGCTTTGAAGTTAGCTTGGCTCGTGTATATATTAATTGGAAGTACTTGTATCTCATTCAACCACATGAAATCCTTCATTTTACAACAGAAACTCTGAAATTAAAACATAAAACTCAGATATGAAAGCTGACATAGAGTATATTAGACATGCGAATACCATTTATTTATATTTTTGGTACGTAGAAGATGTCATTATGGTGAAGTGAACCTATGGATGAAGATTTTCCATTATAAAATTCAAAAAAAAAATGCTGCCAGATCTCTTGATATAGTAAGTGAACCTCAACCTAGGTATAGGCACTCAATTTCAGAAAAGTATTTTAATGTGTTCTGTTGATGAAAGCATATCATATTATAGAAATACAGTATATTATATTAAATGTTCACAATAATCTAAAACTAATATTCCCTTAAGAGATCAACTTACAAAGATGTCCTGACGTCTTCGAGCTGAACAAGCAAAACTTGGCTGTTCTGGCCTCACTCGTTAGCTAACAAGTCACTAGTACTACTATTTTTCTTGAACATGAATCATTTGTTAAATAAGTGAGACTCGAGGAGCCAACCTATAGAGCTGATCTTGAGTTTGTCATGAATGTCTTCTTATATCTACGGGCTAATCAATGCGTACGGCTAGTTCTGAGTTCGAATCCTGGGCAATCCAATGTCACATAAAAATGATGTGTAGTTCTGAGTTCGAATCCTGGGCAATCCACTATCACATAAAAATGATGTGTAGAATTATTATTATTATTATTGTTTATTATTTTTTGTGGCAATCCGCTTACAAAATATTTGAATAGTTCTAGGTAGAGTGGTCGTGCAACATCTAGATACCCAAGTGCTTGACGAAAAATGTACAGATACTAATGAAGTGTCACATTATTCTGAGGGGATTTCTTTAATTTATATCCTGTATTATATGGCATTTCAATTTTCATAATCTTGATGTGCGTGTTTGCTCTTTCTCCTAGGCCTTATGGCAGCTATTGTGGTTGAATCCTGTGGCGTCTCCTAGCTCGACAAAGTCTGCTACCAGTGTAACTGCTCTGAAGAGCCACCCTGTAGAATTTATTCAGCATAGGGTTAGCATTGTAGCTTCTGAGCTCCTGTCACAGGTGCATGATTTTTCATTTTATTCCATGTTTTAAAAAAGAAAATAAAATTCAATGGGCTTAGTTTACTATTGATAGAAAAATCATCAAAATGTTGGAAGTCAAAAGATTCTAAAGAACAATATACCCCATCATTACTTCTGTTGTTTATC
Source organism: Panax ginseng (assembly GCA_020205605.1). NCBI lineage: Eukaryota > Viridiplantae > Streptophyta > Magnoliopsida > Apiales > Araliaceae > Panax > Panax ginseng. Next base: position 9,416,170 of record CM035127.1, read on the forward strand.
TTACCATTCTATGTGAACTACTATTGTAGTTGCAAGATTGGAATAATAGACGGCAGTTCACACTCCCTAGCGACTTTCAGGCTGATGGTGTCAACGAGCATTTCAATTCTCAGGTAACATCTTCTCAATAGCATATTTATTTACCAGCTAAGAAAAAGGGACTTTGGTATCAAGTGTTTCTGATTATCTACCATTGTTCTCCAGGCTATGACTGCAAATAGTAGAGCATATGACATGTTAAAACGAGCTCCATTCTTGGTGCCTTTTACGAGCAGAGTTAAAATCTTTAGTGTGAGCAATTAGCTAATTATAAGTTTCCTGATTTCTGTTTCTGCAGTTTGAATTTATATAATAAATAAGATTGGCCCTTGTTGGTTGCTATAGTTCTATTCCTTTTATTAGTTTAAGAAATTGTTCTTGTTTGAGCCTTTGAGGCTAGCCAGTAAACTATCTAAATTTGTTTTCTGCCATTTCTCTAGATATCCTGAGTATTATTCTCCATTTTTTCAGTCACAACTAGCTGCAGCGAAGCAGAATAACGAGTCTCATGCTGTTTTTACTAGAAATCGATTCAGAATAAGGCGAGATCATATTTTGGAAGATGCTTTTAATCAGTTGAGCACATTATCTGAAGATGATCTTAGAGGACTGGTATAATATTAATTTTTAATATGTTTTTATTGTTTTGCTGCTCTGAATATATTCCCTGCTTCCTGTTATTTCCATATTTTTGAGAAAAAGTAGCATTTTGTATAGGTTTGAATTAATTTTTTTCACTTTTTTTTTGTGTTTGTATCTAGATTCGTGTAACCTTTGTTAATGAATTTGGAGTCGAGGAGGCTGGTATTGATGGTGGTGGGATTTTCAAAGATTTCATGGAGAACATAACTCGGGCAGCTTTTGATGTTCAGTACGGATTATTTAAGGTTGTACATCCATTTAATTCTTGTGCAGTGAGTGGTGCCTCACACTGTCTATATATTAACCAAAAACATAAAGTGAAACAATTCAATCTATCTATCTTTCTTGTCCTTTGTTGGCTCTATGTGCGTGCACAAAGAATTGACTTTCCCCCCCTGTAGATGGGGGAAAAAGAATTTGACTATAGTATTTATTTAATTTCATGAGCTCTGAGAAGAAAATCAGAAATGTGTTGAAGGATGTTTTTTTGTGTGTCAGAAGACAAAATGCTGATAAGATGCAAGACCATGCGTATAATGCCACCAGCCATTGTAGTTTTTTAATATTTTAAATTATAAAGGGAAAAATATTGTGGTGATGGGGTTGCTTTACAATTTTAATGGGCTTATGGTGTGAGCAGAATGCTTGGGTTTTTGGGGACGTATCTTTGAGTTTTGGTCTTTTGTAGGAGAGTGCATTTTAATTTCTCTTTGGGCTTATGCTTTTGGGGCTTTTCTGGGAGTTTAGTTTTTGATTTATAGAGACTGGCGCACGGCATCCGTTGAGGGCTCTGTTCTTTCCAATCTTTTTTTTTTTTTTCAAAATATTTCCTATCTTATTGCGTATACCTTATGTTCTCCTTTTTGTGTACTCTACTTCTCTCTAATAATATTCGTTTTCTATCAAAGAAGAAATATGCATCTTATATCTTATTGGTTCCAGTTCACAAAGAAGTTTTGGTTTCCATTGGCTACCAAGCCAAGTTCTATTTGTACTTATTTTGGAGAAGTGCTCAAGACAATAACTCACACTTAATGATGAGAAGTCTGGGTCCAAGCTATGGATGATTTTATTCCTCATTTTTCATAGGCTCCCTATTGAAACTATTCTAAGCTTCATATATTTTGAAATACAATAGTTTTATCAAAGCACATTTTGATGTTACCTATTACAAAATTACTGTACCACTTCCTTTAGTCTAAAATTTATCTGTTGAAATTTATGGTATTGGTTAATGGCCATAATTTGTGTTTTAGGCTTGATGAGTTCTGGTTTCCTGGCGTGGCAGTACCTTTATTGGATTGACTATAAAGAAATGGCCATTACCCAGTGAGGTCCCCCCTTGCACGTGTTGCAAGGGGTGCAGAAACTGGGTGCTTATATATTTGAACAAGCATTCTCATGCTTGGATGAATGCTTAAGATCTACTAATCACTTGTAAAAAATAATAATACAGGAGTAAAAAAATAAGAAAAGGGTTCCTGGATCTGTTAATGACGAGACTGATCTCTAACAATGAATGACCATGGTGGTGATTCTGGTATTGGGTTGAGTTTGTGCAGGGGCAGTTGGGTAAGACAGATTAATCTATTGATCTATGTAGTTGCAGGGTTTGCATCTGTAATCTATTATATTTTAACACTCCCTGTAAATACTGTAAACTTGTATATTTGTTTCTCAAGAAAATATATTATTAGTATATGAAGTAGACTATAATACCAACCATTTACATACATACAAACTGCTTTGACTACTTATATTTTGTTAATTTATTGCGTCTGCGTGGCTTGATATAAACAGGAAACAACTGATCACCTACTCTATCCCAATCCTGGATCAGGAATGGTACACGAACAGCATCTCCAGTTTTTTCATTTTCTTGGAACTGTTCTTGCGAAGGTATGATTTGTGCCTTTCCATCATATTTGATCTGTAGTACTGCGTTACTAAAAGCAAATGTTGCTGTGCGTCTGCCAATTCTGTTATTTCCATTTAATGGCACTGTATAATACTCCCTCCGTCCCAGGATAAAAATCCTGGTGGACTTTTCACGCATATTAAGAAGAGGAATAAAATGACAAAATTGTCCATAATAATATGTCATTAAATATGGAGAGAGAATTAGAATAAGAAAAGTATGAAATATTTACTGCTACGGGCATAATAGGAAAAAATATGTAAAAGTTTGGTTATTAAAGGAAAGTGGACATTTAATATAGGACTACCCAAAATAGTAATAAGGACTTTTATCTGGGACGGAGACGGAGGGAGTAGTAGCTTAAGAGAACCATGTCCTGACTATCAAATATGCAATACCAACCAACCAACTGCTGAAATCTCGATTTTGTAAATTTAATGCATGTTAAGTTCCTTTTTTTCTTCTTCATTACATTGATACATTATATTATAGTATACTTTTTGAGATTATTGAACTCTGAAAATTGTTTACATTGATACACTGTTCCTTTTGGGCGAATATACCTAGTGAACTATGATGATATGCGTTAGTGTGATCATCCTTGTACTTTTTTCCTAATTTCATGAATGATTAAAATGAATAAACAAATGCATTTACATTCTTTTGTGCACAACTTGGTCCAATATTTATGTTTTTTATTGTACAAAGTTAATATAACTTTATATTTTCTACATGTAGAAGTAGTCCATAAATAACAAATAGTTTCAAATAACATCAATTATAATATCATAGGATTGCACTGGAAAAATTTTAACCTGTGAATCATAAGAATCAATAATCATCTATAAATATGTGAACGAAATTATGGCTTTTAATATATGTATGCATTTTTATGCAAATTATTTTTATATGCATGTACATGTAAATATGTACAAATGTATCTGTCCAGTATATACATTCTCACACGGTCATGCCTATTCCTTGAAGTCTTGTCTTGTCTTACATTTGCTATGGTTAGAAAATGTCTATTAAAAAAATTATACTTATGCATTTTAAAGCAGCCATGTATTGACGTCGAAAAAATTCAAATTAAATTTTGTCCGAGTCTTGAAATTATTGGTGTCCAATACTTTGTCAACATGGAGAAGCTCCCCTGTAAAAGTGTTTGTTCTTTGTAGATTGCTATCTGTAGTTTTAGTTCTTTCCCGGCTTATTACCTCTCAGAATCATTACATTCACGACCTTTTCTTATTCTTGATTCGCTAACACTTCATGATTATAATAGTATGTGGGAGTATTGTTTTTATGCGTTGTGCAAGCATTTCACTATTCTGTTACTTTGTTTAGTGATTTAGTTCTTAGATTGATAATTTAATGGGTCTATGTGCAATCTTTTCTTCATTTTGTAGGCAATGTTTGAAGGGATTCTTGTTGATATACCATTTGCAACATTTTTCTTGAGCAAATTAAAGCAAAAGTGAGTATGTAGAGCTTGTATCTATATAACTTATTTTATTTCTTAGCATCCATATCTGTTGATGTTGCTATCCTTTCCATCTTTATTTGAAATTCTTCTTTGTCGTGTGTATGCAAGCTTGTCATTCACAAATTAGGTATGTAATCTATATTTTAAAGTTCTAGTGTCTAGAAAACTATGTAAACCATATAACTATTGAATTTAAAGGACAAGAGAGAAGAGAACTTCTTGAGGAATTTCCTTCCCTCCCGTTTTGTTACTTATTGCTTTTGGACATTGCCACTGGGAAACTCTAAAGTCGAAGAACACATATTAGCAGAAGAGGATAAAAAGTAGTAGTCGAGGAGAAGCGAGACAAAATATTTAGACTCTACTGTCCAAATAATGAAAGAAATACATGATTATATTAAAACACAAAATATGATTGTTGCTAGCTAAATCTCTCCATAGAGCTGAAAAAAATTATGCCTTTTTTGGTCTTTAATAATGGTTCATGATAGTCTAGTTTTTAGTCTTTAAAGCATAGGTTAACTGGCTTTCGAGGGTTTGGAATTAAAGGTTGTGAAAATTTTATGGAAGTACTTTCTTCTCAGTTCTAATGAAAATTTTGGATTGAGCGAATGCTAGATTGTTTAGAGAGTTACTTATCTTTTACTTTGCTTAGGGATATGGTAATTCTTGCATCCTTTTGGGCTTCTATTATGGGGGACTTAAGGATATCTTTGTGACTGATTTGTATAGAGATTGGAACAAAGAAATAACTACTTGGACTTCCCTATCCATATGGTGTTTCAATCTGTGACAACCCCACAACAAAGAGGGATCTATTAAAGCAACAAACATGCGCTCAAAGTACCTTATAATCCGGAAAAACTACCACTTCCATAAAGCAGGACTTACTTACCGCTCTCTACTATAAGAAAATCTATGAAAGAGTTTAACTCCATATCCTACATTCCTACTTGTGGGATAACTTGTCATGACCTAAATATTCTTGGAATTGGGGATTGAAACTTGATCTGGGTTTGGAGTTAACTTTAGGTCGTTACAGGAAGGCTAGAGTTTTGGAACTGTGGATTGAAACTTGATATGGGTTTGGAGTCAACTTCATGTCGTTATAAGAAGGCTAGACTTTTAAGTGCTCTTCCCCCCCCCCCAAAAAAAAAAAAACCAGAAAAATATTTTCACTACGTTTACTTCTTGTCCTGGTGTTTTATTGTATCCTCTATTTTTTAAACATTTGTTTTTAAATCTACAAAAAGAACAAAAGAAACTATGTCATAATATTTATTTCTCCCCCCCCCCCCTCTTTCTGTCTCTCTCTCTCTCTCTCTCTCTCTCTGAGAGATACACGCAAGTGGTATACCGTCGTTTAATACCAATGATTCATTAGGGAGTTTAATTCCTAATACCAACTTAATTGTCCAATTTTGTGTTTCTTCTGTGAGACACTGTGTGGGCTTTTAAACAGTGCTTTCTTGCTTTCTTATTTTTTAAGGGTAATGCTATGGGTCTCAATTTTTTGGTCTCAAAAAATGTCTCAGATAATGTGTCATCATTACATTGGTTGGATAGTTGTAATGTGATTGGCTATGCCATAAAGTATTATTAAAATATTTTATTTATGTCATTTGAGATCTCTAGCATTATCCTTTTCTTAATGTCTGGGTCAATATATATCTTTTATGAAACACACTATTTTCTTGACTTTCTTTCTTGTTATTTTACTGCTATGCATTCTTTAGAGTAACTAATGTTTGTATTTTAACTTTTTTTCCCACAGGTATAACTATTTGAATGACTTACCTTCCTTGGATCCAGAATTATATCGCCACCTTATCTTCTTAAAGGTGAGTTTTCTTCTATTCTCCTTGCTTCTTTGTGTTATATCTCACAGTACATCCTTTTGTTTTGTTTGGTACACAAATGGAAGCAAGAAAAGAAATGTTATAAGGTTCCGCTGTTTTTTTAATTTGGATATTACTTTTCCCGTCAAGGCAGTTAATTAGTGTGGGGCGGAATGTCCACAAAATTTGTCACTCCATCTTTTTTTGTGTGTTACAGTTAAATATACTAATTTGTTTCTGTGGAGTAGACTTAATTAAGACAATGAAACTATATAAGCTACAAAAATGTGGTTGGAATCGTGTTATACATCCAATAAAATGATCCTTCTAATATGGGGTGATAGAATCAAATTGAAATGCCTTCTGTGCTCCTTGTTTTGTAACTCAATCTCATTTTTTCCCTTTGGTGATACATTTCTGGCCGTCTTTTGCAGCATTATGAGGCTGACATATCGGAATTGGAATTGTACTTTGTTATTGTGAATAATGAATATGGGGAGCAAACAGTAGAAGAGCTGCTACCTGGAGGAAAGAATTTACGTGTTACCAATGAGAATGTCATCACATTTATTCATCTTGTTGCCAACCATCGTTTGAATTTCCAGGTAATTTGGCTATGTTCTGCTTATCAAGTTTCTTCTCATTCTTTATCATCCCTTGTGGATTCATGATACAAATATGACATAATACTGCTTCAGATACGTCAACAAAGTTCTCATTTCTTAAGGGGATTTCAACAGCTTATACAGAAAGATTGGATTGACATGTTTAACGAGCATGAACTCCAGGTAATATGATCTGCTGTAGAATGATAATAAATTAGTTTTTGAAGCAATTGGTAACCTTATGGGGTATCAAGCTTTGGTTTTGCAAGGTTTTTTGTTCAAGTCTTACCACTTGCATTTGCTTCCTATGTATGTGTTAGTGAAGTATCTCTTTGTTTGGTTTGATGCACCATGATTCGTTTCTCCATGTCTGACTGAGGACCACATGTGAAGGGATGTCCTTATTTTTGTGTACAGTACATGAATTTATTTTAGGAAGGACAATTACAGGGTGGACGACAAGTAGTCCTCCTAGAAATACATAGCGGAGGCAATATATGTTGTTGAGTTTATACTCGGTTAAGTTTGTAGAAATTAGTTCATGGTATTTGCATCATAAAATTATTTGGTCACACATGTTTTATTCAAGTCATGCCACATGTGAGCTAGGTGTATTGGCAATATAAAGTCCATATTGGGTGAATTAAGTTGCGATCCTAAATATAACCTTGTGGGCTACTTTTATTCCCCATTGATTGTTGATAGATGCTTCAAGAACAATAGATGTGTCGGTAGCAGCTATCGATTTTTCACATTTATTTATCAGGCGTGGTAGATATTTTAATTTTATATATGCTCTAAATTCAGGATTACAGCTTGGCTATTTGATGGAAATTTAGATTGAATTATTTGTTTTCTGAGATGGATGTACATGTGCCAAATAGTTATTAATCTAATAGACTCGGAGAATCAGGACGCATATCAGCCAAGTGCCATGCCAACCCAAGTGGTTGGTTTGCTTTAAACTTGTTGTGTGTCCCCATGGAACCTTAGGCTTAAATCTATTTACGCCTGCACTGAAATAAAAAAAGAAATTTGTAAAATCAGTTCACTCATTTAGGTCAATTAGTTTTGGTTTGAGGTCAACAACTCAAAAGTAAATCCCCGTGTGTACTGCAAAATAATTTCATCTGAATCTTTATTTTTCCCAATCTTTTTTGAAATTTCTTCCCCAACCTCCTTTCTCCTTTTTCACATTTCCTTTTGCTTTTACCCAGCTGCTGATATCAGGGTCAGTTGATGGCTTTGATCTTGATGATCTTCGGTCTCATGCAAATTATGCGGGTGGCTATCATCGTGTAAGTTCTTAGTTTTGTTTGAAGTCTACTTTAGGATTTATGCAGCTGTTGCTTTACCAATGGCATATTGGACTTCATGCACGAATTTAAACCTCTCTGTCCTGCTGGACTCTTGATGTACTCCAAAAAACATTATTTTTTTATATTTCTATTCCTCGGGGACTTATTTATTTCTACTTTGAATTTTTCTCACAGTTGCAGTGATACTAATGTTTTTGTTTGGCAGGAACACTATGTCATTGATATGTTCTGGGAAGTTCTTAAAAACTTTTCCATGGAAAACCAGAGGAAGTTTTTGAAGTAAGTTAAATCATCTATTATCTATATCCTATTTCCTATACATGTTTCTTTTGGCTACAAAAATATGTTATACATGGTGCATCATTTCGTATGGTAGTTCAATCCCATTAGGCTTGCGTTGGAGAAGAAGTTTTAGTCTACAGCATTGTTTGCTTCTTATCAAGTGCAGCTTCTTTGTGTTACTTTTGCATAAACTAACTTCTTCTCCTTTTTTTTTCTTTATGGGAATTCAATTTATTCTCTCCGTCTCTCTTTGAGTGATTTATTGGAATACTGGTACATAAAATCCTGATAAATAAGAATATATAAACAAGGTTGGCTAGTAAAAGTTGAATGTACTAGTGGCTTACATAACTAGGTTTGGTTTGACTGTTGTTTCTGGGTTGTCTCTGCTTCAAAACAGGGAAAGAGTTGACCAAAACTCTACCCTCGGTATTAGATATTTTCAGGGATGCTGAGGACTGTAGTCTGGCATCGAGTTGTGTACATGTGATTTGAGCTCATTCTATAACCACACATAAATGGTATGCGAACCCCGCAAAATTATGAATTTACTGGACTTTAACAAGTCCAGTAATATTAGCGCCTCCACCTCAATTTCACATATGTTGATGCTAAATGATTTAAAAGAATTGGCCACTTCACTTCTTTGCAGCAAAATTCAGTTCTTTCTTTAAAAAGTTACTACTTTAGGTAATGCTTTTTGAACACAATTCCTTGTTTTCTCTTCTTTTCGTTTCTTCTACCTAAAAGTAAAAGAGACATAAAATGTGTTATACAGCCCATCTGTACTAAAATGCACCCTTGGTTGTTACATTGAAGTATATCTTGAATGTTGAAAAGTTTACTCTTTTTTAGTTTTGGTCTTGTCAAAAGTTCCCTCTCGCGCCATGTATTTTATATTTTTTTAAATGCTATACAAGTTACATATATATTTTATTTATACACACACATATGTATGTATGTATGGTTTACATTATATGTATATATATTTCTATGTAAATAAAATAGTACATCAATCTGCTAAGCAGGAAATATTGTAGACATTGGTGTAACATATGTATGGCATTGCAATTTGCTTTATTTTATCTTGCCACCTCAACTGGCCTCTTTGTATGTACATGTGCTACCCGAAGGAAATCATCCAGTTTTACCCCATTCTTTTAACAGGTTTGTGACGGGCTGCTCTAGAGGACCTCTACTTGGATTTAAACATTTGGAGCCTTTATTCTGCATACAGAGGTAATTTGCGCGTCTATTTTGCTCCTTGTCATGAGATTGTGAGTGTCTCTCGCAGTAAGCATCACTTCTATTGCTTCTTATTTTATCACTTGGCTTCATAAAAATGGTTTTACTATTTTCACAGGGCTGCTGGGGATGCATCAGAAGAAGCTCTTGATCGATTACCAACATCTGCTACTTGTATGAATCTTTTGAAGCTTCCCCCATACCGAAGGTTTGCTCAAGTTCTCATATCCTTGTCTAAAATATGAACATACTATAAATGGGAGATGGTGTGTGTGACCTGTGGAGTCAAAAGTCAAATGGATAATATTGGGATAGAATGTCGACCTTTGTTAACATCATGTCCAAATTATATTATCAGACCTTAAAATTTTTGATTCTGCATCAAAAGTAGCGCTCCTGAATGTGTTTTGATTTCATCTTATTAGTTGGTCTGCCTTTAAACTTATTTTTGTCAAATTAATGGAATTGCCTCAAAACCCTACCTTTTGTTAAATTTATTTACCATATGAAATTGTTTTGTGATATACATACAGTAAGGAGCAAATGGAGAAGAAATTGTTGTATTCTATAAATGCTGATGCTGGCTTCGATTTGAGCTGATATAATTTCTCATCATTCAACTCCTGAGTCCTGATACATGTTTAATTCGGTTTCATATGGAGACATCGACTATTCGGACTTTTTTGTCCCACAAACTGTAAAGAGAACAACTGCCGAAGACTTGTCACAACATTGACAGGTGAGGTGAGAAAAATGAAAAATGTAGATATACACAAATGGAGTTTGGGAGGTAGATGTACATATTTCTGCTCATCTGCAATGTATGCCAGCTGTCAGAAGTTAGTAATACAAATGTATGTCGAGCAAGTGGGGTTTGGAACAGTATAAGGCGCGGCGCAGTGCAGTGCAGTCAGTTTACGGAGTATTATTGTAATCTGTTAAATGTTATTTTAAATAATAAATATTACAGTAGTATTTACTATTTTAAGCAGTAGTTGAGTTTGTATTATCCAAATCATTGTTGTGTATATTATGGATTGTGAAACATCTTGCTTCATTCGGTTAAATCAAATTCAGTAGTATTTACTAAGAAATGCATGTGAGCTTTCAACGTCTTTCTATGTATTAATTATTATCTAGTTTAGTTGATTCCACTTCAACTGTCACTCTTATTCTATTCTATTCGCATAAAAAAAAAATATATGTCCGGTTTTCATGTGAAACGTGTTCATTAATCAATTATGGCAACTCTTGCTAATTATTTAATTCAAAATGTGCAATTTATACAAAATTAAATATGAATTTATTCATGATATTCCCTTTTTTTATTACATTGAATACTGATAAAGACTATCGATATATATATATATATTCCATTACAACTCATCTGCCTAAGACTCTAGAAATGTTGAATTATAAGTTTGATTGGATATCTCACCAACCCGTTCCGGTCTCAAAATCTTTTAACTGCTACACATCCTCAATTCTATATTTGCTTTCATAATTACAAGGAATTGAATACATAAATTTTATGAATTCTAGAACAAATTAATCCACAATTGGAAAACCAAAATGGAACCCTCAACTCAAATTGTCAAAATGGAATTAGGTTTTTACTGCAAATTAACACTTGGATTAATCATATAAACTATGCATTCAACTCTTAATAATTTCTTGTGTGTGTGTGTGTGTGTGTATATATATAATACTATAATTCTACGGTCAAGATAACGTATAATAATAGTTAGAGCTAGCAAATTCAACGCTATAATGCCTATTTAGCTGTCTGCGATGGTTTGACCCTCTTGGGATTGGTAAGTTTTTGCAAACATGGTCCAAGATTGTTTGGTTTTGACTTCCCAACCTCGTTAATTAAACTGGAGATTTACAAACCAAAAAAAAAGATATAGTAATTAATTCTAGTTACCCCTAGAACATGCATGCATGCCCTACTTAACTTTTGAATAGCGCAATAAGCTTGGATTATGAAAATAATTAGCCAATTCATGTATCTGTTGCAAGTTTCAATTAATTTAAAATAAATATTAATTAATTAATTAATCAGAAGCTTCTTTTGTTGACGAGTGAGCGCACGTATATATATATATATATATATATATATATATATATATATATTGGTCAACGACGACAACATACTACGTGTTTATGACTTAATTTGTAGACTCGGATACATAGTTGAAAGTTGAAGCCTTAAGTCACTACAAAGAGAAGCAGAATGAGTTAAGTTGATATATAGTGCATTGTTTGGCTTAAACAAATTATGGTAATCATGGCTTAAAGTTAGCTCATGAGTATTAAACTAATGGTTTACCCTTTGTGAACTAGCTAATTACATATTAGTACGTAATTAGTGAGCTCAACTCAAACATATTATAATAATTAATTAATTAATTAATAGTATAAAAATAATGATTAATTTTTGAATGAAGGGCGGGCATATTCAAGTTTGATTAGCTTAATATATATAATTAATTTGTTTTCATGCATGCATGTTTGAACTTTTTACCAACCTATTGTCTCCAAAACTGAGGACTTAAAGCAAGAAAGTAATTAATCAGACAGTGCTTTGTCATATTTTTGGGGAAGGTTTGTTGAGTTCATACTTGACAAAATTATTACTATCTAAAATGTTCATACTCATTAAATATCCCATTAGTATATATTGCTTTTGTGAGTTCATACTTCAGCAAATATCTAGAGCACATGCACGGGCTAATTACTAGCTAGCTAGTGTAGTGGAGTAATTAACATGACTAGGAGTCTAGGAGCTAGCTAGTATTAAAAAATTAGGACATGCATGCATGTCTAAATTACTGTTATATTACACAACGCATGTTATATGATCATCAGTTTTAACCTCCTTATAGAAATTGATTGATTGATTGATTATAAATTTAGTGAGCCTGAATAGTCTAAATCATCATGAGTTAACAGATTATGGACTTAATAGACTCACATGATCGCGTGCAATTTTACTCTTACTTGACCATAAAACTTAACATGATCAGTTAGATGGATTAATTAATTCTCAGCATAATATTGACGCCTACACATCACTCACATAATTAAGCTGACAAATTCCATTCCATGAATTAATTAAAACATATATATATCTAGATATATTTATTTATTTTTCGACCTCCTAATTAAAGAAATTAAACATTACATATATATAAATATAAATATAAATGTTGTTGAACGTACACTATTATGGTCCAAATCACACTGTTATTTGGAGATATATAACATTACGTACTTGATAAGTTTTAATTCAATTCAAAACAAGAAATTAAAGAAGCATGCATGCATGCATCATTATGAATTAATGACACAAGTCGTTATAAAGCGTGGACTTAATATTTCCATTGAATCTGGACCTTAGCTAGCTAGCTAGCTGCATGTACTTTCATTTCATTTTCTTGATTTCTTTTCTTAGTAATTAACTGTCATGTATCTTAAAAGTCGTCCATGTTAATTATAATTCATAGTTCGTCCGATGCGTCGCAATCTCAAACAGTTGTTTTTTGGTTAATAATAATGCTGTAGTTAAACGCCCCCAACCATACAATTTATTTTTTTTTGCTAAATGAGCTGTGGACTAATCTGACCGACCCCCACCCCCACCTCCACCCTAACCCTACATTATCATTTAAATGTATCGTCATTTTCATCTTCATCCTCATCGTCATCTTACTTGGCCGCTAGCTGCTTAATTATAGGATCTTTGACGATACATGCAATATTTGATCTCATTTAACGCCTCCCTGGAGGAAAATGCATGTGCTATTTAATTCGTCCTTTGACTAGTGCTTAATTGGTTGATGGAGATTAATTTATCAACATATATATATATATATATATATATATATATATATATATATATAAAAAATTAAGTGGGTTATTGGTCCCCCCCCTCCCTCCCCTAAATACACCAAAATGTCACCGAGCTTATCGCTCAAAATGGCATTGTTTGAGGTCTTTTGCAACATGGAAACGTAACTATATATGGACTGTTAACTACTCGATCTTTCTCGTGTCTCACTGTGTCATGCGCAGATTTTTTTTGAATAGCACTAAAAATTACACATTAATTCTTGCATAATTAATTAGCCACTGATTTTAAACAAACTAAACCCTACCTATGCATGCATGAGACTTCAACTTCAACTTAATCATCAGAATTAAACATAGATAAATGTCTCAAGTTATATATATATATGCCGACGACATATATAACATGCATGATATTTACAGCGTCATTAGTGGTTAGCTATATATTGGGTTGACAAATGGTAGAGCATATGTATGTATGTATGTAGGTGTATATGTTAAGAGATGATGATGAGCAGCTGCCAAAAGTGGGTTATTTTCTACTAATGCAACAAAAAATTAAGTCTCCATCGCGGTGACTGTTGATTATACGAAATCGTGCCATAGCACAAAAGCAGCCAACCCTATACGTGGAGCCGCCACGTCGTCAACGAGATCCTATATCTCTTCCCGCCAATGTGAATTCTGAATAAGAAAGATGGTGAAGATATATATATATATATATATATATATATATATATATATATATATATATATAATTCCATCCACAAAGAATTCGGTTGTTGTGAGGGAAGCCATTTTGGCCACCGCTATTACATGTATGCTGGTCTTAGACAATTTTTATTTTTTTTATAAGTAAGTGCGGTAAGTAGTAATTACAATTTACAAAAATGAGTTGTTCTCAACAACCTATTGTCATGGATGAAATCCCATATATATATATATATATATATATATATATATATATATATATATATAAATGCCATACAAAGTTATAGCGGCTTATAAAAAAAAGATTTGCATAAGTAAGTGACAGTTGTGAGATGATTTGTAAAAAATGGGTTGCTTCCAACAATCGGTTGCTATAGATGGAATATATATATATATATATATATATATATATATATATATATGATTCCGATCCATAACAATCGGTTACTGTGGAACAACCCTTTTTTAGCCTGTAAAATTTTGGTTAGAACAAAATAAAAAAATAAATGTATATGTATATGTATACTACGTACATGACTAGGGCCCCAAAGTGTGTACACAACTATCAAATCAAATCAAATCATTAAACTAAGTAATCCTATTTTGGACCGTGCCTAGTGGCGAACTACAAGTTAATTCCATCATTACATTAAAAAAAAATAGGTTTTCTGGCTATTATACTTTTTAAGAATTCTAAAGCGATGAGTGACTCATAAGAAGACGATTAAATACACTTTTGTTATACTAAAGTATCACTAAATTTATAATTCGACTTTCAAAATAATTAAACTTATAAATTATTACATAAAATATTTAGTTACATACAATATCAACTTTAAAATTAGTTTTTGATAAAAAATAATTGGAATACTTCATTTTTCAAAAACTCATTTGATTTTTTACCGTTATACTGTATCGTATACGGTTTGATTTCATTAAACAATAAAAATACTAATTTAAAAAATTATTTTTATAATAACTAATTTAAAGACGTAATAATGTTAAAAAACTAAAACTAAATTTTTTTACCACACAACCATCGCCCACCCGTGCCCGACATTGTCGCACCACCACTACCACCAACACTATTACCAACTCCTCTATCAAAATGAAGATGAAGAAGAGGATTTCTAAAAAATTTACCCCCTCAATTCGATAGGCGCGTTCTAGATGAAAAATTGGATTTAATGGTGACCTCTTCTATGAGAACATGATAATTGGAATGAGTACTTTATAATTTTACATATTTGTATTTTTATCCCGCATTAATTAGGTGAAATTGTAAAGCACTTATATCCAATTATTATGTTCCCATATACTCCCTCCGTTTTTTAATATTGGTCGTTTTAGACATGTGCACAAGAATTAAGGAAATGTTTGAAAAACATTAACTATACTATCAATTGTCTATAATACCCTTCACCTCATTTATCTCATACTCTCTCTTCAATAACAGTTTCCTATAATTTACTCCTAAAAAAACTCAATGGTCTCATTTACTCTTATTTTCTTTCCCTTTCTCTCTCTCCATAAAATTAACACCTTAATTATCACATTTTTAAACTCCATTCTCTCTCCCTCACAATTTAATTTACGGTACTCCAATTGAAAACACTTTGTTTCATATTTTTGGCGCCATGCACTATAAATTTTTTTGTTTAATTTTTGTTTTTCTTAATACCGTAATTATGAAGAGAGGAAGAGACCAAAAATTGCTCAAAATTAAAGACAGGATAAACAAGAGAGATAGAGAGGGGAAAGAAAGAAGATGAAAGAATTTTATCGGAAGGAGAGAAAAACTTAAGAGTAGAGGAGTAGTATAGGATAATGATAAATATGGATCAAAAAATTAAGTGGAGTAAAAAGGGGCAATTTGAAAAAAAATAGTGATCAATTTTGTTAAATAACCACAAACGATAAATAATTAAGAACAACAAAAAGAGTCTAAAACGATCTTCATATAAGAATGGAGGGAGTATTAGAGTTTTTATTTGATGGTTGTCATAATTGAATCGGAGTGATGCGAATCTTTCCGTCACTGCAATTGGGTCCTCTAATGAATTCCTCCATAAACACAAAATCGATTTTGTGACTCGTGATTCTCTCCCTTATGTGATTCTATTTAATGGAGATGTAAATGATGTTTACGATCTTGTCAAATCAATCATTAAATTTAGTATATGAATGGATTATAATGAGTATGTGATTTTGAATTTGGATCTAGTGTATTCTAGGAGCTTGGAGTTGGATATGTGACGAAGGAGTAGAGCTCGGTGTTACTGTGGAAAAATTAGGAAGTAAATGATTTAAAAATATATGGTATTAATTATTAATTTGTTTTATTTTGCTAAACATTATTTGATATAATTTTTAATTTTATATTTTTAAAGTCAACATTATTTGGAGTAAATTATATTTAGAAGTATTTTAAATTTTTAATGAAGTCAAACTATATCTGAATACTGTCAAACCATATAAAACCAATAGGGTTGTCGATCTGATCAGTTATTACGGTCAATTTCACCCTAGTTTATGTAACAATTTTAAGCCCAAATACTTTGGGGGTCAAATTATGAATTTGGTGAAACATGGTGAAACACAAATGTGTATTTAACCCTAACAAAATGTAGTTAAATAATTAAACAGGATCTTTATGTATATAATTAGAATAATGCTAAGAGTTTTAAATTAATGTGTCTCAAATAACATAATATTAAATATTTTAATAATTAATGATATAATCAATCACATAATCAAATCTACCCGACAATTATTATAATAGTGATATATACATTTTTTAAATTAAAAATTTAAAACCTCTAACATCACCTACATACTTGTAACAAAAGATTAAAAATGGATCAAGTTATATATGATCAAGTAAGAAACAAACACGGTTACGTATACAATATACATAAATAAGGCAACTAATGGAGGAAACACACGTACGCACGTAGTTTAATCCTAAAGCTAAGCTTAATTTAAATGAGAAGCGTGCGTCGTCTAATAAGGGATGAGACAAGAGTAATTAGTGTGGTCTTGTCTGCGTCACTTTGGCGGCTCTTTCATACTTAGCTTCATACTACTAATATATACCAAAATGCCTACATATTTACAATTTTCACGTGAATATGGAATAATGCTAGCTAGCTTCTTAATTGCAGTACGTATTATTATTATTATATATATATATATATATATATATATATATATATATATATATATATATATATATATATATATATATATTTAGAATTAGGGATCGGTAAGGAAGCTCTTTACTTTTGTTAAAATCACGGTTTTTTTTTTTTGTTTTTAGATTTTTTTTTTAAATAACTAAAAAAGTTTAATATTTTATGGAATGAATTTTTTCATAATACAATGTTTTTGGATGTGATTTGGATACGATATAACAAAATAGAGTGCATACGATGCATGCGCATCGTATCACACCATTTTTTGGTATAGGTATTCAAATCACGCCTAAAATATTATATTATGAAAAAATATCGAGTTCCATAAAATATTAAATATATTTTTTAGTTGTTTTTAAAAAAACAAAAAAAAGAAAAAAAAAAAGTCCGCGTTTTTAACAAAATAAAGAAATTTCTCTTTGATCGGTTCTATATATATATATATATATATATATATATATATATATATATATATATATATATATGAAACATGATCAATATTTATTTCTTAGGGTTCATGCATTTGTCTAAATTCACGTGCCTGCTTAATTAAGGGTTTATTTGAGAAATAAAATATAGCAAGTGATGAGAATTTAAATGAAGAATATATATGAGCATGCATGTGTATGTATATATATATACGTCCCTTTTAGGAATTTTTTTGAAATCTGTAACTATTACCATTGTAGGAGAAGGTCGTTTTCAAAAGCATATACTATTATATATGTATGTAGTTCAATATTAAAGATTATCTATGGTATTAACGAACTCGTTATCCACAGTAGAATATAATGAGGTGACCGAGTCAATTAATCAACCAATTAAACTCGGCAATTCTCATATATAGCAATGTGGAATGATCATATTGAGAAGTAACTAACAATTAATACAATTTATAATTATGATATTTATTATTACAAATAAATAAAAAAAAATTAAATTTAATCGAAAACATCTCAAATTAACATTTAAAAATCAAAATATATAATCTTACATTCTGAAACAATACCCAAAATAAATATTAAAATATAGGTCAATCTATACGCATGTTAATTTGAAGGTTTTAAATATAACACTCAAATATGTCTGAGATGGAGAAATTACATATAAACTCCGTCGTATGTGCATTTGAACAAACCTTAATATTATATACATACCTAACAAAATACTTAATGGAAATACGCATGCCTTAGGGGGGCTATCAGCTATGTATTGTATGTACTACTATAAAGCTAGGAGGTAGGTCAAACAAACAATGGTACGTAAGAAGAAACTATACTAAAAAGGTGGCAGCTGCTGCAGCAGCAGCAGCAGCAGCAGAGACCAGCAAGCAGTATATATGTTTGGGTCAAAGACGCTTCACATACAGAATATAAATTTAACATTTTTAATATATTAATACTACTAGTCATGTAGATGGAGATGCATGCATGAACACCGTCCAAAAGAAACTTGAAACCCCACATTAAACCCCCTTAAAATCCGCGCTTTCTTTTGACGAATGACCAGGAAAAATTAGTATGTTTGTGTGATGTTACAGAATAAGTCGCTCTCATAGATTTAATTGACTAATCCTTAATTTTCTTTATTCCCCTTATAGCTATAGGCGACTCTATCTTACAATACGACAATTTTTTCTCCTATTAAGGATCGATGCAAATAAAAAGATAAATACTATATATTGAGATACATATATGATCTATCTATACGTGTTAATAATATATTAATTAATTTATTTATTTATTATAAAATTAAATTTATGATAATCGAATTTATTTTATTCATACATTTGATCTTGCTTTTGGACTAATTGAGCTTATTTTCTTTTGTACAAATTATACACCAGTCTTCACGAATGACTAATTAATCATGAGATGGATCCTAGCTAGGTAGCCAGCCAGGTATAGGCAGGAAAGCTATATATATATATTTTAGAATTAGGAATAAGATTCTTTCAATCAAAGGCTAGGATATGATTTTTTTTTTCTTTTTTTCTTCTTGGGGCCGGCCAAGCAGAGAAAAAAATGATTAATGAAGTTGTGAAACTACGTGCCAAATTAATAAGCGACGAGGTTTGAAATTATAATCTCATCTTAACAGTATGTCATGTCATTTGTGTATAGATCTTAGATCATCATCATCATCATCATCATCATATATACATCCATCTCGCAAATAATTGAGTTTGATTTGAAATTGGATAAAAATAAAATAAAAATGATAAATACATTTAACATAAGTTTCAAAGTAGGTAGCACCTAATATATGGAGTAGTATTATCTAGCTATAGCTATAGCTATAGCTATCTAGAAGTGATCGAGAGAGATGTGAGTGATATTTTATAACGATTGTCATATCTTAAATTTAAATTATGAAATGAAGAATTTTTATTTCATAAAACAAAGCAAGATTTTCAACCACGGAAGAAGTCTCATATAAAAAATGTAGTAGGTGAATAAATAAATAAATTAATTAATTAATATTAAAATCAGTGAAGCTGTACTGTAGCCTAGAATAGCTAGCATAGCTAGGATTAAGTAGTAGTGAGTTGAGTGGAGTGGGGAGTGGAGTTGAGTTTCAGTCTTGGAAGCAAGCCAGGGATTTAGATAGATATTTGGGTGGGGCACGTGTCAATGGGACAAACCTTGGTGTTTCATGTTTGCTTTCCTTTTCCCCCTCCAGTCTCCTTTTGGGGAGTAACAGAATTCACTTTAATTAATTCTAGAATCCCCTAGCTCGCTACCTCAACCTTTAATTTTTTTTAATAATTATATTTAATTTCCCTCCACTTTTTCAAGTAACTCCCTTTCACACTCCACTTATAATAATATTAATATTATTTTCTCCTTTCTCCTTTTTTTCTTCTCTTTTTTATTATTATTATTATTTCTATTTTCAAAACAATATCAATATTAGCGCTAGCTAAAAGTGAAATTATTAGCTAGCTTCATTGTTAAGTTCAAAAGAATCCACACGGGGGAAGCATTATATTAATTGGTGAACTCCCACTACCTCTTCCTCTTGATTATATATATATATATATATATATATATATATATATATATATATATATATATATATATATATAGTTATACTCCTCTTACCTTTTATTGGTTTTTTTCTTACAAATATTTAAATTTACATGATAGGACAAACTTAAATACAATTTTTTATTTATTTATTGTTTTTTCCCTTTCAGTAAACTTAAACAATTAAAATTATTATTTATAAAACAAAGAATTTAACATTCTTCAGAAAAGTCAACAAAAGCAAGACTCTTCAAGTCCTTGCGGAGTGAGGACGTAGTATAAGTGGACGGACGATTAAGTGCGAGCAAACTGCAAGATTAATTAATGCCTTATTTGTAGTATTAATTCTCAGAATAAATAATACTACTAATTTTTGTTAGTCTTCCATGCATGCAAGCAAGCTTCTATGTATGTTTTTTTTTTCATAGGAAAAAAGCAAAAAAATACTACATAACTAGGTACGGATTTTTACAATTTGGAACTTACTAGCTACTGTAGTAATGGTAAAGAAAAGGAGAATATCTAAATTAATCTCAATTTTTCGCCTAGGTATCAATTAAAAATATTCTCTTTTCTCCATGACTTTTTTGAAATATGGACTATGGAATTTGTAAGAATAGGAATCTAGTAGCTATATAGGCCTTTAGAAGGAATTTAATTTAGTTTGCAGTATTTAAACACACACACACACACACACACACACACACACACACATATATATATATATATATATATATATATATATATATCATTCTTCATAAATTTATACTATTTCCTAGCTAGCTTCAAGTAATAATAAAAGCTAAAATAAAATATAAAAAAAGAGGGAATTTTCGAAAGAACTTTCCATAAAGTATACTGGTGATGTTTCACACTAATTCGGTCTTACGAAGTTCTCTAAAAAACTACTGGCTGGGGCTGGGTACTGTCCCCATTCGCTTACATTTTATATTGTTTTATGTAGCATTTGATACTTCACTAGAATAGTATAATTATCATGAACTATGAATCACAATTAAGGTGATAAGAATAAGAATTAATGTTTTTCTTCTTTAATTACTATATATATAATTCTAATTTTATAAGAGATAGATATGGTACTATATATATAAACTACTAAGTGAGAATGAATGATGAAAAGATCTTAAGTGCATGCATTTGTCACCGAAGTATGATTTAATTAATTAATATTGTCACAAAACACGTGATTCGTCACGTCATTAAATTTTAATTTAATTCCATATTTCTTATATAATTATCCAAGAAATTAAATATTCGAGAGGATTAAATTAAACAGCAGCTCTCTTCCATCAAGATCACAAACCGCGTACGTAGTTGCAAATGTTAGTGATGTTTAACTTTTTGGTTTTGTGTTGCAGATTGTAGCAACAAAGGAGCACGGGTGAAACCAATTGGTCGGCATGTATGTAGCTTCAGATAAAAAAACATAATCTCCCATTTTTATTTTTATTTTTATTTTTATTTTTTGTGTTTCCGGCTAATTAATTAATTAATTATGGCTTTTTGATGATGCATGGAATCCTTTGATTGTCAGGTTTAGGAGATAATAAATTAATTAAAATCACAATATTTCTTGCAAGAAATTAAAAGAATATTATTGTGACAAAAAAACAAGAGATCCATTTCTCCGTATGGAATTTAGACATACGTCCAATTAATTATACAATTGTTATGTCCGATCTTATTGGAAATTAAATTGACTTATTTCTTTATAATTTATAGTCGACCACGTGGACTTTACAATGTTTCAAGTTAGACTGAAAATTTAGTACTCTTTTGTGTTCAAATTCAATTTAAGCTATTTTTAAATTCAATTTAAGCACAATCCCTAATCGAGCCCAAACAGTTTGAACTTTTCGAACCAATATAATCTGACTATCAATAAAAAATTATAATTTGAGAAGGTTCGAGTAAATTATCGAACTTTAAAATTTGCTCATATTTGACTCATTTATATCTCGAATCGAATTTTTTGTCAAACGGGTACGAATCGAGCCCGAACTATTTGCTCATTTTACAGTTTAACCTTCAGGTGGGATTAGGGATTTTTTTTTACTTTTTTATATAAAAAAAACTTGTTATCATGATATATTAATGACAGCTGGGTAGAATTGGAAAATGTTAGTGATTGCCGGTGATTTCTGTAAAAAGAGAAATATCAACAATAAAAACTAAGGATTATATATCAAATTTTTTATTGCGAGTTACGTAAATAACTAAAATTGATAAAACTTTATAATATATTTGATATAGTGAGTAAATTTTATAATTCTACCCAATTCTATATATTGATATACGATCACAATTTGACAAAGATATTTCACAATATATGTTGGGACTCAAAATTCAATAAAAAAAATTACCCATATTTATTCTGTAACCAAAATCTTTTAAAGGAAGACAAAAGTTATTGCTCCCCCAACTATCTAAACTTTTATTTTGCTTTCAAATCAAACTTTTGTTTCCAACAAATTCGACCGTACAACCAGCAAAATAGTTTATATGTACAATTTTCATTTAATGTATTTGCAAAAGCTCCATAGTCTAACCTCTTCTTTCCGATCGAGAGATAATATAGAAAACAAGATTTAACTATTGTCTCAACTCTCAACCTTTAAGACTTCCTTATAGACAAAAATATCGCATCTTTTTATTTTATTTGTATTCTTTAGGTATAATTAACTTAATCAGGAAGCAAAATGACACATTTGGCCTTGGCTATCTAGTAAAGGAACTGAATAAAGGAGGGTTATAATTGTAAAATTCTCACCCTTCCGCTACAGCCTATAGCGACAATCATTTAAGAAATTAGGCCATGTATTATTTTGTGTCTACCGCTACAACTTGAAGCGGCAATGGTTATTTTTTTCCCAATCCAAACCATCTATTATTTTGATCAACGGTGGAGACATTATATACTGAAATAGTAGATAGAGCAGCCGGTGCCATGGATGCAAACTATATATATATAGCTCGGCTCTCTCCAGCGAATTGGAGGGAGTGAACTAAGAACAAATCGGTTATAGGGACGGTTTTTTCCGTCGCTATAGCATAAAGAAAAATCAGCTTTCTATTTTATAGCGACGGAAAAAAATCGTCATTATAATTTTGGATTGCTTTTAATTCGCTTCTTTCCAATTCATTTGAAAAGCGGTATATATATATATATATATGTGTGTGTGTGTGTGTTTGTGGTTGGTCCACTCTTCTTTAAGATTGGGCGCATACATAGATATACTACTTCCAATATAGTAGTATATGCTACAAACCGTGACAGAATGAAACAAGTAATTGGTCCCCTGGCCTCCTAAGTCCTAGCTAGCTGGCTCATTTGTGTCACATACTTTTGTTAGGGTGCCGCAATATTAGATGGAGAGCTACCTAGCATTTTAATTACTTGCTTGTGTACGTTGTAGAGCTGGCTTAGTTTCTTGTATCCTTGGTGGTTATTGTCGGTTTAGGTTCATAGGTCAAGTTATTTCCTTGATATCTATGTTGGTTTTACTTGCTTTAATTATGAATATAATATTAAGGTTTTCTAAGAGATACTTGGCCATAATATATATGTATGATCATTTACAACACTAAACTTCAAATATAAAATTGGTTATTGGGAAGAAATATATATTAGTTTAGAAAATAATTTATATTTAATTATGTCATGTGCAAACTTTAATATCTATATATAAAAAATTATTTCGTACGATTTTATATTTAGACTGTTATAGTTATTGATTACGGCCTATACATATATAGTCAAAGATCCAGACTAGGTTAAATTGACATTTTGAAAGAAAGAGTATATATATGGTGCAAACTCAAAATTATTGATGAACGACAGAAATCACCGTTAACTTTTTTTCATATACAATTAGTATACATAATTATCATTTATTTGATGGATTCAATGTTTAAAACTTTAAAAGTGAAGGTTAATTCGGTAATAAATAAATCCAATGAGTTATATATGTATCGATCATTAATTTGGTGCAGGCCAATCTGTATCATTTTCTTGTAAAGCAGATCAAATTAAATATAATGAGATTTTATCTTGAAATTTGGGATGAAAGAAATAAAAATGGGAAATTAAGTTTTGAAAAGGAGAAAATTGGCAAGTTGTTAATTTGGAAAGAAAAGGAAATATCGAATTCCACCCGCGGAACCACCACTATTCTCACTGGAAGACACAGAAAGTCAAAAGTGTCTAACTTATATATATAATTTCAAACAAGTGTTTAAGTGAGTAATTAACTTAATTAATCACTAGCTAGTTTTGTATTCTATTGCGGCTAGTTTCTACTTCTAATTCTCACACATGCTTGATATATCCACCTGCTTTTTTTGTTTTTAAATATATATTTTTCCACTATTTATCTAAACCTATCCATCTATAAAAAACCCACCTTCTCTATCCTCTTGTACTAATCCAATCTATCTCTTCTACAAATCTGTTGTTTCTCTCTCTAAACTATCAAATATATCGTATTGTAGTAGAACATTTTGTATCAATAAACCAATCAGATAGATATAATTAATTAATTAATATGGATGTAGTTAAAGGTGAAGCTGGAAATTCAGAGGTTGAAGTTATGATGATGAGTAGTGATCAAGAAGAGTTGATGATGGACTTACGGCGAGGCCCATGGACTGTTGAAGAAGACTTTGCTCTCATCAATTACATCGCTCAACACGGCGAAGGTCGATGGAATTCTCTCGCTCGTTGTGCAGGTACGCAATATAAATTAATTTATTCTTATTTAAATGTATATTTATTTTGATTAATCGGATCATCGTTTCTGTTTAAATATATTCCATACGATTATTTATATATATTTGTAATTATAATTAATTAAACAACATGAACACATTCTAATTACTACTGCTGTAGTAATATGTATAATATATGATTCTTGATTTTTTGGCCACAATTAATTAAGTTTAGTTTCAAGAAGAAGATTAAATTTATTCTTAATTACTTAAAGTTGTATGATCTTTTTATTTTATATATATATATATATAGTTCTGATCATCATTAACTTTATCAAAAATAAATGAACAGGATTGAAGAGAACTGGAAAAAGCTGCAGATTAAGATGGCTGAATTATTTACGTCCTGACGTTCGACGTGGAAATATCACCCTTGAAGAACAACTCTTGATTCTTGAGCTTCATTCTCGTTGGGGCAACAGGTATATATATATATATTCCATTAATCTCAAGCTTTAATTAATTAATTAATTCCTTTTGTTTTTTTCTTCTTTTAATATGTAGAATTATTTATTACTATTAATTGAGTTACTTTCATTAAATCATAAAATTACAGATGGTCGAAAATTGCACAACACTTGCCAGGAAGAACTGATAATGAGATCAAGAATTATTGGAGAACACGAGTCCAGAAACACGCGAAACAACTCAAATGCGACGTGAACAGCAAGCAATTCAAGGACACCATGCGTTACCTTTGGATGCCGAGATTAGTTGAAAGAATTCAGGCTGCCGCCGGCTCCGCCGGAAATTTCACCTCCTCTACCTACAATACCAGCAACACGAATAATAATAATAATAATAATAATAATAATAATAATAATAATAATAATATTGGCACAACCCAAATGGAAATGGAAATGGAAATGGTACTGCCACAGGAGGCCAATATTAACTTTGAGGGTACGGTCCAATCGGTTAATAACGCTAGTAGTTTCACACCCGAAAGATCTAGTACAACGGCCTCATCGGAGTCGTTTGGACGATCACAAGTATCGCCGGTTTCTGACCTCACTGATTGTTACAATTATCCTCTACAGGTTAATAATTCGATTATCCATAATCAGGATTATTACCACCAGGGAAATCAGCTGGGATTCGCAGAATCCCTAATTAGCCCCTCTGGTTACTTTAATCAAGGTTTGGACTTTCAAGCTTCTATGGATCAGCAAAGCAACAATAACCCATGGATAGACGGTGGGGACGTATCGGACAATTTGTGGAATGATGAGGACATTTGGCTCCTACAGCAGCAATTCAGCAACAATATTTGAAAGTTAGATGAAAATACACCCAAAAATAGACAAGGGTTGATCATCAAAATTAGTAAAATTTAGGATACATGTAGAAATTAATATTTCTAAATTCTAATTGTGGATTTTTTTTTTCCTATGTTTATTTTTTGTTGAGTGGAGCCTAAAAATGTAATTTGAGGTTGTTTTATCCCATTCTTTGATAATGACTTATTTTCTTTTTCAAGGAGTGATTGCGTTATACTGTTGCATACATCGATCCATGCTAGCAATTGGTGGGATATCTATATCTATATCTATATTTTAATATTAAATTTTTATATCTTTTTATTTATTTCTTTAAATTTTATAAAATTTTTATTTTACACGTACCCACATAATTTACCGTATGGCCGTGACTTGTATATATAATTAATATATGCATAATTTCTAAGTTTATTATATATAAAGTTTATGAGATGTGCATAATTGGTTC
Source organism: Panax ginseng (assembly GCA_020205605.1). NCBI lineage: Eukaryota > Viridiplantae > Streptophyta > Magnoliopsida > Apiales > Araliaceae > Panax > Panax ginseng. Next base: position 9,442,846 of record CM035127.1, read on the forward strand.
CACTATCTTTACTTATGTGTCGTTATAATGATAATTTTTTTATAATAAAGTGATGGAATTTTTGAAACCTAGCCTATGGGGCCTGAACCAGAACTAGCTATAGAAATTATATAAAAAGACTATTGGCCTTTGTTCTAGATCGATTAAGTTAAAAAAATAAGAAAGTAGTGTACCTCAGCAATGATTTAGAGACGTGGCATAATATTTATCTAGCCTTATATTAGAAGTTATTAATTATTGGTGCTCTTTCTTTCTTTATTTTTTTTCTTTTAATAGAGTATGATCTGATTCTTATCAAGATGTGTAGGGTATGCCACGTGAGTGGCTTGTGAGGTCATGTGTGAAATGTGATCCAATTATATTACTAATCCCATCTCATGATTATAATAAGTCCTATGGTTTCGGTTGTACGGACAAGTGAGTTGGATGCCATTTTGCAAGACATAATCTTAAACTATATGTGCCGACATTCTACTTATCTATTGGTTCCAATATTTCTATAAAAATGTTTCAAATGTCCAATCCATATATATCCATGAAGTACACCTGATTAAAACTTCTCAAATTTAATTACAAACACATAGGATTTGAATCGAAATATTTGTTATGTAATAGAAGTCGTGATTAGGGATGTAAACGAGTCGAATCTCAACCAACATTCAGGTTCGGATCGACTCGATTCAATAAAGAATTTCTAATTTTGTATTAGATTCGACTCGGATCATTACTTGGATCCAACTTGACTCATTTACAAAGCAAGTTATTCATGAATCTTCAAATTGAATTTCGAATATGAACTATTTCACTTACAACTGAACCACTACATACTCAATTAATTATTGAACTAATGTTTATATATAAAAGTTTTTTACTTTTATTTATGTAAAGAAATTACAAATAATGTAATACAAATTGACAATCAATTCATTGATTTATTCAAGTAAGCTTACATAATTTCATACTATATTTTATATATTAATTATAAAGATTGATATAAATATCACATGATACTTAGTTTGCTAGTATACGGATCAGACTAATATTCGAATATGATCTATCGAACAGATATTGAGTATGATTCGGAAAAAAATAAAATACTCTACCCTAATCTGAACGAACACTAATATGCTCGAGTTGAATACCGAGATACTCGGCTCGACTTATACACCTCTAGCAGTGGTGACTACTAATTAACTTGCTTTGTCTTTGTTATTAATTAGCTTATGCGAATCTGATCTTGATCTTGCAGTTGAGATGTCCTGCCTCAAAAGGAAACAAAAGACTCAAATTTAAATTTAAATTGTTCAGTGATTATAAAAAAAGTATAATAATTTATTTATAAATTAACATAAAGTATAATAACATACAAAATCTTAAAGTCACTAACAACATGCGTCTTAATATAATTATTAAAACTCAAATTGCAACAAGTGACTAGATCAATATATGATTCAAGTAAACTCATTTGGTAATTTATCCCAAGGGAAACGAGCCAATTAATTTGTTTATAATTAAGAACATTGAGTAATGTGCTAATTTATCTAAATAAAAATATTAAAACATGGAATGTATATATAAAAAATTGATATTTTTATATGTTAAATTAATATTTTTGCATGAGTCTTTCTTATATGGAGGTGAGACTCACTCATTATTCATGTGAAATAAATTATGTGAAAATATTAACTTTAATTTTATATGAAAATATAAATTACCTATATATATATATATAACTTTTAAAAAATAAAAAATTGTAATATTGTTAAATTTAGAAATTCCCTACCGAGGGAATTGAGTTAACACGTCGTGAGAGGGAAGTGGTACCGGGTACGTATAAAAGGAGGTAGCTAGGCCTAGGCTAAAGAAAACGTGATGGAATAGAGTATTGAGAAGAAGGGCGGCGGGAATCTATAAGAAAGGGGCCGCGTGGCTATTTGAGAAGCCACACAAAAAGGTGGTCCCATGTTTTGAGTTTGCTTAGGAGCCGCCACTTGTAATTAACTTTAACATTAAAATAGAGTAATACTTAGGCTTTTCCTAGACTGAAGCACTGAGAGCCGCAACCATTGAAACGCAATTTATTTGTTCTGCTGTTTGTTTTGAATTCTTTGGACGCCACGTATACGTGTGTATGTACGCTTTTACTCCCCTTGCTTATTTTAGTTTAAATAGAGGCTTAAACATATTTTATTATTATTATAAATTATTGTCTTTTTTCACTTTTATAAATTATATTTTAATTTTTTTAATTCAATGGTTAAATTATTTTATTATTTTTTGCTTTCATCCAATTTTACTTGACACGTTTGAAATTGATGACATAATCTCATGAGTAAAATTTTGTTTAGCTGATATGTAACTTAAAAAGAATAATGCTACACAGATCGGTTAATTGGACATGTGCAATTTTTTTTATTTTATTTTTTGCTTGTGACTCCTAAAAAATGTATAGTATTTATTTCAACATGAATTTTTATAAAATATAGTGTTTTAGGTGTAATTTGGATACATATACAAAAACATGGCATGTTTTTGTATATGTATCCAAATTACACTTAAAATACTATATTTTATAAAAAATTCCTGTTGAAATAAATATTATACATTTTTTGGAAGTCACAAGCAAAAATAAAAATAAAAATTGCAAATGTCCAATATTCATGTCTGCCAAGACTTGTTCATTTAAAAATATTATTTTTAATATTTTATTAATATTCATTGTTTAGTTCAGGATAAATTTGTGAAAACATATTTTATCTTTTATTAAAACAAAATCCAACTCCAATTATGTTCATTGTTGGGTCGTGATATTTCTCCTATTGGGTCAAATGGATTGGGCCTACTTATTCAGTTAGTCCATTGGGTCTTCACTATTGGGTGACATTATTGGGCCTAGTCACTTTATTATCTTTGTTAAGTCCTTCTAATATCGCACCAAATCGGTGGGTGACCCATCGATATATTTAAATATCTACATCTTTGACGATGATGATGACAAAGATATGGTAGTCGATATCTTACGGCATTAATGAAGTTGGATCGATCGATGGCGATGGATGAGGGATGGGATTAACGAGAAAGCTACCGCAGTGGATAGGGTCGGGAGGGTCGATGGCACGAACCAAGTCTTGTATTATAAAGAAGAAAGTCTTTTGTAAAAGCAGTCGTTTTTACATTCATATATCTGTACACACACAACCGAGAATATCTATCTCTTTCTCTCTCAATACACTAGACATTACATTCCTCCATTGTTAATCTTGTGAACACGATATCTTGACTTCTTACGCTTTGAAATTATCCCCAAGCCGGACAAAGTCGAGCTTGTGGTGTTTATCGTGTTTCTTGTCTTGAAGATCGGTGTGGCGCCCCCAAAATAGGTATCTGACACCCATTCGAAATCGCCAAAATACATGGTATAGAAAGCAAATTACAACTTTGATAATACAGGATGTAAGTGTAGAATACGACAATACAACTGTGAGTTTGAATACAAATATTGTCTTACAGGCAATATACACACCCAAATAAGTCCTCATTAATTATTCATACACTATTTTACGTGAAATAGTGAGGGCAATTAAAACATCTTCCTAGAACCATCACTCCATACCAGACTCGATCCTGCTATGTTCTCACCTCCCGAGAAGAAAAATGGAACAAAAGGAAAAGGGTGAGCTCAACTAGCCCAAGAAAGAATATTATGACTAAGATAATATACAACAAATTATCGTTAGTCTTCAACAGGAAAAATCTAATAGAATACAATAGACAACGAGTTTTAGATCAACAAATGCAATGAAGCTTGAATCCATTAGAAGAGTCACGTGAAAAAAAGAATTCTACCGTCTTCAAGGTTTAAAAGTCCATCATCAATAGTTTATCCTCAATAATAACAATCAATATACATCTTTAATCATCTTTGCACTACGAGGCCAAAGATATTCATTTATATCACCAGGTTAGTCATGTTCATCTCAACACTGCTCATCTTTTGCACTACTGAGCCAAAGATATTCATCGATTAATCGTTCATCTTTTTACTACGGGCCAAAGATATTCATTTATATCACCATTTAGGATCGAGGATGATGAAAAACATTTTTAAAAAACGAATCCAAAGAAACAAAATGACAAGGATTAAGGATTAAGGATTACGTACTTTGTTTTACCCATGTCCAAAAATACTTGAAAATAATCATATTGGTGTAAAATTCAAGAATGATCAAAACATGGATACAATCAAAGCTAGTATCCGAATAGATATTTTGGACAAAAAAAAAATTTTTATTTTTAAATTGAATAGTCAAATTCGTGAATAATAGTGCGTATCGTGAATAGTCTTAGATATCGTGAATAAGAACTCCCCACACAACAAGTTCCAAATTTGATAAAAAGTTCACCAATACTTGACATAATGATATTGAAGAAAAATATCATTTAAGAAGAAAATAATACCCTTTACCTCAAAATAACCGTATCTTACGATTTGAATTTCGATATAGTCTTGTAAAACTCGCACCGTGATATAGCAACACTCAAAGTATACTCACAAGAATACGCCGATAATATAGAGAGAGAAAGAGAAAACTTAGTTTACGGTGTGATTTTCAATTCTAACTTAGCCCTCTATTTATAGGAAAATCTTTAGAATGAAAGGAGACTAAATTAATAAATTATTATTATTAAAAATCAAAATTTCTACGCATGTTTTCAGCCCTCAATGCTGAAAATTTCAGCACCCATGTGCATTCAACACCCACCAAAAAGTGGGTCCCACCATAATTAATAAAAAAAATTATTTTATTTTCCGTAACTTCAATAATTCATAGAAAATAGCCCGTTTATCGTAAAAATTGAAACTCACGACTTTTCATGGGAAATCCCATTCTCTACAACTTTGCGAAGAAATTTTTCCAAATTCCAAATGAAATTAACCGAAATCCATAAGCAGACGATTTTACGATTACATAATCAATTTTCGGTCGAGAATTGTGTCCACCGACACACAAAACATATATTAAACATTTAATGCCACAAAATACTCTACCTCCTCATATACTCATATATCCCACATTCATTATAAAAATATCACCAATTAATATATTATTAAAATAATATATTTAAATGTATTATTTTATCGAGAAAAAGATAAAATATTAATTTTCAACAATTGTCACATTAAAAATTTTCTCCATCTATATCCACATAAAATAAATATTTTCTTTATCATAATAATCAATAATTAATTATTCAAAATAATATTACGAATCACAGTCTCGTGAACGGTAGTTCCTCAGAAAGAGGGCTTTCCGATAAGGATTTCTCCTTCTTGTGGCGCGCAGGTAGGTGACCAAACCTCTCCTTAGAGCGAACTTTCTAGACATTGCCAATAATGTTATCGATAATATTATTCAAATAATATGAATTATTGATTTGATAATGGAAAATCTTGTGTAATGACAATTATTGAAACAATAATAATATAAATATCAATCGCAACAATTATTGAATCAATAAGATAAAATAATGAATGAAGAATAATTCTTTAATAATTATTGAGTAAAGGCGCTTCTTACGTAAGGATCAATAATTCAACAATCTTTATGCAATACCGGTAATCTTTCTTTATGCTGACCACGCCAGATTCATCAGATTTTAACCACCGGAGTAACCCAACAAAGTGTTAATTAAGAATAATTTACGCCGTTATTTATTTATAAAACTCAATCTTTGTCGTTTTCTTTCATCCAACCGCTTTTCCGTTATGGGGCCCACTAATGATCAAGGCAGTAAATGCGGAGATTCCTCGACAAAAAGAATATTCCGACGACCAAACGAATATTCCCAAAGCAATAATGAATATTTTATAACCACTTGCTTTATTTTGTAAACTTTGCACATTTCACCCATAACCAAAGAATTATATCAAATTAACCCTTATTAATTTAGAATAATGAATAAAGAAAAATTCAATTTTATTTATAATAAGTTGGGGTCTTACAAGGGCGTCTTACGTGATTGGGACGTTGGAGAAGATCCTGACGTTAACATTGGCGCTAGAAGGAGGGCGCTGTTTTTTAGTGTTCTTGAGTTATCAATCACAATATTTCCAGTTGTTCTACATCGGAAGTTATGGCACAAATCAAGAGGTTCTCGTTCGAGATCCCATCACAAGGCTTAGAAGATAGTTGGTCTTTCTTCACCGATAAAGAGCATGATCATGGCCAAAGGCAAGTAAAAGGCACCCCGCCTAGAACTCGGCACCAAAGTGGTCAGGCTGATGAAGATGATGGTCGAAGCAGAGTAGATGAAGATCCAACATCCATTTACTTGATTGACCGAAGAGGGTACTCCGCCTTATTGGTCTTCGGGATTATGGTCGAAGCAGAGTAGATGAAGACCCAACAGCCATTTTCTTGATTGACCGAAGAGGGTACTCCGCCCTATTGGTCTTCAGAATTATGGTCGAAGCAGAGTAGATGAAGACCCAACAACCATTTTCCTGATTGATCGAATGAGGGTATTCCGCCCTATCGGTTTAGGGATTATGGTCGCAGCAGAAACGACGAAAACCGATCCAGGGGTATGCACCTCGAATCTGAAATAAGGCATTCTACCTTGAGTATCCTCACCACAGTGACAGAAAGTTTTACCGAAGTAGATCTAGAAATCACACTCCCGAGAGTCCATTGAGGGCACACCGCCCTGTGGGCACTTGTCTTCGGGGAAATCCATCTAAAGTTGCGACTCGGATAAAAGCGGTGAGAGGAGTCCGACAAAGCCGTTCGATAAAGATTTCAAACAGGCGAGCTCGTGGACATTGCATGCAGATGGATATTCTGTTTCGGACATCAGTACAGCAAACTATTAAGGGGTCGATCATAATAACAATTCCATTGCTGATGCATTATCGAAGTTGACCACTACAGATGCTTATAACTTTAATGGCAGACGGCGTCTTTCCCTCGGATCAGATGCTGGCAAAGTAGTCCAAATACAAGAGTGTCAATTTTGCTCTCATTGATGAGAATCTTTATCGAAAGACCTTTTTCGTCATCATTGCTCAAACATTTGGCTCCATCCGAAGCAGAGTATGTTCTTCGGGAAGTTCACAAAGACATTTGTGGCGATTATTTGGCCTGAAGTTGTTGACCTACAAAGCACTTCTTGCAAATGATATTCTTGAAAGAACTGGGATTTCAAAGCGAGAAAGACTTGGTGGCTCATCTACATTCACTTTTTTCACAATTGATCCTGCTCTATTTGTCCTAAGTTCACAATGGTGTAAGGAGGTATGGTAGGACTCACCGGCCATTCGATGGTAGCCCATTTATTTGTTGCCCAAATGTGGTAGACAAATCCTATGTTCTATATTGATTTTACCAAGGGTGGTAAGTCGATGGTCACAATTGATCCTGTTCTATTTGTCCTAAGTTCACAATGGTGTAAGGAGGTATGGTAGGACTCACGGCCATTCGATGGTAGCCCATTTATTTGTTGCCCAAATGGGTAGACAAATCCTATGTTCCTATATTGATTTTACCAAGGGTGGTAAGTCAATGGTCACAATTGATCCTTATATCTTGGTCCTTATATCTTGATCCTTATATCTTGATCCTTATATCTTGGTTCTTATATCTTGGTCCTTATATAATTGTTTCACCCCGAGTGGTAAACAAATGTCCTTATATACTTGTTACACCCTTTGTGGTAAACAAGATTTTGATGGTCTGAGGAGGATCACCGAATTCACCTCATGCATGGCCGATCTCACACTTGAAAATGATAAGTATACATTACTTTATTTTGTTCAAGTGTTGAGTTCAGATTCATTCAATCTTGTTCATTAAATTCTATCCATTAAATTCGGTTCACTTCATTTCATAAATTAAGCATTATATCGCCTTTATCTAGTTCATGTCCTAAGTTAAGTTCATACAGATTAATTGATCTTTGAATTATTGACAAGAAATGTTCACACGTAAGTAATAAGGCATGAAGTTGATATTTCATTAAATATTAACTGCTCACATAAAGTTAGAATTTTCACGAGAAAGTTCTACAAACTAAAAGATAAAGAGAGTCATCTTGAGCTTCTTCCTTGTCATCATCGTCACCATCTAAAGGGTCTGTAAGAGATGGATCTACCTTGGCTCGAGCTTTTTCTTGCCTTTACTTGGCCGATTTCATATCCTTTTCGCATCGTGTGGACGATCTTATTGTTCAAATTTCTATGATTTTACTCAGATTCTGCTGGATCTCCTTACGAAAGTCTTGATCGATGGCGGACTCAAATTCTAAAGGGCCGAAGCTCTTTGAGCTCTTCTTCGAGCTTCCGACGATGTACAGATGCTTTGATCCTTTAGCTTGACAGATCGACATTTATATCAATGATGACCAATGAGTGGCCTTGGTCGTTTCAGTTCTTCTTTGACTATTCGATATCCTTCCGAGGCATTCATTGTTGAGAGAACAATGTCAAGGTTGCTTCTTTCTTTTGCCAAACACGACTTGAAATGGCTTTCTCCTTCTAGGCGGTATTCTCTTGACATTATCTTCTTGATTCTCTTGAAGATTCTCTCCCAGCATTATCTTGACATTATCTTCTGTGATTCTCTCCCAAGATTATCTTGGATTCTCTTGGCATTCTCTTGATTCTCTTGGCATTCTCACTCCAGATCCTTTTCTATTTTTTGTATTCGGGGCGGAAACACACGAAGACGTGTTTACTCAGAGATGACCAATATTAATCGATCGATTCAGATTGATGGTCAAATCTCAAGTCCTTTAATCTGGTATTTCACTCCTTCACCCATCGGGCCCATGATGGAATTATTGCCAACCGATGATAATCGGTGTCGCCACAACTTCGAACTGGATTCATTAGGATGGTTTTTGGGCGAAGGTTTGAATTGATTGAGAGGCGGTGAAATATTTGTTGTTGTATGTTCTATTTGGGCGGGCTCTTTAAATGAACTTCCAATCTTAATTTATGTTCTTTATTTGATGTTCATCGATGGGTCTCTGATGAAGCTATATTTTAGGCCTTTATTGATCTTATTATAAATCCTTTTGTCCCGAACCGATGCCATTTATAGTTTCCTATTAAACCTCCCGCTAAAAAAAAACTAGGGGTAATGTTGGGTCGTGATATTTCTCCTATTAGGTAGAATGGATTGGGCTCTTATTCGATTAGTCCATTGGGTCTTCACTATTGGGTGTTGACATTATTGGGCCTAGTCACTTTATTATCTTTGTTAAGTCCTTCTAATATCGGATCAAATCGGTGGGTCGACCCATCGATATTTAAATATCTACATCTTTGGCCAGGTGATGATGACAAAGATATGACCGAATCGATATATCTTACACTACATTAATGAGGATTGACACGATCGATTCAACGATGACGTAGGGGATGGGATTAATGGAAAAAGCTACTGCGGTTAGGTAGGGTCGGGAGGGTCGATGGCACAAGGAACCGAGTCTTGTATAATAGTGAAGTCTTTGTAAAAAAGCAGTCGTTTTACATTCATATATATACACACACAACCGAGAATATCTATCTCTCTCTCTCAATACACTAGACATTACATTCCTTAATTGTTAATCTTGTGAACACGATAATCTTGACTTCTTACGTCTCGAAATTATCCTCACGACCGGAACAAACGTGAGAGCTTGTGGTGTTTATCGTGTTTCTTGTGCGGGGATCGAGCGTCTTTACGTGATTGGGACGTTGGAAAAGATCCTGAGGTTTCAATTGATTAAATCCCCCCTCCCTCCCTCCCCTCCCCTCCCCAAAAAAAAACAAAATCAAAAGCATTTAATAACAAAAATAACAATTATTTATAAGCAAAAAAATATTAAAAAACAATAAGAAAAAGTAGATCTGGAATAGCCAAATCATTTACTCGTCCTCTTCCCCCTTTCTTTTACCATTTTTTGGTAGCGGTCCCCTCCCCGTGAACCCCATCTACAATTGTAGAACTCTTTTATCTATAGTTGTATATAAATTATTTATGACGACCTCTTGGCGGTTTTACTCTGAACTTGACTAGGGTTCTTAATTTTGAGATGAAAACCCCAACCATCTAACTTTAACATGTTCAAATTTGGCACGTTTTACTGAATACCCGATTGAACTTTTAATTTTTCAAATGAAGTCACTGAACTAATTTTTATTTTTAAATTGGGTCATTCCGTTAAAAAAATTTGATAGACGTTAGATTTTTGTCTACATGGTCTTGCGCGTGGCAAAAAAACTAAAAATATTAACTTATGTGGCAAAAAAATCAAAAACAGATTTAAAAATAAAAAATTAACATTTTAAAGTTTTAAAAATAACAATAACATAATAAAATAAAACAAAAAAAATACAGTTTTTTAAAAATACAAATTTTTAATAAAAAAAATCAGCTTTTTAAAAAAATCTGTTTTTTCAAAAAAAAATTTTTAAAAAATATATTTTTTTTAAAAAACTGTTTTTTAAAATCTGTTTTTTTAAAAATCGTTTTTTTTAAATCTGTTTTAAAAAAAACTGCTTTTTTAAAACCTGTTTTTTTAAAAAAATATTTTTTTTTTAAAAAATCTGTATTTTTTTGTTTTATTTTATTATGTTTTTGTTATTTTTAAAACTTTAAAATGTTAATTTTTTTATTTTTAAAATCTGTTTTTGATTTTTTTTTTTTTGCCACATAAGCAATATTTTTTAGTTTTTCTTGTTACGTCAGCGTCACGTAGACAAAAATCTAACGTCTGTCAACTTTTTTTAACGGAATAACCCAATTTGAAAATAAAAATAGTGACTTAATTTGAAAAATTAAAAATTCAATCGGATATTCAATAAAACGTGCTAATTTTGATGACCAAATGATTAGTTTTGCGAATTTTATTTTCATAAAGACGGAGAAAGTGAAATTTGCCTCCTACTTATAGTATTCTCTCCCATGAAGCTGGAAATTATTAAATCCAAACGCACCCTAACAAAATAAAGGGGATTTATCGTATACAACTGGCCTCCACCACAGACATGCGACTTTGATTTTGTTTTCCCCAACGTTGATCTTTTCTTTCTTAAATTAAACAAAATCCTTGTTGTTGTGGGGTCCAAGTCCAACCAATATGGGACAAGCTAGTAGTACTCCTGATTACTGCAAAAGTGAATCAATCTGCTGCAGATGCTACCATGTGGAAACCTTTGATTGCATCTAATTACCCTTATTTGGCCCCACATCACATTTAAGATTTAAGATGGAACAATCAAAAATGTTGGTTTTACTAAAATCTAGGTGGTGTAGTTGCGTACCGAGCAGATCTTTTGTCTCTATTTTTTGTCTTTTTTAACACTCAAATATTTAATACTTCTTCCGTCTCTATTTAAATGACGTTTTAGAATTTTTTTATTTGTCTTTAATTAATTGACGTTTGTTCAAATCTAGGAGAATTAATGATAATTTTTCCAAAATTATCCCTCATTACTCTACGTATTTTTTTGATACTTTAACCCTAAGACGCAACTGAGAGCAGATCTTCAGTTCCTATTTTTTATGTCTTCTTTGTGTCCTTCTATTTAAATTTTGATACCTAACCTCTTATTTATTTTTAGAGTTAATTAGTACTCCCTCCGTCCCTATTTAAATAACGTTTTAAAGATGGACACAAGAATTAAGATAATGATTGGAAATCATTAAATATAGTACTCCTTTCGAAATGATTTGACTAATGAGTCAATTTCTTTTCTTATTCGTTTGCCAATTGCCGTGTATGCGTTTGTATTCCCTAATCCCTATTCGATATTGCAATATTTGACGTGGTGAAATTGGTATACAATTTATCATTTGTTAATTTTCACAATAAAAAGTTGCATTTATATAATAAAATAGCTATGTTTTTGTAACAATAATAATATGGGTGATGTTGGGATGTGATTATTTGGAATTCTAACCAATGTGCAACCTACCATTTAATAGTGCGGATCCGGTGATGGCCCATATGTATTTATTAATGACGTTGAAGAGTCCTTATTAAAATAGGATTGTGTTTCCTTATTTGGTGAGATAAGGAGGTTTAATTAGGACTCCTATTCTTAATGGATTCGATGGTTATAAGGTGATTCTACAAAAAGGAGTCCTTCTCCTAGTTGGATGCGGATGGAGTGACTTCATATATCTGACTACAAGTTAGGATTTGGGGACAAGAACACAAGAGATCTGACACAAATACACAACTTGTACTCAAGAATATTATTATAGTGGATTTCTCTCTCTCTCTCCGTGGTTTTCTCCCAATTGGGTTTCCACGTAAATCTTGTGTTCACACTTTATATTCCTTTATTTATGCTTATGTGAGTGTATTCAACAATACAATCAACCGTTAAGCCTTGATTTGGCTTGTTGTTTTGGTGATTTCAATAAATGCATACAAAATTTGGCGTTAACATTGGCGGCCGTCTGTGGGAACTAAGACACTTTACAGTGTCGATTTAAAATCACCGTCAGTCAGAAGAAGATAAGTGATTCTTTTTTATTTACTGAAATAAATATTATATATATATATGCCAAAAATTCATTCATTATTTTTCGTCAATTATTATATACGGATCTGCTTAAGTCTCAACCCATGAAAAGAAATAGTAGTGGAATATATGACTTTTTGTCAATTATTATACATATGGAGTAATGATAAACAATCGTAATGATGTCGGTCTAAAGTCTTTGACTTAGCGAAATTAAGAAGTGAACAACGGGAAAGTGGAGTATTGCGTGCGATGTGGGAGCTGCAGTTGAAATTAGTCGCAAAGGACGTCTTTCTGTTGAAGCGGTCTTAAATTTGAGCAATCGAAGATTCTAAGCATTCGAAAAAAGTCGAGAACTTACAAGAAAAAAAAGGGAAATTGAAACGGAGAAGATCTAGCGAAGACATGTTTTAAAACCTCGTGGCTCGTGTCATGTGACTTAAAGCATGTAGCTTCCATGGCTAAAAAAGCACGAGGTTTGTGACTCAAAGCATGAAGCTCGTGGCTCGAAGCACTTGGCTCGTTGCTTCGTGGCTCAAAGCACGCGGCTCAGTGGCTTTCAAGCTTAAAGCTCACGGCTCAAGCACTTGGCTCGTTGCTTTCGTGGTTCATAGCTTTCAAAGCACGTGGCTCGTGTCTCAAAGTCGTGGCTCGTGGTTCGTGGCTCGTGACACGTGGCACATGAGTCATGGCTATGGATCTTTATGTATATCTTAGAAATGAATTGAGGAGTGGGGCGAAAATATTGAGAGTCACAAGTTTCTGTTTGGCGTATGGTGTTTGGGTGTGACAAAATTTGTATACTCTCTTATTATAAGTTCTTTATAAATAAGAGACTGGGGGGCAATGTTGGGATGTGATTATTTGGAGAGCCCTTATTAAAATAGGATTGTATTTTCTTATTTGGTGGGATAAGGAGGTTTAATTAGGACTCCTACTCCTAATTGGATTCGGGAGTTATAAGGTGATTCTGAAAAGGAGTCCTTCTCTAGTTGGATACGGATGAAGGTGACTTACATATATACGATTACAAGCTAGGATTTGAGGACAAGACACAAGAGATACAACACAAATACACAACTTGTACTCCCGATATTATTATAGTGGATTTCTCTCTCTCGTGGTTTTTTTTCCAATTGGGTTTCCACGTAAATCTTGTGTTCACACTTTATATTCCTTTATTTATGCTTATGTGAGTGTATTCAACAATACAATCAACCGTTAGCGTGATTTTGGCCTGTTGTTTTGGTGATTTCGTCAGGCGTACAAAATTTGGCGTTAACATTGGCGCCGTCTGTGGGAACCAAGATACTTGTTCTAGTGTCGATTTAAAATCACCGATTCACCGAAGAAGATAAGTGATTCTTTTTTATTTACAAAATAAATATTTATATATATATATATATATATATATATATATGCCAACAAATTCATGACTTTTCAAATTATTATTATATCTGAATCGCTCAAGTCTCAACCCATGAAAAAGAATAGTAGTGGAATATATGACTTTTTGTCAATTATTATACATGTGGAGTAATGATAATGCTACAATTTAGCATAAACAGATTAATTAATATGATGAATACCAATTTATATAGAATGTGTTTCATCATTAACATGATTAATATTATAAAACGCATGCCTTGTATGTTTATTAATGCCTATGGTTGCCTTGTGTGCTCAGGCTTAGGGTAAAGCCCATGTACTTGCTTTTAAATAAAAATAATGATAAACAACTGTGCATGGTGTCAGGTCTAAAGTCTTTGACTTAGCCAGAATTAAGAAGTGAACAACAAGAAAGTGGAGTATTGCATGCCAAGTGGAGACCTGCAGTTGAAATTAGTCGAGCGAAGGACGTCTTTCTGTTGAAAGAATGCCGAATTTGAGCAATCGAAGATTCTAAGCATTCTGAAAAAAGTCGAGATCTTACAAGAAGAAAAAGGGAAATTGAAACGGAGAAGATCTAGACAAGACATGTTTTAAACCCTCGTGGCTCGTGTCATGTGACTCAAAGCACGTAGCTCGCGGCTAAAAGCACGTGGCTCGCGACTCAAAGCATGAAGCTAATGGCTCGAAGCACTTGGCTCGTGGCTCAAAGCACGTGGCTCGTAGCTCAAAGCACGAAGCTCGTGGTTCATAGCTCAAAGCACGTGGCTCGTGTCTCAAAGTACGTGGCTCGTGGTTCATGGCTCGTGGCACATGGGTCATGGCTTGCAGATCTTTATGTATATCTTAGAAATGAATTGAGGAGTGGGGCGAAAATATTGAGAGTCACACGTTTCTGTTTGGCGTATGGTGTTTGGGTGTGGCAAAATTTTGTATACTCTCTTATTTTAAGTTCCTTATAAATAAGAGATTAGGGGGAAATGTTGGGATGTGATTATTTGGGTCTAATCATGGTGCAACCCAGCCTATTTAATGGTCCGGATCTGGTGATGGCCCATATGTATTTATTGTGACAGTGAAGAGTCCTTATTAAAATAGGATTGTGTTTCCTTATTTGGTGAGATAAGGAGGTTTAATTAGGACTCCTACTCTTAATTGGATTCAGTAGTTATAAGGTGATTCTACAAAAGGAGTCCTTCTCCTAGTTGGATGCGGATGGAGGTGACTTCTATATATACGGCTACAAGCTAGGATTTGGGGACAAGAACACAAGAGATACAACACAAATACACAACTTGTACTCCCAATATTATTATAGTGGATTTCTCTCTCTCTCAGTGGTTTTTTCCCAATTAGGTTTCCACGTAAATCTTGTGTTCACACTTTATAGTCCTTTATTTATGCTTATGTGAGTGTATTCAACAATACAATCAACCGTTAACGCGATTTTGGCCTGTTGTTTTGGTGATTTCGTCAGGCGTACAAAATTTGGCGTTAACAAGTGACACACGTGTTGAGTGTGTAATATTAAAATTTTCGTCATAGAACATTGTAAAAAGTTTAAAAAATACTAGTACCTCCGTTCTTAAAAAATTATTGTTTAAGGTTTTTGCACATAGATTAAGAAAATATTATTTATCAAGTAAAATTTGTTTGAAATTCCATCATTGCCCCTTTATTGGAAGTTAAAAATTGTTAATACAAGGAATAAAATTTCTTGGGACAATGAGAGAAGGTAAGAGTAATATAGGAAAGTAAATAATTTATTCTCCTCGAAAGTTGTAAACGACAAACTTTTTGAAACAAATTTTTTCTTCTAAAACAACAATCTTTTAGGAACGGAGGGAGTAATAATTATATGTTGTTTGAATAGAATGAAAGTTCACCCTCTCCTTAATATAGTATGCGTCTCGTACACATGGTTATAACTTACAACGAATTCGTCTTTCAAGATAAGACATATATACCCATAAATTAATTTGTATTAAATACTATGTGCATGATAATATTTAATTCAAAATTATAATTTTTGAGAGAGGAGAAAATAATAAACCCAAAATTCCTATAAAGGAATTATGGAACATTCATTCCTTGTGATAAAAATTCATCTCAAAATGAGAGTTTTGTAATCCTATTTAAAGGATTCTAAACACTCCTTTGAAAATATACCTTTTTAATTTGAAAAGATATGAATCAAATATACTCTTTCTAAGGGCCTAGTGATCCAACCGGTTCAGTGTTACACTCATTAAAACTAGCTAGCAATCACATCAGTTCAACGTTACACCTGTTCAAATTAACCAACAATCACACTTTTATCATTGAACCAATACATGCATCTGTTGGTTATTAATTAAAACCATATATAATATATATTATATAACTAATAGATTTTGAAAATATCCAATATGTAATTAATGTATGAATATAATAATATTATGTTTGAATCGGAGGAATGAAATTGTAAATGAATGAAATAGAATGGTGAGTGGAACGATTCATTTTATTCTTGACTAGAATGAGTCATTAATTCCATACCCTCATTTAAAAAATAAAATTCACAAATTTAGTATGAATGATAATGATTTATTTCATTTTAATAGAACAATCAAACACAAATTTTTTCATTCCATGAGAATGAGTCATTCCATTCTCATTTTGATTTCTACAATCCAAACGTACATAGAATAAGAGTTTTATTGCAAATAAAATAAAAAATAAAAAGACAAAATTATAATAAAATAAAACTTTATAGGGCGAAAATTATATTCTTAAAGTTTGAATGGTAATAGTAAATGTTGTCAAAAAAGAAAGAAAAAAGAGATCTCGCTTTCCATATATAATTCCCAGCTCTGATCCCTCTCTCTCCCTAAATTTCTTCATCACATGAATCAGCAGTTACGTGAAGGTATCTACTGAAAATGAGATTATTATATTTATGTGTAATGGTATAAATTGGGGCAATTAGTTAAAGCCTCTCAGCCACAATTAAGTTTGATTATGTGGAGGGTTTAGGTTAACTAAACTAATATTGTACTTACTTACGTACTAGTACTACTAATTTATTAGTATTTCATAGGAGTAGTACTCCTCATATGACATATATAGATAGACTCTTGGGAAATTGCCTTATTTATATTGAAGATATTTGCCAGCCGCAATGATTATTGGAAAATGCTCATGATGTTATCCACAATTACTCCTAACAACCTACTAGTAGTAATTAATACTCCCAATTCAATCATGATTATCCATGTCAAGAATTCTTTAATTCACTCTTTTCTTAATCCAATCATTAATTAACTCTACCCATAATTAATTGGCATTAGGTTTTGATTGAAGCATTGTTTGACACTGCTGTTTGCTACATAAGATTGCATATAACCGCACAACATCGATCTTGGTTAGGCGATGATACAGATTTCGTATTTTATACGATTTACTTCAACATTACGTACGAAAGGAAGCAATGCATGTCCCGATATGAATGCCCGAATATATATATACATACGTTTGGAATCCTCCACAGTGCTCCAAATTAATAATATAAGAAGTGCTACTTCACATGGGTGGGATTCGTAGTTGATAAATTAAATTTTCTAATATATTCGCTCTATTTTAAAATATAAATCAAGTTTTAAAGTCATGTTGAAATATTTATAAATTCAAAATTAATATGATCATTCATTTCGCTTTAATTTTGATCAAAAACAATAATTTTATAATTAATAGTACTACTTAATTTCAGATAGTTTATAATAAATAAATTTAAATTTAAAAATATATTGAATTAATGACTTCAAAAAATCATTGAAGTTAATTAGGGTGGAGTATTAGGAACCAAAAACCTACATGTCACTAAGTTTATTAAATTCTAATGATTAATCCACCCATAATTGGCTCAAATTAAAGCTGATGCTACGTACTTAAGGGGGTGTATTCAATTAAGATTTTTAAAGATTTTTTTTAAGTGACAAACTTTTGTAGAATTTGTGGGATTTTAATGACTTTTAAAGACTTTAAAGACTTTTTTAAAATGAATTTTATAGACTCCATGAAATAAGTAACAGACTTTTATAAACTTTGTATCAAGACTGTGATAGACTTTTGTATACTTCTAATATATCTTGCAACTTATATTATATTGTTAATTAGCCCATGTGTACAACATCTCCCTCTTTTTTAATGAATTAAAGTAAATCTCTTTATATTATTGTGGCATGAGATTTTATATATGTTGAAAGCGTTCAAATTATTCTACTCATTTCATGATACATTTGGATACTTGGATACCAATAAAACTTTAGAAACTACAGACGCAATACAAAAATTAAGCTAATTTTTCATTGAGTTATATATACTTTATGCATATGCGTACACTTTTTAGTAGGAATACCATTTTTCATAAAATAATATGACATCATATATACAAATTAACACATCATATATTGTAAATTATTTTTGCAAACACATCATATATATAATACATTTTAAACGAAAGAAATTAACAATTAGTTATTAATTTGGTAAAAGGAAATTAACAATGATCATAATATACACTACAAGAAAAACGGCTAATTCCGACGGAATATTCCGTCGAACATAGTTCTATTCCGTCGTACATAAATTATTTCCAACGAAAAATTACACGTAAAAATCGATCCACGTAAATAATCGCGTTTAATTACGATTAAATCGAAAAATTTCATCGGATATAACGTATGTTCGACGACTTATGTCCGACGGATATTAAATCGGATATACATTAGTTTCGACGTAATATTTACGACGGAAATTTTTGTCGATCAAAGTGGGTTTATGTCCAATTTGAGGTATTCTCTCGTAATTATATTATTTACGATCCGAAACTAAAATAAATAAAAAATTATAAAAATGCCTACTTATTAAAAGTGTCGACTTTATGTCCGTGGATATAGTTTAATTCTGACGGATGTAGTTCCGTCGATGATGTAATATTTACGAATCGAAATTAGAATAGTTAACAAATATTAAAAATTGTTTTGTTATCTCGAGGAATTTCCGTCAGTAAATACCTTATTAAAATTGAAGAACTACTTTTTTAATCTGATTTTAAAAAGTTCGGTTTTCGTGTGTTTAAACCCATTAATGTACACAGTAACTCGTCACAACCCAATACACGATAATATAAACCTCAGATCTCACATTCAAATATGCAACGAAACACTAAAACGTAATCTTCAACTCATTATCATTCACATTCACATTCAAATATCCACCAAAACGTATTATAAGCTAACCAATTACAAATATAAGCTAATGTTCCATAAATGTTGAACAATATAATTTCCAATAGTTGTACAGACGCAATTAGAGAATACAATATATACAAAAGTTCTACAAGTTATACAAAAGTTCTACAAACTATACATGTAAGACCCCAACTTATTATAAATAAAATTGAATTTTCCTTTATTCATTATTCTAAATTAATAAGGGTTAATTTGATATAATTCTTTGGTTATGGGTGAAATGTGCAAAGTTTACAAAATAAGCAAGTGGTTATAAAATATTCATTATTGTCGGGAATATTAGTTTGGTCGTGGAATATTCTTTTTGTTTCAGGGAATCTCAAATGCACGGCAAGATCATTAGTGGGCCCATAACGAAAAAAACGGGATGAAAGAAAACGACAAAGATTGAGTTTTATAAATAACGACGTAAATTATTACCGATTAACAACCGTTGGGTTACTGGTGGTTAAAATCTGATGTACTGGCGTGGTTGCATGCGCGACACTTTATTTAGCGTATTATTGAATTATTAATCCTTACGTAAGAAGGCCTACTCAATAATTTTCACGTGAGCATTTATTCAATATTATATTTTATTGATTCAATAATTCTTTGCGTTGATATTTTGTATCATTTGTTGTTTCAATAATTGTCATTACACAATTATTTTCCATTATCAAATCAATAATTCATATTATTTGAATAATATTATCGAGATAACATTATTGGCAATGTCTAGAAAGTTACGCTAAGGAGAGGTTTGGTCACCTAATTGCGCCAGGTAAGGAGAAATCCTTATTGGAAAGCCCTTTTTCCTGGAGCGGCACGGTTGTCGATCTTGTGATTCCAGAATATTATTTTT
Source organism: Panax ginseng (assembly GCA_020205605.1). Taxonomy (NCBI): domain Eukaryota; kingdom Viridiplantae; phylum Streptophyta; class Magnoliopsida; order Apiales; family Araliaceae; genus Panax; species Panax ginseng. Next base: position 9,462,890 of record CM035127.1, read on the forward strand.
AAAATAATTAATTATTGATTATTATGATAAAAAATATTTATTTTATGTGGATATAGATGGAGAAAATTTTAATGTGACAATTGTTGAAAATTAATATTTTATCTTTTTACGATAAAATAATTCATTTAAATATATTATTTTAATAATATATTAACGGTGATATTTTATAATGAATGTGGGATATATGAGTATATGAGGAGGTAGAGTATTTTGTGGCATTAAATGTTTAACATATGTTTTGTGTGTGGTGGACACAATTCTTGACCAAAATTGATTATAGATCGTAAAATCGCCTGGTTTGTGAATTTTGATTCGATTTACATTTCAATTTGGAAAAATTTTCTTACGCAAAGTTGTAGAGAATGGAATTTCCCATGGAAAGTCACGAGATTTGAATTTTTCGATAAAAGGGATATTTATTGTGAATTATTGATGTTTTGAGTTCAAATAATTAATTTTTGGAAATTTTAATTATTATTTTCAAGAAAAACGTTTTTCAAAGGTTGGTGAGCATCTTTAACATGTGGTTGGTGGCTAAAATCAGATTCCTTGGTGGTGGGCTTGAATATTTGGTAAATAATAATAATTTATTAATTTAGTCTCCTTTTATGCGTTCTAACATTTTCCTATAAATAGAGGCTAAGTTAGAATTGAAAATCACACCGAAAACTAAGTTTTCTCTTTCTCTCTCTAAATTATCGAAATATTCTTGTGAGTATACTTTGAGTGTTGCTTTATCTGATGCGGGTTTACACAAGACTATATCTGAAATTCAATCGTAAGATACGGTTATTTTGAGGTAAAGGGGTATTATTTTCTTCTTAAATGATATTTTTTCTTCAATATCATTATGCGAAGTATTGGTGAATTTTTTTTATCAAATTTGGAACTTGTTGTGTCGGAGTTCTTATTCACGTATCGACCTTTATTCACGTATCGACCTTTATTCACAAATATCTGACCTTATTCAATCAAAATAAAAATTTTCTTTTGTCCAAAATATCTATTCGGATACTTAGCTTTGATTGTATCCATGTTTTTGATCATTCTTGAATTTTACACCAATATGATTATTTTGAAGTATTTTTGGACATGGGTAAAACAAAATCGAATCCTTAATCCTTGTCATTTTGTTTCACCGGATTCGTTTTAAAAAAAATATTTTTTCATCATCCTCGATCCTTAATGGTGATATTGATGAATATCTTTGGCTGTAGGGCAAAGATGAACAGTGTTGAGATGAACATGACCAACTAGTGATCTGAAATGAATATCTTTGGCACAGTGGTGCAAAGATGATTAAAGATGTATATTGATTGTTATTACGAGGGATAAACTATTGATGATGGACTTTTAAACCTTAGAAGGCGGTAGAATTCTTTCTCTACGTGACTCTTCTAATGGATTCTTTATTTTCATTTGCATTTGTTGATCTAAAACTTGTTGTCTATTGTATTCTCATTAGATTTTTTCCTGTTGAAGACTAACGATAATTTGTTGTATATTATCTTAGTCATAATATTCTTCTTACTAGGCTAGTTGAGCTCACCCTTTTCCTTTTTGTTCCATTTTTCTTCTCGGGAGGTGAGAACATATGCAGGATCGACTCGGGGTATGGAGTGATGGTGCTAGGAAGATGTTTTATCTGTCCTCACTATTTCTGTAAAATAGTGTATGAATAATTAATGAGGACTTATTTGGGTGTATACATTATCTAGAAGACAATATTTGTATTCGAACTCACAGTTGTATTGTCGTATTCTACACGACATCTGTATTGTCAAAGTTGTAGTTTGCTTTCTATACCATGTATTTTGGCGACTCAGAATGGGTGTTGTATACCTATTTTGGGGGCGTCACAATACAAATGAACTACAAACTATATAAATGAACTATAAACTAGTAAAAGTGGAATCATGCATCAAAGTGAGAGGTGACGACGCCGCTTTCTGTGGTGTAAGGTTTTCACTGCACCTCGTCACTTATCATTATCGTCCGGTGCTTCCGCCGCGCCACCTCGCTTTGATAGAATCAAAAATATAAATCATTAGTCAGTATATATATGTGAGAAATTAACAAACTAGCCTTAATTGAAAAACATAAACAATAAGAATACCGAGTAGGTGGGGCGACGAAAAGCCTCCTCCAAGAGGGTAATCACCATCCGGAGCTTCTCGCCCTCGACGCGTTGAATCGCTCCCTGGTTATCCTGTACTTCTCTGCAGAGGCCCTCGCTATAATATCTCGAGCAATCTGGTGAAGACGAGACTCGGAAGGCAATCTCACGTGACCGAAAAGACCGGATCGATATGGAACTCATCCGACACTATTTTATCACCAAGCAGAAGATATCGTCATCCAAGCCAACTCCAGTGTGAGATGGTCCGAGCGTGTTTCTCGGACATTTGGAGGAGCCTATAAAGAGATACAAATTCAATTACTAATAATAATGTGGCGCCCCAAAATAGGTCCATTCCATCCAACCCATTCTCGAAATCGCCAAATACATGGTATGTAAATAACTACAACTTTATTATTACAACATATAAATCGAGAGTTTAAATACGTATATTGTCATCTGACAATATCCACACGTAAATAAATTCCCATCATAATTATTGATACATTATTTTACAAAATGGTGAGGACTACTAAACAACTCTCTCTAGAACCTTCATTCCATACCCCACTAAGAATCGCTACATTCTCGCCTCCGAGAAGAAAAAAATGGAACAACAAGAAAAAGGGTGAGCTCAACTAGCCCAAAAAAGAACATTATGACTAAGATAATATACAAAAAAAATATCGTTAGTCTTCAACAGGGAAAAAAATCTAATAGAATACAATAGACAACCAGTTTTAAATCAATCTTCGTAGCGAAAATAATAATTCATTAGAAGAGTTAAGTAGAGAATGCAAACTACTATCTTCTATATATGAATTTAAAAGTTCATCATCGTTATTTTATCCTCGTAACATCAATCAATATATATCCGAATCAAATATTCATCTTTGCACTACAGTGCCAAAGATATTCATCACTTAGTCGTGTTCATCTAAACACATGTTCATCTTTGCACTACTGGCCAAAGATATTCATCGAAATCATTCATCTTTGCACTACAGGCCAAAGACATTCATCAGAAATCATTCATCTTTGCACTACAGGCCAAAGATATTCATTAACATCATCATTTAAGACAGAGGATGATGAAAATATATTTTTAAAGAAATGAATCCAAAGAAACAAAATGACAAGGATTAAGGATTCGTACTTTATTTTATCCACGCCCAAAAATACCTCAAAGATAATCATAGTGGTGTAAAATTCAAGAATGATCAAAACATGGATACAATCAAAGTTTAATATCCACAATAGATATTTTAGACTTAAAAAGGGAAAATTTTCATTTTCGATGAATAATGCCGATTCGTGAATAATAGTCAGATATCGTGAAAGCAAAGGCCGAGATCGTGAATAGTAACTCGACACCAAAAGATAAAAATTCACCAAAAAAATATCTTCACGCTTCGTGAATAAGACTACGTGAATAAGAACTCGTGAATAAGAATCTCTACATGAAAAAGTTCCAAATTTGATAAAAGTTCCAACCAATATTTCGGATAATGATATTGAAGAAATAATATCATTTCGTAAGAAAATAACATCACTTACCTCCTGGAAGACAAGATTTAACCGGAATACCGGATATAAAGCTATAACTTGAACTTGCACCGTATAACAATACTCAAAGTATACTCATAATACTCACAAGAATACGCTGATAATATAGAGAGAGAACTTTCGAGTTACGGTGTGATTTTCAATTCTAACCTAAGCCCTATTTATAGAAATTGCTTAGAACACCAAAAAGCGAAAAATTTAATATAATAATAATATATATAATCAAAATTCTCTACGCACACAAATCTGGTCCAAACTTCAGCCACACATGTTAAATGACTTTCAAAAATGAAAAAAATGTTTTTGTAATTAAAAATATTTTAAACTTCCAAAAATCAATTATTTCGGAGCTTCGGAACTTCAATAATTCACAATAAATAGCCCTTTTGTCAGAAAATTCAAATCTCGCGTGTTTTTATAGGAAATTCAATTCTCTACAACTTTGCAGAAGAAAGTTTTTCCAAATTCCAAACAGAAATTGATCGAAATTTACAAATGGGCGATTTTACATGCTATAATCAAATTTCAGTCAATAAATGGGGTCCACCGACATGAAAAACATGTTTTAAATATTTTTGGTAACAAAAATACTCCTCCTCTACATATACTCATATATCCCACATTCATCGTAAAAATATCATCATTATTATATTATTAAAATATAATAATATATTTAAATGAATTATTTTATCAGAAAAAGATAAAATTTCAATTTTCAACAATTGTCACATTAAAAATTTTCTCCATCAAAATCCACATAAAATCAATATTTTCCTCATCATATGAATCAATAATTAATTATTCATAAATAATATTACAGAATCACAATATTGACAACCAGGCAGTTCTCAAAAAAGAGGGGGCTTTCCAATAAGAATTTCTCCTTATCTTGGCAAGCAATTAGGTGACCAAACCTCTCCTTAGATGTAACTTTCTAGACATTGCCAATAATGTTATCTAATAATATTATTCAGATAATATGAATTATTGCTTCGATAATGAAAAATACCGTGTAATGACAATTATCAAAACAACGATAATATAAAATATCAATGCAAAGAATTATTGAATCAATAAAGTAAAATATCGAATAAAGAATTATCGTGTAACAATTATTGAGGAATGCCTTCTTCACGTAAGAATCAATAATTGGTGCAATACTGGTGTCTAATCTTTGTCTGACAACGCCAGACATCGTGTGTTTTAACCATAGGAAAGTATTCCAACAATGGTAAAATCAGAATAACAACTACATCCGTTATTTTTAAACAACTTATATTTGTCGCTTTTCTTCTCCAATCGCTTTCATTATGGGGCCCATTAACATGGTCATTTTCTGCCGGTATTTAATATTCTCCGACAGATCTTTAATATTCCACGACCAAACGAATATTCCCCGACAATAATGAATATTTTATAACCACTTGCTTATTTTGTAAAATTTACGCATTTTACCCATAACTAACCACATTAATCAAATCCATCCTTACTATTTAAAAATAATAAATAAAGGAAATTCCTTTTTATTTAAAAAAATTTTGGGGTCTTACAAATAATTTATATAATGTGATAAATTCGGATAATTTCGTGAAACATAAAAAAATATTACCTCCAAGAAGTGTATATGCGGGTATCCTCGGCAGACCCAACACTCGATATCTGCCGGTTGTGACACCCCCAAAATAGGTCTACATCACCCATTCTGAGTTGTCAATACACGGTACAGAAACAACTACAACTTTATTATTACAATAGTAAAACGCTGAGTTTAAATACGAGATATTGCCATCTGCATAATATCCACATACAAATAAATCTTCATCATAATTATTGATATATTATTTTACAACAATGGTGAGGACTACTAAACAACTCTCCTCGAACTTTCATTCCATACCCCGACTCGTCTCTCGCTTATATTCTCGCCTCCCGAGAAGAAAATGGAACAAAAAGGAAAAGGGTGAGCTCGACTAGCCCAAAGAAAGAATATTATGACTAAGATAATATACAACAAAATTATCGTTAGTCTTTAACAGGAAAATATAATAGAATACAATAGACAACAAGTTTTAAATCAATATTCGCAATGAAATAATAATTCATTAGAAGAGTTAAGTAGAGAATGCAAACTACTATCTTCTATATATATGAATTTAAAAGTTCATCGCTCATTTTTTATCCTGTAACATCAATCAATATATATCTCGGATCAAATATTCATCCTTGCACTACAAAAGCCAAGGACATTCACCAGTTAATTCATGTTCATCTAAGCACTGCTGCTCATTGCACTACGGGCCAAAGATATTCATCGAAATCATTCATCTTTGCACTACGGGCCAAAGATATTCATCGAAAATCATTCATCTTTGCACTACAGCCAAAGATATTCAATAATATCATCATTTAAGATCGAGGATGATGAAAATATTTTTAAAGAAACGAATCCAAAGAAACAAAATGACAAGGATTAAGGATTAAGGATTCATACTTTGTTTTATCCACGTCCAAAAATACCTCAAAAATAATCATAGTGGTGTAAAATTCAAGAATGATCAAAACATGGATACAATCAAAGCTAGTATCCGAATAGATATTTTGGACGAAAAAGAAAATTTTTTATTTTTCGATGAATAAAGGTCGTATTCGTGAATAAAGATCAGATAATGTGAATAAAGTCCGTATACGTGAATAAGTAACTCCGACACCAAAAGTTCCAAATTTGATAAAGACTTCAGATCAATATTTCAAAGATAATGATATTGAAGAAATAATATCATTACTGAAAAAATAATATCCCTTACCTCGAAAAGATCAAGATTTAACTAGAATCATCGATATAAAGCTATATCTTGAACTTTCACCGTATAGCAATACTCAAAGTATACTCAAAATACTCACAAGAATACGCCGATAATATATAGAGAAAAACTTGGGTTTACGGTGTGATTTTCAATTCTAACCCAAGCACCTATTTATAGTGAAATTGCTTAGAACACCAAAAATTTAGAAAATATATATAAAAAATTTTCTACGCCCATTCTTAGAATCTGAAAACCTGAATACAAACTACATGCTCCCTTCTAGAAGAAGTAAAAAAAACATTTTTCATAAAATAAATAATTAAAACTTCCAAAATTCAATTATTTCGGAGCTTCGGAACTTCAATAATTCATAATAAATAGCCCTTTTGTCAGAAAATTCGATGCTCATAAGTTTTTATAGAAAATTCAATTCTCTACAACTTTGCGTAAGAAATTTTTCCAAATTCCAAACAAAAATTGACCGAAATCCACAAACCAAGATTTTTAGAGGCTATAATCAAATTTCAATCGATAAATGGGGTCCACCGACATGTTTAACATGTTTTAAACATTTATTGCAACAAAAATACTCCTCCTCCACATATACTCATATATCCCACATTCACTAGTAAAAATATCATCATTATTATATTATTAAAATATAATAATATATTTAAATAAATTATTTTATCGAAAAAGATAAAATTTCAATTTTCAACAATTGTCACTATAAAATTTTTCTCCATCTATATCCACATAAAATAAATATTTTCTCATCATATGAATCAATAATTAATTATTCACAAATAATATTACTGAGAATCACAATATTGATAACCAGCGCCTCAGGAAGAGAGGGGTTTCCAATAAGAAGTTCTCCTTATTTGGCCGCAATTAGGTGACCAAACCTCTCCTTAGATGTAACTTTCTAGACATTGCCAATAATGTTATCTAATAATATTATTCAGATAATATGAATTATTGCTTCGATAAAGAAAAAATACTCGTGTAATGACAATTATTGAAACAACAAAGCAAAAGAATATAAAATATCAACGCAAAGAATTATTGAATCAATAAAATAAAACACCGAATAAAGAATTATTGTAACCATTATTGAGTAGTGCCTTCTTACGTAAGAGTCAATAATTGGTGCAATACACGTGCCTTACCGTGCAACAACGCGTATTCATCGTGTTTTAACCACTGGGTATTCCAACAAAGGTAATAGCCAGTGAATAACTACGCCGTTATTTTTAAACAACTTATATTTGTCGTTTTCTTTTCCTCCAATCGCTTTTATGGGGCCCACACATGGTCACTACCGTCAGCATTTAATATTCCCCGACAAAGCATTTAATATTCCACGACCAAACGAATATTCCCGACAACAATGAATATTTTATAACCACTTGCTTATTTTGAAATATTTGCGTATTTTACCCATAACTATCTACATTAATCACATCAACCCTTACTATTTCAAAAGAATAATTAGAGGAAATTAAATTTTATTTATTAATTATTTGGGGTCTTACACCGGTACTGCTAGTAGGGGGATCTTGAGACGCGACCCAAAGTCTCAGCTCCTCATCCCGATCTAATACTGAATATCGGAAGAGGGGTGGCAAAATCTAACTACAGAACCCTCCTAATAGTCTCTAGCTCAATTTATACGCTCGTCCCAAGCTTCAAATCGGTCTGTAATGTATTCCAGATAATGTATGTTAATTATATCATTTTATTTACGATTGAATATTATTAAAAGCTAAATAGTAAGATAAGTTTTACCCAGATAGCTAAAATTTTTGCCGAGACAAAGCACGCCGTCCTTTGGCGTGTGGGCTCGATCCCAAAACTCTAAGATGGTAGGATCTCTACCAAAGTCCTCCCCAGGCTTACTAATACAAACATTCATAAATCAGTCTTAAGTATTTGTGTGAAAACTTGACACATAAATAACTAAATCTAACGACTTACTGCCTTCGCCTCCTTGAACGATCCGAGAACCGGTGGTGTGTAATATCCGGAGTGACCACGGCTTTTCTTCCCGCTTCGACTTTTTTCTCTTGAAGTCATCACCTCCCAGTCTGGAATACATAGCATCCCAAAGCTAAATCGGAGACTATCGCGGGTGATGATCTCTCGATGGTGGTCCCGATCGTCCATAATTGCCTCGGTACGCTTTCTATCGCATCTCATACTGACCCATCAGAGTAATTGCAATGACGTGATGCTTCAATCAAAGCATCGCCACCGATCGAGAGATGATCTTTCGGTCAAAAGCGACAGCTGACTATTCGACATTCACTTCTATCTATACTTAGTTTATTTTGCCAATGATGATAAACTAAGTAAGTGGTACTTAGTTATTGAAAATTGTTATTTGGAATCTATAGAGACTATTTATATATATTTTTATTTTAATTAAGTAGTATATTATATAATTGGCTTATTTATTTATTAAATATACTTTATTAAATTAAATTAAATGAAATTATTTTATTTTATTTTATTTATTAAACTAAATTAAATTAAATTTTTTATTACTTTTTATTTTATTTTGTATTATATTATAAAAGTTCTAATTTATTTTAATTTAATTTGATTTCATAATTAAAAATATCTTATTTTATTTTATTTTATATATCTTGTATTATATTAGATATATTATATAATTTTTAATGTTTTTATTAAATTAAATAAAATTAATTAAATTTATTTTAATTTAAATTTAATTTAAATTATTTAAAATTATTTAAATTAAATTAAATTAAATTTATTTAATTATTTTTATTTAATTTTATTTTTATTAAATTGTATTTTATTTATTAGAATAAATCAAAGTTTTTTATTTTATTCAAATTAATTTAATTAATTTTTATTTTATTTTACTTTATTTTGTATTATATTATGTTATTTATTTTATTTTTAAAATTTATTTTATTTAATAAACTATATTAAATTATATTTACTTTATTTTATTTTAGTAATAAGAAACTAAGTAAATGGTACTTAGTTTATGATTTATTAATATTGAGAAACTAATAACTAATTAATACATATATACATGCAAGTCTGCAATTTCATAATTAAGGCGAAATTTACTGTCGTAAATAACAAATATATCAAGATTAAAAAGCAGTCTAAAAATCGATTACATTATGATAAGGAACCCAAATTTGATATCAATATTCTGCAATTTCCAAATTCCAAATCAAACTCACAAAGAACAAATTAATAAGAAAATCAAAATTCCAATTTCAAAGAATATACAATCCACATGCAAATTCACAAAGAACAAATTCACAAAGAACAACATATTATCCAAATTGGGTTAATCTCATATTCAAACTCAAACTAAACCTAAAACAAATTAAGCCACAAATTTCACAATTTGCAACAAATTAACCCTAAAATCTAATACTTGGCGAAAACTAACCTTGAAATTGAATTAATGTGCAAAAGCCAACTACGGTGGTGCCTGATGGTGGTGCCTGGTGTTGACAGTGGTGCTTGGTGTTGGTCGTGGTGGTGGTGCCTGGTGGTGGTGACGGTGATGCCTGATGGTGATGACGGTGGTGCCTGGTGTTGGTGGCGTCTAGCTATCTGTGGTGGTGGTTCAACCGGCGATGATGATGGTGGTGGTGGAAGTACGTCGTGGTGGTAGTGGCAATACGTGGTGGTGGTGGAATCGAAGGTGGTGGTGGTGGCAGTACGTGGTACGGTGTTGGCAGTATGGTGGTGGTGGACGACTGGTGGTGGTGTACGGTGGTGGCAGTATGGTGGTGGTGGTGGGTGGTGGTGGTGGTGATTACCGGTGGTGTCACGGTGGTGGCGAAGGGGTTTTAGATCTGAGAAAAGTGAGAAAAACGCGTAAGAGATAAATGAGAGAAAGAAAAATTATATATCTGAAAAGTGAGAGAAACGAGGGGGCCGAAAGAAGCGTAAGGGTTTTTAGTCTTATTTTCGACGGATTGTCCGTCGACGTACGTCGTCCGTCGTCTTGAAGTTATCTTCATTAATCTTCCTGGAATATATATATTATTCTTAGAAAAAATAAATTTCGCGTTGGCGGGAACATTGGCGCCAATGGGATACATATATTTTCGACGAACACCCGTCGAAATTAACGTATTTTCCACTGATTTATCTTCGACTGAATAATCCGTCGGAATAGATATTATCGGCGAGAGAATGAGTCCATCGAACATAGTGCCGTCGGAATTAGCCGGTTTTCTTGTAGTGATATACTGTTTAAAGTGAATAATATATAGTATATACTATTTAATGATCATAATATATGATATATAGTATATACTGTTTGGATCATATTATTATTGTTAAACAATATATATATACATAATATATACATACACATCATATATTGTTTATTATTTTTGCCAAATAGTGTTAAAGTATCTCAAAAATTAACAGTAATTTTCTTCGTTTAAAATGTTAAAAAACTAAAAAAAAATACACATACATATCATATATTTTCTATTTTCATATATTATACTTACATAATCTTTACAACTGAATAACTGATATGAGAATTTCATGGTCTCACCTTTGTTAAACAAATCTCTTTTCTCTTTCTATTGGAAGCTTTTGAACGGCTACTTTTTCTCTCACCAATTCAGATTAGGTCTAGTTATTTGTTACTTATTAATATATCTTGTTAATTCTCTTATTATAATAAATTCAATTATTTTTATGGCCTAAATTTACCAAATTATTTATCCATCACATAATAATATTTATTAGCCCATATAAAATAAATAACTAGTTTGACCCAATAAAAGACAAAGTCCAATTAATAAGTAGTTTTATCCACCTTTGTGTTTATTTGGAAGTCTTTAGAGATGAGGTAAAACTTTGGATATGGTTTAATAGTTATAATTTTTATTCTAAAGTTTGTCAAAGTCTATTATTTGATAGAAATCTTTAAAATCTATGATTTTTTGAATACCCAAATACTTTTAGACTTTGTAAAAATCTTAATTCAATATCACCTAACTTTTAAAGACATTAAAAAAGTTACAATTGAATACCACTAAATTTTTATAAACTTTTAAATGTCTTAATTGAATATAACTAAACTTTTAAAATCTTTAAAAATCTTTAAAAATTGTAAAGACTTTCAATAGTCTCAACTCACTGCATTATTCGACACAGCAAATTGTAAAGTAAAAAAAGTTATGCAGTTAATCGCGCGCGCGTGGAGCTAAAATAAACAAGATTAATTAATTATAGTATTAGTTAAAAACATATATATTCACAGCACTAAACAAACTTTAATTTAGTCTGAGATATTTTTTCAGCCTAGTCTAAGGCCTAGCTAGTGATTTGACTGAAAATCAAGTCGAAAAATATAGTATAGTAATAAATATAAATAGGACAGGAGTCAAGCTAGAAGCTGTAATTATTAATTATCCAAGTGATTGGATTAGTGGTATTTGGTTAGTGAGAGGTTGCAGTACTGCTTACGTCTCAATTGATTAAGATGCTTAATTAATTAGCACAAATATTTAACCTAATTAAAAATCTTTCTTCTAATCTCTATAATTGTTGCCGCGGTCATATAGTTTATATACAGTAGACATTGCATATATAAATCTTAAGTATATTACTTTGTTCTGTGTCACCTTTTAAATATAGTGTGTTTAATGTAATAATAATGTCATGATAATATAATTGTGACGAAGAGATCCATAAGTTGTAATAATATATATTTCAAGTTACATATATAGGTTTTTGATTTTCCACATTATATATATTCTTCCTATCTTCCTCGAAATTGAAATAAATATACCCCTAGTATGAAACAAGTATATAGGAAAATGATAATGTTATATCTTGTTACTTTATATATATGTTGTTATTTTAGTTGTGAGTTATATGCAGTGGCGGAACTAGAACTTATTTATAGAGAGGGTCAAAATATATCAATAAAAAAAATTTATTTATTGACGGGAGTAAGTAAGAAGAAGAATGCAATGTTGGCCAAAAAGCGCCGGTGCCGAGCTATCAAGAAGAGTAATGACGGAAGAAACGAAGAGAAACTGAGGAAGAGGCGAAGAAAAAAAAAGAGAATATGTTTGTGTCTTATGCCTAAATCTTGATAGGATGATAGAATTTTTATTTATTTTTTTAATGAAACGACGTCGTTTCATATTAGTTAAAAAAAAACTCCTAACTTGAATTAAAAAATTTCTTCTTTCTTTGATATATTATGAAAAGCTAATTGATTTTATATTTTAAATATTTCTCCTGTCTCACAAAAATAATAATCATATATTGATTTTTAGAAAATAAAAGTAGAACAATTAAAATAATCATATATTGATTTTTAAATATTTTGATTTTAGTAAGCACATATATATATATATATATATATATATATATATATATATATATATATATATATATATATATATAATTCAGGATGACTATGAACACTTGAGCCATATAATTGATCTAGTATTATAATGAGTAATTGTAAACAATTTTATTAATAATATTGTTATCACTTTACCATTTTACTATTCAAATTATGTGTTTTTGGGGTAGTAGTCGATAACTAAAACTGTCTTTCAGATCAAGACGAACAAAAACCCCCACCGCCATCACCGATGGTACCACCCCGGAAACCCCACCCCCACCATCGCCGCCGCCCTCACTCTCACAACGAGCAATATCTCAAAAGTACGGAATGCTAAGTTCATGGAAATAGGGTACCGATCACGCAGACGTGGCTTTGTCGTATCTTGTCAACCAGTGTAAACAATCTGCAAGACATGGAAATAGGTGCAACCACTCTTGCATGGAAACAGGGTACCGACGTGCACGCCCCCCCCTCCCCTCCCACATCCCCTAGTTTTGTGCGGACCGCCGCTCACATCTTTGGCGGATGCCCCGCCTAGTTCCGCCTCTGGTTATATGTATAATTATAATTATAATTAGTAATACTTTAACAATTTTATAATCATATTTAATATCATGTATTAATATATATTACAATGATAATTCAATAATAATATAAAAAACTCTTAACCCGAGCTATTGGCAAAGCAAAAGTGTAAAAGATTTCAAGAGAAAGAAAGAAAAATGTTTGAATCTTCACATTATAGTTAATGTTAAGGTTAGCTACTTGGCGAGAATGTGGATGTGAAACATGCAATAGATCTGGGAATATTTGTGGACATAACTGGTTCGACCTCATTGGGTTTAACAATAGTTTGGCAGGAGGCCCAGAAAAAAGGATGTTACATATTCCCTTTTACAAAAATAACTTTATTATTTGATTGAAACATAACGTTAATATAATACTAATACGTTCTAAATTAAGAATACAATTTAATTTTTGAAATTAAATAAAGGCTCATTAAATCTCAAAAATAAAAAATTCTATGTGAACATAATATTTATACATAAAAATTGAACATTTATAATTTTATCTATTTATATTTTTATGGATCAAAATATAAATAAATAATCTCAAAAATATATTTAACTCGTCTTTTTGAGAACCGACAGCCTATTTTTTATTTTAAAATAAAAGAAAATATTTTAAAATCCGAAAATGTGGCTTCTAGATTTCCGCACATTTATAATTTCTGTTTCAGAACCAACACTGACATCTTATCCGGTTTGAATACCAAAATTCACGTTGCCAAGTTTATCCCCCAAACACGTCTTTTATTTTTAAGAAAATACCCACATTACCCTTCCTTTCTTTAATGAATGCTACAAAATGACAAAATAAATACAGACAATGCTTCATCAAAGGTAACGCTTCCTATGTTATTTTTGGTGTTGCAAGTGTTATTTTTGATAATATATTATTATTTTAATAATAAAAAAAATATGAAAATTAGTGCATTTATTGTTAAACGATCCAAGTATTAATTATTTAGTTGAGAACTTAGTCTATAATTCAATATTTAAACAACACTATAAAAAGGACAATGATAAGATTATATTAAGTTCATATAATAAATAATAATAATGTCATCAACCTAAAAAAAATAAAAATAAAAATTTAAAAAAAGAGTAATTTTTCAAGGTTGTTTGGTAAAAAGGACTTGAATGAAAAATAACATTACACATTCAAGGGCAGTAAAGTCAATTAAATACTAAAGCACGTTCCCCCCACTCAACGTCGATTCTCGGAAACTTCACTTTCTTCGCCTATATAAACCATTCCCATCCTGGAACCACAACCTCCCAAAATCTCATAAACTGTACGATCAACGGTTTGTAATTGTAAGTTCAAGTTTATCAACTCCGTCATTCATTTTGTTCTTAATTATTGATAAATTAATCTAGTTATCTATATAAATCTGTACATACATATATTTAAATATAATTTCTGTTAATTCAGTTTTTCGAAATTAACAGATCTGTTTATACCACAAATTTATATTTCACCATTTTTTATTTTGAAGAATCATTTTCTTCATTTCTAATATATTTTTTTGATCAACAAAGTGTTGAGCATGAATACTACCACTTGTGTTGGAATATCCACCATGAAACCTTGTTGTAGAATCTTACTTAGTTGTAAAAATTCTTCCATTTTCGGATATTCATATCCGAAATGTGATCATTCAAGGTTCCATAATTTGTCCAAAACACAGTTTAAAGTGTACGGGTCAAGGGGATTTAGTAGTTGCAGTAATAAGATTTTAGGGTTTAGATTTGTGATTGATCCCAAACAGAAGTCTTTTTCTTGTTTCGGTTCAAATTGGGGACAACCTAGGGTTTTTACAAGTGGTTGTCATGTTAATTGGGGTGGTAGGAGTGTGTTGGGTATAGTTAATGTGGCATCGGATTTTAGGAATCATTCAACCTCAGCTGAAGCTCATGTTAATGAGAAGAGCTTCGAGAGGATTTATATTCAGGGCGGATTGAATGTGAAGCCTCTGGTGATTGATAGGGTAGAGAGAGAATCACATTTAAGGAAAGAAGAAAGAGAAGAAGAGTATAGTGTAGAAGTTAATGGTTCAAAAGTAAACGTAGATAATTCAAAAGGTTTGAATGGGTCTAAGGTTTTGACCAATGAGAGAGAGGTGTCTGAGATTGAAAAGGAGGCGTGGAAGTTACTTCGAGGTGCAATTGTGGATTATTGTGGGAAGCCAGTTGGGACTGTTGCAGCTAGTGATCCAGCTGAAAAGATACCTTTGAACTATGACCAGGTCTTCATTCGTGATTTTGTCCCATCAGCTCTTGCATTCTTGCTTAATGGAGAAGGGGAGATTGTCAAGAACTTTCTGCTCAATACACTTCAATTACAGGTATTTATCAATACTTTGGCTCTATCAATTACAGGTATTTATCAATTACAGGTATTTACTTATCTCATTATCTTCACCATAAACAGTATCTATTTTGGGATTTTTCTTTTGCTACGGTGTTTAACTTCTTGCATGTATAAGTCAATGTTTTGGTCATCAAATGCACAATATGTTGCTCAATTGTGCTCTATATAGTATTTTAGTTTAAGGTCATTTTGGTATGGTGTGATAGGGATAAACATAGATGATATTGATTTAGTCTCAAGACTGTTCAAACAGTGACACAGAGTTAGTGTGGTGTATTTTTGCAGCTAAATTTTATAGTTTATCTTAGAAACTTATTTTTATCACAATGGAGCTGAGCACAGAATATTGTGATGTCCAGGTGGTCGAAAGAGAAGTAGTGGCATACTTCTTTGTGATTGTGGTTATTATGTTCAAAAGTAGTTCTCCTCAAATGTTTCCTTGAAACTAAGGAGGAATATATTGAAGTGACATAGGACGTGTCTAATATGCTGCAGTAACTTTGTCCATGCATATTAGCTACCAAGGGGATTATTTCTTTTATCATACCTAGTTATGATTTGTGGTAAATAGTTTACTTAGCATAATGTGACCTCGGTTGCCTCTGTCAATTTTCCATCTGCAAATTTAACTTGGATATTTTTGCTGTTCGTTATTCAGAGTTGGGAAAAAACCGTCGACTGCCACAGCCCTGGGCAAGGGTTGATGCCTGCAAGTTTTAAAGTTAGAAATGTCCCCCTTGATGGAAAAATTGGAGAATTCGAGGATGTTTTGGATCCAGATTTTGGTGAATCAGCCATAGGGCGTGTTGCTCCTGTTGATTCTGGTAAGCTAGGCCACACTTAAACTCTATGCACTGTCAGTTGATTTACATATAAGTGAACTGAGGGATCTATTGCCAATTGTTGTTTGGCTAATTTTTTTGGGTGTTAGTTTACTGTTTCCAAAAATGTTTTGTTTTCTAAACTGAGTTGATTTGGAAAGATAGGCACGCTGTAAATTGTATATACTGTCGGTTGTTTCACCTTTAAATGAGCTGATACTTCATTATAATTGTTTCTTGGGTGTTTAATATCTGGGTGTTAGTTTGGTGTTACTGTTTACTTTACTTTTGTTGTCAGTAAAGCATATTTTTTTTCAATAACTGTAAAGTTATGCACTGAGCATTCACTGAAAGACAACTATTAGCTACTTTGACAGGGTTGTGGTGGATTATATTGTTGAGAGCTTATGGAAAGATCACAGGGGACTATGGGTTGCAAGCGAGGGTGGATGTGCAGACAGGCATAAGACTGATACTTAATTTGTGCCTGACAGATGGTTTTGACATGTTTCCTACTCTTTTAGTCACTGATGGTTCATGTATGATTGATAGAAGGATGGGTATTCATGGCCACCCTCTTGAAATTCAAGTAAGACATTTTCCTTTAGATATTTTTTGGTTCGATCAAATTGGAGAATATTTTACATTTTAGTGCAAGTTAATGATGATTAGATTTGTACTGATTGTGGATATAGGCTTATAGTTTTTAATATTGAATTCAAACCAGGGGCAAAACTAGTTTTAATTTTTAATGGATCAAAGTAACTTTTACAGAGCTGGGGACAATGATAGAATTCATTTCTAAAGGGGTAAACGTATAAACTATACAGAATAAGTTGCATGACTGCTATATTTTCTTAAAATAAGCGGCTCAGCCTGAAAGTATTAAAGCGGGGTAAGCTCTATAATTTTTTATACTCTTGATGATTTTAAAAAGAAGACTTAAGAAAGTTACGTTTAGCACCATTAATTGTTTATTTTCCAAAAAAGCAAATGAGTCTTGACCTCCTTAGCTTATAAGTGGTTACACCCATGATTTCAGCTCATGCAGCACTTTATGTATGTGTTGTGTTAATATTTTTACGTACTAGCGTTTTGTGGAAATTAAGAATGCAATTGCTTAAAAGTGCAATAAATTCTTATGGATTTACATGAGAAAGAAAGGGAAAATATGCTTTCATGAGAACCTATAGGGAAATCTTAACCGTCTTGTTGACTTCCATTTTTCCCTCAGCAGGAAGTCAATCGGAAGGTTAGTCTTCTTGCTTTTATGCATGATTATCTCCGATCTCATCTTTTTCTATAGTTGTGCAATATTTCCTGCTTGTGTGTTTTATGCATTTTAAATATATATTCATACATTGAAATGTTGATGGTTTAATGAGTTGGCAGATGATTTTGGTTGTCTGAAAGTGGTATTGGCATATCTTTTGCATATGAATATATTTTGTCTGACCATTTACCGATAATGAATAATTGATGCATAATTAGGCCGTGAAGTGAAATCACGGTAGTAATTTAAGATTTCGTGAAGATTTTAGTTTTGAGCAGTATTGATCTATCTTTGTATATGCTGGGTATCTAGCTGCTGGTGTCATTTTTTAATCAACATCAAAGATGTCCAGGTACTTTAGACATGAAATATGGACAATTTCTTATTTGGCTTTCTGCTTTGGAAGGCACTGTAACATTTGATGCTTGTGGAAAAATCTAGGGACTCCACCTTATGATGGAAATTCTCTATGTTGCTATTTAAGAAACGCTTTCACAGACCACTTTAAGAATTTCATGGGAAAATATATTATTGTCTGGCAGAAATAAACTGGACTTGTTGCCTGAAAACACTGAAGAATAAGTTTGTTTTATGACTTCCTTCTGAGTGCAAGAAAGACTGTAGGAGCGAGCCCATAGTGGACAGATGTCTGATTTTTACTTTGATCCGCATATAGCATCCTCTGCCAAAACAAATCAGAAATGAAGAATGTAACAGTAACCTAGAAATGTGTAACAAAAAAGAAAAAAGAAACTAATAAGTTCCTTTCAAGCTGGCTTGCCCTGTAGCGTTCATATACTGCTCCCCTTTTGCTTTCTTTTATTTCTTTTTAATCTATGTCATGCTTCTCCTTATATTTTGTATATCATTTAATTGACATATTTTATATATTGCAGGCTTTATTTTACTCGGCTTTACGATGTTCTCGCGAGATGCTTATTGTCAATGATGCGTCCAAGAATTTGGTTGCAGCCGTCAATAATCGCCTTAGCGCATTGTCATTTCATATTAGAGAGTACTATTGGGTTGATATGCAGAAGCTCAATGAGATATACCGTTATAAGACTGAAGAATACTCTACAGATGCTATCAACAAGTTCAATATCTATCCAGATCAAATACCCTCTTGGCTAGTAGACTGGATTCCTGAAACTGGGGGCTATCTCATTGGCAACCTGCAACCTGCTCATATGGACTTTAGGTTCTTCACACTTGGTAATCTTTGGGCCATTGTTTCATCACTGGGTACTCCCAAACAGAATGAGGGTATTTTGAATTTGATCAATGACAAATGGGATGATCTCGTGGCACATATGCCTCTAAAGATATGTTATCCTACTCTAGAGTACGAGGAATGGCGTGTAATAACTGGCAGTGACCCTAAGAATACGTGAGTCTCTACAAGTTTTATATACTTTTGTTTTGCACATTCTTCTGCTGTTAGGACATGTAAATTATGCAATCAAATTTTTGTGGAATAATCACGCGCATAATTTTTCTGTCTGCAGACCATGGTCATATCACAATGGTGGATCCTGGCCAACACTTCTCTGGCAGGTATGATTCATAGTGGCTTAAATTATGAATTGTGTATTCATTACAACCTTTGGAAAAGTAACTAGATAGCAACCTGAATTGGATCAACTAATTACAATCAGACTTTGTTGATGGGTCAAATACTCAAATTTTACCTTTGTCATTACGAATCAGTTCAGTTAATTAATGGGCTTTGGTTATGAAAGAATGATGAAGAATCAGTGTTCTGAGTCTTCTGCTGTGCACTCAATTTTTCATTGTTACTTATTGTTTCAGTTTACACTAGCTTGTATTAAGATGAAGAAGCCAGAGCTAGCAAGAAAGGCTGTTGCTTTGGCTGAGAAGAGGCTTTCAGCAGATCAGTGGCCTGAATATTATGATACACGATATGGAAGGTTTATAGGGAAACAGTCTAGACTTTATCAGACGTGGACGATTGCCGGATTTCTGACCTCAAAGCTGTTATTGGAAAATCCGGATATGGCATCCATGCTGTTTTGGGAGGAGGATTACGAGCTCCTCGAGAATTGTGTTTGTGCACTTAACAAACCTGGCCGTAAGAAGTGTTCACGCTTTGCTGCCAAATCTCAGGTTGTGGTCTAATAGAAATCCCAATTTTGAAGGCTTAATTTAATGCCTTCTCTAATTTTACTTTCGTAATGCCTAGTGGAGGCAAATAATAAAAGAAAAGAGAAGACTTGCAAAAAAATGAAAAGAAAAAAGGAGGGTACTTCCCCTATTAGTTTGTTAGAGGTTAGTACTATGTAATTTCTAACAGCCTATACGTTCACATGTAAAGTATGTATTTGACTGATGTTGCTTATATTGATTGCATGCTGGCAGATCTGATGGGAGTTAATTTAGTTTCTATAGATGTTGTATTGGATTTCAAAAATATACAAGGGACAATATTGTTTCCTTCAAGTAATATCCTTTTATGGTGGTGTCAAAGATTAGTGCACTTGTATTGCCAGGAGTTATATTTATTTGGTGATATGGCATATTTCTTCTTGAGTGAGGTAGAAACAAATGGATAAAGCACAATCCTGTCCCTGGTTTGTTTCTCAAAACCTTTTCAAATAGGGTTTGCCTTTTGAATAAAGAGTTAAAGCTAGAAAAGCCTTTGATTATGGCACAATTTTACTGAGCTCAAGGATATGATTTTTACACCGATAACAAAATAACAGAAGAAGCCAACTACTACCGAAAACCAGGGCTGTGATTATAACCAAAATTGCCCTTTTCTTCATCTTGAGCTTACTAGAGACATTTTACCCTAATCTCTAATTTCCATCTTCTTCTGGATTGGATTTGAATAGGTTAAGACGACTATCTCCAAGTCGTAGAGAATATGAAGCTTTCTTG
The DNA here is from genome assembly GCA_020205605.1 of Panax ginseng. NCBI lineage: Eukaryota > Viridiplantae > Streptophyta > Magnoliopsida > Apiales > Araliaceae > Panax > Panax ginseng. Next base: position 9,483,699 of record CM035127.1, read on the forward strand.
TATTCAGCCCAAGTAAATGCTCTGTAGATAGACGGCCTTTCCGGTGTGACCAACTCCAGTGGAGTAGTAATCCTTTCATGGAGCGGCGGAGCGCAAAAATAAGCGATTGACATTCTAGCCTGATTTGAGTTAGCCATTGCCCTATGCCTCACACTCACAAACCTTCCATTTGTCATAGCCTTCAAAAATGCACAAACATGTCAGTATTATTAGATATCAATCACGGGTTATGCTTCTAGTTCTGTTTGGATGGGAAGAAAATTAAAGATCCCAACAATGATTTAACCCCATGCTCAGTTCACAGGCCCTCAGTGTGCTGTGCAGTGAAGTGCAGTGCAGTCAACTCCTAAATAATATTTAGTACAGTACAAGACTCCTCATTGGATGGGAACTGATATGTGGAGCCCAAACAGGGCAGGGCAGAACTGATGAGTTTCATCACATCAACCCCTTGGGTCTGAAAATCTGTAGTGATTCCCCAATTCGTTTCAGTTCAGTTTTTCTGTTTCTGTCAGTCATACTGATTTTCATGAGAAAACTATATATATATATATGTATACCTGTAACACGTCACCCACATTAACACAGAAGGCAGTGGGGTTGGGGGTGACGGGGACCCACACGCCATCCTCGAGGGAGATTTGGAGGCCAGCCACACCGTTGGATCTGAGGATGGTCAAGATCTGAGGGTCAGAATGCTCCCCAAACCCAATCCTGTTGGTGGTGCTGGTGGAGGTCTGATGATGATGAAAGGAGGAAGCGGGTGACGTGTCACGAGTGAGAGGTGGATAGTGATTGAGCCTGAGGAGTGAGTCACTATCAACGTCCCTGATTAGCCTGCTGAAAACTGAGGTGTCAGGGACCCCCAATCCTTCTGCCATTAATTCCAATATCTCACATGCTACTCCCCTAACTGCTTCCACATAACCATTCACTGCGCATCTGTTACATATACAAATACTCAGTTGCTGGGTATTAATTTACTATTGTATCTGCTTCAAAATTAAACACACATTCTTATATATAATAATTTTATTTTTAAACTTAACAGCCACATAAATTTCATCATGTCCTTACTTTTTATAAAATATTATAATATCATCAGTATTATATATCTAGCTAAAAATAATTAAAGATAAATTTGAAAAATTAATTTTTTTCCTATAAATTATTTATAATTACTTATTTTATATATATATATATATATATATATATATATATATATATATCTGATTTTGGAGGCAAAGGAGTACTTAAGAACCTAGAACTCCAATATTTTATTAATTTCATAAAGAATCTTCTTATATACCGCGGGATAAATGTGTTTTGCTTCATCTGGTAAAAAAAGTCACCCTCTCTTTCTCTATATCTGGGAGGTTTAAACTTTCTTTCCCCTCTTTCTGATCATTTGATTTGATTAGAGCTTGCTGATCGATGTGCCTTTCTGACTCGTCAATTTGATTCTATATCTTTAACTATTGTTTACTATCTAGTATACCCTACATATATATAATATATATATATATATAAAAAGATCAAGTAGAATTTTAAATAAAGAATCGCTTTTAAATAATAGAATTTTTATCAAAACGACGTAGTTTTGATAAAGACGCAGTGTATTTTTTTTGTAAATACGCTGAGTAGCATGGTATTTACAAAAATGCCATCTTTGCCTTATCAAAACTACGTCATTGCTTTCTGATAAAATTATATTATTTAATGATTCTACTATTTAAAATTTTACTTCTTCCTTTCTGTCTATATATATATATATATAGAATCAGATCTAGTCCCTTCATTCATTTCCTTGTGAGTTGTGAATTATCACATGGTGTACGATATTTATATGTTATTGAAATGAATGATGGTTATGGTACATCATTTTGTACCAGAAACCCAACCCACCCTATTGGAGAAAACAGGACCCCATGTGTGAGGGTGACCCTAGCTATTTTTAAATGGTCCATGCAAGAACATATGCGTATGTGTATATATGTAGCACCCTGGACTTGTATATATACCCCCATCCCATATATAATGATTGAACAGAATTTATGGTTGGAATTAAACTGATCATATTTTTAGACGAATCTCTCTCACATGAGATGGAACCTGATCATTATTCATGTGAGAAAAATTATATGAAAATATCATTTTCTTTTCTGACTTTATCTTCTTCTGTCAATAATGTTGAAATGGAATTAATTAGACCACTACTACAATTATCATCATATTAATTATAGGGAATGAGATGGAATTGACCACTACAATAATGATATTTAAGAACAAATATTAAAAAAATACGTGGTTGTAGTTGTTTAAGATTTAATAAGAAAATCTTTCTCTTCCTAATTTGGACATAAAGGCTCCTTTAATGTTTATGGTCTCTTAAATTCCCTTGTAAAAGAAATCTAGAAATAAAAAATAGAAATGGAAAACACATGGTTTATTTATATATGTTCCAATAGAAATTAAAAAGGAACACATGCTTTATTTAACTTTCTATGGATATAAATGCATTGGGTTTTCTTTTCTTGTCTTGTCTTTTCTAATTACATCTAAAAATACTTCATTAATCTCAAATTAAGGTACCCTTGAAAAAAATGTTGGAGCCGACGTAACAGAACCACCATATGAGGGCTAAACATTGGCATCCAGTTGTAGTCCCTGAATTTGAGACAGGTATACTACAGCTAGCATGATCAATGCATTATATATATATATATATATATATATATATATATATATATATATATATATATATATATTCCGCTTCTTCGTGAACCCAAGAAATGACCCAAGAATCTAACCGAATATATCGATAATTTTTTCTCATTTGAAAGTCGATATTTATATTATAAATGACGGAAAAAAATATCGTCGTTATAATTGCTCATTGTAATTCGCTCTCGCTAAAAAGAATCGGGCTATATATATATATATTGTTGTAGAGCCAACGGAACCTAGAATCTCACTATGTGAAATAATTTTAAAATTCAGTAGCTAGAGAGTAGAGACCCTTGTATCACAAGGAAAAATAATCTGGAATCAAAAAAATAATTTTTTTATTCATCAAAAGTTGTCTTACGTACAATCATATTAAACTCCATTTTATAACAAAGGGTTGATTACCATTTTTTTTAAAAGGGGTCAAATAAAAATTAGTGACATAATCAAATCATGTCTAATATCTTCCTAATTAATTAGAAATTAGCTTAAATTAATGCTAAAAATATTGTAGCAACTAAAAATCAAAATATTACAATTAAATAGAATATAAATTATAGTATAATATCTTCTTCCATCACAAACTCATACCGTGTTTCTTACTGTTTTAATCTAAACCTATTCCTAGGCTTTCTCGACAATATCAAGGACTGAAACAGTTCTTGTGGCACTTTATGTGAGAGAGAGAGAGTACGTACCAACTGATTAACTGATGGACACTCGGTGACATCAAACATATACAGCAAATCCTTCAGTTGCACCAAACTTGGTACATATAATATATAAAACGCGCAGAAATAGCTCATTTCTCATGCAACCCCTATATATTTAGTTAATAAGTATATGATAAATCATGTGTTAGAGCGAAAATCTTTTTTATTATTTATTTAAAAATGTGTTAAGACCAATTAATATAAACGTATTATTATCAATATTATTGTGTGAGTGTCTCAACACAACACGTGAGTCGGTAAGCCTGATTCAGTGATTCATATTAGATCATCGGGTTAAGATCTGGGGTAACGACTCACGAACCTTCACCCACTTGGCCAAATGCTTAATTAGGTTTTTCATTTTTACTGGTAATATATATATATATATATATATATATATATATATATATATATATATATATATATATATATATATATATATATATATATATATATATATATTACCAGCAAGTCGATCTACTAAACACAAACAAGAATACCATATTTTGCCTTACTTTTAACTCAACATAAACCTACCTTATGCATGTATAAAAACATATAGTAGTATGTATTAAGACTCAAATGAAAGCATGGAAATTAATGTTATACAGAATTAAGGATTACCTGAACTTTTTTGGGTCAGTAGTGGAAATAGTTTTGGACCTCTTAGAAATAGAAATAGGATTAGTGTTTATAAGAAGATACTCAACCTCTCCAATATCTCCATTAAACCCTATGTTCTTGCTCCCATAACCATATGGGTTTGCAGGCCCAGCTTGCTGTTTTTCTGGTGCTGGCTTCCCAAAAAACGCCAAGCTTTCATCTTCCATTTTGCTTATAATATCAACACCCACACCATGATTAATCACCTTGAAAAATCCAAACTCTTCACAAGCCTTTACAATTAACTTGGATACCTCTGATCTTTTGCCCAAAAGGCTGATTACCGGGAGCTCCTGTTCTCGGATTTTTTCAGTCCGAATTGGTTTTGCGCTAGCCAACACCATTTAATACAACAATATAATTAACAAGAAATAGAAGAAGAAGAAGAAGAAGAGTAATTGAAAGAGATGGTGATAATGGGATCGATAATGACTTGCTTATATAACTTGAGAGGAGAGAGACTATCTACTAATAAATTGATATTTTTACATGTTAAAATTATATTTTTACATGCGGTTCTTTTGTATAATTAAATAAACAAGAGGAATTCGTATACTTTTGAGTGAAGTACAACTAGCAAATTTATGTCACAAAACAAAAGTTCTCATCTGGCCAAAATTTTGAAAATATATTTTTATTTAGTCTAACCTTATTTTCATATTTTTCCTTGACCAAAAAGTTTTTCTTTATTAGTTAATTACGATTATATATAATCACCGCTCTTGACTTAATTTATTATTATATCTCTGACTTTTCTACTAACCCATAAAAGGAGTAGGTTAGCATTTGTGCTTAAAGATGTATTTACAAAAAAAAATTTAACAAATTTGCATATTATAATTTTTTTGATAAAGCAACAAAAATAAAATGAGAAAAATTGGCATCATAAAAGTGCATGTTAAGTTTTTCAGTATTATACTTTTTGTTAAATTATTAATTATTTTATCCTCGTTTATAATAATATTGTTAATTAGGAAATTTTAGACTTTTTAATAAAATTATTTTTAAAAACAATTAATACCCTAGGCCAATTTTAAGGTGATTAACAAAACCCTATATTATATACGTATTAATTAATCACATAATACATTTTTATCTGTCACGCGGTAAGATACTTTTCCTCAAGGTTTTCAAATCCGGACCGGACCGCCGGTTAAATCGGAAAAAATCGGACCCGGTTCACCTAACGGTCCGGTTTGGACAACTAAACCACTTCTGCTCAAAAACCGTTCAAAATCGGTGAACCGGCGGTTGAACTGGTTGACCCAGTGAACCAGTGACCGGTTCATGGGTTTGACCGGTTCTCTCCTTAAAGATTAAAAAAAAAAATTACGGATTTTATTTTATTTTAGTATTTTAGTTGACTTTGTTTGGTATTTTACATATTTTTGCATTCATTTAATCAAACACTTGAACTTGTGGTTGAATTTTAGAATTTGAATGTATCTTAGAGATGTTTAGTTTTTTTTTGTAGATAAATTGATTAATTTTACATATTTACTAAATATTATATACAATATATAATAATAATTAATATAATTATTTATTTATTATTTATTACATATTAATGACGTCATTAGGTTAATAACGGTCCGACCACTGATTGGACCAGTTACCCATCCATTCAGTAATTTTTCCGATTCGATGACCGGTCCGAGTTTAAAAACCTTGTTTTTCCTGCAAGAAACCATATCCGCCCTGTCAGTAAAAGCTATACATGACCTTTGAATTCAGTTTATTTATTCTTTTTTTACAGTTGATTTTTTATATTGTTGGTCTTGTCAAAGATAAGGCAAAAAGATAACTATGAACGTTACAACTTGCCTAATTAAATATTGCGACTTATAATTATTTTGTTGCGGGAGAGTATTATTTTTAAATGTATTTTTAATATTTTTATATAATTTTTTTTATATGAAGATAAAATTTACTGTTTACTCATGTAAAAGAGACATATATAAAGTATCATATAAAAATATCAAAAATACATATAAAAATATCAAATCCCTTTTGTTAGCAGTTACAACTTGCTTTGTTAATAGTTAAAGGATTTTTAGTTAGCCAAATTAAATTAAATTAAATCAATCAAAATTAGTGGGAAAATTAGTTGGTGATGGTGAATGTAGAATAGATTTTTTTTAAGCACCACATTTTGAGAAGTACAATATAATTAATAATCAAGTACATATTACTAACTCATCAAAACTCACTTGATAAAGAAATAAATAAACTCACAATTAAACCAAATAAATCTCAGATAAATTATTATAATATTAAGAACAAATCAAGTCTTACTATAATTAATGGAAAAAATTAAATAAACTCACAAAACAAATAAATCTTGGATAAAAGATGAAGTAAACGCACGTAAGTGAAAACCGAATATGAGACCTAAGAATCATAATACCTTCGTCTCAGCCACTAGGCTCCTCGATCTAAGTGAGCTTAAGTTATCTAATTAGGTTCTTCAATCTCTTTCATACGGTCTCATTCATTTAATTAATTAATACTACTTAAATTTATTTTAGAAAGTTTAATAATCAAGTACATTGTCACTATTATTACAATATCAATAAACAATAAAACCTCATATATATATATATATATATATATAGAGAGAGAGAGAGAGAGGGAGGAAACAAATCAACACACAAGCCTCACATAGTGAAAAAACAAACTTTTATAAAGAAAAAATATATATAAACTCACCTAAATAAGAAAAAAAAATAAAAGAGGATTGAACCTGTGACCTAAAAATTGTTCTTTTCGGTTGTTTCTCTAAGGAACAAATTAAGGGGACATATTAAAAGGATACCTACTTTTGAATAGTGCTTGACCCCGCAGAAATCCACAATAAAAGGTCAAAATGCAAAAATAGTACTCCAGTAAATAAAAAAATAACAATCTGAAACTGAATGCAAGATCGATTTTGGTTCTAATTAAAAATGTTACAAATGCTATATATTCTCATAAAAAAAGCCTTAACATAGAAACTACTATCCTCTAATTATTTTTGCAGCCAATATTATGTTATGCAGTTTGTTTGGATGAGATGTTACTCCCTCCTTTTCATTAATTATATAAATCGTTTTTAACATAATTACACATATTAAGAAATTTTATTAATTTTAATGTTAATTAAAATTAGTTTGAAGTTTTATTACTACTCATGTACTAATTAATTACTCTTTTCGCTCTCTCAATTACTCTAAATTTTTAAGAGCAAAATAGAAAATGATTAAATTTGTTTCTTAGATATATGTAAAGTATCTTATATTATAGAGAAAAAAATCGTTCTAAAACGACTTATATAGTGAAAAAGATGGTGTATTTGGTTAAGTAAATTAGTAGACTATCAAATGAAGCATTAACTGAACAAGTTGATTAATTAATTAAATAATCTTTTATGCAAAATTCTGGTGTTGACAATATAATTTTAGTGTGGATGTTGAAATCTTAAAGAGTATAGGGGCAGCCAAACCTGTAATCTCCTCTTCAAAACATCTAGATATACTTTTGACATAGTAGTAGTATTATGTCATGCACTTGGTTTGGATAAGATGTTCATCCTTCCTTTCTATTATCTATTATATAAGTTATTTAAAACATAATCACACCTATTAAAAAATTTAATTAATTTTAATATGATATAATTAATATTAATTTAAAATTTTATTACTAGTTATGTACTAATTAATTACACTTTCTTCTCTTTCTTAAGTACTTTATTTTTTTTTAGGAACAAATTAAAAATGATTAATTTTTCTTTTAAATATATGTAAAACGTCTTATATTATAAAAAAATTTTTAAAACGACTTATATAATAAAAATAAAAGAATATTTAGTTAAGTAAATTAGTAGTCCATCAAATGAAACAATAATTGAACAAGTTGATTAATTAAATCTTTTATGCAAATTTCTGGTGTTGACAATTTTAGTGAGGATGTTGAAATTTTAAAATATCTAGATATACTTTTGACATGTTACTATGTTAGTAGTACAGTAAATGGTTTGTTGACTAGTCTTGCATTAGGCTTTGCATTCCCATGCACTTCACTGTCTACACCCTCTACGTTTGGTTTATGATAAAGCCGCCTGGTTGAGAAGTCTTTTCTTTTTTGATAAGTCTAGGGGACATTTTTTAGTGATATTTTTAGTGATATTTTTTATTTTATTTTATTTTTTGGTTTTTTTTGTAATATTTTTCAAAAAATGTATAATATTTATTTTAACTTAAATTTTTGTAAAAAATAGTGTTTTAGGTGTAATTTGGATACATACAAGAAATAGGATTATACAGACTGTACAGACTCTGTTTCTTGTATGTATCCAAATTATACCTGAAACATAATTTTTTATAAAAATTTCAATTGAAAAAAATACTATACATTTTTTTAGAGGTACTACTAAAAAAAACCAAAAAAAAATGTCGATACAATGTTGCCATTGAAGGACTCTTTCTTTTTCTCTCTCCATATATATGGGACCGCAGTATATTCTCATACTCTCCAACTTCGTTAATTTCGACTTTTTAAAATTAATTTATGAACTTTTAAAATTTAAAATTAATATAATTCTATTCAAATTTTAAAAAATATACAGATAATAATTAGTAATATTTTATAGTTAGTTTAGAATTATTATATTTGTTTGTATTAATAATAAAAAACTTCATATCTATTTAATGTTAAGATTTCACGAATTGACTCATAAAAATCAAAATATATCTCTATTTTAGGGAATTGCTTTCAAAGTAATAATTATGTTATTGAAACAATAAGTATCATTGAAAATTTAAAACTTTAGTATTAATATAAATGTAAAAATATGAATCTTACAAAAATTTCAAACCTTGAGGGGGGGCGTGGCCCCCTCCAACCTACATGTAACTTCGTCCCTGAAAATATCGCTAGATACATATTTGTTATAACTATCATAAAGATTAGTCTTTTTATAAAAAAAATTATATTTTTATAAAATTTTATTCACATGAATGTGAGTCTTATTTAGGTAAAGAAGCTTATAAAATATTTATATCCCGAAAATAATTAGCTGTTAGTATATATTTCCAATATCCAGATATATATATATATATATATATATATATATATATATATATATATATATCAATTCATCCAGCTAGTTGGTCCCTTAAATTAATATTATCAGAAAGATGCATATATAGAGGCCCTTTCTAAGGAATCAGCTGGGTAGACATATATGGGCAATGGTGGTCCAGTGGTGAATATAACACATGGATCATGATTCTCCTGAAGTAGAGAAAAAAAGAGAGATTCTCAAAATTTATGTTATAATTATTAATGTCCGTGTGTAACTAACTGCTGCATGCTCTTTATTAGTTTGATGACCAATTCTTTTCTTATCATCATATATATATATATATATATATATATATATATATATATATATATATATATATATATATATATAGTTGTTGAGCAGTCTAAATCATTTTTCAAAATATTAATTAGCTAGGCTCCGGCTCCGGTCCCAGTCCCAGTCCCCTCCTCAAAGTGTTTTGGGACATTTGGGATGTTGTATATACATGTATGATGAGCAATAAGCTATGTGATCGACAAGAGACGTACAAATGATAAAGAAAAGGCATCACTTTGCCCAAAAAGCTTTGCATGAAAAATGGGTAAAGGAGAGGGTCCTCGAGGCGAGGCTCCGTATATATTTAACACTTGTTATTCAAATATACTTGAGACATGACAATGGGAATCTGCCCTGCCTTGCATTTCCTTCCCTTTCATCACACGCTTTGACTAAAAGAATTTAGGGTTCACATGTGTTTTGTAAATTTATCAACTTTTTCCTCTAATTATAAGGTAAGGTTAGGTTGGTTAAAGGCAAGCAAATCAAATGTTGTCTTTTCATGTCTTAAAGTGAATCAAGTCTATGTAGCCCTACCCCTACCCCTAGCCCTAGAGGTAAAGCTAGTTTTTCCACTAAAATTAATGACCAAACCCCCTTTTTTTTTGTAGTTAAGTTGCTACGGATCCATCAATTAGCATGCGCAAATGTCATATCAACTTAATTATTATGATGCTTACTTATCGATTTATAGTGTTATTCTTGTAGCATGCCAGTTTTCATGTCCCCCCACAGCCACAGATCAGCCCGACCCCTACCTCATGCCTAATGCTACGAATTTGGAAGGAATTAAAATTCTTCCGTTTGGAACTTTCAAAGGTTAAATGCCTCTAATTATTTTATTTATTTACTTTTATAGGAAATGCCACTAATTATTGGTTCTAATTAAAGCAGTTTGGTTGTGTCAAAAGAAAATTTTTCATGATTAAAATGGTAATTACCGCGAGTAGCTCTTCAATTTAATTATTAAACAGGTGATGTTTTTCTACCCACCACCCCAAATTCTAGTTTCATATCAAGTGTACGTGCAAATATTGATTATCGTAGGTGTATCTACAATAATTAATTGGATGTCCCACACACACACACACACATATATATAGACGGTCTTTTCCTCAAACGAACCTTAAACAACGAATTAAAAATAAATTGAATATAACGATGATTTTTTCCGTCGTTATAGCATATAAAACTGACTATATTTATAGTTATGGCGACGGTCGAATTATTGTTATAACTCAAAAAATCATTGTTATAATCAATTCACTTTTAATTTCATTGTTTAAAATTATTGAATATATATATATATATATATATATATATATATATATATATATATATATATATATATATATATATACACACGCACGTAATTTATCAATAAATTAATGAATGATAACCTTGTCCCAAGGTTACTTTAGATTTAAAAACATTCACGGTGACAAACGAATTAAAGTTGCATTTTAATTGAACCTAAGGCGGACCACCGGTGAACTACTCCGGAGTAATCAATTCTGGAGTGTGTTTCTTTATTGAGAAAGTATTTGAACATCCTATAAAACAGAATCTTTCTATATTTGACATTTTATTTTAGCTGATGTGGGCCTAAAAGTTTGGCTCCAACTGGACATTTCAATTCTTATACACTTATACTACATCAAACCCAGCACTATTTTAGATTTTAAGTGGAAATTTACCTTTAATAGAACAATAGGACCTTGCTGGACTTTTTTATTTTATTTTTTTTAAAAAAAACAACTAAAAAAAAGTTTAATATTTTATGGAACTGAAATTTTTCCATAATACAATATTTTGGGCTTTATTTGGATACCTATACAAAAAAAATGTATGTACAATCTGCACAGACTGTACAGACATGTTTTATTATATGTATCTAAATCACACCCAAAACACTGTATAATGGAAAAATTCCAGTTCCATAAAATATTATATTTTTTTTAGTTGTTTTAAAAAAGAGCAAAAAAAAAAAACAAAAAAAAAATCCGCATTTTAGTATCTGATCCGAACCCTTTATATATATATATATATATATATATAAACTTTGCAATTACAAGTCGGTAACAATTTATGGCAACATACAGAGCATGATTCAAAGTTAAATTATAAATTGAGTCGTTATCACGCTCATTCAACTTCCTATAATCTTGTTTAAATAAAAAGGGAGAGGGAGAGAAACTTTGAAAATAAATGATAAATTTCTTAATCAGTGAGAAATATGGTTGGTATACACAAAGCCTGCCTGAGGGGTCTACGCCCTTCTCTCTAACTTCTTCTATTCCTATTTTAAATCGACAAGAAATAAAATAAAAACAGTTATTGCCAATTATTAGTAGACTGTAGAAAGTTCGAGTAGCAGGATGAAGACATTCTTCAAAAAATCATTTGTGAGCCCGTCTAAATGATTTCACAATTAAAGAATTTTCAAAAGTGGTATACTCTTTAAATAATGTTACACATTATTGGCTGCTTAAAATATTACTAGTATTAGACAAAGAATCCTAGTGGAGCCGCATGTGGAATTTTTATAAATAAAATAAAAATTTATAGATAATTACTGTTCTAATATTAAATCTTAAAAGAAAGGAACAATCTTAATAAGGATTTTGTCAACTATTTTTAGTAATTTCCTGTCCAGTATGTGGATATATTGTCGATAATTTTCAATAGCTTCTTGCTCATTAGGGCAAGTCATAATCTTTGTGACATGCACTAGATTAAATTTACAATTTTTATAATAACATTTTATAATGGCATGATATATAAACACAGGAAAAATAAAAATATATGTTGGTTATTAGGGTGGTTGGCAGTTGGAAGATATACTACTAAATTTTATGGATTACATCAACCTGACTACTAAATTAATTAAGCCAACCATGAAAGAGATGCTCCAAAACCCTACATACCAATAATTAGGTTAGCATCGTCAATTTGGGTGGAAAGTATTAATAATATAATCTTTACCAAATTATATATTATATATATATATATAGAGAGAGAGAGAGAGAGAGTTTAATAATATAATCATAAATTCAATATGACGGACATGGATTCTTGCTTAAAAAATAATTAGAGGTGCATATTTCTATTGTTAGTTCAAAATTAATTAATTAAATATTTATATTATTAGATCATAAAATATTATAAATTTTCTAATAATATATCATCTCTTATATTCTTAGTAGGTTCAATACTATTATGCGAATATTACTATATTTTTATTCAATGTTAAGGATAAAATAAAATAAATATATTCTACTTTTACAAATATCATTTAGATATCAAATAACATTTCCTCATTATATGTAGACTTCACTTGAACCGCATATAAGTGAATCTCCCTTGGACCTTAAAAGCTTCACTTGGATCATATTATAGGCTAGGGTACCTTATTGGGCTGACCCAGATTTATTTGAACCTAACAGCTAAATTGTCATATGGGCTTTGTCCTGGCTCTAGAGAAACTCAATCTCAGCTAACAAGGCCTCTACCCCAGAGGCCAGAACAAAACTATTCATCAATCGGGCTTTTGAGCTACCCAGCTTTGTAATGTTACTTGGCATTCAATTATAATTTTATAAAGGAAAAATATAAATAACTAGAATAAAAGAAAATAAATGCATTTTGCAAGTGAAAACTAGAAAGATTGCGGGCCTTCCACGAATGGATATTTCAAATTTATTTAAATTGAATATTCGACTCAAACACAATAAAACATCGGGCTTGTTTATTTATTTCGCATTCTTCGTATTGTACTTAAATTCCTTGGGCTTAAGCTATATTATCACATCTCTTTTTTTAGCCCAATAATTATTGGATCTGAATATACTTCTCACGTATCTCCATTGGTTCTTCAAGGAATAAAATATAGGAAAAATTACATATTATAGTACATTTATAAAAGTAATTACAAAAATCATACATTCATAAAATAATTATAAAAATATGACACTTCATCATATATATTTACAATACTAATATAATTAGGAGTCCTTAATTTAAGGGATTAATATTAATGGGCTGATATGGCAAAAGAGTATATTTTTTTTTAAATGCGTGATAACCGCCATCTATACAACAATTAGTTTCCATATTTCTGAAAGACTCCCTTCTCGTTCAGTCTCTCTCCGCCCAAACTACTTCTCTCTCTCCCTGCCTTTACTACTTCTCTCTCTCATCTCGAAGCCAATCGCCGTCTTCCTTCTCCGCTGCCGCCGCAACACCACTGTCTCTCAACTCTGACAGAAAATTGACGTTAATCCTCTCAAAGGAACTAGAGATTTCTTTCCAGACGAGATGCGCCTCCGCAGTTGGCTTTTTCACAACTTCAGAGAATTTTCACGAAGATTTGTACCAAATTTTGATTAGTTACGTTGTTGTTGTCTCGCATCCTTTTTGATTGTGTTTTCATACTTTGGTTTTTGTTGAATATCCATAACCATTTGACATTGTTTGTTAGTTCGGGTGAGTCTCAGTAATGTTTATTAGAACTTTTGTAAATGAGATTACATATTTGATTATATTACCGGTGATTTGACATTATTTGTTGGTCCGTATTTGCTACTTCTAAGTTGTATTCGATACATTGTTTGAAAAGGTGCGATTGGTAACCAAACATGCATAGAATGGTAACCATTGTATTTATTGGTAGTAACCAGATAGTTAAAAGTTTGTATCGTGACATAATTCATGTTAAATGTATACGTGTGAGAGTATATATGTGTATTGCCTAAAACTGGGTTGGATATACTGAGTTGTTTCATTTTTTGGTTATCATTATTAAAACATGTTATGGTTACTTTCATATAACTATTTGGTTACTTTTTTATTATGTTTTGATTCTCAAGTATCTTATGGTTTGGCTACTATTATTGTGCCTCAATGTGGGATTTTGGTTACTTTTATTTTTTATTACGGTTAATATGTAATTGTTTAGTATACATGGATTGCCTAAAACTGGGTTTCATTACATGATGTTTACATTTTGGTTACCATTAAAAAGCTGTCACAATTACTTATCATATAATTATGTAGTTCTTGTTTTATTATGTTACATTATAGTTCTTGTTATTAGTAACCAGAGATAATTCTGAGTTGTGATCGTAACAAACATCAAGTATTAAATGTACGTGTGAGAGTGTCTTATTTATCTAGTTGATGTATACTTATAAATTACATACTCATAAAAATTATCTCGAAATTATACAAATGTTGGTATTTAAATCGCATATAGAGGTAACCATTTTATTTTTGTGAGTAACCAAATTTACATAAAATTGGTTCAGAACAATATCCATCAGTTATTTTAGTTGAAATGTTAAGTTGGTATCCAAACCTACATATATAGTAACCATTTTTGTTTTTGTTAGTAACCAGATAATTATAAATTTGTATCAGGACTATTATAAAATGTTAAATGTATATGTTTTATTTATACCCTTTCATCATGATAGAATAAGAAACTCCAATTAAGAGTTCTCATTTATATATATGATGGTCACTTATAGATTTTATATTAAAATAAAAATAGTTCGATAGGTGCAGTTGGTATCCAAACCAGCATATAAGGGTAACCATTTTAGTGGTTGTTAGTAACCAAATAATTAAAAACTTATATTAGAACAGTTATCAAGTGCTTAATGTACATGTGAGGGTTCCCATTTATCTAGCTCATGGATACTTTTAAATTATATAGTTATAAAAGTTATTTGAAAATGGTCCAGTTGGTGGTTCAGTTGGTAACTAAATATGAATATAGAGGTAAACATTTTATTTTAGATGGGTAACCAAATTTACATAAAAATATTTCAGACCAGTTACCAATTGTTTAATGTATATGTTACTTTATATTGACAACTCAAGATAGAATCAAAAATCAAAATATTAATCAATAACAATTTTGGTTGCTGTACACCATCAAAAATATTACCAACCATGTGATTAATGGTTACTAACAGTAAACAATTATATATTTACACACTTTTTGTTTATGTTCCGTTGAAATAAAGCACAACTGGAATCATCTCCATTGTCTGACAACTGAATAAACATTGTAAAGTAACCAAATCAATATTAGACAGTAACCAAACTACATAATCTTAGTAACCAGAACATAAACCAAATTTTTACATGCAATTTTGAAGGCCTAAATAATGGAATTTCACCAAAAAAACCATGCAGTTCACAAGCAAAGCTGGTGACTTTTGATCGTTGGCCCGTTTCCAATGAAATTAGGCTCCGAAAACGCCAAAATCCGACACTCCAAACTTGAATGAAATTACCAAATTGCCACTGGATCAAATCTTTTCATAACTACAAAAAACATCAGTACACGTGTACATTAATATTATTCAGCAACCAAATAAACATTATACAATAACCAATTAAACAGTATACAGCAACCAATATATATAATCAAATTAAAAGAAACAATTATAAAATACAATAACATTATACAGTAACCAAATAAACACCTTACAGTATCTAAATACATATTAGATAAAGAACTAACCTTTTAGTATGTTTTTTAGTTATTCTTTGTTAGTTTATGGTCCGTAAAGTAACCAACTCAATGTTGAGATAAGAACTAAACTACATAATGTTAGTAATGAATAACAATTAACCTAGGTAATATTATACGCAATAACCATTATAATTTTACAAAGTAACCAAGTCAACATTATATACTAACCAATCCAGATTAGACAGTAACCAACAGTTGCTGGAAGCTAGGTAACCAATGTATTTAATAAGTAATCATTAATATAAAAAACACAAGTAGAATAAACTTTAAAATTATAAAACAAGCAAATAAACATTATACATCAACCAAATCAATAAAAAACAGTAACCAATTTATATGTATTTAGTAACCAGAATATAAAATATATTTTCAAATGCATTTTGCATTGTCAATCATTCAACTGTATAATACACAACAACATTGTCAATCAAATTTCAGATTATAAGCGATATTCCAATCGAATTTCAGGTATATCAGATGAAGCAACCTTTTAGTATGTTTTTGGTTACTGTTAGCTTATGGTCTGTAAAGTAACCAACTCAATGTTAGACGGTAACCAAACTACATAATGTTAGTAACCAGAACATGAACTGGGGTAATATTGTAAGACCCCGAATTTTATGAAATAAAAGTATTCAATTTTTCTTAAAATTACAATTCAGTAAATGGTTAAATTGATAAAAAGTTAAAGTTAAGGGTGATATATGAAATTATTTTAAAAATACGCAAGTGTTATAAAATATTCATTTGTTGTCGGGAATATTCGTTTGGGTCGTGGAATATTCTTTTCTGCATGGGATTATTCGTATGATGTGCCGCTGACCATTTGTGGGACCCCATAATGAATAATAACTGCTTGATGAAGAAAAAGACAAATTAAAGTTTTTATAAATAATGGCGTAGTAGTTCTTTATTAACATTGTTGGAATACCCGGTGGGTAAAGTAAAGTAATACACGTTGTTGCTTGGCGAGACACCAGTATTGCACCAATTATTAATTCTTACGTAAGAAGGCACTACTCAATAATTATTACAGATAATTACTGTTCAATATTTTATTTTGATTCAATAATTCTTTGCGTTGATATTTTATAATTGTCATTACTACACAATATTTTCATTAATTATCGGATCAATAATTTATATTATTTGAATAATATTATTAGATAGCATTATTGGCAATGTCTAGAAAAATTACATCTAAGGAGATGTTTGGTCACCTAATTGCTTGGCCATGAAGGAGAAATTCTTATTGATAGCCCTCTTTCCCAGGAACCTACACGGTTGTCGATAATGTGTTTCGTAATATTATTTGTGAATAATTAATTATTGATTTATATGATGAGAAAAATATTAATTTTATGAGGATATAGATGGAGAAAATTTTAATGTGACAATTGTTGAAAATTAATATTTTATCTTTTTCCGATTAAATAATTCATTTAAATATATTATTATATTTTTTAATAATATAATAATGGTGATATTTTTACAGTGAATGTGGGATATATGAGTATATGAGGAGGAGGTGTATTTTATTACCAAAATGTTTAAAACATGTTAAACATGTCGGTGGACCCCATTTCTTGATCGAAATTTGATTATAAACTTGTAAAATCGCTTCGTTTGTGGATTTCTGGTCAATTTTGTTTGGAATTTGGAAAAACTTTCTTCTTCGCAAAGTTGTAAAAAATTGAATTTCCTATAAAAACACGCGAGATTCAAATTTTCGGACAAAAGGGCTATTTATTATAAATTATTGAAGTTCCGAAACTCCGAAATAATTGATTTTTGAAAGTTTAAAATAATTTAAATAACAAAAACGTTTTTTACATTTTGTTTCCCTAATTTAACATGTGTTAGGGGCTGAGTTCTGATGTTGAGAGCATACGTATGAAGTCTTGGAAAAAAATATATAATATTATTATTTTAATAAATTTTACGGTTTTGGTGTTCTAAGCGATTTCCTATAAATAGGGTGCTTAGGGTTATAATTGAAAATCACACCGAAATCAAGTTTTCTCTCTATATTATCGAGCGTATTCTTGTGAGTATTTTGAGTATACTTTTAGTATTGCTATACGGTGCAAGTTCGTTTCGGTGTTATTCCGAATCGTAATCTTTGCTTTTTTGAGGTAAGGGATAATAAGGGATTTTAAGGGTTATTATTTCAAAATTCTTCTGAACCTTCAAAAATTCTGTAAAAATTTGAAATGATAATTTGATGAGTTTTGTTGATTGTGTCCAAAAATGGCGATTTTTGGATGTATAGATTAAGAGTTATGAATTTTATGAGGAAAAAACTATTTTAAAAGTAATCGCTTATAACTCCTTGTGGTTAACTCCAAAATTGATGAAATTTTTATTGGGAGTACATCTATATAATATCAGTATACCCTGTGAATTTCGGAATTTTTGGATAAAATTTCAATTTATGATAAATGTTTAAATATTCGATGGTTTTGGCCATGTGAAAAATAGTAAATGACTTTTAAAAATTCTGAGAAAAATATATGTTCAATATAGGACTATGTTCTGCTAAATTCCAGAAAAGAAATATTTTTGGAACTGATTTGTTATTTTTCATGAAAATAGACTAGTTATGAGTAAATGAATTAAATATGTTATGTGAGGTAAGAAAATTAGAAAATAGGATTTTATGGCTTGAGAATCCTACATGAGGTATATGCATATTTTTTATGAGGATTTTGGTTATTGGTGATGAAATCTTAAGAGTTTGGCATTTTAGAATGATTAAATGCATTATTTAGTAAAGTGTAAACAATTAAAATAAATTGTTTATAAGCTTAAAAAATATTATTCTTTCAATATCATTATACCGAAATATTGGTATGAATTTTATTGTGGAATTTCTATCTTTTTGAGTCGGGTTTACTATTCATGAGATACTATTCACGATTACTTATTCACGAAATTCTTATTCATGAGTTCTTATTCATGACAAAATTAGTTTGTTTTTTTTTAACCAAATTATAGTCGATTTATGAATATTACTCTTGAGATTAAATCTATATATTGATTATATTGTTTTTATATAACATTCTTATAACCTTAATGATGATATTTCTCTTTGACTTGAGTGTAAAGATGGATAGATTATTGGTATGATCGTGACTATAGTTCTCTTTGGCGATGGTGCAAAGTTAAATTGTTGATCGGTATGATCATGACCTTTGAATTTATAATTGAATATCTTGACTTAAGTGCAAAAGGTGAATTGATCAACATATATGGTTATAATTATGGTTTATATAAATTCTGAAATGATTATGTATTTCTTTGAGATATGAATATCTTTGGTCCAGTAGTGCAAAGATGACTTGTTGATGAATATCTTTGCTTTGTAGTGCAAAGATGAATTGTTGATGAATATCTTTGGGTCGTAGTCTGAAGATGACCAGTAGTTCAATATATTTGGCCTTGTGTGCAAAAGATGAATCTGTTGATGAATATCTTTAGCACATGTAGTGCAAAATGAACTGATGATGAATATATTTGGCCCATACTTGCAAAGATGAATTTATTAGTATGATTATGAATAGGAGCTGTGATTTGGTATAACTATGATCTTTGATATTTCAGGTAAAGACAAGTGATGAAAATTATCTTCGTCTGAATGAGAAAAGGAATTTAGAACAACAATTACGATTATGAGTTATACATGTGATTGTGGGCGAGGAATTGTTGATTGATGTTACTGAGGATAAAACATTGTTGGTGGACTTTTAACATGGAGAAGATAATAGACTTTATAGTCTATTTGACTCTTCTAATGGAGTGCTCGTTCATTGCTGAACTATGGTTGAAATTTTTTATCATCTACCATATGTTCTAAATCTTTGATTTATTATTGATGAAGGCTATTGATAATTTAATTATCTTTAGTCATGATATTTTTTTTGAAGCTAGTTGTCTTTACCCTTTTGCTTCACTATTCCTTTCGGGTAATAAAAGTGTAAATTTTGGTCGAGCGGGGAATAACAAGGAATAGAATCGGTGGTCTATAGATGTTGAGGGTGAAGTGAATTTAACTTGGAAGGGTGTTTTGCCACTATCATACAAGATGTCTAATGACATACAACCTCGTGTCATCATAAGATGTGGTTGTCTTTCATCCACTTCTTTGAGTATCTCTACAAAGACTATTTATATGATCTTGGAGTCTATTTGAAATATAACCCTCAATTAGAGACAGTTGTGACGACCCCAAAATAGGTCCATTCCACCCAACCCATTCTGAGTCGCCAAATACATGGTACAGAAATAACTACAAATACAAATGTCGTGTGAAATACGACAATACATACTGTGAGTTTAAATACAGATATTGCCGTCTAGACAATATTCACACGCAAATAAATCCCCATCATAATTATTGATACATTATTTTACAAAAATGGTGAGGACTACTAAACAACTCTCTCTAGAACCTTCATTCCATACCCTGACTCGATCCTGCTATGTTCTCACCTCCTGAGAAAAAAATGGAACAAGGAAAAGGGTGAGCTCAACTAGCCCAGTAAAGAATATTATGACTAAGATAATATACAACAAATTATCATTAGTCTTCAACAGAAAAAATCTAATAGAATACAATAGATAACAAGTTTTAGATCAACAAATGCAATGAAACAACAATCCATTAGAAGAGTCACGTGAAAAAGAATTCTACTTGCCTTCTAAGGTTTAAAAGTCCATCATCAATATTTTATCCTTGTAACAACAATCAATATTCATCTTTGCACTACAAAGCCAAAGATATTCATTTAAATCACCAGATTGGTCATGTTCATCTCTCAACACTGCTCATCTTTTGCACTACGGGCCAAAGATATTCATCAAGTATCACCATTAAGGATCGAGGATGATGAAAAACATTTTAAAGAAACGAATCCAATGATATAGAAGGACAAATATTAGGGATTCGCATAATAGTTTATCCAAGATCAATAATACTTCATAATAAACGATTTTGAAGCAGAACTCAAAAATAACGATCAAAACATGGATACAATCAAAGATAGTAGCCAAAATAGACATCTTGGACAAAAAGGAAAATTTTCATTTTTAATTGAATAGTCTTAGTATTAAGTGAATAGTGAGTGCCAGATATCGTGAATAAAGGTCGATATCGTGAATAAGTAACTCCAACACAAAAGATAGAAATTTCACAAAAACATCTTCACGCTTACGTGAATAAGATTTCGTGAATAAGAACTCGTGAATAGTAACTCGTGAATAAGAATCATGAATAAGTAACCCCGACATGAAAAAGTTCCAAATTTGATAAAAAGTTCAACAAAGATTTTGGCATAATGATATTGAAGAAAATAATATCATTTATGAAGAAATAACATCCTTTACCTCAAAATAACCGTATTTCCGACCGAATTTCGATATAGTCTTGTGAAACTCGCATCAGATATAGCAACACTCAAAGTATACTCACAAGAATACGCTCAATAATATAGAGAGAGAAAGAGAGAAAATTTAGTTTCTTGTGTGATTTTCAATTCTAACTTAGCCCTCTATTTATAGGAAAATGTTAGAACGCCAAAGGAGACTAAATAAATATAATAATAATATTCTTATTTTCTTCCTACGCAACCTAAGTTGCCAACAAAGACCAACCACCCCAAAAATCGGCAGTTTCACATGTTGTATCCACCAACCAAAAAGTGGGTCCCCCCATAAATTTAATAAAAATCATTTTATTTTTTGAAACTTCAACAATTCGTATAAAATAACTCGATTATCAGAAAAATTCAAAACTCGCGGCTTTCCATGGGAAATTCCATTCTCTACAACTTTGCAGAAGAATGTTTTTCTAAATTCCAAACAGAAATGGACCAAAATCCATAAACGGACGATTTTACAGTCTATAATCAATTTTCGATCAAGAATTGTGTCCACCGACACACAAAACATGTGTTAAACATTTAATGCCACAAAATACTCTACCTCCTCATATACTCATATATCCCACATTCATTATAAAAATATCACCGTTAATATATTATTAAAATAATATATTTAAATAAATTATTTTATCGTAAAAGATAAAATATTAATTTTCAACAATTGTCACATTAAAAATTTTCTCCATCTATATCCACATAATATAAATATTTTCTTTATCATAATAATCAATAATTAATTATTTAAAAATAATATTGCAGAATCACAAGATCTTGACAACCCGTGCCGCTCCCGGAAGAGGGCTTTCCAATAAGGATTTCTCCTTACTTGGCGCAATTAGGTGACCAAACCTCTCCTTGAAGCGAACTTTCTAGACATTGCCAATAATGTTATCGATAATATTATTCAAATAATATGAATTATTGCTTCGATAATGAAAAATATCGATAATGACAATTATTGAAACAACAACAATATAAAATATCAACGCAACAATTATTGAATCAATAAAATAAAATCTTTGAATAGTAATTATCATAACCATTATTGAGTAAATACTTTCTTATGTATAATAATCAATAATTCAACAATACTTGTCTAATATCTTGTGTCTATCTTGCATGCAACCAATGCGTATTCTTGTATTTTATCCACCGTAATCCAACGAAGTGTTAATCAGAATAACTACGTCGTTATTTATAAAAACACATACTTGTCGCTTTTTCTCATCCGATGATTATTACATTATGGGGCCCACAAATGATCTGCTACCGTCGTCAATGCGGAGATTCCCGAAAAAAAGAATATTCCACGACCAAAACGAATATTCCCAAATAATAATGAATATTTTATAACCACTTGCATATTTTGTAAACTTTGCACATTTCACCCATAACCAAATAATTATATCAAATTAACCCTTATTAATTTAGAATAATGAATAAAGGAAAATTCAATTTTATTTATAATAAGTTGGGGTCTTACAACAATGGAGATAATGATATGTCAAGAGAAGACTCATCATTGGGAAGAATATGATAGTAATCTTCTCATTTTTCTTTGAGGTCTATTAGATCAACCAAGGATAATTACGTGGCCATATGATATCTACCATAACCCCGACGCATGGCCTCCCATGCATATACGAAGGTTTCCTTGAAAGCCTTTCCCAAAGATTTTAATTTCTAAAACAGTTTTATTATACCTTTATGTAAGGTGTCATTATGAGGTCTTATCCACTATTTGGTACATGAGTCACGATTGATATATATTTGTATCCAAACTCACAGCATATGTGTTGTTGTATTTTGCACGACAATTGTTGTAATAAAGTTGTAGTTATTTTTTTGTACCATGTATTTGACGACTCAGAATGGGTTTGATGGAATGGACCTATTTTGGGGTCGTTACAAATATTATGCAATAACCATTGCAATTTTACACAGTAACCAAGTCAACATTATATACTAACCAAATCCAAATTAGACAGTAACCAAAAGTGCAAGAAGGTAACCAATGTATTTAATAAGTAATCATTAATATAAAAAACACCAGTAGAATAAACTTTAAAATTATAAAGCAAGCAAATAAACATTATACAGTCACCAAATCAATAATAAACAGTAACCAATTTATATGTACTTAGTAACCAGAATATAAAACATATTTTCAAATGCAGTTTGCATTCAAAACATTCATTATTCTGACTTTGTGACCATTTAAAGAGCGAAAAAAATTGAGAAAGGTAACCAATAGATGAATACGTAGTAAACTCGAGGTAACACTATGCATATAAATTGGAAACTCAAATACCTCAGTCATGGTGATTTGTAACGAATCAACAATCGGTCAGATGTGATCAACAATCGGTCTTGATGAAGTTTCAATTCTGAGATCTTGAAGTTGTTGTCGATCTTTTATGTTCTTCTCCGATCTCAGAGTTTCGTCGCGATAAGAGATTTCGTCTTCTCCGGTAGATACGTCGTTGATCTGTTTTTCTGATATCAAAGTTGCATGTTTTGTTCAGTTGCTTGAATTTAGGTGCGGTTAGTTGGAATTATGAAAGTTGATAACTGATGTGTAGGGAGATAATGATAATGATCCTTAATTGTAGGGAGATAATGATCCCTAATTTTAGCAACGTAATATTGTGTATGTTTTATTTTTGTAATTATGTTGTGTATGTTTTATTTTTGTAAATACTTTCTAATTGTTGTATATTAGTGTAAAGGACCCTAAAATATATTTATTTCCTAATCGTTTCATGGTAGTTCTGTCTATCACTTTTGTAAGACCCCAACTTATTATTAATGAAATTTAATTTTCTCTATTTATTATTTTGAAATAGTAAGTGTTGATTTGATTAATGTGGATAGTTATGGGTAAAATACATGAAATATTTCAAAATAAGCAAAGTGGTTATAAAATATTCATTGTTGTTTAGGGAATATTCGTTTGGTCGTGAAATATTCTTCTTTGTCGGGGAATATTAAATACGACGGTAGCGTTTTATGGGCCCCATAATGGAAAAACGATTGGATGAAGAAAACGACAAATATAAGTTATTTAAAAATAACGGCGTAGTTATTCATCATTAATCTTTGTTAAAATACTCGTTGGTTAACACACTAAAGCACCGCAGATTGCACCAATTATTGATTCTTACGTAAGGCGCCTTTACTCAATAATGGTTACGATAATTCTTATTCGGTATTTTATTTTATTGATTTAATAATTATTGCGTTGATATTTTATATTCTTTGTTGTTTGAATAATTGTCATTACACGATTTTTCATTATCGAAGCAATAATTCATATTATCTGAATAATATTATTAGATAACATTATTGGCAATTTCTAGAAAGTTCTGCCTAAGGAGAGGTTTGGTCATCTAATTGCATACCAGAAGGAGAAATTCTTATTGAAAGCCCTCTTTCTGGAAGGCTCACCTGGTTGTCAATATTGTGATTCTGTAATATTATTTATAAATAATTAATTATTGATTCATATGATAAGAAAAATATTGATTTTATTTGGATATAGATGGAGAAAATTTTTAATGTGACAATTGTTGAAAATTGAAATTTTATCTTTTTCTATTAAAATAATTTATTTAAATATATTATTATATTTTAATAATATAATAATGATGATATTTTTACGATGAATGTGGGATATATGAGTATATGTGGAGGAGGAGTATTTTTGTTACCAAAAATATTTAAAGCATGTTTTATGTGTCGGTGGACCCCATTTCTTGACTGAAATTTGATTATAGCATGTAAAATCGCCCGTTTGTGGATTTCGATCAATTTCTGTTTGGAATTTGAAAAAACTTTCTTCTGTAAAGTTGTAGAGAATTGAATTTCCTATAAAAACACGCGAGATTCGAATTTTCTGACAAAAGGGCTATTTATTGTGAATTATTGAAGTTCAAGTTCAAATAATTGATTTTTGAAAGTTTTAATTAGTTTTATTTACAAAACGTGTTTTTCATTTTGTTTCCCTCATTTAACATGTGATAGGGCTGAGTTCAGATGGTAAAAGCATGTGTATGAAGTTTTGGAAAAAATATAATAATATTTAATAAATTTTCTATTTGGTGTTCTAAGCGCTTATAAATAAGTGCTTGGGTTATAATTGAAAATCACACGGCGAAGTTTTCTCTCTATATTATCGAGTATATTCTTGTGAGTATTTTGAGTATATTTTGAGTATTGTTATACTGATTGCAAGTTCAAGTCATAGCTTTATATCCGGTGTTTCAGCTAGAAGTACTGATCTTTCAAGATAAGAGATATTATTTTTTTTCGTAATGATATTATTTCTTCAATATCAATATGCTAAAATATTGATCTGAAATTTTATCAAATTTAGAACTTTTGGTGTGAGTTACTATTCACGATATCTGGCCTTATTCACGATATCGATCTTATTCACGAATCTGTACTATTCATCGAAAAATAAAAATTTTCCCTTTTAAATCTAAAATATCTATTGTGGATACTAGCTTTGATTGTATCCATGTTTTGATCATTCTTGAATTTTACACCACTATGATTATTTTTGAAGTATTTTTGGACATGGATAAAACAAAGTACTAATCCTTAATCCTTAATCCTTGTCATTTTGTTCACTTTGGATTCGTTTTTTTAAAATATTTTCATCATCCTCGGTCTTAAATGATGATATTATTGAATATCTTTGGCACATAGTGCAAAGATGAATGATTTCGATAAATATCTTTGGCCGTAGTGCAAAGATGAACATGTGTTTAGATGGACATGACCAATGATGAATATCTTTTTGGCACCTTAGTGCAAAGATGAATATTTGATTCCATATATATATTGATTGATGTTACGGGGATAAAAGATAGACGATGAACTTTTAAATTCATACATAGAAGATAGTAGTTTGCATTCTCTACTTAACTCTTCTAATGAATTATTATTTCGCTCTTGAATATTGATTTAAAACTTGTTATCTATTGTATTACATTAGATTTTTCCTGTTGAAGACTAACGATAATTTGTTGTATATTATCTTAGTCATAATATTCTTTATTTGAGCTAGTTGAGCTCACCTTTTTCTTTTTGTTCCATTTTTCTTCTCGGGAGGCGAGAATATAACGAGTGCAGTCGGGATATGGAATGAAGGTTCTAGAGAGAGTTGTTTAGTAGTCCTCACTATTTTTGTAAAATAATGTATCAATAAATGTAATGAGGATTTATTTGAGTATAGATATTGTCTAGAAGATAATATTTGTATTCAAACTCACAGTTTTACTGTTGTAATATTAAAGTTGTAGTTATTTCTGTACCATGTATTGACAACTCAGAATGGGTGATGTATACCTATTTTGGGGGCGTCACAACTTTAATATAACCGACAATAATTTTAAAAAATAACATATTTGTAACCAATAAAATGAAGAAAATATAAATAAATTAATAAAAAAAGTTGTTGGAAAGTTTGAAATTATATAATTATTTTAGGGAAATGTTAAAATTAATGTAAATTAAAATCGCTGTGATGATTGACTAATTATGAGAAATAAAGTAAAATTATGTTGGTATGCATAGGGCTGAGCATTCAGTTATAACCAAATCGAATAGTTTATTCGATTATAATCGAAAATCAAAATTAACTCTATTTTGATATCCGAACTATTAACCGAATTAGGAAATAACCGAATAACTGAATTTACTATTCGGTTAAAAACTGAAATGTTCTAGATTGTGTTTCTTTTATAGAGTTGCATTGTATATATCCAAAGAAACAGGCAAACAGACCTCCAATACAGATTCATTTTGGACATTAATTATTTGAATGAAGCATAGTACCAGAAAAGCAATGAACAATTATATAAAGTTTACTCTATAATAGTAACTACCAAGTACCAACAACACTTCTTTTTCTGAATAAACCAATATATATATATAGAGAGAGAGAGTAGGATCGAGTCCAGACTAGTGTGGCGCCCCAAAATAGGTATACAACACCCATTCTGAAATCGCCAAATACATGGTACGAGAAAAGCAAACTACAACTTCATAATACAATTGTCGTATAAAATACGACAATCAATACTGTGAGTTTAAATACAAATATTGTCTTACAGACAATATCCACACTCAAATAAGTCCTCATTACAATTATTCAAACACTATTTTACAAAAATATTGAGAATTGCTAAAACATCTTTCTAGAACCATCACTCCGCACACCCCATTAGTTCCTCGCTATGTTCTCACCTCCACGAGAAAAATGGAACAAAAGGAAAAGAATGAGCTCAACTAGCCCAAAGAAAGAATATTATGACTATGATAATATACAATAAATTATCGTTAGTCTTCAATGAGGAAAAATCGATAAAATATAATAGACAACAAGTTTTAGATCAACAACTGCAATGAAATGAAAGAATCCATTGAAGAGTCAGTAGAGAATGAGTTCTACTATCTTCTAAGATTTAAAAGTCCATCATCAATTTTATCCACCGTAACAACAATCAATATACATCTTTAATCAATATTTATCTTTGCACCACAAAAAAGATATTCATTTGTATCACCAGTTTGTCATGTTCATCTCAACACCTTTTCATCTTCGCACTACAGCCAAAGATATTCATCAGTTAATCATTCATCTTTGCACTACAGGCCAAAGATATTCAGAAATATCATCATTTAGGACTGAGGATGATGAAAAATATTTTAAAGAAAACGAATCCAATGAGACAGAAGGACAATTAGTATGGATTCGTATAACAGTTTATCCAAGATCAATAATACTCCATAATAACCAAATTTGAAGCAAAATTCAAGAATAAAGATCAAAACATGGATACAATCAAAGATAGTAACCATAATAGACATCTTAGACAAAAAGAAGAAAATTTCATTTTTCTATGAATAAGACCAAGTATCGTGAATAAGACTCAGTATCGTGAATAGTAATCCCGACACAAAAAGTTCCAAATTTGATAAAAAGTTCATACCAACATTTCGGTATAATGATATTGAAGAAAATATCATTTTAAGAAGAATATAACACCTCTTACCTCAAAATATCGATCTTGATCTAATATCGGATATATATTTGAAGGAAACTTGCACTGATAAATAGAAACTCACAAAGTATCTAAATACTCACAAAATACACTCAATAATCTAGAGAGAGAAAGAGAGAAAGCTTATGTTTCTGGTGTGATTTTCTATTCTAACTTAGCCATCTATTTATAGGAAAATGTTAGTAGACTTGACCTGCAACCTGATCGCTTTACCTGCTACTATTCTCATCCACCACATTTGAAATAAAATTCAGCACATTTCTTCACCAACCACAAGTGGGGCCCACTCAATTCTAGAATTTTCTACCAAAATGCTAAATTCGGATACTTCAACAATTTCTGAACCAGTCACCTCTTAAAATTCATAACAAATCATGCGTTCATTTTTAACGGTTCAAAATTTGTGGACATATACTTAACTTTTATATGTTTAACATATCTAAAAATTACAACGATCCAACGGTCGGATTAAAAATTATAACTCACGCAATATATCTCAAAAACACTGGTTTAATTTTTTAATACCTTCATTTCGACTAAAATACTGATAAAACACCTCAACATTAACTCTTTAATTTTTTAACCACAATAAATATATCTAACATTTATATCCACATAAAATAAATATCTCCTTATCATATGAATCAATAATTAATTATTCACAAATAATATTACAGAATCATATTTATGACAACCGTGGTAGTTCTCTCAGAAAGAGGGCTTTCGATAAGAATTTCTCCTTCTTGGCGCTTGCAATTAGGTGACCAAACCTCTCGATGTGAACTTTCTAGACATTGCCAATAATGCTATCTAATAATATTATTCAAATAATATGAATTATTGATCCGATAATGGGAAATATCAGTGCGGTGACAATTATTGAAACAACAATAATATAAAATATCAACGCAAAGAATTATTGAATTAATAAAATAAAATATTGAATAATAATTCACTGTAATAATTATTGAGTAGTGCCTTTCTTACGTAAGGATCAATAATTCATCAATATCACGTGCATCCAAGCGTATTCTCAGATTGTGGCGCCCCAAATAGGTCCAATCCAACCAACCTATTCTCGAGTCGCCAAAAATATGATACGAAATAACTACAACTTCATTAATACAATTGTCATGCAAAATACGACAACACATAAACTTTGAGTTTAAATATAAATATTATCTTCTAGACAATATCCACACTCAAATAAGTTCTCATTATAATTATTGATACACTATTTTACAAAATAGTGAGGACTACTAAAACAACTGTCTTGAACCATTACTCCACACCCCGACTAGTTCCCGCTATATTCTCGTCTCCAGGGAAGAAAAATAGAACAAAAAAGAAAAGAGTGAGCTCAACTAGCCCAGTAAAGAATATTATGACTAAGATAATGTACAACAAATTATCCTTATTCTTCAACAGGAAAAAATCTGATAGAATACAATAGACAACAAGTTTTAGATCAACAACTGTAGCGGAAACAACAATTCATTAGAATAGTTAAGTAGAGAATGAAATCTACTATCATCTATGAATTTAAAAGTCCATCATCGATATTTTATCCTGTAATATCAATCAATATACATCATAAATCAAATATTCATCTTTGCACTACAGGAGCCAAAGATATTCACCATTAATCATGTTCATCTAAACACACTGCTCATCTTTTGCATTACTGGCCAAAGATATTCATCGAAAATCATTCATCTTTTACTTTTCGCCAAAGATATTCATCATAAAATCATTCATCTTTTCACTACTGGCCAAAGATATTCAGTTATATCATCATTTAGGACTGAGGATGATGAAAAATATTTTAAAGAAAACGAATCCAGTGAAACAAAAGAACGAGTATTAAGGATTCATACTTTAAATAACCCAAGTTCGAAAATACTTCATAAATAACCAAAGTGGAGTAAAATTCAAGAATGAAGATTAAAACATAGATCCAATCAAAGATAGGAACTATCTCGAACATCTCTGGACACGTAAAAGAAAAAATTTAATTTTTCCGTGAATAGTGTCGTATTCGTGAATAAGTGTCGATATCGTGAATAAAGTAAGTATCGTGAATAAGAACTCAAACACTAAAAGATAGAAATTTTACAAAAATATCATCATGCTTACGTGAATAGTACTTCGTGAATAAGAACTCATTAATAAGAATCAGAATAATAACTTTCATGAATAAGAACTCATTAATAAGTAACTCCCCATACGTAAACAGTTCCAAATTTGATAAAAAAATTAACCAATATTTCTAAGCATAATGATATTGAAGAAATAATATCATTTTCGAATAAAATAACATCCTTACCTCGAAAGACAAGATTTTAGTTGAAACAGGATATAAAGGCTATGACTTGAACTTGCACGTAGACCAGATAAAGAACACTCAAAGTATACTCGAAAAGAATACGCTCAATATTATAGAGAGAGAAGAGAGAGAAATCTTTAGTTTACGGTGTGATTTTCAATTCTAACCCAAGCACCTATTTATAGGAAAATGCTTTAGAACATCAAAGCGAAAAATTTAATATAATATTAATATATTATATATAAATTTCTATGCACACATTCTAAGATCTGAACTCAGCCATCTTGCACATGCTAATGATGCCAACCAAGTATGAAAAACGTTTTTATTATTTAAAATAATTAAAACTTCCAAAAATCAATATTTAGGAATTTCAGAACTTCAATAATTCATAATAAATAGCCCTTTTATCAAAAAAAATTGAATCTCACAATTGTTTATAGGAAATTCAATTCTCTACAACTTTGCAGAAGAAAGTTTTTCCAAATTCCAAACATAAATTGACCGAAATTCATAAACGAAGCGATTTTACGTGCTATAATCAAATTTCAAATCGAGAAATGGGCCCACACGACATGTTTAACATGTTTTAAAACAACTTTTACAATAAAATACTCCTCATCCTCATATACTTTCATATATCCCACATTCATTGTAAAAATATCCCCATTATTATATTATAATAATATAATAAAATATTATTTTATCGAAAAGATAAAATATCAATTTTTAACAATTGTCACTTTAAAAATTTTCTCCATCTATATCCACATAAAATTAATATTTTCTCATCATATAAATCAATAATTAATTATTCACAAATAATATTACAGAATCACAAAGATCTTTGGCAACCAAGTAGTTCCTGGAAAGAGGGCTTTCTAATAAGAATTTCTCCTTCTTGACGCGCAATTAGGTGACCAAACCTCTCCTTAGATGTAACTTTCTAGACATTGCCAATAATATTTTCTAATAATATTATTCAGATAATATATGAATTATTGATTCGATAATGGAAAATATTGTAGAGTGACAATTATCAAACAACGATAATATAAAATATCAACGCAAAGAATTATTGAATCAATAAAATAAAATCTTCGAACAATAATGACCGTAATAATTATTAGTAAGTGCTTCTTACGTAAGAATCAATAATTGGTGCAATGTCGTAATGTCTTCTTGTCATAACAACGCCAGACATCAGATTTTAACCACCGGGTATTCCAACGATAGATTAATCTAGGTAACAAGCTACATTATTTATAAACAATTTATACTTGTCGTTTTTTTCATCCAATCGCTTTTTATTTGTAAGCCCATATAAGGTACATCTTGGTCGTCATTTAATATTCTCCGACCAAGAAGAATATTCCACGACCAAACGAATATTCCCCAACAACAATGAGTATTTTATAACCACTTGTTTTTTAAAATATTTATGCGCATTTACCCACATTAACCACATTAATCAAATCAACTCTTACTGTTTCAAAATAATAAATAGAGGAATTAAATTTTATTTATTAATAATTTGGGGTCTTACAAGTATCAACACGCAGACGAAAAATAATTTTTTTCTCTCTGTATCAATATTGTATTAATCAATTTTTTATAAAAATAATTTTATGATAATCGAATTCGTAAAATTATTACATAGGTAAAATTATTCAATCAAGCAATTATTGAGGAAGGGTGATCACATGCCCTACTCTGTTGTTGGGATGTAGGAGTAGGAGTAGGAGTAGGAGTATTCAAAATAATGATTGTTGAGTAAAAAAGTAAAAAAGACAGACGGGGCCATGTTACATGTTACCCAAAGATGAAAAATGGGATGGTCCCAGTGTTGGCAGTAACTAATCCACCCCAAATCATTACAATTCTTCATTTCAAACCCTTTAGTGATTTATTTTGATTCCCTCCCCTCCCCTAAAATCCACCAACTTTTTTTCTATTTGTCCAAAACAGAAAAGGGTGTACATGTGTAAAGGTATTCAGATGTTCAACAGGCCATCATCATTAGAACTCAACTCATTACTCCTAATTAACCTCCCTTTCCATTTTAAATTCAATAATTAAGACTTTTTAAAATTAATGTGACTTATTTAAATTTTATTTTTGTTAATTAATGTTACTTTTTAAATATATAATTTACACACCTTGAAGGATAAAGTTATTAAGTTGGTTATTTTCTTTCTCATTTTCTCATATATTTTGTGGAACAAGTCAAGTTTTGTACCGATAATTAAAAACAATATCAGACGTTACTCTCGTTTGTCTTTCTTTTCGTGAAACTCTTCCTCAGCCCATAAGTCATCAAAGATGAAAAATGGGATGGTCCCAGTGTTGAATAATGATTTATTAATGCATTCTTCAAAATTAGAGATAGAGAGTTAATTAGGAAAACTGTTGTTAATACTCTCACCCCATAAGTCATCAAAGGGGAAATTTTTGGTTGTTTCAAGGGAAAAAAATTACTAGGACTCAGTTATATCTCTATCCCATTAATTTTCTTCTCCTTTTTGCGGTTTCATACTCGCATTAATAATATTGTCTTTCACTAAAAGTATTGTGAAACCATTTGAAGGATACAAGAGGCTAATTAAGATGGTGATGATCTGAGGTTTGGAGTTAATTAAACAGGCAATATGCATGCCACTGATTTATGAAAACAATCACTTGGAAATTTTAAATTAATATATTAGTTAAATTATATATTATCTAGCCTTTTTTTTCTTTTATTTTTTTGTGGATATGTTTGATGTGTGTAAAAATAATAGAACTAATTGTCTAAGATAGAACTTCGTAATCACGTGTTTAGATGTTAGTCACATTATTTTAATAATAAAGACATTTATCTTTAAAAAAAATAATTTAATTATTCTCATAAATTTGACATTTTTAATATCAACTCCCATATATAATATATAGTTCAATATAATATTGTCAAATCATATAAAACCCATTCGTAGTAATTAAGCAGATTTTGTTTAGCCTAAACTTTCTTTTATCTCTTCCTTCTATATAGATTTCATTTTTCTTCAAGTACTGAGACTAGCTACTCACATGTATATATATATATATATATATATATATATATATATATATATATATATATATATAAAAGCTGCAGGAAAAAAAATACTTATTACTGGAAAGAGTAATTAGCTTTTTGTATGAACACCCTTTTTTTTTTTTTTTTTTTTAGTACAGAAAGAAAAGTATTAAGGAGGGAGGGAGAGAAAAAAATGTGAGGTCCAATAATACACAGAGTACTACTGCTGGATATATATATATATATATATATATATATATATATATAGAGTAATAGTACATGAGAGCAGTCACGAGGAAACCCTTTTCACAGATCTGCAAGAATATTTATTCTCTTACTTGTTTCTCAGCCAACAACATATAAAACAACGAAACTCAAACTCATGAAACTACTGTCCATATAACACCAATTCATTTTCATCAATGGAGCCTAACAGAAATAAGAGAATATGTACTGTTCAAACTCTGTACCCACCACCTGTGTAGTAATAATTACTACTGTTACAGTCACAGATCATGACATAAATTTATTTATTTATTCATTTAATAAAAATAATTAACAAAGTCAATATAATTAAATCATTAATAAATGCACTACTCATTACATTTCCTCTACCATAAAAAAATTAAATAAAAGTAAACCTAAAAAAATTGAACTTCTCCCTCACTTAATTTTCATCGAGCTTGAATTTGAGAAATCATGAGTCTAAGAGGGGAAGGAGAAAGACATGCTAATGTTAATGCTAATGCTACGAAAATATTCTGATTGGAACCAATAGCTCAGGAGGGATAGGCAAGGAAGGAGAACGTGAGTTTAACAGAAACGAAGAAAAACACTGAACAAATACACAAAAATAAAAAAATAAAGATGGGGTCTTACAAGGTCAAGAAAAGGTCTTACAAGGTCAAGAAGAGTGACCCGTAAATAAAAACAAAAGGCAACAAGTCAAAAAAAAAAAAGATTGAGAAAAGTTGTGGAAGAAAAGCTCAGGTAGGATAACACCAAATTAAGATGAACAAGTCACCACTACATTCATGGACTCAAATTGATCAAAGCCATCAGTATCACAATCATCAGCATCAGTATCAATGATCATCATCATCTCTTTTCGGCTAGAATTGCCATTTTTCTGAGCGTTACTTACGGTAGAACCATGTAAATTGGCTTGAAAGGGTCCTGAAACAAAGATTATAGAACAGAAAAAGTTGAGGAATTACAAATTTTGAATTTAGCTCAATTGTGCAAAATTTTGTATCAAATTGAATACATACACAAAAGGATAATAAGAAAATTTAGCATGCCATGTTAAGTTTCATACCTGGTAAGAATTTATGTCTAGCTTTAAGCTTTGAACTCTTTTCTCTTTTCCCCATAAAAAAACACACACACTTGGACTTCCTGCCTGTTAGTCTAGATAGAGAAAGATAGAGAGAGAAAGGGGGAAAGAATATATGATTATGAATGAATTGAGTGGGTGAGTGAAAAGAAAAGGTTAGGGAATGGCTGAGCTTATATGGAGAGCCATTGGGCTGCCCTGATGGATCTGACAGTGACAGGGTCCACGGCGTAGAAAAATTGAGGTTAAATAAAAAAATAAAAAAACAGGCGGACCCCTGCCCGTTAATCGTGACTGTGATGCCCGGCCGACCGCGGTAAAAAGTTAAAATGACCATAAGGAAAAGCAGCGGTAAAAATTAAAATTAAACTTAAAATTGAAATTAAAATGACTATAATAAAAAAAATCGAAAGCCTGCTTATAATGGTATTTTTTTATCTTTGCCAATTAGGGTCCGGTCCGTACTATGTTTTGGAGGCCCAACGGCTAAGTGGGACTATGTGGCACTGTTTACTTCCTTGGCTGTGGTGCCCAAAGACTCGCACGTGTACGTGGCCACTTGCGACCTACTTTTCTACATAAATTTTATATTTATTTTCATTTTTAATTCTATCTTAGGTAAAAAATGCTATTATTAACTTTGTTTTACATGAAAATAGTAATAGTTATATAGTAGTCTTGCTTATGTAATTGATTACCTCATAGTCATTTTTTTGGGGTACTTTTAAACATCTATATATGGACGAAGTCTTTTTTTTCAAGAGTACTCACAAATTCCTATTTAACTTTTTAATATATATATATATATATATAAAATATATATATACTGTATTGTATATAAGATATAATTATTTATATAACGATTTTTTGAAATTTATATGTGATGGTCACTGTCATTATTTTGTCGTCATAGATATTATTCATTTACGACTGACAGTTCAACCGTCGTTATAACTCAAAAAACCCGTCTTACATAAGACGACTCAGATATATACTGTATTGTATATAAATATAACTGATCATATATATATATATATATATATATATCATACTTTTGACTAATTATTTTGAGTAAAGACAATTAGGAACATTTTTGGTTGCCTATGATATCAAGAACCGATCTTATCAATGGGATTTATAAAGAATTTCATGAATGCAATTTAACTATGATTTTGAGCTCAAGTTTGTAAAGGCCATATATTTACTGTTTTACAAATAAATAATAATTAACCTACAAAACAACAAGCTCATCTATGCATCTACAAATCATTGAAAGTAATTACTTAATATTATTTAGAGCGAATATAATAATAACAAGAGTCATGCTATACATGCGAAAGTTTTTAATCGAATTGCATAAATGTGATAGATAAGAATTAAAAAAAAATTAACTTTAATATATTCTAACTTATCGCATACACTTACACATTGGTCGCAATTCAATTTCGTATCGACATTTTCCTACTAACAAAGAAACCAAGTTTTAGCATGCCTAGCAAGCTCATGTACTCGACATGAAGTCAAGCTGTGTTTATAAGAATAAGGTCAAAAGACTTGTAAGCAACGAGCGAGATTAACTTAGGATGCCTTGTACCCAATCTAGGCCTAGGTAACCTAACTTTTACTAGGCATACATTTAATTCTATGTTTAGAATGTCAAAATCGGACTTGTCAGTCATGCATCTTTGTTAAGAAAAATTAACTTTAAATTAGATTAATCAAGCATGTTTAACTTATACAGGAAAAGAGAATATGTGACCTATACCACAATTAACTTAACTATAAATCCACTCAATCATATATAATAAACTTAAACGAGTCTCACAACTAAAGTTTTTTAATTAATTGTAGTCGTTAGTTATAAACTTATGGAGTACTTAAAATATGAAGGAACAAGGTCGTGGGGAATGAAGCCGTTTGGGCACGCGGGGAACGAGGGATTCATTTAGCGACTAGCGTCGTCACAGCCTTCTAAGATATATGCGGTCAAGTCAACTAATGGTGCCACCTTAATTTCTTGGTTTTTTACTACTATAATCATTTAAATAAGTCTTGTTTCTTTTAAATACACCTTTATTTACCTTTTCTTTTAAATTTTAATAAACCACTCTCTCGGTTCCTAAATAACACTTAATTCGGAATCGAGAGAGTATTATTGAGTTTTGACCTTCAACAACTCTTAATCGGGAACCGAGGGAGTTATTATTTATTTGGAATGATTGTTCATATGTAAAATTTACTTCCATTTTGATTGAGAATAAAAAGGAAGGATGCGGCACTGTGGGCTCTCTCTTATCAATTCAAGTTATAATATGATAATTTTTAATCAATTCTTTATATTACTAGATTGAAAAAGGCTCGGCTAGCTTATTTAATATGAATTAAAAGTGGGAGAAATCTAATGGCGAACACTAAAGTGAGTTTGTTTGTAAATAATTTGGGCAATTTTTTTTACCTCTATTGAATAATTGTAAATCAAAGTATAGTAAACTTCGTATCCTTTTCATCACAAAATTAAGGAAATTGTTAAATTCACAACAGAAATTGTTATTTTTACAACAAAAGTGTCGCTATAGATTCTATAACGACAGTTTTTACCGTTGCTATACATCTACAGCGACACTTTTGTTATGAAAATAATAAAAAGTGTTGTGAATTTAACAATTACTCAAAATTAATCAAGTTGGAGTTAAATCATGAGATCTATCTAAACCTCTAGGCTGACCACCCTTACTTACTCCCTTAGTAAGTAGAGAAGTTTAGATAAAAAGATAAGATAAATATTTATGTTAATAAACTAATACTACTATTATAATTAATTGGAGGTTTTTAGTGGAACCATAAAAGTCATTTGAGACTAACCCTTAAGAAGGCAAGATTTACTTTTGAACCCCTTTTGCATTAGGATTTAATTAGGCCTAATTAATGAGATTTAGTTTCACTCACGAATGAAATTATTGGAGAATTAATGTATTTATTATTTCTCTAATCATAGGTTTATAACTTTGTCAAAGCTCGATATACATAGATTTTTTTATTTTTTATATTTTTGGGGGGATAATGAGTATTTGGATCATTAATTATGACATTCAGCTGCAGTTTTTTTCCATCCATCCACTGCTGCATGGCCTGTGATCCACCTTCACATGTCATTTTCACTTATCACATCCTCTCTCTTTTTAATTATTAGTATTATTATTGACCCCATATATCTCATGTCATGTGTAAACCACTCCTCAAGTCCTCATGCCCATTATATATATATATATATATATATATATATATATATATATATATATATATATATATATATGCATGATGATGATGATTTTACCACATATATTTTTAATTGTTTCTCTTTATTAGTTTGTATATCCAAATTCTCAATTAATTTATTTAATAACTATAATATTTGTTTAATTAATGAGTTTACAAGTATGCCCATATGTATGTCCCATTTTATTCCAAAGTTAAACGGGTATAGACTTTTAATTTGTAACAGCACGAAGTCTACAAGAAAGAATATAACTCATGATAAATCAAATTAGTTTTCGTGCTGCATGTATGTCCACTTCTAAATTTATTTCATAAAAATTTAAACTAATTAAGATGCCTTCCTGCATTTTTTGTTGTTTAGGACCGGCCAAGCATGATCTAACGGATTCTTTCTATCTTTCTTTCTCAAAACCACTAATTTTAGAACTTGGACAAGAAATCATAATGTGGTGTTAATTTAATTTATTTATTTAAGATATTATTATTGGCCTTTTGGAATAGCCAAGAATTCCAATAATATTTTAACGGGCCTGTCCTGTCCTGTACTGTCTGCATATAATTTAATTCAAATGATGACTAACTAACTGTATATATATATATATATATATATAGAGAGAGAGAGAGAGAGAGAGAGAGAGAGAGAGAGAGAGATTGCCAAACAGTCCTTCAAATTCCAACTTGAGGAGGTTTCACTTTTAACCACAAGTGAATAAAATGACAATCACCCACCAAATCCTAATGTTGATTCTGATACTCCAAACCAAACGCAGCCACATCCACACACACACACATTAGTACTATAAGATATTGGCATGACTTGTCATTGTAGTTAGGGCCAAGTCCATTTTTACTAACTAAAATTTGTCTCTCCAAACTATACTAGTGATACATTATTATTAATATTAGACCTGACAATATAGTTAATTAATTGTTAGGTCAAATTATATTAATTAGAATAAAATGAGTTGATTAATCATTTTTATTTATTCAAGTTGATTAAAGTTTTGACCCATATTTTTTAAAACAAATATAGTTCCGAACCAGTTAACCATTTTTCAACCCATATTTCATTCCGATCCAAATCGAAAAATTCTTTTCTCATCATTTCTTCGTTGTTGACCCATATTTTTTAAAACATTGATATATGAAATTGAATACCATTATAAAAATAATCCAAAATATATATTACACACACATATATATATATATATATATATATCATATAAGTTATATAAAAAAATATATAAAAATGATCCAAAATATATATATTATATAAAAAATGATTCACAACCACACATTTCTTGATGTAAATGGGATATGGACATACGGTAACAATGGTCATCGTAGCCTTTTCTTTATGGGCCCTTATATTTTAAAGGCAGCTTATTAATTTACTAATATTATTAATGATATTTTTACTATTCTCAATTTTCGTAATCAATAGACTTAAAAGAATTAATATTTTTATTAAAAAAAAATAATATTTTCATAAGACTCTTTCACGGGATATATTTATAAAAATATTTCACGTGATCATTATTTCAATATGTAAAGGTATTAATAATTTTAATTTAAAATATTATTAGTATAGTTTTTTAGCATTTTATTATTTATATTAATAATTTTTATATCATATTATTACTTAATTAATTTAATTGTGACGGTCACAATTTTATTTTTCAAAAGTTTTGTTTAAAAGTCAAAACATCTTAAAATAGTTAAAATGGTTTTGAACCATAACCATATAGTTCCAACCCACACAACTCATATTAAAAATGGTTAATATGGTTTTAGTTCTTAAATGGAACCATAACCATATTTTGAAAATCAAAAGCAACTCATAACCATATTTTATCAGGCCTACTCATTATTAATAAAGGAATCTTTCTACATGGACATGTTTATTGGACATTTTCAAATTTTTATTTTTTTTTTCGCTTGTAACTCTCAAAAAATGTATAGTATTTATTTTAACTAAATTTTTTACAAACTATAGTGTTTTTAGGTGTAATTTGAATACATATCTGAAACAATGATTATACTGAATACATAATCTAACCTCGTTTATATATATATATATATATATATATATATATATATATATATATATATATATATCTAAATTACAACAAAACACTATATTTTATAAAAATTCATATTAAAATAAATACTATACATTTTTTTGAACAATGACAATTTTTTTTTTGAAAATGTTCAATATCCTGATCTGCCCAGACTTATTGTCGTTAGTAAAGTCACATATACTATAGATTATTATTACTATTATTATTACCTAACTGAATGAATATATATATATATATATATATATATATATATAATAATTTTTTATCATTTTACAATTTAAATATATAAATATATTTCTAATTTTTAAACGAATATAAAAAAATTTATCTCTAATTTTAAAAATAGATAAAGTACATTATAAATTTACATACATACAAGTTGGGGAAAAAATTTCAGAGAAAATGATGCATCATTTAATGGGTATTTATTTGGTTGACTTTTACTGAACGACCAGTTGCTTTCCTTCTTCAAATTCCCTGAACATGTGGGTAATGATTATATCATACCATGAGAGCAGAGTAACTGCCGCAGCATAAAAAACCTCGCTCGCTTCCTTCTTTCCTTCCTTCACTACTACTACTACTAGCTTAGCTAGTGTATATATATATATATATATATATATATATATAATTATGTATCATCATCTGTTCTCTGAGTAGATTAGATGGACCACTGATCAATATATTCATCTTGTCTTCTTAATTTATTTTCTCTCTCCACCACTACCTTCTTAACTAATAAGACACGTTAGTAGTAATAATAAACTTGCAGCATAATTATACGGTTGTCCGTTGTTATAATTTGGTTAAACATAAATCCAAGGCCGGGCCTATATGCCCCGTAGGTATTTTATATATATGTTAAAAATAGAGCTACACAATTGTGTAATTTTAAAAATTACACGATTTAAGATCATAAAATGAATTTACTTTACTATTGTAAAATAGTCTTCGATAATAGAATGAATTCACAAATCGTAGAGTGACTACTCTACGATCGTAGATCATATAACTTAAAAAATTAGGCTTAAATATGAATTAGTACCCTAAACTATAGGTCATATTCCACTTCGGTGATCCACTTTTCAATTTTGTCAATTAAGTGTTTAAACTATCAATTTTTTTCAATTACACAAAATTAAACACGACATGTCAGAAATTGCTGACGTGACCAATTTTGTGGGGTCATAGGAAGCTTATGTGGCAATAATAATAATTTTTTAATCCAAAATTAAACAAATATGATTTTATAAAGGGTAAATTGGTCAAATAACAATTAAAATAAAACAAACATTAAATCAAAATATTATATCCTATATCAGATTATCGATCAAACAATTCCATATTCCATATTCCAAACATTAAATTCCTTTTTCTTCTTCACCAGAAAAAAAATCTTCACCGGAGGGAGAGAATGTCGGCCGAGTTCATCATCTCTTCTTCGAAGCTTTTAATCACTGAATCTAGATCTTCAATCTCCGGCTCACTATCCGGGTCACCGAGTCTAGATCTTCAATCTTCGACTCACTACCGCCATTATCAGATCTAGGGTTGACAGAGAAATTGATCTGCCGAGATTTGCGGAGATTTGAGAGTTTAATGGCAGACCCATCACATAGTTTCCTCTATTTCTCTCCTTCTAGAAGAGATTTTCAGTCGATGGTGAATTTGATCTGCCGAGATTTGCGGAGATTCGCCGGTGGATTTGTGAGTTTAATGGCAAAAGAGATTTTCAGTCGGTGAATTTATCGAGGCCAGATTTCTCCTCGATTTCTAGGGTTAAGAGTTTGGGTCCAGATTGAGGTCTAAGGTTTTATTATCAATCGATTTTAGGAATAACATGATGATAAATTTCAGGGTTTTGTTATGTTTATGCTGGTGTTGGGGTTTTGAAGGATGGATTTCGCCGGAATCTGGGTCAGAATTATTGTTCGTTGTTTGTTCTTCATTTTTTATTTTTGTTTGCCAGAATCTGTGTTTGAATTATGGATCTCGCCGAAATCTGTGTTTGAATCTGTGTGTTTTTCTCTTGAAGAAGAACTTTTGATGTGTTTGATCCATTTTACCCAACACGGAACTTGAACCAAATGTTAAATTTGGTGTATAAACTCATGGAGCTTGATTCAGATTGAGTTTTTTTTCTTTTGATTAATTAATTAATTTTGTTTAGTTCGACTAAATGGGTGAGAAATTGATTTGGTTTGATTTTATTAAATTATTATAATGTTTTATTATGTTTTGACATATTTACCCTTGATGGTTGTAAGAGATAATTAAAATAATATTTTTTATTACACATAAGCATTAATTTATCTAGTCAGCGGGCCATGTCAGCAATTTCTGACGTTGAAGCCTCAATTGAATGAAATTAAAAAAAAATTGATAGTTTAATCACCTAATTGACAAAATTGAATGGTGGATCACCGAAGTGGAATATGGCTTATAGTTTAGAGTAGTAAATCATATTTAAGCCTAAAAATTATATGGTTGTGCATTTCCATATTCCCATATATATATATATATATATATATATATATATATATATATATATATATATAGTACTACTAGTTAGCTTAAGTTTCTATATACTACTATTACATATATGTGAGATTGGTTAGTATGAAGTTAATTTTAGTTAATCAGTTCTTCTAGAGGGACATTTTTGAGCGATTCTTTTTA
The DNA here is from genome assembly GCA_020205605.1 of Panax ginseng. Lineage (NCBI taxonomy): Eukaryota > Viridiplantae > Streptophyta > Magnoliopsida > Apiales > Araliaceae > Panax > Panax ginseng. The sequence goes on from CM035127.1 coordinate 9,527,014, forward strand.
GCGACATTTAATTTTTTGGTTTTTTTTTAGTACCTCCCAAAAAATATATAGTATTTATTAAAACTGAAATTTTTATAAAAAACAGTGTTTTAGCTGTAATTTGGATACATACAAGAAATAGAGTCTATACAGTCTGTACATCCTTGTTTCTTGTATGTATCCAAATTACTAATAAATCACTATTTTTTATAAAAAAATCCAGTTGTAATAAATACTATACATTTTTTGAGAGGTATTATAAAAAAAACCCAAAAAAAAAAGTCGCTAGAAAATGTCACTAAAAAATATCCCCCAAAACTTATTGTTTAGTTAATTGATTAATACAGTGTCGATACGTAAGCGGAAATATGATTTATATTTGCGTGTTAATATTGTATTAATTAATTGACCAATTTATCATGAAAATAATTTCATAATAATCGGATCTTAGATCTGCTACAAATATATGACAAAAACTAGTAATATAATATACTAATAGATATAAATTAAGTTACTCAAAAGAGTTGTAACAAATTTTAAAGCAGTTAAATTTTATAAGTGAACATGATCAACATTGGAGAAAAGGATAGAATGAATCAAGACGGCAGATAATTAATTACAAATAGAATAAACTAATGAATGAATTATAATAGAGATGGACAAATTTTTAAAACAAGATGGATTTTTTAGTAGGAAAAAAGAAAGAATCACAGCCTCATGGTAATTATTCCAAAATATAAAAGGGATGATTGACTTGTGAATAAATTAACTAAATTTTATTTATGAGTACGTCTTCTTATGTTTGTGAGAAATTTTTATCGAATTACGATTCCGATTATATCAATACATGAGATTGTGATTAATTATAAAATTAATTTAATATATAAAATATATTATTAAAATATTATCAATTATAATTATTCACATAATTCGTAACTAAAAAATGCACATATAAAATTGGAAGATCAATATAATTATTCTTTGCTCAGTGAACCTATGTCAATAATGAAAATGGTTAGTATGAAGTTTATTTTGAAGTAAGTTGATCAATTGACCAATAGAATATTGACACGCAGACGAGATTGTATGTGTGTCAGTATTCTATTGGTCAATTAATTAATTTATCAAAAAAAATAACGCTACGCTTAACCGAATCCACCCTTGTATATATATACAATATTAATCCATGACATCACAACAGTATTGTGCAACATAATTAAATTTGAGGTCTTTTGGAGCTAAAGCTTATTCGTCTCTAATATATATATATATATATATATATATATATATATATATATATATATATATAAGAGCGAGAAAAAGTAATCGCTTTTTAATGTTAATAATTTTGTAAAAAAAAATTTGTGTTTCTTTTTCTCTCACTCTCTTACTCTTTTATCCCTTTAATTCTGACTTTCTCCCACTCTTATTTTTTTACATTAAATCTCCCACTCTTATATAAAGTCAGGACGATGTATTTTTCACAAAAGTTTGAATCTTTTTAGTTTTTTTTTAAAAAAATGCCCTTCAACTTTTTAATATAATTTCCATTTTGTCCTTTTATATTAGTTTTTTTTCTTTTAATTTAGTCCTTCAATTTTCATAAAATTCATATTTTAATCCACATAATTTACACACACAACAACGCATGTGACACCGAATGCTAGTATATATTAATTATTAAGAACATTATTTTTATCTCTATAGCATTGAATCCTAATTGTAAATTATTTTTGTTGTACAAAAGAGTCATCTTTTTTAAGAACAGAAGTAGAAATTGAGAAGGAAAAAAAAACCTTTATAATGGACACAGTTGATGATATTCTTTGGAGAAACATGGGCTTTAATATTATAAGCCCATCAACAGATAAAATATGAACTTTTCATTGGAAAAGGTGGACTAGTCTTATGGGCCAGCAGAAAAGGAGGGATAGGACGACTTCATGTTGCCTTTGAATTATAATCAGAAATTCTGAAAAAAAAAATCCTTTTCCCAGGACCCTAATCTCTATTTTCTCACCAGCCACCAACAAAGGAAAATTAATCCACCTCAAACAATTACCTTAAAATTACAAGGACCATCAATTTGTATTTGATGTGTACTTACATTGTGGTCTGTTCTTGTAGTCTTACATACAAAATCTTCTGTATGCTGGCCTTCAGGTTCTACATTCATGGCCCAAATCCATCAGCCCAAGGTTAGTAACAAAAGGGGCATATTCCGGTAAAAGGATAGAAATTTTCACTCTCCATTTTAATGGCATTTCCTTGATCTTGCAAAATTCCTTATTTATTTTCCTCTTGTGAATCGTGATTGATTGGAGATCAGAAGTTTCACGGGTTCTCACAGCTGAAGATGGAACTGCGTAAGCGATTCTCGATCATTCTTTTGATTATGTAGCACTTTTTTGTTCTTTCTAGTAATCGTACGATGAATCTACCCTATTTAAAGTATGGGTTTTTCCCAGATGAAGTTATTCTTCAAATTCTTGGCAGATTGCCTATGAAATCCCTGTTCAGAACTAAGTGTGTTTGTAAATTGTGGTACAGATTGGTATCAGATAAATATTTTATACAATTGTACAATGAAATTTCTGTTAGAAATCCTATGGTACTGATAGAGGTTACTGAGTCATCACACTCCAGATCAAGTTTAATTTGTGTTGATAATTTTAGGGGTGTATCTGAATTTTCGTTGGATTTTATTAAGGATAGGGTGAAAGTTAGAGCATCTTGTAATGGATTGTTGTGTTGCTCAAGCATTCCTGATAATGGTGTTTATTATGTTTGTAATCCCATGACTAAAGAGTATAAGTTGCTTCCTAGAAGTAGAGAAAGACACGTTACTCGATTTTATCCAGATGGTGAAGCTACTCTTGTGGGTTTGGCTTGCAATTTGTTGACACAAAAGTACAATGTCGTGTTAGCTGGTTATCATCGATCATTTGGCCATAGGCCGGATAAGACATTTATATGTTTGGTATTTGATTCTGAGTTGAACAAATGGAGGAAATTTATTTCAATGCAAGATGATCAATTCACCCATATGAATAAGAATCAGGTCGTTTTTATTAATGGCTCGCTTCATTGGATGACTGAGAGTTGTTCTTGTTTACTTGTCCTCGATTTGAATTATGACATTTGGAGGAAAATATCATTACCTGATGAATTAAGTTGTGGGACTGGAAATCGAGTGTATTTGTTGGAGTCAGATGGTTGTTTGTCTGTGATTCAGATATCGGAGGCTTGGATGAATATCTGGGTCTTGAAAGATTATGAGAGCGAGGAATGGGGTGTGGTAGATAGGGTGAGTCTTCGATGCATTAGAGGCATGGTGCCGGGCATTTTTCCTATTAGTCAGACTGGTCTATATGTTTTCCTTGCAACCCATAAGCAGGTTATGGTGTATCAGAGAAACACCAGGGTGTGGAAGGAAATGTATTCTGTGAAGAACAGCTCGACGCTACCATTGTGGTTCTCAGCACATGCCTATCGGAGCACAATCTTTTCTTTTCATTAAGGTGTGGAATGCATATTTGCATCTGATGGGATATTGTACATATAACTCTTTTCTTTCTGGTGTCTACTGTGTAGTTACTATTAAAATAATTTGTTACTCTTTGGTCCAAATGTCGGTTTTTATAACCTTAATTATTTTACATGAATTGTGGAACTTCAGGCCTTGATATGGATATTATCTTGTAATTTGTTAGACCATGCATTTGAAATTATGAAACTATTTATCGTTGGAGCTCACAGAGTATTTCCAAATTCATCATGTCATGAATAGATTTACTCTCCAAAGCTATATCTTATCATTTATGCGGCCTAAAAAATTCTTTTTAATTTAACTTTTTCAGAGTTTTAGGCTGATTTGATATTCATTCAAAGATACTTAGATTTCTCTTTTATGGACTTGTTGTTCCTTAATGTAAAGGTGTTACTTTTTTACTTCCCAGTGTACCCACACCCCACTTGAAGCTCGTTGTTTCTGGTGGTCAGATTATCCAGGGACCCCTGTTGGTTTACTAGAATAACCTATTGGCAAACAATGTCACGGTCATTTAATAATTTTGAACATATACTTTAGTGGCATGCCGTTATAGATTTCTTTCAAATTTCATTTTGATGGGTTGGGAACCAATGCTTTTGGCGGTGCTATGGTTCTGCTGTGGATTGGTCTTGCTTTACAATTTATAATCAGCTAATCTCTTCAAGCATTTATTGAATTCTATTTATTTTCTTTTTTCTTTTACTCGAATACTTGTAATGCTTTGATGAGATGTGGTAGTTGCTTGGATCTTGTCATCATTGTGCATTGTCAATTAGGCAAATAAGTTTATTATTAATTATATATGTGTGTGTGTGTGTGTGTGTGTGTGTGGCTTAATTGAGAATAATGTGGCTATTTGCCCATTTGCATTTGTGCCAGACTTCAAATACTTATATCCTATGAAAAAAGGAACTTTCGAAAGTCCTTATTATCATCATCTAATAGTAATGATATACTACATCACTTGGTAGTATCACCAGAAAGCAGTAGCAAGAAATGAAGCACATGGCAAAAGTAGTTAAGTACATATATAGCTTTGGTTTCAAACTTACAATACAATATTCAACTAAGTCCAACAACCTACGAGCAGAACAAAAGCAGTTGGAGCTAAACTTCCCTTTCTTATGACAAACTTTTATTTAAAAGATCTAAAGGAGTATTATGTTTTGAGAATTTGTTCATCTAGACTTTGTGTTTAAACATGTCATATATAAACTTTGACATAAGGAATAATACATACATACTAGCTGAAAGTCCTGAACTTAAAATTTCAAAGTCAATAAATCTTAATGTTACAGACAAATTATTCTATAAACATCTTACAAATTGTTGATAGTGACATATTTCATTTCAGTATATTGATCAACAAATTGATTCAATATAGTTTTCGACCCCACATAAAAAACTGAGTTAGAGTATGCCACATTAGCAGTTTGTAAAATAGATAGTTTGTGTCTGTAGCATTATTCAAATCGAAATATCTACTTTTACCAAATGTTGCAAAGAAAATGACTGTTTTAGGCTTTAATTACTTTCTAATACATATTTTTTTTTTTTTTATAAAAAGTCTAATACGGATTTTAGTAATAAACATGCGTAAAAAGGGTAATTATTTTAAATTTTATAAAATAAAGTCTCATTCACTATTATTTTCTTCTCCTTCCAAAAAGAGTCCTAACCTAATCCTTTTGTCGAGGGATTATTAAAACATGTTGTAACAATAGTCATATTTATAAATATGATTTGATAGCTTTGGCGAATAAATTTATCATCTTATGTTACATGTACTTGTCATACTGAGTTTGTGAGTTTTAAGTTTGTTACTAAAGCAATAATTTTCTATTGAGCGCTTCTTGGGCAGATAAAGAGAAAAATCCGATCCATATAGACGAGATTGTATGTGTGTCAGTATTCTATTAGCCAATTAACTAACTTATCAAAAAAATAACTTCATTCTAACCTGATCTTAAATAAACATACGTATATGCTGAAAACTCTCTCCCGTGACTCAAAAGTTTTGACCGACTCGGGCTTTGTGTTTAACTTTAATATGTGATCGATTGGATGCTATTTTTTTTATTAATTGAATTGAATGCTCCAAAGATTTGTTTTTCTTTTAATTTTGTGCATTTACTCTGCTTTCTCCATATAAAGAAAAGGAGGTTAAATCGTTACTACCCTGACAATAGGGCTTAAAAACCTGGATGAAGGCATGTTTTTCTTTTAGAATATGAAAACCTGAGGAAATTTAACTCCACCTAATTGTACATTGGCATGAACTTAACCCTTAATCCAGCAATTATACAAAGTTTGTACATCAAACTTATGAATGGACTGGCATCAAATGTCGAGGCTACCACACATGTATCTTGTTGAGCTTCAACAGGTGTAAATAATGCGCTACCATAACATCATCTTATCCGAAATCACATATCTTAGCAGTAAAGGTAGGTATCCCTCTGCATCAAGTCATTTTACCAAGATACTATCAAGAAAGTCAATTGGTCCCGCATACCCTACCTTGCTAACTAAACACCGGACTAGAATGTTCCATGTGGCAATGTTGGGAGAGATTCCGTCATCTAACATCCTGTCAAGATAAACACAAGCTTCTTCTAAACCAACACAATGACAAATCCCACTTATAAGACTGGTGTATGAAATTAAGTCTGGGGACAAGCCTACTGCTTTTATTGAGTTCAAAAGTTGAATTGCAAACTCGACCTTACCAGACTTGCAGTATGCATTAATTAATATGTTGAAGGTATAAACATCAGGCTTTATTCCCCTGACCACCATTCTCCCAAGAAGCTTCAGAGTCTCCTCAAGCATACCAGCACAACAAAATCCATTTATAATGGTGTTATGAGTTACTAAATTCAGCTCAATCCCCCTTTTCTCCATGTCTGCAATAAGCTCAAATGCTACTGTGAAGTTGTTCACTTTGAAGAGACCATTCAATAGCTCATTAAAAGAAGTAGCGTTAGGTGAGCATCCATTATTTTCCATCTGATCAAACAATTTCATTGCCCAATCTATTCTTCCTCCAACACACAAACCTTTAATAAATGTGTTGAACGTAACTGTATTTGGCGAACAGTTTTCCATCAACATATTTTCGAGAAGGCAATGAGCTTGGTCAAACATGAAATTCCTACAAAGAACATCCAACATGGAGGTGTATGCCACAACATTAGGATGGCAACCATGGGTTATCATCTCGTTCCACGTCTCAGATGCACCTACCAAGTCCCCAGATTTTGCAAACCCGGCAATGAGTGTGCAATAGGTTGTTACATTCGGAGGCCAACCGTTTCTCTCCATTTGATTACAAACAGAAACAGCTTTGTCCATATTTCCGAAAGAGCATAGACCATTTATCAGTGTATTGTACATGACAACATTGGGGAAAATTCCATCTCGGATCATTTGGTCCCAGATGTCAAGAGCTTCATAGAATCTCCCTCTGAGGAAAAATCCCTTAATTAGGGAAGTAAAGGATTGAATATTTGGACTACATCCTTTTACAAACATTTTGGCCAAAAGGGCAAGAGAAAGCTCAACATTACCCAAATCAGAAAGACCATTGATTATTGTTGTGTAGGTGATGACATTAGGGCTAACTCCCTTATCTGCCATCTCATCCAACAACTGGAATGCCTCCTCAAGGTTGCACTCCCTACATATTCCATTTAGCAAAGCATTATAAACAGGCAGAATTGGGGTGAATCTCATGGCAAGCTCCTTTGCTTCTTTCACCTTACCAAGCTTACACAAAGACGATACAATTGTCGTATAGCTCACTTCATTGGGAGAGCATCCCCTGTTCGACATTTCAACAAGCAACTTGTGAGCCCCATCCACCCTACCGTTCTTGCACAATGCCTTCAAAAGAATATTATATGTATACACATTCGGCTCTATCCCATCCTTCTTCATGTTACTATAAATAGGAGTGATCATATGAAACCTACTTTCACTAAGCAATGCATCTAAGAGATGGTTATAAATCTTAACCGTGGGTTTACACCCAAAATCTTGCATCCGATAAAATGTTTTCAGCGCTTGCTCAGAAGCCTCAGCTTCCCGATAAGAATTGATCACGCTAATAAATAAGTCATCAGAGCAGCTAACACCTTCCAACTTCATCTGTTGCAAGAGGTACTGAACACCATCCATCTCATGCTCGCGCCCGAGCTTTTCTATCATCATTTGGTACGTAAAAAGCGTGTGCTTGAAAGAATTTGAATTGGCAACAGATTTGAAGTACTCTAAAGCTAAGGTAATGTCGCGTTCATGTTTTAATCTCCTCAAAACATCAATCTCTTTAAGAACTGTTGGTGTTTTTGCATTTTGTAGATTATAATTGAGAATTGGAGTGGTGTTGAGTACAAAAGGTATGGATGGCTTGTGAACTCTTAGCAATAAGGAACATCCCTCTTTCAGATGCATTGTCTAAACAAGGAAGGCTCAAATTCAAATAACCAATATACACTTAAAATATTATAACTTTAAAGCCCGAACCCGTTTAAATTCTCAACAATTCTGAAACATCCAGTTAGGAGAATGAGAAGAACTAGTAGATTAGCCGCTAGCATGGTGAGATTATACATATATTGTGATTCAAAATTGCTTTTTTTTTTTTCAAATTCAGGATATAATCTAAAAAATAGCAAAAACCCAGTAAAATACTTACTTCAAAATCCAAATACACCAGCTATTTCTTAATTCTGCCGGCTAGGTTTAGGTTAGGACTGATTGCTGGCTTTCTTCCTTTCTGCAAAATGCTAAAACCTCTTGTATTCTGGTGGTTTTATCAACACAAGTCTCTTGTACATCTGCTAATCTTCAACCGTCGATTTGGTATAGCCTTGATTACACTTGAATATAATTTTAATTTTAAGTATTGTGTTTGTTTTTCAATTTGAACTTAAGAATATTAGTCATCACATTATAAAATAATTTAAGATATACCATATTCTAACTGGTATTATAATTATTACCATTTGGAATTAAAAATTGCTTACAAAATTAACTTCAAATTTTTCTTAAAATGACCATAATATTCTATAATTTATGTTATTATTACTGACAATTTAAAACTTACTAGTACAAAAATTAAATATTACTCCCTCCGTCCCGAATTATCTGCTGTTTTAGCAAAAAAAAATTATCCCCCAATATCTGCTTTTTCAATATTTCAATGTATTTTTTCCCCTTTGTTTTCTAAGTTTGTCCCTTTACCCTAATTGTTGATAGTCATTACTCTCATTCACGTCTCTCCTCTTTTTAAAGCATCCTTTTCATATTCCCACCAGTAAGGATTCACACGCGAAAAACAAAAAAGTCAGCACATAAGGGTATTTTAGTATTTTTATCACACATATTGATATCTGTGTGAAACTCTAGAACAGTGTAGATAATTCGGGATGGAGGGAGTATTTTTTTTGAGGGGAGAGTGAGGTGTATGTATAATCACTGAATATTATTTTTTTGAAAAAGGTGGAGGTAAAGGTGCGGGACATAATCAATAAATATATATATATTTTTTGGAGGGGGAGTCGGGGCTAGGGGCTTAGGGGCTAGGGGCTAGGGGTTAGGGCAGGGTGGGTGTATAAGTAAATATTATTTTTGGGGTTAATTGTGAAAAAAATATAACATGAGATTATTTTAATTATTCCATGAATAATCCTATAAAAAACAAACACTTGATTAAGACTATTTAATTCTAATATTAATAGTTTTGAGAATGAATTATAATCCCAGATTATATTCCTTGAAACAAACATGACCTAAAAGAATAGTCATTCACGCCCAAAGAGATTTGGATCTGGACAGGTATAGTAGGCCATGTATATATAGGTCCGACGCGGCCCAATTTTAATTCCAGACGAAGCCTGGCCTCTTTTCTGAACCTTAAAGGACAACAATTTATGTTTTGGTTTGCTCTAATCTCTATCTCCATTTCTTTAATTATTTTATTTATCTGTTGATGTTAAAATACAAAATTAACTAGCCTTCACTGATTCTTGATTATTTTATTTTTGAATTTTGTGAGGTTCGATGTGTTATTGATTAAGCTAGTTTAGTCGTGTATATTGCTCTGATTTTTTGATCAGCTCTTTCTGCCTGAAAGCTTGCACACTAATGATATGATATAATTAAAAATCTGAAAATATTAGTTTATTCTTACAGTCAAAAAATGAGAGCTTGTTTGGTTTCTCAATGAAATGCAGAAAATATGGCTTGTCTAAACAATGCAAGGTTAATTAGAACATAAATTAAATATGGATTTGGGTTGATATGGTATAATAGAATTTGTCAGTAATGGTCCATATGGTTTGATTTTTACTTGAAGTGAGTCTGGGTAACTAAGAAAAAAAAGGAATAAACTTGCTTATTCTTTTCTTTGGAGGAGATGCTATAATTTGAATATATTTCTTCTTTTCTTTTTTTAAAAACAGAATGTATATATATCTCAGGGATGGATCTAGAATTTTTTTTTTCTAACATTTGCAAATTTTAATTAAATTTTTTCAAGTCTGAGTTATCGATCGCCTCTCTCTAACTTTCTGTAAACTGTAAACATACTTTGAATAATTAGATTATAATGGAATTTTTTCCTTTGTTACGCCAAGTTTAATTTTTTTATTAATCTGCTCCCTGAATTTATTAATTTATAAATTATGCCCCTTATGTTTAGCTAGAAAAAGAAAAAAAAAGTGAGCCCCTCTACCTCCATCAACCCCTGCCTGCAAGGCCAAGGATGCATGAAAATAATGTGTTCCACATTTTTCTGCTGCATCTTCTAAGAAAGATAAATCTCCTGAGCAGAAATATATATATATATGGATGGTGTCATAGGTGTTTCTTGCATGTTGTATTATTGTATAGTTTAGTGATCGATCAGGCTAAATTAAACTTTTTCTATCTTGTGTTTTATTGTCTACTTGTTTGCTTTGTGTTTTGTTCGGATTGTATAGTCGTGTGTTCAGAATTGTTAGGCGATTCGGATGGCATGGCATGCATGTCAAATGTTTCTTCTTTTTTATTTTCTTTTTTTTGGTCTGAAGAGACAACTGGTCATAATTATCTGTAATATTAAAGGTTATGATTATACCAATACATAATTTTTGGTCATAATCATACTAATTAACAACTCATCTTTGCACTACGGGCCAAATATTCTTTCAACACAATATAAGCATTAGGATGATGACAATAATAATATAAAGAATCAATCAAGTGAAATCAAAGATTAACATTAGAGATTTATAATTTAATTTATCCAGAGTTCAAGAATGTCTAAATTGTCAACATGATCACCAATTGTGGAGTAAAATTAGAGAATGATATTTAAAAAGATAATTTGGACAAAGAAAAAAAATTAAATTCTATTGTGAATAGTATCGTATAAATAGTACTCATGAATAGTACTGTATGAATAGTACCCATTAATAATATCCCGACATGAAAATATTAAAATTTAATAAGTAAGTTCATACCAATATTCCAGTGAAATGATATTAGATGAAGCGCAAATCTTAAGAAATTTTTAATTATTTCAGAAATTATAGAAACAATACTTACCATAATAAGTTTAAATTTAAGAATATGAAATGAAATAATATCACTTATATAATCACTACAAGAAAATCGACTAATTCCGACGGCACTATGTTCGACGGACTCAGTCCCTCGAAGTAAATATCCATTCCGACAGATTATTCAGTCGAAGATAAATCAGTGGAAAATACGTTAATTTCGACGGGTGTTCGTCAAAAATATATGTATCCCATTGGCGCGCATGTTCCTCTTGCCAAATAAAACTTATTTTCGACCGAATTCTATTTATTCCGACGGAACCGTTAGTCGAAGATAACTAAGTACGATGGACGTAAGTTGTGATGCCACCAAAATAGGTATACATCACCCATTCTGAGTTGTCAATACATGGTACAGAAATCACTACAACTTTATTATTACAACAGTAAAACTATGAGTTTGAATACAAATATTATCTTCTAGACAATATCTATACTGAAATAAATTCTCATCACATTTATTGATACATTATTTTACAAAAATGGTGAGGACTACTAAACAACTCTCTCTAGAACCTTCATTTCATACCCCGACTCGTACTTGCTATATTCTCGCCTCCTAAGAAGAAAAATAGAACAAAAAGGAAAAGGGTGAGCTCAACTAGCCCAGTAAAGAATATTATGACTAAGATAATATACAACAAATTATCGTTAGTCTTCAACAGGAAAAATCTAATAGAATACAATAGACAACAAGTTTTAAATCAATATTCGCAATAAAAATAATAATTCATTAGAAGAGTTAAGTAGAGAATGCAAACTACTATCTTCTATGTATGAATTTAAAAGTTCATCGCTCTATCTTTTATCCTCGTAACATCAATCAATATATATCTCGAATCAAATATTCATCTTTGCACTACAGTGCCAAAGATATTCATCATTAATCATGTTTCATCTAAACACTGCTCATCTTTGCACTACTACCAAAGATATTCATCGTAAATCATTCATCTTTACACTACAAGCCAAAGATATTCAATAATATCATCATTTAAGACTGAGGATGATGAAAAATATTTTTAAAGAAACGAATTCAGTGAAACAAAATGACAAGGATTAAGGATTAAGGATTAATGATTAAGGATTCGTACTTTGTTTTATCCATGTCCAAAAATACCTCAAAAATAATTATAGTGGTGTAAAATTCAAGAATGATCAAAACATGGGTACAATCAAAGCTAGTATCCACAATAGATATTTTAGACGAAAAGGAAAAATTTTTATTTTTCGATGAATAGTGCCGTATTCGTGAATAATGTCAGATATCGTGAATAAATAGTCAGATATCGTGAATAAGAATTCGACACCAAAAGTTCCAAATTTGATAAAAACTTCAGATCAATATTTCAAAGATAATGATATTGAAAAATAATATCATTACGAAAAAAAAATAATATCCCTTACCTCGAAAGATCGAGACTTCTAAATTGAAACACCTGGATATAGGTTATGACTTGAACTTGCATCGTATAACAATACTCAAAATATACTCAAAATACTCACAAGAATACGCTCGATAATATAGAGAGAAAAACTTCATTTTCCGTGTAATTTTCAATTCTAACCTAAGACCCTATTTATAAAAATGCTTTAGAACACTAAAAGCGAAAATTTAATATAATATTAATATATAAATTAAATTTTCTCGCCAACCTTCCAAGAACTGAATTCAGCTCATTCAACACACATGTGTAACACACCTTAATGAAAAAAACGTTTTTGTTATTTAAAATATTTTAAACTTCCAAAAATCAATTATTTCGGAGCTTCAAAACTTCAATAATTCACAATAAATAGTCCTTTTGTCAGAAAATTCGAAACTCGCGACTTTTTATAGGAAATTCAATTCTCTACAACTTTACAGAAGAAAGTTTTTCTAAATTCCAAACAGAAATTGACCAAAATCCACAAACCAAGCGATTTTATAAAGTTATAATCAAATTTCAGTCAAGAAATGGGGTCCACCGACATATAAAACATGCTTTAAATATTTTTGGTAACAAAATACTCCTCCTCCACATATACTCATATATCCTACATTCATCGTAAAAATATCATCATTATTATATTATTAAAATATAATAATATATTTAAATGAATTATTTTATCAAAAAAAGATAAAATTTCAATTTTCAACAATTGTCACATTAAAAATTTTCTCCATCTATCCACATAAAATCAATATTTTCCTCATCATATGAATCAATAATTAAATATTCACAAATAATATTACGAGAATCACAATATTGACAACCGTGCGCTCCTGGAAAAGAGGGGCTTTCCAATAAGAATTTCTCCTTCTCTACGCCGCAATTAATTAGGTGACCAAACCTCTCCTTAGATGTAACTTTCTAGACATTGCCAATAATGTTATCTAATAATATTATTCAGATAATATGAATTATTGCTTCGATAATGAAAAATACTCTTGTAATGACAATTATTGAAACAATAGCAATATAAAATATCAACGCAAAGAATTATTAAATCAATAAAATATTTGAGCGATAATTATCGTAACCATTATTGAGTTGTGCCTTCTTACGTAAGAATCAATAATTGGTGCAATACCGTAAAGCTATCTTGTGTTTTAACCAATTTAGTATTTTAACAAAGATTAATTGGTAATAACTACGCCTGCTATTTTTAAACAACTTATATTTGTCGCTTTCTTCATCCAATCGCTTTCCATTATGGGGCCCATACATGGTCATGCTACCGTCGCATTTAATATTCTCCGACATGCATTTAATATTCCACGACCAAACGAATATTCTCCGACAACAATGAATATTTTATAACCACGTGTTTATTTTGAAATATTTGCGTATTTTACCCATAACTATCTACATTCATCAAATCAACCCTTACTATTTTAAAATAATAAATAGAGAAAATTAAATTTCATTTATTAATTATTTGGGGTCTTACAACCTCCCCTTCTTATGAAATTCGGTCCTCGAAATTGACGTGACGCACGGTATTTCGAAAGATGAGGATACCTCGCTTTCATTTCGCTTTCTAATTCCCGTGTCATTTCTCTATAGCATGATTTCTCCACAAAACTTTAACTTGTGGTATGACCTTCGTCGTAGGACATGCTCTTCCTATCCAAGATCTTGATAGGTACCTCTTCATCATACGTTAAGTCTTCTGGCTATCTCGTCCTGCCTAACTCTATAACGTGGTTCGGGTCTTTCACATATTTACGAAGTACGAGATATGTGAAACACATTATGAACACGAGACATACTTTTGAGGTAACGCGAGTCTATAGGCTACATTTTCTACTCGGTCAAGAATTTGAAATGGACCAATAAATCGTGGATTGAGCTTTCTCTTTCCCAAATCTTATAACTCCCTTCCATGGAGCAACTCGCAACAATACATGATCCCCTATACTAAATTCCACGTCCTTTCGATGAAGATCCGCATAACTCTTTTGTCGATCTTGTGCCGCTTTGTATCGTTGTCGAATCATTTGGATCTTTTCTGTAGTCATACGTCTTAACTTCGGGTCCCAACAATGTTGCTTCACCCACCTCATCCCAACATATTGGAGAGCGACACTTTCGTCCCATATAATGCTTCAAATGGAGCCACACCTATACTTGCTCGATAATCTGTTGTTGTAGGAGAATTCCACCAATGGTAAATACTTATCCCAACCGCCTCTTGAAGTCTAGGACACAGTAGTCTTAATAGATCTTCAAGAGTTTGAATAGTCCTCTCCGATTGTCCGTCTGCTTTGAGGATGGTATGTCAAAGTGAATCGTAGAACTGCGTGCCATAGCTTTTTTGCAAGCTAACCCAAAATCTTGAAGTGAATCTTGGGTCACGATCCAAAACTATGGATACCGGTATGCCATGCAACCTCACAATCTCATCTACATATATACTAAAGCAAGACGTTCAAAGGAATAAGTCTCCGTGACGGCAAGAAATGAATGAGCAGACTTGGTTAATCTATCAACAATAACCCAAATGGCATTGATGCCTTGAGAAACCGTAGGAAGACCCGTAACGAAATCCATGGTAATGTGTTCCCACTTCCATTTTGGAATCTCAAGTGGTTGCAACGGACTCTTAGGTACTAGATGCTCCGCCTTTACACGTTGACAAGTTAAACACATCGAGATAAACTTTGCAATCTCTCTCTTCATATTGTTCCACCAAAATGTATGTCGAAGATCATAATAAATTTTAGTACTTTCAAGATGGATTGAAAATGGTGTATTGTGTGCCTCCATCATAATCTTGTACTTCAAATCTTGTTCAATTCATAATGCCCGTACCGAGTTCTGAAGGTAGTCTTTGGAATATCCTCAGTTCTAATCTTCAGCTGATGATATCCAGAACGAAGATCGATCTTTGAAAAGAATTGTGCTCCTTGCAACTGGTCATAAACTATATATGTACTATACTTTGAAACTTAGAAACCCGTTTGACATACACTCAATAGGGGTGAATGTCGAATAGATCCCCGCTTGGGAATCAAGTTATTGGATGTTATGTCTCTCACTTAGGCTTGCAAAAAATACTGAAACGGTACATTTCTTGTTATTTTGAGGATTAATCGACTGTTATCTCTATATGTTCTCCGAGTGCATACTTAGAGTAAGTTATCTTAGTCTATTTCGTGTGCTTGGAGACCATGGGGAGGTGCAGCCGAAATTTTCTTGAAACTCATGAAACGTACTCAACGTGTTTGCACTAGTGACAAGACACATCTAATAACGGGATAAAAGCATTACCCCTGTCCTGTAGAGATACTAGGTAAATTTAATTCACGCATGAATATCCAAATTAACTTAATGCGTACTTTTGTGTAGTTAAAAATGTCAGTCGACCGGAGTTGGATGTACCATAGGATACCCAGTGATGGGAGGGGATTAGTCTCAGCTTATCGTGTTGGGGTTTTAGATTTCTTGAACAAAGCACTAGAACATACGAATGATCCGCACGGGAAGATGTGATGCCCGTGTGTCAAGTGTAAAAATCTGATTTGGAAGAAAGTCGACGAGATTAAATTCGACTTATTTTCTCGTGGATTTGTAGATGGGTGCCGTTAGATGGACTCATCACGGGGAATCGTAAGTGATTGAAAATATTGTGGAACAACCAATTCCACAGGGATTCATACGTCAAAACTATGATCCAGCTTGAGATGTTGGTTGATGCTTATGGCCCTACTACTATTGATCAATTTGAATATGAACCTTCTTCAAGGTCTTGAGAAGTGCCAAATGATCAAATTCTTTGCCTTTTACAAGTTCTTATCTCGAATCTGGGGTAGCGTTGTATCCGGAAATGATACGAACACTAAGCTTTCAAGCAGCGATGAAGCTCTTACACTTCAAGAATGAGCACGACTGTAGTGAGAGAGGTTTCAACGATTTGCTCGCTATAATTGGACAGTTCTTACCCAAAGATCATACTCTTCCATGATTTAGAGTCGATGACTTGCATGAACTCACATCAGTCAATTCTGGGGTTGTGGTGTTAGGAAGCTGTTATAAAGATTCTGAGTCCAATTACTATGGTCGTTTACAGGATGTAGTTGTGCTCAATTATCACGGTGGCAAAAAGGTAGTTACATTTAAGTGTAGCTAGTTTGATACTGAAAAGGGGGTTAAAGTTGATCATAATATAATCACAACCGTGGATATCAAGTCGGTGTTAAATTCTGATGATGTGTACGTGTTAGTAAGTCAAGTGACTCAAGTGTATTACGCTCGTAATGTCATAAATACTCGAAGCCCCTGGTACATAGTAGTCACTACTAAAACACGCTCATTTAATGCTGATAACATGTTTGATATGGATGAGGCGTTGCGAAGAAGATGTGAAGCAACCCATTGGTAGTAGTGTTCCACTTCAAGATAAGGTGAAATCTTCGATGTCATTGACGTACCTAACGATGACAATGTCGAGGCCACCGTACACATGAATGATTATGTAGTCGTTGAGGATGATAATGATGACGAAACTGATCTCGAAACTGAGGATGAGGAAGATACCAAATTTGAGAATGATATACACGTTGATTCTGATGGTTTTGATGACGTGCGTAATTGAAAATGATCTTTCATGTTAGTCCTTACCACATATTGTTATATAAACCTTATATATTCGTAATCTACCAATTTTGTTATTGCAGTAGGATATTCATGGCTGTACATACGGTGGAGGTTCTTAGGAGGTGGTGGGCGATCCGATCGAGAGCGGTAGCCACAATGGAGGCTCTTTTTAAAGCGCGAGTAAGTTATCTTAACTAGGATTTAAATATATCTCAAAATCGCATTAATTACAATGATTATTGAAGTATTATGTTAAATACAATTATTACAGATGCACTTCGTCGACGACAATCGAGGGACGAACCTCAATATCTTTGGTCGTCATGTCAGCGATTACTACTTTACGATTCTGCAAATGGATGTCGCTTCCCAATAGTAAGTGTTAATATATTCGTATTATTTCTATCGCTTATTGCAAAACACAATTCCCATAACACATATTGTTATACTTTTTTCGTAGTATATTAGACACGGTGGCTAGCACACCCTACATGCGATTTGTTTGACGCATCTCCCGAGAGGTGCGTGCGGTTCAATCAAGATATCTGCGATGACGATGCCACTTTTACGCAGGCAATCTTGCATGGAGTTCCACGTAAGTTAAGCATATTATCACTACATAGTTGTATTGGGATGACGAAATCAATTGTTCATAATTTTAAATAATCTTTTGTTATAGGTTTATTATCGCTTTGACCCGAAAGCATCTCTCGGTTACCGACGATCTTGTGATTGAGCATCACGTCATTGCAAATTACTCCTGATGGTCAGATGAGATCGCGACGAAGGCGCAAATCCGGGAAATTGTGGACCAGCCCGGGACCACCATCAGAGATCATCAGCCCCGCATAGTCTCCGATTTAGCCTGGGATGCTATGTGTCCAGACTTTGAGGTCAATGACTTCAAGAAAAAGTTCGAAAGAAAGCGAAGAAGAACCGTGGTCGACTCCGGATTGTACACACCACTCGCTTTCTCAATCGCTCGAGGAGGCGAAGACGGTAAGTCGTTATAGTTAGTTATTTATGTGTCAAGTTTTCACACAAATACTTAAGACCTGATTTATGAATGTTTGTATTAGGCATTGGGGAGGACCTTGGGCCGAGATCCTACCATGCTAGAGGTTTTGGGATCGAGCCCACACGCCAAGGACGAGCATGCTTTGTCTCAGGCAGCTTTAGCTATACGGGTAAAACTTATCTTACTATTTAGCTTTTAATAATATCCAATCGTAAATAAAATGATATAATTAACATACATGATACTAATACATTACAGACCGATTTCGAAGCTTCGGACGAGCGTATAATGAAGCTAGAGACTATTCTTAGAGGGTTCTGAGTAGTTAGATTCCGCCACCCCCTCTTCCCGATATTTAATTAGATCGGGATGAGGAGTCGAGACTATGGGTCGCGTCTTAGGATCCCCTACTAGCAGATCTAGCAGATATCGAGTGTTGGGTCCGCCGAGGATACCCGTATATAAACTTCCCGGAGGTAATATTTTTTATGTTTCACTTAAATTATCCGAATTTATCACATTATATAAATTATTATTAGTAATTGAATTTGTATCTCTTTATAGGCTCCACCAAATAGCCAAATATCCAAAAGCACACGTATTCGGACCATCTCACACTGGTATTGACTGGATGATTTATATCTTTCTATTGACCGATAGGGCCGGTTTGATAGTTCCATACCGATCCTGGTCTTTCAAGCGTCGATAGTTGCCTTCCAGCCTCGCCTTCACCAGATTGCTCAGATATTATAGCGGGGGCCTCTGCAGAGAGTACCGGATTACCACGGAGCGATTCGACGCTGAGCGCCGAGATGCTCCGGATGGTGATTACCCTCTCAAGGAGGCTTTTCGTCCGCCCCCACCTACTCAGGTATTCTTATTGTTTATGTTTTTCAATTAAGGCTAGTTTATTAATTCTCACATATATATACTGACTAATGATTTATATTTTGATTCTATCAAACAGGTGGCTGGCGGCGATAGCAGCAGACCGGCAACGACGAAAGCAAGACGAGGTCGAAAACCTTACACCACTGTAGAAGCGTCGTTCACCTCCTACCGATGATGCATGATTCCACTTTTACTAGTTTATAGTTCATTTATATAGTTTGTAGTTCATTTGTATAGTTTGTAGAACTTTTGTATAGTTTGTAGAACTTTTGTATATATTGTAGAACTTTTGTATATATTGTATTGTCTAATTAAGGCCTCATATAACTATTGTAAATTATATTGTTTAACATTTATGGAACATTAGCTTATATTTGTAATTGGTTAGCTTATAATACGTTTTGGTGGATATTTGAATGTGAATGTGAATGATAATGAGTTGAAGATTACGTTTTAGTGCTACGTTGCATATTTGAATGTGAGATACAAGTTTATATTACTGTGTATTGGGTTGTGACAGGTTATAGGTACATTAATGGGTTTAAACACCTGGAAACTGAACTTTTTAAATTCTGTATTAAAAAAAAAGTAGTTACTTCCGACAGAATAAGATAGTTACGACGGAAATTCCCTCAGAAATAACAAAAAACAATTTTTAATAATTGTCAAAATATTCTAATTTCAGTCGTAAATATTACATCTTCGACGGAACTACATCCGTCGTAACTATACTATATCCGACGGACATTCCGCTGACCTTAATAAGTAGGTATTTTTTATAATTTTTTGGCTTATTTTAGTTTTCAGTCGTAAATAATATAATTCCGAGAGAATACATCCGTCGGACATAAACCCATTTTATCTGACGAAAATTTTCGTCGTAAACATTCTGTCGAAAATAATGTATATCCGACGAATATCAGTCGGAAATAAGTGCGTCGAACATACTATATATTCGACCGAATTCTCGACAGATCTTAATTCCGACGCGATTATTTACGACCGATTTTTCGACGAGATTTTTCGTTGGAAATAACTTATGTACGACGGAATAGAACTATGTTCGACAGAATATTCCGTCGAAATTAGCCGGTTTTCTTGTAGTGAATATGGAGTATGAAAGAAAATGATATCCCTTACTAGTATTGAAATAAAATAATATTTTTTTACCTAGTAGAAACTAGATCTGACTTGGTGTAACAAATATTATCATTAGAAAATCTTGCACTATAAGCTACACTCAAAGTATTTTTATAGTCAAAAGTAATACTCACAATATTGCAGTAGGAAAGCTTGTAATTTTTGGAATGTTTAAAATGGAGGGTTACCCCTTTTTATAGTGTAATCTGGTGGAAAGAAATAAGCAAACCTACTTAACTTTCATGCTTTCTTTTTATTAGTTGAGGGACCACAATTTTGGAACAAAAGAATTGTAGGAGAAAACTCACCCATTTGGAAAATAAATGCACGTGAAGTTTGAAAAAAGAAGAATTCAAAATCAAAATGCTAACCTCCATTTCACATGCTGAAAATTATATAATATTATAATAATATTACCATTTAAAATATAAAAATTATACTATTATATTATCGCATTACACTATTATAATGTAATATTATAATAATATATTTGAATGAATATTTTATCGGAGAAGATAATTGTGATTTCATAGAAAAATATGTCAAATTTTTAACAAATGTTTCATGCTAAATTCCTTTATTTATATTAAAATTGAACAAATATCCACCACACTGTAATTGTTCACAATTAATATTATAAGCTCACAATATTGACAACCAGATCATTCTCAAGAAAGAATGGGCTTTTCGATCTTTCCGATAAAGATTTATCCTTATTGGCGCACAATTATATAACCTAACTATTTTTCTCGACAGAACTTTATAGACATTGCTAATAATGCTAACTAATAATATTATTTAAATAATATAAACTATTGGGCAACTGTTACAATAACAATTATTTAATCAATGACATGAGATACTAGATCTGAATTGGTATAATACGGATATTATCCTGAGAAAATCTTGCACTATAAATTACACTCAAAGTAATTTTTGGTGTGTTTAGGATGGAGGGTTACCCCTCTTTTTACAGTGCAATCCGGTGAAAAGAAATAAGTAAACCTGCATAATTTTCTGCCTAACTTTCATTCTTTCTTTTTATTGGTTGTGGGACCACAATTTTGGAACAAAAGAATTGTAGGAGAAACACTCCACTCACCCATTTGAAAAAATAAATGCACATGAAATTTGAAAAAAGAAGAATTCAAAAATTAAAATGCTAACCTTCACTTCACGTGCTGAAAATTATATAATATTATAATAATATTACCATTTAAATTATAAAAATTATATAATTATATTATCACATTACACTATTATAATGTAATATTATAATAATATATTTGAATTAATATTTTATCGAAGAAGATAACTGTGATTCCATAGAAAAATATGTTAAACTTTTAACAAATGTTTCATGCTAAATTCCTTCATTTATATCAAAATTGAACCAACATTCACCACTTAATAATTATTCACAATTAATATTATAAGCTCACAATATTGACAAGCACATCATTCTTAGGAAAGAGGGGGCTTTCCGATAAGGATTTATCCTTATTGACGCGCAATTATATAACCTAACCCCTTTTCTGGACAGAACTTTTTAGACATTGCCAATAATGCTAACTAATAATATTATTCAAATAATATAAACTATTGTGCAGATGTTACAGTAGCAATTATTGAATTAATGATATAAGATACTATGCAGCAACTATTGTGGCAATTATTGAATACTGAGTGACTTCTTACGTAAGAATCAATAATCAGAGTTATTATTGTAAATATCGTGCTTCTTGTGCAACAACAACGCATTCATCGTATTTTTATCACCAGATATTTCAACAGTTAACAGTAAAAATTTTGCCGTTATTTTTTATAAAAAAAATTATTTCTATCGCTTTCTATATCCGACAGTTATTTCGTTATTTGGTCCACCAATAATTTCGCCGTCGTACGGATATTTTTGACAAAAAGAATATTCTCTGACAACAAGGATATTTCCCGATCAAATGAATATTTTATGATAATTTACTTATTTTAAAAAATTTGTACATATCACCTATAACTATAATATTATATCAAATCAATATCTTATTATTTAAAATAATAATTTTTTTAAAAAAAATATTCAGAAAAAATTGGTATCTTACAAGGTTGATGTCGGCCAATATGCATGCATGTTGAATGAGTATCTTGTCTTAAATATTTTTTTATATAAAATGTTATTTTTAGCCGTCTAAGAAAGAAAAAAGTGATTAATGAGGCTGCAGGTCCTTTAGTAAATAAATGTTTAATTTATAGATGTGCTGCTGTGACATCATCACTGTATCTCCCACCCACTATCAAATATTTCTTATCGTCATCTTTCTTTTGACATTTTTAATATATTTTAAATTTAAATTATGAGATAGAGATTCTTCGATTCATTTGAAACGAAGAGTATTTTAATTCCTATCGTTTGGCTAATAATCAACGGCAGGCAGATGGTTACTCATGAACACTTCTTCTACCGTAATGTTAATAGTATCATTCGTCTAGATGCATGCGTACGTTTGGGACATAGATTTTAAACTTATTTATTTTATTACATTTATAATTCGTGTTTATAAAGCTAAATAGCCTAAATTTTTTGGGTGCATTTAATTAAGGTATAAAAATCCCAAAAGCAACTTAGAAAAATAAGCACAAGATCCAACATTAATTAAACTTGTTTTTCAATATTTGGTCAGTATATATATAATGCATAAATACACCCAACGTTAATACGTTATGAATGACTCCATAAAGTCACAAAAAGAGGATTATACTTCTTCCGTTTTAAAATTAAGAATATATTTTAATTTTTTGAGTTAATTTCCAAAATCTCAAATTGATATAAAATTATTTAATTTTAAAACAAACAAATATAATAATTATAACCTAACTATAAATTACTACTAATTATTATTTTTGTTATTTTTAAAATTTGAACAAAATTATATCAATTTTAAAATTTAAAATTTTACGACTTAATTTTAAAAAATTAAAATTTATCTAATTATGAATCGAAAATAGTACTTATATAGAGTAGTAAAGTTTTAGTCTATAAAACCGTTGCATAATTTTTATGCGTAGTAATGTAGTGGAGTAATAAATTACGTATACGCATGGAGCCGCCAGTAACAGTGTGAGCAAACGAAGACAAAATGTGATGATTTAAGACCAATAGCTCCTCCTATTCTTTCTCCACGTAGTCTTTTTATCTACACAGATCAACTCTCACGTGGCACACACCCTTCTTCTATCCCGGGCCCCCGGCTATATAATGCTTACACAAATTTCATCAAATTAATCTTACATCGGCAACCTAAACTAGCTATTTAACCATGGCATTGTCTAATTTTACTACCATCACCTCCGCCACCGTCACTACCACCGGAATATTGACCGTCCTCCTCATCCTCCTACTTGTTCCTAGCAGTTATGCTTCCGATTTAATCCACCACCACCACCACCACCACCACCACCACCACCACCACCACCACCACCACCACCACCACCGAAAAGCTAGCGGCCTGCCCGCGTCCGACGTGGATCTACTAGAGTTCCCTCTAAATTTAGAGTATTTAGAAGCTGAGTTTTTCTTATGGGGCGCTTTAGGTCGGGGCTTGGATACCGTAGCTCCAAACCTAACCTCGGGCGGCCCACCACCCATTGGGGTTAGGCAAGCCAAGCTCGACCCATTGATAAGGGATGTTATCGCTCAATTTGCTCTTCAGGAAGTTGGACACTTGAGGTTCATATTCATCATTTTACTTTCCTTTTTCGCCTGCTATTTAAATCACACATATATACGAACATATATATGTTATTGTATATATATATTAGGATTGAAAGGCATTGTTGATCGAGAGTTTATATGTTATTAAAAGGAGTTGAGTTGAGTTGACCTGAAATTTAATTTATATCTGATTGGATCTAAATGAATTATATATGCAGGGCTATTAAGAGCACTGTAAAAGGATTTCCAAGGCCACTACTAAATCTAAGCGCTGAATCATTTGCAACAGTGATGAATAGCGCATTTGGAAGGCCTCTAGTGCCCCCATTCGACCCTTACGCCAATGGTCTCAATTTTCTCCTTGCCTCCTACGTTATTCCTTACGTTGGACTCACTGGATACGTTGGAGCCAATCCCAAACTCCGAAGTGCCACTGCCAAAAGGGTACATACATACATATATATATATATATATACATGTTTATATATATATGTTTACTAAATTTTTCGCCTTTTGTGTACGTGTAACAGTTGGTGGCGGGGCTATTAGGGGTGGAATCAGGGCAGGATGCAGTTCTTAGAGCTTTGTTATACGAGCGCGGCAAGAGGAAGGTGGAGCCTTACGGAATTACGGTGGCAGAGTTTACTGACCGGATTTCAGAGTTGAGGAACAAGCTTGGAGGTGAAGGGATAAAGGATGAAGGTCTTGTTGTAAAACCCGCGTATGGCGCCGAGGGGAGGATTAGGGGAAATGTGCTGGCTGGGGATAAATATTCACTTGCATTTGACAGAACACCGGAGGAAATACTAAGAATTGTGTATGGAGGAGGAAGTGAAAGTAAACCTGGTGGTTTTTACCCTAAAGGAGCTGCTGGTCGAATTGCTAAATCACATCTTAAATTATAAGTAGCTTACAATTTATTAGATGGATAGATAGATACATAGAAGGGTAATTGTTCAATTGGCTATATTTTTGGTCTTTTTTTCTATTGTTTAGAATGCAACCTTGGCCTAGTCTAACGGTGATCATGTCAAAATAACTCACTGATAATTAAAAATCAGAACAGGCCAAAAACGTTATCAATTAGGAAATTAAATTACTCTAAAGTATATGAGAATAATAATTTATATGTATGTATATGTACTTTGACCTCATTAATATATGAGTGTATGTATAGTTGCTTAATCTCCATGTCATAACTCGCCTGAGAGAATAGGAATCTAGACTAAAGTTTTTATATATAGGATTGTGATTCCAATTATTGGATAGGATTTTTATTTTTATTTTAAGAAATCAATTTTTAACCTTAATTTTAAGAAGTTTACTACACATTTTTTAACCTTAATTTTTCTATGATTTTGCTTAGAATTTTTTTTAAGAAATATTGAATTTTTTTTTTTTAAAGCTTTCTTAACTAAAAAAACTTGCAAACAAGAAATTTATAAGTACCTTTCCTATCCTTTCTTCTTTCTTCTTATTTTCAAACTCACAAAACAATGTGTTAGAGAATGGAGGTAGTAATATTTTTGAGTGCTTCTGGGGCGACCGGCCTCTGGGAACCGATTGGACGATCGGCCAATTTTTTTTTTTTATAGAACTCTCAAATAATTTATAAGATTTATTGGAACTGAAATTTTTACAGAATTCAGTGATTTGGATGTCATTTGGATACATGTAAAAAATAGAGTTGTACAGACAGTGCAGCTCTGTTTTTTACATGTATCCAAATGACATCCAAATCACTGGATTCTGTAAAAATTTCAGTTCCAATAATTGCTACGTTGATATTTTATAATTGTCAATGCACAATATTTTCCATTATCGGATCAATAATTCATATTATTTGGATAATATTATTAGATAACATTATTGGTAATGTATAGAAAATTCTGCCAAGGAGAGGTTCGGTCATCTAATCAAGGCCAAGAAGAAGGAGAAATCCTTATTGAAAAGCCCTCTTTTCCTGAACCACTGTTGTCAAGATTGTGATTCTCGTAATATTATTTGTGAATAATTAATTATTGATTTATATGATAAGGAAAATATTCATTTTATGTGGTTATAGATGGAGAAAATTTTTAATGTGACAATTGTTAAAAATTGATATTTTATCTTTTCTCGATAAAATAATATTTTATTATATTATTATAATATAATAATGATGATATTTTTACAATGAATGTGTGATATATAAGTATATGAGGAGGAAGAGTATTTTGTTGCATTAAATGATTAACACATGTTTTGTGTGTCGGTGGACCCTGCTTTCTTGATCCGAAATTTGATTATAGCACAGAAAATCGTCCGTATGTGGGATTTCTGGCCAATTTCTGCTTGGAATTTGGAAACACTTTCTTCCGCAAAGTTGTAGAGAATTGAATTTTCTATAAAAAGTCACGAGATTCAATTTTCCGATAAAAGGGTTATTTATTATGAATTATTGAAGTTCCTAATAATTGATTTTTGAAGTTTTAATAATTTTTATTAAGAAAAAAGTTTTTACCATTGTTGTAGGCCCCACTTGCACATGTTAGATGCTGAATTCGGATGGTCAAGGTGGGCTAAGGAAAATTATATATATATATTATTATTATATTAAATTTTCTGCTTTGGTGTTCTAAGCATTTATCTATAAATAGGGTGCTTAGGTTAGAATTGAAAATCACACCAGAAACTGAAGTTTTCTCTCTATTTCTCTCTCTATATTATCGAGTGTATTCTTGTGAATATTTTGATATCTTGAGTGTTCTTTATCTCTGAAGACAAAGACGCTACCGGCCAAAGCCCAAGTGTGTTCGCTTTAGCCCAAAAAATTTTTAGGGCCCCTTTTCTTATATCATACAATCAAATGCATGGCTAGTTTTATTCTAATGGATGAGTATAATTGATTATGTAGAATCATTTTCTAAAATATTTAAAATTTTGACAAATAAAATTATTACATAACTAAAACTAGATCCAACACTATTAAAAATTCTAATATGTACATTTAAAAAAAATACCAACCAGTTCACATAAATTAAAAAACAATTACTTCAATATGTCTCAATTAATTTCAATCTTTGTTAGTCTATGCATTTGTCCATCATAATTATGTCTTTACTCATTCTTGTGTTTCTTTGCAAATATGTATAAACCCATTTTTTCTCTTAATCTGGCTAGTGCAGACTTTACGATTATCTCTATTAATAGACTATGGGTCATGCGTACTTTACTTATTGATATTAAAATTTTACAGTTAAAGACTGAGGTCATAATATAACCAATATAATACAAAAGAAAATAGGTAAACTCTTGCTGGGAAGATTTTGAGTTTTACACTATCTACCATGGGTACTATTTGAAGAATAACCAAACAGGTTAACTCTTGTCATAACTTGGATATGTCACCCCCTGATTGATCTCTGTGAAACTATTTCAAATTTAGTAAGGTTACATTCCATTACCTGAACTATAAAATTTTATGCTTCTTTATTTATAATTTGCCCATTATAAGTGAGTGTTATTCAAGAGGAGATGTTGATGATATCATCCACCCCTCTGTTGATGATATTATGTCTTTGAACTGATTACTTTTTTGAATTAGTGATAATGTGATATCTGAATGATGCTTTGAAAATATTGAAATAGTCGGTTATTATATTTGGTATTCTTTTGTATTTATGTTCTTTTGTTCAGAGAAAGTTCTTAATTTTTTTTATACCTATCATAATAGCAATTCGCAAAGGGCCCAATTTTTTATTTTTTTTCGCTTTAGGCCCTGAAAAACTCAGTATTTTACTCGACTAAGATAAGTTCGTTTCAAATAAGTTATTTCAATCAAGTATCGCTTTTTTTGAGGTAAGGGATATTGTCGTTAGTATGTAAATGTTATTATGTTTTTCAATTTTGAAATTTTTCTGAACCTTCAAAAATTCTGGAAAATTTTGAAATGATATTTTGATGAGTTTTGTAGATTGTGTCCAAAAATGGCGATTTTTGGATGTATAGATTAGGAGTTATGGATTTTATGAGAAAAAACTATTTTAAAAGTAACCGCTTATAACGCCTAGTGATTAACTCCAAAATTGAAGAAATTTTATTGGGAGTATATCTATATAATATCAGTATACTCTGTAAATTTCGGAATTTTTGAATAAAATTACAATTTATGATAAATGTCTGAATATTCGATGGTTTTGACCATGTGAAAAATAGTAAATGAATTTTAAAAATTCCGAGAAAAATATATGTTCAATATGGGACTATATTATGCTAAATCCCAGAAAAGAAATATTTTTGGAACTGATTTGGTATTTTTCATGAAAATATTCTAATTATGAGTAAATGAATTAAATATGTTATGTGAAGTAAGAAAATTGAAAAATATGATTTTATGGCTTGAGAATCATATATGAGGTATATGCAGATTTTTGATGAGGGTTTTGGTTATTGGTGATGAAATCTTATGAGTTTGGCATTTTAGGATGATTAAATGCATTTATTAGTAAAGTGTAAACAATTAAAATAAATTGTTTATACGTTTAAGAAATGATTAAAATATTGTGGTAGTATTAATAATATTAGATTATGAGATTATTAAGTGATTTATAAAATTTTGATTAAGGTGTTATGAGATTATTGATTTATGAATCTTACTCTTGAGATTAAATCTATATGTTGATTATATTGTTTTTATTATCATATAAAACATTCTTATAACCCTAATGTTGAATTTCTCTTTCACTTGAGTGTAAAGATGGGTAGATTATTGGTATGATCGTGACTATGTGTTCTCTTTGGCCAGAGTACAAAGATGGATTGTTAACCTGGTATGATCATGACCATTGAATTTATAATTGAATATCTTTAGCTTAAGTGTAAAGATGAATTGATTAACATGGTTATAATTATTGTTTATATAAATTCAAATGATTATATATTTCTTTGAGATATGAATATATTTGGCCTCAGTAGTACAAATATTAATCATTGATGAATATATTTGGCATGTAGTGCAAATATGAATCATTGAGGAATATCTTTGGCTGTAGGTGCAAAGATGAATTATTGATGAATATCTTTGGCCCGTAGTAGGCAAAGATGACTGTTGTTGAATATCTTTGGCCCAGTAGTGCAAAGATGACTGTTGTTGAATATCTTTTGCCTGTAGTGCAAAGATGAAATGATAATGAATATCTTTAGACTTTAGTGCAAAGATGAATTATTGATGAATATCTTTGGCTCGTAATGCAAAGATGACTTGTTGTTGAAAATTTTTGGTGTGACGCCCCCAAAATAGGTATACATCACCCATTTTGAGTTGTCAATACATGGTACAGAAACAACTACAACTTTATTATTACAACAGTAAAACTGTGAGTTTGAATACAAATATTATCTTCTAGACAATATCTATACTCAAATAAATCCTCATCACATTTATTGATACATTATTTTACAAAAATGGTGAGGACTACTAAACAACTCTCTCTAGAACCTTCATTCCATACCCCACTGCATACTCGCTATATTCTCGCCTCCTCCGAGAAGAAAAATGGAACAAAAAGGAAAAAGGGTGAGCTCAACTAGCCCAAGAAGAATATTATGACTAAGATAATATACAACAAATTATCATTAGTCTTCAACGGAAAAAATCTAATAGAATACAATAGACAACAAGTTTTAAATCAATATTCATGAATCGGAAATAATAATTCATTAGAAGAGTTAAGTAGAGAATGCAAACTACTATCTTCTATGTATGAATTTAAAAGTTCATCGCTCATCTTTTATCCTTGTAACATCAATAAATATATATCCGAATCAAATATTCATCTTTGCACTACACGTGCCAAAGATATTCATCAATTAATTAATGTTCATCTAAACACTTGCTCATCTTTTTCACTACGGGCCAAAGATATTCATCGAAATCATTCATCTTTGCACTACAGGCCAAAGATATTCAATAATATCATCATTTAAGATTGAGGATGATGAAAAATATTTTTAAAGAAACGAATCCAGTGAAACAAAATGACAAGGATTAAGGATTAAAGATTCGTACTTTGTTTTATCCATGTCCAAAATACCTCAAAAATAATCATAGTGGTGTAAAATTCAAGAATGATCAAAACATGGATACAATCAAAGCTAGTATCCACAATAGATATTTTAGACGAAAAGGAAAATTTTCATTTTTCGATGAATAAAGTCTTGCAGATTCGTGAATAATGTCAGATACGTGGATAAGATCAGATATCGTGAATAAGTAACTCCGACATCAAAAGTTTCAAATTTGATAAAATTTCAGATCAATATTTCAAAGATAATGATATTGAAGAAATAAAATCATTACGAAAAAAAAATAATATCCCTTACCTCGAAAGATCAATACTTTTAATGTGATATAAAGGCTATGACTTGAACTTAACCAGATATAGCAATACTCAAAATATACTCAAAATACTCACAAGAATGCGCTCGATAATATAGAGAGAGAAAACTTCAGTTTCTGGTGTGATTTTCAATTCTAACCTAAACACCTTATTTATAGGAAAATACTTAGAACACCAAAGTAGAAAATTTAATTTAATATTATTATTATTTTTTTCCACAACTTCCTACTCACCAAGAATATGAATTCAGCTCCTTCCACACACATGTGAAACACACCAAAATAAAAAAAACGTTTTTGTTACTTAAAATATTTTAAACTTCTAAAAATTAATTATTTCGGAGCTTCAGAACTTCAATAATTCATAATAAATAGCCATTTTATCAGAAAATTCGAATCTCGCATTTTTTTATAGAAAATTCAATTCTCTACAACTTTACAGAAGAACGTTTTTCCAAATTCTAAATAGAAATTGCCCGAAATTCACAAATCCAAGCGATTTTACAAGCTATAATCAAATTTCAACAAGAAATGGGGTCCAATCGACACATAAAACATGCTTTAAATATTTTTGGTAACAAAAATACTCCTCCTCCACATATACTCATATATCCCACATTCATCGTAAAAATATCATCATTATTATATTATTAAAATATAATAATATATTTAAATGAATTATTTTATCGTAAAAGATAAAATTTCAATTTTCAACAATTGTCACATTAAAAATTTTCTCCATCTATATCCACATAAAATTAATATTTTCCTCATCATATGAATCAATAATTAATTATTCATAAATAATATTACGTAATCACAATATCGATAACCAGTGCGGCTTCCTGTGAGAAGGGCTTTCCAATAAGAATTTCTCCTTCTCGACGCCAATGATTAGGTGACCAAACCTCTCTTGATGCAGAACTTTCTAGACATTACCAATAATTTTATCTAATAATATTATTCGATAATATGAATTATTGCTTCGATAATAAAAATACTTTGTAATGACAATTATCAAACAACAAAGAATATAAAATATCAACGCAAAGAATTATTAAATCAATAAAATAAAATACCGAATAAAGAATTACTATAACCATTATTGAGTAGTGCCTTCACGTAAGAATCAATAATTGGTGCAATATCGTGTCTTCATGTGTTTTAACCACCGAGTATTTTAACAAGATAATCTGAATAACTACGCCGTTATTTTTAAACCAACTTATATTTGTCGCTTTCTTCATCCAATCGCTTTCCAGTTATGGGGCCCACACATGGTTGCGTAGTCGTCGCATTTAATATTCCCCTCGACAAGCATTTAATATTCCACGACCAAACGAATATTCTATAACCACTTGCTTATTTGAAATATTTGCGTATTTTACCCATAACTATCCACATTAATCAAATCAACCCTTACTATTTTAAAATAATAAATAGAGGAAATTAAATTTCATTTATAATAAGTTGGGGTCTTACAACCTCCCCTCCTTATGAAATTTCGTCCTCGAAATTGACATACGTACCTGGTGTTTCGAAAAGGTGAGGATACCTCGCTTTCATTTCCGCTTCCAACTCCCGTGTCATATCTTCAATAAAGCATGGTTCCTCCACAAACTTTAACTTGTGGTATGACCTTCGTACGTAGGACTTGCTCCTTCCTATCCAAGATCTTGACAGTACCTCTTCGTCAGACGTTAAGTCTTCTGCTATCTCATCCTGGTTCTAACTCTATAACGTGGTTCGGGTCTTTCACATATTTATGAAGTACGAGATATGTGAAACACATTATGAACACGAGACATACTTTCGAGGTAACGCGAGTCTATAGGCTACATTTCCTACTCCGGTCAAGAATTTGAAATTGACCAATAAATCGTGGATTGAGCTTTCCTCTCTTTCCAAATCTTGTAACTCCCTTCCACGGAGAAGAACTTCGCAACAATACATGATCCCCTATACTACATTCCACGTCCTTTCGATGAAGATCCGCATAACTCTTTTGTCGATCTTGTCTTTGTTTGTATACGTTATCGAATCATTTGGATCTTTTCGGTGAGTCATACGTCTTTAACTCGGGTCCCAACAATGTTGCTTCACCCACCCCGTCCCCAACATATTGGAGAGCGACACTTTCGTCCATATAATGCTTCAAATGGAGCCACACCTATACTTCATGCTCGATAATCATTGTTGTAGGAGAATTCCACCAATAAGAAATACTTATCCCAACCGCCTTGAAGTCTAGGACACGAGTCTTAATAAATCTTCAAGAGTTTGAATAGTCCTCTCTCGATTGTCCGTCTGCTTTGAGGATGGTATGCCGAATCAATCGTAAATCCGCGCTCATAGCTTTTTGCAAGCTAACCCAAAATCTTGAAGTGAATCTTGGGTCACGATCCGAAACTATGGATACTGGCATGCCATGCAACCTTACAATCTCATCTACATATATACTAGCAAGATGTTCAAGGGAATAAGTCTCCCGTATCGGCAAGAAATGAGCAGACTTGGTTAATCTATCAACAATAACCAAAATGGCATTGATACCTTTGAGAAACCGTAGGAAGACCCGTAACGAAATCCATGGTAATGTGTTCTCACTTCCATTTTGGAATCTCAAGTGGTTGCAACGGACCCTTAGGTACTAGATGCTCCGCCTTTACACGTTGACAAGTTAAACACATCGAGATAAACTTTGCAATCTCTCTTCTTCATATTGTTCCACCAAAATGTATGTCAAGATCACGATACATTTTAAGATTTCCGTGATGGATCAGAAATGGTGTATTGTGTGCCTCCATCATAATCTTGTACTTCAAATCCGAGTCGTTAGAACACAAAGTCCGGAGTGGACTCAAGTATTCCTTCTTCATCAATTCTCGCTTCGAATAAAGACCTTCAGATTTTTCTTCTTCATACGCATCACCGGGATTGGTGGCTCGAAAGAACCTTAACTTTTCTATTAAAGTTGGCTCTATACGTATACTTGATATCATCGCACTCATTCCTGCATATGATCTTCTACTCAACTCGTTAGCTACAACGTTCGCTTTTCTAGGATGGTATTGAATAGTGTGGTCGTAGTCTTTTCATAGCTCGAGTCAACGTCATTACCGCCGACGTTGAGTTCTTTTTTCGAGTGAAGAAATATTTAAGGCTTTTATGGTCCTAATATATCTCCACTTTCTCCCCATATAGATAGTGCCTCTGTAAGACCCCAAATTATTAATAAATGAAATTTATTTTCCTCTATTTATTATTTTGAAATAGTAAGGGTTGATTTGATTAATGTGGATAGTTATGGATAAAATACGCAAATATTTCGAATAAGCAAGTGGTTATAAAATATTCATTATTGTCGGGGAATATTTGATTGGTCGTGGAATATTCGTACTATCGGAGAATATTCGTACGACAACGCAGTCTTTTGTGGGCTCCATAACGGAAAGCGATTGGATAAAGAAAACAACAAATATAAGTTGTCTTTAAATAATGGCGTAGTTGTTACCGTTTATACTGTTGGAATACCCGGTGGTTAAAATACACTAATACGCATTGTTGAACAGTAGCACACGGTATTGCACCAATTATTGATTCTTATGTAAGAAGGCACTACTCAATAATTGTTACAGTAATTACTGTTCAGTATTTTATTTTATTGATTCAATAATTGCTGCATTGATATTTTATATTACCGTTATTTCAATAATTGTCACTACACAGGATTTTCCATTATCGGCTAAATAATTCATATTATCTCTAATAATATTATTAGAAAACATTATTGGCAATGTCTAGAAAGTTCTGCTCTAAGGAGAGGTTTGGTCACCTAATAATTGCTACCAAGAAGGAGAAATCTTTATCGAAAGCCCTTTTTCCTTTGACTACCGTTACCAAAGATCGTGATTCTGTAATATTATTTGTGAATAATTTATTATTGATTTATATGATAAGGAAAATATTGATTTTATGTGGATATAGATGGAGAAAATTTTTTATGTGACAATTGTTGAAAATTAATATTTAATCTTTTTCCTCGATAAAATAATTCATTTAAATATATTATTTTAATAATATATTAATTCTATGATATTTTTATAATGAATGTGAGATATATGAGTATATGAGGATGATGAGTATTTTTGTTGTAAAAGTTGTTTAACACATGTTTTGTGTGTCGGTGGACCCCATTTCTTGATCGAAATTTGATTATAACAGTAAAATCGCCTCGCTTATGGATTTCTCCATTTACATTTCGCTTGGAATTTGGAAAAACTTCCTTCAGAAAAGTTGTAGAGAATTGAATTTCCTATAAAAAGGCGCGAGTTTTGAATTTTCTGACAAAAGGACTATTTATTATGAATTATTGAAGTTCCGAAGCTCCGAAATAATTGATTTTTGGAAGTTTTAATTATTTATTTTATGAAAAACGTTTTTTTATTACTTTTTCTAGAAGGTTGGCATGTGGGAAATGTTAGGAGCTGATTTCCAAAGAGGCATAGGAAAATTTATTATTAATAATATATTATATTAAATTTTCTACTTTGGTGTTCTAAACATTTTCCTATAAATAGGGTGCTTAGGTTAGAATTGAAAATCACACCAGAAACTGAAGTTTTCTCTCTATATTATCGAGTTTATTCTTGTGAGTATTTTGAGTATACTTTGAGTATTGTTATACGGTCTGCAAGTTAAAGTCATAGCCTATATCCTGTTTCAACTAAGAAGATCTTGCTTTTCGAGGTAAGGGATGTTATTTTCTTCTCAAATGATATTATTTCTTCAATATCATTATGCCAAAATATTGGTTGGAAATTTTATCAAATTTGGAACTTTTTCATGTATGGGTTACTATTCATGAAAGTATCACGAGCTATTATTCATGAGTTATTATTATTCATGAGTTACTATTCACGAGCTTTATTCACGAGTACTATTCACGAAGCGTGAAGATATTTTTTGTGAAATTTCTATCTTTTAGTGTAGAGTTACTATTCACGATACTGCACTATTCACGATACTCTGGATTATTCACTTAATACTGCACTATTCAATTAAAAAATAAAATTTCTTCTTTTGTCCAAAATATCTATTCGGATACTAGCTTTGATTGTATCCATGTTTTGATCATTCTTGAATTTTACCCCACTCGATTACTTATGAAGTATTTTTGAACTTGGATTGTTTAAAATACTAATCCTTAATATTTGTTCTTTTGTTTCAATTGATTCGCTTCCTTTAAAATATTTTTCATCATCCTCACCCCTAAATGATGATATTATCGAATATCTTTAGCTTTTGTAGTGCAAAGATGAATGATTTCTTGATGAATATTTTTGGCCCGTAGTGCAAAGATGAACAGTGTTGAGATGAACATACGTAGATCGATTAATATCTTTGGTCCGTAGTAAAAGATGAACAGTGTTTAGATGAACATGACCAATCGATAAATATCTTTGGCTCAGAAGGCAAATATGAATATTTCATTCCGATATATATATGATTGATGTTACAAGGATAAAATATCGACGATGAACTTTTAAATTCATATATGTAAGATAGTAGTTTGCATTCTCTACTTAACTCTTCTAATGAATTATTATTTCATTGCGAATATTGATTTAAAACCGGTCATCTATTGTATTCTATTAGATTTTTCCTGTTGGAGACTAACGATAATTTGTTGTATATTATCTTAGTCATAATATCCTTTATCGGGCTAATTGAGCTCACCCTTTTTACTTTTTGTTCAATTTTTTTTCTTCCCGTGAGGAAAGAATGTAATGAAAGTACTTAGTGGGGTATGGAATGAAGGTTCTAGAGAGAATTGTTTAGTAGTCCTCACCATTTTGTAAAATAATGTATCAATAATTATGATGGGGATTTATTTGCGTGTCGATATTGTCTAGATGGCAATATCTGTATTTTTACTCACAGTTTATATGTTGTAATAATAAAGTAGTAGTTATTTCAGTACCATGTATTTGGCGACTCAAAATGGGTTGGATGGAATGGACCTATTTTGGGGGCGCCACAATTGGTATCGTAGCTTAGGGATATGAACTCCCATGAGATCGGGGAATAGAACTCCAGAGGGAGAGACGAGTAAATCCTTCGCTAGTGTGTCTTACCTAAGCTTATTTGTTAGTTTGTTAAGATATAGGATATTATGTGATATATTGATTTCCTTAATTAACCCTTGTTTTATGACAAGATTTGAGAATGTCGACCGAGAATATGAATAAGGAGAGTAAATGAGACCGTGGAGATGCTGTATTTACCAACGAGGAGAACGTGTAACAGTCGGGAAATGTACCTCCGTGAACAACACCAATCGAAAGCAGATAATGAACGAGGATGTTTTAGAAGCTTTTTGCGCTTCATGCAAAAATCGCATTTGAGGAGACTCGTGTTCAAAATACAGAGGAGGAAATGATAGCAATTCACGGTGGTCACAAATGCAAGCGATTCAAAGAGTCAGGACCACCGCACTGCAGGAAAGCCGGATCCGATTAAATGCGCGGAGACGTGGGTCAAATAAATTACCAAGATATTTGATGTCTTAGGATGCACGGAGGAACAGAAAGTTCCATTCGCTACTTTTATGTTCCGTAACGAGGCAGATTCTCGGTGGGAATCAGTGAGCGTACATCCATCCAAATTTTTCAAAGATGTCAGCGGGAGACATTTCAGAAGCAGTTCAATGACAAGTACTTCCCACGAAAGTATTCGTCATATATGAAGGAAGTGGAGTTTATTTGACTAGAAAGCGAGTAATAACATGACGGTGTCCCAAAGACGAGGCGAAGTTCGCGGAGTTATCCAGTGTTCAGCCTCATTCAGTGGAGAATGAGGAACGATGACGCGTTGTTTCGAGAGGTTTGAAACCCTAAGATACGTCAAGATCTCATTTCTCATAAATTTTCTCTCTATTCGGATGTTGTCAATATGGCTCGGTTGTTAGAGCGAGATAATGAGTACGCTCAACCGAGGACCATAACCAGGATCATACAAAGATAGATAGCGATCATCGTAATAACGATAACCAAATGAGAAAGAAGAATACGGACAAAGGCGGTAACCACTTTGGTGGTAATCGTAGCCATGAAAATAGAAGAAGCGAGTGGGGAGGAGATTTTAAAAGAGGAGATTCAACAACGATCATTCAAGACGCCGCCAAGAGAGTAATCGGTTCCAAGGAAGGAGAAAACCACCGGTCATATGTTACAAATGCGGAAAGAGGATATATCACCCTAAACCGCCTGAACAGCTTAAGGTATGCTATAATTATGGAAAAGATGGACATATCACTCCGAGATTATACGATATCGAAACCCATCCAAATGATAATGGTGACTCAAAAGGATTTCCCGTAAAAGTCAAAGTCAACGCTTTTTACGGAAGAAGCGTTTGTCGTGACTCAAATAAAATGCGAGAACCCGAACGGTTTAGCACGGGTTAGTTAATTATAAATTCTTGCAAAGTTTATACCTTACTAGATAATTTGGTTACTACCCATTCTTTATCTCTTGCTTTAAGCGCCAACGTTTGAACTTGACTACGGAGAAATTAGACTTTGACCTATTTATGGAGACTCAGTTAGAGAAACTTTCATTACATCCGTTGTTTAGAAATCTTGCTTGATTCAGTTGGCACTATCACATTACCTATTAACCTTATTTCTATAGAGATATTTGCTTTTGATGTGATTTTAAGGTTAACTACTCATCATGCCAAATTGATTACTTTCGTAAGGTTGTTAGTTTTCATATTCCTAAGCAACTTTGTTATTCAATTCAAGCAATCAAACCATTGTAGTCAAACATTTTTATATCAAGCCATGAAGTCATTCGCTTATTACGGATGTCAAGTTTTCTTAGTCCATGTTATGGATTTGAATAAAGACAAGTCGATTTGAATAATATTCTGTTGTTATTGATTTTTCCCGACGTATTTCCCGAAGAATTTCTTAGCTTACTCCCAAAGCTCGATATTAAATTTTGTATCGACTTTGAACCCTAGACAAAACTCATTTCTAAAATCTCATATCGAATGGCTCCTATTGAACTTCGTGAGTTAAAATTCAACTATAAATTTGGTACCGAGCCTTTATCCGGTGACTTCCTTTGTGGAATGCACCAAGCCAAACTCTCTGTAGGGACACCATATTCGCATGCGATAAGAAATCGATAGGTGTCATTGTAACGTCTATCCAAGGTTGGGATATGAGTCACGATTGAGAACAACCTAAGCTCAGAATCGAAATACGTAGCTTTCTAGGCTTAGTTGGTTATTATCGGAGATTCGTTGAAGGATATTCTCGAATCGCTATTCCATTAACGCAATTTGACTCAGAGAGATACAAAATTCGAATGGAGCAAGGAATGTGGGAAGAGAGCATCGAAGAACACAAGAATGTACTCATTTCGACACGTGTTCTAACCATACCGCCTTGAAAAGCGAACGTGGTAGTGACGTGTTGAGTAAAGATCGTATACAAAAGACTGAGTACGATATTGTCAAAGACTAATTTTGTATAATTTATAAATAATAGAGATGGAGATGAAAACTCTAGGTACCCACGTGATGATATACGAGTATAATCGACTTTTAATCGATAAAGTTAAACTGCTCAAGCCACACACCGAGTGATGAATTTGAAGAAGGAGGTGCAAGAAGTTGTTATTTCAAAAGCGAGAATCGGTGAGGTGAGGAAAGCTCAAACCTTCGATTTATTAATCCATTTGAAATTCTCAATCAAATAGGAACCGTGGCCTATAGACTCGCTTTTACCGCCAAGTATGACGCCAGATTCATAACGCTTTTTCACGATCGATGTTACGTAAATATGTGGACGACCGAACCACGCTATTGAAGTTAGAATCCGGACGAGATAGCCAAGACTTAACGTACGAGGAGGTACATCGCCAAGATTTGGATAGGAAAGAACATGTCCTATGTACCGAGGTTATACCACAAGTTAAAGTTTTGTGGAGAAACCATGCTATTGAGGAAATGACCTGGGAGTTGGAAACGGAAATAAAAGCGAGGTATTCTAATCTTTTCGAAACACCAGGTACGTACGTCAATTTCGAGGACGAAATTTCATAAAGAGGGGAGGTTATAAGACCCCAAATTATTAATAAATGAAATTTATTTTTCTCTATTTATTATTTTGAAATAGTAAGGGTTGATTTGATTAATGTGGATAGTTATGGGTAAAATACGCAAATATTTCAAATAAGCAAGTGGTTATAAAATATTCATTATTGTCGGGGAATATTCGTTTAATCGTGGAATATTCGTACTGTCGGAGAATATTCGTACGACGGCGCAGTCTTTTGTGGGCTCCATAACGGAAAGCGATTGGATGAAGAAAACGACAAATATAAGTTGTTTTTAAATAATGGCGTAGTTGTTACCGTTTATACTGTTGGAAGACCCGTTGGTTAAAATACACTAATACGCGTTGTTGAACAAAGAAGATATACTCGGTATTGCACCAATTATTGATTCTTACGTAAGAAGGCACTACTCAATAATTGTTACAAAGAATTATTGCTCAAAGATTTTATTTTATTGATTCAATAATTGCCGCATTGATATTTTATATTACCGTTATTTCAATAATTGTCACTACACAAGATTTTCCATTATCGAAGCAATAATTCATATTATCCTGAATAATATTATTAGAAAACATTATTGGCAATGTCTAGAAAGTTCTGTCTCAGGAGAGGTTTGGTCACCTAATCATGCTACCAAGAAGAGAGAAATCTTTATTGAAAAGCCCTCTTTCCCAGAACTACTGTCACAAGATCGTGATTCTGTAATATTATTTGTGAATAATTAATTATTGATTTATATGATAAGGAAAATATTAATTTTATGTGGATATAGATGGAGAAAATTTTTTATGTGACAATTGTTGAAAATTAATATTCAATCTTTTTCTGATAAAATAATTCATTTAAATATATTATTTTAATAATATATTAACGGTGATATTTTTATAATGAATGTTAGATATATGTATATGAGGATGATGAGTATTTTTGTTGCAAAAGTTGTTTAACACATGTTTTGTGTGTCGGTGGACCCCATTTCTTGACTGAAATTTGATTATAGCCTGTAAAATCATCCGTTTGTGGATTTCGGTCAATTTCTGTTTGGAATTTGGAAAAACTTCCTTCTGCAAAGTTGTAGAGAATTGAATTTCCTATAAAAAGTCGTGTGTTTTAAATTTTCTGACAAAAGGACTATTTATTGTGAATTATTGAAGTTCTGAAGCTCCGAAATAATTGATTTTTGGAAGTTTTAATTATTTATTTTATGAAAAACGTTTTTTTATTACTTTTTCTAGAAGGTTGGCATGTGGGAAATGTTAGGAGCTGATTTCCAAAGAGGCGTAGGAAAATTTATTATTAATAATATATTATATTAAATTTTCTACTTTGGTGTTCTAAACATTTTCCTATAAATAGGGTGCTTAGGTTAGAATTGAAAATCACACCGTAAATCAAGTTTTCTCTCTATATTATCGAGTTTATTCTTGTGAGTATTTTGAGTATACTTTGAGTATTGTTATACGGTCAAAGTTAAAGTCATAGCTTTATATCCTGTTTTCAACTGTAAGATCTTGCCTTTCGAGGTAAGAGATGTTATTTTCTTCTCAAATGATATTATTTCTTCAATATCATTATGCCGAAATA
The DNA here is from genome assembly GCA_020205605.1 of Panax ginseng. NCBI lineage: Eukaryota > Viridiplantae > Streptophyta > Magnoliopsida > Apiales > Araliaceae > Panax > Panax ginseng. Next base: position 9,568,088 of record CM035127.1, read on the forward strand.
TTGGTTGGAAATTTTTATCAAATTTAGAACTTTTTCACGTCGGGTTACTATTCATGAGTTACTTATTCACGAAGTTACTATTCATGAGTTACTATTCATAAGTTATTCTATTCACGAGTCTTATTCACGGGCGTCGTGAAGATGTTTTTTTTATGAAATTTCTATCTTTTGGTGTTGGAGTTACTATTCACGATACACTGGCACTATTCACGAATACTTGGCCTTATTCACCAAAAAATGAAATTTCTTCTTTTTATCCAAAATATCTATTCGGATACTAGCTTTGATTGTATCCATGTTTTGATCATTCTTGAATTTTATCCCACTCGATTACTTATGAAGTATTTTTGAACTTGATTGTTTAAAATACGAATCCTTAATATTTGTTCTTTTGTTTCACCGGATTCGCTTCCTTTAAAATATTTTTCATCATCCTCACCCTAAATGATGATATTACCGAATATCTTTGGCCTATAGTGCAAGATGAATGATTTCTTGATGAATATCTTTGGCCCGTAGTGAAAAGATGAAACAGTGTTGAGATGAACATGGTAGATCGATTAATATCTTTGGCCGTGTAGTGCAAAGATGAACAGTGTTTAGATGAACATGACTAATCGATGAATATCTTTGGCAGTAGTGCAAAGATGAATATTTAATTCCGGATATATATTGATTGATGTTACAGGATAAAATATCGACGATGAACTTTTAAATTCATATATAGAAGATAGTAGTTTGCATTCTCTACTTAACTCTTCTAATGAATTATTATTTCCGCTGCGAAGATTGATTTAAAACTGGTTCTCTATTGTATTCTATTAGATTTTTCCCTGTTGGAGACTAACGATAATTTGTTGTATATTATCTTAGTCATAATATTCTTTACTGGGCTAGTTGAGCTCACCCTGTTCCTTTTTGTTCTATTTTTCTTCTCGTGAGGAAAGAATGGAAATGAGTACTTAGTCGGGGTATGGAATGAAGGTTCTAGAGAGAGTTGTTTAGTAGTCCTCACCATTTTTGTAAAATAATGTATCAATAATTATGATGGGGATTTATTTGCGTGTGGATATTGTCTAGATGGCAATATCTGTATTTAAAGTCACAGTTTATATGTTATAATAATAATGGGTTGGATGGAATGGACCTATTTTGGGGGCGTCACAGCCTCCATATCTTTAGCGCGAAAACGACTGCTGCCAACTTTAAATCATGAGTAGGATAATTCCTCTCATACTTTTTAAGTTATCGTGAGGCATAGGCTATGACTTTCCCACGTTGCATGAGAACACATCCTAACCTTTTGCCTGAAGCATCGTTGTAGATAACAAATCCATCCGCACCGGATGGTATTGTTAGAAACAGTCTTAAAATGAGTCTCCTCTTGAGCTCTTGGAAACTCTTCTCGCATTCTTCGCCTCCAAACGAATTTTGTATCCTTCCGAGTTAGCTGGGTTAATGGAGTAGCGATTCGAGAAAACCCTTCCACGAATCTCCGATAATAACCAGCTAAGCCCAAAAAACTACGTGACTTCACCACCGACTTTTGCTGTCTCCCAACTTTGTATTGCTTCAATCTTCCCCAGATCAACAGATACTTCATGTTTCGACACCACGTGCCCAAGGAATGCTACTTCCTCAAGCCAGAACTCGTATTTCTTCAACTTGGCATAAAGCTTGTTTTCACGAAGCCTTTGGAGTACCAGCTTTAAATGGAACTCATGATCTTCACGACTTTTGGAATATATGAGGATGTCGTCAATAAAGACAACAACGAATTGATCCAAATATTCCTTGAATACTCGATTCATCATATCCATGAAAGCCGCAGGAGTATTAGTCAATCCGAAAAACATGACTAAGAATTCATAATGCCCATACCGAGTTCTAAAGGCAGTCTTTGGAATATCCTCAGTTATAATCTTCAGCTGATGATATCCAGAACGAAGATCGATCTTTGAAAAAATTGTGCCCTCTGCAAATCGGGTCAAACAAGTCATCAATACGAGGTAGAGGATACCAATTCTTGATAGTGACATGGTTCAATTCCCGATAGTCAATACAAAATCGCATACTCCCGCTCTTTTCTTCTTTACAAATAAAATAGAGCACCCCAAGGAGATGTACTAGATTTAATGAAATCGATGTCCAACAACTCCTCAGAGTTGGACCGTTAACTCCTGAAGTTCAATAGGAGCCATTCGATATGGGGTTTTAGAAATGGGCTTTATGCGAGTTCAAGATCAATAAAGAATTCAACTTCACGCTACGGGGTGTAATCGAAGTTCTTCAAAATACGTCAGAAAGTCAATAACAATAGGAATATTATTCAAATTTGACGTGTCTTTATTCAAATCCATAACATGGGCTAAGAAAAGCTTGACATCCGTTTTCAATAAACGAATAGCTTTATGATTAGATATGACAAAGATTGATTTTAATGGTTTAGTTGCTTGAATTAAATACAACAGTTGGTTAGGAATATGAAAACTAACAACCTTACGAAAACAATCAATTTTGGCATGATGAGTAGTTAACCAATCAATCCCTAAAATCACATCAAAAGCAAGTATCTTTAAATAGATAAGGTCAACAGGTAATGTGACACCCCCAAAATTCGGACACCCATATCTCGAATTCGGTGCATCACGTGCAACTACGAATATCTTACTAAATCATTAACAAAATAATAGAATAATTTACATTGATATAATATAAATATTCGTATCCCAAGGTACCGTAACCATTACTATGACAATTCAGTGATTAACTTAAACATAACTTAATCATTCTTGAATACATCATAACAAGCATAACAATAATAATAATACTTCTAGTCTTAAGGACTAAGTTATTCGTCATTTTGCCTTTTTCCTTGTCCCGTCTCAAGATGTGCTTTTCTTGCCTTTTAATCTGTAATGTTTTAGGAAGCAAGAATGAGCAACAAGTTTGCCCAGCAAGCAATAACTTTTAACAACAGATAATACACTACATAACGAACTATAACTAATAACTTTTAACGCCTAGACTCAATCTATCATTCCGCACTCCACAGCGCTCTGGTACTCCCTCCGAGTAATGTGCACCACCAAATCTCTACTTATGGTGTGTCGAAGTCCATCCTCGCTTCTGCACGGGTAGTGATTTACCCCATCAATCGGTCTCCACGGCCGCATGCGCCTGCATAGCCCCATCCTGCTCATCTTCCTCCTTTTGCACCTCACTTCATCTTCAGATCGTTAGCCCTATCATTGGCCCCTTCCCACTTCTCTTCAAATGGATCCTATCCATTACCTCCATATCTAACCGAAGACGGATAGCTTCCTTCCCTGCATCCTCTCGCTCAACTCCTCTCGCTCCATTTCTTACAATTTCCTGCTGGGTTCTACATTCCTAGCCACCGCCAGTGAAACAAAGCCCCCATCCGGATCCCCGCCTCCTTACGGTGAGCAATCTCCACCTCCATCTCCTGCATCACTAACTTTCTCTGGTGGTCTTCGTCCCTCGCCTTTTGGAACTCGGACTCCACATCCCTAGCCTCACACTCTAACTCCTCAACTCTGCACCCTAACTCTAAAATCTGCTCCTCATACTCCCCCAACATCCTATCTTCGAAAGTGGCCTCGTCGGAGTCCTCCATGGGCTCGTCCACTATACGCTCCTCCATAGGCTCCTCCTCTGGATCAGACCCCTCGGGTATTGGCTCCATCTCCTCTTCCTCATCATCATCATCGATAGGGACTATAGTTGATATAGGCTCCACTATCAATGGTGCCTCATATACCACGTGTATGTCACGCGGCTCCTCTTCTACTACTCGGCTAGGTCCTCCCATGTCAGGCATCCTACAATCACCAACACAAGACAAACCAAACAACAACTCCATTAGAATGTTAAATAACTTAAGTTCATTGTATAGAATGAAGTTATATTTTATAACATGCTAAGTTTCTCTCTACTAAAACTCTATATGAGTTTCATCCCTTTCTATCTTCTAAGTTCTCCTAAGTTATAATTTAAGGGCTCTCGCTTCTAAGGTTTATAACTATAGCTTTGATACCAACCTGTGACGCCCCCAAAATTCAGACACCAATATCTCGAATTCGGTGCATCACGTGCAACTACGAATATCTTACTAAATCATTAACAACGGAAATAATAGAATAATTTACATTGATATAATATAAATATTCGCGCCCCAAGGTACCGTAACCATTACTACGACAATTCAGTGATTAACTTAAACATAACTTAATCATTCTTGAATACAACATAACAAGCATAACAATAATAATAATACTTCTAATCTTAAGGACTAAGTTATTCTGTCGCCTTGCCCTTTCCCTTGTCCTCGTCTCAAAGTACCGCCTTTTCTCTTTTTTAATCGTAATGTTTTAGGAAGCAAGAATGAGCAACAAGTTTGCCCAGCAAGCAATATAGCCAGAAGAACAAGCGGTTATAGCTTTTAAATCTTTCAAGGGCATAATAATAATTAGTAGTTCAAGGATATCAAGAAATATCAAGAGTATTCAATAGGTGTCGTTATAGATCGAAAGATATCAACAAAATTTCGTGATTTATTCATTTCGAGGTTTAACATGAATGAGCACCGAAAGCGGTCACCAAGGACTAAGAACTCTTACTAGAATTAACAAAGATTACACTCAGTAATCCAATATAAACGAAGTACAACAGTGATCACTTAAAGTACCCTACGTTATGCATAACATTTAATCATACTTGTATGCATGCATCGCTTGTTTCCCCGACAATATATAATTTCCTTCAATGAGGGTTGTTCATCTCAAGAGATTTACGATAAATCCGCACCAAGTCAATTGGTTTGGATAGATTTTAACACAAAATAATAGTCCAAATCGAATCAAAGGCTTAGACAAATTTTTATAATGCATTTAAGAACGATAAGTCCAATGCTTGCAACAACGCTAAGGTATACAAATGATTTTCGAATAGAAACATATATTTGCTTGAGACAACAATTGAACGTATATCTGATTAGTAAGAAGTAAAGAACTTGCCTCGTTAAATCGATTATGTTTACCTTTGATTCCTTGTCACGATATCGCTTATAATATAATAATATAGTCGTGAAAATTAGTGATTGTTGAAACCAACTCACTTTAGCTATTAATCGCATGTCATCCTAGTTTAAGGTACAAGTCTCTCATAAAATTCATAAAATACTACATTTCTTACTTGCTTTACACATTTATGCTCGCAAATAAGAAAAAACTATGCACATAACATTATTTATTAAACTGTTGCTCAAATTAGTTATCTGAACTAATTTTTATTAATTAGAGTTTTAAATGACATTACACATATAATACATAAACATCCCACTTTATGGAAACACTCTTCTTATTGCATTTAAATATTACTCTATTTATCCTCCATGCGTAGAGTTGCCACCAATAATTCTTTATAGGTAAAAATCAAATCCAAGATTTGAGCCAAGTAAACCACTCGCTAAACCAACAAATAATTGGTGACAAGCCATAACCTGATACTATGACAATTGAAGTAAGTTTAACTAGAAGAAGGGTAGTTGTGACTTTTCAAGTGATAAGAGAAAATTGTGGTGTCTCCTAAAAGCAAGGAGTGCCCATAACCAAAATTGATTTTCTTTTTCTACATGGAATGTGTTTTTATTTTTATTTGTTCGAAAGAGACTTGGACGAAAGAAGAGAAAGTCTCCCCTTTTTGATAACAATTTATTTTATTTTTATATTTTTATTATTATTATTATTATTATTATTATTATTATTTTATTTATCAAGTTCTACGCTTGGTCTTGCTGGAGGTACTAAAATATAAAATGTGTTTGCTATAAAGTCTTCTAAATCTTCACATTGCCCATATTTTACTATCCAAGAATACTTAATAAATAAGGCTAAAAGACTTGAAATTCTCATGCATAGCAACTCATTTAATAAGAACATGTAGCCACCAAAATTATTGCATAAGTACATCAAATTTTCTTGCACCACTAGCAACCGAAATTAGCCAAAAATAAAAATAAGGCAGCACTTCTATACACAAAATAAAAATCACATATATCACCCTTAATAGGTACTCCTACCCGCCCCTTACCATCACATCAATTACTTGATTGCTTGCTCTTTTTTTTTTGTTCATGCCTAGCAGTAACCATAAAGCCAAACCAAATCATGAATCACCCAAATTATACACACACACGCAGCCTTCTTTCTTCTTCCTATACATGCTTTGAGTTTTTTTTTCTTCCACTACAAAAATCATTATGCATTCATGCAAATTAATTTATTTATTTTGAAGCACATGGTAAATATTAATTTAACATGCACACATTTAATTTAGCATACTAATTTACAAACAACACAAAATATCCACATTACTTCAAAAAGAAGAAAAAGTGTGCTAGAATTTAAATGGAAAGAATTTTATTTAACTAATTTATCTATATACCTTAGCTTGAAGAAAAAGAATTGGTTGCCAAGATGAAAGCTACTGCTGCCAAACACCACCTTCTCTACTTGGTTCTTGTTGTGTTTTTTTTTTTGTAAAGAATAACTAAAGCAAGGGGTTTATATGTATACTAAAAGAAAAGTGCATAAATTAATTAAAGTACTCATGGTCATCCCCTACATAACTTTATAGCGATTTCTAGTACTCTAATACATCCCATCCCATATGTCCACGTCTCGCCAACAACCAAAAAAAAAAAGCACACGCAGCTCCCCTTTTCTCTTGGATACAAAGGTTCTAAAATGATGGTCTCATTTATGGGTAATACCCAATTCACTAGAACTTAGCTTGCTAGAATTATTTCACTTACAAACCAACAAAGTTGCTACCTATGTACTAATTTGCTGCCGAAAAATTTAATGGGTGGAAAATTTTCATAAAGTACGCCACCATTTTTCTTGTTGCCAGAAAATGGTAAAATTCCTAAAATTCAAAAAAATGAGTGGTTACCAATTGTAAGGTTGGGTCCAAATCCTCTTGGCTAAATTCACCTACCATCAACTTAGTTCTTACTTAGTACTTGGTCGCCAAAAAGTGAGTGAATAAGACTTTACATGGTAAAAAAAAAAAAAAAAAAAAATCAACTGGGTAGGTAGAATTCACATGGTCATTAAAATTAATGGGTGTAAAATTCCCATGGCTAGGTTCTATTATGTAAATACTTAATTATTATGGTAGCAGTTAATTAATTTAATTTACCCAAATAACACTAAATTATACACCACCTTAATAATTATTAATAAGTTGGGCTATATCACATAATTCAAGTCTTCTCACAAAAATGATTCAATCTTTTCTAGATAAGCTTTCAACCTATTCAAGGATTTATCAATATTACGATATATTTAAATAATTAATTATGTACCACTTCTCATATTGTCATCTTTTACATAGCGATGCATTCCTTCTTTAATTTATTCCTCCCTAATTCCATCATTGTGTCACACAAGACACTTCATAAACTTATCATAATTCTCCACATCTTATCAATTATTAAAAGTTCAATTTAATTCAATTCACCTCATGCCATGTAAGCATTTATAAAATAAAAATCACAGGCTCTATTTATATAAATATTAATATTAAATCATAAAATTTACGGTTATTACAGGTAAGGTGATGGTGCCCAACTTGAATCAAACAAGATTTATAAACAGTGGATGTGATGAAAGTTTCTCCTAACGGAGTTTTCACAGATAGGTCAAAGTCTAATTTCTCCGGAGTCAAGTTTAAACGTTGAGCACAAGCAGAAGAGATAAATGAATGGGTAGCACCGGTATCAAGTAAGGAATAAACTTCGCAAGAATTTATAAATAAACTTTACCCGTGATCACCTCGTTTGGGTTCTCACATTTTGACCAGATCCAACAAACGCTTCTTCCGAGAACCGTTGACTTTGACTTTTCCGGGACGATCTTTTGAGTCACCGTCCCCATTGAACTAGTTTTGCTACCGTACAATCTCGAGCGATATGTCCTTCCTTTCCACAATTATAGCATACCTTGAACTGTTGTGGGCAGTTTGTACTGATATGTCCCTCTTTCTCGCATTTATAGCATATGACCGGTGGTCGTTCTCCTACCTTAGAACCAGTTGCTGCCGGCACTGTCGTCTTCACATGGTCGTTGTTAAATCTCCTCTTTTTAAAATCTCCTCCCGACTCGCTTTCTTATTTTTCATGGCCATGATTACCACCAGTAGTGGTTACCATTTTGTCCGCCTTTTCTTTCTCCACCGGTTATCGTTGTTTTGTTGATCTTATCTCCCAGATGATCCTGATTGTGGTCCCCGGTTGGCCGTACTCGTTATCTCGCCTAATAATTGAGCCCTCATTTTACAACATCCTAATAGAGAAAAATTTATGAGAAATGAGATATTGTCGTATCTTGGGTTTCAAACCTCTCGAAACATCCGAAATCATCGTTCCTCATTCTCCAACAAATGAGGTATGAACACCGGATAACTCTGCAAACTTTGCCTCGTCTTGACACAATTTGTCATGTTGTTTTGTTCTAATCGATGAACTTCACTTCCTTCATACGATGAACACTTTCGGAAAGTATTTGTCATTAAATAGTTCTGAACGTCTCCCAAGACATGCTTTGAGTCGATACCGGATGGAGTGTACGCCTGGACGACTCCCACCAAGAATCGCCGCTCGCCACGAACATAAAGGTGGCGAATGGAACCTTCATTCCTCCGTGCATCCCAAGACATCGAATATCTTTGTAATTTGCTTGACCCATATTTCGCCACGATCGGATCGGCTTTCCTTAAATTCAAAGGTCCCAACTCTTTGAGCCTTTGGGCATGTGACAACTCGTGAATTGCTATCATTTCCTCCTCAGATTTTGAACACGAGTCTCTCTCATTCGATTTTGTATGAGCTGCGCAAAAGCTTCTAAACATCCCCTCGCTCATCATCTCGCTCGGTGGTGTTGTTCACAGGAGAGAACATTGCCCGACTGTTGCATGTTCTCCTCGTTGGTGAGTCTGGGCGTCTCCACGGTCTCATTTACTACATCATTAATATTCTCAATCGACATTCTCAAATCATCATAAAACAAGGGTTAATTAAGGAAATCAATATATCACATAATATCCCTATATATTGACCAACTAACAAATAAATAAGCTTAGGTAGGACACACTTTAGCGAAGGATTTACTCGTCTCTCCCTCCTAGTTCTATTCCCCGATCTCCGCCAGAGATCATATCCCTAAGCTCGATACCAACCGTGATGCCCCCCAAAATAGGTATACATCACCCATTCTCGAGTTGTCAATACATGATACGAAACAACTACAACTTTATTATTACAACAAGAAACTGTGAGTTTGAATACAAATATTATCTTCTAGACAATATCTATACTCAAATAAATCCTCATCACATTTATTGATACATTATTTTATAAAAATGGTGAGGACTACTAAACAACTCTCTATAACCATCATTCCATACCCCGACTTGCATTTTCATTACATTCTTGCCTCCCCGAGAAGAAAAATAGAACAAAAAGAAAAAGGGTGAGCTCAACTAGCCCAAAGAAAGAATATTATGACTAAGATAATATACAACAAAATTATCGTTAGTCTTCAACAGGGGAAAAATCTAATAGAATACAATAGGCAACAAGTATTTAACTGGAATAATTGGATATAAAGCTATAACTTCGAACTTTCACCGTATAAAGAATACTCAAAATATACTCAAAATACTCACAAGAATACGCCGATAATATAGAGAAAAAACTTGATTTTTGGTGTGATTTTCAATTCTAACCCAAGACCCTATTTATAGGAAAATGCTTAGAACACCAAAAAGTAGAAAATTTAATTTAATAATATTATTTTTTTTCACAACTTCCTACGCACCAAGAATGAATTCAGCTCCTTCCACACACATGTGAAACACACCAAAACAAAAAAAAACGTTTTGTTACTTAAAATATTTTAAACTTCCAAAATTAATTATTTCAGAGCTTGAACTTCAATAATTCATAATAAATAGCCCTTTTATCGAAAAATTTGAATTTTGCGAGTTTTATAGGAAATTCAATTCTCTACAACTTCTGAAGAAAGTTTTTCCAAATTCCAAATGTAAATTGCCTCAAATCCACAAACCAAGCGATTTTACAAGCTATAATCAAATTTCGGTCAAGAAATGGGGTCCACCGAACATAAAAACATGCTTTAAATATTTTTTATAACAAAAATACTCCTCCTCCACATATACTCATATATCCCACATTCATCGTAAAAATATCATCATTATTATATTATTAAAATATAATAATATATTTAAATGAATTATTTTATCAAAAAAGATAAAATTTCAATTTTCAACAATTGTCATATTAAAAATTTTCACCATCTATATCCACATAAAATCAATATTTTTCTCATCATATGAATCAATAATTAATTATTCATAAATAATATTACGTAATCACAATATTGACAACCAGTGCGAGTTCCTGGAAAGAGGGGCTTTCCAATAAGAATTTTCCTCATCGCCCACAATTAGGTGACCAAACCTCTCCTTAGATGAACTTTCTAGACATTACCAATAATGTTATCTAATAATATTATTCGATAATATGAATTATTGCTTCGATAATGAAAATCTTGTGTAATGACAATTATCAAACAACAAAGAATATAAAATATCAACGCAACAATTATTAAATCAATAAAATAAAATAATTTGAATAAAGAATTATCGTAAACATTATTGAGTAAAGTGCCTTCACGTAAGAATCAATAATTGGTGTAATACCGTAAAAGCATTGTATTTTAACCACCGAAGTATTTTAACAAAGATATTAGCAGAATAACTACCCGTTATTTTTAAACAACTTATATTTGTCGTTTTCTTCATCCAATCGCTTTCCATTATGGGGCCCACACATGGTTGCACCGTCAATCATTTAATATTCCTCGACAAGATTTAATATTCCACGACCAAACGAATATTCTATAACCACTTGCTTATTTGAAATATTTGCGTATTTTACCTATAACTATCCACATTAATTAAATCAACCCATACTATTTCAAAATAATAAATAGAGGAAATTAAATTTCATTTATAATAAGTTGGGGTCTTACATTTGCCAAAGATGATTTGTTGATGAAAATCTTTAGCTCGTAATGCAAAGATGACCTGTTGTTGAATATCTTTGGCTTGTAATGCAAAGATGACTTGTTGATGAATATCTTTGGCCCGTAATGCAAAGATAAATTTATTAGTATGATTATGAACATGAACTGTGATTTGGTATAACCATGATCTTTGATGTTTCAGGTGATGAAAATTATCTTTGTCCTGGATGAGAAAAAGAATTTAGAACTACAATTACGATTATGAATTATACATGTGATTGTGGACAGGAATTGTTGATTGATGTTACAGGGATAAAACATTGTTGGTGGACTTTTAACATGGATAAGATAATAGATTTTATGGTCTAGTTGACTCTTCTAATGGATTGCTCGTTCCGCTGCAACTATGATTGAAAAGTTTTATCATCTACCATATGTTCTAAATCTCTGATTTATTACTGATGAAGGTTATTGATAATTTAATTATCTTTAGTCATGATATTCTTTATCGAAGCTAGTTGTGCTTCACCCTTTTGCTTCACAATTCCTTTCGTGTAATAAGAGTGTAGGCCGGGTCGAAGCGGGATAACGAGGGAATAGAATCGGTGGTCTCTAGTGTGGAGATTCTCCCTAAACAAAGATAGAAAAGTGTGTTGTATACATCATTTAGTAGTTATATTTGGTGAATCAACTAGGGTGAAAGTAACCCAACGTTGGAAGGTGTTTTTTGCCACTATCATACAAGATGTCATGGTGAAGTGTTATCCAAGGTTGGGATGTGAGTCACAGTTGGTATATATTTGTATCAAAACTCACAAAGATATGTGTTGTTGTATTTTGCACGACAATTGTTGTAATAAAGTTGTAGTTATTTTCTGCATACCATGTATTTGGCGACTCGTAATGGGTTGGATGGAATGGGCCCGCTTTGGGGATGCGTCATCACAATCGACCCAAACTACACTCTTATTACACGAAAAGGAATTGTGAAGCAAAAGGGTGAAACCTGACTAGCTTCAAGAAAAATATCATGACTAAAGATAATTAAATTATCAATAGCCTTCATCAATAATAAATCAGAGATTTAAAACATATGGTAGATGATAAAAATTTCAACCATAGTTGTAGCGGAACGAGTAATCCATTAGAAGAGTCAAATAGACCATAAAGTCTATTATCTTCTCTATGTTAAAAATTCACCAACAATATTTTATCCTCGTAACATCAATCAACAGCTTCGGTCCACAATCATATATGAATAACTCATAATCATAATTGTAGTTCTAAATTCCTCTTCTCATCCAGGACGAAGATAATTTTCATCACCTATCTTTACCTGAAACATCAAAGATCATGGTTACACCAAATCACATTTCCTGTTCATAATTATACTAATAACTTCATCTTTGCACTATGGCTAAAGATTTTTATTTGTATCACCAGTTAGTCATGTTCATCTCAATACCTGTTCATCTTTGCACTACTGGCCAAAGATATTTCTCAATAGTTCATATTTGCACTACAGGCCAAATATATTCATCAACAGTTCATATTTGCACTACAGGCCAAATATATTATTATCTCAAAGAAATATATAATCATTTCTGAATTTATATAAACAATAATTATAACCATGTTGATCATTTCACCTTTGCAGACTTAAGCTAAAGATATTCAATTATAAATTCAATGGTCACGATCATACCAAATAACAATTCAACTTTGACTATCGGCCAAAGAAAACCCATAGTCATGATCATACCAAAAATCTACCCATCTTTACACTCAAGTCAAAGAGAAATATCATCATTAGGGTTATAAAAATGTTATATATGATAATAAAAATAATATGATCAACATACAGTTTTAATCTCAAGAGTAATATTCATAAATCAACTATAATTTGGTTAGAAAAAGAAACCAATTTTGTCATGAATAGTAACTCGTGAATAAGAACTCATGAATAGTAACCGTGAATAAGAACTCATGAATAAGAACTCATGAATAAGTAAACCCGACACAAAAAAAAGGTAGAAATTCTATAATAAAATTCATACCAATATTTCGGTATAATGATATTGAAATAACATTTCTTAAACTTATAAACAATTTATTTTAATTGTTTATACTTTACTAAATAATGCATTTAATCATTCTAAAATATCAAACTCATAAGATTTCATCACCAATAACCAAAACCCTCATCAAAAATCTGCATATAACTCATGTATGATTCTCAAGCCATAAAAATCATATTTTTCAATTTTCTTACTTCACATAACATATTTAATTCATTTACTCATAACTAGTCTATTTTCATGAAAAATACCAAATCGGTTTCAAAAATATTTCTTTTACGGGATTTAGCGAATATATAGTCCCATATTGAACATATATTTTTCTCAGAATTTTCAAAATTCATTTACTATTTTTCATATGGCCAAAACCGTCGAATATTTAGACATTTATCATAAATTGTACTTTTATCTAAAAATTTCAAAATTCACAGAGTACACTGATATTATATAGATGTACTCCCAATAAAAATTTTATCAACTTTGGAGTTAATCACAAGGAGTTATAAGCGGTTACTTTTAAAATAGTCTTTTTCCGTAAAATTCATAACTCTTAATCTATACATCCAAAAATCACCATTTTTCTACACAATCAATAAAACTCATCAAAATATCATTTCAAATATTTTCAGAATTTTTTGAATGACGAAAGAAGTACGAACTGAAAAACATAATAACCCTTAAAATTCCTTACCTCAAAAGAGCAGTACTTCTGACTTGAATATCAGATATAACGCTGAACGAACTTGCGTCGTATAGCAACACTCAAGATATTTAAATACTCACAAAAATATGCTTAATAATATTGAGAGAGAAAACTTATGTTTCTGGTGTGATTTTCAATTCTAACATAAGCACCTATTTATTGAAAAATGCTAGAACGCCAAAGGAGACTAAATAATAAAATATTATTATTATTTATCAACGCATGCTACTTAGAAAATTCAGCAGCCCTCCACCAAAGACCAGTCCACATGTTTAAAATAATAGTGGGTCCCACCCCTAATTTTTAATAAAAATTATTTTATTTTTCGAAACTTCAATAATTCATAAAAAATAGACCATTTATCAAAAAAATACGAATTTTATGTCCATTCAGCCTGAAACAGAATTCTCTACAACTTTGTAGCTTTGAGTTTTTCCAAATTTCAAACCAAAAATATCTGAAATCCACAAACGGATGATTTTTAATACCTCCACACCGATAAAATACTGATAAAATACCTCAGTATTAATTCCTTCATTTTTATCCACATAAAAATAAATATATACATCATTTATATTCATATAAAATAAATATTTCCTTATCATATAAATCAATAATTAATTATTCACAAATAATATTACAGAATCACAATTATGACAACCAGTAGCTCCCGAAAAGTAGGGGCTTTCCAATAAGAATTTCTCCTTCTTCGGGCGCATGAATTAGATGACCAAACCTCTCCTTGATGAACTTTCTAGACATTGCCAATAATGCTATCTAATAATATTATTCAAATAATATGAATTATTGATCCGATAATGGAGATATCATCATAAGACCGACAATTATTGAAACAACAATAATATAAAATATCAACGCAAAGAATTATTGAATCAATAAAATAAAATATTGAGCAAGAATTATCGTAACAATTATTGAGTAGTGTCTTCTCACGTAAGAATCAATAATTCAAAAATACGCGTAATACCGCTGAGTACTACTACGCAACAACGCCAGACATTTTTACTTTACCCAATCGGTATTCCAACAATGTTAATTGTAACGATTACGCTGCTTATTTGTAAAAACTCAATTTTTATCGCTTTCTTCATCCGACAGCTTATTCTACATTATGGGCCCATTAAATGGTTGCGCGGCCGTCGCATTTAATATTCCCCGATGAAAGAATATTCCACGACCAAACGAATATTTTATAACCACTTTGCGTATTTTAAAAAAAATCATATATCACCCTTAACTTTAACTTTTTATCAATTTAACCATTTACTTGAATCGTAATTATAAGAAAAATTGAATACTTTTATTTCATAAATTTCGGTCTTACAATCTCCCTCCTTGCATGAAGTTTCATCCCCAAACTTACGTGACGTCTTCTTGTATTTCGAAAAGTTGAGAATACCTTGCTTTCATTTCAGATTTTATTTCCCGGGTCATCATGATTTCTCCGTTGCTCATCTCCCGTGATAACTTCATTTGGGTTCCTCATTTATTGGAAAGTCATGACAACCGCCATCCCTCGAACTACCCGGCTTTGACTTGTCAGGCAAGATTTAGGCCATCATCACTACCGTTGGAATATACTTTTCCATAGGACATATTCCTCCCTCAACTGCCTCGTCGTACTCCTGATTCATGATCTAAATCATCAATCTTCGATCCATATCGAATTCCGGTTGACCGCTATGTACAGGGTAATTCAAAACTCGATGTTGGGTTCTCCCAATTGCTTTCCAAAAAGAGAAATTCATATCATCTATTTTAGCCTTCTTAGATCGAACATATCTTTCCACAATATCCACGTGTCGTGCGGCTTTTGCCCATGCATCACTTATTCTCACTCGTTCAATTTTTTCATCTTTCAGCTCAGATTCCATCTTTATCATCTTATATTCTGCCAAAGAATACTTCTGTTCAAGAATCACATATCGGGTAACACAAGCTTGAATTGTTGCATCCTTTTGTTCCACGACCGCCTGTCGTTCTTCAGCCTGTTCTTCTAACTCTTGAATACGATTTTGAAATTCTACATTTTGATCATATAATACTTCTAATAAATTCTCCTCAGGTACCTCTTCTTCCACTTCTTCCTCACTCTCAGTTGTTACCTCTGCGACCATCTCTTGCAACTATCAATTCTTCACTCACCATATGGATTTCTAAATTCTTCTTCACCGACATCACATTATCCTGGTTGGTGATTAGAGGTATCCCCACGGTCCTTATTCACTCCATTGTTAACATTCTCGCAAATGACCATTCTCAACATCGCCATAAAATAAGGGTTAATTAAATAAATTAACATATCACATAATATCCCGATATTATGACTGACCAACAAATAAGCTTAGATAGGACACACTAGCGAAGAATTTACTCATATCTTCCCTCCTAATTATATTCCCCGATCTCCGCCAGAGACCATATCCCTAAGCTCTGATACCAAATGTAACAACCCCAAAATAGGTCCATTCCATCCAACCTATTCTGAGTCGCCAAATACATGGTACGTAAAAAACAACTACAATTTTATTACAACAATTGTCGTGGCAAAATACAACAACACATATATCTTTGTGAGTTTGGATACAAATATATACCAACCGTGACTCTCATCCCAACCTTGGATAAAGACGTCACAATGACACCTTACATAAGGGTATAGTCAAAACTGCTTTAGAAATTAGAATCTTTGGGAAGTGCTCAAGAAACCTTCGTGATACGGGAGGCCACGCGCCTCAGGTTATGATAGATATCATATGGCCACATAATTATCCTTGGTTGACCCAATAGACCCCAAAGAAAAAAAAACGAGAAGATTACTATCATATTCTTCCCAATGGTGAGTATTCTCTGGACATATCATTATCTCCACTGCCTCTAATTGAGAATTATACTTCAACCAAACACCAAGATTATATAGGTAGTGCTCAGATATATACTCGTAAAGTGGATGAGCACATCTACATCTTATGATGATACGAGGTTATATGTCATTAGACATCTTGTATGATAAAGGGCAAAACACCCTTCCAACGTTGGGTTCACCTCACTCTAGTTGATTCACCAAATATAACTACTAAATGATGACCACCGCTTCTATTCCCCACATTACTCCCCTTCGGACCCATACACTCTTATTACCGAAAGGAATTGTGAAGCAAAAGGGTGAAGCACAACTAGCTCAAGAAAAAAAATATCATGACTAAAGATAATTAAATTATCAATAGCCTTCATCAATAATAAATCAGAGATTTAGAACATATGGTAGATGATAAAAATTTGAACCATAGTTGCAGCGGAACGAGCAATCCATTAGAAGATTCAAATAGACCATAAAGTCTATTATATTCTATGTTAAAAATCCACCAACAATATTTTATCCTCAACAACATCAATCAACAGATTACGGTCCACAATCATATGAATAACTCATAATCATAATTGTAGTTCTAAATTCCTCTTCTCATCTAGGGCGAAAATAATTTTCATCACCTATCTTTACCCGAAACATCAAAGATCATGGTTACACCAAATCACATTTCCGCTCATAATTATACTAATAACTTCATCTTTTGCCTTTATGGCCAAAGATTTTATTTATATATCACCAGGTTAGTCATGTTCATCTCAACACCTGCTCATCTTTGCACTCTTCGCCAAAGATATTCAACAACATGTCATCTTTGCACTACGGGCCAAAGATATTCATCAATAATTCATCTTTGCACTACTGAGCCAAAGATATTCATCAACAGATTCATATTTGCACTACTGAATAAATATATTCATCAACAATTCATATTTGTATTCTGTGCCAAATATATTATTATCTCAAAAAATATATAATCATTTCGAATTTATATAAACAATAATTATAACCATGTTGATCATTTCACCTTTACTGACTTAAGCTAAAGATATTCAATTATAAATTCAATGGTCACGATCATACTAACAACAATTCAACTTTGCACTTTCATCGCCAAAAGAAAACCCATAGTCATGATCATACCAAAATTTACCCATCTTTACACTCAAGTCAAAGAGAAATATCATCATTAGGGTTATAAAATGTTATATATGATAATAAAAATAATATGATCAACATACGCTTTTAATCTCAAGAGTAATATTCATAAATCAACTATAATTTGGTTGAAAAAGAAACCAATTTTGTCATAAATAAGAACTTTCGTGAATAGTAACCCATGAATAGTAACTTCATGAATAGTAACTCATGAATAGTAACTCGTGAATAGTAACTCATGAATAGTAAATTCGACACAAAAAAAGTAGAAATTCCACAATAAAATCCATACCAATATTTCAGTATAATAATATTGAAATAACATTTCTTAAACTTATAAACAATTTATTTTAATTGTTTACACTTTACTAAATAATGCATTTAATCATTCTAAAATGTCAAACTCATAAGATTTCATCACCAATAACCAAAATCATCATCAAAAATCTGCATATAACTCATGTATGATTCTCAAGCCATAAAATCATATTTTTTAATTTTCTTACTTCACATAACATATTTAATTCATTTACTCATAACTAGTCCATTTTTATGAAAAATACCAAATTTATGACGTCTCGTCAAAATCAATCACACACGGTCCACATATCTTTGTCTCTCTAGTTATTGTGGGATAATATCGGGTTGTTTTGTGTCTCCACCTCCATCTCTACATTGTGTGATAATATCACCAGTCTTCATGTCTCCACCACCGACAATCTGATCCGATTACCCGATTCGAACTTTTGAAAGTCGGTTCTGATACTTTATGAAATAATTCGAATAAAATTTTGGGTCCGAAACAAATATTGAATAAAATTTCAAATTTAAATTGAATCAAATTTATCTAAAAAAAACTTTAAACTATTGACTCAATAATATTTTTTAAATTATTTTAGTCCATCAGATAATCACTTTAAAAATCATGACTGGAAAGTAATATAATTAGGATAAATTTTTCTCTGTATGTTACCGTACACGCATTGATATTAATGATAACAGTCGCATACAATTACAACAACACGAAACCTCTAAAGTCTTAGCCTACATCATAGGCTATGTCCTATACAAATATACAAGCCGCCACGTACCAAATATAGACAGACTTACCACACTCAATGCGGCTCTATGCATTATTGGGGTGATGTCGGTTTCAACCCCGGCCCAAAATTAACTAGGCTTAATTTCAATTTATAATAAATCAATTAATTAAATATATAGTTAGATTATATTGACGTGTACACTTTTTATTTCTTCTTGTTTAATTTTCTTAATCTGATGTTAATGGTTTTTATAAAATTAAATCCCTAATTAATCAAGACATATATGATAAAATATCTAAAGTAGTAGTTATTAGTAGGATTAAACCACATTCTATGTTCCCCACACGCTAATTACAACCTTTCTAAAGTTACAAGGGAAAAACTTGACTTTAAAAACAAGGGTAAGAGCTTAAGGGGAGACAAAAGTTCTATTTTACTTATATCAAAAAGAATAATTCTATTACTCCAACAATCATCTATTATTCTCGCATTCAAAATAATGCATGCATTATTTTGTAGAGGTTTTTTATAAATAAAACTTTTTTATTGTTATATTATTTTCTTTAAATTTACAAATAATGAGGTGATTTAGAGTTCTATTATTTGGTTTTACTCTAATTTAGTAGTATCAAAGTTATGTTCAAATTTTTATTTATTTTGTAATAATCTTATACGCTTTAAGCATATATAGTTATTCAAAAAGTAGGTACATTATATATATGCATAAAGGACAGCCCAGTAGCCTACAAAGTAAGATCCTAAGCGAGCCCACCAATTTCATTGCCTATGTTACTTGGGCCAAAATTATACTGGATCTTTAAATCCAGTATTCTGAAATTCCCCGGAAAAAGAAGAGAAAACAGATATAAGATAATTGGAAGCGTCTTCTTACATAGTTTGTTTGTGAGCAGACTGTAAGTTGAGCAATTTATTAGCTCCCGTAAATTTAAGGTTTGAAGATCACTCACATACTATAATTATACGTACATCTGTTATATATACTATGTTTATCTCTGGTGGCCGGCGATCTTGAACTCGGATCTGTTATGCGTATTTTTATAGTTATATATTATAATTCTACCTTGAACTTCAATATTAGTATTAGTAGCTTAAGCGGACTTCTTTATCAGTAGACAGTAGTTGCTGATTTGATATCAATATATATTTTGTTGACATTTATTGAATTTTTTTTTCTGTGATTTCTAGCTGAGCTTTAGGTTATAATAATCTTTTAAGAATTGCTGAATCTGTGAACTTTTAGTTTATGCTGAAGAGGCCAGTTTTTAAGTGTTTTGTTTTCAATTTTATGAAGAATTAAGATAATGCCTTTATGCCAGCTTCATGTTTGATTCATTCTGTCTTCTTAATTTCAGAAGTTTACGTGTAAGTGCATCAGAAGCAATGTCTGGGCATGATGATTCAGGTGCAACCGATAAGAAATCAAGTGAAATAAATGTTATACCAACATTTAATGTCGAGAATATGCAAAGCAACATGAAAGTAATATTTTACAGGTTTGTATCACATCTTACTTGGATGCGGTGTATAATTTAACTTTGTTTTGTGAATTGTCACTGGCTACTCACTGTGAGTTGATGTACTACTGTATTAGATTGACAATTTTGATTGGTTTCAATAACTTAGGAGAAGTTGATTTGGAGAAAAGCTTTGCCTTCTAAGACGGTACCTCATAGTTTTTATACTTAATAAAGAACTGCAAATGGAGAAACAAAGGCAAATATATATTTTATTCTGAAGGATATAGGAGTCAGCAGTCATTAGAATGTTTGGACGATTACGGCGGACAAGCATATTTTGTTTTATTTTGTTATTAAGTTTGCTAGATCTTGTTTTGTCAAAATGCATAAATTGATAGATCTACATTTTTTGCTGTGCATAATTAGACTGATAAACTCCAGGCCACAGACTTCAAAATAGAATGGGTAGACAATATGTACTGCCTCAACTGTAATATATAAATAAAGTACTTCTCCAACCATATAATTTCAAATATATAAAAAATGTTTACTATGACAATGCTTTGCACTTCTGTGTGTTCTGGTGGAATCATCAGTTAAATACCTAAAAGAAGAGTGAACTTGTGTGGCACTGCTAGATGCCTCTGATCAATAGAACAGGAAGAGGAGTCGGCCATGTTTACACCTCTCTTAAAAAAATCTCATGTGAAATATTGTTTGGTCATGTGAAATTAGATGCTACATACATTCAACATAATACAAGTGTCAAAATATCATAAAATGAGTCTGTAAAAGGAATTGGAGCCATCACTAAATCGATGGTATGGCCTCATTCTGAAGTGAAGAGTGGTATTTCAAATATTTTTGGTTTGAGAGTTCTGTTTCCCATAGCAGGCCTGTTTATAGCTCCCTTTCCATAGGAGACCCATTTACATCAAAGGAGTACTTTGGCATAATTTGTGATCAAAAGAAATGTGGGTAGGTGTATATTTTTTTTTAGAAAAGTAGTAACCAGCAGTGCTTTCCTAATATGAAGAGTTTATTACAAATAACATTTAACAAGCTTTGATATATTCTTAATAGTTTAAATATTCATCCCTTCACAAGAGTTGAATATGATGTCGACAATTATTGCAGGTCTATAATGGAACAAAATCTTTCAGGCGTAGATATATTCTTTAGAGGGAAAGGCATCTTCTGTGTATGTAATGTTTAGATGGATCTTAACCCTTAACTTATATATTTATGTACATAAATATATATGTTGTGTTTGTGTGTCACAATTCTTTATGATGTTTGATTAAAAAATAGAAGTAAAAAAAAATTATAAAAGAAAATTTTATTTTTGTTTATTTGCATGTTTGCCTTCTGTTTTCCATCATTCTGATTCGTGAATGGCATGTAAAACTACAGATCGAGATGCTATGCTTAAGAAATTTGGTAGTTCATTGCAAATTAGCCTTTAGTCTTTAATCTATCTTGGAGTATTGCATTTGATATTCTGCTCATGTTGACCACTTAACTTGCACGTCTGCAACAGATTGCTTGGTAAGATTAGCAACTTGAAGAGGTATGGAAGAGAGAACATTGTTGTAGTTTTTTGTTTTGTTTGTTAGTAGTTTATAACTCAGGTTAGAGCATCCCAATGCCAATGGACATGACATTTGCTAGTTCTTGAATATTGCTTGTAATTTGAATTATAAGGTGACAAATAGAAAAACGACTATGGCAAGGCTCTTGCACTCCTCTTTTTATTATATTTCCTCACGTGCAGATAAAATCTTCACTTTTCCTGTATTCACCTTGTTAATTTGTTGCTGGTTTCAAGCACATTAAAAATATGTAAATACATTCCTCAGTGCTAGAATGTTTACCTGGTCTATTTGGAGGATGCACTCAGCTAAGTTATGTTGAAGCTCCTTTTAGAAAAAGGGATTGGATAGTTTCTTCTACCACCCAATATAACATGGCCTGAAAAAAAATGAGTTGGGAAAAGGGTGTGTAGGAAAACTTCAAAAGTTATTAGGAGCAAACAAACTGCAGATTCGTTAGCTTTTATAGTGAAACATGCATACATGTTTAATTTGCCTTAATCTATTCTTCGTTTCTTAATTGCAACCTTAAAATTCTCAAATTGTTTGATGATGCTAGAACTTGTGGCTTATTGATTCATGCAGCCGGACATTTATGTCTATTATCGGAGGAGTAATTGCAGGCGTTCTAGGATTTAATGGCTTGATGGGATTTGTATTTTATTTCCTTGTCATGGCAATTACATCGGTAGGGCTGACAGCAAAGGCAGGGTTTTCGATTCATTCATACTTTGATAGCTGGAACAGAATTATACTTGACGGTTTTCTAGGCGGGCTTATGGTACACTTCTATAAACTCTCGGTTTTTCTTTTCTCTAGTTTGTTTTTTTTGCTTAATTTTTTTTTGGAAGTTTGCTCATGTTTAGTGCTTGTCAAGTTGTAATCAATTATTTTAAAAAACATAAAAGATGTTTCGGTAATAAAAAAATCGTTACAAATTTAACACTTATTGATAAAACAAACTTTAGAATTTAATATGACATAACCAATTTTTTATATTCAAAATTTTAGAACAATTTAAGAAATCGAACTACTCGAACCAATCTCGAATTTATCGAACCGATCTCGAACTTATCGAATTGAACTGAACTCGAACTGTTCGCGAACAAAGACGAACCGAACCACATGGTTCGTGAACATGTTCAATCGAGCAATCGAACGTAACACTATGTGCGAACTCGACTAGGCGAGCAACTCGAATCGAACCGAACCGGTTCGCGAACAGTTCGGTTCGTTTGCAGCTCTACTTGTCATATTTAGTTTCAACTCAACTAAAAAGGAGAAGTTAATGTGTGTGAGAGACTATTTTTCAGAATATAAACATTTACTTTTTTGCCTGAGTTATACAAGTGACTGGACTATCCATCAGAATATATAATCTTCAGTGGCACTAAGGGTTCATTTTGTCATTATATATTAAAACGTAGCATCCATATATAAAAGTAAGCTAGAACTGTATTTGGGTTATTCAATCCTGCAAAATTTATTATGCCCAACTACAGAAAAATATTTTTTGACAATTCTCTTAATTATTGTTTTCCTTGTAAGTTCTTTTATTTAGTGTTTTTTTTACCAATAATTGTTCTCTTTTGAATTTCCAAATATCGATTCTTTAAATTTTCATCAAATAAATACAATTGTTCCTTTTTTGTGCTTACTCCCTGCAGTTTCCTGAAAGTATATTGGTTAAAACTTCAGTCAAAATGGATATTCCATACCAAATTTACATACAAGACTATGCATAGCTTCTCTATTGGCATTAACATACTTGAAGTTTCATTTTACATCCAAATGACAACTCACTGATATTTATCGTTAATTTTTGCAGTCGTTCGTGCTGTTCTGGACGTATCCTAATTCCTTTATATTCTTTCAGCAGACTACTTGTAGAAAATAAAAGAAAATAAAAGAAAAGCAAGAAATTTAATGCAGAAAACAGCAAAACAGCGTCTGTTAAATTATCTGCACCATATTTATAGTCATACTTCACATTTTGCGCAGTCCAAAAATGAATATTATTAGTTACGATTTGAAAAAGATAATAATTAGTGGAGACCACTTTACTACACTTCCCTTTCATTGGAACAAAAAGGTTTTTTGGACCCCACTAGTTTAGGTTTAAAATTTTATTTAAGGAATATATAACTGTACTAGTTTTTTCTTTAAAAAAAACTCTTGCATTTTAAAAGTTATGATCCATCTCAATCAAAACTATGACATCCGAATTGGTTATGATAAATATGTATGTGCTTCTTTTTTTGTGCATAAAGTTTCACTTATTTGTACATTTGATAGTCAGAAACATTACCTGCACTCTGTTTAAGTCTAACTTTCCTTGACATGAAAAGCT
Organism: Panax ginseng; assembly: GCA_020205605.1. Taxonomy (NCBI): domain Eukaryota; kingdom Viridiplantae; phylum Streptophyta; class Magnoliopsida; order Apiales; family Araliaceae; genus Panax; species Panax ginseng. The sequence goes on from CM035127.1 coordinate 9,592,515, forward strand.
TTGCTTATGATATGGTGCACATATTCTGAGGGATCCTGCAAAAATGAGTACGACAGTGTTTGCTATTGCTGCAAGTCCGGACACAAGATTCACTTTCACGAGTATCACAAGAAGTCGGAGAACAACTTTACAGTTATTGATGCATGTGCTTATTTTTAACCCTCGAGGTGTTTTTATTTTTGGTGTAGCATGAATTTACCTTTCAAAATTTTATACTATTTTGGCTGAAGAAATAGATTTAATTCCAGAGACCAGGACAAGGAAAGTGGTGAAAGATGGCTGTTTCAATTTCATTAAAAGAGATGCTTTGACGTGGAGATTGTGCTGGGACTTCTCGTTCATTTTTTTTCCATTTCCGTCTTTTTTGGTATCTTTAAGAAACACTGGTATTATATTCCATGGGGCTGGTGAGAGTTGCCCAAGCCAATGCAAGGAAGGTTGGTCTTTATACTACTACTAGGTAGGGTTGGCATCTATGAGTGAACCAAAACCCCCCTCAACGCCTCGACCCCTCACTTTTGGATTGAATAAAAAATACTTCTGTTTTTCAAATGTTAAGGGATTTAAAAAAATATATATTAAATGATGCGGCATTATTATATTAGTTGAGTACATTGTTTGTAATTGGTAATGTCATACAATACTATTTATATTACTCAATGTCACAACATTTGATATGAAAATTTTGTGACGTTTAGCAAAGTTATCTTTTTCAGATACTAGTTTAGCTGTAATCATCGATCAACTTATAACCTAAATAATAACATGCTTGAACCAAATATTCAAAGCCGAGGTGGTCCTGATGCTAGGATTCTATATCAGTAGTAATCTTGACATGGGAATCGAGTAATTGACAAACATAATGAACTACTGCAAAATTATAAACAGATTTTTCAATAACCAATAGAATCCGATTAGAAATAATTTACACAATGACTAGCCAACAAAATGTAGAGCATTTTAAAATTTGCAGTGTTGGAGCCTCCTTCAGCTACCGCGAACCAACAATATAAGATGCAACATTCTCCAAGTGAACTACAAGCCTTACTTGGAGGTTGAATCATATAATCACTGAAACGGCTTACAAAGAGAATAACAAATTCAACCTCTCCTATAAAGGTCGAGTTCATTAGACTTTTCTGTATACAATATTTGTCCACAAAACCCATATATCTGTAATGCGCGTCTTTGTGATAAAAAAGAATTCTCTTTTATGCTTCATATGCAATTTGTGTGGAAAGGAAACTTGTGTCCTTCTAAGCTATACATTTCCAAATCACGCCTGCAGATTTCAAGCAAATCTACGGAAGGTAGTGACCTACTATTGATGTTTCATGTTTGATTGCAGAAATGAATTCTCTTTTATGCTGCATATGCAAGTTTGAGTGGAAACTCGTGTCCTTTTAAGATATGCATTTCCAAAGTCTCACGCCTGCATATTTTAAGCAAATTGACATAAGGTAGACATTTGATTGCAGAACTATGTTTGGCTTTTACTGCATGTGAATATGTTATCATTTTTGCAAGTCATGTTAACAAAATTTTGCCTGCCCTGATTGCATCTATCTCTGTCCAACTATTGCAACTTTAAAGTAGCAGGTGAGACGGTATGTCTAAGAAATATAGTAAGGCTGAGGGCAATATATTTAGGAAGAACACTTACCAACATCTGTGGCAGCTTTAGAAACACAAAAGAAAGAGTATATAGAACACTCAATATCACAACTGCTGCAATTGCATTGTAGGCCAGGCGCTTATCATCTTTACTTGGTACAAATGCCACTTTCAATGTATTTGTTAGTTCAAAGAGCCTATATGAAACCTGCAAGCATTTTTAAAAAATCAGTTGCTTCACATTTCCACGACTTTTTAAAGAAAACATCACATACTCACCGCAACGTATATGGAAGTGGTGAGCATGAAGTTCAACATAGGATAGTCCGGAATCAGAGAAAGTAGCATTTTAGGCTGACCATCCGGCACACTAGATCTGTTTATATAAGCTTAATTAGAAAACATAGTATTTTACATACAAATAGTTCCAACTATATGTTCTGCAACTAACAAGATAACAATCCTATCAACCCTGAGTCCAGAGAAGCTTGAAAGGAAGTATTAGATGACTATCTAACCTTTCACCATTGGGAAACAATAATAGCCAAGAATTTTTCAACTCTCCTGATTTCTCAATCCATTCAACTAATGGAATTCCATTCTCAAACACAAGCCAGGGTGAAGGCCTCCCTCAGTCATTCAGTCTTCCCTATCTAATGGGAACATCTCTCTCCCAAAACAAAAACTAAACAAATGGAATACTTTCAACTTTTACTAAACTTTGTCTTAACTAGTAATTTTCAAATTTACTGAAACACTAGCTATTCTTTTAACTCAGTTAAACGACAAAATGTATATACTGACAGATAATTCTACATATACATACCTTAACCATATGTGAAATTGTGAGATATAGGTCTCCAGAGTGATCTTTCCAAGCCATCTATAATGATCAAGAAGAAAATAACACAGTGCAAACAAGACCATTCAAATTCACATCCATAACTGCTACAATGCTCACAAGTGGACAGAATTCGGGGGGAAATTAAGAAATCAAAACCAAGGCAACTTACGCAAAAAGGGTCAAGGTGTAGCCTCGGAGATGTTGTGTAAAGTTTCTCAAGGTTATGTAGACACTGATCAATCAAACAATGAAAATACATTAACAACTAGTAAAAAACTTTCTAATCATTACCAGAGTAACGAGAAAGGATACACATACGTTATGGGAATCCATGAGGTATAAGGATGATACTTATTATACATGACCCTGGGAAGCTTGTAGATATACTCAAACCACAGATATCCCATCTGAAAATAATAAAGTTTTTCTTTGCAACAAATGTAGAAAATATGGGAGAATCTACTAGTCAAAGAAAGAATCAGTACCACTAAAGAAATTATAACAACAATTGTTTTGATTGATATCCTACGTTTTGCTTCTGTTTCCTCCAGCTTCTCCATCCACTTCTCGACCTACAGCAACAAATTTTTATAGTTTAGTAATTAGCAATTACTAGCAACATATTAATTGAAAAAGTTTAAAAGGAAGAAATTACCAACAAAAATAAATGCACAGCTCTCAAGTATGTTAGAACTTAGAATACATATATACACACACATGGATATTGATCCACCTTGGAACTAATAGAGTTAAACATGGCCCACATTAGAACTTACTGTTGGATGATAATAAGCATATAGCATTCCAACTATCCATATGTAGCGATCAAGGCCCGAGCGGAAATGCCACTCATGCAAGACAGGAAGTTGTGGTTTTGAAGGGTCCGTGTATCCTGCAATATAGTTATAACTATTAATTTTAAGCATAATTAGTATAAAATACTAAAATAGCGAACTCGAGGTACTTCTAGTTACTAACCAAGAAGGAAAGTGAATGGGCTCCAAACCAGATCAAACACTCCAGGTACTTCCCATATTAAAACAACCACCAAAAAGCAGATTATGAATTTTACAGCTATGACAGTTCCATTTTCATTGTATTTGTTAAAAATACCGAGCGACCCATAAACCATGAGTGTGAAAAGAGTGTGCATGGGGCATATGTAGTATAGTGTGTAACTGTTGTTAAGGACAATCCAGCAAAAAAACACCAAAAAGTTAAGCCTCCACATCATCTGCAAAAGAGAAGTGATGTCATCAGAAGCATAAAAGGAGAAAACTTGGAATAAAATCTAAAGGTCTAAAAAAAGACTATTTACCTGAGCAAACCTTGCAAGGCTGAAATCTTTGCGGATGTAATAATATGAAAAGTTCCCAAATCCAGTCATCCACACATATGCAGCAATAAAAATTCGAATAGCATTATAAATTTCTGATGCAGCAAAATAATGGTACATTAGAAACAACACCTGTACATGAAGAAAGATAGTCAGACATCACTGATGATGTGGACAATCCAAGCAACTTTTACCTGATAAAAGTTGACTGAGACACAATCAATGTCCAATATCACAAATTAAATATTATTTGGTACATTGATTTTGGAAGTGGGCTCTCATTTGGGACTGAAAGAGAGATCCTTTTACAATTCTGTAGTAAATCTAAATCTCTAGAACTTGTGACTTTATCTTCAAAAGGATCCTCAGATAAAAGCCAAAACAAATTTATGATGGAAAAGAAAAAGATTCCACAGCAACCAACATATGTGAAACAAACCAGATTCTTAAAACAGCGTTTAAAGTAAGAAGGAATCTCTTAATGAGACCTCACAAAACAGTTTATTATTATGATTTGTTAGGAAACCTTTTAAAGAAATGAATCACTAGTACAATAACAAAAGTTATATTGCTGGAGACTGTAAAATCTTTGTTGATTTCATATAAATTAATCCATAAAGGTCGGTGGAGAAGATCTGTGTAGGTGGGAAATAATTGGAGGAACTGTGGGTAATCAAATTGGCTATTAAGTCAGAACCTAGAATCCAGATAACAGCGCAAGGATAATTACAAAACTAAAGGGCAATAATAAGTATTCAGTATTTACATGAAATTTGTTTCAAGAATTAGATCCATCTTATTAAAAGTTGACTAACCTGCATCCAACCTTTCCACTCCTCAGTTTGATGCCTGTTGAGATAAAGTATGGATTTCCCTGAGAATGGTGACTCGTCAAGATGAATCTTGAAAGAAGTAAGTGCTGACACAATGATGAGAAGGAAGTAGAGAAATAAGAAAAGATCCCGGTTGTAACTCTGCAAACACAAATCATGGCCAAGCGATGAGCTATATATAGGTTGTAACATTTCACTGAACAGATTAATATGCAAGTGTACCACAAGCTTAAAGTCCATCCACCAGCATATTATCTGCAATTTTCAGTGAGACATAGTATGATAAGAAATGAGATTCTTAGCTAACACATGAACACCAAACTACTTATATGGATTGAAAACCAGTTGTATTCATTGAGAGTAATACTATGAACCAAATAATATTTTCTAAACAAACCTAATAATGAAAAAAGGTTAGTGCTTCTTTAAAATATTCCTTCAGCCACCCTATAACAATATATGTGCTATAGTCCAACACAATTTAAACACGAGACAATTATATCTTTACTCTACCACAAGAGCATTGTGAATAGAGATGTTGGTAACACTTTTTACATAGGGCTTCAATCGTAAACCCATAATAAGAACTGCTCGATGTTGCTTGATTCTAAATCGATTTTTAGTTAAGGTTCGGGCTCTATGCTTGTTTGCAACACGTTAAATTAGTAATTAATCAGTACTATAAACCTTTTACCTACATGAGGTTGGATACCAAAAGCCAAATAAATGAGCACTGAAAAATGGGTCTATGAAAAACTTTATATTTCAGGATTTCACTCTATCCAGATTAATCAATGACCAATTCTGATAAATCAAAGCTAACAAGGCATGAAGACACTTTCAGGATTAACATCAGGTTAATCGAACCAAAGGTGCAGAAGCGTGGTTGTATTGGCTAATGAACCATTCGTGATTAAGTTTAATTGACTAAGTTAAGAATTGAAAATATAATCCTTCCATAAAATTATATACAGGGCCATTGATAGATCCTATTTTATTTTAGATAAATGTCCCATTAGTATGTTATTGTGTACTTAATAGTTCATTTTCCTCCTAAAAAATAAAACTCTAACAGTGCCCACATTTGGCAACAAATAAATGATTTAAGGTTCCCAATTTTTTTGAACTAATATAACAAGTGAAAGCTGATAAAGAAAAACATCACAGATGCGTGTTAGGTCTTCCCACTTTAAATATAAAATTGGTCTTCAACACACTTCAATAAGGACAGCAAACCGGGAAGAAAAAGTATGAAAGGGATATTATGGTTGTCTAACCATACCTTTTTCGATTCGTCAAAGAGATTTGTACGATCACATAAGTAATAGTAGATCAAAAGGACACCAAATTCTGATCTGCAGAGATGGGGTGAGAGAGAGAGAGACAAAGAGAGTAGTGACATCCTTAATCACAGATATGAAGAAAATTAATTATTTACAGTAAAGTGAAAATGAGTATACATACATAGCTCTCAATGTCATGCGATTTCCAAGTAAAAAAGATTCTTCCATCAGAAAAAACCTAAAATTAGACAGAATGAATGCACATGTCAAGTTGGATAGTTAAAATTTCTAATTGAAATAAACGAAAAATGAAATTTTTTTACATACTTGACAAAGTGAGACATAGAGGATGAACTGTCAGCTCTAGGTGAAGCTAACTGAAGTCCACCCCCCTCCAATAAAGCAGATCTGTCATCTTCTTTAACGGTTTCATTTCCCAACTCAACCAAATTGACATCAGAACTCCTGCCACTAAATGTACAGATTGGGATAGAGAAATTTATGTTTGGGTTCAAATAACAAATAAAGGCTGCTTAGACATTTTGTTGGTTTTAAGTGCAAGATTGACTTGAAAAGAGTAGGGTGTACTACAATACCTTCTAAAATTATATGAAACCTGGTCTCCTTTTTATTCAGCTTGACTCTTCATTTACACAGGAAAAAATAAATTATTCTAAAAAAATAAACTGACCAACACAGCAGATATCTTGCAATATCTGCACTTATCATAACGTCTCAAAATGGGTAAAATAGACGACTTTTAATCATAACAGCCAAAAGGATCCCCACCTCTCATCTTCCCTTTGCATAATTCCCGTTAACCCACAGTGGCTATTAAATAACAATTTTTAAAAGAAAAATGCCTCATAATAACATTCTTAAAATATAAATAGACCCATGATAACATATCAAACCAAATGATGATATGTAATACTTGCTAGCCACCTTTTCTGTTCCTATGCTCTATAACTTTTAATAAGAACACCTCAAAAAATATTCGTGTAATATTGCTGCCTAAAGTCACTATAAAGATTTTAATTGGCGACAGTTTCCTATACAATAATTCATACATAGATAAGATCATAAATTTGTGTTTGTGTCAAAGAGAACATTTCATAATTTTTTCTTTTTGCTTAGAAGCATTATGATCAGACTTTGATCAAACTAAAGAATTCTAATTCTTTAATCTCACTATAATAGAACAGTTTTTTTACCTTCATTTTCACATATTTCTGGAGCGCACGTTTGCACCAAAGAAAAAATTCCTGTTTTCATTATCAAACTATTTTTTTCATTTCTAACAAAATGCCATACTCGTTATTCTATTTTCCCTAGAAAAGGTCTAGGAAATCAATATCAAAACCCATCTCGAACCGGTCATTTGACATTTTGCCGTTTGATCATAATGAGTGTTCCACAAGATGAGAGAACTGATTTTGGTGGATAAAAAATGAAACATACTTTTTTTATATAAATAAAAGAGAACAACACGTAATAAAATTACCAACTCTAAGATGTTATTTAGATAATTTGCACGCATAATAAGTCGAGAATTTTGATTGAAGAGAACTATTTTTACTTGCATAAAAAGTTGATTTTAAGAGAAGTGGCAAGAAAGACTAAATAATACAAGTAATACAGGTAAGCAAATACTTAAAATTCATAATGTTAAAGGTAGCAAGACAAAAGAAAATCAGTGTTGAAGTGTTGTCTAACTCACACTTTGGATGGGGCTGAGTTTTTCTTATACTCCAAAAGTTCAGAATATAACCATGCTACAAACAATGGGACAAACCCAAGGAGAAAAGAAACCTGTAATTGGACAACATATATCAAATGAGAATAATAAATTCATCACAGCAAGCAAGGAATCAAAAAGACAAAGACAAAGACAAAGATAACTGTAATTTGATTTCATGAATGAAGAAGAGAGAGAAGTCTCATTGTGCTTCAGATATCAGTTAATGAACTGTTTACGGAACTTCAAAGAAACAATAAACAGGTTATATGATGATAGATGATATCAACTACTATCCTACAGTTTGTTTAATAATATTCACAAAAAAGCCTATATGACTCCACATTAAGCATAGGATGCACATGTGATTTCCCCACCCAAACAATCCTTTTAGTCTTACTATATCCTCATTCCGAATTAATAGCACCAAAAACCGTTAGGTCTACAGAAATCATGATGAAAAGCTTAAAAAAAAGGTATACGCGTCCATATCCTCAGCTAAGTTTTATTTCCATATATTCTTCAAGTCTACATTATGCTGCATAATCCTTAACAACACAGCTGTCTTCCCGTAAGCCAGTGTGAAATTATTATTTCAAGGACAAAACTCAGTTTAATGATCAAGAAATCCTAATTTCACCATCAACAAAATTAAAAAATAACTTCCACTATACAATTTGAACATACTGCATTGCCTTTAATCATTCATAAACTATGAACTTAACACACATAAATTCTCAATTTCACGAGAGTATCAAATTATAACTACTTGCTAAATAGTTTAATCGTATATGAACTACAATCTGTAAACTATAATTCAACCAAAAGCTTCAACTTCGACACTTCAATTTCATAAACAAAGGATATAAGATCTAATAACATTCAAAATTCTATACCTGACCAGGCGTTATAGGCTCATAGATCACCATTTGATCAACGCATATCTCCAAAATTACAGTGAAAAAAGCTGTAAATCAATAAGCATTCGAAATGTATTTGTAATTTAATCCAACCGACACAAATTTTGGTTACTGGAAAACCAGATCTGATCAAAAGATAGCGATAAATTTGGTACCCTAGATTTGTTGCGTTAGTGAGTTGTCGTCTGTTTGTTTGTGAATGAAACTACAGAGGATGGAAAGGAGTGAGAGTGGCTATGGAAGTGACAATACACTCTAAAATATAAATACGAGTAAACAGGAATTGAGTTGGCAAATTTTGTACTGTTCGAGGTTACAAATTAAGGAGGCAAATTTTTATCAATTCATTTCTGGACCGTTGATCTGGTCACAATTCACAGACAACTCAATTCACAAATCATGTTATGTTATTTTGGGATCCGGTTAGCATGAAATGAATTTTATGATAAGTTCAGTTCGTGATCAATACAATGTTGACACGCAGGCGGAGAGATCATCCTCCCACCTATGTGTCAGCACTGTATTGGGCATGAAGTGAACTTATCATGAAGTATACTAACACAACAGAGTGAGAATCGAAGCTGAAATTTAGTACTAATTGTCGATTAAGAAAAAAATTGTTCTAAAAAGTTTGTCATTTACAATTTTCGAGGAGAATAAATTATTTACTTTTCTATATTACTCCTACCTTCTCTTATTGTCCCAAGAAATTCTTGTCCTTTTATTAATAGTTTTCAATTTTCCATAGGGGGTAGTGATGAAATTTCAAACAAATTTTACTTTGTAAATGATACTTTCTTAATCCATGTGCCAAAACCTTAAACGACAATCTTTTAGGAACGGAGGTAGTATTATTTTGTACTCCCTCCGTTCCTAAAAGATTGTCGTTGTAGAAGAAAAAATTTGTTCCAAAAAATTTGTCGTTTACAACTTTCGAAGAAAATAAATTATTTACTTCCCTATATTACTCATACATGATTGTCCTAAGAAATTCTCTCTTTTGTATTACTCCCTCCATCCCAAATTAACTGCTCAGTTTTGACTTTTTTAAGTCAAATTGACTATTTTTAGAATTAATAATTAAGCATATATAAATATATTTCTAAAATTATAAAAATTAGGATTAGTAATAAATTGTATATACTTTCTTTTGGTTATAATCTCTTTACCTATATTTTAGCAAAAATAGTAAAAAGATTAGTTTTAAAAATGGTTAATTTGACTTTAAAAAGTCAAAATTGAGCAATTAATTTGGGACGGAGGGAGTAATATTTTTCAACTTCTCGTAAAGGGGTAGTGATGAAATTTCAAACAAATTTTACTTGGTAAATGATACTTTCTTAATCGTTGTGCCAAAACCTTAAACGACAACCTTTTAGGAACGAAGGGAGTAAGATTTTTGGCACATGGATTAAGAAAGTATCATTTATCAAGTAAAATTTATTTAAAATTCCATCACTACCACTTTATGGAAAGTTGAGAACTATTAATACAAGGGAGAGAATTTTTTGGGACAATGAGAGAAGGGAAATGTAATATAGGAAAGTAAATAATTTATTCTCCTCGAAAGTTATAAACGACAAACTTTTTGGAACAAAATTTTTATTCTAAAACGATAATCTTTTAAGAATAGAGTGAGTATAACTTAATTTTAATCTCATCAACTTTTTAAATGAATAAACTTGTATTTGAATAAATGAATGACATATTGACATGTGTATTATAGGTCCCATCTGATATGTGAAAACTACAATATATATGCAGGGACGGAGCCAGGATTTGATATGGGGGGCATATTTTTCAATATAAAAGGCTATGTCATTGAGGTTTCCAAGTCCCAACTCTAGAAAATAATTCTCACCAATCCTAATTTATGGCATTATAATCTCACTGTATTTACGAAACAGTCCATTATCTCCACCAATCCTAATTTCTAGCATTATTTGGGACTTGGGAGTGCATATAAATCTCAATAAAAACAAATCTAACAACTCAAATACGCAATGACAATAAGACTTTGTTTGTTGGTGTGTATTGTGTAGTGGAGAATTCAAGATAATGTAATGAAATAGATTGACACAAGACCCACAAAACACAAATTTAATCTCATAATTCAAATGGGTAGCCTTAGTACTTAAAAAATTTTAAAATCTTGGGGGGGGGGCATGGCCCCTGTTAACGCCAGGATCTTCTGCCACGTCCCAATCACGTAAGACGCATCGATCCTGCGACAAGAACACACGGTAAACACCACAAGCTTCGACTACCGTTAAAATCGGGGGATAGCTTCGAGGCGTGAGAGTCGATATCGTGTTCACAAGGTTAACAATGGAGGAATGTAATGTCTAGTGTCTAGAGAGAGATCATAAATCCATGTTGTGTGTATGTGAGAATATGAATATGAAAGTATATGAGAACGTACCTCTTTGTGAAGACTTCCTCATAAGTCATACTCTTCATCTCAATTCATCAGCCACCCACTACCATCCGACACACCCCCGATCCGATGAGTTCTGTGATCATATATAGTCTATCCACTGCTTTTGGCCATTATTTTCTACCGCCAGCCGGCTATGATCCCATCCACATTAATGCATGGCAGGAGTTTTGGTCAACCATCATGCTTTTTCATCATTATAAGTCAAAGCAATAGATATTAAAATGTCTAATGGAATTCGATCCAATCGAATCAAATCTTGTCCTTATAGGTTAAAAATAGAAATAATATGGTGGTAGGCAGGTGACTTTCACGATTCAATAATAAAAAGGCCCAATAGATTAATTAAATGAGTAAAAGCCTCAATTTACTCCTACCAAAGAGAGAAATATCATGACCAACAATGACCTTTTTTCAAAAAAGCCTAGCTCCGTCCTTATATATATGTGTTATGTAACTCTTTTTTATGTGATAGTAGTATTATTTTATTGACATACCTCGCACGTTTCTTGGAAGTTGGGAAACTTATATTGACAATGCGTCGCACGTTTCTTGGGAGAGAGAAGTCGCTAGTGGAATAATTCATTGTTAAATTTAATATACAGAATAAGACATTTTCCCACATCAATTATATTTCTTAAACAGATAATGTTTGATAAAATTGAATAATTAAGATTTAAATGGTTAATATATTTTAATAAATTAAATTATTTGAGTGAAATAATATTTAAATTTAAAAATTATTTGATAATTAAAAAGTGTAAAACATCTTAATAACATTATTTTATCATTTTCCCTATGAGTTGTTTAAAATTTTATTTGATACTTTTAAATATGTAATCTAATAAAAAAAAAGTGAATAATATTGCTCATAAATGTGTTTATATAAAAATATTTATATACTCTAGTGAATAAGTATTAAACAAATCACCTAAAAAAAATTAACAACAATTTATAATACGATGACTATTACCAGGGACGAAATGATGATTTGATCTTTGGGGGGTAGGGGTGAGGGGGGTGGAGGGTAAGAATTTTTTTAACAACATAATATATATTCATAATTAAAAAATAAAGTTCCACCATTACAAAACACATTTTTATTAAAACAAAGATAATGTAGTAATAGATTTACTTTACCAAAGACAACAAAACATAGCAAAAAAAGTCTTTTAATACATATATTCGTCAAAATTGCACCCGACGTTCTTTCAAATCACGAAATTCATCTATGATTGATTATGTACTGAACTGTTTCGCAATTTCTTTTCAATGTAGACAATAAGAAAATTTGTTAAGATATTCATCCTCCATCTTGTTTCGAAGTTCAGATTTGACAAGACTCATAGCTGAAAATGCACGTTCTGTAGTTGTAGTAGAAACTTGAAAAGTTAGAACAAGCATGATCAGTCTATCGATTAGTGGATAGATTGTTGACTTTCTTGTTTTCACCAACCATTGATAGAGATCAGAAATAATGGACAACTTTTAAAATTCTTGATGTTATAATACATCAAACTTGTAAAAATATATTATTGAACAAGTGGACCTAAAAAATTGTTCACATCACTTAGTAACAAAAAAAAATAATCAGATCTTGGGGGGGCCATAGCCCCCTACAGTCATGCATCAGTTTCGTCCCTGACTATTACATTAGATAAAAAAATACATCAAGTTTAATAGAATAACAACATAATGAAATAGTTCAAGAAAAGAATTATATTTTCTATGTTTCAAAATATAATATTGACTTTATAAAATCAATTTAAAATATTTTCAAACTCATAATTACCATAAATTTCTTTAATTTAATAAAATGATGAATATTGAAAAATATCAAAAATGTAATACTCACCGTAAGATTTATTGTTTCATACTTTTAACCATTTCAAATTAACTTTTCAAAAGTCAATAATAATCTTAAAATTTAGAATGGATATTGTATAATATTTATTGAGACTATTTTTGTCCATAAATTTAAAATTTTTGTTAAGAATTTTTTTTAATAATTTAAATTTATATATTCCTTTAACAAATTAAAAAACGATTAAAAAAATAAAAATTTTATCAAATAACTTTAGTCTCAAACCGAATTAAATATGAAGTTGTTAACAATTAAACAAACACCACTTAACTGTATCACTGATTAAGACTTGGATCGATAGATTGCCGAGTGAAATTATCTTTTTCATTTTAAACAGTGATTTGGTCCTGGTTTTGGAGCTGCCTGCTTGGATACTATTATGTGGAAGGCCCCACCTCTCATCTCTCTATCTTTTCAGCCGACTTAAAACACATAGGTTGTTTGTCCTCAGTCTCCGCTGGCATTGTTATCTGTTAGCATTGAATCAGAAAACTTGCCGGATACTTAGTTATGAATTGTTATAATCAAACTACTGAGGCAAACTAGATTTACAGAGATTTTTTTTAATTATAGCCAAAATAAAGTCATAATTAATATTAGCAGAACAACTTGAAAAGTTTAAATCATACAACCAAAAATGACAAAACTGGCTTATGTAATACTAATAATGCCTCTTTTATCTCCTAATGGCCATGCAAGTTCAAAACTAGGTGTGGAATGAGCAACCAGTTTAACTGTGACATATTTCTTCCAGTTTTGAATTAAAGCCCGCAAGTCAAGTATACAAAATTAATTAAGTAATATTCCAATTCTATACAAAACATTATTATTATAAATAGAACAACAATTATTCTTAAATATAATACCAAAGATTTCATTGTCCAACAACAAAATAAAAATAATGTTTCTAACGAGAACTGAAATACAATAACTTATTGACTTGATAGGTTTGCCAGTAGACAATGCTAAACTATAAGTTTGTATGGCTAATGCAGCAACCTTTCTTCATTTCCATAATAACCGTCTTTTCATTGTTATTCCTTTCTTATTTATAGCTTCTTGTAATTACAAAATCACCAATCCAAAAACACTACTCAGCTACCATACTGAAAAACATTTAAATTAACTGTGATAATGAATGCAATAGTATTTATAAAACGCAAAAATAGTGAAGTGTTAATGTAAAATTAGTATAAACCATGAAATATCCAACTACATCCAACCTTCTTAGCACAACACTTTACCTAGGATAACCTGCAATTTATCTAAATTATAGAAGTACTCAAGCTTTGCTAGTTTCATAACTTAAAACAAAACCTAACCCAAGTAGCTTTCAACTGTTATGTGAACTTCATATTACTATGCATTTCCGGGATAAAACAACCCTAAAACTACACCCCGTGAAAATATAAGAAGGGAAAACACCCTCCGTGGAGCATCCTATCCTTGTACAAAGAGGTAGATGGATTTAATAAATGAGAGACAGAGATTGACCTATGTGCCATGGTCAGTCATCAACCAAAGAAGGGGGATCTCCATATCTCTTGGATGGTCTCTCATCATCCTCTCCACCATCATCATCATCGGAATCATCTTTGTCTGACCTCTTCCTCTTTGCTGGAGCCTCATCCTTTCCTCTAGTATTGTCATCATCCTCATCCTCGTCCTCTACAAATTCATCTTCCTCGCCATTCTCCTCCGGCTCAAAATCACTAGCCTCTTCTTCGTCTTCAGCATGAACCACAGGCTGAACAAGGTACTCAGTTCCCATATCCTCCTATGAAGTTAATTATTAGTAGATGTCAGCAGACGGTTCAGACAGAAGAGAAGCTAAAGCATATAAAATACAATTCATCAAGAAAAAGTAACAAAGAGCTATCGTGGGCTATGAAATTAGCGAAAATGATGGATCCACGTGTCCTAAACAAATGCGCATATAGCCAATGGTTAAAATCAATGAAGCAATATTGGTAAACAAAATAACGGCATTGTGATCAGCCAATGCCATCCAATATCCCAACCCTCCTCACCTCCAAAACTGAAGTTCTAAATACAGTGCAAACAACAGCTTGTTCAATTTATAATCAGCTTGGAAACTATGGATAATACATAGTCATGGGCTTTGATAGGACTAAAATTCAATAGCAGTAACTTTCCCCTGATTTTGACTTACGCATAGTAAATACAGGCAGATTATAGAAATAACAATGAACAAAAAATCGATTGTTTCCAAAAAAAATAATATTAGGAATTATCTTTCTTCCACAAGTGCTTTTAGAAAAATTCTATTTCTTTGTTAATCACAGAAGATAATTCATATGATAAAATTTACATTCATCACAAATTTTATTATGAGTAATATCTCAAGTCAATTGGAATCAGAACAAGGGAAATCTCTTCCACACATAGTGAATGAGAAAATGAAATCAAACACGAAACTAACCAAATTTTGCAAATTACAACCTTAAAAGCAAGGGCACAAAAATAATAGGCCTAAACCTATACGGTACCCATATGTCTAGACTTGAGGGTCCCCCCTTTCATTTTACTCCTATTTAAAATTTTCACTTTATTAGGAAGAGACCATAAATCCACCTTTCACAATAGCTGCTCTTTCTTCTGATACTACTAAAAATATGATCAAATAGCCTTTTACACAAATTGATACTACAATAAAGGCCACTAAAAACTGGACAGGAAAAATGATTGAAATCTTTGAAGTACCGAATCTGGTAACAGCAACATAACATCAGTTTTCACCAACAATCAAATAAACTGTCAAGGTCTCTAATTTCTTAATGTAGAAAAGATATAATTATAGGACTTTGTAAAAGATATATATCTTTCATCTGTAACTTTTTCTTTTTTCTATCTCAGTTTGTACTTTGATAAAACCCTGACGTAATGTATCGAATTTCATAGTTCATTTCAGCCATGCTAATTATTAAGAAGTTCTCTCTAGGATAACGGTTGAGCTTGTGAACATGAACTAAAAAAATAAATTAAAGGGACAATTAAGTCAAATCATCAACATCATAAGCCAAGTCATAGGTTGATAGCCATAAACAAAAAATTTGAGAAAATAACTGGATACTAAATATTGAAGATAGGAAATTAGGAATATAACTCCTTTAGGCCGTAAGTAGGCATATGCTTTTTCACCTACAGCACTCAAATAAAGTACAAACTCATGAAGATTTCTAAAAGAAAGGACAAAAAATAACAAAACTAAAAGGCACACAAACAGATCTATGAAAAGAAAGAGCAATTCGTCAAATTCTATGCGTAAGCAATCAGATACCTGTCCATATAGAAAAAAGAAAGAAAGGATAAGTCAACAAGAGAAAATCGAATATCTCTGTTTATGAGATAAGCAAAAGCTTTGTTCATTGGAAAACAATTACTAGATAAAATGTTTGCAGAAAAAACAATTAATCTCAGGATCAACCAAAATCCAAAGAGATTAACTGCATAGACTAAATTTGATATCTTTCCAAACAATTTTTTTCCAGTTGGAAGCATTACAGCGGTTAAAATATTTTATTTCCAAATCAATAACCTAGCAACAGAAAGCAGAAGTAAAGTTTAGTTTCAACAGTCACAAATTCAACAAACATACACAAAAATTGGCAGATCTTTTTTTAAAAAAAGTAACTATTGTTTCCATAATTATCTAAAGCTGTAAACTTTTACAAAAATAAGCAGATCTGCTCAGTTTCTTCACTAATTCGACCAAAAGATAGGATTTAGAGTACTAAATCATAATAAACACATAATTAAACAATAAAGCCCAGTTAAAAATAAATTAAACTTGAGTTTGAGAGTAAATCACCTCTTCTTCACCTTCCGCGTCGTCGCTTCCTTCATCATCGTCATCATCGTCGTCATCACCATCATCATCCTCATCTTCATCATCATCATCCTCGTCGTCATCTTCATCGTCTACCGACTGAACAGGTGGTCCACCGGAACTGTGCAAAACCTCTTGCTCATCAGCATCGTCCTCTTCATCATCATCGTCTTCCTCCTCGTCATCTTCATCGTCATCATCTCCATCTTCTTCTACTTCACTAACAGCCTTCTCAGGATAAATATCATCTTCACCGTCCAGAACCGTAACTTCATTATCCTCCACGAATTCTCTCTCATCCTCCATAACTAACATTTTTCTCGTGAAATAACAAAATTTCGTCGGAAACTTTGAAATTAGAATCGGAAGAAAAACAGGGGGCGGAGAGAGAACGAGTGAAGGGAATAGAGGAGGTTCTTCGTAGCTCTGCAGAACCTTGATCTCAGCCGTTCAGACGAGGATCGTTGACGTGTTAAAAGATCTGACGGTTGTAATTAGAGAACTCGTACTTTCTGTGTTATTAGGTCCGTGCGGCGCTTCGTATTCCTTTTTTACGTTTTTTCTCTGGACTCGACTAATCACGAACGGCGCACGTGAGGTATCTAGGGTTTAGGGCACATTCGACAATGACTTATTTTAAATAATTTAAAATTTTAAAATGACTTATAAATTAGTTTAAGTTGAAATTTATAAATAAAAATATTTGATATTATCTTTAGTTATAAGTCAAAAATTAAATTATAATAAGTTATGAAGATATTTAGCTAAAATAACATAAAATTTTTTGAACAAAAATATTTGGTTAAAACTACTTCAATTTAAAATGACTTATAAGTTATTTTTAAAAACATACTAATAAATAGTTATTTTTTAAAATTATTTATAAGTTATAAAATAAATCACACACGAATAACACTCAACAGTAATAAAGTACTTATAAAAAAAATAATATGAATATTAATAAATATTTGAGTAAATTAAATTGCGACCAACATGAATATATATATATATATAATAAAATATAATAAATTAAAATAAGAGTATTCTTAATTCCTACATAATTATTTAAATGTTGAGTTATTCTCAAACCACAAACCAGTTTCACTATCTCAAATAAAGCGGACTTAACAATCGGTCTGCCACTTCAAAAATATATTCAATCATCTCTTGAGTAATTTTACAATCACTTTTGAATCAAAACTAGATCAAGTTTCACTAATAGCATGTATTTGTAGTAATACACCTTAAAAATAGGAGTTTCGAAAAAAAATAATAATTGTAAGGATATAATATCCCTAAAAATGGAGGCTTCCAAAAAAATAAAATAACAATAGTATTTTTAAAACTTGGTTTGGTTGAGATATGTTTGGTTCTAAAGCACATCTAATTGGAGACGAGTTTTATATTCAATTACTCCTTCCTTTTCAAATTAAATATTTAATTTGGTTTTTTAAATTAAATTCACTATTTTTAAATTTAATAATTAAGTATATATAAATATTTATAAAAATTGGAGTACGTTGTCAATTATTAGACCTGACAAAATATGGTTATGGGTTGATTTTGGTTTTCAAAATATGGTTAACCAACCATTTAAGAACTAAAACCATATTAACCATTTTTAATATGAATAATGTGGATTGGAACCATATGGTTATGGTTAAAAACCATATTAACCATTTTAAGATGTTTTGACTTTTAAATAAAATTTAAAAAAAATAAAATTAATATATACTATAGATAAAGAGACGGATATAAGGGGGTGGGTAGGGGTAGGGGTAGGGTAGGGGTAGAGAGTGAGAGGTGTATACATAATCGCTTAATATTAATTTTTTTGGAGAGTGATGGGGATGGGGGTGGGTGGGAGTAGGGTGGTGTGTGTGGAGGGGGTAGGGGGTGGGGTAGGGGTGGAATAGGGGGTGGGGGTGGGTGGAGTGTATACATAATCGCATAATATTATTTTTTGGTGGAGGTGGGGTGGGGTGGTGGGGTGGGTGGTGGGTGTGGTGGGTGGGGTGGGGTGAGAGTAAGGGGTGTATACATAATCACATAATATTTTTTTTTGTGGGAGTGGGTGGGTGGGTGGGTGGGGTGGTGGGGTAGGGAGTGGGGGGTAGGGGCGTGGGTGTGGTGGTGGGTGTGGGTGTGGGTGTGGGTGTGGGTGTGGGTGTGGGTGGGGGTGGGGTGGGGGTGGGGATGGGGTGGGGGGGTGGGTGGTGGGGTGGGGGGGGGTGGGTGGGGGTGAGGGTGGAGGGTGAGGGTGGAGGGTGGAGGGTGGAGGGTGGGGGGGGTGGTGGGGTGTATACATAATCACATAATATTTTTTTTTTTGGTGTGGTGAGGTGGGGTGGGGTGGGGGTGGGTTAGGGTGGGTGGGTGGGGTGGGGGGGTGGGGTGGCCGGGATAGGGGTGGGTGTGGGGTGGGAGTGCAGGGGGATGGGGGTAGGGATGTATACATAATCATATAATAATTTTTTGTGTTTGGGGGTGGGTGGTGAGTGGGGGGTGGGGGTGCGTGGGTGGGTGGGTGACGGGGGGTGGGGGGTGGGGGGTGGGGGTGGGGGCCCTGGGAATATTTTAAATTATGATGATGCAAAATTGCAAATTAAGAATGAATTTATGTGATCTTTAAGATTTAAAATTCAATTATCATCTTTGTGAGTCTAACTTTTGATTTGGAACAAAATATGGGTCGAAAAATGGTTAATCGGATTGGAACCATAACCAACCTGAATAAATATGGTTCCAAATTTTAACCAACCTGAATAAATAAAAATAGTTAACCAACCCATTTAGTTCCAGTTAATATAGGTTGATCCGACAGTTAACCAATTATATTGTCAGGTCTATCAATTATATATAAATTCTTTTGGTTATAATCTCTTAATTTATATTTTAACAAAAATAGTATAAAATTTAGTTTTAAAAGTAGTCAAATTAACTTTTAAAAATCAAAATTAGATATTTAATTTCGGAGGGAGGGAGTATTACTTTACAATAACTAGTAGCAATATACTTGGTCATGTAGTTTTGAGGAGAATTAAGGATTTCACTATGGTAAATTAGGGATCCGGTTAGTATGAAATTTATTTGTTGGTAAGTTGATCAATTGGTTAATAGAATATTGATACACATAGAACCTCGCATGTGTGTCAGCACTCTATTGGTCAATTAATCAATTTACTCAAAAATAAATTTCATGCTAACCTATTCCGTAAATTAGTATTGGTAACGCGCAGGTTGGGTGTGCAATTATTGTAGGAATAATAATAATAGAATTTTATTAAATTTTAAAATTACTAAACTGTAATAAAATTTAATTTGTAGAAATAAAAGGAAAAATAGATTTATGACACAGACTGGAGTTATTTTTTGGCCTCTAGATAGATAATAATATTTGTTGATTCTATTAAAAATATTTAGATATAGTATTATAAACTAATAATAATTTTACTAAAGTATTTTATAATTTTATTCTCATCTAATAATCCGTATTGCAATGCCAAACAAACCGAAAATTGAAGTGACCACAAACCCAAAAATATCATGCAAATAATTGATTCTCTCTTCCTTCCCTTTGACACGGACAAATATAATTGCTTTTTGGAATCCAATCTAAAAAACAGTAGCCTTTTATAGTTTATACTATTGGAGAGGATAGTTGTTGACGTGAGCAAGAGATGAGATAGAAATATGTGTTGGGCGTGTTGGTACTGGTCAACATTCAGGTGGCCTGGATTTGACTTATCCGTGGCATCTTCAATTTTCCGATGGCCGGAATTCGGCTGGACAAGGCAGAGCTTCCAGTGGTGGTTCGATTTGTCGATCGTTGACGATGTGTTGTGGACTTTCATATCGGGGTTCGAGTACTTAGCTTTGATAACTATGCTCTGTTATTTCTTCATCTGTTGTGGCTGTGCTTTATAATTGCGTATATACATAAAACAATACTACTACTTGTGTAGATATATACCTATATATATATATATAGGGAATTTCTTCCATAAAGAACCCATTTGTAGTCTTATCTAACACCCCTTTTTTATCTAGATGATAAAATGAATTGATGGTGAGATGAAACATAAATATCCTAAGTAAAGCATAACTTGTAATTCTACTTTTATTTTAATATGAGGACCCACCATAGTCATACATGTTGTCGGTTTATTGAAATAAAATGAATTTTTAATATTAAATAATGCTAAACTCCAAGACAAACTTGTCTCTTGGTTGTGCCTTTTTTTATAAAATACTCCCAAATATTACAAGCTCTTACTACCGTAAAAAACAAAACAAAAAAAAAAAAAAAATTCCAACCGGGACAAGCTCTTACTACCAGTAAAAATAAAAAAAAAAAAAAAAAACAAATCCATACCTAAGACAACTTCTTTACGACACACACAAGCTCAAGTTCTTTATTTGCTATTCCAAATAAAATATTTGTTATTTTTATAACTCTTTCATTTAATAACAAATAAAGAATTATAATTCAAATAAAAAATAATATCCTATTTTATAAAAATATACTTTTATAATTTTTATATTTGCTATTTTTATAAAAATATTTTATATTCTTTATTTGTTATAAAATATTTTAATAACAAATAAAGAAATAAAAATAGCAAATATTTTATATTCTTTATTTGTTATAAAATATTTTATATTCTTTATTTTTATAAAAATAGCAAATAAAAAATTATAAAAATACAAGCTTAAATTCCTAAAAAAAAAAAAAATACCAACCGGACAAGCTCTCCTACTATTTGTAAAAAAAAAAAAAAATTATACCAACCGAATGACTCTTACGATTTATTAAAAAAAAAAATGTACCAAATGACAAGCTCTTACAATTTGTAAAAAAAAAAAAGTACTAAATTACCGTTAAAAAAAATTATTTTACTTAACCGGACAAGCTCTTACTACCATTAAAAAAAAATGTACCGGTAGGAATGATTTCTCTTACTACCAGTAAAAAAAAAAAAAAGTATCTTAATAGAAACATTAAAAAAAAAAATATTTTATTCAAGCAACTTGCTTCTGCTAAATGACTTCAACTCTCAACCTCAAACTCCAAACACACGTCATACGACCACCCGAAAGACCACCTGCCTAAATTGTTAATTTCAAATGAAGGATATGTCTTTATATTAAAACTTCACCATCCCCAAAAATCTATATTCTTGCATTATTATTATATTACTGAAACAAATATTATTAATAAGTCTATATAATACATATGGGGTTTGATATTTAGAAATAAGTTAATATCTATATTTATTAAGAATGATTATTAGTAATGATTTTATATATTAAGCAATGATTTTATTATTAAGAAATGATTTTATTATTAATAAAACTAGTTCAATTAGTCTAATAAGTAATGATGATAATTTTTCAAGTCATTTCAGAAATTAATTTACTTATCGAATTTATAAAAGTAATGAAGTATTATTATAATAATAATAATGTGATTATCAATATTAAAGTACAGAATATACCAATACTAAGATCTTTGCGTAACATTAAGAGGAATAAGACATATTACATGTTCATTTTCATAAAATAAAAAAAACATAGAATGATTAATACAACCGACGCCTTTATATCTCGTAGGAAGTAAGTCTTCTTGGATTTCTTGTAGAGCTCTCTACGCGACGCCAGAACGAAAAGATGTGACATCTTCCAAGGACCACTTTTCTTCGTAAATATTACCATTGGCCCTAACGAAACAGTCAACATACTTGCAGACAAAAATGCCACAGTCTGCGTGGTTGTGTTGTTTTGGTCCGAATCTTCAAGGTCTCGCGACAAGAGATTACACCGGGCCACTCACGCGATCGGATTACCATTTCGAAACAAAATGATATCAAATGTACTGCATTGTATAAAAGTAGTTGGTTAATAATTTTTTAATATTAAAGGACATTATAAAATTAAAATATTTTAAAACTAAACATACCGCAACTTTAACGAATTCTGAGTACATTTCATGTAACTTAATATACTTAGTGTCATTGTAGTGCGGGTCAATTATGGTAACCATCCAATCTTCAACTGCGAATAGGAACAAGACAAAATGGCGTTGATTGGTACTACACACCGAATGCATGAATATGTATTTGCATTCGTGTAAAGGTGGACCAACATCTTGGTTAACATACGGATCGCAAAAACTCCATGCAGTATTCACGTTAGTGTATGACACATAGCCCTGCCCAAGATGCATGAAGAATGAATTCATGAAACCAAATTGGGACCACCTTTGTATTCCCGCGACCGTAGTATTCCTCTCTCTCGTCTCGTAGCAACAACATATAAGCGTCGATGACATGCTCAATATCCAACTCCCAGCCCTAAGGATTGCAGACCGCATTGTGTTCTAATTCATATAATGGCGGCGGATGTGATAAAGGATATAAATCCCTTCCGTGTGCCACCACGCTTCCAAACATATGTTTATTTACAAATGTCTCCTTCCAATCTTTAAGTCTTTTGGATAAGGACCCTTTTCGATCCATAAGAGATGTGGTCTCCGCGTCTTCTTGCACGATTGAGACCCCAATGTACATTATTATTATTATATAGCAATAATAATTAAAACCATCACTATTAACATAACTATATATACCTTTTGTGAACTAGATCCTCGTCGGAAAGTCCATGAATGAAGACTTGGTTGGAATGTAACACTCCTCATAGGTTTGGAAGGTTGGAATGTAACACTCCTCGTAGGCTTGGGTGGTGGGAATGGAGCTCTCCTCGATTACTTGTGGGGTGGGTATGTAGCTCTCTTGTACAACATAATCAGTTTGTTTCCCAAGCCCTTCATTGAGTTGTGTGTATTGGGACTGTGTTCTAAAATTTGTGGGACCCCCCTGTCGAGGTATTTGTTTACCTCTTGCTTCGAAGTCGTATAGGGCGTATTGAAAATCCCAATTATTTTTTTGCAGAACCAACTCGGGAGGCAGCTGAGTAAGTACTGAAAATTTATCAAGTAACGACTTTCAGACTT